>CM046456.1:18776703-20169203 GCA_025506515.1 Flaveria trinervia | reverse complement strand
CTCATCCAAATTAACAATAGGCATCTTACCTTTAGATTTTAAAGTGGCCTCCTTCAGTTTAGTGACAGATTCCATCAGTTTAGTCCCACCAACACAAGGCTGAGTCCACAAAAGAATGGGCAGCAAACTTTACAATCTGATCCTCCTGGCACTCGCTGATATTCAATACAGCTTCCATCTCTCTCACCCATTGATGAGCAGTAGCAGCAGTACCATTTCCATCAAAAGTTGGGGGCTTGCATCGTTGAAACGACCCATAGTTACAGCCTCGTGTCGCCTCCGGCGCAGGCTCTTCCTCTTCGTCCTCTTCGTCATCGAAGAAAACCGTTTCAGTCTTGGGTCGTCTCCTTTCGCCCGAAGGTCTACCCCTTTCCTGTCTCTCCTCATCTCTAACAGCCTTTATAAATTTGGTCACCACAGATGGTAGGATCGTCTGCATAACCTAATGCACTTCCTCCATGACTGCCTCTCTCATCGAGGCCCTCTGATTAGCATTTTCATCACCGCCCTCCTGATGAGGGGTCTCGGGTTCCTCATTGGCTACTCCTTCAGCCCTAGACCTTCCTCTTGTGACCCGTGGTTCAGCACCACATCCAATGCCGCCTCCACCTCATGAAGCTTTCGAAGATATACCGCCAACCATCTACAAACACACTATAAGATTCAAACACTAACGCGGTCATTCAAGGTAATAACTCAGTTTATGTCAAGTATAGTAAGTCCCTAATTATAGTGGCCAGTTGTGATTAGCCACTTACTTTACTCTTCTTACCCCAAGCATTTCCTATCCTGATTAAATCAGTATCTAAATCTACACAAAAGCACACAAGCCACGTAACATGCGCACATAATGCCGGTTAAAATTAACTTACTTTAAAATGTTTAAAAAAAACCTTTACCTGTAGGCACGTAGCTACTAGGACTGGCATCCCTATCCTTTTTAGTCTCATTCTCAGTTTAAGATTAGGTTTTTCAAAATATTTACCCCATTCACTTAAACTTTTGCTCTGATACCAACTTGTAAGGCCCCGTTCCCAGGCACCTCACAGTTGGTCATTCATTGCACAACGTACGTATATTTTTGCTGCGGAATTTAAATCTTTCATTAATAACTAAAACATGTCATTTACAACATTTGTTTTCATGTCAAAATACATGACATGTCAAAATACGGATGTCAGCCTCAAAATGCTCCCAGTAGCTTATACATCCATGCCTGCAACTCCTCAGCATCAACAAATACCTGCCAACTATCATGCATACAAAAGTCAGCGACACTGAGTGAGTTCTAGTTTTATAATAACACATACTTTTCTTTGTTAAAACTGTTTTTTACTTTATTTCAAAACATACTATACTTTACATTGTTCGTGATCATGCATCATACGTACATACAGATAATATCATTATTATCTTCAGCATTACGTTCATTAACTTTGTTCATTCAACGTATTACATTATCATTCACTTCTCTTTCTAGATCCGGTCAGACTTTACCCTCTTCGTGGCACTCAGCCACGATTACTGAGGTCGAATGACAAGGATCCTATTCAGTACTTTATTACGATAATTCATTTACGTTCATTCATCTCTTCGTTCTTTCATACATAATCTTTGTTCATTACTCATTATTACCCGAATCTTGTCTTGTGCAATATCACCGACTTATGCTCAAAAGTTGATGTTGTGTCGGGGCTTGCTCACAAACCCCCGACTCATGTCCGAAGACTGACACAACACCGGGATACGCGACAAAGATCTCATATGAGTTAATCACAGGGATTGAACTCTATCCGAGTCTGTTGCAACACAAAGTCGCTCACCTCATTATCTCGTCTCATGCAATATCCCCGACTCATGTCCGAAGACTGATACTGTGCCGGGGCCTGATAAACAAACCCCCAACTCATGTCCGAAGACTGACACAGTACCGGGATACGCGACACGGAACTCATCATTCGTCACTTTCTTCATATGCAATACTCCCGACTCATGTCCGAAGACTGATACTGTGCCGGGGCCTGCTCACAAACTCCCGACTCATGTCCGAAGACTGATATTGTGCTGGGGCTTGCTCACAAACCCCCGACTCGTGTCCGAAGACTGACACAGTACCGGGATACGCGACAAGGACCTCTTTCGAGTCTGTTGCGACACAGAGTCGCTCACCTCATACATGTGCTTGCAAGCCTTTCTATACTTTCTATTTTATTCATTTACTCATGCATGCATTCATTCATTACGTTCTTCTTTTCATTATCTTCCACTTTACGTTACATAATACTTCATTACATTCATTAACGTTCAACGCAAAGCCAATGGAAGACATACATACATAATAAGGAACATACACATAATCATAAACATACACCATCACCATACAAGAAACATCATACATGCATAACACACACCAACCATAAGCCATCACATCATAACCAGACCTATCTCACCATACTACCCCTTAAAAACCACTTAGAAACCTCAAGTCCAAATTGGGCGCATGGGACCTTCCATGCGCATTAGCATAAAAATTCTAAGTGTAAAACAGTCTGGGCGCATGGGCACTATTTGGGCGCTTCTGCCCTGTTCAGACGCATTGCCACTATGCAGGCGCATGGCACCTGTTTAGGTGCATCAACACTTAGCCATTTCATTCACTTTGGGCGCATGACACTATTTAGGCACATGGACAACACTTGGGCGCGTGGCCAACACTTGGGCGCGTGGCCAACACTTGGGCGCGTGGCCAACACTTGGGCGCATGGCCAACACTTAGGCGCATGGACCCCCTCTAGGCGCATGGCCAACACTTAGACGCATGGGCCAACATACTGGGCGCATGCGCCACTATTTAGGCGCATGACCCACCCTTGGGCGCATGGCCAACACTTAGGCGCCTGGCCTCTCATGCTGGGCACATGGGCCACTGTTTAGGCGCATGAGCCAGTGTTTAGGCGCATGGCCAATCCTTGGGCGCATGGATCACTGTTCATGTTCATCAAAACATTCTGAAATATTTTCTATGTTATCAATTTCACCCGATTGCCATTCTAATCATACCCAAACACAGATCTAACATACTAAGGCCATCTAAGTATGCTAAACATCAACACTAACCCATAATCAACACTATAACATACATACATGCATCATTTCGAACATAAAGCTGTAAACCCACGCTTTCCTCCAAAATGTTTACTCAGTATGCATAATAGCCCCAAATCAGTTGAAAATCAGTAAAAGAGGGGTTCTAGAAACTCACCTTGAAGCAGGTCTTCGTGCTAGTCCCTTCTACTAGCAGATTAAACTCCAAGTTCTTAAGAACAACTCTAAATCATCAAGAATCTCGGTCAAGAGGTTGTGAATTTGGTTTAAACGAACAAACATCAAGAAGACTTACCTTTTACAACTTTTCTTCCTCTTTCTCTCTCTAGAACCGGGCTCTCTCTCTCTTCTTCTTCCTTCGATAGCAAAGCAGCTTTCTGCTTTGATATGGGCGACCATGCCCCCCTTAAATCCTTAAATTAATAAGGTTTGTACTTTGTATACGTTCCCCCCTCCACTTGTGCACATTTCATTCCTTCCATTTACTTTTCTTTTCCTTCCGTTTGAATAGAAATTCAGGGTGTTACAAAACACACTATGTATGCATATTCACAAACACACTCATATATGCATATCTACACACATACAATACATATGCACACATACACACCATATTATGGCATACACCATTGTTACTAACCCATCAAAGTATATGACACACACACACTTCATGCACACACGTAGAAACATACTACAATACACACACACTGTCACACACACAACACACACATATTACAACCCACAAATTCATGCACATATACGCACCAAATCTTCCTACACACCCATATATGGACTATAAAACACACCATGGCCCATATACGTACACGATTGTATCCAAAACAGCAAAGCACACACCATCAAATATACACGCTCAATATATACATACAAACAAACGTCAAACAACCACCGTACATCTCCGTAAATAACCACACGAACCCGAACCAAGAAACGGAACCGAATCAACGAAACGAAACGATACGGGGCAACGGAACGAAACGACGAAACGAAACAACGTTTAAATGGACCAAGTACCTGCGGATCGACTAAACGGTGAGGCGGTGGCAACCGAAGGCGGCTAACGGCGGCCGGACGAGTTGGTTCAGTGGTGCAGTGGCGGAACGGAGAGCGTCGACAGGTCATGGCGGTGGGAGGACGACAACTTAGGTTTGCCCGAAACAATTTATATATATATATATATATATATAATATATATATATATATATATATATATATGTATATATATATATATAATTTTACACTTATGACCCTTTACATTGAATTAATTATTCCCTTAAGTTTAATTAAATTACAATTTAAACCCTGGACTTAAATTATTATAATAATATTAATGATATTAATAATATTAATAATTTTAATAATAGTAAAATAAATAATATTGATAATAATACTAATAATATTTAATTTATTGATGTCGTATAATATTTGACTAATTTGAGATTATTATAATGTTAGTGTTGACAAGTAACATATATACAAAGAGATTCGATTCGCAAACCAACTAATTTCGCAAAATAATAAATGCACGAAAAAGAGTTAACGAGTTGCGAGTCAATTGACGGAATTGATAGTGACGGATGTCACAGTATCCCCCAGTTGAGAGAATTTCGTCCAGCTAGAGTTAGATCACGAAAATATATTTGCTGCGCTTCAGTTGTTTCACGTCTCGGTCCATAATTTCTATTGGTTTCTCCACAAAATGTAGTTTCTCGTCAATCTTGATTTCCTCAGTTGGTACATAAAGGGATCCGTCGGCTAAACACTTCTTAAGGTTCGATACGTGAAATGTATCATGCATGCCACTAAGTTCTTGAGGTAACTTTAATTGATACGCTACGGGACCCATTCTTTCTGTGATCTCGAATGGTCCAACATATCTTGTAGCTAATTTCCCTTTCTTTCCAAACTTTACGATTCCCTTCTATGAAGAACTTTCAATAAGACATTATCACCAACGTTGAAATGTAAGGGTTTGCGACGATTATCAGCGTAGATTTTCTGACGATCTTGAGCTGCCTTAAGCCTATCCTTGATTTGAAATATCTTGTCAGTTGTTTCTTGGATTATCTCTGGGCCTGTTAATTGGCTTTCACCTACTTCCGCCAAACACACAGGAGATCTACACTTTCTTGCATACAATGTCTCAAACAGAGCACATCCAATGCTCGTATGATAGCTATTGTTATAAGATAATTCAATCAATGGTAAGTGGGTATCCCAACTCCCACCAAAATCAATCACATGCTCTAAGCATTTCTTTTAGAGTTTGTATCGTTCGTTCACTTTGACAGTCTGTTTGTGGATGATAGGCAGTACTTAAGTCCAAACGAGTACCCATTGCCTTCTGTAGAGTCTGCCAAAACCGTGATGTAAATCTACAGTCTCGATCTGATATAATTGACACAGACACTCCATGCCAAGCCATGATCTCATTCACATATAACCTTGCTAACTTCTCCATTTTATAGTCCTCGCGAATAGGCAAAAAATGGGCAGATTTCGTCATTGATCCACGATGACCCAAATCGAATCTTGTCCACTACTTATTCTAGGCAACTTAGTGATGAAATCCATCACTATATTCTCCCACTTCCATTTGGGAATTTCCGATTGTTGCAACAGACCTAACGGTTTCTGATGTTCGGCTTTGACTTTCTAACAAGTCAAGCATTCAGTCACATACTTTGCAATGTCCTTTTTCATACCTGGCCACCAATACAACTCTTTAAGATCTTGATACATCTTCTTTGCACCAGGATGAACATAATACTTGGACTTGTGCGCTTCGTTCATAACTAGGGTTCGAACATTGCCCCACTTAGGTACCCATATACGACTCACAAAATACTATACACCATCCTCTTTACAGTTCATCTGTTTGTCCCTCGAACTCTTCACTTGTAGCATTCTCCTCCTTCAGCGCTTCGCCCTGCGCCAACAGTATTCTTGCTTTTAAATTCGGTTGAATACTCATACCTAACACTCGCGGACAAAGGGGTTTAACACGCTCCTTCCTACTCAAGGCATCAGCTACTACGTTCGCCTTTCCAAGATGATATCGAATCTCGCAGTCGTAATCACTTAGAAGTTTCACCCATCGTCTTTGGAGCATATTCAATTCCTTTTGATCAAATATGTGTTGAAGACTTTTATGATCAGTGTAGATAACACACTTAGTCCCATATAGATAATGCCTCCATATCTTAAGTGCAAACACCACTGCGCCTTGTTCCAGATCATGTGTTGTATAGTTCATTTCGTGAACCTTAAGTTGACGTGAGGCATAAGCAATCACCTTATCCTTTTGCATACGCACACAACCTAGGCCTTGATGTGATGCATATCATAACACCAAAAAATCATTTGACCCATGAGGGAGGGTTAATATCGGCACATTGCATAACCTTTCCTTCAACGTCTGAAATGCCTTTTCTTGTTTATGTCCCCAATCAAACTTCTTATCCTTCTGTGTTAACATTGTCAACGGCTGAGTGATCTTTGAGAAGTTTGTAATGAATCGTCGATAATAACTAGCCAATCCCAAAACTGCCGTATCTTTGAAGGCGTCTTAGGAGCGCCCCAGTTTTTAACTGCTTCGATCTTTCCAGTATTAACGTGGATTCCCTTTTCATTGACCACGTGTTCCAAAAACTTCACTTCCTGCAACCAAAATTCACAATTCGAGAACTTGGCGTAAAGTTTCTCATCCATCAATAATTTGAGTATCACTCGAAGGTGCTGTTCATGGTCTTCCTTTGATCTAGAATAGATGAGAATATCATCTATAAACACGATTACAAACTTCTCCAGAAGTTCATAGGATCCATGAATACTGTTGGAGCGTTGGTCAACCCAAACGGCATGACTAAGAACTCGTAATGCCCATATCGAATCCTGAACGCTGCCTTCGGTATATCCTCATCATGAACCCGCAACTGGTGATAACCTGATCGGAGATCGATCTTAGAGAAACACGAAGCTCCCTGTAATTGATCAAATAGAACATCGATCCTGGGAAGTGGATATCGATTTTTCATGGTCAACTTATTCAACTCTCGATAGTCTATGCACATTCGGAATGTTCCATCCTTCTTCTTGACAAATAGTATCGGTGCTCCCCATGGCGACTGACTTGGTCGTATGAAACCCTTATCTAGTAACTCTTGTATTTGGCTCGATAATTCTTGCATTTCTGACGGTGCTAACCGATATGACGTCTTTGATATTGGTGTCGCTCCAGGAACCAAATCTATGCGGAATTCCACTTGTCGAGGACGGGGTAAACCGAACAATTCGTCAGGGAATACTTCTGGAAAAATCTTGCACCATCGAAATGTCTTCCGGTTTCCCTTCCTCGGGTTTCTTCTCCACCACATGTGCCAGGAATGCATAACATTGCTTCTGCAGACAACAGTGAGCTTTCAAACATGAGATGATCTTTAGACTCCTTACTAGTCCTTCTCCTTGAATATGGAGCACATTGCCATTAGGCATAGGGATTCACACCACCTTCTCTCGGCGAACAATTTTAGCTCCACACTTGGACAACCAATCTATTCCTACCACTACGTCGAAGCTTCCCAATTCGAAAGGTATTAAATCTATGTCAAAGGCATGATCCTCTAATGTAATCGTGCACCCTATAATTATTTCACTAGCTCTCATAAATTTACCATTCGCTATTTCTACTGAAAAGCTAGTCTCTAAACAACTGGGGTTCAAACCAAGTAGAGGTGCAAATTTTGAGGACACAAAACTATTATCTGCCCCGGTATCAAATGAACCAAGTACCTGCGGATCGACTAAACGGCGAGGCGGTGGCAACCGAAGGCGGCTAACGGCGGTCAAACGAAGTTGGTTCAGTGGTGCAGCGGCGGAACGGAGAGCGTTGACAGGTCACAACGGTGGGAGGATGACAACTTAGGGTAAGTTGCCCGAAACACTTTATATATATATATACATAATATATATATATATGTCTATATATATATGTATATGTATATAATTTTATTCCCTTAAATTTAATTAAATTAAAATTTAAACCTTGGACTTATATTATAATAATAATATTAATAAATATTAATAATATTAATAATTTTAATAATAGTAAAGTAAATAATATTGATAATAATACTAATAATATTTAATTTATTGATTATCATTCGTATAATATTTTACTAATTTAAGATTATTATAATGTTAGTATTGACAAGTAACATATATACAAAGAGATTCGATTCGCAAACCAATTAATTTCGCAAAATAATAAATGCACGGAAAAAGAGTTAACGAGTTGCGAGTCAATTGACGGAACTGATAGTGACGGATTTCACACAATATTAAGAAAATGGGGCCGAAGGACTCACATTGAATGCGATGAAAGGTAAAGTCAATACGTTATGCTCTTGATTGAACGAACCCTAAATAAATATGCATCTTTGTCAATATATGATAATTCATGCTTATAAGAACATTTTTCACCCAACTTATTTGGTTACTTTTGAGAAAATATTTCGATCAATTTCTTATAAAAGTTTGTTTTTTTTTCATAGAAGATATTAAAACACATTCGTCCTATAAACTAAGATCTATTCTTAACGTATTCTTGATGTCTATTACTTAATTGCTATCATGTTTATCTTATGTTTATTTTTATATTTCTTAACTAACTGATCTAAAGTTACAAAGTCCTAACTTTTCTAACTTGTATTATATATTTTTAATTGACTCAATTTAATAATAATTTACCTATTATAGTGAATTTTATATAAAGTTCCTTTTACAAAAATCAATTGTTATAGTTCTTGAGGTTATCTTATCAATAACACATATTTGATATTTTATTTTTATGAAACCTATTTATAATAAAAAAATTATTTGAGATCATTTAAATAATGCATCTATATATATACATATTTATTATATTTTAACTTGATTTATTTTTAGTGTTTAAAAAGTCTAGAGTCCTTATTTGTCGTTCTAATTATGTCCCTTTTGTCATAACATTCCGCTAATCCCATACATGATCTAAATCATAGTTCTAGTCCTTGATTCATTGCTTGTCAAATCTCATTATTATTATTATTATTATTATTATTATTATTATTATTATTATTATTATTATTATTTTTTTTTTTTTTACTTTAACGTGTCCAAATGTTATCATTTTGTTATCATTCATAATCCCAACTTAATCATCTTTCTATATCCTTATGTCCAACAATAATCATTCATAAAATGTTACCACCTAATGATTTCTTAAAGATCATAATCCATCAAATCTGCCATGTACATGTACATTCATACACATATGCCATATTCATACATACATGCACCTTCTTACAAACCCAAATCATACCAATCTCATGATTTCATCAAATGCCACCCTAAACTTAACATATTTCAAATTTATATAATTATTTCAAACACATTTTATATCCAAAATCATTAAAACAATAATTTTTCATATAACCTATAAGTGGATGAACTAGGGTTTATCAAGATTTTTCATCTTGATCAACATGCGTGAACAAATACTTGCAATCTAATACAATACCTTGAGTGACAAGTAAGTTGTAACCACAGACAATGCAAGCACAAAACTTCGATTCCCGATTGTCACTTAGTGTTGGCACCGTGTACGTACGGAGTACTAACTGATTCCGCGCGTATACCAACTCAAATAGTGCGGAATCCTATTTGATTGGCGATCCAATCAGGGAGAACACAATGCAAATCAATCTAACGATTAATGAAACATTAAAAATGATTAGAACACGATCAACTATGATCTATGAACTTGGAACAGGTTTTCTTGAGTCTCTGGACGACTAGGGTACGATTATGTGCGTAGGTATTCGAATTCTTATGTTTTCCGCAAATTAGGTGGTATTTATAGGTTAGGGTTGTCCATTCGTACAACTGAACCATTAGCATGGTTCAGTCGTGCGACCGAAGCATGCGATTGATCCATCCGCACAACTGAAAGTCCAGTCGTGCGACTGAGTGAATCTTATGTCTCAATCGTGCGATTGATCCAGTCTCCTAGTTCAAATTTCTTAGCTCTTCAATCAACAAACTCTCCTTGGACCTAGTTTACATCATTGTCTAACATTCTTCATTAGCTCTTCAAACTTCTTGTACTTTTCCTTTCTTGTAGCTCTGGCATGTATCTCAAATGTAAAATAGAGCCTCATCACATTTTAAAACTGGAGGGCTTGCATAATGTCTTGTGAATCATAGAATAGTGGCCACTTGTATAAAGTATAAACATTGTCAGCAGACAAGTTAGTCAACCACATAGGGTCAAATACCCGGATAGTATCCATTTGGCTCTCTTTTTGTAAGACTATGACCGCTTCACATGTTCTCCAATCGTAGTACCACCACTTGAAGTGTGGAGTGAAGTCCTGTGGCATTCCCTTAGAGGGATTCTTGACATTGTGTGCGGAGGAATCCACTTCAGCACTACCTTTGGCTTTCTAGTAATGGAATCAACTTCAGACCGTCTGATATACCTCTTCGGTTGTTGTGGTCTGAAGTTAACCCACCTAGTGTGGTACTCTTTCCTTAAAGTAGCCTCAAACCAGCCTGACATTTTTCTCGGGTCAGCATACAACAACTTTAGATATACCAGCTGGTTGAGCTCAAAACCAGAGAGAGTCTTTAGATCGTGTGGGAATCTAAAGTACTATATGCCTTTTTCTCTCTTCACCGCATACACATTCAAATCCTTAAAATAAGCCCATGCGATAATCTGGCCTGACACCTTTAAGTGTTTCTTGACTTTGTACAGCTTGGTGTAGACATTTGGCTTTTGTGCAGTGCGCATGGCTCGGATCTCAGTAAAACAAGCCGCCCATTCAGCCTTTTTTATGTCAACATAGGCGTCTGAGGCTTAGGTTTGACCCTCATTCTTCTCGGACTCTTTCTCCATCTGATCCAGCTTGTCAAATGTATCACTGACGAGAGTATCACCCAAATTGGGGACTACATTTCCCTCTCTGTCAACGTACTCAGGATAATGATCAGCAGTGACATCCTCTATCTAGATTTCATCTATGTCATTGAGCTCATCGTCACTTGAAACTTCAAAAGTAGGAGCGTCCTTGACAATCTCGTCCGGGTTGAGCCGGAACATCTCAGCAAGCTATTCATCAGTAAGGTCATGAATGATTTCTCCTTCTTCAGGAGTATAACTTACAGACCTTTTGACTATCCCTTGCAAATCAAGAATCATTGTAAGTTGAGACTTGATTTGCTGAAAGGGAGTAACATCATACTCATCTTGCTGAGATGATTGATCTGCTTGATTTAAACATGTAAATACATCAACAATTACTAATTTATCAAAACAATCAAACATTTGATAAAGATACATAAACATTAAGTACATAATTTTAGTACATGATTCAAGTACAAAAGCTTTCAAATATAGAAATATTTAATCATTAATTTGACCTGAATAGCTGGCTTCTCAATAGATGGGTCAGAAGATGAGGCTCCTTGGTCTTGATTTCTCTTTGTACGTCTCTCTTGACCCTGAGCTGAGGCAGATGCAGCTGCATTTCCTTTATCATCATCATCATCATCATCAACATCATCAGCATCATTCTGCCTTCCCCTTGTCCTCTCATCTTCACTGGCCTCATCATCATCACTATCGTCATCCTCATCATCATCATCATTATCTCCTTCTCTGATCTTGAGGGGCTTATCTTTGGATCCCTTTACTTGAGCATGGTGGTCTTGTTAAAGGCCTCCAACTCCTCTATTCTCTTTGCTGATTGGATGTTATGCTCCTGGAGTTGGGCAATTTGCTGAGCTTACTGTGAGATCTACTATGCTTGGGTAGCGTTTAGCTCCACAAGCTGACGTAGTTAGGCAACCTTCTCTTCATCAGCAGCCAACAGCTTCAACACCATACGGTGAATGCTGACAGTTGTTCCTCTACCCCAACGGGGGTAGAGATGGTCCTGTGGTGAATGTCAGGTGGGATGATTGTCTGGCTTAGTGGATGGTCGTGGTAGTGGTGGTAGTGGTGAATATGGGTGGTGGTATTTGAGTGGGTGGTGAAGGGTAGGCTGAAGTGGTGGTGGATGGGAGTGAGATAGTGAAAGGTGGTGTGGTAGTGGTGGTGGTGGTGGTCGTAGCTATGGTAGATGTGGATGTGGTGGTATATGAGTGGGTGGTGAAGGGTAGGTTGTAGCGGTGGTGGATAGGAGTGTGGTAGTGATAGGTGGTGTGGTAGTGGTGGTGGTGGTGGTAGTTGTGGTAGATGTGGATGTGGTGGTGGTGGCTATAGTGGTGGCAGTGGCAGTAGGAGTAGATGTGGTCAATATGAACCTTGGCCTCTTCGCCTTCTTGCCGTAGGGTTGAGCCATTCTCTTTCTCCTCGATCCCTTAGACACAGTGGCTCCCCCTTGGCTACTGGGCTGGACTGTGGTGTAAGATGGATCAGTAGCGGCCTCCCTAGACTCACCCTGGCGTCTACCTACCGCCCTAATCCCTCACTCGGTGCCAACCACCCTACTGTCCACCATCCGAACTAAAGGCTCCTCATCAGACTCCTCATCCTCATCAGGACGGAAGTCCTGATAGAATCCTACTGTATTAGCTCCTCTGTGGGTTGATGGTGGAGATGTAGCATCTATGGTAGTGGCCCTAGATTGGGTGGGGCTAGTATCTCCACCATCACCACTATCATCGTCATCAGACTCGTCGGATGGGAGCATAATCGGCTCAGAGTCTGAGTCACTATTATCGTGACGCCACATCCTCTTCGCTAGCGCCATGTAGTCCTCTCGGGCTAAGTGCCCAAACAATCTCCTTACCGGGGTTTCACCTGCTTGTGCTGGTAACCCTCATCCTTCCTAGGGTGGTATCATCCATCACCTCTAGTGTCACTGCATCCTCTCTCTCCTTAGGCTGCGAAGGCAGTTTCTAGTCGATGATCATCTGAATGAAATGAGGGTACATGTAGAAGGATTCCTTGCATTTGGCCTCTATGTTCTCCACCAAGTAGGTGAAGATCATCCTTGAAAAGCTGAACGGGTGGTTCAGCACCAGAGCTACATAGGCGTTCTAGATCTGGTCTGATAACTCGTCAAATCTGCCCATCCTCGAGGCTATACACCTCAGCAGCACATGGGCTAAGTATTTGAACTGGGGGCACATGTTGCTCATGTTGAGCACACCTGCGTTGATGTCCCCCGAGTACTTAGCCCGAAGAAAACATCCATGAACTGTCAATGGATGCAGTCTGGTAGGGCAATCACCATCATCTCCCAACTCTAAGACTGTCCGTAGGTCCTCCTCACTGATGTCAATGTCCTGACCAAATATGGAATTCCGAATCCGGTGAGGCTCTAAGGACCTATCTACAACAGCGATTTCCCAGAAAGCCTACTGTATCGACCTGTATGGGGTGCACCAAGTGGAGATAGCTCTAAAAATCCTCAATCTCCTTAGAAATGAAATAATGCCCGCTGTTAGGATCAGTGATCTACGTTTGATTGATTAGAGAGTATAGCAGCGGAAATCTAACAATGAATTAGCCAATTCACAAGAACGAAAAGATATTCAATGAAGAACAAAAACGGTTATAGATAGAGAGAATTCTGCAAATATATTTCATTCAATATTCGCTTTCGTGGTAACGAAATGTCACACTTACAATTAGGTCGACACCTATTATATAAGAGATGTGACGTCTGCTGATGTCACTTGATAGTGACATCTAACAGAATTATTCCAACTGAAACACAACTACTGAAGATGTCAAAACAGCTGACATCTTCTTACAAAAATACTAAGTGTTATCAGTTACTATAACTACTAAAAAACATAAAACTACTGATACTACAAAGACTGAAGAACAAGCTCTTCAGTCGTTTTACAAAACTACTAAAAGTAAAAACATAAAACTACTGATATCACAACAACTGAAGAAGTACTCTTCAGCTGTTGTGACAAACTACTGAAACTTCAATACTTGGTCTTCAGACTTGAAATTCAGACGTTTCATCAGCTGATGACTTCAGTAGATATCATCAGCTGATGTCTTCAGTCTTTGTCTTCAGACTTTGTACACCAGTTGTTGATCTTTAGTACTTGTAGACTCTTCAGCTGTTGTACTTCAGTACTTTGGTCTTCAGCTTCAGCACTTGTGTTCTTCAGCTGTTCAGCTTCAGCACTTGTGTTCTTCAGCTGTTCAGCTTCAGCACTTGTGTTCTTCAGCTGTTCAGCTTCAGCACTTGTGTTCTTCAGCTGTTCAGCTTCAGCACTTGTGTTCTTCAGCTGTTGAACTTCAGCACTTTAGTCTTCAGCTGTTGAAGTCTTCAGCACTTGATCTTCAGCTGTTGGAGTTTTCAGCACTTGTCGAACCGCTGATGAAGCCTTCAGCAATTATTGTGATATCATGTGGGACTTAGAGGTTTTCTGATCTAGGCTCATTGGTTCTTTTGGTCCAACAAACTCCCCCTGAACCAATGCAGCCAAAACCTCTAATTGATTTATTTTCCCACTTATTGTTGGCAAAATGGTTGGTCTTTTTCCTTCTTGATCAGTAGAGAAGATGACCCATATTAGCACTGGCCTGGGAAGAAATCTCAGAGATCTGTTTGGCAAGGTATGAATGGGAACTCTGTTTTGGGGAACTGGACACAGAGTTGTTATCCCATTCATGAGATTTACTTCCCCATTATAAGTCTGTATGACTCTCGAACATAGGCCTCAAGGAGAACAACTTATTCGTCCTTGGAGAGTTCTTCTACTCCTCCTTCAAAGAAGAACTCTGGACCATAGTACTCAGATAAGTACTTTACAGTCCTGCCATTTTTCAACTCCACAGTAGTTACCTCCCTGTAGACAAATTCATCAGGATGAGTGCCTTCAAGGAGTAACTGGAGCTCATTCTTCTTAATGTCTTCAAGCTTTTTATATAATAACCCCTTTTTGATCATCTTGTTTTCCAGTAAGGCTTGAGGGGTCAATTTTGATTGATGAGCCTTCTTGAATTCATCAATTATTTCCCATGGTGAGACTACAATGGCCAACATGATTGTAGAGTCTATTGTTTTTCTAACCTGGCCATTGTATCTGTGTGGAATAGATCTTTTGTGGATTCTAGAACTCACCTTGGGGTCTGGCCATACTCTCACTCTCTCCTTCTGATACTGAAATGTGTGTCTGAGAGTGTACAGCCTCTGAGCATGCCCTTTCATGGCTTGTATAGATGATGACTGAGGAAATTCCTTGTCAACCATCTTCAGTAGTTGCTCATCGTGCTGCTTCTGCTGTTCTTCATCTTCTATTTTGACTCTAACCGTTTCCTTTGAGAGTCAGGTGTGATCATGAGTTGACTCCTGGGTTCTGGTAGCCTTAGAACAGCAGAGAGTGGCAGACTATCATCTTCATCCTCTTCTTCTTCATCTTCTTCTATCCTCAGCACCCTTCTCCTCCTTCTAGGTGCATCACTGGATGATGGTTGGGTTGGTAAAGGAATTGGTTTTGAAGATTGAGGATGTTTGGATTTGGGCTTTGAGATTGGTTTGGAGATTTGAGGGGTAGGCTGTTTTTGAGTGGGTGATAGGGAAGGTTGTTCAAGCATTTTGGTTGTGAGTTTGGCCTTTGTAAGTTTTGCCATTTCAAACCTTTTTCCAGCCCCAGCCTCATCAAGTGCTTCAATGATAATCCCCTTATGAAATTGCTCAGACAAACAGATTCTGGTGGCTATAGCCAGAATACTGTCTCTGGTCCATGAACGAATCTCCATCAAAGATCTTCCTAAGTATTTGGCAATGAATCGAATCATGATCTCCAATCTCTCTTTCACCAGTACATCATATCCAGCCCATCTGGTTTGAATTTCCTCTACTTCCAACTTCCTGATCTCACTGTCTAATGTGGCTGTATCAAAGCCTTGCTTGAAGAGTTGCTTAATGATTTTGTCCATGGATCGGCTGTGTGTGTCATCTGCATCTTTTACCAGCTCTTCCAAGGATTTTTCTTCAGCAATAGTTTGATCACCAGCACTTTTCTTTCTTTTGTAAGTGATCAGTTGTTGTTTCTTTTCTTTTTCCAACTCCTGGGTTTTCTCTTGTGCCTTCTCATCCTCAGTTCTTTTTCTCTTCTTTTCTTTCACTGCAGTACTCTCCCCCTTTTTGGATGCATTGGTGACAGGGGTTTGTACCGCAGAAAGTTTCTTGTGCACAACATCATCAATGAGTGGTTGTAGACTCGAGGAAATCCTCTCATCAATGGCTTTATAAACAATGTCATTGATGATGGGAGTGAAGAAAGGTAGGGATTGTTGGAATACAGCAACCATCTGCTCTGGGGGTTCTGTCCCGGAGAGATAGTGCCAAAAGCAGAAGCTGGAGGCTCAGTGAAGTGAGAGGGTAAAGTGTTTGGGGAACCTTCAAAGGAAGGTGCCATCTGTGGGTTGGTGGGGGCAGATGGACTTACATTCTGAGACTCTTGGCAAGCAGTTCTTGTAGTCTGCTTACCTCAGCCTCCAGGATGGTGTTGTGGGCTAGAACATCATAGGAAAAGCCCAGGTCATCATCAGCAGAAGCTGAATCACCTGACCTCCTGCTTGTAGCAGGATTTACATGCACTGGGTGTAGACCAGTTTTAGCATGTGCCCCTTTTTCTTGGAACTGGGGACTTCCAGCCTCAGGACTATGTCCTTCATCAGCTATTGCCTCTAGTGAGGTCTTAGCAATGTTACCAGCCTCATTCTGATCATGTGCTGATGCAGAAGAGGTGGCAGCCTCACTAGATATTCTAATCTCCCTATCTACACCAGGAGATAGAATTTGTAAACCCCGATGCTGGGTTGTCAGAAACATGTTGATCCTCTTCCTCAATGTCTGTGGTTCTCCCCTTTGTTGGGGTGTTGGGGAGGAGGAGAGGCATGCAACTGAGCCAGCACATTTGCAATAATTATGGTTGGACTTTGGGGGGTGGTTTCATTGGGAGATGGGGTAGAAGCAGTGTGCACCTGGGGAGGATGGTGCTCTTCAATGGCAATCTCCTCAAGTGAGAAGATCCCAGATGTGGGGGTACCCCTTGTGTGGTAGCTGCAAGCTCCTTTTGGAGGAATCCTGAGCGGCTATGGCTGGTAGAGTCTCTGATACTGCTGGGGGGTTTTAAGCCAGCAAGTATATCCTGCGTTGGTGGTGCAGGACATCTTCAGGGGACTCATCTCCCTGAATAGCTGTTTTGGTTTTGGTTTAGTGGGGACTTTGGTTCTGATGGAGGAAGTTGTGGGTTCCCTGTGCTTGGGCTTTAGCATTCGGGCAGCTTCTTTGAGTGTAGGTCTGAGTTGTGCCTGGAGTATACCTCAGCCAAAACAGCTGGTGCAGGACTCCAAGGCCAACAAGGCCATCAGATTTTAATTCATCTAAAATAAGGCCATCAGAAACCTGGATATAATGGCCATCGGTTTGCCACAGGTTCTGAGCCAAGTTCTTTATTTCTAGAAAACAATTTCAGAAAAATTTAGCAGTTGGTGTTCTAGAATGAATACAATACCTGTTGCCATTGGATGACATTTGATCCCAAGAAGTTGTCTTGGAGCTAAGCAAACATTTACCATGTGAAAGATACCTTCTCAGCGTCATGGAAATGTTTCTTTAGAACGGTTGTAGCCCGAAGATCACCTTCATACCCATGATTGATAAATGACATATCTGTTATGCCCTTGGGTATGCAGTCACAGCATGGAGTCGTGTAAGTGTAATGCCTGACGAATGAATGTCGGCTGTAACGACCACTGGTTTCTGGTTGATAGGGACCGAATAAAATTTCTGGCCGTAGACTCATCAGTATGAACAAAACAGCATTTGACCAGAATTGACTGAGGGATTCAGGGTAGATGGTTGGATTCAAGAGAAAGGCTGTGCGATATGGGGAATCCACCATTAAGTCAATGGCATTATCATATTTGTTCCAGAAAGCCGACTTTGTAAGGTAAGCAACGCAGTTGTGTCGTGGTTTCAGACTCATGGTCGCCATGTTTGAGAGAGAGAAGTTCGGAAAATAACGGCTAGTGAACATTAGAGAAAGGACAGTATTTATAGGGTAGGGTGAAAAATGACTGAAGGGGTGGTGTAGTCATCAGTCGTTTTAAACCCGACTGTTGACATGGTATTACCCATCAGACGTTGAAACAGCGAAGTCGTGGTTTTAGGCATCAGCAGTTAGAAACTACTGAAGACCATGGTTTACTCAGATGATGAAACAACTGAGGACTTGGTGTTTGTCATCAGTATTGTGAAACTACTGAAGACAGTGGTTTTGTCATCAGTTATTGTAAACAGCTGAAGACTTGGTGTAGTCATCAGTAGTTATAAAACTACTGAAGACATGTTTTGCTTCAGTTGTTTAGTTGAAACAGCAGTTGTAGAACGACTGAAGAGAAAGTTCTCTTCAATAGTTTTCGTCATTCATTCCTTTCAGCTGTTCATACTGTCCTCAACACATCATACTTTGCATCTGCTTTTTAGGTGTTTCATAGGACGTCAGTACTTATCTGTTTGTACTGATTTCAGTAGTTGTAACTACATCAGTATTGTACTACATCAGTAGTTTAGAACAGATAAAGTACTTCAGTACTGTGAGGCATTTACCGTCAGTAGTTATAAAACTACTAAGGTGAAAGGACTCATCAGTACTTATATGTGACATGGTTACCAATGATCACACAGTACGTATTACTGAAATCATCAGTAGTTGTCACTTATTCTAGCTGCAACATACCAGCCTTAACACAGGTTTGGAAAGTAGAACTATCCAAAGGCTTAGTAAAATATCTGCAAGCTCATAAGCACTAGGCACAAACTTAGGATCAATCAGACCTTTTTCAAAACAATCCCAATAAAGTGATGTCTGATTTCTATATGTTTGGTCCTAGAGTGCTGGACTGGATTTTTGACAATACACAGAGCTGAAGCACTATCCATAATAATGGAGTCTTAGTCTCTGTAATGCCATAATCCAGAAGTTGGTTCTGAAGCCAGAGTACCTGAGAAGTGCAACTTGCAGCAGCAATGTAGTCGGCCTCAGCATTGATGTAGCAACAGATGTTTGTTTCTTACTCTGCCAAGAAATCAAAAGTTGCCTAGGAATCGACAACCACCAAAGTTGACTTTCTAGTTAACTTGCACCCAGCATAGTCACTATCTGAAAAAGCAACTAATTTGCAAGAGTGTCCAGTGGAATACCATAAACCCAAGATTGTGTACCTTGCAAATATCTAAAGATTCTCTTGACTGCAATCAAATGAGACTCTTTAGGAGCAGCCTGAAATCTAGCACAAACACATGTAGCAAACGTAATATCTGGTCTAGAAGCGGTTAAATACATCAAGGACCCAATCATACATCTGTAAAGTGTTTCATCAACAGCTTTACCTTTCTGATCAGCATCCAGTTGTGTGGTGTTGCACATGGGAGTAGAACAGGGCTTACAGTTTTGTAAATCAAACTTATTCAAAAGATCTTTTGTATATTTTGACTGATGAATAAAGGTTCCATCAGCCTTTTGTTTGATTTGCAAGCCTAGAAAGACTGTAATTCTCCCATTGCACTCATTTCAAACCTCTTTTTCATTATGTTGTAAAATCATCACCGAACTGGGGATCAGAGGATGCAAAAATAATATCATCAACATAAATCTGAACAAGTAGCTTATGCTGATCCACCTTCTATAAATAAGTTTTATCAATGGAGCCTCTAGTGAAATTATTCTTAAGAAGAAAAGTGAAAGTGTCTCATACCAGGCTCTAGGAGCTTGTTTCAACCCATAAAGAGCCTTATCAAGTTTATACACCCATTCAGGATGTTATTATCCTTAAAACTGGTGGTTGACACCATTAAACTTCTTCCTTTATTTACCATATAAAAATGCACTTTTGACATCCATTTGAAAAACTTTAAGATTGTGGAATGCAGCATAGGCTAAAAACAATCTGATTGCCTCTAGTCTGGCTACAGGGGCAAAGGTTTCATCATAGTCAATACCTTCTTCTTGTGAAAACCCCTGTACAACCAGTCTAGCCTTGTTCTTAACGATAAGCCCATTTTCATCAGTCTTATTCCTAAACACTCATTTAGTGCCTATTGCACACTTACCTGGGGGAAGAGGAACCATTCCCACACTTGCTGTTTCTTGAACTGAAGTAGCTCAAGCTGCATGGCTTCAACCCATCCATTGTCTCTCAAAGCAACATGGTAGTTCTTTGGCTCTAGCTGCTGATGAAGAGAGCATAGAAGCAGAAGTTAGACAATTGACTTCTTGTTGAAACACCAGCATTGATATCACCAATAATCTGAGACATTGGGTGATTCTTCAGTTCTTGATAAACAATAACATCTGTGCAAGTGTTTGTAGGACCTTCAGCAGCAGCAGATATTGATGCAGACTCTTGAAACCAAGAATTAGATGGTAACTCAAAAGATGTAGAGGAATCAGAGATCTCATCAGCATTTGTTGTGGATGGACTGCTGAAGCTATAGGAACATCAAATTTAGCAGACACAGGCAGTTGGTCACTAAACTTGAAGAGGTGAGTATTGATATTATCATCATCATCATCAATACCACCAGGTGGAAGACATGCTGCAGAAGATGATTTTCCACAGGATCTGCAACAGCTGGAGGTTGATAAGGAACATATTGCAGTATGTCCAAATCAAACAACTCCACAGGGTTTTGTGGAATCTTGTCCATAGGAGATTCATTAAACTTCACATGCAAAGTCTCTTCAACTATCTTTGTTCTGCAGTTGAAGACTCTGTATGCCTTGCAAGTAGATGAATAACCACAAAATACCCTGCATCCACCTTAGGATCAAATTTATGGAGTTGATCCTTTGTGTTGAGAATAAAACAAGGACACCCAAATGCTTTGAAAAATGAAATCAGAGGAGCCAAGTGATGGAGAACTTCATATGGAGTCTTCATCAACCTCTGATTTACTAAGACTCTATTATGCACATAGCAAGCTGTGTTGACAGCCTTAGCCCAAAAGGTCAATGGCAACCAGAGTCAGCCAGCATGGACCTTGCAGCTTCAATTAGGGTCCTGTTCTTTCTCTCCACTACTCCATTTTGTTCTGGAGTCCGTGGTATGCTAAACTGCCTTTTGATTCCCTTTGAAAGATAGAAGTCATCAGTGTATGGTTTCTGAATTCAGTTCCATTGTCACTCCTAATACACTTGACTGGAAGGGAATACTGCTTCTCAACATACAACACAAAGTGAATAATCTTCTGAGCAACCTCATCCTTTGAATGTAGAAAGAAAGTCCATACAAATCTGGAGTAATCATCCATAATTACCAGACAGTATTTCTTCTTTTCCATGCTCATCACTCTCACAGGACCAATAGATCCATATGCAGTAATTGCAAGCAGCAGTGGATAGCTAGGCTCTTCAATAGGAGGGAATGAGACTTTGTGATGTTTTCCTTTTAAACAAGCAGTGCAGGTTTCATCACAGTGGAACTCCTTTATTGGTAAGCCTCTGACTAAACTATTGTGGATTAACTATTTATGTTTTTGAAATTAACATGACCCGGCCTTCTGTGCCACAGTTTAGATTCTTGAGAACTTTGGAAAATAGGCAAGGATTACCTCTGAGATCTATTTTCTTGGAAAGATCTAAGGCATACACTCTTCCTATCCTGTTGGCTCTCAGGAGAGTGTGATCATCCAACACCTTATCAATCAAATGCAAAACTTTGGATGACGGAATCCTACAGTTCGGACTGGTGAAAAGAGCAACATGGCCTTTATCACACATTTGACTGACACTCAAGAGATTATACTAGATTTTCCACATGATTAACATCATCAAACTTTATTTCTCCATTGGAGACAAAGCCATTTCCATGATGTAACCCCTAGCATCATTGCCAAAAGAAACAAACCCCTTTTTTCCTTGAGAGTAGTCATGAAGAAGAGAGCTGTTCCCAGTCATGTGCATAGATCCCCCACTGTCTACATACCAGATGCTACTTTGGCATGTTGAAGAACCCTGCAATAATAAACAATCAGTTAGTTTTGGAGACCCAACCTTTTTTGGTTTTGGGCCTGGTCTCATCAACAGATGGTAAACTAACAGGTTTATTGGAAACAACAGCGAGAAGAAGAAGATGGTGAAGAAGAGGAATCCTTGGCTTGGACCTCCTTTTCTGTGATTTCAACATAGAGCATCTAATTGGTTTACTCTTCCCATAGATGTTGAACCATCATAACCAGCTGTGTCTGATTTTGTGATAAGGCTTTCAGCTCATCAGACACATTGCCAGTGGAGTTTGATAAGTTCCTATGTTGCACCTTCTTCTTCTGAGCAATCTCAGCTTCACCTGTCTAACCCCTTCCTTTTTGGATTTCTTTGTGGACTTAAGGGTTACAGGATTTGATGTTGCTGATACAAATGTGGTCTCAAACTCAGTTTTCATTTTTACCATTTTCTCTTTAATTTCTCTTTATGTTTGAGTTTGGAACCTCTTTTGTACCAGCAATCATCTGTAAGATGATTGAACAAACCACATACTTCACATGGTCTTCTTCATCTTAGTTGATCATCAACTAAAGAGGGTGAAGCAACTGAAGACTTGCTCTTCAGTGCTTTGGAAGCATTGTTTGCTTTCTTGACTTCCTCTTTAGTAGTCTTTAAACTCTTTCTACTGACAGTTTTCTTCTTTTCAGTACTGGCAGTAGTTGGAGTTTGAACTTCAGGTGTTAGATCCTGCTCTCTAGTCCTTTCAGGACTTTCAGAATTAACTCCTGAGTTGATCAACTCATTGATCATGTGAGTGTCAGCAGTGGAACCATCAACATCAGCTGATAGGTTCTGAGAGGGCTTGGTGCTGATTTCTACTTCTGATTGTGCTGTATCAGAAAGTAGATCATGAAGAAATGGATTGGTTATTACTCTCACCATCAGATTCTACCTCTGCTCTGGGAGTAAAATCTGTAGGTGGAGCAGTGTGATTGTAACCAATGCCAAACTTCACATTTGAAGCAGATTGCTTACTAAGAAGCATTTCAAACCTTTGCATGATTGTACCCATCTATCACACTCTACCTGGGTGACTACAAGGGTTTCTTTGAGATCTTTATACTTCTCTAGAAGTATCTCTTCCCTAGCCTTATCATCAGTTATTGGCATTTAAGTTTGTAAATCTCATCATTCTTATCATTAAGCACAGACTCAAATTCAGCTTTCTTTGAAATTATTTGTTCTAACTCAATGTTCTTGTTGATTAAAGCTACATTTGCTTCTCTAATAGAAGCAAATGCTGCTATACATGTTTCAGAACACAATTTGGCTTTTGCCTCAGGGATACCTGTGATACCTTTGGTGTAGAGGCATTAGTGGATGAAGTATCAGCAGAATCCAAAGCCATAAGAGCTAGATTTCCAAAAGGACTGTCACCACCATGTTGACCAGCACCTGAGAACAGTTGTTCATGACCAGACAAGTCATCTGGTAAACTGCTCCGTCAACAACTCTTGGGGTGAAGAAGCTGTGTTGTTGAGGTTGAGTTTGTTGATGAGATTGGGAAGGTTGTGGTTCAAGCAATGCTTGTGGTTGTTGTACAATTGGAGCTTGAACAGGATTTGGTTGAGGCATATAATAGCAGGGATAAGGATATGACATTTGACCCTATGGAACAAAATATGCAGGAGATCTAGGATGTGAATGATGACAAGAACCAGCACTATGTTGCCCTCTGTTTTGTGGACTAGTACTAGGAAAAGTCACAAAGGGTGCAGAAGAGTTAGATCCAGTTGATCTACACTCTCTTGCAAAGTGTCCCAGCCTTTGCATTTGTGACACCTCAACTTACTCTTGTCAAAACCAACTTTGGTTTTGCCAGAGAGTCCAGGAAATTTCCTGCCAGTTCTCTTATAGAACTTTTTAGATCTGATATTAATCAGTGCCATTTGGCTCAGAATATCCATCTCTTCTAGATCATCATCAGCTATTCCTTTCAATCATCCATGATGAAGCATAGATTGTCACTATTACTGCCAGAATGACTCTCAATACCAACAAATGCATGATCAGAACTATTTGAAGAGAAATCAATATGCTCATCATAATTGCTTTCAGATGCAGCATATTCTGACTCATGACCAACCAAGGCAGTATTCCCTGGTACAAAGTCATCAGTGAGCTTTCCTGATGAGGACAGTTTCCTCTTCTGCTCTATCTCTCTTTTGAATGTAAGCAGTTTCCCATGAAGTTGGGGAGAGATAGGCTATCCAGATTTGCACTGGAGCGTAGGACAAGTGTATGTGTCCCATCTCTCAGAAGTGATCTGAGGAACCTGTTATTCATCTGGCTATTGGTGTATTCCTATTTCACCATTTTCAGCTCAGAGATCAAGCAGGAAAAATCTCAAACTGTTGAGTCAGTGTCTCACCCTTTCTATGAGAGAATGTCTCATATTGTTGGGCAAGGATTTCTCTGTTGTTTGCTAAGACCTCATCTGTGCCACCGAATTGTTCCTTCAGGGCATTCCAGAGATCATGAGCAGTTTCATGATGCATAAGCCCTGAATAGATTTCATTAGGCAGTGCCATGGCCAGAATTCCATGGGCTTTAGCATCAATCTCAAACAGTTTCCGATCTTCATCAGAGTATTGTTCCTTCTTCTTCGGAACCATTTGATTGGTTTCCGGATTGTTCACCATAGGCTTATGTGGTCCATGTACCACAGATGTCCAACAACCTGAACTGTTAACAGACAGGTGATGAAGCATTCTTCGCTGCCATATGTTATACTCGGTCCTAACCAGCATCGGAGGCTTGGTTGAGGAACCGGTATTGTGAGGATCATTAGAATGAGTAGTCATCTCAGATTCAATCAAATTCAATTAAGCTATAACAGATTTAGAACAAACACAACAACCAATTGAACCAGAGACATCTCAAAATAAATGAACGAAAGCGATAGAAATTCAATAATCTATAACCAGTTCTTGCTAATATGCTAATTCAATCAAACATAGATATCAATTAGCAGTTTCAATGATCAATTGTTAGATCGATCAATGATTAACCAGCTCTGATACCACTTGTTAGGATCAGTGATCTACGTTTGATTGATTAGAGAGTATAGCAGTGGAAATCTAACAATGAATTAGCCAATTCACAAGAACGAAAAGATATTCAATGAAGAACAAAACAGTTATAGATAGAGAGAATTCTGCAAATATTTTCATTCAATATTTGCTTTCGTGGTAATGAAATGTCACACTTACATTAGGTCGACACCTATTATATAAGAGATGTGACGTCTGCTGATGTCACTTGATACTGACATCTAACAGAATTATTCCAACTGAAACACAACTACTGAAGATGTCAAAACAGCTGACATCTTCTTACAAAAATACTAAGTGTTATCAGTTACTATAACTACTGAAAAACAAAAACTACTGATATACTACAACGACTGAAGAACAAGCTCTTCAGTTGTTTTACAAAACTACTGAAAGTAAAAACATAAAACTACTGATATCACAACTACTGAAGAAGTACTCTTCAGCTGTTGTGACAAACTACTGAAACTTCAGTACTGGTCTTCAGACTTGAATTTCAGACGTTTCATCAGCTGATGACTTCAGTAGATATCATCAGTTGATGTCTTCAGTCTTTGTCTTCAGACTTTGTACACCAGTTGTTGATCTTCAGTACTTGTGGACTCTTCAGCTGTTGTACTTCAGTACTTTGGTCTTCAGCTTCAGCACTTATGTTCTTCAGCTGTTCAGCTTCAGCACTTGTGTTCTTCAGCTGTTCAGCAGCTTTAGCACTGTGTTGTTCAGCTGTTGAACTTCAGCACTTTAGTCTTCAGCTGTTGAAGTCTTCAGCACTTGATCTTCAGCTGTTGGAGTTTTCAGCACTTGTCGAACTGCTGATGAAGCCTTCAGCAGTTGTTGTGATATCATGTGGGACTTAGAGGTTTTCTGATCTTGGCTCATTGGTTCTTTTGGTCCACACCCGCGAACTCAAACGCGTTCCGGGATGTTAAGTCAAGATGGGCACATATGTTATGGTTTGTGCTCATCGTCCACCGACTCGCCATGCTGCTGTAACAAAAGATAGATAAACATTAGATTGTGTGTAACTGAATGACATTTGAATTTATTGGACTTGAATCCTTCTGTTCTGTCGTGCAAATGGACAATGCGACTGAGTCTGAGTCGTGCGATTGACCTCATTCGTCTGATTGTGCAAGCGACTGGGCTTAGTCGTATACTTTCCCATGTGGTTCACACAGTCGTGCGACTGAACTCAATAACATGGTATAGTCGTGCGATTGTGCCATTCGCCCAGCTCAGTCGTGCGATTGAAGTTCATCGATAAGTCCATTCGCATGACAGTCTGTGTTTCCATTCAAATTCAAATCTTGAGAAAAACTTGATGTTAGATGTTGTGATTTGGCTCATTAGACTCGCAATCGTTCCCATTGACCTCTAACACATTTTTAGTGACAAATATACTTAGTTTTAAAGGGTTATTTAGTGAACTAAGTGTCGGTTCTTTTTAGGGCTAAATTGCACCGATTTAGGGCATGATTTGATAAGCCATTGAGTGGATGACGCCGCACATTACCTGTATAATCAAGTGAGATCGTTAGAAGCAATAGTAATCAGTTTATAACACTCAATCAAGATTTTGGTAGCGTAACTGTACAATCGTGTGATTTGGGGGCGATTTGGGGGTGATGAGTGACTGCGACCGACTCCCCCACTATTTATACTAGGGTTTTCTCCAGTCGTGCGACTAAACCTATTTGCACTCTTGAGTCGTGCGACTGAGGCTCAGTCGTGCGACTGGCATAGTCGGTCACCATCAGTCGTGCGACTAGTTTTAGTCATGCGACTGTCTCATTCGGTCACTTCTTCGTGCGATTGGTTCATTCTGATGATCCAATCGTATGGATTGACCCGTGCTTTTGGTCCAATCGCACGTCTGGTCCATACGTGTGGGTTAGTCATGCGATTGGGCTCATGCGTATGGTCCAATCGTACAACTGGTCCAAACTCATGGTCCAGCCGTGCGAATGGCTAAGTTTGACCTTATGATCATTCATACACTTAGCCCTTTTACTTATTGATAAGACAATTTGACCATTGATCATCTCAGACATGACCATTTTAATTTAGAAAACTGTTGATCACCTCAAATGTGATCCTTTTAATAACAAAACAGTTTGTCACCTCAGACGTGACCCGTTTACATTTGAAAACCCCATTGGTCACCTCAGACGTGACCTTTTTAGTGAGTGAATCCTAGATTGACTTCCGATGCGTAGTTCGACATTTACCTACTAAATTAACTGAAATTAATTGAATTAAACAACTAGACATGAAACAAAGCTAAAAACATATTTTTGTATTTTTGTGTGAGGTTAAAATCCTAAGATAAGTATCTACCAGACTTTTCTTCCTGGATAGTATAGCGTCAAGTTACTTTGATTATAACTGGAACGATTCATTATGGAATCATTTGGGACATTTTACGAAATCCTTTTGATGCTATATTCTGGTTTTTTATCGAGATTCATTAACAAGTTTAGGAAATCATACTAGTGCTGTAAGATACACATAATGATTTGGACTTTCAAGAATTGCAGCCACGATGATTATCAATATACTTGTCCACTTAAATCCATACATAGATTTTTGACACTCATTGGTGATGATTTAAGGTTTGATTATTTCAACAAGCATTTGTGGATCGCACGCTTATATGGTAATCAACGTTCCTCAGGATATTTTTGAGCGGTCTACGAGTAGTTTACAAGAAGAAACTATTCTAGAACTTTCAAAGAGATGCTAAGCCTCAGGTCAGTGCCACCGTACAATAGAGAGGTGCAAACATTAATGAATTCTAGAATATTTAGGTTATGCTTATCCACAGACTGCACCAACAATATAGGTTATTAACTTGATTGCTTTTTGCATTTTCATGTGCTTTGCTCATTTTTATGGTCATCCACACACATTTATGGCGTTTATTTTGCTCGTCACCTCTTATTGGAACTTCGTTGATTGTGTTAACCAGGGATAAGATGATAACCCACAGTTTGTTGAACAACTTAGTTTGAGCTTCACCAATTAGGTCTAATAATCTATTGTGTTGAATCTACCAACACATCATGTAGTGGTCTAGCAACCTCTAGGTATACTTTCTCCGTGTTACCTTAGTAGCAGCTAGTTTTACTATTATTTTTCCTTTTATGTTGCTTAGATTTGTCAGACGTATACTTCGAATTTTGCATCTTAATCAATTATATTCTTTTAAAGTCGCAAACTCTTTGTTCCTGTGTACTATCATTTTCCATAAACACTGAATCAGTATCACAGATGCAATCTCATTTCTATTAGCTACACTGTCCTCCTCCCTCGTTTTTTTATTTATTAAAATACTAGTTTAATACTAATTTAATTTAATCTATTCTCCCCCTAAAATTTTAAAACCGAAAATGTTTTTGCGTTTAGAATTTTAATAGGCGAGGAAATAATATAAAATAAAAGAAAATAAAATAAAAATAAGTCTACTCGTCAGACTAAGTACTGTCATTGTCTCGAATCACTTCACTTTTCTTTTTAACACCGTTGACCTCAAACAAATATAAAAATCTTGGTTTATCAAAAGCTTTTGTGTAGAGGTCAGCGCATTGAAAATCCGTATTAATTTTAACAACATCGATTAAATTCTTTTCAAAACAATCATGTATAAAGTGGTACTTAACTCAGATGTGTTTGGTCTTAGGATGTTGGACCGGATTTTTAGTTACAGCTATAGCAGCAGAATTATCAACAAATATAGGAGTGTTAGAGAATGTCAAACCGTAGTCCCGCATTTGTTGTTGAATCCAGATGATTTGTGAACAACAGCTTGCAGCAGCAACGTCTTCACAAGTTGACAAAGCAACTGATGTCTGCTTCTTACACTGCCACGTGACTAATCTTCTCCTAAAGAATTGACATCCTGCTGAAGTTGACTTGTAGTTCATTTTGCAGCCGCCATAATCCGAGTCACTGTACGCTATAAGCTCAAAGTCATCGTTATGAGGATACCACAACCCAAGTGTTGGCGTACCCTTCAGATAACGAAGTATCCTTTTGACTCCAATGAGATGGTTGACTTTCGATTTTGCCTGATATCTGAAGCAGAGACACGTCGCGTACATGATATCAGGTCTTGAGGCAGTGAGGTACATGAGGGTCCGATCATTCCTCGGTACATGGTGGCATCCAGCAGATCACCATTTTCGTCGGTGCTAAGTCGTGGTTTGTAGCAAGTGGAGTCTCAGCTGCCAAAGCATTCTCCATATCGAACCGACACAGGATATCACCTACATACTTGGTCTAATGTAGAAATACACCCTTTGGTGTCTGATCCACCTGTAACCCGAGAAAGAACTTCATCTCTCCCATGGCACTCATCTCAAATTCAGCTTTCATTAATGCTTCAAATTCTTTACATAATGCTTTGTTTTTGGAACCGAAGATTATGTCATCAACATATATCTGAATGTGCATTAAGTCACCATCCTTTTCTTTGATGAACAGTGTACAGTCAATCACTCCTCTATGAAAGCCGTGTTTCACAAGATGAGTCGAGAGCTTCTCATACCTTGCTCTTGGGGCTTGATGGAGCCTGTAGAGTGCCTTATCCAGCTTGTAAACTATGTCCCGATGATATGGATCCTCAAATCCTTTGGTTGACTAACATACACTGTCTCCTGGATTTCACCATGAAGAAATGCACTCTTTACATCCAGTTGATAAACTTTAATCTTCATGTAAAGGCATAGGCCAGGAAGATACGGATTGTTCCATTCTTGCCACAGGTGCAAATACTACATTGTAATTAATCCCCTCGACTTGTCGAAATCCTTGAACTACAAGTCGAGCCTTGTTTCTGATTATGTCCCCTTGGTCATCTTTCTTGCATTTCAAGACCCATTTGGTGCCAATGACCTTAGCACCTCTAGGTCTATCCACCAATGTCCATACAACTAATTTCTTTAATTGAAGAAGTCCCTTGCATGGCACTCACCCGTGCCTTGTTGTTTAGGGCTTCACTGACATATTTTGTCTCAAATGGAGACACAGAACGTCTATAGGCACCATCGTGAAAATACCCCTTTTCCATTACCGAGGCATAATCAGCTGAGTATAGCTGATTTCTTTTCTGAACTCCTAATCTTACATCCCCATGACATTGTCTAGAGGATGATAAGCATTTAAGCATGATCTAGGAGTGGTGGGAACAACTACCTCATTATCTAGGTGTGAACAACAGGTTCGGTATCTGAGGCAGTGGGAGTGTGAGGTTCCGAAGTGTCAAAGGCATCAACATCAGATGCTTGTGTACTTGCAGTAGTGGGAACCGTTCCTCCTGATCCACCTAAGCATTCTACACGTCTTTATCATCAGAGGAAGAGTCACTTACTTCCAGTGCTCCCCCTGAATGACTGGAAGACACACCTTGTGAACCTAATGTTGTTGAGTCTTGTGACGGTGTGTTTAAGACATCATACATCATTTGGTTGCTAACTCATCTTTAGTAGGGGAGAGAAGGATGTGATGGACTTAAAGAATCCATCATAATCGAAGAAGAACGCGGGTTTTTGCCAGCAGGGGGGGGTGTATCTCTGAACGTTGACGTTGCACCACACTTCTACTTGACCCGTGAGTTGTGTAAACTCTCTTATTCGGTATGTTGTATCCTAGAAAGATTCCTTCTTCAGCCTTCTCGTGAACTTCCCTGACTGAGTTTTCTTCAAAAGAGTAGATAGTGCTCCAAACGGTCTAAGGTACTCTAGATTAGGTTTACGTCATTGTAGTAACTCGTAACACGTTTTACCATGACGCTTGACCACCAGGACTCGATTTAGGGTGTAACATGCATTGGAAACTGTCTCATTCCAGAATTGAATGGGCAGTTTCGAGTCTGCTAGCATTGTCCGGGCTGTCTCTATCAAGCTGTGATTCTTTCTATTAGCAACTCCGTTCATTTGAGGAGTGTAGGCAGATGTGAACTGTTGCACAATTCCTTTTTCTTTGCAGAATGCCTCCATCCATTGGTTCTTGAACTCGGTACCGTTGTCTGAGCGAACTTGTCATACCTTCACTTGTAGAGCGACTCCAATGTAGTTACCAGCTCTTTGAATGATTCAAATGTCTCTGATTTGGATTTCAGAAACATAACCCAAAAGAATCTTGAGTAATCATCTGTAACTTCAAAGCAGCACAAGTCACGAGCAATGCTCCTCGTACTGACTGGACCAAATAGATCCATGTGAAGAAGCGACCAAATAGATCCATGTGAAGAAGCTCAAGAGGCAACTCAATGGAATTAACTTTCTTACTTCTTGGTCTGTTTTCCTTTCTTACAGGCGACACAGAAATCCGGTAATTGGAAGTTCTTAACGTTTACTCCACGCACTAGATCATTCTGGATCAAGTGATTTATCTTCCGTGGATTAATGTGTCCAATTCTCCTATGCCAGGGTATGGAGTCTTTCTCTATTGCCTTTGACAAGAAGCATTGTACTTGATGATCAGTTATGGAGGCCTTTGATAGATCCAAGACATATAGGTCGTTATATCTTGAAGCTGACATAAAGACTTGGTCCTCCGAGATTACATAATCCTTCTTCAACACATAGCACTTCTTGTTGTCAAAGACTACCTTAAAGCCTTTGTCACATATTTGGGATACAGAAAGCAAATTATTTTGAAGTTGTTGAACATAGTTTACCTTATCAAACTTCACTTTCTGGTTTCCCACTTCCCCTTAAGCTGTGATGTAACCTCCTTTATTTCTAGCAAATGAAACGTGTCCTCCTTTAATTTGTTTGACATTTAAAAGGAGAGACAAGTTCCCAGTCATGTGCCTTGATGCTCCGCTATCAACAATCCAGGTATTTGTAGTAGCACTATAGCGGACACCCTGCACATTTAACGGAATGATTAGTTTAGGTTAGGGACCCAAGCCTTAACTGTCTTGGGTGACCTAGAGGCATCACACATCATAAATTCTACCCACTGTCCATTTGAGGGTGAGGGCAGATCTATTTTCTTCTTGTTCTTATTATCAGACACTGCACTTGATTTTTCTTCCATAGGCCAGTTTTGTGTAAGGCCTGTTTGTGATAAATAGACGACTAGCTGATGGTTTGAACTTTATGTTCACTAGTTCTTTTTGGTGGAGTAATAGAGCTCCATTTCGGAGAACTTGGCTTAGTGTCATGAAGTTCAACTTTCTTCCTTGGTGTCTGATAATAAGGACAATGAGAAGCAATGTGTCCATACTTTCCACAGTGGTAGCATGATCTACTTTCTATACGTTGGTTGAACTGTTTCTGTGGGGAGGTGTGTGGTACAGGTGTGAATTTAGTGTGTTTGGGTTTGGACACCTTTTGTTTAGATGTTTTAGCTTCTTGAACAAAATTCATAGTTTTAACATTTTGAACATCTTTACCCTTTTGTTTATTTGGACTAAGACATGTTTCACGTGGTCGGTTAACTTGTTTGGTCTTTTCGGGTTCAGAATTAGACATGTTAGAACCTGACTTCGCCTTAACCTTTTCAAATTGCTCATCCAAATTAACAATAGGCATCTTACCTTTAGATTTTACAGTGGCCTCCTTCAGTTTAGTGACAGATTCCATCGGTTTGCACATATGATCCTTAACAGGGTTGTTATTTACTGGTCTACATTTAGCATTTAACACTGTCTCATGTGATGGTGGAACCACTTTGTATCCCAACCCCTCCCTATTATTTCGTTCTCTCACTAAGTGTTGGACTATATGACAAGAACTTATCCAACTATGCAATTTTTGTTTAATGAGTTTACTTCGACTTCCAAAACTGCTTTTTCTTTCTTGGTTTCTTCGAGGGAGTTTAAATAGAACTATATGTCATTTGCTTGGTTGAAAGCAACAACTTCGGTTTCCTTAGTTGTTTATTTAAAAGCTTTATTTTCTCTTTATAACCGTGCTCATTTTGTTTTAAAATCCGGTTAGCCTCTGTGCATAGTTGTAAGTCATTTACTAAGCTATCATTGTGATCTAATAACCTAACAAATTTTGAATATATGCTTTTTTTAAATTTATTATATTTATTACAAGCATGATTATCAAAGAGTTGGTCTGTGGTACTTACCTATGAAGACTCGGTTGAATCATCCATCAGTGCAGAGTTTGACTTCTCAATTGCTGGAGATTCTAAAACTATAGTTCTGAGATCCTCTGCATTTAGGTGAGTGACCACATTGGTAGTATCTTCATGATCTGACATTACTAGTTCAACTGCTATATCACCTTCACTTGTAGTGTCATCATCCAAAACCTTAACATTTGCAATGTTTAACTCACCTGGGGATACAAAATGAAAGGTCCAATCTTGACCTTCGTCATCTTGTGTGGTCAAAGCCTTAGGATCTTTGCTTGATGACGCAGCTTCAGTTGTGGGTTTGTCTTTATGGTTGAATGATGAGAAAGGATTACCGTTACCTGTTTTCTTGGGCTTCACACATTCACGTTTAAAGTGCCCTTTTTCTCCACAGTTAAAACAGGTAACTTTGGTTTTGTCGAAACCAAAAGTAGTATCCTTTGTGGCTATCAAGTTCTGTCCAGTTTTCTTCACAAACTTCTTTGCTCTACGAACAACCCTTGCCAATGCCCACATAATTTCCATTCTTTCCAATTCATTCTCGTCCACCTGCGCGTAATCCTCATCACCCAGATGACAATTTCCGATCTTTCCTGCAACTAGACCATCATAAGAATGAACAACTGCAGCTAAGAGGTCCATATGCTCCTTTGCCACCTCTACAGTTATATTCCCAAGATTTTCGGTCTTCAACTTCGTAGCATTTGCTTCAGGTGATATATATTGGGTGCAAGATGACCCTGACGTGTCAGATCTTGAAGTAGTGGCTTGGGAAGGAGCTGCTGAACTTGACACAAATGCAGTTTGAAGTGGTGCTCCTGAGATTTTTGATGTGGAAGTTGAATTATACAGAGACGGGTTCTGATCGTAAGATCCTTTCTGAGACCTGTACTTCATCCTCAGTTCCTCCTCCCTTAGTTTCAGGATGAAGTCGTTTATGTCTAATTTTGCCAGTAAATTGTTCTATCTCAAATTAGACACAAACGAGTCCCACTTCTCTGGCAGACCGTCGGCAAAGCTTGATACCTTATCTTCCATTGTCGTTGTAACTCCATGAGTGTGCAAATCACTCATTAAATGGTAGAATCGGTTTATCACATCATCCAAGCTCTTCTTACCCATTGATGAGAAGTTATCAAACTCTTTCTTCAAAGCCTTAGCCTTTAAAGCTTTTAATGATGCATTCTCGTCGTATCGCTTTTCTAGAGCCTCCCATAATTTCTTTGCCTATTTTTTCTCAGAAAATTGGTGGAATATAACCTTAGGTATAGACGTAGTTAACAGAGCATATACCTTCTTCTCAAGATTGTACTTTACCTTCTGGCTATCAGTCATGCCGCCTAGAGTAAGTTTGATGCCATCAACACCAACCGGCATACTGTAACCAGTCTCGATTGATTCCCACAGATTGGGATCAACACCATTTAGATAAATTTCGAACATGTGCTTCCATTATGGGTAATCATCTAACGTGATAAGCTTAGGTGGGTTATTGTGATTCCCAATCTCATTTCCCAAAAGTAACAGGTTCTGGATATGCGATTCCCTACATGTAGTAAACGCCGAGTACTGATCTTCCATTTCTTTATACTTTGAGAGTTAGAACAAAACTGTTTCACTGGTGCGAATAAGAGATGCGATTGGGTCAATCGTGCGGATGGACTAATGTGGATGAATTAATCATGCGATTGAACCAATGCAGATGAGTCAATCGTACGATTGAACAAGTGCGGATGGACAATGCGAATGGGGTGTTCAATTATACTAATGGATGGGAGACTGAGTTCAATCGTGCGTATGGGAGGTGCGATTTGTTGATACATATGTACCTAGTTTATGATCTGAATGTAATATGTCTGTCATGTCCTAAATGTAAATGAAATGTATGAGTTGAATGGAACAGAATATGTGATTGATGATCTTAATGTCAAATGTTTCAGTGTATGTTTCAATGTTATTATTATTAACGCGTATTAAACTAACTATATAGGTTTGTGGTTATTTGAATAGATCTTAGTCAAGTAATGATTGAAAACATATTCAAACATAGTCGTATGAAGCTTTCATGCGAATGGACATGCTAATGGTTCATACGCATGATACTTCACGCTAATGGACCAGTCGCACGACTGAACAGGAGACGATCAGTCGCATGACTGAGACATAATGACTCAGTCGCATGACTGAGCCTTTAGTCGTGTCATTGACTCAGTCGCATGCTTTAGTCGCATGACTGAACCATGCTAATGGTCCAGTCATACGATTGACTAGCCCTAACCTATAAATACCACTTAATTCATGAAAAAACCGAACACTTTCAATATTTCGACTCCTATACGTACCCTAGCCGTCCAGAGACCATAGAGACCTTGTTCCAAGTTCATAGATAACACAAAATCGTATTGCAATCATTCTTAACGTTTAGATTCATTCTAGATCGATTCTACGTGCGTTCTCACTGATTGGATCACCAATCAAATAGAATTCTGCACTATTTGAGTTGGTATACACGTAAATCAGTTAGTACTCTGTTCATACACGGTCCTAACAAGTGATATCAGAGCTTTGGCTCTAGATTTACGTGTGATTCAATAGATTTTGGCCTAAAAATCATGTTTTTCACTCAAAAATCCAATCTTTTTGTGTCAAAAAGTGTTTTCGAAGTCTTCTAGTCATACAGTTAACAAATTTTGGTCATACGGAAATTAGGGTTCATAAGAAATTCATGTTTTTGCGTCGAATTGTTCAAAACATTCTTTGCAAAAACAGCAGCCTTCATTCGCACGGTTGACTCAATCGCATGACTGAACTCATTCGCACCCTCCATACGCATGATTGAGCCTCAGTCGTCTCGTTCATTTGCACAAGTGAACAGCTTCATTCGCATAGACTCCAACCGCACTCTTCCACACGACTGAATTCAATCGCACGATTGAATTCATCCTCACACTCCATTCGCACGATTGACCCAATCGCATAAGTTCAATCGCACGAGTGGTCCATTCGCTTATGCAAAGTATTTGACTTAAAAATTTTCAAGTTAACTAAATGGAAGAGCAATACTCAGCTTTTACTGAGGGAGAGACACACGAATCCAGAACCTCTTAATTCTGGAAAATGAGACAGGGAATCATAATAAACCCCCTAAGCAATAACGTTAGACAATTACCCTCAATGGAAGCAACGTTTTGAGATTTACTTATATGGAGTTGATCCCAACCTTTGGGAGTCAATCGAGACATGGTATGACATGCCAGTAGGGGCTGATGGAGTGAAACTGACTTTGGGAGGGATGAACGTCACTCAAAAGGCAAAATTAATGCAGAGAAGAAGTGTACGCCTGTTAACTCAGTCTATACTGAAGGATATATTCCATCAATTCTCTGAGAATAAACAGGCTAAGAAACTTTGGATAGCCTTGGAAAAATGCTATGACGGGAATGTTTCGTTAAAAGCTCTAAAGGCAAAAGCATTGATGGAGTTTGACAATTTCTCTTCAATGGGGAAGGAAAGTCTAGATGATGTAATCGACGGGTTCTATCATCTCATGAGTGAGCTACATATTCTTGGAGTTAAAATGTCGATGGAAGATAAGGTTTCCAGTTTGGCTGACGGGTTACCAGAGAAGTGGGATTCATTTGTATCTAACTTAAGACACAACAATATTTTGGAAAAGTTAGATATAAAAGATTTCATCTTGAAATTAAGAGATGAGGAACTTAGGATGAGATACAGCTCACAGAAAGGAACGTATGATCAAAATCCTTTGCTTTACAGCAACCAGTTCGGGAGCACCCCTTCAGATGGCTTTTGTTTCCAGTTCAACTGCTACTTCACAAACCATAACTTCTGGGTCTGACACGTGTGGGTCATCAAGTACCCATTTTATTGCACCAGAGGCTAATGCTACGAAGTTGAAGACTGAGAACCTCGGGAACATCACTGAGGAGGTGGCTAAAGAACACATGGATTTATTTGCGGTTGTGGTACACTCATATGACGGGTTGGTTGCAGGAAAGATTGGTAACTGCCATCTAGCAGACGAAGACTACGAATAGGTATACGAGAATGAGCTTGAACGTGTGGACATAATGTCGGCATTAGCAAGTGCTATCCAGAGGGCTCAGATGTTTGTTAAAAAGACGAGACAGAACTTGATAGATACCAAAGACACTACGTTTGGGTTTGACAAGTCCAAAGTGACCTATTTCAACCGTGGAGAGAAGGGGCACTTTAAACGTGAATGTGTAAAGCCCAAGAAGACTGGCAATGGGAACCCGTTCTCGATATTCAACCGTCAGGATAAACCTATTGGGGAGCTACATCATCTAGCACCAAGACAAAGGCCTTGACTGCTCAAGGTGATGAAGGGCAAGACTGGACCTTCAAATTCATGCCTCCGGGAGAATCCAACATTGCAAATGTCGAGGTGTTGGATGACGATTTCGAAAGTGAAGACGATATCGCAGTCGAAATAGCCATGTCAGAAACTGAAGAAGTTGCGAAAGTGTTCAAACTTGTGATTAAAGAAGATGACAAAACTACATGTTCAGAATCTCCAGCAGCTGAAATGACAATCTCTGCACTGATGGCAGATCAACTAAATCTTCTCAGATAAGTTCTAAAGACCAATTGTTTGATAATCATGCTTGTTTTAAATGTAATAAATTTAGGGAAAGTATTGATTTGAAATTTGCTAGGTTATTAGATCATAACGATAGCTTAGTAAAGGACTTGCAACTGTGCACAGAAGCAAATCGCGTTTTAAAACAAAACAAGCACAATTGCAAAGAAAAAATAGAACTATTAAATAAACATATAAGGGAAACCAAAGTTGTGGCTTTTAACCAAGGAAATGACATTAAGTTCTATTTAAACTCCCTTGAAGAAATAAAAAGGAGAACGCAGTTTGGAAGTCGAAGTAAATTCTTTAAACCAAAAACTGCACAGTTGGACTAGTTCTTCACATATTGTTAAATACTTGGTAAAAGAACAAAATAACGAGGAGGGATTAGGTACAAAATGGTTCCACCACCACATGAGATTTTGTTAAATACGAAATGTCAACCAGTAAAAACAATCCTATTAAGGATCATGTGGTGACCATTCCTCTAGTTAGTGATCCAGATTCCACATGTCAAAAGATAGAATCTACCACTGAGAAGGAGGACACTTTGAAATCCAAGAGTAAAATGCCTATTGTTAATTTGGACGAACAGTTTAAGAGGTTAATATACAGTCAAGATCTACCACATATTGATCTGAACAGAAAGTGACTAAACAAACTAACCTACCACGTGCTCCACGTAATAGTCCAAAGAAACAAAAGGCAAAACATGTTTCAACTGCTCAAAAGGTAAAGTTTATTAAAGCAGTTAAAACATCCAAACAAGAAGAGTTGAAACCCAACAACACCAAAGTCATACCAGTCTACACACTTTCCACAGAGAAAGAAAGTTGAGCTTCAAGATTCAATAGAAAATTCTTCTAAAAGGAGTTCTTACTCCACCTAAAAGAGATAATGAGACTAAGGTTCAAACCATAAACCAGTCGTCTGTTTATCACAAACAGGCATTGCACAAAGCTGGCTTGTGGAAAGAAAATCAAGTCAAATATCTGATACTACGAGTAGTAAGAAGCATGATATGCCCTCGCCCTCAAATGGACAGTATGTTGACTTTTTGATGTGTGATTCTCTGGGATACCCAAGCCAGTTAAGGCTTGGGTCCCAAACCTTAACTAATTATTTCCTTTGAATGTGCAGGGTGTTCGTTATAGTGCTATCACAAACATGTGGATTGTAGATAGTGGAGCATCCAGGTACATGACTGGAAACTTATCTCTCCTCTCAAACGTCAAACAAATTAAAGGAGGACATGTTTCCTTTGCGGGAAATAAAAGAGGATACATCATGGCACAGGGAGAAGTGGGAAATCATAAAGTTAAGTTTGACAAGGTCAACTACGTTCAACAACTACAAAACAACTTACTTTCTGTATCCCAGATCCGTGAAAAAGGTTTCAAGGTGGTCTTTGACAACAAGAAGTGCTACGTGTTGAAGAAGGAGCACACCATTCCTGAATACCAGGTCTTAATGTCAGCTTCAAGATACAATGATTTATATGTCTTGGATCTAACAAAGGTCTCAACAACTGATAAAAAAGTCCAATGCTTCTTGTCAAAGGTAATTGAGAAAGATTCCATCTCCTGGCATAGGAGGATGGGACACATAAATCCAAGGAAGATGAATCATCTTATTCAGAATGATTTGGTCAACGGAGTTAATGTAAAAAACTTTCAACTTCCGGATTTCTGTGTTGTGTGTAAGAGGGAAAAACATACCAAGAAGTCTCACAAGGCAAAGAATGTCAACTATATTGAATTGCCTCTTGAACTTCTACATATGGATCTGTTCGGTCCAGTGAGCACCAAGAGTTTGCTGGGGATCTGTACTGTTATGTAGTCACTGATGACTACTCCAGATTCTCTTGGGTGATGTTTCTAAAATCCAATCAGAAACATTTGATTCGTTCAAACAACTTGTGACCAATTTGGAATCTCTATACAAGTTAAAGGTACGTCAGATCCGCTCAGACAATGGGACAGAGTTCAAGAATCAGTGGATGGAGGCATTCTGCAAAGAAAAGGGAATTGTACATCAGTTCACATCTGCTTACACTCCACAAATGAACAGGGTTGCTGAAAGGAAGAACAGAAGCTTGATAGAGACTGCCAGGACGATGCTAGCAGACTCGAAACTGCCTATCCAATTCTGGAACGAGGCAGTGGCCAATGCATGTTACACTTTGAATCGAGTCTTGGTGGTTAAACGACATGGAAAACATGTTACGAGTTGTCACAACGACGTAAAACTAATCTGGAGTACCTCGAACTGTTTGGGGCACCATGTACGTTGCTGAAGAAATATCAGTCAGGCAAGTTCAGTGAAAAGGCCGAAGAAGGGATTTTTCTAGGATACAACATACCGAATAAGAGGGTTATAACAACAAACAGGTCAAGTAGAAGTGTGGTGCAACGTCGATGTTCAAAGATACACACCCCTCCTGCAGGAAAAGGACCAGTCTTCTTTTTTTATTATGATGGATTCTTCAAGTCCTTCAACATTCCTCCCACGCCTTCTGATGATGAGATATCTACAAAGATGATGTATGATGTCTTAAACACACCGCCCCTAGACTCGACAGCATCTGATTAACAAGGCCAATCTTCTAGCAGCTTAGGGGGAGTACCAGAAGTTAGTGACTCCTCCTCTGACGACAAAGATGTGGAAAATGTTCAGGTGGAACACGAGGAACAGGTTCCTGCTACAACAAGTACACATGCATCTGATGCTGATGCCTCTGACACTTCAGAACCTCAAACTCCAACAGCTACAGATTTGGACTCCAGAACTCACAATCTAGGTCAGGATGTAGTTGTTCCCACCACTCCCGGGTCGCGACTAAATGTTTATCATCCTCTGGACAATGTCATAGGAGATGTACAATCGGGAGTACAGACACGAAATCAACAATACTCATCTGATTATGCCTCAGTCATGGAAAAATAATACCTTCACGATGGAGCTTATCGATGTTTTGTGTCTCAATTTGAGCCAAAATTCCCAGGACGCTTACAGCTGGATCCTCATCGCACATAAAACATATAGTTACATTGTATCTCATAAAGCATCGCAACGGAAACATTTAAAAATGAAATTTCATTTCAATATAGTAGCTTTTGCAAAATAATACATCGTTAACCAGTTACAAAATACATTGTTGCATTACATCACAAAAGCATTATATAAATGGATGCCATCCCAAAAGAGCTGAGTAGACACCTCGTGCCATCCTCAGCAATCATTACCTGCCAACAGGAAACACATCAAAGTTAGCGTTGCTGAGTGAGTTCTAGTTTTATAAAATAAAACATACTTTTCTTTCGTTAAAACTGCTCATTTTCTTTCATGAGATCATACATCATACGTACACATAGATAATAATTTTTATCTTCATCGTTCTTTAACTTCCGTTCATTCATTCATTCCTTCTTTCATTCGTTTGTTCATCATTACATCTTTTCCTTTCGTCATCACCATGAACTTTACCCTTCATTCTCGTGGTACTGGACCTAACCCTATAATAGACCTTCATCGGTGGTGCTTGGCACCAAATGGTCACAACACCTAAGGTAAAGTTCAGGTATACGATTGTCATATGCTATGCCCTTCATTCTTGTGGTACTGGACCTAAGCCTATAAAAGACCTTCATCGGTGGTGCTTGGCACCAAATGGTCACAACACGTAAGGCACACAACAATGGTTCATCCATATGGTCAATCACAAAGAAAGACCCCGATGTGCATCCTCCCGGGGTAGCGAACCAGCACACCGTTGGGCTAGCACCTTAATGGCGTGTCCCGACATCCAGTGCTTGCAAGACTTTCATTACTTCATCATTCATTAATGCATGCATTCTTATTTCATGTTCCTCTTTCATTATATTCACTTTAAGTTACATAATACTTCATTTCATTCATTAACATCCAACGTAAAGCCATAGGAACGATAAACATACATCATAATAAGGAACATAACATACACATGCATCAACATCATACAGGGCAACATCATACGTACATAACATGCATAATCATGCAACATCATCATCATCATGCCCAACATACTCTCTAAGGCCTCAATCATCATCTTACATGAACTTACGAGAACCTTTACGTCAAAACTTACATCTGCACTTTCCCCCGAAAGTCAGAAATCAAACTACACTTTCCTTCGGGTGCAACAGCCCTATTTGGGTGTATGGACACCCTTCAGTCGCATGGCCTCCATGCGACTGAACATCATGCGAATGAACCAATGCGGATGAACACTCATGCGAATGAACACCCAATCGTGCGAATGAACTAATGCGGATGGACCTCATGCAAATGGAACTAATGCGGATGAGCACTTATGCGACTGGACCCTCAATCGCATGACTCCCCATGCGACTGGCCCCAATCGTGCGAATGAAATTTCAATCGTACGAATGGACCCCAATCGCACCTCATTCGGCTGTATGGGCTTCATTCGGTCGCCTAGCCCTAGCTGATGCAGAATGCAGTTCATCGCGAACCCAATCCGCCATTTTCGACCTCCAAGCTCATCTAAACCCATTCTAAGCCCAAATCAACCATCCTAAACCTTAGGGATGCAAACCACAACACCATTCAAGCACACACAAGCTCACAAACAAGGCTCAAACGCATCATGCACACACATACACATACAAAAACGGGTCAAACATGCACACACTCAAAAACTTGATTTTTAGATGTTTTCCAGCCCCAAATCATTCAAAAACGTTTAAAGGATGGGTCCTAGAACTCACACAAACGACCATAATGAGTCGAGCTTCGATTTGACTCGCTTCTCAACGATTTTGGCTCACTCAAACCAACCCGAACCAACTTTTCTCTCTTTTTCTCTTCTTTCTCTCTTCTCCTCTTTCTTTGGCTGAAAATGTGGGTGTGCGGAGAGGGTAATGGCTGCCCTCTCCCTTTATATACCCTCACTTACCAACTTTCTCTCGTTGGTGAATTTGGTCCCTCGACTTCGAACTTTATTTCTTTTTCTTTCTTCGTCGGCTTCAAAACAAATAAATAACCAGGTGTTACAAGTCCACCCCCCTTAAATAGGTTTCGTCCCCAAAACCTATTATTCCTCGAACAAACGTGGATAATGCTGTCTCATTTCTTCCTTAGTCTCCCACGTTGACTCGGATCCCTTCCTGTGCTTCCATTGTACACGCACAAGAGGAACCACTTTATTTCTCAGCCCTTTCTCTTTTCGATCGATGATTGCCACTGGTTGCTCCACATAATTTATCCGTTCGTCTACTTCGATATCCTCCGGTGGAACAATCATATCTTCATCTGCCAAACAGTTTCTCAGATGAGATACATGGAATGTCGGGTGAATTCCACTTAACTTATCTGGTAACTCTAATCTATAGGCCACCTCTCCAACTTGAGCACTGATTCGGAAAGGGCCTATGTACCTTGGGCTCAACTTGCCCCGCTTTTAGAAACGAATGATACCCTTCCAAGGTGAGACCTTCAACATAACCCGGTCACCCACCTGGAATTCAATCGGTCTGCATCTTTTATTGACATAAGACTTCTGTCTATCTTTAGCTGCCTTCATGAAGGCTTTGATCATCTCAAGCTTCTCAGTCATAGCCTCGATCACCTCGACGCTCCCCTACACCTTCTGACCAGTATCACCCCAAGAAACGGGTGTTCTGTATCTCCTACCGTATAGCATCTCATATGATGGCATACCAATGTTGGCATGAAAGCTGTTGTTGTATGAGAATTCGGCTAACGGTAAGTGGTCATCCTAACTTCCCCCAAAATCAATCACACATGCCCAAAGCATGTCTTCCAATGTCTGAATGGTCCTTTCTGACTGACCATCAGTCTGGGGATGATAAGTCGTGCTAATATGTAACCTCATCCCCATGGCGTCGTGGAATTTCTTTCAGAATTTGGATGTAAACCGGGTGTCACGATCAGATACAATAGACATCGGCACACCATGACGAGTTAAAATTTCTTTGATGAATAGATCTGCCAACCTTTCAGATGAATATGTCTCGCGGATCGGTAGGAAGTGAGCACTCTTCGTCAGACGGTCCACAATCACCCATATGGCATCATACCCTTTCGGAGTATGTGGCAACTTCGTAATGAAATCCATGGTGATGTGCTCCACATCCATTCCAGTATATCCAAAGGTTGAATCTTCCCATACTGCTTTTAATGCTCAGCCTTCACCTGTAGACAAGTAAGGCACTTACTCACATTCTCCACCACATCACGCTTCATACCCGGCCACCAATAATATTTCTTCATGTCTTGATACATCTTTGTGGCACCTAGATGAATGGAGTATCGAGTCTTGTGAGCTTCATCCAAAATCTTCATCAGTAGATCCCCAAAATGTGGAATCCACACCAGTCCAAATCAGGTTTTAACACCAAGGGTGTTCTCACCCAATTCTGCGACCAGACCTCTCATTCTTTTAGAGTTATGATGATCTTCTTTCAATGCCTCATCTTGAAACTCTTTAACTTGCTTCATCACATCTGAGGTCATGATCAACTTATAGGCTTTCACCCGAATCGACTCGGGCCTCACCTTTCAGCTAAGGGCATCAGCCACCACGTTGGCTTTGCTCGGATGGTAATGGATCTCACAATCATAATCCTTTATAAGTTCCAACCACCGCCTCTACCTCATGTTCAAATCCTTCTGCTCAAAGAAGTACTTCAAGCTCTTGTGGTCGGTGAAAATGGTGCATTTCATCTCGTAAAGGTAATGCCTCCAAATATTTAGTGCAAAGACCACGGCTACTAGCTCCAAGTCATGAGTAGGATAATTGACTTCATGACCCTTCAACTGTCAGGATGCATAAGCTATAACCTTCCCTCTTGCATTAACACGCACCCCAACCCCGAATAAGAAGCATCAGAATAAACCACCAGATGTTCGCTTCCATCGGTAATGACAGAACAGGAGCTTGAGTCAATCTCGCCTTCAATTCTTCGAATGCCTTCTTTTGAGCTAGACCCCATACAACTTCACATCCTTCCGGGTCAACTTGGTTAGTGGAGACGCAATCTTAGAAAAGTCTTGGATAAACCTTCTATAATAGCTCGCCAAACCCAAGAAGCTACGAATCTCGGATGGCATCTTAGGAGACTTCCATTGCATCACTGCTTCCACCTTAGCCGGGTCCACCATAATCCCATCAGGATTCACCACATGACCTAAGAACTGAACTTCATGCAACCAAAATGCACACTTGGAGAACTTGGCGTACAACTTCTCCTTTCTCAACATCTCTAGAACCTCCCGAATGTGACCGGCGTGGTCAATCTCGCTCTTCGAATAAATCAGGATATCATCAATAAACACAATCACCGATTTATCTAACATCGGTCGACACACACGGTTCATCAGATCCATAAAAGCAGCTGGCGCATTGGTCAAACCAAAAGACATGACAAGAAACTCGTAGTGACCGTAGCGCGTGTGAAAAGCTGTTTTAGGAATATCCTGCTCCTTTCAACTTCAACTGATGGTAGCCCGATCAAAGGTCTATCCTTGAAACCAACTAGAACCGTGAAGCCGATCAAACAAGTCATCAATTCTGGGTAAGGGGTATCGGTTCTCACCATCAACTTGTTCAGCTCATGGTAGTCAATACAAATCCTCATACTACCATCTTTCTTCTTCACAAACAAGACCGGAGCACCCCAAGGAGAGATACTCGGTTTGATGAACCCCTTATCAAGCAGCTCTTACAACTGCTCCATCAACTCCTTCATCTCAGTCGGAGCCAACCGATACGGTGCCTTGGCAACAGGTTGGGCACCCGGTATCAGATCAATCTGAACCCGATCTCTCGGTTAGGTGGCACTCCTGGTAAGTCTTCTAGGAACACGCCCGGAAAGTCACACACAACCGGTACATCGGGTAGTTGTGGTGTTGGTGTATCTACATCCTTTACATAGGCCAAGTAGGCACTACATCCATGCCTCATACACTTTCCCGCCACCACCATCGATATCACCTTCGGAATCGTAGTAATCCGATCACCATAAACCGTCACTGAACTACCGTCTGGCGCTGACAAACGAATCATCTTCTTGCGACATACAATGTTCGCCTCAGAGTCCGCCAACCAATCCATCCCAAGAACCAAATTGAAACCACCTAAGGTCATCACGAATAGTTTAACAGGAAACTTATGACCCTCAAGTTCCACATCACAGTTCTCTATCATCTCTGAAATCTTGGTACACTTACCTATGGCAGTTTCTACATCGAAGGGCACATCAATACGTCTACTACTAACAGGTAGCTTAGCACAGAAAGCAGCAGAAATAAAACTTTTATTGGCACCCGAATCAAATAACACAGAAGCTAAAGTTTGGTTCACCAGAAACGTACCGGACACGACATCAAGGTCCATCCTAGCTTCCTCTTGTGTCATAGTGAATGCCCTGGCGCTCCCCTCCGCCCTTTACCTCCCATCTTCTTCGCCCCAAAACTCTCAGCCCTCGGCTTCTTACAATCCCTGCTCATGTGACCCTCTTCACCACAGATATAGCACCGAACCATACGAACGAGTCCTTTGCCATGTGCCCCGCCTTCCCATATTTGAAGCACATGTTCAACCCAAACCTGCACTCCCCACTATGCTCCCTTCCACACTTGCCACACCGCTTCGACCCCGCACTTGATGTGACCACACGGCGATCATCCACTCGTGCCTTCTTATTACCCGTCGAGGCATCACCCTGACCAAACCTCTTCCCCTGCCAGTTTCAATCACCACCGCTCTTCTTGCCACCTTCAATCACCACCACCGCAGCCCGTTCGTCATATAGCCTCCCTACCAAATCCACCGTCGACCTAAACGTGTTCGGTCGGGCATCAATCACGTGCCTGCGAATATCCGCTGGCAAACCCTGAATATACCTCTTGATCTTTCGAGATAGAGGTGTCACCTGATCCTGCACCAGACGTGCCATCTCGTTGAATTTGGTGGTATAACTGTTGGTGCGTCATCGTTCCCGCCTCCAGCTGCAGGAACTCTCTCTAAACCTTATCCATTTCTCTGTGAGAATAAAACTCCTCAATCACCAACTTCTTCAGTTCAGACCATCTCATTCCCAATGGCCCTGCTACCCTCAGCTTGGACTATATTGTCCCACCAGCACAGAGCTGAGTCTACAAATGAATGGGTAGCAAACTTCACCTTCTGGTCCTCCCGACATTCGCTGATATCAAGAACAACCTCCATTTCCCTCACCCACCGGTGAGCAGCAACAACAGTGCCGTTTCCATCAAAAGTTGGGGACTTGCATCTCATAAACGCCCCATAGTTAAAGCCTTGTGCTGCCTCCTGCACAGGCTCTTCTTCTTCCTCCCTTCTTCATCATCCAAGAGAACCATTTCAGGCTCCGGTTGCTCTCGTTCTCCCAAGGACCTGTTCCTCTCGTTTATTTCCCCTTCCCGTACTACCTTAAGCACTTCGGTCACCACAGATGGTAAGATTGTCTGCATGACCTGATGAACTTCTTCAACCACTACCTCTTTCACCGAGGCCCTTAGGTTTGCACTCTCATCACCACCCTCCGGATGAGGGGTCTCGGGTTCCTCATGAACCACCTTTTCCATTCTGGGTCTTCCTCTCTTGGGTCGCGGCTCAGCACCAAGCCCATCACGACCGCCTCCACGAGAGGCTTTCGTTGATCTACCACCCGCCATTCACACGCACACTGAAAGATTCAAACACCAACACGGTCATTCAAGGGAACAGCTCAGTTTATGTCAAGTATATAGTAAGTTCCTAATTACAGTGGCCAGTTGTGATTAGCCACTTACTTTACTCTTCACACCCCGAGCATTACCTATCTTCACTACATCAGTATTTAAATCTACATGCAACACATAACCAATACCATGCGCACATAAAATCGGTTAACTTTACGAAAATACCTAATGGCACGCAACTACTCAGATTGGCATCCCTTCCCTTTCCGTCCCATTCTCAGTTAAGTTAAGGTTTATTTTGAAAATTACCCTTTTCACTTAAACTTTGGCTCTGATACCAACTTGTAAGGCCTCGTTCCCGGGACGCTTACAGTTGGATCCTCATCGCACATAAAACATATAATTACATTGTATCTCATAAAGCATCGCAGCGGAAACATTTAAAAATGACATTTCATTTCAATATAGTAGATTTTGCAAAATAATACATCGTTAACCGATTACAAAATACATTGTTGCATTACATCACAAAAGCACTATATAAATGGATGCCATCCTAAAAGAGCTGAGTAGCCACCTCGTGCCATCCTCAGCAATCATTACCTACCAACTGGAAACACATTAAAGTCAGCGTTGCTGAGTGAGTTCAAGTTTTATATCATAAAACATACTTTTCTTTCGTTAAAACTGTTCATTTTCTTTCATGCGATCATACATCATACGTACACATAGATAATAATTTTTATCTTCATCGTTCGTTAACTAACGTTCATTCATTCATTCCTTCTTTCATTCATTCGTTCATCATTACATCTTTTCTTTTGTCATCACCATGAACTTTACCCTTCATTCTTGTGGTAGTGGACCTAAGCCTATAATAGACCTTCATCGGTGGTGCTCGGCACCAAATGGTCACAACACCTAAGGTAAAGTTTAGGTATACATTATCATATGCTATGCCCTTCATTCTCGTGGTACTGGACCTAAGCCTATAAAAGACCTTCATCGGTAGTGCTTGGCACCAAATGGTCACAGCACATAAGGCACGCAACAATTGTTCATCCATATGGTCAATCACAAAGAAAGACCCCGATGTGCATCCTCCCGGGGTAGTGAACCCGCACGCCGTTAGGCTAGCACCTTAATGGCGTGTCCCGACTTCCAGTTCTTGCAAGACTTTCATTACTTCATCATTCATTAATGCATGCATTCTTACTTCATGTTCCTCTTTCATTATCTTTCACTTTACGTTACATAATACTTCATTTCATTCATTAACATCCAACGTAAAGCCATAGGAAAGATAAACATACATCATAATAAGGAACATAACATACACAGGCATTAACATCATACACGGCAACATCATTCGTACATAACATGCATAATCATGCAACCTTATCATCATCATGCCCAACATACTCTCTAAGGCCTCAATCATCATCTTACATGAACTTACGGGAACCTTTACGTCAAAACTTACATCTAAACTTTCCCCCGAAAGTCAGAAATCAAACTACACTTTCCTTCGGGTGCAATAGCCCTACTTGGGCATATGGACACCCTTCAGTCGCATGGCCTCCATGCAACTGAACATCATGCGAATGAACTAATGCGGATGAACACTCATGCGAATGAACACCCAATCGTGGGAACGAACTAATGCGGACGGACCTCATGCGAATGGAAGTAATGCAAATGAGCATTTATGCGACTGGACCCGCAATCGCATGACTCCCCATGCGACTGGCCCCGCAATCGCATGACTCCCCATGCGACTGGCCCCAATCATGTAAATGAACTCTCAATCATGCGAATGGACCCCAATCGCACCTTATTCGGCTGTATGGCCTTCATTCGGTCGCCTAGCCCAACCTGATGCAGAATGCAGTTCATCCCGAACCCAATCCGCCATTTTCGACCTCCAAGCTCATCTAAACCCATTCTAAGCCCAAATCGACCATCTTAAACCTTAGGGATGCATACCACAACACCATTCAAGCACACACAAGCTCACAAACAAGGCTCAAACGCATCATACACAGACATACACATACACAAAGGGTCAAACATGCACACACTCAAAAACCGGATTTTCAGATGTTTTCCAGCCCCAAATTATTCAAAAACATTTAAAGGAGGGGTCCTAGAACTCACACAAACGACCACAACGAGACAAACTTCGATTTGACTCGCTTCTCAATGATTTTGGCTCACTCAAACCATCCCGAACCAACTTTTCTCTCTTTTTCTCTTCTTTCTCTCTTCTCCTCTTTCTTTGGCTGAAAATGTTGGTGTGGGGAGAGGGTAATGGATGCCCTCTCCCTTTATATACCCCCACTTACCCAACTTTCTCTCGTTGGCGAATTTGATCCGTCGACTTCAGACTTTATTTCTTTTTCTTCCTTTGTCGGCTTCAAAACAAATAAATAACCGCGTGTTACACAAAATATGTAAGTGATGCCTTGAACGATGAGGCTTGGGTGAGTGCCATGTAAGAAGAGCTTCTTCAATTCAAGAAGTTAGGTGTGTGGACTCTGGTGGATAGACCTAAAGGTGCTAAGGTCATTGGCATAAAATGGGTCTTAAAATGCAAGAAGGATGACCAAGGGGTCATTATCAGAAACAAGGCTCGATTTGTAGTTCAAGGATTTCGACAAGTCGAGGGTATTGATTACAATGAAGTGTTTGCACTTGTGGCAACAATGGAAGCCATCCATATCTTCCTAGCCTATGCATCGTATATGAAGATTAAAGTATATCAACTTGATGTGAAGAGTGCATTCCTTCATGGTGAAATCCGAGAGACAGTGTATGTCACTCAACCCAAGGGATTTGAGGATCCATATCATCGGGACAGAGTTTAAAAGCTAGACAAGGCTCTATACGGGCTTCATCAAGCCCTAAGAGCGTGGTACGAGAAACTCTCAACTCATCTTGTGAAACACGGGTTTCGGAGAGGAGTGATTGATTGTACACTGTTTATCAAAGAAAAAGATGGTGACTTGCTGCTTGTACAGATCTATGTTGATGACCTAATCTTCGGGTCCAAAAACGAAGAGTTATGTAAGGAATTTGAAGCAGTAATGAAAGCAGAGTTCAAAATGAGTGCCATGGGAGAAATGAAGTTCTTCTCGGATTACAGGTCGATCAGACACCTAAGGGAATTTTCCTACATCAAACCAAGTATGTAGCCGATATTCTCAATCGGTTCAATATGGAGAATGCTTCGGCAGCCGGAACTCCTCTTGCTACAAACCATGATGTAGCACCCGACGAAAGTGGCGATCTGGTTGATGCCACCATGTACCGAGGAATGATCGGATCCCTCATGTATCTCATAGCCTCATGACCTGATATCATGTACGCGACGTGTCTATGCTCTAGATATCAGGCGAAACTGAAAGTCAACCATCTTATGGGGGTTAAAAGGATATTTCGTTATTTGAAGGGTACACCAACACTAGGATTGTGGTATCCTCATGATGATGACTTCGAGCTTATGGCGTATAGTGACTCGGATTACGGCGGTTGCAAAATGAACTACAAGTCAACATCAGCAGGATGTCAATTCTTTGGGAGGAGACTAGTGACCTGACAGTGTAAGAAGCAGACCTCGGTTGCTCTGTCAACCTGTGAAGCCGAATATGTTGCTGCTGTAAGTTGCTGTTCACAAATGATCTAGATTCAACAGCAAATGCGTGATTACGGTTTGCAATTCTCTAATAGTCCTATATATGTTGATAACTCTGCTGCGATAGCTGTAACTAAACATCCGGTCCAACATCTTAAAACCAAACACATCGAGATTAAATATCATTTTATACGTGATTGTTTTGAAAAACATTTACGGTGGCTAAAATTAATACGGGCTTTCAACGCGCCGACCTCTATACAAAAGCGTTTGATAAACCGAGATTTCTATATCTATTAGAGGTTAATGGCGTGAAAAAGAAAAGTGACGAGAAAACGTGTAGTCCGACACTATGTTTATTTTAAACAGAAAAGTTTTTTGAGGGATAAAATTCAAAAACAGAAAAAGATTTTCGATTTTAGAATTTTAGGGGAGAATAGGTTAAGAAGTTAGTATTAATTTTAGTACACAAAAAAAGAAAAAAATTTTTTTTGAGGGAGGAGGATAGGCTAGCTGATAGAAATAAGATCATATCTATGATACCGATTCAAGGACTATGGAAAATGATAGTACACATGAACAAAGAATTTGGGACTTTAAGAGATTTAAATTGAATTAGATAAGAAATTCAAAGTATAAGTCTGAGAAGTCTAAGCAATATAACAGGAAAAATGATAGTAAAACTGGCTACTACTAAGGTAAAATAAAGAAAGTAGATCTAGAGGTTGTTAGACCACTACATGATGTGTCGGTAGATTCAACACAATAGATGATTAGACCTCATTGGTGACTTCAATTCAAACTAAGTTGTTCAACTAGCTGTGGGTTCCCATCTTATCATTGGTTAACACAATCAATCATTTCCAGTAAGGGGTGATGAGCAATTAAATGCCACAAATGTGTGCGGATGACCACAAAAGGAGCAAAGCATGAAAAAATGAAACATAAACGCAATCAAGCTAATAACAAATTTTTTTGGTGCGTTATGTGCAAAAAGAAAAAAATATATGCTCTAACAAAAGATAAGTTGTGTGCCTCTCTGTTGTGTGGTGACACTAAACTGAAGATAAGCATAACCTAGATATTTCAGAATTCATTGTTGTTTGCCACCTCTCTACTATGCGGTGGCACTGACCTAAGGATTGGTTTCTCTTTGAAAGCTCTGAGAATAGTTTCTTCTTGTAAAATTCCGTAGACCGCTCAAAAATCTCATGAGGAATGTTGATTACCATATAAGCGTAGGATCCACAAATGCTGGTTAAAATAATTAAACCTAATGTATCACCAATCTGTGTCAAAAGTCTGTGTGTGGATTTAAGTGGACAAGTATACTGACAATCATCGTGGCGGCAATTTTTGAAAGTCCAAATCAATGTATGCATCTTATAGTACTAGTATGATTTCCTGAACTTGCAAATGACTCTCGATGGAAACAAGAATCTAGCATCAAAAGATTTTGGTAACACGTCCTGAATGATTTGATTACCTGTATGATTTCATAATGAATCGTTCCAGTTATGGTCATAGTAACTTGAAGCTATACTGTTCTAGAAAGAATATGCTAGATATCTATCTTAAAATTTCCACCTCACACAAAATCACAAAAATACGTTTCAGTTTTATCTTTTAGTTATAGTTGTTTTATTTTGTTTCATTTTAGTCAATTTAGTTTTAATCGTTTGACTATATAGTGGAATTGTATCTGGGATTTAATCACTTAAAAGGTTCATGTCTGAGTTGACCACACGTGTTTTCAAATGTCAAATGGGTCACGTCTGAGGTGACAAAATGTTTTATTGTTAAAAGGATCATGTCTGAGGTGATCAAATGTTTCCAAAGTTAAAAACGATTATGTCTGAGATGATCGAATGCTCGTAGTGTCTTACCAAGTGTTAAAAGGGATAAATGTAAAATGTTCACAGAGTCAAAATTATAAAAATGAGCCATTCGTACGACTGGACCATAAGCATAGACCAGCCATACGATTGGGCCATACGAATGAGCCCAATCTCACGACTAAGCCACACGTATGGCCCAGATGTGCGATTGGACCATCAGCATGGGTAACTTCATGTGATTGGATCATCAGAATGAACCAATCGCATAAATGGAAGCAACCGAATGGGGTTTTCGCATGACTGAAACCCAGTCGCACGACTGAAACCCAGTCGCACGACTAAGACTCAATCGCATGAACCAGCTGTGCGATTATGTCTAGTCGCACGACTAGAGAAAACCCCTTCACCCCAAATTGCTCTCGTTTATCGCACGACTTAACGAACCTCTGGCCGATTTTCGCTGATTGCTCTGAACTACTATTTGTTGTGTTCTAATGATTTCTAGCGATTGTCCAGGTAATGTGCGATGTTCTACACTCCAAAGATTCAACAATCTGTGCTCATGACACTCGAATTTTAGCCCTAAAACTGATCGAGACTAGTTTGACCAATAAACTGATAAAACTAAGTTAAATGTTAAAATAAAGGTTATTAGGAGCTATGTTGGGTGTTTGCAAGACTAATGAGCTATTCCATGACGTCTAACATCACGATTTGCTCAAAATTTGAATTTGAATGAACCAACAGTCTGTCATGTGAATGAGCGCCCTGATGAACTTCAATCGCACGATTGAATCGGGCGAATGGCTCAGTCACACGACTGAGATGGGCGAAGGGCACAATCACACAACTGAAACATGCGAATGAGTTCAGTCGCACGACTGGTTCAGCCGCTTGGTAGAGCATACGAATAAGCCCAGTCGCATGCTCAGTCGTGCGCATGAGTTTAATCGCACGACTAAACCTTAGTCACACATTTCATTCGCACGACAGAACATAAAGATTCAAGATAAGAAATTCAAATGGTTATTCATTTACACACTCTAATGTTTATCTATATTGTGTAAGAGATGACGAGTCACTAAACCATGAGCATTAAGCACAACATATGTGCTCACCTGGATTTGATATCCAGGAATGCTACAGAGTTCTCGGCATCATCACATTCCATCAGAGATCTAGGATATTTCGAGCCATCTTGACACCATGTACTCCTTATCGCTCAGTCCAACAGGCTTTCTGGGAAGCGCTGTTATGGATAGGTCCTCTGAGCCCCATTGCATCAGGAGCTTGATATTCGTCCATGCCATTGAGATCACAGAGGATGATCTCAGGATTGTTTTAGAGTTTGGAGATGACGCTGATTGCCCCACACGATTACATCCCCTTACGGTCCGAGGCTGCTTTCTGAGGGCTAAGTACTCTGGGGACATCAATGCAGGTGTGCTCAACAAGAGCTACCTGTGCCACCAGTTTAAGTACCTCAGCCATGTGCTACTCAGGTGCATAGCTTCGCATAAGGGAGGGTTCGACGAGCTATCCGATCAGATCCAGAATGCTTACGTGGCATTGGTGCTGAACCACCCGTTCAGCTTCTCTAGGATGATCTTCACCTATCTGGTGGAGAACATTGAGGGGGGGAGAAGGAGGGGTTTTGTATGTACCCTCAATTTATTCAGATGATCACTGATTAGAAGCTGTCGTCACTGCCTAAAGAGAAGGAGGACGCAGTAGTGCTTGAGGTGATGGATGATACCACCTTGGGCCGCATGAGGGTGTACAGGGGGGAAGCAGGTGAAGCCCCCTATCAGGAGATTGTTTGGGCATTTGGCCTGAGAGGATTATGTGACGCCTGCTAGGAGGAAGTGGCGCCACGAGGACAGTGATTCAAATGTCGAGCAGATTGTGTACCCGGATGATGACTCCGACGATGATGATAGTGGTGATGGTGGAGATGCAGGGCCCACCCAATCGAGGGCCCCCACTGCTATTATAGCATCTCCATCATCCACCCAAGGTGGAGCAGAGTCAGCTGGTTTCCATCAGGACTTTTGTCCTGATGAGGAGGAGGAGACAAACGAGGAGCCTTTGACTCGTACTGTGAGGAGCAGGGTGGTTGCCACCGATCGAGGTATTCGGGAGGTTCGAGGACGCCCTAGCGAGTCTGGGGAGACTGCTGCAGATCCCACATATGCCGCTGCTCAGCCCAGCAGCATCCTAGGGGGAGCATCCTCCTCAAAGGGCTTGAGGAGAAAAAGGATGGCTCAGCCTTATGGGATGAAGACTAAGAGGAGGAGGATTACATTCATCACTACCACCACTACCTCTACCACAGCCACCACTACCACTATTCCACCCACCCCAGTACCTCTACCACTACCACCACTACCACCATTCCACCCACCACCACTACTACCACTCCACCCACCATGACTACCACACCTCCACCTATCACCACTACAGCCACCCCTTCACCATACATACATATCCCACCACCTATATTCTCTACATCCACTACCACCACCCCTACTCACGGAGCCAGGACCTCATCACAAGTCCCACCTACTTTTGGATATTCTTTCCCATCCATTGGGTTGGAGGAGCAGCTGGCTAACCTGAACCAGTTAGTACTAAAGTTGCTGGCAACGGATGCGCAGAGAGCCACTCAGCTTAATCATCTGATGGAGCTAAATGTCTCCCAAGCCCAGAGGATTGAGGCTCAGAGACAAGAGATCACAAAGTTGCATGAGATGCAGGCTTCGTCTGTACAGAGGATTGAGGCTCCGAGTCAGGAGATCACAAAGCTACATGAGATGCAGACATCCTCTATACAGAGGACATAGGATTTGGAGGCAAAGAACAAGAAGCTCATGCTGAGGCTCAAGGGATCAAACGACGATCCTTTAAAAATTAGAGAAGGGGATGACGATGGTGATGATGATGATGATGAGGATGATATTGATGACGATGGGGGAGATGATGAGCGGGAGAGGATGAGAGCAGAGATGATAAGGTGGGTGATGATGCTGCTACATCTGCTGCCACTCAAGCAAGAGAGAGACTGATCCAAGAAAGCTCAGGATCAGGGTGCCTCGTCCTCAGCCCCAAGATCAGAGTAATGATTAGATGTTTATGTATTTTGAACTTTTGTGTAACTGAATCATGTATTAAACTTATGTACTAAATTTTTATGTTTATATTTGATTATTTAACTGTCTTGATTATTAACTAGTGAATGATGTGTTACATGTTTTAAATAAAGCAGATCAACCATCTCAGCAGGATGAATGTGATGTTGCTCCCCTGTAACAGATCAAGTCTCAATTCACTATGATACTTGATCTGTAAGGGATTGTCAGGAGGTCAGTAAGCTATACTCCCGAAGAAGGAGAAATCATTCACGACCTTACTGATGAGCAACTCTTAGAGATGTTCCGGTTAAATCCGGATGAACTGGTTAAAGATGCACCTACCGTCGAGGTTGCTAGTGATGACGAGCTCAACGATGTGGATGAGATAGAGATTGAAGACGTCACAGCATAGCATTATCCAAAATATACTGATCGAGAGGGAAATATGGTTCTTGATTTTGGGGATACTCTCGACAGTGATATGTATGCTAACATGGATATGATGGAGAGGGAGGCCGAGAAATCAAAAAGCCAAGCCCAAGCCTCGGACGCCGAGGTTGAGATCAAAAAGGCTGAATGGGCGGCTTGTTTTGCAGAGATCCATGCCCAATGCACAGCGCCAAAGCTGAGTGCCTATGCTAAGCCCTACAAAGTAAAGAAGCATCTAAAGGTGTCTGGCAAGATTATAGTGTGGGCTTCTTTTGAGGATCTTAATGTATATTTAGTGAAGAGGGAGAAGGGAATCGAGTACTTCATATTCCCACATGATCTGAAGACTCTCCATGGTTTTGAGCTTAACCAGCTGGCATACATGAACCTGCTGTATGTGACTCCAGAAAGATGTCAGGCTAGTTTGAACCTGCGTTGAAGAAAGAATACCACACTAGATGGGTTAACTTCAAGCCTCAACAACCTACAAGGTATATTCCAAGGTCGGAGGTGGACCCAAGGACTGGGAAACCAAAAGTGGTGCTGAGGTGGAGTCCTCCGCGCACTATGTCAAAGATTCCCATAAGGGAAATGCCACAAGACTTCACTCCCCACTTCAAGTGGTGGTATATGATTGGAGAACAGGGGTATTTGACCTAATATGGCTAACCAACTTGTGAGCTAGTTATTTTTTACTTTATACAGGTGGCCAATATTCTATGATACACAGGATATGATACAGGCCCTCCAATTTTAGAACGTGATAAGAATCTGTTTTGCATTCGAGATACATGCTGGAATCACAGTCGAGGAGAGGCATAAGAAGTTTGATGAGCTAATGAAGGATGCTAGACGATGAAGGAAACTAGGTCCAAGGGAAGTTAGAACGTACATATATTCTGTCACCAATACGGCCTCAGCCATATCCGCTCTCTGCTATGCCTGGGTCAGTCGGTTCCTAGTCTTTGAGAGAATAGCCTCCAGGTCTGACAATCGAAAATGCATCTGGCTTATGGCGCTATCGTCCAATAGTCTCCAAAGCTTGACTCGCCTAATCCTGAACCCTCATCTTCTTCTCGGTAGTCAGCAGTTCCTTCTCGAGTTGAACACACTGGGTTGTCAAGGTAGCCATCACCCGCTCAATGGGTTCACCACCCATAGTAATCTCACAAGGAGTAGTAGATGACTCTCCTACCTCGAAGGTAGAAGGAATCCCATCTCTCGTGGCCCATCCTCTAATGGCATCCATAATCCATCCCTATTGCATATCACAAAATCTGGCCCTTTTGGAAATCGATGCTCCCTCCATACCAACATCATCACCAACCACTATTTTGTCTTCCTACGCTTTCTCTACTCATACACCAACCTAATCTTTGGTGGGTGCTGCATGAGGGGAATAAGGGCAGTAGGAGTCACTGCCTTAGGAGTCTCGTTATCTTTGGCCGGCCAGCTAGTTCCTCAGTAATGGGCTCGATAGTGGTTGTAGCAGGTGTAGGGCTCTCGTCATCGGACTCAGATATCCATCCTTTCCTCGAGTTTTCCATGTTCGGGTAAAGGGTAGCTGCAAAGTAAGGCTAGGTAGGGTGATACCATGGCGTAGAGGAAATAGATTCTGATGGACCCTCAGTGCTGCTGCTAAGATCTGGTACTCCCTTTTCGTTAACTCGATCAGGTATCTACAAAAGAAAAAATGTATGCATGCATACTTATTAACTATGTAATGCTCTAGCATATAAAATTAGTGATCAATGTCTTAGTATAACTATTATACTCATATAATGCTTTAATTTAACGTAAGGCTTATGGTATGGAATTATCCTTGGAGTCTTGTATACGTTTTAAAGGTATAGTCTAGATTTTCTTTTCTCTCTCTTTTTAAAAAAAATTTCAAGTTCGCTATAACCATTGGCTTTGATACCAACTTCCGTCACACCCAGAGTATCGCAACGAAAGTTCATGAAATGTGGTGTTAACGGAAGTTGGAGTTAATCCAACAATTTTAATCAAACACAAATAACTAAATAGTGTTCGAGAAGAAACATCCATTAACACATTTAAACATAATATAGTAGTAATAGTTTAAACTTTTACAATCTCATGATTAGTCGAAGAACAACGTCCCCATCATCAAATTATTACTACTTGAAAAATATTTTACATGTTTGACGCTCCAAAAACCTATTTTAGGAAATTACACACAGAGCTTACCTATGATCCTGAAAAGCATGTAGAGTAATAAAGTCAACAAAAAGTTGGTAAGTAATCGAGGGTTTCAGTCTTATAAACAATCGATTTCAAAACAATATGATGTAACAAGATAATATACTCAACATAGACTAGCAAGGTACTATGATTAATTTAGGTCATAAGTCCATAATCAAACCAAGAACACGTCGTTGCCCCACAACAGCAAGGTACTATTATTATTATTATTATTATTATTATTATTATTATATTATTATTATTATTATTATATTATTATTATTATTATTATTATTATTATTATTATTATTTTGTAACTTTAGCGTGTCCAAATGTTATCATTTTGTTATCATTCAGCATCCCAACTTAATAATCCTTCTATATCCTTATGTCCAACAATAATCATTCATTAAATGTTACTACGTAATGATTTCTTAAAAATCATAATCCATCAAATCTTCCATGTACATGCACATTCATACACATATGCCATATTCGTACATACATGTACATTCTTACAAACCCAAATCATTCCAATCTCATGATTGATCAAATATCACCCTAAACTTAACATATTTTAGATTTATATATCTATTTCAAACACATTTTATATCCAAAATTATTAAAACAATAATTTTTCATATAACCTTTAAGTGGGTGAACTAGGGTTTATCAAGATTTTTCATTTTGATCAACATGCATAAAAAAATATTAGCAATCTAATACAATACCTTGAGTGACTAGTAAGTTGTAACCACACACAATGCAAGCACAAAACTTTGATTCCCGATTGTCACTTAGGTTCTAGACTAAGTTCTTACTAAGGTCTTTAGTGAGAAATGGGTGAAGATTTCTAGTGGTAGTGGTGTTTGCGGTGACCGAGAGAGAGAGGGGGGGTGATGGTTACAGTGATTGGGAGGTGATGGTCGCGATGGCTGGTGATGGAGGTGATGGTCACGCCCGGGGGGGTGCACGCAACGAGGGTGGTGGCTGGCGGCTACGGTGGAGGTGGCGACGATGGCGGGAGCAGGCGACGATGGTGGTGGTCTCGGTGGAGGTGGTGACCAGTGGTGTGTGTGTGGAAGTGGAAGTGGGGGATGTGGTAAGGAGATGAATGGTTTTTGGGTTTTTAAGGGTTTTAAGTAGGTATATGGATCACAAGTTGTCATCCATGCAACACTCCACCTACACTTAATTATTATTAAACATTATTATTCTTGTTACAATTATTATTATTAATGTTATTATGTTTATTATTATTATTATTATTCTCTAACATTACGATTAACCAATTTCAAGTTTTGTTAAAATCGTTATCCCCACGGTTCTTAAATTAACCAGGTATAATAAAAAATAACCATAAAATTTATTAAAATAGTTTCGAGCGTTGACTTGGTTTGATCGGGTGTCACACCCCCACCCACACACAAGTATTTATATGATGGTTTTCTCCTTTACATAACTCATAAGAGGTTTTATCCCTTTACTTATGGGGTATATTGTTAAAAGATCGGTAGCCCCAAGTATAGCCTCTCCCCAGATGTCCAGGCTCTTCCCGGAACTAATCAACATGGCATTCATAATATTTTTCAATGTATGGTTCTTTTGTTATGCAACGCCATCATGTTGTGGAGTATAAGGAGCAGTACACTAATAGGTACTTCTATTTTGGGGACATATATCACAATATATTCACCTCCCCTATCACTTCCTACAAGTTTGATTTTCTAGTTAAGTTAATGCTCAACTTCATTATTATAAAAGAAAAACATCCTTACTCTTAAGTAAGTATACATAAAATATATTGTATTATCGTCAATAAAAGTGATAAATACTTATTTCCGGCACTTGTGGGTACGACTTTTAAATTTCACACTTCAGAATAGATTATATCAAGTGTTTTGGTAGTTATTACGATCACTTTAGTACATTTTTTAGTTAATTTGACATCTACACATGTAGTGCATTTTAACTTATCAATTTTGAAACGTGGAATGTCATTTTAATTTATTAAGCGTTTCATAGTTCAAAGATTCACTTGACCAAGATGCGTATATTAATATATTATATTAGACAACTCAAGCATGTAAGTAAAAGTACTAGTCATGTCATTCATATTATTTTTCAAGCAATTACACTTAATTTAAACATAGAATAAGGGCATATTTTTTCCAACAAAGACAACTTTTTTAGTCAACATGACTTTATCACTTTCGATACAATATCTAAAACAAAGTATACTAAGCAACTATCTCAAGGCAAGATTCTTGCGAACTTGGAAACATGCAAAATGTCGCTCAAGGTGAGTTCTTTTCCCAACTTTATCTTCAAGATCACATTTCTCTCACATTTGATGTCGGCGGTGCTTGGTTCCCTATGTAGAGCTTTTAATCACCCTTGAACTCCTTAAACGTGTTAAAGAGTTTCTTGACACCACAACATGACGAGTAGCTCCTGTGTCGACATACAGTCCTGTGGTTGTTCACCGGCAATGTTAACTTCCGCTATCATAGTCGATGCCTCTATGATCATAACAACGAAGGCATGTCTTCATTCTCCACTATATGTGTCCTCATCTAAATTCTTTATTTCTTTTCAAGGACTGGCCATGTTCAACCATGTTGGTCTTAACTTTTGCACTTGACTCACCTTAAGAGCCAACCTATTGTCTTCTTTAATAAAAAGATGAACTACAAGGTCTACAATGGTCATCTTCTTTTGTTTATAATTTAAATAATTTTTAAACTCAATCTAAGAAGGAGGTAATTTTTTGACCATTCACGCAACTTAAAAGGTTTTTTTAAGGACCATCCCTTCTATGTGAATATCACTAAGTGTAACTTGTAACTCTTGCACTTGGATTATTAATTTTTTTATCAACCATTTTATAGTTCCAAGAAACAATCGACCATAAATTTTTTTGTGCCTGCATCTTTTGTTTTGTACTTGCGTTCCAATATCTACCACAATTCTTTGGCAAATGTCATTTTGCAATACATGTTTTATAAATCATCCACTAAGGCATTCAACACACAATTGCGGCATAAGAACTCGAAATGCTTCTAAGCATCCACCGCGCTCACATGTTGAACTTCGGTGTCACCCTCAACAACGTTGGGAGGGGATTTGGTTAAAAACTTTGCTAGGTTCAAGATAATAAGATAGTAAAACATCTTTTGTTGTCATTTTTGAAGTGCAATCCCGAAAACTTTTCGGGTTTTTCTGCATAGTTCGCAATCATTTTTGCGATTTGATTACCAACTAATGAGATATCACAGAAGAGGACGAAGAAGCATTTGTAGCCATGTTCATGAAACAGTAATAAAAGAAGTGATTCAGAAATTAAAATTTGTTAAATAAGAATTAAAACCGACAAACGGTTGTTGATTATTTGATTTGAAACCTACAAAAGGTTTATTAGTTATTAAAGTTGAAACCTGCTAATGGTTTTTTTACGAATTAAAAAATCTTTGAACTACTTAAAGAAAAAAAAAATATACTGATGAAAATCTAATAATTTTATGAAACACCAGCAAAATGTATTTTCAAAAAGTACTCCTTATAGAAATGAAAAGCAAAGTAGTAGGTGTTTTGAGAAACCTACAAAAGGTTTAAATAGTAAAAAATCTTTTTACAATGCACGTATGTTTTAAACATTATTTTAATATTGTCGGAACCGTTCGTCAAAAATAATTAATAATACATATATAAATTCAAATACAATACAATAATCAAGGAAATCATTAAATTACAATACGGATTACTACTGAAATAATAGAGAAATTATGAATACAAGATACAAATGCTAATTTCGTGACTAACCCTTTGTGTTTAGCAGGGACCCTTAACAAATTCCGAATTTCAAAGAGAACTCGAATGCTTGCCAGGGTAAAACGGTTAAAGTTGTATATACAGACGTGAAGGACTCTAAATCCGAAAGAATACCTTGTATTAGAGAGAAAGATTGCTTGAACTTCAAGGGAAAAAGAGAGGGCTCAAGTATGAGAATTATCTTGTGTGTGTGTGTTTTATTTATTTGTCGAGCAAATAATGATCACTTAGTATTTATAGTAAACCCAAAGTTGAAACACCTTTCAAGTCTTTACTTAAAAATGAATTCAATATTAAAACATGAAAAAATTTAATCTAGGGAGTGAACACCTAAATTTATAACATCAAAGAATTCAAATTGAAAGATTTTATTTAAATTAGAAACTAAAACTTAAAGCAAATCATACTACCTTTTATTTATTTATTTTCACGTGTTATAAAAAAATTCCAACAATTGCCTCATGGATTTCCTTCATGTCAAAGCGTTTGAGATACTCTAATGATTTTGTTCCAAGAAAATGTTCTTGTGTTTCAAGATAAGAAAGTTCTTGTGTGGCCGGCCTTTGAGATACACACCAGGGTTTTTTAAATAGTTAACCCTTATACTCTCTAAACATACTAAAAAATCATGCCAATGCCAGTATAAGACTAGAGGCTTCAACCATTTGAAGAACACATTTAGTACATGATATCATTAAACTAAAAGCCATTTTGATAACAATATACACTTGTACTAGGCCTATTAGAAAAATATGAAACCTTAAACATGAAAAATATATATTCCGTCTTTCTTGTTTTAACTTTTTTTAATATAATGTCTAACAATTATCATAATTATTTGTTAAAAAATATCCATATCTATATTTTTAGCTTTATTTTTACTAATATATAATACATAACCTTGGGGTAGTAATTTCTTATATTTCGTAAGACACTCTCTTAAGTTTTCCTCTACCCTCCACCTCCTTTACCTAACTTGAACCGATAAATGTATTACACCTTTAGCTAAACCGATCGGTGTTACTTCATAACCCTCCGTCATGTGTGAATTCTTCTCTTCTCCTCTATCATTCATCCCGTATAATTTTCAAATTGAAATATGATTAATTTTAGCCTTTTGGTTCTTGATTTGAATAACTGTCTCCTGAATCGATATGGTTTATTAATTTGTTGTCCCCGTATGTTCTCTTTCCTTCTCTGAACTATAAATTTGGTTATTGCATTATGATATGAAATGAAGACTAACTGTATATGGACATTTTGATGATTATTGATCGAGTAGAATTCAAAGGCATTAGTGGTACGGATGCTCTTCTAGATGAGCTGACAACCGATGTGCTTGCTTCTTTGTTTGATCCAGATGTATCTCTAAGCCTTAAAGTAAGGATGATGGGTATTTTGTTACACAAAGCGCCTGGGTGTGGCAAGGGTAAACTAGCTCATGCCATTGCAAAGGAGTCTGGAGTTTTATTTTATAAGATTTCAGCCACTGACTTGATCTCTAGTGTATAAGTTATATGCTCTATATGTTCACTGTTCATATCAGTATATTGTAAATTGATATTTTGTTTCCTGTATATGAATGTTGTTTAGCTTTACCACATAACTGTATAATGAGTTCAGTTTTGTAATTGGGATTTCAAAATTAGAGACTACAATGCATATTAGAGATATTGGCTATAAGGTATAGTTAGGCTTTTGCTCTTTGTTTTGTGTCTGGTATCCATAGCGAAATGTCTAACCTGCTCTCTCTCTCTCTCTCTCTCTCTCTCTCTATATATATATATATATATATATATATATATATATATATAGAAACACACACACTTGTTTCCTACCATGTATTGTTTTACTAGGTTGGACAAATGATGCGTGCAGATGGTGTACGTATTTTTGATAGTATTATCACACAAATTCAATTCTAAATGGTTTTAACTTATACTAAACTACACACATAAAAGAAAAGTGTATTTTTCATGTGGTAACATAATGTTGGTAAGAATCGAGTTTCAATCCGTGAACACACTAAGCCTACTCAACAACCTTGACAATTGATTATCACGTTATGTTTTGTTTTGGAATAATGATAAGCTGCATTGATGGAACCAAACTTTTAAAATTTTAAAACACTAATTAAAGATAAAAGTAAAAGTAAAATTTAGACATTGGGTTTAAAATAAGTAATCAGTGTTATCAACACCCGGTTATTTTAACCTAAGAAAAAAGAAAAGAAAAAGAAAGAAAATATATAAAGCCCAAATAAAAGAACTAAAAGTATAAAAATATACAAAATTTATTTATTTTTGTATAAAAGTAGCATGGTCGTCCATGCCATGCTACTTTTCACCTTTTAAAGATTGAATTTTAGAGACAGAAAGAAGCAGAGAGAAAGCTTTCGGGTTTTTAAAGAAGAAGAAGTGTAGAAGTACGAATTCAAGGTAAGAATTCATGGTTTTTAAGTGTTCTTAACCAGTTATATCCTCGGTTTTGTGCTTATGTATGCTTGTATGTGTTTGGGTATGTTTTTGGTGGGTTTCTAGGCGGTTGAACTCAACTTGCAAACGGGTTTGAAGGAAGTCTTACCCGAAGAGGCTGCTAAGGTGAGTTCTAAGACCCCCTTTTTACTTGTTTAAAACTGTTTGGGGCTCGAGATGCATGTATGAACTTTTTATAAAAGTTGAGTTTATACACGTATGTATGTGTATGTGTGTATGTTGCGGGTGGGGTTGATTCTTGGACTATGTATGTGTTTGATGTTGTTATGATGGTGTTTCTAAGGCTTTGAAGGCATGATTTAAGCCTAGAACATGATAGGAGTTGTTTGGGGATTGAATTATGATGTTAAGGATGAATTAGACTGCTCATATGCCCAAATAGTAGCTCATGCGCCCAACAGAAATAACTGCCTAAGTGTTCCCATGCGCCCGAATAGTACTCATGCGCCTAGAAATAGGAAAATTTTGACTAAGTGTTCATGCGCCCAGAAAGCTCATGCGTCTAGGCACTCATGCGCCTGCATAGTGCTCATGCGCCTAGAATTCCCCAGAATAGACTAAGTGTTGCTCATGCGCCCCAATAGTTAAGGTGAATAGGAACACATATTTTACATCTTATTTGATTGATACTTCGACATCGATCAAAGACAGCTGGATACAATTGATTAGACACAAAAAAAAATTAATTGTAGAGTCAAAAGGCAGATTGCCTTTTGACTAGTGACTATGACATGTCATAGCTCACATCCTAATATATTAGAAAAAGGATAAAATACATGCAGTAGAAAGTTACAGACTCAAGACCTCAATGTACAGTTACTAAAAGCATGGACCTTTTCACCAACTTATATAAGTTGGTGACTTTACAGAGTTGTAGCAGAAAGGGGTCCAGCTTTATGTAAAGTACATCAGATAAATCATGTATACTAAAAGTCTTCGAAAGAAATCTGTCTTCAAGTGTTGGCTTCGGAAGACTTTGTCTCTGAAGCTTCGAAAGACTTTGTCTCTGAAGCTTCGAAAGAATTCATCTTTGGCTTCGGAAGATATTGGTCTTGACTTCGAAAGATTTCACACTTAAAATATTCCTGTTGCTTATGTAAAACTTCTGAAAATGGCCCATGCGCTTGAAAATGGCCCATGCGCCTAAGTGTTCCTCATGCGCCTGAGAGGTCATGCACCTGCATAGTGCTCATGCGCCCGCATAGTGTTCATGCGCCTAAAGACTTAGAATATTTTCTGACTTTTCGGGGAAAAAAAGAAATATAGGCTTAGACTTGGGATGTTCCCGGGGGCATAGTAAGTTGACTTTTTGAAGTCAATGGTGATGTGATGGGCATAGTATGATTGTTGTATGATTGATGCTTATGCATGATGGTATGTTGATGTATGTTATGCATGTGTGATGGTGCCTTGTATGGCGGTGTGTTGTATGTTTATGTTTATGTTCCTGTTATGTATGATTATTTTCTTGTGACTTTACGTTGAATGTTAATGAATAAAATGAAAAGTATTATGTAACGTAAAGTGGAAGATAATGAAAAAAGGAACGTAACGAAAGAATGCATGCATTAATGAACAAATGAAAGTATGAAAGGCTTGCAAGCATATGTATGGAGGTTCACACCCAATGAAGAGTGTTAGCTCAATCGTGTACAGGTTAGCTACCCCAGAAGGATGCACACTGGGGCTTGATCCGTGTGATTAAGCATATGTATGGAGGTTCACACCCAATGAAGGCCGTTAGCTCATCTGTGTGTGGGTTAATTACCTAGAAGGATGCACACTAGGATCCAATCCTTGTAATTGACCATAAGTATAGGACCCTTGCCTCTTACCTTAGGTACTGGAGTCAGCTTCGTGCATAATATTCGGGGTGTATGAAAGACCTCAGGCCCAGTACCGGCTTTATGTATAACTGTGGGGTGAAGCACATGGTATTGGTCCGAATGAAAGTAAGATTTAATGACGAATGTACAGAATGATCGAACAAATGATGAAGATAATAATGATATTATCTATGTGTATGTATAATCCATGATCACGTATGATTGTAAAGGACGATTTTAAACGAAAGATAAGGTATGTTTTATTTTAAAACTAGAACTCACTCAGCAACGCTGACTTTTATGTGTTTCTAGTTGGCAGGTAACGGTTGCTGAGGATGCCATGGGACGGCTACTTGGCTCTTTTTGGATGACATCTATTTTTATAATGCTTTTGTGATGTATTGCAACAAGTATTTTGTAATGTGATAACGATGTATATTTTTCAAAAGCTTTTATAATGAAATGAAATGCCGTTTTTAATGTTTCCGCTGCAACGATTGTTTAAGTTAATATAAATATATGTTTTTAGGTGCGATGATCGATCAGCTGTGAGCGTCCCGGCAACGGTGCCTTACAAGTTGGTATCAGAGCCAAAATTTAAGTGAAACGGGTAAATTTTCAAAATAAACCTAAATTTAAACTGAAAATGGGACCTAAAGGGAAGGGATGCCAGTCCGAGTAGCTGCATGCCATCAGGTATTTTCTTAATGTTAACCGGCATTATGTGCGCATGTAATGTGTTTTATGTGTTGTTTGTAGATTTAGATACTGATTTAGTCAGAATAGGTAATGCTTGAGGTATGAAGAGTAAAGTAAGTGGCTAATCACAACTGGCCACTGTAATAGGGACTTACTATACCTAACATAAACTAAGCTATTCCCTTGAATGACCATGTGGTGTTTGAATCTTATAGTGTGCGTTAGAGGATGGTCAGTGGTAGATCATCTAAAGCTTCGAGGGGTGGAGGTCATGGTGTGCATGGTGTTGAACCGTGGCCCAAAAGAGGAAGGCCTAGAGTTGAAAAGGTGGTTCATGAAGAACCCGAGACCCCTCATCCAGAGGGCAGAGACGAGAGTGCTAATCTGAGAGCCTCAGTGAAGGAGGCTGTAGTTGAGAAAGTGCATCAGGTCATGCAGATGATCCTACCGTCTGTGGTGACCGAAGTGATAAAGGTTGTACGGGAGGGGAAGAGGAAAGAAAGGAGTAGGCCTAAGGGCGAAGGGAGACGACGGGACTAAGATGGTTTTCTCGGAGGACGAGGAAGAACAGGAGGAAGAAGAGCTTACGGTGGAGGCGGCACAAGGCTGTAACTATGGGGCATTTCAATGATGAAAGCCCCCAACCATCGATGGTAACGACACTACTGCTGCTGCTCACCGGTGGGTGAGAGAGATGGAAGTTGTTCTGAATATCAGCAAGTGCCGAGAGGACCAAAAGGTTAAGTTTGCTGCCCACTCATTTGTGGACTCGGGTTTGTGCTGGTGGGTCAATATCGTCCAAGCCGAGGGTAGTCGGGCGATTGGGAAGATGAAATGGGTGGAGTTGAAGAGGCTGGTGATTGAGGAATTATGTCCTCACCAGGAGATGGATAAGGTGGAAGGGAGTTCCTGCAGCTGGAGGCGGGAACAATGACACAACAGCAATACACTACGAAGTTCAACGAGATGGCACGGCTGGTGCCGGATCAGGTGACACCTCTGTCACAAAAGATCAAGAGGTACATCCAGGGCTTGCCGGCGGATATCCGTAGGCACATGATCGTCGCCCGACCCAGCCCGTTTAGGTCGGCGGTAGATTTAGCGGGAAGGTTGTGCAACGAGAGAGAGGTGGTGGTGGCGGAGGTGAGCAAGAAGGGTGGTGGTGACCGGAACTGGAATGGGAAGTGAATTGGATGTTGCGGGGCCACTCCAAGCAACAAATGTGCCTGGGTGGATGACCGACGTGTGGTCACATCGGGTGCAGGGTCGAGGAGCTATGGCAAGTGTGGGAAGGAGCACACCGGCGAATGTCGATTGGGATTGAACATATGCTTCAATTGTGGGAAGCCTGGCCACATGGCGAGGGAGTGTAAGACTGGGAAGTGTTTTAACTATGGCGGGGAGGGCCATATGGGCAGGGACTGCAAGCAGCCGAGGGTGGAAGGATCGGGAGCGAAGAAGGCTGGAGGGGAAGGGCAGAGGGCGAGTGCCAGAACGTTCACAATGACGCAGGAGGAGGCTAGGACGGACCCTGATGTTGTGTCAAGTACATTTCTAGTAAACCAAACTTTAGCCTCTGTGTGATTTGATTCTGGTGCTAGTAAAAGTTTTATTTCTGCTGCTTTCTGTGCTAAATTGCCTGTTAGTAGTAAGAATATAGATACGCCCTTCGATGTAGAAACTGCCATATGTAAGTCTACCATGATTTCAATGATGATAGAGGGTTGTGAAATAGAACTAGAAGGTCACAAGTTTCCTGTTAGACCATTTGTGATGACCTTAGGCGGGTTCGATGTAGTCCTAGGAATGGATTGTTTGGCGGACTACGAAGTGAACATTGTGTGTCGCAAGAAGATGATTCGATTGACAGCACCTGACAGGAGTTCGGTGACGGTTTATGGTGATCGAGTCATGACAATCCCGAAAGTAATTTCGATGGCGGTGGCGGGAAAGTGCATGTGGCGTGGATGTAGTGCCTACTTGGCCTAAGTGACGGATGTGGATACGCCAACACCACAACTAACCGACTTACCAGTGGTGTGTGACTTTCGATATGTATTTCCTGAAGACTTACCAGAGTGCCACTTGACCATGAGATCGAGTTCCAGATTGACTTGATACCGGGTGCCCAACCTGTAGCTAAGGCACCATATCGGTTGGCTCTGACTGAGATGAAGGAGTTGATGGAGCAACTGCAAGAGCTGCTTGATAAGGGGTTCATTAGACCGAGTATCTCTCCTTGGGGTGCTCCGGTCTTATTCGTGAAGAAGAAATACGGTAGTATGAGAATGTGTATAGACTACCGTGAGCTGAATAAGTTGACAGTAAAGAATCGGTACCCGTTACCGAGAACTGAAGATCTTTTTTATCATCTCCAGGGTGCCAGTTGGTTTTCAAGGATAGACCTTCAATCTGGCTACCATCAGTTGAAGGTGAATGAGCAGGATATCCCTAAAACAGCTTTTCGTACACGCTATGGACATTACTAGTTCCTTGTTATGTCTTTTGGTTTAACCAACGCGCCAGCTGCCTTTATGGACTTGATGAATCGAGTGTGTCTGCTAATGTTTGATAAATCAGTGATTGTGTTTATTGATGATATCCTGATTTATTCAAAAAGTGAGGAGGAGCATGCCGGTCACATTCTAGAGGTGTTGGAGATGTTGAGAAGGGAGAAGTTGTATGCGAAATTCTCCAAGTGCGCATTCTGGTTTCGCGATGTCCAGTTCTTGGGTCACGTGGTGAATCCCGAGGGGATTATGGTGGATCCAACAAAGGTGGAGGCAGTGATGCAATGGAAGTCTCCAAATACGCCATCCGAGATCCGTAGTTTCTTGGGTTTGGCGGGCTACTACAGAAGATTCATTCAAGACTTATCTAAGATCGCATCTCCACTAACCAAGTTGACCTGGAAAGATGTTAAGTTTGTATGGGTTCAAGCTCAAGAGAAGGCGTTCGAGGTGTTAAAGGAGAGGTTGACTCAAGCTCCTGTTCTGTCATTACCCGATGGAAGTGAAGATCTAGTAGTTTATTCTCATGCTTCCTACTCGGGGTTGGGGTGTGTGTTAATGCAGAGAGGAAAGGTTATAGCCTATGCATCCTGAAAATTAAAGGATCATGAGATCAATTATCCTACTCATGACTTGGAGCTAGCAGCCATGGTCTTTGCGTTAAAGATATGGAGGCACTACCTTTACGGGACGAAGTGCACCATATTCACTGATCACAAGAGTTTGAAGTACTTCTTCGAGCAGAAGGACCTGAACATGAGGCAGAGACGATGGTTGGAGCTCATAAATGATTATGATTGCGAGATCTATTACCATCTGGGCAAGGCCAACGTGGTGGCGGATGCCTTTAGTTGAAAGGAAAGACCCAAGCCGATTCGGGTGAAGGCTTACCGAATGATCATGACCTCTGATATGATGAAGCAAGTTAAGGAGTTTCATGATGAGGCATTGAAAGAACATCATCTTAACTCTGAAAAGATGAGAGGTCTGGTCGCCGAATTGGGTGAAAACACACTCACTGTTAGGTACCGATTCGGGCGGATGTGGATTCCTCGTGGGGATCTACGTAGGAAGATTATGGATGAAGCTCATAAAACTCGATACTCTATTCATCCGGTGCTACGAAGATGTACCAAGACATGAAGAAAGATTATTGGCGGTCGGGTATGAAGTGTGATGTAGTGGAGTATGTGAGTAAGTGTCTTACTTGCTTGCAAGTGAAGGCAGAGCATCAAAAGCCATATGGGAAGATCCAACCTTTGGATATACTGGAATGGAAGTGGGAACATATCACCATGGACTTTATTACAAAGCTACCGCGTACTACGCGAGGGTATGATGCCATATGGGTGGTAGTTGATCGTTTGACGAAGAGTGCTCACTTCCTACTGATTCGCGAGATGTTTTCATCCGACAGGTAGTGGATCTTTTCATTAAAGAGATAGTAACTCGTCATGGTATTGTGACACCCGGTTTACATCTAAGTTTTTGAAGAAATTCCACGATGCTATGGGGACAAGGTTACACATTAGCACGGCTTATCATCCTTAAACAGAGGGTTAGTTAGAAAGCTATTCAGACACTGGAAGTTATGCTTCGGGCATGCGTCATTGACTTTGGAGGTAGTTGGGATGCCACCTACCGTTAGCTGAGTTCTCATATAACAACAGTTATCATAACAATATCGGTATGCCCCCTTATGAGATGCTATATTGTTGAAGATGCAGAACGCCCGTGTGATGGGGTGATATTGGTCATAAAGAGTTAGGGAGCGTCGAAGTGGTCGAGGCTACGACTAAGAAGCTGGAACGAATCAAGGCCTTTATGAAGGCAGCAAAAGATAGGTAAAAGTCGTATGCTGATAGACGACGCAGACCGATTGAGTTCCACAGTGGGTGACAGAGTTATGTTGAAAGTCTCACCTTGGAAGGTATCATTCGGTTCAGAAAGCGGGGCAAGTTGAGCCCGAGATACATAGGGCCTTTCCGAATCATTGCTCTAGTAGGAGAGGTGGCCTATAGATTAGAGCTACCAGATGAGTTAAGTGGAATTCATTTGACATTCCATGTATCTCATCTGAGAAATTGCTTAGCAGACGAGGATATGATTGTACCACTAGAGAAAATCGAGGTAGATGAAAGGCTCAGTTATGTGGAGCAACCAGTGGCGATCATTGATCGTAAGAGAAGAGATTAAGGAATAAAGTGGTTCCTCTGTGCGTGTATAGTAGAAGCACAAAAAGGGATCAGAGTCTACGTGAGAGACTGAAGAAAAGATGAGACAACATTACCCATGATTGTTTGAGGAATAACATGTTTCAAGGACGAAACCTATATAAGGGGGTGGACTTGTAACACCCTGTTATTTTAACCAAAGAAAGAAGAAAAAGAAAGAAAAGATTTAAAGCCCAAGTAGAGGGACTAAATGTGTAAAAAGTACAAAATTTATTTATTTTTGTACAAAAGTAGCATGGCCGCCCATGCCATGCTACTTTTCATCTTTTGAAGATCGGATTTTAAAGAGAGAAAGAAGCAGAGAGAAAGCTTTCGGGTTTTTGAAGAAGAAGAAGTGCAGAAGTGCGAATTCAAGGTAAGAATTCATGGTTTTTAAGTGTTCTTAACCGTTATATCCTCGGTTTTGTGCTTGTATGTATGTTTGTATGTGTTCGGGTATGTTTTTGGTGGTTTCTAGGCGGTTGAACTCACTTGCAAATGGGTTTAAAGGAATTCTTACCCGAAGAGGCTACTAAAGTGAGTTCTAGGACCCCCTTTTTACTTGTTTTAAACTGTTTGGGGCTCGAGATGCATGTATGAACTTTTTATAAAAGTTGAGTTTATACCCGTATGTATGTGTATGTGTGTATGTTGCGGGTGGGGTTTGATTCTTGGACTATGTATGTGTTTGATGTTGTTATGATGGTGTTTCTAAGGCTTTGAAGGCATGATTTAAGCCTAGAACATGATAGGAGTTGTTTGGGGATTGAATTATGATGTTAAGGATGAATTAGACTGCTCATATGCCCAAATAGTAGCCCATGCGCCCAACAGAAATAACTGCCTAAGTGTTCACATGCGCCCAAAACCTCATGTGCCAGAATAGTACTCATGCGCCTAGAAATAGGCAAAATTTGCTAAGTGTACATGCGCCCAGAAAGCTCATGCGCCTAGACACTCATGCGCCTGCATAGTGCTCATGCGCCTAGAATTGCCTAGAATACACTAAGTGTTGCTCGTGCGCCCTAATAGTGTTGATGCGCCTGAAAATGGCCATGCGCCTTAGTGTTCCTCATGGCGCCTGAGAGGTCATACGCCTGCATAGTGCTCATGCGCCCGCATAGTGTTCATGCACCTAAAGACATAGAATATTTTCTGATTTTTCAGGGAAAAAGGGAAATATAGGCTTTGACTTGGGATGTTCCCAGGGGCATAGTAAGTTGACTTTTTGAAGTCAATGGTGATGTGATGGGCATAGTATGATTGATGGTTATGCATGATAGTATGTTGATGTATGTTATGTATGTGCGATGGTGCTTTGTATAGCGGTGTGTTGTATGTTTATGTTTATGTTCCTGTTATGTATGATTATTTTCCTGTGGCTTTACGTTGAATGTTAAGGAATGAAATGAAAACGTATTATGTAACGTAAAGTGGAAGATAATGAAAAGAGGAACGTAACGAAAGAATGCATGCATTAATGAACGAATGAAAGTATGAAAGGCTTGCAAGCATATGTATGGAAGTTCACACCCATGAGGGTGTTAGCTCAACGTGTGTGGGGTAGCTACCCCAGAAGGATTCACACTAGGGATTGATCCGTGTGTTTAAGCATATGTATGGAGGTTCCCACCCAATGAAGGGTGTTAGCTCAACTGTGTGCGGTTTAATTACCCCAGAAGGATGCACACTAGGGTCCAATCCTTGTGATTTACCATATGTATGGACCCTTGCCGCTTACCTTAGGTACTGGAGTCAGCTTCGTGCACAATGTTCGGGGTCTATAAAAGACCTCAGGCCTAGTACCGGCTTTATGCATAACGGTGAAGCACATGGCATTGGTCCGAATAAAAGTATAGATATAATGGCGAATGTACGGAATGAATGAACGAATGATGAAGATGATAATGATATTATCTATGTGTACGTATAATGCATGATCACGTACGATTGTAAAGGACGGTTTTAAACGAAAGATAAAGTATGTTTTATTTTAAAACTAGAACTCACTCAGTAACGCTGACTTTTATGTGTTTCCAGTTGGCAGTAAAGGTTGCTGAGGATGGCATGGGGCGGCTACTTAGCTCTTTTTAGATGGCATCCATTTTTATAATGCTTTTATGATGTAATGCAACAAGTATTTTGTAATGTGATAACGATTATTATTTTGCAAAAGCTTTTATAATGAAATGAAATGTCGTTTTTAATGTTTTCGCTGCAAAGATTGTTTAAGTTAATATAAACGTATGTTTTTAGGTGCGATGATCGACTAGTTATGAACGTCTCGGCGACGGGGCCTTACACACTAAACTTACTCAACAACCTTGACAATTGATTATCACATTAGGTTTTGTTTTGGAATAATGATAAGCTGCATTGATGTAACCAAATTTTTAAAACACTAATTAAAGACAAAATTAAAAGTAAAATTTAGACATTTAGGTTTCAAACAGGTAATCAATGTTATCATTCTAATTAGAATACACTTATGTAGTTCTGATAAATATTATGGTGTAATTAAATATATAAGTTTAAGTAGTTATATTAATGTTATAAGCATGAGCCAATGCGAATTTCTCACCTATCAGTTTCGTAATGACAAGGACACCAACATCAGGTGACTTATAATGCTGATCCTCCTTGCCATTAGTATATAGGTAATGCTTGTGCAACCTTTCAACATATGATTTCTAAAAACATAACTTAATATTAGAAAGAGAGTTGATCAAGTTCCTTTTAATATACCATTAAATTCAGAAAAACATAAGAATTACTATAGATTTCTTAGACTAGAAAAATAAAACCCACAAATGATTAGAAAGCTAAAGTTATATGATTTTAATAACTATTCCTAGTTCATTAGCTACAAATTTGTTATGAAAACTAGTTTTGAGAATAAAGCTAATTCTTATGTTTTTTAAACTTTGTATGACATTCACAATTACAAATCATAAGTTTATAACTTCCCATTCGAATATAGATACTACCCGTCATTCAAGATTACCATAACATTAACATAACATAAATCATAATATTAATTAATTAAAATTACATAAGTTTCATTGAGTTAAGATGATAATGAGAGTTTAGCTCATAATGAGCTTGAACATAACAACAAACAAGATAGAAGATAGATATGAAATCATCAATGAAATAGAACAATCAAATAGATGATCCATAATAGATGATGTCTAGACAATCCTGTGCTTCTTCCAAGTGTTGTATGCATCTCTTGAGCCTCCTAAGAGTCTTCAAGTATTGATTCCCGAAAGAAATCAGTAGGGTAACCCTTCACCAAAAACTTTCATAAATGATGGACTTAGGCCTTTATTTATAAGTTTTTAGAGTGTTTAAACACGGCCTCGTGCTAGTGCAATGCTTACAAAAGTTGGTTAGTTTGTACATACAGAGGTGGTCGGGCACGACCTCGTGCTTGATGGGGGCATGACACTGTGTTTGAGGTAGGCACATGCCATGCCTCATGGGGCACGACTATGTTCTTCTTTTTAGGGGTCAATACTTTTTGTCCTGTCAAATATGTAAACATGGGGGTGTGCTAATTTAAGCACGAGGTGTGTTTCTGCAGGATCGGTGTTTGTCACTTAAACACAATGTTTTTCTCTCAAACTCACCTAGAATCACACTCGGGTAAGAATCAATAAGAGTTGATCATAATATGAAAAGTAACTAAGAACACAGAAAGATAATTTTCAAGATAATTTTATATATTGATTCTCAACTCAAGATACAAAGACTCTTACAAGCAGATGATAATCTTGCCACTATGAGCTACAAGGAGAACATATATATAATACTATCTACAGCCAGATATACTTTGATACCAGCTGGGATACTTTAGCTAAAGCCTATGCTACAAGACTGTAGTTTAAGGTATCTCGGATGAAGTCTTATCTGAGATTTGGTAGTCAGGACATGTCCTTGACTTACCTTTTGTCACCAACTAAAGTTGGCAACTGTACTATCATGAAAAGGTAAACAGTGGAATAAAGTATGGTAAGCCATGCTGTATCAGAAGTCTGCAGCGGAGTGTCAGAGACCATACTTGTGTCCACTGGTTATAGCAGTGTCTTCCGAAGGTTAAATGGCTTCGGAAGAGTAAGTACTTCCGAAGCCACTTTATACTTCGGAAGAGGCCACTTCTTCCAAGGCTTGGAGACTCTTTTTTTTCATCATACTTCGGAAGTGGTCTTTACTTTATTCTTCTAAGTCTTGAACTTCGGAAGTATGCATTTGTCTTCGGAAGTAGAGTTCTGTCTTCAGAAGTTGGATTTTCCCTTTGTCTTCGGAAGAACTCTACAACCTTCGGAAGTTCCATGATAAGCTTCGGAAGCCTTTGCATACAGCACCAAAATAACTGAAGTGGTCTAGTTTTGGTTGCATTAGCCTTCTTATTGATCCAACAGTTTCAAGTCGAGCATGTGGGCCCACTTAATGAGACAGGCCTCATGTTTGGACTTCAAAGCTTGATTTTCTTCAAATAATTTCTAAGTATATTTCTTTTGTCCATTTTAGCCTTTTGAAGTCCTGAAAACACAATTTAATATTTTTAAGTTTATTTTCATCATTTTAAACAAGATATTAAGGAGTAATTAATGTGCTTTTGGTAGGTTTCTATGTACAATTTAGAGCACTTCAACATACCATGGTAGATTGCTTATAAATTTTCAAGAAAATGAATAGTCAGGAAAAAAGTGCACGTAGGTAGTCGTGCTTCAGAATTTGTATTAATTTATATTTCCTCACATCCAATGAAGCAAAGATTTGTTGATCATTGATAACACTTAGAACTTATGTTCTGCATCTATTGATAGTATAAACATTAATAAAGAAATTCCAATCTTTATTAGCAAATAATCAAGGAAAGATAAATGATAGGACTAATAGATTATATGATTTAGTAATTGGTACTGTTCATTTATTGGCCATTGAGTATTTGAATTCAGTTCTATAGTTATTCAACCATTCATTACACTTGAAGATGGTTTACTCAAGTGTGGCATCTACTTCATGTATATGGGCTCTAATCATGGATGCACGAAGTGGTTTTTATTCTCTAGTGTATGCACTAACATCCGTGTTTCTTAACAAGCTTTTTGCTAATCATGTAGTTTGTTTATTGCATGTTCGATTACTTCAAATAACTAATAATAATTTATATTTCTCTCTCATAACTGGATGGTGAAACAGTTTTAGAATTATTACATCAACTCAATTGTTGGTACGGCCAATGAAAGCTCTTTAGTTGTTATGTCTAAAGGTTAGAAAAGTTCATATATATTGCTTCTCTGTGATTTTCCATATTAATAACATGGGACAATTTCATATTCCGTTGTAATAGCATAAGCCTTTCGAAACTCTAAGATCATATTTACCCCTTTCAAACACTAAAAAGATCATGTTTACCCATTTAGAAGACAACAAAGTATATTGATTACTTATAATGGTTTGTTTTTTGGGATAAACAAAGAAAACATTATGCCTTAAGGTAGCCTACATTAATAACAGGGGTGAAGCTTTTAAAAGGCCGGGGGGGCCGCCACCCTCCCTATTTTTTCGTCCGTAGTGTTAAATTTTAGCCCGATAGTGTAAATTTTTGGCCCGGTAGTGTAAATTTTTATATAAATATCGAGTTCGCCCCCCCTGAAAAAAAATCATTTCGCCCCCGCCCCCATACAAAGATGGTTAAGCTCCGCCACTGTTAATAACATCGTTTTTCTATTCGTTTTGCAGCTAAGCATACTACTATTAGGAAGTGATTTTGTTTCAATTATCATAAGACGGATAAATAGGATCATGTTACTGTTTTTATGCGATTTACTAGGAACTATGAAATTATGAACTTCTAGAAATATATATATATATATATATATATATTATATATATATATATATATATATATATATATATATATTATATATATATATATATTATATATATATATAATATATATATATATTATATATATATATATATATTATAGAGTAGAATGATAGTTATAGCTAGTTAGGACGTTTTCTGTATTAACAAATTTTAAGGTTAATTTTCCTTTTTAGCATTATCGTTATAAAATTTGTAATGAGATTGTTTTTGTCCCACAAGCTTCCAGCATAAGTCGTTATTGAATCATGCTTTAGTCATCTTACTAAATTAAATTTCGTAGGACCAATTAAAATGATATATACATCAACATCATGATTACTAATGGACCAGTGATCATGGCTCCAACCTTGATTGTAATAAGTATGAGGCGTTCTGAAGCGCTTAGGTCTCAAAAGCCGAAAGACAAAGCATTATATCTTTATTTAGTTTTTTAAAGTGTGTTTTGGTTGTTTTGTCCCGTTTAAAGTGTGTTTTGATCGCATAGAACATTAAAAATGTGTGTAGGTTGTTTTGATATTTCTAATGTGTGCTTTGATCATTTTGATCATCTAAAATGTGTTTGGGTTGTTTTGACATGTTAAAAATTTGCTTTGATCATTTTGATCATATAAAGTGTGTTCGGGCTATTTTTGATCCAATTAAAGTGTGTTTCATTATTTAGATATTTTAATGTGTGTTGGGTTGTTTTGACCCATTTAAATATGTTTTTATCATTCAAGTATGTTTGGGCTATTTTAAATCGTTAAAAGTGTGTTTTGATAAAAAAAACATTTAATTGTGTTGATCAAATATGAGATGAAATCTTTTCCAAATTGTATCTTAATTAATAATTGGAGCACAAATGTTTAGTTTCAAGTTTGTCTCATAGGTAATGAAACATTTAATCATCATCATGTCATATTATGGTTACATGCAAAGTTGTTAATGAATACGTCTTTGGAAAGCTTTATAATCTGGCAATAGATTGAAATAAACGATTGCATCAATGGAAATCCAAGAAAATTTTTAAACACAATAAAACCCCGAGATTGATTATGAACGTATGAACAACAAAGGGTTTCTATTGGCGAACTATAAATTTACAATTTAATGAAGTAGAAAAATCAAAGGTAAAAAGATCATTATCAAAGTGATCTCCCTTTTAATTTCAAGTGATAAATCTATGAAATTGTTTGTGCTTCACAAACTTAAACTTGGAGTATGGTGCAAGTCCTGAATGATCAATGGGAATTTACAATAATGAAATCATTGGCTACTGTTGTGTTTTTAATGGGAATATGAATCTATTAGTAGGGCTGCAAAAGAACTGAACGTTCAGCGAATGGTTCGTGAGCCGTTGGCAGGAAGTTCGTTTATGTTCGTTCGTTAAGTAAATGAACGAACATGAACAAGAAAATTCCGTTCGTTTAGTTAAACGAACGAACATGAACACAAGTCGTGTTTGTTCATTTATGTTGTGAACGTTCGATAATGTCTTCATTTATGTTTGTTAAGGTGTTCATTTATATTCTTAGTTAATGTGTAAGTTATTTTTATGACTATTATATCAAGTATTTTTTGGTATTTACGTTAACTACTTATTTATTTTTATTGATTTTGTATAATGTTTGTAATAAAAAATATAAATTTTATTCTAAAATAAATCTATAATAATTTGTATTCGTTTGTGTTTATGAGTTTTCTTTTGTGTTAGTCATGTTCATGAACAGTTATTTGTGTTCGTTTGCTTTTTTGTGTTCATTTGTGTTCAGTAAGTGTTCGTGAACAGTTCATAAACATATTCATTTTCTTAATAAACGAACACGGACAAGAAAATCTCGTTCGGTAAGTGTTCGTGAACAGTTCATGAACAAGTTTATTTCTAAACCAACGAACACGAACGTTCGGTTCGTTTGCAACCCTATCTATTAGCATCAGGTAACTTCAAATATTTTTAAAATATCATCATAATTGCTAAAGATGGTCTAAGACCCTTTTTAACAATCACTGTGCGAGTGTATGGTCTGGTCTACTGTTACCTTTTGCTTCTATCTTTTGTGTATTTGGTCTACCCATTAAGTAGAATGTATTTTTAATTTAATGTAATAGAGTAATTGGGTATGGTAGAATGATGTAGTAGGTTAGTTTCTTTCTCTTTATGTACAGCTTTTTTGTGTATTCTCTGAACCAAGAGTGAGAGAACAACAAAGAAGAAACTCTTCACTGCAATATAGTTTCTTTGTTTTTCATCCAAAAATTATGTTCTTAATCTTGATTCTTGTCTTGTTTTAACAAGTGGTATCAGAGCCCTTCAAAAGATAACCGACCTATAGCTAATTAGTGGTGTGAAGAAACTCAATGCTCAAAACTACAAGATCTGAGTTACATGTTTGTCTTCGCATTTGCAGGGGCAGGACCTGTGGGAAGTGGTCCAAGGGAACGATACTATTCAACCCGCAAGAGATTCCAAGAAGGTGTGCTGAGGAAATGGAAGGTCAAGGCTGAAAAAGCTCTATTTATTTTGAAGACGACGGTGGAAGAAGAATTTCTTGAACACATAAAAGACTCTACAAGTCCTAAGGCGGCTTGGGACACTTTGGCTGAAGTTTTGTTGAAGAAGAACAATGCTCGTTTGCAGTTCCTAGAGAACAAATTTGTATCTATAACCCAAAAAGATGTAACGATTGCTTAATACTTCCACAAGGTTAAGAAGTTGTGTAGAGAAATTGGTGTTTGGATCAAAAAGCGGTTATAGGAGAGGCAAGGATGAAATAGATCATCATACATGGGTTGAAGCATTAATTTCGTAGTTTTGTTGCTGCAATTCAAGGCCGACCTACATAACCCACGATGAGCAAATATGAAAATCTTCTAGCGAGTCAAGAGGCTCTCGCAAAGTATATGGGCTCAATTTCCTTCAGTTCATCCACTAAAGCAGAAGCAGAAGCACTATATGCAAGCAAAAGCAAGGTTAGGTCTCGCAAACCGTATGCAACTAAACATAAGTTCGGTAAGGGTCGGGATCAAGAATTGTTTGAACACAAAGCTAGTGATCGTATGAAGCAGTCAAACAAGAAGAAAGTTATTTGGTGGTAAAACATTCCTATATAAGTGTTATGTATGTGCTAGGAGGGGGAACATGGCAAAGGACTATCAGTCTAAGTAACCGAAAGAAGGAAATGCTGCTAATGTTGAAGTTGAAGAAGGCCGTGCAGAAGCATTTGTGACTCAAACCGATGAAGTTACAGCCCTCACTGCAACCACAGAACACCAATCAAATACCTTAGATAACTGTATCGTAGATTTGGGATGTTCGAATCATATGACAGGCGACAAGAGTCTGCTACACAATGTTATCAAGTATGGTGGTAACAAGGTTGTTGTCATTGCTGACAATTCTAGACATCAAATTGCTGACATGGGGGACGTGAAATTCCATCAGATAAGAAAAGATCCGATCTAACACTTAAGGATGTGTAACATGTTCCTGTAATGAAGAAGAACTTAATTTCAATTCCCAGATCATAGAAGATAATCATTATGTGGTGTTCGATCCATAAGATGTGAAGATTTACAAAGATTTCAAGACCACTTCCACACAAATTCTGCAAGGTATAAAGAAGGAAACTGTGTGTGTGTTGGCGGCTAAATTAGCATATGTAAAAAAGCGAGAAGAAACCATACAACTAACTTATGGCAGCAAAGGCTAGGCCACATGAGCTACCATAAGTTGGGTGTTATGATGGACCGAAGTCTTGTGAGTGGGTTGCCTAAGGTGCCAGTTGATAAAGAAATAGTGTGTTGTGGATGCCAGTATGGAAAAGCAACACAACCACCCTACGAGAAGTCAGGGTATCGCATATAGAAAACTCTTGAACTTGTGCACTCAGATGTGCTTGGTCCTGTGAAGCAACCCTCAATCAAAGGCTTACAATATATGGTGACATTTATTGATGATTACTCCGGATATACTTGGGTCTATTTCATGAAAGTGAAGTCTAAGGGATTTTCAAATTTAAGTAGTTTGAAGTTGATTTAGAGAATGACTCAATGAAATATAAAGTGTCTTCGATCAGATAATCGAGGCGAGTACCTAGCTACTGACTTCAGTGAGTATCTAAAGCAAAAGAGAATAAGAAAAAAAATTTCTTGTCCTAATACGCCTTAGTAGAATGGGATTGTGAAGCATAAGAATCGGAATCTAGGAGATGTTTCAAGAAGTATGTTGCACGACAAGAACATGCCCGGTCGTTTCTAGGCAAGGCAATGAATACTGCAACATATGTAATCAACAGAACACCGTCACAAACCATGGAGTATGTTTCACCACTCGAGAGGTTAGTACAAACCAAACCATCCATGAGTTATTTTTGTGTTTTTGGGTGCATTTGCTATGTATTTATACCTCATCATTTATGACATAAGATGGATAAGGGTTCTATGATGTGTGTTTGTGGGGTATGATCCGGAAAGAAAAGGTTGGAGATGTTGTGATCCAAACACGGGAAACATTCACGTTTCAAGGAATGTAATTTTTTCAAGGTTTAAAAGTACGGAATCGAGCCTCGAGTAGTTTTCCCTCCGCCTCATGCGGCGTAAGCCTCAAGGCGTTTTCTCTCCGCCTCATGAGGCGTAAGCCTCGAGGCGAACCAAGGCGTAAGCCCGAGGCGGAGTAAAAAAATAAATATAAAAATTATATATCTTGTAAAAAATGAAAAACATACTAATTTCATAATTGGATTTATCAAAAACATAAAAAAAGCATATTAAAAAGACATGGAATGTTTGAAATTAACACAGAGAGTCTAAAACACAGAAAACAAACAAAAACCCCCAGAGGCGTCCTTGAGGTGCACCTGAGGCGCAACCTTTCTTGGCGCCTCAGCCCCATGAGGCGCACATACCAAATAAACGCCTGAGGCGCCGCCTTAAACACGTTTTATGGGCGCCCTGCCTCGAGGCACGCCTCAGCCGATTTTAAAACAATGAGTTTTTATAACTCAGATTGGTGGTCTAGCAGTAACAAGTTGTTACTAGATTCTAAAGAACTTAAGAGTGAACTTAGAAACTCATAAGTGACACTTAATTTTTAAGACGATGATCAAGTGGTTGAGAACTTAAACCTAGCTGATAAGGCTACTGAATTAAACCTGATATGCAAGTCACTGGAGCTGTACATGAACCGAGAACCAATCTGAGAAGGTCAATTAGAGAAAGACACCCAAACCCAAAATATACTAATGTATCTCTTGTAGTGGATGCATTTGCTAAACCCAAAGGTTATGAAGAAGCATGTGTTCAAATTGAGTGGGTTGATGCAATGAAGGTTGACATGACACTTTAGTTTCGAATGAAACTTGGCAACTAATACCCAAGCCAGCAGGTGTAAGTCCAGCTTCATGCAAATGGGTGTTCAAATTAAAACAATGACCAGAGGGCACGATCGAGAGATATAAAGCTCGTCTCTTCGCTCTTGGATTCTCACAAACATATGGGGTAGATTATGAGGATACATTAGCCCAGTGGCAAAACTGACATCAATACGGGTTGTGTTAGCAGTGGCTGTTAGCAAAGGATGGGAAATGTGGCAGATAGATGTTAATAATGCATTCCTTTATGGCGATCTTGATCACGTGATATACATGGAGCAACCTATGGGTATTGTAGACAAAGAACATACAGATTATATTTGCAAATTGAGGAAGGTGATCAACGGTCTGAAACAATCGCCTCGAGCATGGTTCGGTAAAATAGGTGAATTTCTTGAACAAATTGACTTCAAACTAACATGCGTCGATCCAAGTCAATTTGTCAAAGAAACTGGTGACAATGTGGCGATAATACTTGTCTATGTGGATGACTTTATTATAACTGGTGGTGCTCTCGAAGAGATCAAGCAACACAAAGAGAATTTGTGTATTAGATTCAAAATTGTTGATATATGTGTACCTTGATTCTGATCTTAATGTAATATGTCTATGCTGTCTTACACTTATGTAATAGTTGGGTACTTAATGAAATACAAATGTTTGGTTTGTTTATAATGTTTAATATTTCACTAATGAGTTGTTTAACACACATTGACTTGATTATATAGGTTTTGTGATTGTTTGAATTGATATGCATAATGTTATAATAATGAATACATTCAAACTGGTGAAGTGAAGTTCTCATGCGTCAGATTGGACCATGTGCCCCAACAGTGGTCATGCGTCCGAATGGCTATGCGACTAAGTGTCCATGCGCCTAAATAGTCCATACGCCTGAACAACTTCATGCGACTGACTCAATCGCACGACTAAACACTCAGTCGTGCGAATGGATCAACCGCATGGCTCCATCGCACGAATGAACCATGCTAATGGTTCAGTCGCCCGAATGAGCAACCCTAACCTATAAATACCACCTAATTCGTGGAAAAATGAAAGCATTCAATTCACTTAGACTCCAGACATACCCTAGCAGTCCAGAAGCCTCTAATTTCGTACTCCAAGTTCATAGAACGCTATAGATCGATTCCTAATCGATTCTTGACGCTAGTTTCAATACATTATTGTTACTACGTGCGTTCTCACTGATTGGATCGCCAATCAAATAGGATTCCGCACTATTTGGTTTGGTTTAACACGTGAATCAGTTGGTGTTTCGTTCAAATACCAGATCCCAACAAGTGGTATCAGAGCTTGGCTCTTGATTACGTGTTGATTCAATTGTTTTTGTTACAAAAGTTGTGTTTTTTCACCCAAAACGCAATCCTTTTGTGTCAAACGGAGTTTTAGAAGTTTCCCGACCATAAAGTTTAGTTTTTCCGGCATACGGCTATTAGGGTTTGGTAAAATTCGAGTTTTACGGCCAAAACAGGTTTAACCTACGAATTATCAAACTTCAGCAAGTTCAGTCGCACGATTGGCTCAATCGCACGACTGAGTTCATTCGCATTCTCCAACCGCACGATTGGACTCATTCGTACGACTGAGACCTTCATTCGGATTGTTCAACCGCATTAGTTCATTCGGACGACTGACTCATCTGCATTTGTTCAGTTGCACGATTGAACCATCCGCATTTGTTCAATCGCCTGAATAAGCCCAATCGCATACCTTCATTCACATACATCAGCAGTTTGTTAAAATAGTAAAGTTAAGTGAAATGGAGGATCAGTTTTTGGCATACACAGCTAGTAGAGATACTCGTATTCAAAATCTACTGTTGTTGGAGAACGAAGTGGGAATACACAATAAACCCCCAAAGCTTATCACGTTAGACGACTACCCACAATGGAAGCAACGTTTCGAAATCTACTTAAATGGAGTAGATACAAACTGTGGGAGGCAATAGAGTCGGGGTACAACATGCCAGTAGGAGCTGACGGAGTAAAACTTACTCTAAGTGGCATGTCGGATGCACAGAAGGTAAAACACAACGCTGAGAAGAAAGTCTCGCTTTGCTCACTCAGTCTATTCCGAAGGATATTTTCCATCAGTATTCGGAGTACACTCAAGCAAAGATACTATGGGATACGTTAGAGAAGAGGTATGACGGAAATGCCTCTCTCAAGGCCATTAACGCAAAAGCTTTGAAGAAGGAGTTCGACAACTTCTCTTCAATGGGAAAGGAAGGTCTGGATGATGTGATCCACAGATTCTACCACTTGATGAGTGAGATGCACACTCATGGAGTAATTACATCGATGGAGGATAAAGTATCCAACTTTGCAGATGGTCTACCGGAGAAATAGGCTTCTTTCGTATCAAATATCAGACAGAATGGGATGCTCTCGAAGTTAGATATCAATGACTTCATTCTTAAATTGAGGGAAGAGGAGCTTAGGATGAAGTACAGAGCCCAAAAGGACAACTATGATCAGAATCCTGCACTCTACAATGCAACTCCTCCGGTCAAGACATTTGGAGCTCCATTGCAAACTGCCTTTGTCTCAAGCGCATCAATTCCAGCACAACCGTCGACTTCAGGGTCCGAAACGTGAGGGTCGTCTAGCACCCAGTATATGATACCTGAAGCCAACGCAGCAAAAATGAAAACCGACAACTTCGGGAATGTGACTGTGGAGGTGGCCAAAGAACACATGGACCTCTTAGCTGCGGTAGTTCACTCCTATGATGGACTAGTTGCTGGAAAGATAGGAAATTGTCACCTGGCAGATGAAGATTATGAACAGGTGGACAATGTCAGCTTCAAGATATAATGATCTTTATGTCTTGGATCTCTCAAAGGCCTCCACAACGGATCGTGAAGTCAAATGCTTCTTGTCCAAAGCTACTGAGAAGGACTCTATCTCCTGGCATAGGAGAATGGGACACATAAATCCGAGGAAAATAAATCACTTGATCCAGAATGATCTTGTGAGATGAGTAAATGTCAAAAACTTCCAACTCCCGGATTTCTGTGTTGCATGCAAAAAGGGCAAACAGACGAACAAGTCTCATAAGAAAAAGAAAGTTCATTCTATAGAACTTCCTCTGGAGCTCCTTCACATGGATCTGTTTGGTCCAGTCAGTACAAGAAGCATCGCAGGCGACTTGTATTGCTATGTAGTTACTGATGACTACTCAAGGTTCTCTTGGGTAATGTTTCTGAAATCCAAATCAGAAACATTTGAATCCTTCAAGGAATTGGTAACGACACTGGAATCCCTATACAAGCTGAAGGTACGACAGGTGCGCTCAGACAATGAATCTGAGTTCAAGAATCAGAGGATGGAAGACTATTGCAAGGAAAAGGGAATTGTGCATCAATTTACCTCGGCCTACACCCCTCAGATGAACGGAGTTGCTGAACGGAAGAACCACAGCTTGATAGAGACGGCACGGGCTATGCTGGCAGACTCGAAACTGTCTATCCAGTTCTGGAATGAAGTAGTAGCAAATGCATGTTATACGCTTAATCGAGTTCTGGTAGTGAAACACCATCGAAAAACATGCTATGAGTTATTACAGCGACGTAAACCTAGCTTAGAATATCTCTAGCCGTTTGGCGCCCCGTGCACCCTAATGAACAAGACTTAGGAGGGAAAATTCAGAGAAAAGTTTGATGAAGGGATCTTTGTAGGATACAACATACCGAACAAGAGAGTTTACAACAACTCAACGGGTTAGGTAGAGGTGTGGTGTAACGTTGATGTTCAGAGATATATCACACCGCCTGCTGGAAAAGGGCCTGGTTACTTCTTCGACTATGATGGATTCTTCAAGTCCTTCAACATACCTCTTTCTTCTTCAGAAGACGAGTTGGCAAACAAGATGATGTACGATGTCTTGAACACTCCGTCTCAAGATTCAACAAGTCAATCTCCTACCAACTCAGGGGGAGCACTTGAAGTAAGTGACTCTTCCTCTGATGAAGAAAATGAAGAAAATGATTAGATCAAGCAGGATGTACAGGTTCCGACTACCACAAGTCCACAAGCATCTGCTAGTGATGCTTCTGAACCTTCCGAACCTCAGACTCCGATTGCCTCAGATCTAGAACCAAATGTTCATAATCTTGACTTTGAGGTGGTTGTTCCGACAACTCCCGGCTTACGTCTAAACGTCTATCATCCTTTGGATAATATTATAGAAGATGTGAGATCAGGTGTTCAGACTAGAAATCAGCTGTACTCAGCTGATTATGCCTCTATGATGGAAAAGGGATACCTTCATGATGGTGCCTACCACTGCTTTGTGTCTCAGTTTGAGCCAAAGTATGTTAGTGAAGCACTAAATGTTGAGGCTTGGGTGAGTGCCATGCCGGAAGAACTTCTACAGTTTAACAAGTTAGGTGTATGGACACTGGTGGATAGGCCCAAAGGAGCTAAAGTCATTGGCACCAAATGGGTCTTGAAATGCAAGAAGGATGATCAGGGAGTGATCATTAGAAACAAGGCTTGGCTTGTTGTTCAGGGTTTTCGACAAGTTGAGGGTATCGACTACAATGAAGTATTTGCACCAGTGGCAAGGATGGAAGCCATCCGCATCTTCCTTGCCTATGCATCTTATGAAAATCAAAGTTTATCAACTAGATGTTAAGAGTGCATTTCTTCATGGTGAAATCCGAGAAACAGTGTATGTCAGTCAACCCGAGGGATTTGAGGACCCATATCATCCGGGACAGAGTTTACAAACTCGACAAGGCGCTATATAGGCTTCATCAAGCACCACGGGCCTGGTATGAGAAACTCTCGACTCATCTTGTGAAACACGGTTTTCGCAGGGGAGTCATTGACTGTACATTGTTTATCAAAGAAAAAGATGGAGACTTACTGCTAGTACAGATCTATGTAGATGACATAATCTTCGGTTCAAAGAACGAAGAATTATGCAAAGAGTTTGAAGCAGTAATGAAGGCAGAGTTTGAGATGAGTGCAATGGGAGAGATGAAGTTCTTTCTCGGGTTACGGGTGGATCAGAAACCAAATGGTATCTTCCTACATCAAACCAAGTATGTAGGTGACATTCTCAGTCGGTTTGACATGGAGAATGCTTCCACAACTGGCACGCCACTGGCTACAAACCATGATGTAGCATCCGACGAGAATGGGGATCTGGTAGATGCCACTATGTACCGAGGGATGATCGGATCTCTCATGTATCTCACGGCCTCACGACCTGATATCATGTATGCTACATGTTTATGCTCACGATATCAGGCAAAGCCTAAGGTGAACCACCTAATTGGGGTCAAAAAGATCTTTCGTTATCTGATGGGTACGCCCACTCTTGGGTTATGGTATCCTCATGATGATGACTTTGAACTTACCGCATATAGCGACTCGGACTATGGCGGCTGCAAGATGAACTACAAGTCTACATCAGCAGGGTGTCAGTTCTTTGGGAGAAGATTAGTAACCTAGCAGTGTAAGAAGCAGACTTTGGTTGCATTATCAACCTGTGAAGCCGAATACGTTGCTGCTGCAAGCTACTGTTATCAAATCATATGGATTCAACAACAAATGTGGGATTCCGGTTTGAATTTCTCTTCTACTCCTATCTTTGTTGATAACTCTGCTGCGATTGCAGTCACTAAAAACCCAGTCCAACATCCAAAGACCAAACACATCGGTATTAAATATCACTTTATTCGTGAGTGCTTTGAAAATAACTTAATCGATGTGGTCAAAATAAATACAGATTTTCAACGCGCTGACCTCCATACAAAGGCATTTGATAAACCACGTTTTTTATATTTGTTAGAGGTCAACGGGGTTAAAAAGAAAAATAAGGTCATACCTGAAAATGACCATGTATAGGCCGATGCGTCGTGTTTACTTTCTTTTAATTTTTAAATTTTTAATTTTATTCTATTTTATTTTGTTTTATTTTGTTGTTTAATTTTAATTAGTTTAACCACAATTGGTTCTTTCCTTGCCCATTAAAATCCTAAAACGCTAATTCGTAGTGGTTTTATAAATTTAGGGGGAGAATAGGTCTAGGAATTAAAAAAAAGAAAAAAAACGAGGGAAAAGGAGAGGCAAGCTTAAAATAAATAAGATCGTATGTGTGATACCGATTCAATCTTTGGAATATGATAGTACACAGGTACAAACCATTTGGGACTTTAAAATTCAAAATTGAAAAAGATGCAAAGCTCAAGTATAAGTTTGTGTAGTCTGAGCAACATTAAAAGAAAATATAATGGATAAGCTAGCTACTACTAAGGTAACACAACGAACGTAGACCTAGAGGTTGCTAGACCACAGATGATATGTCGGTAGATTCAACACAATAGATGACTAGACCTTTTTGGTGATATCTAGATTAAACTATAATGTTTGACTAGTTGTGGGTAACACCTTATTCCTAGTTAACACAATCAACAAGATTCAAATAATGGGTGACGAGCAAAATAAACGCCACAAAAGTGTGCGTAAGACCAAAGCATGAGCAAAAGCACATGAAACTTTCATATACAATCAAACTGATAACCTATGTTGTTGGTGAGATCTGTGCTAAAAGAATGAAAAATTGTTCAAACAAGAAGATAGGTTATGTGGCTCTTTGCTGTGCGATGGCACTGACCTGAGGATAAGCATAACATATATATTCTAGAACTCATTGTTGTTTGCCGCCTCTCTGTTGTGCGGTGGCACTGACCTGAGGATTGGCTTCTCTTTGAAAGTTCTACGAATAGTCTCTTCTTGAATACTACCCTGAGACCGCTCAAAAATATCTTAAGGAATGTTGATTACCATATAAGTGTGGGATTCACAAATGCTCGTTGAAATAAACAAACCTAAAACTATCACCAAACTGTGTTGAAAGTCTGTGTATGGATTTAAGAGGACAAGTATACTGAAAATCACTGTGGCTACATTCTTGAAAGTTCAAATTAATGTGGGGACCTAATAGTACTAGTATGATTTCCTAAAATTTGCTAAATAACTCTAGATGAAAAACAAGAATAGAGCATCAAAGGTCTTAGCTAACTTGTCCCAAGTGATTTGAATATCATGTATGCTTCCAATTGAACTGGTCTGCGTATGGTTTAAATGAATTGAAGCTGCTTTTTCAGAAAAATAATTCTATAGATTTACATCTTAGGAATTAACCCTCACAAAAACACAAAAAACATATCTTAGTGTAATTTTCAGTGTTATTTCTTTTATGTAAGTACAAAGTTAGTCTATTTCAGTTTTGTGTAGTATTGGACTATGTCATGGAAGTTGATAAGGGACCTTATCATTTAAAAAAAGTCAAGTCTGAGGTGACCACAAGTGTTGTTAAACAAAACATTAGGTCACATCTGAGGTGACAAAGTGTTTAAAAGGATCACGTCTGAGGTGATCAAAAGCTTTCCAAGTTTAAAATGATCATGTCTGAGATGATCAAATGTTATAATGTTAATTCAACAGTTTAAAAAGGATTAAATGTCAAATGGTCATAAAGTCAAATTCATGATTCTGACCCATTCACACGAATGGACCATACTCATGTACTAAACAGCCGAATGGACATGAGAATGATCCATTCACCCGAATGGCTTATCAGAATGACCCATTCGACCGAATGTTAGTGTGCGAATGAGTCAGTCGGCCGACTGAACTCCAGTCGGCCAACTAAATGTGATCGACTGAGCCAATCGCACGACTGAAGTCCAATCGCCCGAATGAACAGAGTGAATGGGTCCAGTCGGCCGATTGAAATCATATTTAGTATAAACAGGGCCATAGTCGATCGCATTAGGCTCATCACCCCCTAATCGCCCTTATTTCGCATAGACTACCGTTACCCTGCCAAAATTTCCTTAGATCGAGTTTTCTGTCTCCTATTGACATTCTGACGATTGTGAATTGATATACAGGTACAATGCACATATATCACACTGAAATCTGACAAATGGTGACCTAATTTAAGATTCTTGACCCAAACAAGAACCGAAGCTGTTAAAGAACTAATAACCTACTTATATCACACTGAAATCTGACAAATGATTGAACTTAGTTGCCTGTTCATTCACCCGAATGAGTCCAGTCGCATGATAGGACAACCGACTGAACACAGTCGCATGATTCATTCGCATGAATGAATCAGAATGAATTCAATCAAGCTACTTCAAACTGATTTGTGGTATGTGATTATCTAATGTTTATGTGTCTTGTGTTTCAGATCTATGGCTGATAGATGGTCTATCAACCCTAAGCACAATATATGTGCGCATTTAGACCATACTACTCGGAATGGTGTCGAGTTTACTGAGATCATCGCTTTTCTAAAGCGATCAAGGATCCACAAGGCCATCTCTACTCCATGCACACCCTACAGGTCTTTACATCAGGAATTCTGGGAGAATGCATCTGTTGATCGTTCACAGGAGCCATACAACATACGGAGATCTATTTGTGGCATGGATATAGAGGTTACTACTGCAGACATTCAGAGGGTACTTGAGCTGGGTGACAACACTAATCACCCCACCAGACTTCACCCACTGACGGTGAGAGGATGTTTTCTAAGGATTAAGTACGCTGGGGACATCAACTCAGGTGTGCTCAACAAGAGCAACCTGTGCCCCCAGTACAAGTACTTGGCACATGTCATTCTGAAGTGCGTAGCTTCCAGAAGGGGTGGGTTTAATGATCTGTCAGATCAGATACAGAATGCCTACGTGGCACTGGTGCTGAACTACCCCTTCAGCTTCTCCAGCATGATCTTTTCTTACCTCATGGAGAATCTAGAGGCAAAGGGAAAAGAGGGTTTCTGTATGTACCCAAGGTTCCTCCAGATGATCTTTGACAAGAAGCTACCTTCTCTTCCAAAGGAGCACCACAATGCTGCGGCTTTAGAGATCATGGATTATACGACTCTGGGTTGTATGAGAGTTTACCGGGGTTAGCAGGTAAAGCCCCAGGTAAAGAGACTGATAGGCCATCTGGCCAATGTGAGTTACGTGGCTCCAGGCAGACGTAAGTGGTGTCACGTAGACATCGACTCAGATGACGAGCAGCTACACCTCCCAGAGCACGACTCTGATGATGATGATAGTGGGGAGGCTGGAGATATATTGCCCACTCAACCAAGGGGCCCCACTACTGATATTCCATCTCCAGCTTCTGCCCCCACTGAAGATAGAGCTGAGACTGCTGGTTTCCACCAGAGTTTCATACCTGGTGAGGAGGAAGAGGAGTCAGATGAGGTGCCACTAACCCAGACTGTGGGAAGTAAAGTTGTTCCCACAGAATAGGGGCTCGGGCGGTTGGTGGACGCCCCGGCGGATCGGGAGAGACTGTTGATGACCCTACATATGCTCCCAATCTGCCGAGCCATGTTCTAGGGGGAGCATCCTCCTCGATAGGATCGAGGAAGAAGAGGATGGCTCAGCCCCACGGCATGAAGAAGAAAAGGCGAAGACTCACCTTCATCACTCCAACTACCACCACTACATCCACCACCACTACATCGACCACAACCACTCTACCTACCACCACAGCCGCCATCCCTACCACCATTCTCCCTCATACCACTACTACCCTTCCAATCTCAGCAGATGATGAGAAGACCAATCAGATACAATAGCTGGTAGACCTGACCACTGTCCAATCTCAGCAGCTCTCTCATCAGGCTCGATTGATCGATGAGCAGGCGCATTGGATGTCTCAGCTCCAAGAGCAACACGCCAAAAGGATTGAGGAGCTGGAGGCTGCAAACAAATCTCTGCAGTTAAAGCTCAAAGGGTCCAAAGAAGAGCCCTTAAAGATAGGAGAAGGTGATAGAGATGATGATGCTGATGATGATAGTGATGATGATGATGATGATGGTGATGATCACTATGGTGATACTGATGTTAGTGATGATGATGATAATGACTCTTTTGTTGCGGGTGCCATATCAGCGAGCGAAAGGAGGACCAAACGAACTCAAGATCCGAGTGCCTCCACATCCAACCCGGTAGCAAAAGAGCCGATGATCCAGGACAAGAGTAATGCTTAGATGTTTTATTGTTATTTAAAATCTTTTGTATTTGGATCATGTATAAAATTAATGAAATGCATGTTTATATGTAATATAAATAGTTATGACTTGATTATTATGATTGTCTTGATTATTAACTAATGATTGATGTATTACATGTTTAAATCAAGCAGATCCAAATTATCAAAGGGATGAACACTATATTGCTCCCCTCCAACAGATCAAGACTCAACTAACCATGATTCTTGATCTGCAAGGGATTGTCAGAAGATCAGTGAGTTACACCCCTGAAGAAGGGGAAATAATTCATGATCTTACTGATGAGCAACTGGCATAAATGTTCAAGCTCAATCCCGATGAGATTGTAAAATACGCTCCAACTGTTGAAGGAGACAGTGACGACGACCTGAAAGACATTGATGAGATAGAGATCGAGGATGTCACGGCAGACCACTATCTAGAGTATGCTAACAAAGAGGGAAATATGGTCCCTAATCTGGGTGATTCCCTGGTCAATGATACATTTGATATATTGGATCAGATGGAGCAAGAGACTGAGAAGGTTGAAGAACAAGCCCAAGCCTCAAACGTCGATGTTGATATCAGAAAGGCTTAATGGGCTGCATGTTTTGAGGAGATCCGAGCATAACGCTCTGCTCCTAAACCGAATGTCTACACCAAGCTCTACAAAGTGAACAAACATCACAAGGTGTTAGGCAAGATTATCGCATGGGCTTATTTTGATGATCTTAATGTATATGCAGTAAAGAGAGAGATGGGTATTGAGTACTTTAGATTCCCGCATGATCTAAAGTCTCTACCTGGTTTTGAGCTCAACCAGCTGGCTAAACTGAAGTTGTTATATGCTGACCCGAGGAAAATGTCAGGCTGGTTTGAGGCTACCTTAAAGAAGGAGTACCACACCAGGTGGGTCAACTTCAAACCTCTACAACCTACAAGGTATATCAAACGTTCTGAAGTTGATCCTATAACTGGTAAGCCCAAGATAGTGCTGAAGTGGAGTCCCCCAAGAACAATGTCAAGAATCCCTCTTAGGGAAATGCCACAAGACTTCACTCCACACTTTAAGTGGTGGTACTATGATTGGAGAATAGGGGAGGCAGTCATAGTTCTGAATAAAGCGGGCATAATGGATACTATCAGGGTATTTGACCCAATGTGGCTTACAAACTTGTTAGCTACAGATGTCTACACACTATACAAGTGGCCACTGTTCTATGACACACAGTATATTGTACAAGCCCTCCAATTCCAAAATGTGATACGGCTCTGCTTTGCATTTGAAATACATGCAGAACTCACTAGAGATGAGAAGTACAAGAAGTATGAGGAGGTTATGAAGAAGGTAAGACAATAGATGAATCTAGGTCCAAGGGGGAGTTTGTTGATACATGTGTACCTTGATTATGATCTTAATGTAATATGTCTATGATGTCTTACACTTATGTAATAGTTGCGTACTTAATGAAATACAAATGTTTGGTTGTGTTTATAATATTTAATATATCATTAATGAGTTGTTTAACGCATATTGACTTGATTATATAGGTTTGTGATTGTTTGAATTGATATGCATAATGTTATAATAATGAATACATTTAAACTTGGTGAAGTGAAGTTCTCATGCGTCCGACTGGACCATGCGCCCCAACAGTGGTCATGTGTCCGAATGTCCATACGCCTGAACAACTTCATGCGACTGACTCAGTCGCACGACTGAACACTCAGTCGTGCAAATGGATCAACCGCATGGCTCAATCGCACGAATGAACCATGCTAATGGTTCAGTCGCCCGAATGAGCAACCCTAACCTATAAATACCACCTAATTCATGGAAAAAAAAAAGCATTCAATCCACTTCGACTCCAGACGTACCCTAGACGTCTAGAAGCCTTAATTTCGTACTCCAAGTTCATAGAAAGCTGTAGATCGATTCCTAATCGATTCTTGACGCTAGTTTCAATACATTATTGTTACTACGTGCGTTCTCACTGATTGGATCGCCAATCAAATAGGATTCCGCATTATTGGTTTGGTTTAACACGTTAATCAGTTGGTGTTTCGTTCAAATACCAGATCCCAATAAAAATGAAGGATCTTGGTAAACTTGTTCACTTTTTGGGTTTAGAACTGGACTACAGGTGTGACGTAACTTAACACCAAACTAAGTATTCCTTTGAATTACTACATAAATTTGGTATTCTTTATGTGCAAGGGAGCCACAAATCCTATTGAGCCAGGTACCCGGTTAGTTTCCGACCAAGGCAAAGAACTTCAGGATCCAACAGAGTATCGACAACTTGTTGGAAGTTTAATTTACCTTACATTGACTCGATCAGGCATTTCATACACTGTTGGAGGCTTGATCGGTATATGCAATGTCCAAGAAAACAACATTGGATTGCTATGCCTAGAGTTCTCAAGTATGTTAAAACAACAATCGGTCAGGGAGTTTAGTTCAAGAGGGAGATTGATCCACAATTTTATGGCTTTTGTGATGCGGATTACGGTGGTGACTTAGATACAAGAAGGTGCACCACCAGGTATGTGTTCATGTATGGGTCGAGCGCGATCTCATGTGTAGCAAGAGACAACCTACTGTATCACTATCGACCATAAAGGCCGAATATAATGCCGCTGTAGTTTCGATTCAAGAATGTGTGTGGCTTGTTCGATTATTAAAAGAATTGGGGTAGAAAGTATCATATCCTATCTCACTTCATTGTGACAATGTGTCTGCTATTAAACTTGCAGAAAACCCAATCCTCCACGCACGAACCAAGCACATCGAATTTCACTACCATTTCATTCAAGAGAAGGTCTTAACTAGTGAGGTTTATCTAAAGCAGATTAACACTAAAGAGCAGGTTGCAGATGCATTCACTAAAGGTTTATCTGGGCCAAAGTTATCAACTTTCTACAAGTTAATGGGTTTAGGCCAATTGTGTGTTGAGAGGGAGAGTTAAACATGGTCAACTCCTATTTTTAACAATCACTGTATGAGTGCATGGTCTGATCTACTGTTACCTTTTGCTTCTATGTTTTGTGTATTTGGTCTATCCACTAAGTAGAAGGTATTTTTAAATTAATGTAATATAGCATGATGTAGTAGGTTAGTTTCTTTCTCTTTATCTACTGCTTTTCTGTGTATTCTCTAAATCAAGAGTTAGAGAACAACAAAAAAGAAACTCTTCACTGCAATATAGTTTATTGTTTTTCATCCAAAAATATAGTGTTCTTGATCTTGATACTCGTCTTGTTTTAACAATATATGATGACCACTTATTTCCATTGTTATACACCATCAATAGGTCCAAGTCAAAGCAAGTAACTTTTAAGCATTGACATTGCATAGTTAAATGTGGATATCATGATAGCGAGGCTATGATTGATCTTGGGGTGAATTTTAGATTTGCAATGTGAGTTTTAGATTTTGCATTTGAGTTTCTTTAAGGTCACTCTTTTACTTGATCTTGGTTTTATTAAATTTTAATTATTGTAGGTACTGAGCTCACTAAGTAATTGGAAAAAAAGACCAAATCAACAAAAAAAGTTGAGAAAATGCTGATCGGATTTTTTTTGAATGGCCAACAAATATATAAAGTCCTGTCATCAGGGTAAATCCATTGATAAAAGATCACCCACACTCACGAACACACATAATGTTAGTGTAAGGCCACATTCTCGGGACGCTTACAGTTGGATCCTCATCGCACATAAAACCTATAATTACATTTGCATTATGAAAATATTGCAGCAGAAACATAAAAATAACTTTTCATGTCATTACAAATGCTTTTGCAAGTTAATACAAGTATTCATTTCAAAACATCATTCGTTCGCATTACAATGCAAAAACATTAAGAAAAGAATGACATCCAAAAGAGCTGAGTAGCCGCCTCGTGCCATCCTCAGCAACGTTTACCTGCCAACTGAAAATGTATAAAAGTCAGCATTACTGAGTGAGTTCTAGTTTTATCATAAAACATACATTTCAATCGTTAAAACCGTTCTTTACTTTCTTTCAAATCATACTGCGCTTTATATTCATTCGTGACCATGGAATATATGTACACATTGATAATATAATTATTATCTACCATTACATTCGTTAACTTTCGTTCATTCTATACGTTCGTTTTTCAGAGTCTGTTGCGACAAAAGGGTCGCTCACCTCATTAGGAATCCTAACGATTGCATGCTATCTGAGTCTGTCGCAACCATCGGGTTGCTCACCTCATTGCCAATCTCAACGATAGCATGCTATCCGAGTCTGTTGCAACAAATGGGTTGCTCACCTCATGGCAACTTCACGATAGCACATTGTCCGAGTCTGTTGCAACCACAGGGTTGCTCACCTCATAGGCAATCTCAACAATTGCACGTTATCCGAGTCTGTTGCAACAATGGGGTTGCTCACCTCATATCTGTGCTTGCAAGCCTTTCCTTCGTTCATTCATCATTCAATAATGCACGCATTCTTACTTCGTGTTCCTCTTTCACTATCTTTTACTTTACGTTACATAATACTTCATTCGTTTATTCATTAACATGACACGTAATCATCAAACATCATCAATCACACATCATCATGCCTAATCACCCATCTTACATCACATCATAGATCACCCATCACAACAGTTATGACTTCAAAAAGTCAACTTACATAACCCCCGGGAACCTCCCAATTCATAGCCTACATAACACTTTTTCCCTAAAAATCAGAAAATATTCTAAGTGCTTAGGCGCATGGGCACTATGCAGGCGCATGGGGAACATTTAGGCGCATGGGCAACTTTCAGGCGCATGGGCACTATGCAGGCGTATGGGGAACACTTAGGCGCATGGGCAACTTTCAGGCGTAGGGGCACTACGCAGGCGCATGGGGAACACTTAGGCGCATGGGCAACTTTCAGGCGCAGGGGCACTATGCAGGCGCATGCATGGGGAACACTTAGGCGCATGGGGAACACTTAGGCGCATGGGAATCCTGGACGTCTGGACACTTAGTCAATTCTAGCCTAATTCTAGGCACATGGGTACTATTTGGGCGCATGAATTTTGGGCGCTTGGGAACACTTAGGCCGATATTTTGTTGGGCGCATGGGCCACTGTTTAGGCGCATGGGCAGACTGTAACACACTTAAACATCATAACTCAGTTCCCAATCATCATCTATGATGTTCTAAGCTTAAATCATACATCCTACACTTAGAAACAGAACCATAACATCATCATACACGACACAACCCAAAATCAAACCCCACCCGTAAACCCACACAAATACACATACGGGTATACATACATAAACATTGTAAAAATTGTTTAAATATATTTTTAGCCCCAAAGAGTTTAAAACAAGTAAAAGCCGGGGTCTAGAAACTCACCTGGTGCAACTTTGGGCGTATCTTCCTTCTAACCCGTATGCGAATGAGTTCAAACACCTAAAAACCCATAACACACACACACAAACACACACATGCACATAAGCATACACCTGAGACCAAAACACAACACAAACACTTAAAAATCCATGAATTGTTACCTTGAATTCAGTCTCTTTTTCTTCTTCTCCTTCAAACCGTAGTTCTACTCTCTCTCTCTCTCTAACCGAAGTAAAAAGGTGATGAGAAGTGAGGGTGGGCGGCCATGCCCACCTTTACATCAACTTTTGTACTTTTATCCTTCTTTTATATTTTTAACCCCTCAACTTGGGTTTAATTGCATTACCTTTTTTTATTCTTTATTTCTTATCTTTCTTTAAAAAAATAACTGGGTGTTACAAGTCCACTCCCCTTATTTAGGTTTCGTCCCCGAAACCTGTTATTCCTCGAACATATGAGGATAATGCTGCCTCATCTCTTCCTCGGTCTCCCATGTAGATTCGGATCCCTTCTCGTGCTTCCACTGTACACGCACAAGAGGAATTGCTTTATTTCTCAACCTCTTCTCCTTTCTATCGATGATTGCCACTGGTTGCTCCACATAGTTGAGCCTTTCATTTACTTCAATATCCTCCAGTGGAACAATCATGTCTTCATCAGCTAAGCACTTCTCAGATGAGATACATGGAATGTCGGGTGAATTCCACTTAACTCATCTGGTAACTCCAATCTATAGGCCACCTCTCCTACTCGAGCAATGATATGGAAAGGTCCTACGTATCTCGGGCTTAGCTTACCTCGTTTCCTAAATCGGATGATACCCTTCCAAGGTGAAACCTTCAACATAACTTGGTCATCCACCTGGAACCCAATCGGTATGCGTCGTTTATCGGCATACGACTTCTATCTATCTTTAGCTGCCTTTATGAAGGCTTTAATCTTCTCAAGCTTCTCAGTCATAGCCTCAATTACCTCGACGCTCCCCAATTCCTTCTAACCAATATCACCCCAAAAAATGGGTGTTCTACATCTCCTACCGTATAGCATCTCATATGGTGGCATGCCAATGCTGGCATGATAGCTGTTGTTGTATGAGAATTCAGCTAACGGTAGGTGGTCGTCCCAACTTCCCCCAAAATCGATCACACATGCCCAAAGCATGTCTTCTATTGTCTGAATGCTCCTTTCTGACTGACCATCAGTTTGGGGATGGTAAGTCGTGCTAATATGTAACCTCGTTCCCATAGCATCGTGGAATTTCTTCCAAAATTTAGATGTAAACCGGGTGTCACGATCAGACACAATAGACACCGGCACACCATGACGAGTTACAATTTCCTTGATGAACAGATCAGCCAACCTCTCGGATGAATATGTCTCGCGGATCGGTAGGAAGTGAGCACTCTTCGTCGCGCGGTCTACAATCACCATATGGCATCGTACCCTTTTGGAGTACGCGGCAGCTTCCTAATGAAATCCATGGTGATGTGCTCCCACTTCCATTTCGGTATATCCAATGGTTGGATCTTCCCATAAGCCTTATGATGCTCGGCCTTCACCTGTAAGCAAGTATGGCACTTACTCACATACCCCACCACATTACACTTCATACCAGGCCACCAATAATCTTTCTTCATATCTTGATACATTTTTGTGGCACCAGGATGAATGGATTATCGAGTCTTGTGAGCTTCCTCCATAATCTTCACGCGTAGATCCCTAAAACAAGGAATCCACACACATCCAAATCGGGTTTTAACACCAAGGGTGTTTTCTCCCAATTCTGCGACTAGACCTCTCATTCTTTTAGAGTTAAGATGATCTTCTTTCAATGCCTCATATTGAAATTCTTTAACTTGTTTCATCACGTCTGGGGTCATGATCAACTGATAGGGTTTCACCAGAATCGGCTCGGGTCTCTCTTTTCGACAAAGGGCATCAGCCACCACGTTGGCCTCACTCGGATGGTAGTGAATCTCACAATCATCATCCTTTATGAGCTCCAACCATCTTCTCTGCCTCATGTTCAGATCCTTCTGCTCAAAGAAGTACTTCAAGCTCTTGTGGTCCGTGAAAATGGTGCACTTTGTCCCGTAGAGATTGTGCCTCCAAATCTTTAACGTAAAGACCACGGCTGCTAGCTCCAAGTCATGAGTAGGATAATTGGCCTTATGAACCTTCAACTGTCGGGATGCATAGGCTATAACTTTTCCTCTCTGCATTAACACACACCCCCAACCCCGAATAGGAAGCATCAGAATAAACCACCAGATCTTCACTTCCATCGGGCAATGACAGAACAGGAGCTTGAGTCAACCTCGCCTTCAACTCCCCAAATGCCTTATCTTGAGCTTGACCCCATATAAACTTTACATTTTTTTGGGTCAACTTTGTTAGTAAAGAAGCAATCTTGGAGAAGTCTTGGATAAACATTCTATAGTAGCCCGCCAAACCCAAGAAGCTACGAATCTCGGATGACGTCTTCGGTGACTTCCATTGCATAACTGCCTCCACCTTTGTCGGGTCGACCATAATCCCATCAGGATTCACCACATGACCCAAGAATTGGACCTCACACAACCAGAACGCGCACTTGGAGAATTTAGCATACAACTTCTCCCTCCTTAACGTCTCCAACACCTCCCGAATGTGACCGGCATGTTCATTCTCGCTCTTCGAATAAATTAGGATATCATCAATAAACACAATTACTGATTTATCCAACATCGGCAGACACACACGGTTCATCAGATCCATAAAAGCAGCTGGCACATTGGTCAAACCGAAAGACATGACAAAAACTCGTAGTGAACATATCACGTATGAAAAGCTATCTTAGGAATATCCTGCTCCTTTACTTTCAACTGATGGTAGCCAGATCGAAGGTCTATCCTTGAAAACCAACTGGCACTCTGAAGCTGATCGAACAAATCATTTATTCTCGGTAAGGGGTATCGGTTATTCACTGTCAACTTATTCAGCTCACGGTAGTCAATGCACATCCTCATACTACCATCTTTCTTATTTACAAATAGGACCAGAGCACCCAAGGAGAGATACTCGGTCTAATAAACCCTTATCAAGCAGCTCTTGCAACTGCTCCATCAACTCTTTCATTTCCGTCGAAGCTAACCGATATGGTGCCTTTGCAACGGGTTGGGACCCCGGTATCAAGTCAATCTGGAACTCAATCTCATGGTCCAGTGGCACACCTGGTAAGTCCTCTGGAAACACATTCAGAAAATCTCACACAACTGGTATATCCGACAGCTATGGTATTGGTGCACCCACGTCCTTTATGTAGGCCAAGTAGGCATTGCATCCACGCGTCATGCACTTTCCCACCACCGCCATCAAAATTACTTTCGGGATCATCGTGACTCGATCACCATAAACCGTCACCTTATCCCCATTAGGTGCTGTCCATCGGTTCATCTTCTTGCGACACACAATATTCGCTTCGTAGTCCACCAACCAATCCATTCCTAGGACTACATCGAAACCGCCTAAGGTCATCACAAATGGTCTAACAGGAAACTTATAACCATCTAGTTCAATATCACAACCTTCTATCACCTCAGAAATCTTTGTAGACTTACCTATGGTAGTTTCTACCTCGAAGGGCTCATCAATACATCTACTCTTAGTGGGAAACTTAGCACAAAAGGCAGCAGAAATGAAACTCCTACTACCACCAGAATCAAACAACATAGATGCAAGAGTTTGGTTTACTAGAAACATACCTGACACAACGTCGGGGTCTGTCCTAGCCTCCTCCCGAGTCATCGTGAAAGCTCGGGTGCTTGCCTTCTGCCCTTCTCCTCCAGCCTTCTTCCATCCCAAACTTTCAGCCCTTAGACTCTTACAATCTCTGCTTAGATGACTATTCTCCCCACAGTTGTAACAACTTGCAACCCCACAATCTCTAGCCATATGGCCAGGCTTCCCACAATTGAAGCAGCTGTTTGATCCCCATTTGCATTCTCCCGAATGCTCCTTCCCGCATTTACCACATTTCTTCAATCCTGCACCAGATGTGACCACCCGCCGGTCATCCACCCGTGCACTCTTATTGTTCATCGGGGCACCACCCCGACCAAACCTCTTCCCATGCCAGTTTTGATCACTTCCATTCTTCCTACCACTTTGTTGGAGCATATAGAGTCATATATAGTGTGCCCGTAGCTTGTCGAATAGTCTAGGCTTAATGTAATACACCTGATATGTTGTAAACACATGAAACTGGGTCATTCACAGGAGCATAAGCGAATGAGACTCAGTCGTACGATTGAGCCATGCTAATGGACCAGTCGTGTGACTGAGGGATGCGATTGGGGCATTCGTAAGACTGAACCATAAGAATGGTCCAGTCATACGATTGAACCATACGCATGGTCCAGTCGTATGATTGAACCATACGCATGGTCCAATCGCACGAATGGGCCCAGTCGCATCTAATATGGGCGGAGGCCTATATATACCAGTTTCAATGTGTAGAGAGATTAAGGACTTTGAGAGGAAGTTTGCCTAGAGCCTAGGGCTGCCGGATAAGAGGGGAGATCATGCTCGATCTCCCCTTGCCAAGATTCTTGATTCTTATGTTGTAACGAGCTTGTAATCGTTAGGTTTTATCAATGAAATCATTCAATTATAATTTGTGTTATTTATTGTCTCTTGGTTTTTGATGTTGTGTATCCTTCCGTCAAGAACATGCTCGGATGTCTACCGATCCAGCCGACTTCACAACTGGTATCAGACACCGGTTACTGCTAGAATGATCTGACAATCATTCTAGCAACCCGAGCTCTTGATTTCTGGATCTAATTTCAGATCTTAACGTTAAACCCACTTCGTGTTCTTCGTGTTTTGCTCAGATCTTGTTACGTGTGTTGTTTCTATGTTAAAAATGAACTTGAAACCATGTTTCCATCACCCTTTCAAATCTAATGATGTATATTTTGTTTCAGTTCGATTAGGGTTTTGGCAGCCCTGGCGGCTGGAGATCTGAAAATCTGCGTGCGGACCCTTTCATGCGATTGGGCCATGCGAATGGACCAGTCGTACGACTGGACCATGCGAATGGACCATTTGTACGACTGGACCAGTCATATGTTCAATCGCACGAATGAGCCATCCGCATTGACTCATCCGTATTTGTTCCAGACCAAAAAAAAGTATGAAACAGGTTCTTGACAGATTTGAGGATGAGCAAAGCATATTCACCCTAAGGTTCTTTTGTCAAATAAGTTCGATGTATACCCCATTATTCATCGGACTTCCAGAATAGGTGAATGTAGTTGGAACACGAAAGAGAGGAGAGAAGATGTCAGCAATTGGTGCTGATTTTGTGGGGTAGTCAGGAGCATCTGACTACTTATGGGCCAATCAAGTTATATTTATCCACACAGAGAGGATTCTCATTCTTAGGGGGAATCCACGTATAGAGAAATTGAAGATGCAATCAGAAAGTGATGATGTGAGCAGGTTTCTGATGATGAATCTACATGCATGCTGATTTGTTTAATAATGTCAGCTGTGGATTGGAACCTTCAACCTTTTGCCCAATACACCGTATGAAGATGCCAAGAGAGCACAATGTTTATATATTGGGATATGCTGAATGTGAGGGGGAATTTCTGCAGGTGTTAATGTTAATCAAGTTCGCCTGTGTGAAGATTGAAGCAATGGAAAACTGTTCATGTCATTACCTAGAAAAATCAGTCATATGGGGAATCTTGCTGCTATGATGGTGTTCTACAAAGTAAACGAAAGCTATTGTGCCTAAATTCATTTTCAGGGATATTGTAGCAACCTGATGGATCGACAACGTTGGCTAATATGGTTTTTGTTTGATTCTATTGGCAACTAGAGCAAAGATTGACTGAAGATTGTAAGAGGTGTTATCTACTATTCACAAGCAACGTCCAAGGGGGAATTTGTTGTAGCATATATAGTCATATATAGTATGTCTGTCGCTTGTCGAATAGTCTAGGCTTAATGTAATACACCTGATATGTTGTAAACACATGAAACTGGGTCATTCGCAGGAGCATATGCGAATGAGACTCAGTCATACGACTGAGCCATGCTAATGGACCAGTCGTGCGACTGAGAGATGCGATTGGGGCATTCGTAAGACTGAACCATAAGAATGGTCCAGTCGTACGATTGAACCATACGCATGGTCCAGTCGTACGATTGAACCATATGCATTGTCCAATCGCACGAATGGCCCATTCGCATCTAATATGGGTCGAGGCCTATATATACCAGTTTCAATGTGTAGAGAGATTAAGGATTTTGAGAGGAATTCTGCCCAGAGCCTAGGGCTGCCGGATGAGAGGGGAGATCATGCTCGATCTTCCCTTGCCAAGAGTCTTGATTCTTATGTTGTAACGAGCTTGTAATCATTAGGTTTTATCAATGAAACCATTCAATTATAGTTCGTGTTATTGATTGTCTCTTGGTTTTTGATGTTGTTTATCCTTCCAATAAGAACATGCTCGGATGTCTACCGATCCAACCGACTTCACACGCTTTTAGTCACCACCACCGTTCTCTCATCATACAGTCTCCCCGCCAAATCCACCGCTGACCTAAACGTGCTTGGCCAGGCGTTGATCAGATGCCTGCGAATATCCGCTGGCAAACCCTGAATATACCTCTTGATCTTTCGAGAGAGAAGTGTCACCTAATCCGGCACCAGACGTGCCATTTCGTTAAATTTTGTGGTGTACTGCTGGTGTGTCATCGTTCCCGCCTCCAGCTGCAGGAACTCTTTTCTACCTTATCCATCTCTCTGTAAGGACAGAATTCCTCAATCACTAGCTTCTTAAGTTCAGGCCATCTTATTCTCCCAATGGCCCTACTACCCTCGACTTGGAAAATGTTGTCCCACCAAGACAAAGCCGAGTCCACAAAAGAGTGGGTAGCGAACTTCACCTTTTGGTCTTCACGACACTCACTGATATCAAGAATAACCTCCATTTCCCTCACCCACCAGTGAGCAACAGCAGCAGTGTCGTTTCCATCGAAACTAGGGGGCTTGCATCTCATAAACGTCCCGTAGTTACAGCCGCGTGCCACCTCAGGCGCAGGCTCTTCTTCGTCCTCCTCTTCATCATCAGAGAGAACCATTTCCAGCTCGAGTTGCTCCTGTCCTCCCGCGGACCTGTTTCTCTCCTTTCGTTCCCCTTCCCGTACCACCTTAATCACTTCAGTCACCACAGACGGTAAGATTGTCTGCATAATCTGGTGGGCTTCATCCACCACAACCTCCTTTACTGAGGCTCTCAGATTGGTGCTCTCGTCGCCACCCTCCGGATGAGGGGTCTCAGTTTCTTCAGGAACCACCTTCTCAACTCTGGGTCTCCCTCTCTTGGGTCGTGGTGCAGCACCGTGGCCTCCACCATGAGAGGCTTTTGAAGATCTACCACCGGCCATTCACACGCACACTGAAAGATTCAAACACCAACACGGTCATTCAAGGGAACAACTCAGTTTATGTCAAGTATAGTAAGTCTCTAATTACAGTGGCCAGTTGTGATTAGCCACTTACTTTACTCTTCATACCCCAAGCATTAGCTGTCCTGACTACATCAATATTTAAATCAACATACAACACATAACCACATACCATGCACACATAAAACCGGTTAACTTTACGAAAATACCTAATGGCACGCATCTACTCAGATTGGCATCCCTTTCCCCTTTCCGTCCCATTCTCAGTTTAAGTAAAGGTTTATTTTGAAAATTTTTCCATATCACTTAAACTTTGGCTCTGATACCAACATGTAAGGCCCCGTTCCCGGGATGCTTACAGTTGGATCCTCATCGCACATAAAACATATAATTACATTTGTCTTATGAAAATATTGTAGCGGGAACATAAAAATAACTTTTCATATCATTACAAATGCTTTTGCAAGTTAATACAAACGTTCATTTCAAAACATCATTCGTTCGCATTAAAATGCAAAAACATTAAGAAAAGAATGCCATCTAAAAGAGCTAAGTAGCAGCCTCGTGCCATGCTCAGCAACGTTTACCTGCCAACTAAAAATGTATAAAAGTCAGCGTCGCTGAGTGAGTTCTAGTTTTATCATAAAACATACATTTCAATCGTTAAAACCATTCTTTACTTTCTTTCAAATCATACTGCGCTTTACATTCATTCGTGACCATACAATATACGTACACATTGATAATATAATTATTATCTTCCATTACATTCGTTAACTTTCGTTCATTCTATACGTTCGTTCTTCCGAGTGTGTAGCGACAACAGGGTCGCTAACCTCATTAGCAATCCCAACGATTGCACGCTATCCGAGTCTGTCGCAACCATCGGGTTGCTCACCTCATTGCCAATCTCAACGATAGCACGCTATCCGAGTCTGTTGCAACAACAGGGTTGCTCACCTCATGGCAACTTCACGATAGCCCGCTGTCTGAGTCTGTTGCAACCATAGGGCTGCTCACCTCATAGGCAAACTCAATGTTTGCACGTTATCCAAGTCTGTTGCAACAACGGGGTTGCTCACCTCATATCTGTGCTTGCAAGCCTTTCCTTCGTTCATTCATCATTCAATAATGCATGCATTCTTACTTCGTGCTTCAGTTTGAGAGACGTCTGTACTGTTACATTATCTTTCACTTTATGTTACATAATACTTCATTCGTTCATTCATTAACATGACACGTAAAGCCATAAGAAAGATAAACATACATCATCATAAGGAACATAGCATACAATCATACATAATCATCAAACATCATCAATCACACATCATCATGCCTAATCACCCATCTTACATCACATCTTACATCACATAATACATCACCCATCACAACAATTATGACTTCAAAAAGTCAACTTACATAACCCCCGGGAACCTCCCAAGTCAAATCCTACATTACATTTTTTCCCAAATATTCAGAAAATATTCTAAGTCCTTAGGCGCATGGGCACTATGTATGCGCATGGGGAATGTTAGGTCTAGTGAAGAACAAAATTGCTTCGGAAGTACAAGATTGCTTCGGAAGAACAAATTGCTTCGGAAGAACAAGACTTCTGCGGAAGAACAAATCTTCTGCGGAAGAACAAGACTTCTGCGGAAGAACAATTCTTCTGCGGAAGAACAAACACCTATGGAAGACACTATTCCTACAGAGGCCAAACATTGTATAATGCAAGTGTCACAAGTCAACATGTCAACAAGGCAGTTATGCGAATCCCAAGAAATCCGATGATTCCTTAATTGACACAAATCAAATCCCAAGAGATCCGGTGTTTCCTATAACAGAAACATCATTGTCTATATATATGGATCCTAGGTTTCGATTCAAAGTAGGTTGTTTTAGACGATTGATTGAGCGACAACAGCATCAGTATTATAACCATCACTTCAAAGTCTCTCAATCAAACCCTAGCAGCCGTCACATCATAACACACTTTGATATCATTCATTCATTATATTTGTAATCATTAACATGTTCTAATGAAATACATATTAATCATTAATTGTGTTTTGCTACATGTGTCCTTGAACATTTATTGATATTTAAAGTTATTAATAAATAATTAAACCAAATCAACGTTGATTCTGCAAACGTTGACTTGTCAATCGGCCGACATTGATAATTCCTGTTCGTGATCCTTGGATTCACAGAGAACACTTAGGCGCATGGGAAATTTTCAGGCGCATGGGCACTATGCAGGCGCTTGGGGAACACTTAGGCGCATGGGCAACTTTCAGGCACAGGGGCACTATGCAGGCGCATGGGGAACATGTAGGCGCATGGGCAACTTTCAGGCGCATGGGCAACTTTCAGGCGCAGGGGCACTATGCAGGCGCATTGGGAACAATTAGGCGCATGGGCAACTTTCAGGCGCAGGGGCACTATGCAGGCGCATGGGGAACACTTAGGCGCATGGGAATTCTGGACGTCTGGACACTTAGTCAATTCCAGCCTAATTCTAGGCGCATGGGTACTATTTGGGCGCATGAGTTTTGAGCACTTGGGAACACTTAGGCCGTTATTTTGTTGGGCGCATGGGCCACTGTTTAGGCGCATGGGCAGACTGTAACACACTTAAACATCATAACTCAGTTCCCAATCATCATCTATGGTGTTCTAACCTTAAATCATACATCCTACACTTAGAAACACAACCATAACATCATCATACACAGCACAACCCAAAATTAAACCCCACCCGTAAACCCACACATATACACATACGGGTATACATACATAAACATTGTAAAAATCGTTTAAATACATTTTCAGCCCCAAAGAGTTTAAAACAAGTAAAAACCGGGGTCTAGAAACTCACCTGGTGCAACTTTGGGCGTATCTTCCTTCTAACCCGTATGCGAATGAGTTCAAACACCTAAAAACCCACAACACACACACACACGAACACACACAAGCACATAAGCATACACCCGAGACCAAATCCCAACACAAACACTTAAAAATCCATGAATTCTTACCTTGAATTCAGTCTCTTTTTCTTCTTCTTCTTCAAACCGTAGTTCTGCTCTCTTTCTCTCTTTCTCTCTCTCTCTAACCGAAGTAAAAAGGTGATGAGAAGTGAGGGTGGGCGGCCATACCCACCTTTACATCAACTTTTGTACTTTTATCATTCTTTTACATTTTTAACCCCTCAACTTGGGTTTAATTGCATTACCTTCTTTTATTCTTTATTTCTTATCTTTCTTTAAAAAAATAACCGGGTGTTACAGTTAGTGATTGGCCGCCCCTATCATTCTAGGGGAAGCCCACAATCCAAATAACCACTGTGGTAGAACCACTATCCCACTTAAAACATATTACACCAAGTGAAACTTGAACTCATGACATTTATTTTGAATAGCTATGGGGTGTCTCCTCACATACAATTAATCTAGGATCATTGGCGAGAAAATGCTGATGTAATTCAATAAATGTGTGATTTGTGTTTGAAATTTGTAATTTTTTTTATTTATACACTCTGCTCCATATGAGAGTGGCTGTTTCGATTAATTGTATTTTACTATGTAACTTTGGGAGTGTGGTTTGGAGATATTAGATCAAATGTTTTGTGTTCTATTTCCTTCTCATTTGATCAAATTATAAATTGCAGAAAAATGTATTATAGTTCTTTTATAAAAACTTCACACATGCATTATGCATATTGCTCATTTTTAGCATTTAATTTAAAATGATTTTCACTCATTACTTGTACTATTTGTTCTTTCGCCCACCATCACTTACAAAAATTGATTACAAAGCACATTATACCATCCAAAGATTGGTGGCATCAATGTTAGTTTTTTAATATGTTATATATAAAGAGCCTGGAAATATATTACAACTCAACTTAATATGTTCATTCGGGCCCTTCTTTTCTTACATCTTAATATGCTTTTAACTCTTCTGCATTTATTATTATGTTGCTTGGTGCACACTCCTACGTATAACAACACTAGTATGCAACATAGAAAAAGAAGATGTGATAATAAGAGTGAACATAAAAGAAGAAAATGACAATGTAGAATAACTATATGATGAAGAAGAAGAAGAATAAGACGGTGATGATGAAGAGAATCAAGAAAAAGATGACATGTAAACAAGATCATAGTTAATACCCAAGGAGTCAATAAGTGCCTCATTTTGGCATCCGTTATAATAACCAACTTATCATAGGTTGTTCTCATTTTCGTCGCTTTGTTTCAAGCTAATTAAACATGAGTGAAACGTTTAGCATGAGAGGACATACTAAAATTTTTGAAATAATATATAGCAGCAGATAATTTAAAAGGTACATAATAAATAGTATATAATAGTTGGTAGTCATACGTAGTTATAGAGATATGAGAATAATAAGCTATCAAATTTATATTACACCAATCTTTCTTCCTAGACTAGATTATTATAGGTAGTTTATAACAAATCGGAGCAATAAATAACTTATGTGCTTGATTTTTGTGTAATTCACATGGGATTGAAAGAAATCTCACTACAAGCTAGATACGTACTTGTGTTTGGTTTAGATGTAAAACCCAAACATGTGGATCATATCCAAGACAATAAAATGGGTCCACATAAAATCTACATGCTAATGGGTTAATCTTGATGGTTAAAATTGAGTCACGGGTCATGAATTACTTATATGGTTTGATAGTATTTGATATGCACGTGCAGATTTGAAAGTTGAATAAGTCTACTAGAAGTTGTTTTGAATATAGTTTTTCACCGGTTAGGTTGGTAGGGTGGTGGAGTCGTGTGGTCATTGTACGTGGGTTTAGGTCTATTTATGCTTTTCGTACTACATTTTCTAATTTCAAACAATCAAAAGAGACGATCATTAGTGTTTGATCAAATCATTTCTATTATTGTTATTGAGGCTGATATCCAACATTTGGTATCAGAGCCCTAGGCTCATACATGTGAAGAAGAACTGGAGTAGCAAAGTTTCCATGTGAAACTGAGTCAAACCCGATCTGTGTGATCGAGATTTTTTATAATATGAGTTTGTTGAAGAAGAGGAGCTGTGTGCGTGAATCCGTGTGAAGCTGAGTAAATCGTACCTGTGTGGTTCAGTGAATCCGAGAGAGGAAGGCTACCTGTGTGGTGAAGACGAGTGAACAAGCAATTAATTTGATCGATTAGTGTGGGAGCAACCTGAAGTTGGATACCTGTGTGGTTTGAAGGTAGAAGAAAGGAAGACGATTTGTATCTTATCTGTGTGATACAACGAAAAAGTAAAGGGGTGATGAGTTAGTTGGCACATTGATCAAGAAAAGAAAAAATAGAGAAAGGGATACTTGTTGTGGAGCGGTGGTATTTAAAAAAAGTGAGGACCATTATTTTGTTTGTTTTGTTTATTTCTTTTGACAGCTTAAAGTAAAGAAATTGATGGCAGAAAAGAGTTTAGAAGGAGGAGGTCCGACTGTGCAAGCAAGTAATCAAAGCAACATTCCTTTGCAATGTCCGAAATTATCAACTACGAACTACATGAGTTGGTCAATCATGGTGAAATTAATTCTACAAGCATACAGTTTGTGGGAAGCAATTGATCCTGTCATGGGAGCTGCGATAGAGGCTAAAAAGAACTTGATGGCGAGGGCATTCGTATTTCAAACTCTACCGGAAGACATGTTACTTCAAGTTGCAAAGTATAAGGATGCAAAGGATGTGTGGGAAACGCTTCCTGTGCAGTATTTAGGAGCCGATACAGTTCAAAAGGCGAGACTTCAAACTCTTCAAACCCAGTTGGAGATGTTGAAGATGAAAGACAACGAGACGGTTAATGATTTTCCGGGCAAACTTAGTGTGTGAAGGCGCTGGATCGATAGACATCCGAGCGTATTCTTGACGGAAAGAATCAAACCAAAACCAAGGGACAAACAATAACACGAACTATAATAAAATGGTTTCATTGATAAAATCTAATGATTACAAGCTTGTTACAACATAAGAATCACGACTCTTTGCAAGGGGAGATTGAGCATGATCTCCCCTCTCATCCGGCAGCACCTAGGCCCCCGGGCACAATCCTTCATCTCTCTACACAATGAAACTGGTATTTATAGGCCTTAGCCCATATCATATGAGACTGGGCCCATTTGTGCGATTAGACCATGCGTATGGTTCAATCGTACGACTAGACCATGCGTATGGTTCAATCGTACGACTGGACCATACTTATGGTTCAGTCTTACTAATGTCCCAATCGTATCTCTCAGTCGCATGACTGGTCTATTAGCATGGCTCAGTCGTATGACTGAGTCTCATTCGCATATGCTCCAGCGAATGACTCATTTTCATGTGTTTACAATATATCAGGTGTATTACATTAAGCCTAGACTATTCGTCAAACGACGGACACACTATATATGACAATATATACTCCAACATAGTGGAATTGCTACAAAGCTCAAGAGCCTCGGGTCTAGCGTGGATGATGAAAATGTGGTAAGAAAATTATTGAATTCGATTTCAAAGAAGTTTTTGCAAATTGTTGCTTCTATCGAACAATACTCGGAGATAGAAAGTATGTCACGTGAGGAGCCGTGGGGAGATTGAAGGCTTATGAAGAGAGGATCAAAGTTCATGATGAGGAAGACAATAATCAAGGCAAGTTGTTGCTTTCAAAGGAGGATTGGGAAGAGAGAACCAAGCGTGGTGAGTTTGATCAAAATCAAGTTGGATTTGGATGAGGTCGTGGTCAAGGAAGGGGTCGTGGTTTTGGTAGAGGTCGAGGAGGTCGGTTCCAAACCAATGAAGACCGAAGAGAGCAAGGCATACATCGAGATAAAAGACATATCAAGTGTTATAATTGTCAAGAGTACGGTCACTATGCGGATGAGTGCCCCAAGCAAGAAGCAAAAGAAGAAGTAGCTAATTTAGTTCGAGATGATGACGAGCCGGCAATACTTTGATAAGGAATGAATCGAAGTCAAGATTAAGGATGTGAATGATGGATTAATCTTGACGGTTTAAAATTGGATCACGGGTCACGGGTCATGAATTACTTATATGGGTTTGGTAGTATTTGATATGCACGTGGAGATTTGAAAGTTGAATAAGTCTACTAGAAGTTGTTTTGAATATATTTTTTCACCGGTTAGGTTGGTAGGGTAGTGAAATCGTGTGGTCATTGTACGTGGGTTAGGTCTATTTATGCTTTGTTTTATGAGTTTCTTTGATGTACTACATTTTCTAATTTCAAACAATCAAAAGAGTCGATCATTAGTGTTGATCAAATCATTTCTATTATTGTTTATTGAGGTTGATATCCAACTCATGCATGGCCTATGAATTATGTTTTTAATTTGTTCAAGATCAGGTCTGATGTGGATTTGTAAAAACCACATACACGGCCCGTGAATTAAACACAGTTCGTATTATAAACTAGTTTATTACCTGTCGTATGTTATAGCAGCATCATACACAACGTGATAAATTATGTATTACAATTGACTTTGTTGCATGTTACGGGGACATCGTACGCAGTATGATACAGTGTATACTACAATTGACCCAACTCGTTTTTGAACTAATTTTTCGTTGAAACGTAGGGTACTCAAATGTATAGGCTTGAATAAAAATGTATTATATTTGACTCGATTTTTTACCAAAAAAAATTATGCCGGAACATAAATTGATTCAAAACGTATATGCAAAAAAAAATACACAGACATCATATGCAAGATGATAACTATATATTACAATCTCCCTGACTTGTTATCGAACTAAATTTATGCTAAAACATAAAGTAACCCAAATTATACTTCAAATGAAAATGTATTATATTTGACTCGACGCGTTTCAAACAAAACATACTTCGAGAAGTAGAAAAATTCAAATAGTCATAAAAAATAAGCATGAAACATTTTATATTTAACCTGACTCATTTCTGAACAAAATTTACATCCACATATAGACAGACGTCGAAATGTATACAATTTTAAAGCGTATATAAATTAAGCACAAAAATGTTTTGATATGATCTGACTTATTTTCTGAACAAAATTTACATCAAAACGTAGACGAACTTAAATTTATACCGATGCGTACATAAAAAGACAAATATAAGAATTTAACTTATTTAAGTAAAAGTTGTATAGGGGTAACCCGGAACTTTAAAACTTAAAGGAGTAAAAGTAACATTTTAGACATAGGTTTAGATTTAATCAAAACATGTACGTGTAAATGTCAAGTTGAAACCTTGACACATTTAGTAACTAAGAGCATTCATATTGGAGTCCTAAAAATATGTGCAGGACCGTTGAAGAGTACAAGCTTACAACACAACAACACAAAAAGGAGAGTGTGCAACAACACTTAACAGATCAAATGGGGAACAAGAAACCAGATTAATGAGAGCTAAGAAACACAAGTGTATAAGAGACAAAACAAGAACAACACAATAGTTGGTTTTCAAGGTTGATGTATATTGCTCTCTAGTTTCTTACAAGTGTTTACGAAGCAATGGTATAAGATACAAAGGACCAGAGGTACTTATACTACAACCTACAGCCGGCCATACTTTGAAGGCCAGCTGGATACATGATCTAGACAACAATAAAATCAATGTAGAGTTAAAATACAAATTGTCTTTTGACTAGTGACTATGACATACCATAGCTCATATCCTAATATATTACAAAAAGGATAAAGTACATAAAGTCAAAAGTTACAGACTCAAGACCTGAATGTACAGTTACCAAAAGCATTTACCTTTCACCAACTTATGTAAAGTTAGTGTCTTATCAGAGTTGCGGCATAAAGAGGTCCAACTTTATAGAAAATGTATATCAGATAAAGCATGTGTTCAAAAGTCTTCGAAAGAAATCTGTCTTCAAGTGTTGGCTTCGGAAGACTTTGCCTTTGAAGCTTCAGAAGACTTCATCTTTGGCTTCGAAAGATATTGGTCTAGCTTCAGAAGATTTCACACTTAGAGTATTTTTCTAAGGCAGAGTGTGAAACTTTTGAAGCATTCCACTTCAGTACACTTGTGCATGCATGCAGGAGAGACTTTAGGTGTTTGGGTTGCATCAGCCTTATATTTAAACCTTACAATATGTGAGTGTGTTTGGTGTGTTTACTAGAATGGAATTGAGTGGTTGTGAGTGAATGATAGAGAAAATATTATTGTGGATTAACATATTTGAAGAATCATTGTTCAATCCTTATAATTTTTTTAATATTTTTTAAAGTGGATGTGAGTGGAGGAGAGAAAAAAGTAATGATAAAGATATAAAAAGTATTATTTACTTGAAAAATAGAAAGAAAATATAATGATTTTTAAGGTAATTATATAAACAAAGATAAAAAACTCACTGTGAATGCTCTGATGGATTCAGACATTAACTTGTTTAACCCTTATATTTTTAAACTTTATATTTTTAAATTTTAAATTTGAATCTTTTTTGCCCTTGGATCTTTTTTGCCCCCTAAGTTTAAACGTTAAAACATTAAAAGGAGAAATTGATATCAAATCATTATAGTTTTATAGTAATTGTTTAGTACATTTTTGTATGTTTTCTTATACATTAACAAAATAAAGGGCGAGAATACAAAAGATAATAAGAGTTGTTCAAGACAAACAGATTGTTTTTTGTCAACCCACGAATAATTCTTTTTGTGTTTGGAATTATGTGTCAAATTGATTTTGTTTATCAAATTGTGATATAGTTTGTATATAAAATTCAAGTTTGTATAGATTTTGATTAGCTAACCCACGTACACGACCCACTTAAAGCTAAGAGTTTATAACACGACTTGTTAACATGACGCAAGGTTAAACGGGTTAGGGTTTGAGTTAAATAATGTAGGTTCATAAATCATATATGGGTAGTCATGTTAACAACACGATTAAAATCTTGTGTAAACGAGTTCAATCTGCCTAACTCATTATGACACGATAACTGTATTAACAATTTTTCTAAACAAGGAACACATACCCCCTTATAAAGCACTTCTAAAATCCCCATGTTTTTTAAGACTTGAATGCACACAAAATTAATGGGAATAAACTCAAGATGTCACTAGACCAAGAGGCCGACGACAATTAACATATTTAACATCGTATTAATTGGGCTAACATGTTAACACCATATATTATACTAATACTTAAAGAGAAAGGTCAGTAGCATTTACCACCAGCCATTTCTTCCCCTCAACTTTCAATATATACAATTGTATATGGCTAGGTTAACCCAACTCAGCAAATGTTAACGGACACTCTCAACTTTAAATTTATTTTTCTACAACGATCCCTTACTAACTGAGAGTTAACACCATTAGTTTATTGATAACGTGTACAACTTATATTGTAAGGCCCCGTCCCAGGACGCTTACAGCTGGTCAATCATCGCACATAAAACATATAATTACATTAACTTTAATAAAATATTGCAGCAGAAACATCAAATAACTTTTCATTTCAATATAAATGCTTTTGCAAGTCAATACAACATTCATTACAAAACATATTTTGTTCGTATTATAATGCAAAAACATTATACAAAAGAATGCCATCCAAAATGAGTCAAGTAGCCACCCCGTGCCATCCTCAGCAACCATTGTCTGTCAACTGGAAACACATAAAAGTCAGCGTTGCTGAGTGAGTTCTAGTTTTATAAAACTTTATATTACCTTTCATTCATTAAAACATTTTCATTACAATCGCACATGATCACACATCATACGTATACCAAGGTAATAATTATTATCTTCATCATCGTTCGTTTCGTACATCTCGCACGTTTCGCACATTTCGTACTTATCGCACTTTTCGTACTTTTATTATCTTCCACTTCTATCTAGGTCCTGTCATGTACTTAACCATCCCCTCTAGAGCACCGAGCAATTCGTCTAGGGTTAAGCGACAAGGACCCTGTAACGCATGTACGGAGTGGTCACTAGGACAGACTCCTCCTATGTGTTTGAACTCTTATGGGTTCGCCAAGATCGCACGCTGTATAACACACAGTAATTAGGAAATCGGACGTATTGGAGCAGTCACCAAGACTGAACTCTTACTGTGTGTATGAACCCTTATGAGTTAGCCAAAACGAACGCCTTAGACACACACAGTTGAGCTAACAACTCTCAATGAGTTCTGAACCTCCTTCCAGTTGCTTGCAAGGCTTTTCATTTGTTCATTCATTATGTTCCAGTTTCATTATCTTAAATCTTTCGGTTGGATCAAGAAGAAGGCTAATGCAACCAAAACTAGATCACTTAAGTTATTTTGGTGCTGCATGCAAAGGCTTCCGAAGCTTATCATGGAACTTCCGAAGGTTGTAGAGTTCTTCTGAAGACAAAAGGGAAAAGTCCAACTTCCGAAGACAGAACTCTACTTCCGAAGACAAATGCATACTTCCGAAGTTCAAGACTTAGAAGAATAAAGTGAAGACCACTTCCGAAGTATGATGAAAAGAAGAAGTCTCCAATCTTGGAAGAAGTAGCCTCTTCCGAAGTATAAAGTGGCCTCGGAAGTACTTACTCTTCCGAAGCCATTTAACCTTCGGAAGACACTGCTATAACCAGTGGACACAAGTATGGTCTCCGACACTCCGCTGCAGACTTCTAATACAACATGGCTTCTTCCTAAAGAGTCATGTTGTTGACCATACTTTATTCCACTATTTACCTTTTCATGATAGTACATGTTACCAACTTTAGTTGGTGACAAAAGGTAAGTCAGGGACATGTCCTGACTACCAAATCTCAGATAATACTTTATCCGAGATACCTTAAACTATAGTCTTGTAGTATAGGCTTTAGCTAAAGGATCCTAGCTGGTATCAAAGTATATCCAGCTGTAGATAGTATTATATAGGTTCTCTTTGAAACCATTGTAACCAGTGAGTAGATCATCTTCTGCTTGTAAGAGTCTTGTATTCTGAGTTGAGAATCAAATATATAAAAGTATCTTGAAAATTATCTTTCTGTGTTCTTAGTTACTTTCTATATTGTGATCAACTCTTATTGATTCTTATCATACCCGAGTGTGATTCTAGGTGAGTTTGAGAGAAAAACATTGTGTTTAAGTGACAACACCGATCCTGCAATTAGTATCAGAGCAATTAGTGAGCTTCATCTTGATTGCCTTAAACTCTTCAAGGGAGAGATGTTGAGAAGGCTGAAGGGATGGTTTTGATGGTAATTGGGTAGGTTTAGGTTTAGAGGTTCTGGCTAGTGTTTTGGGTTGGATAATGGGAAGTTTAGGTGGTTGAGGTGAGGGAAGTGGTGAAGAAGGGAAAGCTAGTTTCCAGAGCCAAGTTGCTTTCGGAAGAAACTCCTTCTTCCGAAAGGAAAATGGCTTCGGAAGCAAAAGCTATTAAGGTTCAGAAGAACAAGATAACTCCCTTGAAACCATCCCAGAAGAAGACTGCTTTGGAAAAAAAGGTGGCGAGGACTACTTCCAAAAAGAAAGAAGCTTTGGAAGAAGACCATGCTGCAAAAGCTTCAACAAGCTCATCCTCCAAGATCAGCCAAAGGGTGGACTGGAAGATCAAGGAAGATGTTGTAGCCCAAACCTCTTCTTCCACGATATCCATTAAACCCCCATGCATAAATTTTGGTTCAATTATGTCATTATCTTTGGAAGAACCCAAGACCAATAAAGCTTGGGTTTTCAATCAAAACTAATCATATCATCTTATGTGTAGGGACATCCATTTGACAAGAATAACAACATTTGGATTGTAGATAGTGGATGCTCCAGGCATATGACATGGAACAGATCTCTCCTTTAACAATTTCAACATTATGATGGAGGTCCTATCCAGTTTGGAGGTGAGGCCGAAGGATATATTTCTAGAAGAGGGAGTATATCCAATGGTAAGTTAATAGTTGACAAAGTTAGCTTTGTGAAACAACTTGAACACAACCTGTTAAGTGTTTCTCAATTCTGTGATCAAAAGCACCAAATGCTTTTCACAGAACATGAGTGCATTATTCTCAAACCAGGGATGAAAATTCCTCCGGAATTGGTGCTTCTTAGATCTCCCAGGAAAGGGGATATGTACAAGCTTGATATGAACAATGCTTCCCCAATGGGTGAAGTATTATGCTTTCTTTCCAAAGCTGATAGTGATGAGTCAACACCGTGGCATAAACGTATGTGTCATGTAAATTTTAAGACAATGAATAAATTGGCTAAAAATAACTTGGTACATGGTTTGCCTAAAAGGAGTTTTTCTGCAAAGACAACTGTGTTGCATGCCTGAAAGGAAAGCAACACAAGACATCTCATAAATCCAAATGTTTAACTCTATCACTACTCCATTGCACTTATTGCACATGGATCTTTTTGGTCCCACAAGTATAATGAGCATTGGAAGGAAATCAAATTGCCTTGTGATAGTTGATGATTTTACAAGATTCACATGGGTATTCTTTTTAAGAACTAAAGATGAACTGCTGAAACATTAAAATATTTTATTCTTAAAATAGAAAATCAAATTGATCACAAGATTAAAATTATTAGAAGTGATCAAGGCAATGAGTTTAAGAACTTCGTTCTTGACTCATTATGTAACTCAAAAGGGATTGCCAGACAATATAGTGCTCCCAGAACTCCTCAACAAAACGGTGTTGCTGAGAGGAGGAATAGGACACTTATTGAGGCTGCTCGAACTATGTTAGCTGATTCAAAGCTAACTCTAACATTCTGAGCAGAGGCAGTCAGCACTGCATGCTATGTGTAGAACAGAGTTCTTGTAGTTAAGCCCCATGGAAAACCCCTTATGAGCTATGGAACAAGAATCCACCGTTCATTGACTTTCTAAGGTCCTTTGGCAACAGGTGTACCATACTTATCACAAAGGACAATTTAGCAAATATTGCTGAAAAGTCGGATGATGCCATCTTTATTGGATACTCTTCTAGCTCCAAAGATTACAGAGTATACAACATTAAGAATCAACAATTTGAGGAGTCATCCAATATAGTTGTTAATGAGCACACTCCTTGTGTTAGGGGGAATGGACCTGATCACATCTTTGATTTAGAATTGTTTCCAAACTATTCTAAACCCTCTTGTGAGAATGTTTCAGTTGGAATAGGTGCTCAAAATGATGCTGATGCTGCTGCTAATGATCAACTGTCTGAACTTCCCAGGCCTAGACCAAATTCTCCAAGTGATGCAATACATCAAGCTTCCACTATTCATAGATCTGATAGTTTAACTATATCAAGGAATAGTGAAGCTTCAACAAATGAGTCACCTACTGAGCCTCAAAACTCATCAGGTGATCCATCACAACACCAGGCAGAAGGAGGTAGTATTTTAAAGGAACAGGCAACTGTTAATACTACTTCACAACTAACTATTGATAATGTTTCTCATTCATTCAATCAGTCCTCATTGAATGACTTTGAAACAACAGCTGGACAGAGTGTTCTACTTCCTGAGCAGAATATGTCTAACTTGGATCTATCTCTGCAACTGGAAGTGATTCCTCGTCTTAGGATTCACAACACTCATCCAACTGAGAACATCATAGGGAATGTCTCTGAGGGTGTGAGAACAAGAGGACTGACTCATCAAGGGAATGTCTGCTTGTACTCATGCTTTCTATCTCAGATGGTACCCAAGAAGGTAGAAGATGCCTTGAAAGATAGTAGCTGGATTGAATCGATGCAAGAGGAGCTGCTTCAATTCAAGAGACGGAAGGTATGGAACCTATGTCCGCTACCATCTGGTCAGTACCTATAGGCACCAAATGGGTTTTCCGAAACAAGAGAGATGATATAGGCTTGATCATCAAGAATAAGGCAAGACTTGTGGTTCAAGGATACACTCAAGAGGAAGGAATCGATTATACTGATGTCTTTGCACCAGTTGCAAGACTTGAGGCAGTTAGGATCTTCCTTGCTTATGCTGCATCCAAGGACTTCACAGTATACCAACTTGATGTCAAGTGTGCTTTTCTATATGGGGATGTAGATAGGGAAGTCTATGTATGCCAACCTCTAGGATTTGAAGATCCACAGCACCCCAACTATGTGTGCAAATTGGATAAAGCTCTATATGGGCTGCACCAAGCACCTAGGCTGTGGTATGAGACTCTGTCTTAATTTCTTCTGAAGAATGGCTATACTAGAGGTACCATTGATAAGACTCTCTTCATCAAAAAGTCTGGAAAGGACATTTTGCTCATACAAGTCTATGTTGATGACATCATATTTGGTTCCTCAAATGACCAAATGTGCAAAGACTTTGAGAGCATTATGAAGAAGAAGTTTGAGATGAGCTCCATGGGAAAAATGGACTTTTTCCTTGGAATTCAGGTAAAGCAACTGAAGGAAGGGTTCTTCATTAATCAATCTAAATATGTCTCTGACATCTTAGAAAGATTTGAGATGAAGGATTGCAAGCCTGCCAAGACACCCATACCCAGAAACCATAATCTTTATCCTGACCTTGAGGGGGAGGATACTGATCAACATCAATATAGGGCAATTATTGGTTCTCTGATGTATCTAACAGCCAGTAGACCTGATATCATGTTTGCTACTTGCATTTGTGCAAGATATCAGGCTGCTCCAAAGGTGTCTCACCTAGCTGTTGTTAAGAAAATCCTCAGATACCTCAAAGGAGCACCTAAACTAGGTCTCTGGTATCCTAGAAACAAGGACTTCAATCTTTATGGATACTCTGACAGTGACTATGGAGGCTGCAATATTGACAAGAAATCAACATCAAGAGGATGTCAATTTCTTGGTGGAAGGATCATCTAATGGCAATGCAAGAAACAATCCTGAGTCTCTACATCAACTGCTGAAGCTGAATACATTGCTACTGCTAGCTGCTGTGCTCAACTGCCATGGATTCAAAATCAAATGATAGACTATGGATTCAACTTTATGAGTACTCCTATCCATATTGACAACAACAGTGCTATCTCCATTACAGAAAATCCGGTGAAGCACTCCAAGACTAAGCACATTGACATCAGGTATCATTTCATTAGAGATATTCATGAGAAAAATCTAATCAAGTTAATCAAAGTTGATTCAAATGAACAATATGCTGATCTGTTTACCAAAGCTTTTGATGAACAAAGGATCAAGTATCTCATAACAGCTATTGGGATGATAAACATTGATTAATTTGATCTCTTTTGAAAACCTTTTTAATATGTAAGTCTTGTGTCAATATAATTTAAGCCCTGTTACAAGAAATTCTCTCTGAAATTTTCTAAGTGTAAATTCCTTCAGAAGAGAAATTAACCTTTGGAAGACATTCTCATATCTTCCGAAGCAAAATTTCTCAAAGGATAACTTTCTTCTCGGAAGAATTTTTGGCCTCGGAAGAAGCGATTGATTGTATATCAGATCTACTTCTGAAACTTACAAATTCTCTATTCGAAAGCAACTTTAACCTTCGGAAGCAAAGTTTTGGCTTCTGAAGTAAGAATGCCTTCGGAAGACGAGTTACCTTCGGAAATGTTTTACACTGGAAGAGAGATTTCACTATGTAACGTAAATTTATTGGGCCCCACACTGTAAAAAGCAAGATTTTGTTAATGATGTCGGATTATTTAACTATTTTTAACCTTACCGCCACTGTCATTTCATCCACTAAACCATCACATCACCTTATCCTTACCCCCATTACCGCCTTTCCACAATCTTTTAAATAATCTCGACTATTCAATTTCACTCTCTTACTTGCAAATTTTACTGCCCTAGAAATTTCTCCTACTCAACTTTACCCCAGCTCAAATCATCCACATTCATCTTTCCAAATGGCACTCAACCCTCAGCACAACCAAGTCGCACTTTTTGATTATTCAAGAGATGCTGACTTCTCTGAAATCATCTCCTTTCTCACCCAATCAACTACTACACTGCCTTTACCATTAACCCCACTGTTTACTCCAACCAAATGGTAGAATTTTGGGGAAATGGTCAAGCTGAAACCCTAAATGGGATTCGTGTATTACGGTCCAACATCTGTTGACAGGAGTTGATCATCACCAAACAACTCATCAGGGAGCATCTTGAGCTTCACGATGAAGGAGCTCCTACTGAATTCCCAAATGACGATTTGGATAGCACTTATATCCTAATGAGATATGGTGGAGACATCAGCATGTCGACTGTTTACAAGTTCAACTTCTCCTACAATTGGAAGTTCCTCTTGCATGTTGTTCTTCATTGCTTGTCCAACAAATCCAGAGGATGGGATCAAATCCCTTATGAACTAGGATGCTTAGTTCATGGATTGGTGAGAGGCCTGCGCTTCAACTACTCATGATTTGTGTTCTTAAATCTGATTGGGAATCTGCAAAGGGAAACATTCTTCACGTATCCCAGATTCCTTCAACACATAATCAACTATAAGTTGGACCAGAGCATGCTTGTCTGTGCAGCTGCTCTGACTGTTCCCCAAATGCGGCCTTCCATCTTCAAGACCTTGAAGAAGATGTCCACCAACTTCACTAGAAGTTACACTACTCTGCTTCCAGGTATGATTGAGCGCATAGCTCCTGGTGACATCCCTGTTCACCCCACAGGTGATGAACCCACACCAGCAACCTCCACCACAATGACAACACTACCTTCTCCACCCATCACCATCACTTATCAAAGACGCCCCAAACGAAACCTTGTTCAATCTACTCTGATTGAACAAGCCCCTCCTATTCAATCCAAAAAGACTAGAGTGGAAACATGGGCTCCCACTCAGTCAGAGGTCTCTCCATCCTTCCTTTTTAACCTTAATTTGGGTTTTGAGTCTCCTCAGTCTCAAACCCATGAGCCCGACACCCAAACCAGCAGCCCTTAGAATGAGTATTTACACTCTTCTGAGATGCCAACAAGGGACAACCCCACCAGAGGCTCAATGCCTGTAGACATTAACCAAAGTCCCGGGTCAGTAGGATTAACCTACCTATCTTTCACTGACCTTCTGTTTAAAACTGATGAAGAGATAACATCTCTCCATGGCAATGAAGTTGATCTATAACACCCTCTCCAAGATCAACAGAGCCCGGAGAAATCCCTTATCTCTAGCCCCCATCAGCAACCAACACTGAGGTGAGTGCCACTGATGTGGAGGGGACTCATGTACATTCAGCTGCCATAACAGAAGGTGTGTCAATGGACCTTGTGGACAGTGGTAACATTTCTCAGACTGAATCTACAGCAACCGAGCCCTTTGAAGACTCTGAAAGACACATCATTGAACATGGGAAACCAGGGTGCCAAGAAACCACATCTAGTGGTGAGGCTGAACATACTAGGTATGTTACCTCATCTCCCCGTGATTCTTCGAAAGAAGATGAGGGAAGCATGCAATTCCTCATTCAAGATCTTCTTTCTAAAGTGTCAAACCTGGAATCTCTGTTTAGGACTTTAGAGGCAAGGTCTGCCACTCAACAACTTGAGATTGACAATCTCAAGGCTCAGCTAGCTGAGAAACAGACAGAGAGGTCTGTTAGGCATGTACCTATTCAGGTCTCACTGACTTCCTCCTCCAGCTCATCTAGCTCTCAAGATGATGCTACCAAAAAGGGGGAGAATGTTCAAAGACAAACACATGAAGAACCACAGAGCCGGCCTTCAACTTCAACATCATCTTCTCCCATCATCTATGTGCCTGAAACATCTCAAGTCACTCTTCAGATTGATCCAAGGATGCTCAGTGATCTCTACAGACTCTTCACCAAGTTTCTGTTAAGATCTTCCTTTGAGCAGCCAAGCCATGATGCTGCAATGATATACTTTGGAGCAGAAGAGCTTCAAAGGTTGACTGCACCTTCTACCACTGTGGAAGAAGTTGGTCAACCTAAGGTCCTCATGGAACCTAAGATTCAATTCGAAGGGGAAATGGGAACTGATGGCCCAGCAACCGAAATAGTTAGGACAGAATCTGCATCTCCTTTAACTTCTGAAGCTGAAGTTAAAGCCTCAGAAGAACAAGCTGAATCTTCCGAAGCTGAAATGGAAGCTGCGGAAGGACTGTTCAAAATGTTCGAGGAGCTGATCATCACAGATGCTATCCTGGAAATGGCATCTGAGGTGAGTAGTGAGGACTTTCCAATTACACCTCCATCTCAGACACCATCTCTGACTCTCTCACAATCAGAAACCTCTCTCCAAGAACCACCACAGTCAGGATCTTCAAAAGACAAACAAAAAAGGAAGATGACTGCGGTGAGCTTCAGGAAGAAGAGAAGATTAAGAAACTTAAGAAGAAAGGAAGACTTCAGACTGAGAAGTTGCTAGCTCCAGTACAAAAGTAGCTGCTTCCAATCAGGAGATTGTCATCAATAAAAGAAGAGAGCAGATCATTGACCAGCTGATTGAAATGGGAGCTGCTAATGAAGAAACACTCCTGCTACCATTAGGGGAGTTGGTGGATCTGGAGAAGGCAACCAGGCTGAGACTTGAAGAAGAAGCCAGGTTGGCCTTAGAGGTAGAGGAAGAGAAACAGAAGGAGGCTGAATTGCAGCTGAGGAGAGACATGATAAACTTCCTACTCTCCAGAGGCTTTGATCTTCAAGAACTCTCTCCACACAACAATGATAAGATCCTCTGGCTCTACAACAAAGAGCAGGATCAAATGGAGAAAGAAAGGAAGAAGGCTACAAAAGAAAAGGCCAGAGAGAAGAAGAAGGAAAGAGGCTAGGGTCACTGCCTCCAAGAAGCTCACTAAGAAAGCCTGGATGAAGGACTATCTTCGGGCTCATGGCTTCTTGACAGGATCAGTGATCTCAAGTTTGATGGATTAGAGTGTAACGCAGCGGAATAAGAACAAGAATTAGACAAATTATAGCAAGAATTTGATATTCGTATGCATTATGAACAAATACGGTTGTAAAGAGAGAATATATTTCTGTGAAAAGGAATGTTTCAATAATATCAAATGTTTCTGCTCAATCATTCACAATTACAATAAGGTTGACACTCCTTATATAGAGTGCAATCACTGCTGATATCACGGGATAGTGACATCTGGCAGATTTGTTACAAAAATAACTAAAACTTAACAAACTACTGAAATGTTCACAACTACTGAGAACATATCAGAGTGCTAAGTATAAACATAAAACTACTGATACGAAACTACTGAAACTACAACGACTGAAGAACAAGCTCTTCAGTTTTTTAACAAAACTACAGAAGGAAAACATAAAACTACTGAAGAAAACCGTCACAACTACTGAAGAAGACCTATTCAGCTGTTGTGACAACCACTGATACTTGGTCTTCAGCACTTTCTTCAGACTTTGTCTTCAGCACTTGTGTCTTCAGACTTTGTCTTCAGCACTTGTCTTCAGACTTTGTCTTCAGCACTTGTGTCTTCAAACTTTTGTCTTCAGCACTTGTCTTCAGACTTTGTCTTCAGCACTTGTGTCTTCACACTTTTGTCTTCAACTGTTATGGACTTCAGCAGTTGTAGTGACGTCTTGGGACTTAAGGTTTTTTGATCCAGCTCATTGGTTCTTTTGGTCCAACAAACTCTCCCTGAACCAATGTAGCCAAAACCTTAACTTTATTGAGGTCCCACTTATTGGTGGCAATAAGATTGTCTTTTTCCTTCTTGATCAGCTAAGAAGATGACCCAATTAAGCACTGGCCTGGGAATAGATTTTTGAAATTTGGTTGGCATAGTATGGATAGGAGCCCTGAATTTGGGGAACTGGACATAGGGCTGTGGTCCTATCCATGAAATCTACTTCCCATGTATAAGCCTGTAGGATTCTCTGGTGTTGCTCTGAGAAATATAATTTGTTCTTCCATGGTAAGATTTTTCAGCTCCACCATCAAACAATCCTTCACGCCCATACAGCTCTGAAATGTACTTAGCCTGTTTGCCATTTTGAGCTCAACTGTTGTGATCTCTGTATGCAAACTCATCTGGGTGAGTCCCTTCAAGTAACAGACTGAGCTTATTTTGTTTGAAGTTCTCAAGCCTCTTGTAGACTAGTCCCTTTTTAATTACTCTGTTCTCTAACATCTTTTGGGGTGGCTGTTTAGTTTCATAGGCTTCTTGAAATCTTCTACAATTTCCCAGGGTGATACTAAAGGACCACTGTGATCTCTTCATCTACGATCCTTTTTACTTGGCCCTTGTATCTCAAAGGAATGTCTTTCTTCACAATTCTGTGAGCCACCCTAGGATCAGGCCATTTTCTCACCTTTCCTTTTGATATTGAAATGTGTTAGCAAGGGTGTACAATCTCAGAGCTTCTTCTTCATACTGATTATTGATGAAGAAGCAGCATAAGTTTTGTCTATGCTTTTCAGCATCTCATCATCATGAAGCTTTTGCTGTTGTTCTTCTTCTATCTTTACTCTCACAGCTTCCATCTGTGAGGTGGGAGTGATGGGCATAGGTTTGGCTTTAGCAAAGTTAGGACTGCAGAAAGAGGCAGCCTATCTTCTTCCTCATCATCCTCTTCTTCTTCTTCTTCTAGCCTCAACACCCTTCTCTTTTTCTTCTGGGTTGCATCATCGGCTGTTGGTTTTGAGGGTAAAGGAGTTGGTTTAGAGGGTGTGTAGTGGTGATTTTGAAGTGGGAGGTTTTGCAGGTTGTGTAGCATTCTTGTAGTGAGTGATGGCTTTTGAGTGTTTTGCTAGTTCCTTTCTGTTCCCAGCACCTGCCTCATTTAGTGCTTCAATCACCAATCCCTTAGTGTATGCTTCAGATAAACAGATCTTGGTGGTTATTGCCAAGATACTGTCCTTGGTCCATGACTTAATCTCGATCAATGATCTCCCAATGTACTTTGCAATGAATCTGATCATGATCTCTAGTCTTTCTCTTTCTAATGCATCATAACTTGCCCATCTTGAGTTAATTTCTTCAACTTCAAGTCTCCTAATCTCTGAGTCAAGCTGTGCAGTATCGAACCCCTGTCTATACAGTTGATCAATAATGGAGTCCATTGATTTACTGTGTGTAGCATCCGCCATTTTGATCATCTCATCGAGTTCGAGTTCGAGTTCTTTTTTCTTTTCCTTCAACCTTCCTCTTCTTATATGTGACATGACAGTCTTTGTGACTTTCACCCACTTGATCAATGTCAGCTCCCTTCACAAACTCCTCTTCCTTCTCAGTCTCCTTTTCTTTCTTCCCCTCTATGCTCTTCTCTTTGCTTTCACTGACTGACTCTCCCCCTTTTTGGTTGCATTGGTTGCAAGGGTTTGAGTAGCAAAAGAAAGCTTGTGCTCACAATCTCCTCCTCCACCAGGGTTGTATGATTGAGGGAAGCCTCTCATCCATGGTTTTGATCACAATGTCTGTGATCATTTGGGGTGATGAGAGGTAGGATTGCTGAAAGATAGCAGCTGTTTGCTCAGAGGGTTTCTGTCCCTGAGAAGCAGTGCCAGAAATAGAAGCTGTGTGGCTCGGAAGTTTTGAGTGGCTGAGTGTGTGGGAGACTTTCAGGTGAAGGTGCCATCTGTGGGTTTATGTTGGTGGCAGATGGACTTGCTGTTTGAGAGAATTGGTCAAGTAGTCCTTGTAGTTTACGACTTCTTCCTCAAGAATTGTGTTTTGGGCCAGAACATCATAAAAGAAGCCCAGGTCATCATCAGCAGATGTTGAATCACCTGACCTCCTGCTTGTAGCAGGATGTACATGCACTGGGTGTAGACCAGTTGTAGCATGTGCCCCTTTTTTCTTGGAACTGGGGACTTCCAGCCTCAGGACAATGTCCTTCATCAGTTGTTGCCTCTGGTGAGGTCTTAGCTATGTTACCAGCCTCAGTCTGATCATGTGCGGATTCAGAAGAGGTGGCAGCCTCACCAGATGTTCTGGTCTCTCATACCACACCAGGAGATAGAACAGTTAAACCCTCGTGCTGTGGGCTGTCAGGAGCATGTTGATCCTTCCTCAATTGCTGTGGTTTTTCCCCTTGTTGGTGTTTGTGGGGAGGAGGAGAGGCATGCAGCTAAGTCAGCACGTTTGCAATAATGAGAGTAGGACTTTGTGGGGCGGTTGCAGTGGGAGATGGGGTAAAACGCAGTATGCACCTGGGGAGAATGGTGCTCTTCAATGGCAATCCCTCAAATGAGGAAGATCCCAGATTAGTGGGTACCCCTTCTTTGGTTGCTGCAGGCTCCTTTTGAGAGGAATCCTGAGCGGCTGTGGCTGGTGAAGCCCTTGTATCCACTAGGGGGTTATAACTAGTGGATATAGCCTGCGTTGTGTTGCAGGGGCATCCTCAGGGACTCATTTCCCTGAGTAGCCTTTTTTGTCTTCTTTTTAGTGGTTTGGTGGGGACTTTGGATTTGGAGGTGGTGGCTGTGGGTTCTAGCTGCGTGGGTTTGCGCAGCTTGGCAGCCATTTTTAGTGATTGGTCAGAGTTGTGTGCCGGGAGTATACTTCAGGCAATACAACCGTAGCAGGGACCCCAGGCCAACAAGTCCCCTCGCTTGAAGCTGGTTTTCAATTATGGCCATTATGAACTGAGGATATAATATCCAACGTTAGCAAGTTGTTTTTGGGCCATATCCTTGAGCTCTAAAAATAGTATTTGAAGAAATTTAAAGGTTGTTGCTCAAGGATGGAGTACATTACCTGTTGCCACCTTGTGGACATTTGATCCCATGATGAAGTCTTGGGGGCGAGGCAGACATTTACCAGGTGAAAGATGAGACTTTCGGCATCCTGGAAATGTTTCTTCAATATGGTAGATGCACTCAGGTTACCTGGTATCCATGCTGGGCAAATGATTGATCGATTGTGCCCTTTGGATAACCAGTTGGGAAAGTGGCATCATCCCAGTTTGAGGGTTTGGCGAAGAATGTCTGGAGTAATGACCACTTTTTGATGATGGACAAACGATTGAACAGACTCTGTGTCATTCTCCTCAGTGACAAGAGTGACGTTTGTCTAGAATTGGTTAAGAGATTCGGCATATATGGTGGGATTTAACAGAAAGCCGTTTTGTAGGTGACTGAACCATTAATCAATGGCGTTGTGAAACTTGGTCCAATGGCGATTTTGTGAGATGTGCGACACAGTTGTGTCGAGGTTTTAGTTGGCATGGTCGCCATTGATGAAGAGAGGTTACAGAGTTTTTTTTGAACGTTAGGTTTGAGAAGAGAAGAAAGTATAAACTCTGAAGGTGGGATAAGGTATTTAAAGGGTAGGGTTAGAAAACGACTGAAGGTTTTGGTGTTAGTCATCAGTTGTTGAAACTACTGATGACGGGTATTAACTTTCAGAGTTTTGGAATGACTGACCGTATTGGTGTGATCAGCAGTTGTTATAAAACAACTGAAGACTTGGTTTTAACGTCAGATTTTGAAACAGCTGAAGTCTCTGATTTAGTCATCAGTAGTTATAAAACTACTGAAGATTTAGTCATCAGTAGTTATAAAACGACTGACGACATTTTGACTTCAGGTGATGAAACAACTGACTTGGTATTAGTCATCAGTAGTTGGGAAACTACTGAAGACTTGGTTTTACATCACTTGTTGGAAACAACTGAAGACTTGGTGTTAGTCATCAGTAGTTGTGAAACTACTGAAGACATGGTTTTTGCTTCAGTGTTTAGAAAGAAACAACAGTTGGGAAACTACTGAAGACAAAAAGGCTCATCAGTAGTTTCGTCAATTCATTGCTTTTCAGCTATTTTATACTGTCCTCAACACGTACTCATCAGACGTTTTCATCTATTTCAGATGTTTCATAGGACATCAGTACGTATTTGTATTTCTAACACAGTAGTTGTAGCTACATCAACTGTTGTACTACATCAATTGTTTTAAAACAAATAAAGTACCTGAGTACTGAGAAGTTAAGCTCTAGTAGTTTAAAGAAAACTTCCAGAGAAAATAACATCAGTACTTATATATAGAAAATAATAACTAATGATCATCAGTACTTGTGAGCTGAGATCACCAGTAGTTGTCACTTTTCTAGCTGCAGCATACCAAGCCTTAACACTGGGTTTTGGAAAGTTGTGCTATCCAAGGGCTTAGTGAAAATGTCTGCAAGCTCATCAGCACTAAGAACAAATTTTGGATAAATCATACCTTTTTCAAAACAATCTCTAATAAAATGGTGTCTGATCTCAATATGTTTAGTCCTAAAGTGCTGGACAGGATCTTGACAATACAAAGAGCTGAAGAGCTGTCCATTAACAATGGGTTTTAGTCTCTATTATGCCATAATCCAATATTGGTTTTGAAGCCAGAGTACTAATAGTGAGATGTCAGCTTGCAACAACAATGTATCTCTGCTTCAAGCAGTTGATGTAGCAACTGAGGTTTGCTTCTTACTCTGCCAAGAAATCAAGCAGTTGCCTAAGAATTGGCATCCTCCAGAAGTGGACTTTCTTGTCAACTTACACCCTGCATAGTCACTGTCAGAAAAGCAACCAATTACCAGAATGTCTAGTAAAATACCATAAACCTAGAGATGGAGTGCCTTGCAATATCTAAAGATCCTCTTGACTGCAATCAAATGAGACTCCTTAGATGCAGCCTGAAATCTAGCACAAACACATGTAGCAACATATATCTGGTCTAGAAGTTGTTAGTAACATCAAGGACCCAATCATCTCTCAAAAGTGTTTCATCAACCACTTTACCTTTCGTGATCTGTATCCAGTTGTGTGGTGTTGCACATGGAGTAGAACAGGGCTTACACTTTTGTAAATCAAACTTTTCCAAAGATCTTTTGTGTAATTGAGACTGATGAATGAAAATTCCATTAGCCTTTTGTTTGATTTGCAAACCCAGAAAGAACTGTAATTCTCCCATGGCACTCATTTCAAACTTCTGTTTCATCACTTTGTAAAGGCATCACACAACTGTGGATCAGAGGATGCAAAAATAATATCATCTACATAAATTTGAACAAGTAGATTATGTTGCCCAGCTTCTCTTAATGAATAAAGTCTTATCTATGGAGCCTCTAGTGAATTATTTTCCAGAAGAAATTTGATAATGTCTCATACCAGGCTCTAGGAGCTTGTTCAACCCATAGAGAGCCTTATCAAGCTTATATACACCCAATTAGGATGTTTATTGTCCTCAAAACCTGGTGGTTGACATACATAAACCTCTTCTTTAATTTTCCCATACAAAATGCACTTTTGACATCCATTTGAAAAACTTTAAGGTTGTGATAAGCAGCATAAGCTAAAAACAATCGATTGCTTCCAGTCTGGCTACAGGGGCAAAGGTTTCATTATAATCAATGCGTTCCTCTTGTGAAAACCCCTGTACAATCAGTCTGGCCTTGTTCTTAACAATAAGCCCATTTTCATATCAGTTTTGTTCCTAAACACCCATTTAGTGCCTGTTACACACTACCTGGAGGTAGAGGAACCATTTCCCCACACTTGCTGTTTCTTGAACTGAAGAAGCTCAAGCTGCATGGCTTCAACCCATCCATTGTCCCTTAAAGCAATGTGATAGTTCTTTTGCTCTTGCTGACTATGAAGAAGCATAGAAGCAGAAATTAGACGATTGACTTCTTGTTGAAACGCCAGCATTGATATCACCAATGATTTGAGACATAGGGTGATTCTTCAGATCTTGGTACACAATAAGATCTGTGCAAGTGTTTGTAGCAGGCTCAGCAGCAACAAAGATGGTGATGGTGAAGCATTTCCTTGAAACCAATCAGTAGATGGTAATTCAAAGGAAGTTGAAGTTGTAGAAATCTCATCAGCATTTGTTGTGGATTGTGCTACTGAAGCTACAGGAACATCAGGTCTAGCTGAATCAGGCAGTTGATCACTAAACTTGAAAAGGTGATTACTGATATCATCATCATCATCAGTAACACCAGATGATGACCAGCTACAGAAGAATGATGGATTCATATGATCTACAACAGCAGGTGGTTGATAAGGAACATATTGCAGAATGTCCAGTCAAACAACTCCACAGGGTTTTGTGGAATTGTATCCTTAGGGGATTCATTGAACTTCACATGGCAAGGTTTCTTCAACTATCTTGTCCGACAGTTGAATACTCTATAAGCCTTGCAAGTGGATGAATACCCAACAAAATACCCTGCATCCACCTTAGAATCAAACTTTAGGAGTTGATCCTTTGTGTTGAGAATGTAACAGGGACACCCCCAAATGCTCTAAAGAATGAAATCAAAGGGGCTAAATGATGTAAAACTTCATAAGAAGTTTTCATAAACCTCTGATTTACTAAGGCTCTATTCTGTACATAGCAGACTGTATTGACAGCTTCAGCCCAAAAGGTCAGTGGCAGACCAGAATCAGCCAACATGGACCTTGCAGCTTCAATGAGGGTCCTGTTCTTTCTCCTCCACTACTCCATTTTGCTCTGGAGTCCTTGGGATGCTATACTGCCTCTTGATCCCCTCTGATAAGTAAAACTAACTCATCAAGAGTGTGGTTTCTGAATTCAATACCATTGTCACTCTCACACACACTTAACTGGTAGGAATACTGCTTCTCAACGTGTAACACAAAGTTCATAATGGACTGAGCAGCCTCATCCTTTGAATGCAAGAAGAAGGTCCATACATATCTAGAGTAATCATCCACAATTACCAGAGTATTTCTTCTTTGCCATACTCATTACTTCACAGGACCAAAAAGATCCATGTGCAGTAGTTGTAGGCAAGCATTAGACTTGGATTCTTCTATGGTTGGGAATGAAACTTTATGTTGTTTCCCTTTTAAGCATGCAGTGCAGATTTCATCACAATTGAACTCCTATATTGGAAGACCTCTCACTAAACTCTTATGGATCAGCTGATTCATGTTTTTGAGATTAACATGACCCAGCCTTCTATGCCACAGTTTAGATTCTTGGAGAGAGGCCTTGGAGAACAAGCATGGATGGCCTCTTAACTCAATTTTCTTTGACAAATCCACGGCATATACTCTTCCTATCCTGTTAGCCTTTAGGAGAGTATTATCATCCAGTACTTTGTCAATCAGGCTCAGAACCTTGGAAGACAGAATCCTACAGTTCTGGCTTGTGAAAAGAGCAACATGTCCTTTGTCACACATCTGACTGACACTCAACAGATTGTATTTGAGATTCTCCACATGGTTGACATCATCAAATCTAATATCTCCATTAGACACAAATCCCTTTCCAATGATGTACCTTTAGCATCATTTCCAAATAAGACAAATCCCTTCTTTCCCTGAGAGTAATCATGAAGACGAGAGCTGCTCCCAGTCATGTGCATGGATCCTCCACTGTCCACATACCAGATGCTTCTTTGGCATGTTGAAGAACCCTGCACAATCATAAGAAACGAGTTAGCTTTGGAGACCCAAACCTTTTTGGTTTTGGGACTGACTTTATCACAGATTTAACCATAGCTGGTTTCTTATGATTAACAGCTGATGAAGATGGAGATGGTGCTGAAATGGATTGGGCCTGGAATTCCTCTCTAGTGGTTTGATCACATGGGTTTCAATTTGGTTAACCTCTCCCCAACAGATGCTGACCATCATAACAATAGCTGTGTCTGATTTGAAGCTCGAGCTTTCAGTTCATTGTGACACTCCAGAGCTTGTTTTTGATGAGTTCCTGTGACCCACCATTTCCTCCTTCTTAGACTTCAAAGACTTAGTCTTATGTTATCATGAGGAACAATATCAGCTGTCTTCTGATAAACCGCATCCTTCTTAGTGGATTTGGGTAAGGCCTTGGGTTTATCAGGTTGAGATGATTGTGGGACAAACTTGGTCTCAAACTCAGTTTCATTTTATTAATTTCTAGTTTAATGAGCTCATCCCTTTGGAGCTTTAAACCCTTTTTGTACCAACATTCATCAGATAGATGATTGAATTACCACAAATTTCACATGGTTTATTCTTCATCTTGGACATCTTTACTGCTGAAGTGGAAACTACTGAAGGTGTGATCTTCAGTACTTTCCTCCTATCAGTACTAGGTACTAAAGGATTTGTAACAGCTGAAGACTGGTAATTCAACTGTTTTCCATCCGTCCTAATAGACTGTTTGATGGATTCCTCAGCATTGTTAGTCCTTGTATTCAATTGATTTGAAATGCTTTTCAGATGTTGGTTCTCTTTCAGTACTTGAGGTACATTGTGGAACAACATCTGAACTACTCAGCTTCATATGAGTCTCAGTAGTTAGACCATCAGTCAATTTATTTGTTGAGTTCTCTGATCTTAGATTATCATTGGAGAATGACTCAGACGATAATGTGGTTTGGAGATTGCTTTCACTTTCAGACTTAACTATGGAGTTAGGAGTAAAGTCGTTTGTGGAGCAGTATGGTTGTAACCAATGCCAAACTTCACATTTGAAGCAGTTTGCTTGCTAAGAAGCATTCAAATCCCTTGCATGATGAGAACCCACGTCGTTCACACTCACACTTCACCACCTGCAAGTTTTTCTTTAAGACTCCTGTGTGGTCTTCCAGAATAACCTCTAGCTTGGCCTTTTCATCATTTAATGGCATTTTAAGCTCTCATCAATTTTTAGTTAGTTAAGAGCAGAGCATCCTGCTAGCTTTTCTTTTGAAAATGGTTTTCTCAAGCTCAAGTTTTTGATTTATTAATGCTACATTTGCCTCTCTAATAGAGACAAAACAGCTATGCATGATTCAGAACATAACTTGCTTTAGCCTCTGAAGAACCCTGAGTTACCTGTGAAGATAATGCATTTGAACAGGAACCCTCTGTAGACTCCAGGCCATGAGAGCAAGATTTCCAAAAGGGTGTTCACCACCATGTTGACTAGCACCAGCATAGTATTGCTCAGTGTGACCAGACAAGTTATCAGGTAAGCTACTCCAGTCAACGACTCCAGGTGTGAAGAAGCTGTGATGAGGTTGTAATTGAGATGGAGATGGTTGAGGTTCTGGTGGTGCATGAGATTGTGGTACTATAGGAGCTTGAACTTGATTTGACTGTGGCATATAATAGAAGGGATAACGATATGGCATTTGACCCTGAGGAACAAAATATGCAGGAGATTGAGGGTGTGATGAATGACTAGAACCAGCAGAGTGTTGCCCTTTGAATTGTGAATTGTTATTTGGAAAAGTCAAAAAGGGTGCAGAAGTGTTAGATCCAGTTGATCTACACTCTCTTGCAAAGTGTCCAAGCCTGTGGCATTTGTGACACTTCAACTTGCTGTTGTCAAAACCGACTTTGGTTTTGTCAGAGAGTCCAGGAAATTTCCTGCCAGTTCTCTTGTAGAATTTCTGAGATCTGATATTGATCAAGGCCATTTGGCTCAAAATATCCATGTCTTCTAAATCATCATCAGCAATGCCCTTCAAATCATCCATGATAAAGCATAGATTGTCACTATTATTAACACTCACAAAGGCATGATTAGAATTGTTTGAGGTGAAATCAATATGCTCATCATATTGGCATTCTGATCCTGCATACTCTGACTCATGACTTACCAAGGCAGTGTTTCCTGGTACAAAATCATTAGTGAGCTTTCCAGATGATGACAGTTTTCGTTTCTGTTCTATCTCTCACTCAAATGTGAGCAATTTCCCATGGAGTTGGGTGAGAGATAGTTTGTCCAAATTTGCACTAGAGCGTAGGACAATAGTATATGTGTCCCATCTCTCAGGCAGTGATCTGAGAAATCTGTTATTCATCTGGCTGTTTGTGTACTCATGTTTGACCATTTTTAATTCAGAGATCAAACAAGAGAACCGCTCAAACTGTTGAGTCAGTGTCTCACCCTTCCTATGAGAGAATGTCTCATATTGTTGGGCAAAGATTTCTCTATTATTTGCCAAGACCTCATCTGTTGCTCCAAATTGTTCTTTCAACGCATTCAAGAGGTCATGGGCAGTTTCATAATGCATTAGCCCAGAATAGATTTCATTGGGCAGTGCCATGGCCAGAATTCCATGGGCTTTTGCATCAATCTCAAACAATTTCTTATCCTCATCTGAGTATTGCTCCCTCCTCTTCGGAACCATTTGATTGGTTTCCGGGTTATTCATCATAGGCTTGTGTGGACCATGTACCACTGCTGTCCAACAACCTGAGCTGTTAACAGACAGGTGATGGAGCATTCGTCGTTGCCATATATTGTACTCATTCCTAACCAGCATCGGAGGCTTGCTTGAGGAACCAGTATTATCAGGATCATTGGAAGAGTAGTCATTTTAGGTCCAAATACAATTTAATTCAAGCTTTTAAAAGATTTTACACAGACCACAATAGACTCAATGAAAACCAAGAATAAATCTCAGGATGAATGACCAAAAACACAGAAAATTCAATCTCTATAACCATTTCTTGCAACAATGCTAATTCAATCAAACTTGGATCTTGGATAGCAGTTTCAATGATCAATATTAGATCGATCAATGATGAACAGGCTCTGATACCATTTGACAGGATCAGTGATCTCAAGTTTGATGGATTAGAGTGTAACGCAGCGGAATAAGAACAAGAATTAGACAAATTATAGCAAGAATTTGATATTCGTATGCATTATGAACAAATACGGTTGTAAAGAGAGAATATATATCTGTGAAAAGGAATGTTTCAATAATATCAAATGTTTCTGCTCAATCATTCACAATTACAATAAGGTTGACACTCCTTATATAGAGTGCAATCACTGCTGATATCACGGGATAGTGACATCTGGTAGATTTGTTACAAAAATAACTAAAACTTAACAAACTACTGAAATGTTCACAACTACTGAGAACATATCAGAGTGCTAAGTATAAAACATAAAACTACTGATACGAAACTACTGAAACTACAATGACTGAGGAACAAGCTCTTCAATCGTTTTACAAAACTACAGAAAGGAAAACATAAAACTACTGAAAGAAAACCATCACAACTACTGAAGAAGACCTCTTCAGCTGTTGTGACAACGATTGATACTTGGTCTTCAGCACTTGTCTTCAGACTTTGTCTTCAGCACTTGTGTCTTCAGACTTTGTCTTCAGCACTTGTCTTCAGACTTTGTCTTCAGCACTTGTGTCTTCAGACTTTGTCTTCAGCACTTGTCTTCAGCACTTGTCTTCAGACTTTGTCTTCAGCACTTGTGTCTTCAGACTTTGTCTTCAGCTGTTGTGGACTTCAGCAGTTGTTGTGACATCTGTGGGACTTAAGGTTTTTCTAATCCGGCTCATTGGTTCTTTTGGTCCAACACTTCTCTAGTAGGCAGGGGGTCCTATGTCTGAAAGGATACTCCAACGGATTGTCAGTGAAATTAAGGCTGACATCCGGATGGGAAAAAGGAAAGAGATGTATAGAAGGGTAAAAGGGATGACCTTTACTGCTTCTACCCTATCACAACCTGAACCTTGACCCTCACCATTCACCGTTAAACCTGAACCTTTCACCCCTGAACCCACACCACTACCCATAACTACTCCCTCACCTCAACCACCTAAACTTCCCATTATCCAACCCAAAACAATAGCCAGAACCTCTGAACCTAAACCTACCCAATTACCATCAAAACCATCCCTTCAGCCTTCTCAACATCTCTCCCTTGAGGAGTTTAAGGCAATCAAGATGAAGCTCACTAATTGCACTACTTTGAGCGAAGTCTCTTGTGTAGAAGACTCTGTTAACATCACCTATGTAGATGGATCTTCAAGTTCCCTCATAAGAGACAGATTCCTTGATTTTCCTAGAGGAACTTTGGACCAGGCTACAAGACCTTTGGGCCTCAATTCAGACTCTTTATATGAGGAAGAAAAGAAGCTCAGAAGGAAACTGGTGACTCTGCTGGATACAAGAAAAGAGGACAAGATTCCTAGTCAGTCTCTTGTGTCTAGAAGATAATCTAGTGGAGGTTCGATGAACCTTCTCACAACTTTGTTGTGGAAAGAGAGAATGGTGAAGTCAATAGACTCGATCCAACCTCTCTGTTACACTCCAGCAGATTCGACATTGCTGAGTTAGCAGAGAAGCCATTCTCCAACCCCTCCAACTCTGAAACTGCTGCACTCGTCAGAATTCATCTCAGTAGTCTTCATTTAGCTGAGTTAACTGCAAAGGCAAAGATTGAAGAAGAGTTGAAGTTGAGAAGATAGGAAGACAAGGAAAGATCTCCTACCAAAGGTGTTGCCTTTCTACAGATGGTGGAAGGTCCTGAATTGGAACCTATAGTTTTATGGGAATATGATTACAGTTCCCATCAACTAACTCTTTTCAGAGGGCAAAAACAAAGGGTACATGTTACCCAAGGTGACAGACTGGATTTCTTGTCTACCAAAGATTTGTACAAGCTTCTCAGCACCACATTAGGGAAGAACAAGGAGACAGACAAATACTTGCTCTCCTTGCTGTTGAAAGCTTTGAGAAGTCGAGAAAAGTGAAGTATTATAGCATCAGCCTAGGGGAAGTTTGTTGGATCAAGAAGAAGGCTAATGCAACCAAAACTAGATCACTTCCGAAGTATGATGAAAAGTCCAACTTCCGAAGACAGAACTCTACTTCCGAAGACAAATGCATACTTCCGAAGTTCAAGACTTAAAAGAATAAAGTGAAGACCACTTCCGAAGTATGATGAAAAGAAGAAGTCTCCAAGTCTTGGAAGAAGTAGCCTCTTCCGAAGTATAAAGTGGCCTCGGAAGTACTTACTCTTCCGAAGCCATTTAACCTTTGGAAGACACTGTTATAACCAGTAGACACAAGTATGGTCTCTGACACTCCGTTGCAAACTTCTGATACAACATGGCTTCTTCCCAAAGAGCCATGTTGTTGACCATACTTTATTCCACTGTTTCCTTTTCATGATAGTACATGTTACCAACTTTAGTTGGTGACAAAAGGTAAGTCAGGGACATGTCCTGACTACCAAATCTTAGATAATACTTTATCTGAGATACCTTAAACTATAGTCTTGTAGTATAGGCTTTAGCTAAAGGATCCCAGCTGGTATCAAAGTATATCTGCCTGTAGATAGTATTATATATAGGTTCTCTTTGAAACTCATTGTGACCAAGTGAGTAGATCATCTTCTGCTTGTAAGAGTCTTGTATTCTGAGTTGAGAATCAATATATAAAAGTATCTTGAAAATTATCTTTCTGTGTTCTTAGTTACTTTCTATATTGTGATCAACTCTTATTGATCTTATCATACCCGAGTGTGATTCTAGGTGAGTTTGAGAGAAAAACATTGTGTTTGAGTGACAAACACCGATCCTGCACTTTCACCTCGATAAGATAATACTTTACATTCATTAACAATATCACACCATGTAAAGTCACATCATACATACGTAATAAGGAACATAATGCACAAACATATGATCAAACATAATCATCAAACATCATCAATCATACATTATAACACATGCCCATCATATCATCTATGACCTCAAGGTCAACTTACATAAACCCCCAGAAACCTCTCAAGTCAAAGCCTACGTAATACTTTTCCCCCAAAGGTCAGAAAAGAAACTAAGTTCTTTAGGCGCATGGGCCCTATTTGGGCGTATGGGTACTATTTAGTCGCATGGCCTTCCAGGAGGCGTATGGACTCTCAGTCGCATAGCCTTCAGTCGCATAGCCTTCAGTCGTATAACTTCCATGCGTATGACCCTCAGTCGCATGGTATTTGGGGATATGGGCTTCAGTTGCATGACCTTCAACCGCATTTCCTCCAGTCATATGACTATTCAGGCGCATGACCATCAGTCGCATGACTATCAGGCACATGACCTTCAGTCGCATGCCATTCGGTCTCATGGCTTCCAGTCGCATGAACCCTAGCTGGATGCAGAATGCAGTCTTCTTTGCATTTGAACTGCTGATTTCGGCCTCTAGCCCCTTTCTAACCCGTTCTAGGCTTAAACCAACCATCCTAAGCCCTAGAAACACGACCACAACATCATTCAAGCATCATAAGCCCAAACACGAGCCCACCCAGTCGCACACCCACACAAACATACACTTAAATGGGTTCCACACCCCAACACACCAAAAATGATTTGCTATGTGTTCCAGCACCAAAATCAGTGAAAATTGTGTAAAAGAGGGGTCCTAGAACTCACCTTGACAGCCTCTTCGGGTATAGCTTCCCACAAACCCGCTTGACTTTGACTTTTGCACTCGATTTCCAAGAAACCCTAGGTTTTGCCTCTTTTCTCCCTCTCTTCCTCCTTGGCAAAATGGAAGGGTGTATAGGAGAGTGGTGTGGGCAGTCATGCCCTTTTACACCCACTCTTCCAAAGTTTTCTTCTTTTTGGCAAGATTGGTCCCTCGACTTGGACTTTATTTTTTTTTCTTCCTTTTCTTTCTTTTTCTTCTTTCTTTGGCTTCAAAGAAAATAACCGGGTGTTACATATATGGCCAAAACACTAAGCAAAAAGTTGATATTAATTGTCGGGTCCATCAATCTGAAACTTCTACAACCTAAAACCCATCAATATTCTCCTTCTAATATGATCCACTTGACTTGTTAAAGTTAGATTTTAAGTGACGATTAATGCTAGACACTGAAAAATGAACCTAGTTGGGTGTTGATGGAGTTAAAAATGGCTCAAAATTAGCTCAATTTCATCGAAAAAACTAACTTTGCTTTAACTCTTAGTTGGTAGGGAATTGTTGAAGAAAAATAAGCTTAAAGTTAAGAGTGTCTGTAAAAATTTCCTGAATTAGGATTAATCTCGGCCAATTAATGAAATTGAATTTATTAAAATCCAATAACCCTAGTTTTTAAAAACTTTATAATGTGTCAATTTTACCCCCTTAAGTTTTTAAAGTTCTAGGTTTACCCTGTATAATTTTACATAAAATATAAATTTTTACATTCATATTTTTATGTGCATGTTGATATAAATTCAACTCATCTATATTTTAATATAAATTTTATCTTGAAACGAGTCAGGTCAAAAATAATACTTTTCTATGCTATTTTTATATACCCAATGCCACCGACCTTTCTCTTCCTCAACTTTTAATTTTTATAATTTTACCCCCTAATGCTTTTTAAAAAACTTCATAAATTGTTAGTTTTTATCCTCTCAAGTTTCTAAAATTTTAGGTTTACCACAATGCAATTTTTATAAAAAAAATTATTTCCTACATTCGTATTTTATTGCATGTTGATATTAGTTCGACCCCGTCTACACTTTGATGTAAATTTTGTTTGAGTTTTCATTCTATTTCTATATATCCTTTAAGAAGGTCAACGTCTTGATGTTCGTCTACATTTTGACGTAAATTTTGTTCTGAAATAAGTGATGTCAAATATAAAACATTACATACTAATTTTTATGTATACTTTGATCCGTCCTACATTTTTACGTAACTTTTGTTATGAAATGCATCCGGTCAATATAATACGTTTAATTGAATATAAAAATTTGAGTTACTATACGTTTCAACGTAAAGTAGTCCGGAAACAAATCGGTGAGTTGGTGTATGTTTAAACATAAATTTTGTTTAAAAAAGAGTTTAGTCGAATATGATATGTATTCATTAAAATGTATAAAATCGAGTTACTCTATGCTTGACATAAATTTAGTTTGAAAATGAGTCTAGTCGATTACTGTATATTTTATCACACTGTGTACGATGCCGTCACAACTCGAGGCAGGTTAAGAAATGAGTTTATCTTAATTAATATTCTCCTAAACCCTAATCTCTATGGTTTTGGTTCTAGAAATTGTTCTATAAGGATTTATGGATTATAGATTATGTTGACATTTATCTATTGTGTTATTTTTTAACTAGATTATGTGTGTGGCACCGCTTTATTCATGTTATTGAACATGTAATATTTAATTATGTTATATGGGTTGGGTCAAGTCGGGTTGTGTTATTCATGTTACTAAATAAATTGTATTTGATTGTGTTAATTGAGTTGTATCCTATAACACGTTTATCAAACATATCAATGTTCATGTTTTAAAAAACGACATATTTAACTAATTTCGTCATGTTCAATTTTCATACTCGCTTCATCCGGAACGTGTCTAACCTATTTAGCAAAATCGTGACACGTTTTTTCCGGTACTACATAGACTTGGGCAAAAAAACCAGTTCGGGAACCGATTTTGCTGGAAAACCCGAAACTGATTTGAGGCCCAAACCACCGGTTCTTCCTCCGTTTGATCTTTTCAAAATTGTAACTGGTTTTTGAACCGATCTAGTTCTAAACCGATTCCCAAACCAGTCACCAAACCGGTTTTAAAACCGGTTCTCAAAATATAACCATTGGGTAATGGCTATATAGTCGTTTGTACCCATTTTTGACCATTTTTTGAGGTTTATTTTACCATTATACCCCCATTAGGTTAGTATATATATGTGTATGTATGTATTGGATGCTTTGGTTGAATAACAACAACTTATAACACTCTCTACTTTCAAAAATCTCAAAAACGCTCTCATAAATATCTTCATTTTAAACGCTCTTATCAAAAATCTCTCAAATGGATTCATCAAGTGCTCAATCATCCGTTGGTTGTGAAGCGTCTTCAAGCAATATGGTGGTAGCAATCCTTCCTACGAATAGGAACCCCGAAGTATGGTGCAATTTTGATTTATGTCAAATGGCTAACGGTCCAAACAAGGCTCCTTGCAAGGTTTGTAAAAAAATTTTAAAAAAATATGCAAACACAACGTTGAAAAACCATATTTCAAATAAATACTGTAAAGCGTTGAAAGTTGAACCTTCTCAAAGTCAAGCTTCGATGACAAACGAAGGAATATTTGGGCTTATAAAGTTGATGTGGTTGGTGAGCAAATGGCGCATTTTGTAATTCAAGAAAGCTTGCCATTCAAACATTTCGACAACGAGTGTTTGACTCGACTCATTCAACGAACTCTCTAACCACGTTACACCAATGTAAGTCGTGCTACTCTTCGAAGAGATTGTTTAAAAATATGAAAAAAGCTAAAAATGAATTAATATCTTATTTTGAAAATTTACAAACCGGTGTTAACTTAACTAGTGATGTTTGGTTGACACCTCATGCTTCACCGGACTCATACATTTGTGTCACCGCCCATTGGGTTGAACCCGATTCGTGGAAAATAATGAAACATACGATTGTGTTTGAATTGTTAGATTATCCTCACATCGGCCAAAACGTTTTTTATCTTATTGATAAATTTATTCAAACATATAAATTAAAAAACAAATATTTTCTATATCTTTTGATAACGCGTCAAATAACACTTTTGCGATAAATCATTTGAAATTAAAATATAACCAATGTGTGAGGGTGTGTTTTTTCATAGTCGATGTGTTACGCACATTATAAACTTAGTCGTTCAAGATGGTTTAAAAAATTGAAAAAGTGAAAGATTGTTTTAAAAGAATGTTACGTGACATTTTTAGCAATAACCAAAGATATCCTAAATATAGCATGTTTTGTAAAGACGCAAATACCAAATGTCTAGGCTCGAATTGGGACATACCAACACGATGGAGTTCCACTTGTAATATGTTTGAAAAGGCTATTGAACAAAAAGAAAGTTTAATAGCCTTTCATAATAGTTTGGTAAGTTGTGGAAAGATAAATTCTTACCATTCATCGGGTTGGGCTGTTTTTGAAGAAGTAACAAAAATGCTTCAAATTTTTAAAAACCCAACAACGTGTCTTGCCAGAGTTTATTATCCAACGAGTCCGTTAGTACTTCACCAAATTTATTTAATGACTTCAAAATTAAATGAGATGTCGTGTAGGGGTACACCTTATTCAGATATGATGCCCCTAATAAAAGAAAAACTTATAAAGTATTTTAAAGAAATTTCTCCGGTTATTACATGTGCTGTGGCTATAAACCCTTGTTTAAATTTACGAGTTTTTTTTAAACTTTACTTGATAAAGTTACTTTTAATTTAAAGTCAGAAGGTGGTAACCCAATGTATAGTAAAACTTTAAAAGCTACTTTTAACAAACAATTAGAAAAAATATATAATGTTTATTTATTAAAATACTGGGAAACATCACAAATCCATGAGGATTTAAGGCATACGGCATATGCCAAAACTTTGAATGATCTAATGTTTGATTTATATAATACTTTAAGGGATGAATTTAATAAACGTCAATGTGGTAACACTCTGAGTAGTGAACTTGGGAAATATGGTCTTATAAACTTTTATCCACCATGACTTCACAAGATTTTAAAATTTTTGACTTGTTGGCTTGGTGGAAAGGTAAGGAAGATCAATTTCCCATCCTATCCACCATGCCCTGAGATTTATTAACCGTCCAAGTTTTCACGGTAGCTTCGGAATCTGCTTTCTCTGTTAGTGGCAGTGTTATATCAATAAGACGAACTCGACTCACTCCACAAGCGGTTGAAATTTTAATTTGCTTGAAAGATTATTTGGATGCCGCGGAAAGAGTACAAGACAAACACTCACTTGAAGGAGAACTTGAATACGAAGCAGAATTATACGAGTACGAGGTAGAGAGCGGATTAACACCCGGAATGACCGATGATGAAACGGCATATGATGACTACCTTAGTAATAGTTACAGTAATGGTGACGAAGAATAAACATACAACGATACAAGTATGTTACGAACGAATGAAGAAACGGCTACACTAAATGTCTAGTTTTTAAAAATATTATTGAAACTTGTATGTTGTTAAAATTGTATAAATGTTTTATATAGTTAATTTTTATTATATATATCACTTGAGTATTTGATTAATTTTATAAATGTTTTAATATACATCTTTAATATAAATAATAATATGATTATACATTTTATAACAAAAAATGTATAAATTAATATAATATACAAAAAGTTGTGTATATGTTTTAACCCAAAATTTTAAATATTTTTTGAATTTGAAAAAAAAATTATTATAGAAATAAAAATACCCGAACCGGTTTGGCTCAAACCGGTTTCCAAACGACCCAAACCGGTTTGATAGGGTTGAGTTTTATAGGTTTGAAACCGGTTTGAAAAACCGGTTTAGGGCCAAACCGGTTTTCACCGGAATTGACCAAACCGGTTTCGATTTGAACCTCAAACCGGTTTGGGTTAAAAATCCGATTGTACATGTCTAGTACTACACTTACTTTACATCCCCGTCAAAAAATAATATATTTTACTCTTGATCTGACACGTATTTATTACACCAAGTAAAGGATGTAAAAACAAGAAATAATAGATAAAATAAAAAACACAAAGCAAGCAAAGAAGAAGAATGTTTTGACGTTAAGTTTGAAAGAAAGTTATGCCTAAGATTTAAGTATTATGATTAGAGAAATGTTCAAAAATAATTATTTTAAAATTAAAAAAATGTAAGAATTAATTTCAGTTATCAATTTACTAAATCAATGGTTATGACCAAATTACAGAGAAACGCTTGTTGAAGTATTATTTTGTTAATAGTCACTTTTCTTGACTTTATACAAATTTTTCTATTTTTTTAACGTTTATAACTTTTATGTGCGACATAATTGTCTTTTTACAAAAATTACACCATAAATTGAGAAAATTATTTTCTTTAAATTGAGTACAACATTGTTATCTAAAAAGATAATAATTTTTTTATGTTTTTAAGCTCGTATCTCGCCAGATGTCTTTTGTACAGTTCATTGTGCCTTTTTGTTAGCTATTATGTTTTTCTAAAATGATGAATTTAAAAAAATATAATGATGAAATAATATTGTTGTGTATTTTTAATGTGTATAAAATAATAATAATTAACAACTAATTAATCTAATACATTGAAAACAATGACAAAATAATATAATGTTTCATTATGTCTTTTGATCGTGATTGTGTTATCTTAAACATTATAATTTTAAAAAAAACATTGGTGAAATAGGATTATTGTATGTTTATAATTATAAAATAAAATGATAAACAACAAGTTCATACAAACTATAACATACAATGACAAAAATAACATATTGTATTATCTTGAACATAATGAGTTTTGAAAGAGTTAATTTTAATTTTATTTTCTAAGGTTTGATAAAATTAATATTTTTTTTCCCAAAAGATTAAAAATATCAATTTATCTGTAAAAGTTTAATAAACTGTATCAATTTCAATCCAAAAGGTTCATTATATTGGATAGAGTTAAACCAATTTATTAAACTTTTGAATTGAAATTGAAACAAAATAGAAATTTTTGGAGGTGAATTGATAATTTTAAACTTTTTGAGAAAAATAATTATTTTATTTAAAATTTAGGGAGCAAAGCCAAACTTAACTCGTTTTGAAAAATACATTGGTGAAAGTATACATGATGTATTTCTAACTGTAAAACATAATAATAAATAATAAATTTATATAATGTATAAAATTTATGACAAAAATAACAAAATTATCTAAAACGTAAAACACAATAGTTAACACATATAACAAATGATGTAAAATATAAGACACAATGAACATATATGACACGATAAATTGATTATTTGACACAATAACCAAAATGTCATTCTCTATAAAAATAAAAAAACGTATGTTAAGCTCAAAATCCTTCGTACTTTTTTAATTTATATCCCCTTTTTAAAAAATAATCCACCCTTATGATTAAACAATTTATTTTAGGATCTGAGTCATCACTTTATAAAATAAAATAAAAAAAGTTTCTACGATGTCCTAAGTTTTAGTAAGTAAAATAAAACAATGAAATCTTATACGTTAAAATATATGATCTCAACAAAGTACTTTTTGGTCATCCTCATATGCTGTCTAAATGAAGTATGTAATTTTAACAAAATTAAATTTCAATTTCGTTTTATTTTTGGCAAGACGTTTCCTGTTAATTCTCATGGTTTCTAAATAAGGTAATGAAATTATAAGAAAATAACCTTTTAATTTTGTTTTAAACTTTCATAAGACGTTATAAATATTTGATTCATAAGAATTCATTAGAGCACGTTTCACCACACCACTGTCGCTTCCATCATTTTCTCCCCCGTCATGGCCCACCCCATCTCTCACCACCCGTGGTGATTGTTAGGGATCGTGTACTCAACGAATACTAACAGATTTACGTGTATACCGAATCAAATAGTACGGAATCATATTTGATTGGTGAAACAATCAGTGACAACGCACGTAGAATCAACTAAGGATTGAATGTAAACGTTAAGAACGATTAGCAATCGATCTACTGTTATCTTTGAAGTTGGAACAGGTTACTAGAGGTCTCTGGACGGCTAAGGTATGTCTGGGTATCAAGATATTCGAAGTGTCACGTTTTTCCATGAATTAAGTGGTATTTAAAGGTTTAGGTTTCTCATTCGGGCGACTGAACCATTTGCATGGTTCAGTCGTGCGATTGAGTCATGCGGTTGATCCATTCGCATGACTGAGTGTTCAGTCGTGTGACTGAGCCAATCTCATGTTTCAATCATGCGACTGATTCAGTCTCCTGGTTCATTCGTACGACTGGTTCATTAGCATGAAGTTGTTCATGCGTATGATCCATTAGCATGGGCCAATCGCATGAGAACTTCACATGATTAAGTTTGAATATGTTTCATAGTCATTAATTGATTTAGATAGTATTCAAACAACCATAACCTATATAGTTAAGTCAATAAACGTTATTACATACCAACCAATGAAATATTCAACATTAAGCACAACCACATATTGTATTTCATTAAGTACCCGTACGATTACAATTACATAAGTGTAAGACAATACAAAGATATTACATTAAGATCAGAAACTAGGACACATGTATTTACAAACTCCCCCTTGGACCTAGTTTCGTCTAATGTCTCACATCCTACATAAGTTCCTCAAACTTCTTGTACTTCTCTTCTCTACTGACTCCAGCGTGTATCTCAAAAGCAAAACAAAGTCTTATAACATTCTGAAATTGTAGAGCTTGTACAATATCTTGAGAGTCATAGAATAATGCCCACTTGTACAATGTATAGATATCATCTAAAGACAAGTTTGTAAGCCATATTGGGTCGAACACCCTTATGGTTTCCATAACACCATTCTTGTTCAAAACTATGACTGCCTCTCCTATCCTCCAATCATAGTACCACCATTTGAAGTGTGGAATGAAGTCCTATGGCATCTCCTGTAGAGGGATCTTTGACATTGTGCGTGGAGGACTCCACTTCAGCACTATTTTCGGTTTTCCAGTTATGGGATCAACCTCAGACCGTTTGGGATACCTCATTGGCTGTTGAGGTTTGAAGTTGACCCATCTAGTGTGGTACTCTCTTTTAAGAGCAGTCTCAAACCAGCCTGACATTTTCCTTGGGTCAGCGTATAGCAATTTTAACTTTGCTAACTGGTTCAGCTCAAATCCAGGAAGAGTCTTTAGGTCATGTGGGAACCTGAAATACTCAATCCCTTTCTCACGTTTAACTACATAAACGTTGAGACCTTCAAAATATGACCATGCTATGATTCTGCCCGACACCTTTTGATGTTTCTTCACTTTATATAGCTTGGTGTAGGCAGTTGACGTTGAAGCACTGCGTTGGGCTCTTATTTCTTCAAAGCACCCAACCCACTCAGCCTTTTTGATATTAACTTCAGCTTCTGAGGCTTGGGCTGTGTCTTCTTTCTTGTCTGACTCTGCTTCCATTCTATCCAGAGTCTCAAAAGTTTCACTAACAAGGTTGTCTCCTAGATTGGGAACAACAATACCTCTAATGTCAGTGTACTCTAGATAGTGTTGGTCTGTGACATCTTCTATCTCGGTCTCATCAACGTTGTTGAGCTCATCATTACTTTCAACTTGGACTGTTGGAGCATCTTTCACAATCTCATCTGGATTGAGTCGAAAAATTTCTGCAAGTTGCTCGTCTGTGAGATCATGAATTATCTCTCCTTCTTCAGGAGTGTAATTCACTGATCTCCTGACAATACCCTGCAGATCAAGAATCATTGTGAGCTGAGTCTTGATCTGTTAGAGGGGAGCAACATCATACTCATCTCTCTGGTAGTTTGGATCTACTTGAATTAAAACATGTAACACAACAATCATTAGTTAATAATCAAAACAGAAAACATCAACATTAAATATAAACATTCATTACATTAATTTGATACAAGATTCAAAGACATATGATTTAAATAACATAAACAACTAAGTATTACTCTTGTCTTGTATCATATGCTCCTCTGCTGACGGGGCTGAAGTGGAGGCACCTTGATCTTGAGCTCGTTTTGTCCTCCTTTCACTCGTAGATGTGGCACCCGCAATAGATGTATCCTCATCATCATCATCAACATCATCATCAGCATCATCACCAGCATCAGTATCATCTCCTTGCTCATCACCATCATCATCATCATCATCACTGTCATCATCATCACCATCATCTCTATCTCCCTCTTTGATCTTTAGTGGTTCCTCTTTAGATCCATTGAGCCTCAGCATGATGGTCTTGTTGGTAGTCTCCAACTCCTCTATCCTTTTGGCTGATTGGACATGTTGCTCCTAGATTTGAGACACCTATGTGCTCTGTGTAGCAATCTGTTGGACCTGCTGCTCAATCAACTGAGCCTGCTGAGATATCTACTGAGATTGTGTAGCAGTAAGATCTACTAGCTGGCGAATCTGGGCAGTCTTCTCGTCGTTGGCTGCCAACAACTTCAACACCATTAGGTTAAGTTCCGAGAGCTGTTCCTCTACCCCACTAAGAGGTAGAGAGGATCCAGATGGGAAAGATGGGTAAGATGATGGTCCTGCTGGGTGGCTAGTGGTGGTGGTCATGGCAGTGGTGAAGATTGGGGGTGGTATAGATGAAGGTGGTGGTGGGATGGTGAAGATTGGGGGTGGTATAGATGAAGGTGGTGGTAGGATGGTAAAGATTGGGGGTGGTATAGATGAAGGTGGTGATAGAGTGGTGAGGATTGGGGGTGGTATAGCTGAAGTAGATACTGTGGTGGATGGATGGTAGTAGTGGGTGGAGTGGTGGAAGAGGTGGTAGTGGTGGTGGTGGTGATGGATCATCCTCCTTTTCTTCTTCTTCAACTCGTGGGGTTCAGCCATCCTTTTCTTCTTCGATCCCCTCGAGGTGGATGCTCCCTCTGAATCACTGCTGGACTGATCGGAGCATACGTAGGATCAGTGTCAGCCTCCCCAGATTCGCCAGGGCGTCCTCCAACCTCCCTAATACCTCGGTCGGTGGCAACCACCCAGCTCCCCACAGTGCGGGTTAGGGGCTCCTCATCAGTATCTGTCACACCCCCGCTAAGAGCGGAAACACGGGGATGTAACGAGACGGGATCGTCATAACACATGGTAAGCGATAGAGATGCAATATAGTAATGGTGTCAAGCGTGTCATGATGACACCCGACAACAAGGGGACTTGTGTCGTGTTTAGTCAATATTCATGACAACATAGCCATAAGCATTAACATGTTAAATGATTCACATAAACAAAGATGATAACATTGTAATGTATTTCTCACAACCCGGAATAAGTTACAAAAGTATAATGTTGTTTAAAGCAACTACAACAAAATTCCAAAGTACAATGTTTAGTCTCAAAATGCATCCTAGGGTCTCCCCTAAAGCAGCACACCTCGATCTTCAATTAGCATGATCACCTGAAAAGATATGCTCAAAATGGTCAACAAAATTGTTGGTGAGCTCACAGGTCCAAATGTAAAAAGTAATTGATGCTGTATAATAATTGTTGCGGAATACTGTGAATACAGTTATAAGTAAGCAAAATCACATGACATGAGCTTTACACCAACCTAACGACGTACAAAAAGAATCTTGTCGGAATATATTAATCCAAGGCCCGTTCCTGGCTACTGTTGGTACTAACTGGTATACCAACAACAAGGGTGGGGGTGTCAACCCAGTAGTACTACCAATACCTATCCGTCGGTTCCCACACTGGAATTAAATGGTTGTAAAGAACGAACCGCACAGCAAACCCAAGCATGTATCAGATAAGTACTCACAAAACAGTATCACGTTGATTCCAAGTATGTGAATTATATGTAAGTTGTACAACATAGAAAACGGGTGAGCATACTTTTCCCCCATGTTTGTAAATGATTGAAAAGTGTATAAGCATAAAAAGGGGCCACGAAACTCACTTGTTAAGTGATAAGTACGAATGATCAACGTTCCCTAAGTGTTGTATGTAATGAACAGTCAAACACCTATTGACATTTATTGTTAAGCATTAATGATATGTATGAAGCAAATAGTAATGTTCAGTCGGTTCAGGTTGTATTGGTTCGGTCGCAGGTAACACACACAAGCTGACACACGTATTAGATCTTATGTAGATCCAAGTACTAGAAACCGTCACCATTGTCGGTGGTATTGTGTAAAAGATCCATTGTTATAAGAGAAATATTTGTAAAATATTAGTAGTCACAAATCGGTTGTTGATAATTTGTAAAATGTTAGGTTGATTTGATTTGGAATAGTATTATAGCCTTAATAGCGTTGACTTTAATCTTTCTGGTCGAGCAATGACAATTGTGTTGATGTTACCTTATCATCACATGACATTCAAGAAGGAAATTCACACACACGGCACCTTCAATCACACAACAGGACCAGACGCTCGAGTTAACACTCCATTCGCACGAATCAACCTTCATTCGTACGAATCAGCTTCATTCGTACGACTGAACCTTCATTCGCACGACTGGCATTCAGTCGTATCACATAGCACCCAATCGCACGACTTAACCTCCATACGCACGAATCAACCTTCATTCATACGAATCAGCTTCATTCATACGACTGAACCTCCATTTGTGCGACTGGCATTTAGTCGTGCGATACACGCACAATCGCACACATTCATCCGCATTGACTCAATCGTACACCTCATTCATCCGCATTGACTCAATTGCATGAATCACTCATCCGCATTGACTTAATCGCACGCATCACTCATCCATATTGACTCAATCGCACGCATCCCTCATCTGCATGACTCAATCACACACACACATAGTGGCATGACTCAGTCGCGCGACTCACCCAGTCGCACGGCTCAGTCGCATGATCGACCCAGTCGCCCAAACAGCAGAATCGCGACTGAAGAAGTGTAGAGCAGCCTCCGGCTGCTCCGTGCACGGGTTTTACACCACGAGGACTTCCAGAAACACACTACAAACATACACAAACAAGAAGAACACGCAGAAAGACATCACACGCACCCACGTGACCACATGTGTTCGGGTTGGACCCGAACACCCGAAACCCTAAAATGGACAGCAGAAAAACAAGCAAGAAAGGGACAACCAAGGTCGTCTACCTGCAAGGGTGGAGTAGACTAGGTTGTAGATGAGGTCTAGATGAAGAAAACGAGACCAAACAGGGCGGTTTTGGTGCAAGGAAGAAGATGAAAGTGAAGAAGAGAATGAAGAAGAAGATGAAGAATGAAGGCTAGGGCTGGAAATGGGGTTTATATACCCAGCCCTAGTTTGCAAATTGACACACTTGGTCCCTGTACTTAGCCCCCGAGTTTCCCAAATTTGTTTCGGTTAAAAACGAAGTATATAGGATAATTATATTGATGATAAAAATGTATTTAATGATAATTGGTAACTTAAAAATTGTTTTGTTAATGAAAATAATATTATGTAAAAACGATGTATTTAGTGATAATGGTGACGAAATTTGTAAAAGTTCTTAGCGCGTCATGCGTTAACGATAAGAACACAAGAATAAGGACGATGAAGCAAGTATGATATCCACACGAACAGTAAATCAGGATGAGAAATGAACGTTCAAAGGAAAGTTAACAGAAACCACGTTATGTGACGGACCTTGTGGTGACGAATGTCACAGTATCCTCCTCCTCATCAAGACGAAAGTCCTGATGGAACCCTGCAGCCTCTGCTCCACCATGGGTGGATGCTGGAGATGCTATATCAGCAGTGGGGGCCCTCGGTTAAGTGGGCCCTGCATCTCCACCATCACCGCTGTCGTCATCATCGGAGTCGTCAGGGAGCTCTAGCAGCTCGACATCCGAATCACTGTCTACGTGGCACCATTTTCGCCTCCCCGGCGCCACGTAGTCCACCTTGGTCAGATGACCTATCAGTCTCTTTACCGGGGGCTTGACCTGCTTTCCCCTGTATACCTTCATATGACCCAGCATCGTATCATCCATAATCTCTAATGCCACAGCGTCGTGGCTCTCCTTTGGCAATATGGGCAACTTCGCATCGAAGATCATCTGCAAGAACCTAAAGTACATGCAGAAACCCTCTTTTCCCTTCGCGTCCAGTTCTCTATCAAATAAGAGAAGATCATGCTAGAAAAGCTAAGGGGTGGTTTAGCATGAGTGCCACGTAAGAATTTTGAATCTGGTCTGATAGGTCATCGAACCCACCCCTTCGCGACGCCAGGCACTTGAGGATGACGTGTGCCAAGTACTTGTACTGGGGACACAGGTTGCTCTTGTTGAGCACCCCTGCGTTGATATCCCCAGCGTACTTCATCCTCATGAAGCACCCTCTCACCGTCAATGGGTGAAGTCTGGTGGGGTGGTCTGTATCATCTCCCAACCCAAGTACACGCTGAATGTCTTCAGCAGTGATCTCTATGTCTAATCCAAAGATAGAACTCCTTATGCGGTATGGCTCACGTGATTGATCAACCGATGCATTCTCCCAGAAGGCCTGTTGTATAGACCTGTAAGGGGTGCATGGTGTAGATATAGCCTTGTGGATCCTTGATCGCTTGAGGAAAGCGATGATCCCTGCAAACTTGGCACCATTCCGAGTTGTGGAGTGTAAGTGAGCACAGATGCAGTGCTTGTGGTTGATGGACCACTTCTCTGCCATCAATCTGTAACACAAAACACATAACCATTAGCTAACCACACGACACAAATCAGTTCTAATTAACTTGGTTGAATTCATTCTGGTTCATTCATGCGATTAAACCATGCGACTGGATTCAGTCGGGTGACTGAGCAAGCGACTGAGTTCAATCGGTTAACTGAGCCTGCGATTGGTTCAGTCGGCTGACTGAGCTCATACGTATGATCCATTCTGCTGATTGAGTCATTCGATCAGCTCAATCGTGTGATTGGAGTTCATCCTGGCGTCCAGTCGCATGACCTACTGTTCGGTCAACTGAGATTCGAATTTTAAACAATTCTTGAAATTGGACGTCGTGTAATGGTTCTTTAGACTCACAATCACTTAACTATTAACCTAATAACTTTAATTTTAACATTTTACTTGGTTTAGGTAGGTTATTAGTCCATTAAATGGTTCGGTTCTTGTGTAGGTTGAAATTCTTAAAATTAGGGCACCATTTCAATAGAGTTCAGTGAGATACCATCATCTTGTACCTGTATAAAAATCACAATCGTCAGAATGTCAATAGGAGTCAGAAATTTTGGTCTAATGAAATTTGGGCAGGGTAACGGTAGTCTATGTGATATGACGGCGATTAAGGGGTCATGAGTTGAATGCGATCGACTGTGGCCCTATTTATACTGAATCTGATTTCACTCGGCCAACTGGATCCATTCGCTCGGTTCATTCGGGCGAATGGACCTCAGTCGTGCGATTGGCTCAGTCGATTATATTCAGTCGGCCGACTGGACTTCAGTCGGGCGACTGACTCATTCGCACACTTCCATTCGGTCGAATGGCTCATTCTAATAAGCCATTCAAGTGAATGGTCCATACTCATGTGCCATTCGGCTGTTTAGTGCATAAGAATGGTCCATTCGCAGTGTAGGTCCATACTCATGGTCCATTCGTGCGATTGGATCATACTCATGACATTGACTTTATGACCATTTCTCACTTAACCCCTTTTAACTTTTTGATTAAACTTTATATGCATTTGATCATCTCAGACATGATCATTTTAACTTGAAAAACTTTTGACCACCTCAGACGTGATCCTTTTAAACAATTTGTCACCTCAGACGTGAATGATTTTAAATTTGAGAAACACGTGTGGTCACCTCAGACGTGACCCTTTTGAATGATTAACTCCCTTACTGAATTCCATGACATAGTCCGATATTAAACCAACTGAGTTGACTAAATTGAAACAATAAAATACATAAACTGAAATACAGAACTAAACTTGTTTTTGACTTTTTGTGTGAGGTATAAATCCTAAGATAGAAATCTAATGGATTTGGTTTCGGAATAGGCATCTTCAATTACTTTTGACCATAACTGGACCAATTCAAATTGGAATCATACAGGCAAGTCAAATCATTTGGGGCATGTTATCAACACCTTTTGATGCTCAATTCTTGTTTTTCATCTAGAGTCGTTAGCAAGTTTAGGAAATCATACTAGTACTATTAGATCCCACCTTGATTTGGACTTTCAAGAATTGCAGCCACGATGATTGTCAGTATAATGGTCCTCTTAATTCCATACATAGACTTTTGACATAGATTGGTGATAGTTTAGGTTTGATTATTTCAACAAGCATTTGTGGATCACACACTTATATGGTAATCAACATTCCTCAAAAGATTTTTGAGCGGTCTCAGGGTAATTTTCAAGAAGAAACTATTCTTAGAACTTTCAGAGAGAAGCCAAGCCTCAGGTCAGTGCCACCGCACAACAGAGAGGCGGCAAACAACAATGAAGTCTAGAATCTATAGGTTATGCTTATCCTCAGGTCAGTGCCACCGCACAGTAGAAAGGCACATAACCTATCTTCTTGTTTGAGCATTTTTAATCTTTTTGTACAGATCTCACCAACAACAGAAGTTATTAGTTTGATTGCTTTTGCTCATATTTTGGTCTTTCGCACATATTTGTGGTGTTTAATCTGCTCATCAGCCCTTATTGGAATTTGTTGATTGTGTTAACCAGGGATTAGATGTTAACCCACAGCTTGTTGAACAACTTAGTTTGATCTTGAAATCACCAACAAGGTCTAATCGTCTATTGTGTTGAATCTACCGACACATCATCTGTGGTCTAACAACCTCTAGGTCTGGTTTCTTTTTGTTACCTTAGTAGTAGCTAGTTTTACTATCATCTTTCTTTTTACATTGCTTAGACTATACAGACTTATATTTTGAACTTCACATCTTATTTTATTAATCTTTTAAAGTCCCAAGTGATTTGTACCTGTGTACTATCATTTTCCAATTCTCCTGGTGAGACAAACCGAAAGCTCCAGTCCTGTCCTTCATCATCATGGGTAGTCAAGGCTTTGGGATCCTTGCTTGATGAAGTAGGACTGCTAGTGGATTTCTCCTGACGATTGAAGGAGGAGAAAGGATTCCCATTGCTAGTTTTCTTTGGCTTCACGCACTCCCTTTTGAAGTGCCCTTTCTCACTGTAGTTGAAGCAGGTTACCTTGGATTTATCAAAGCCGAAGTTAGTGTCCTTAGTAGCAATCAAATTTTTTCCGGTCTTTTTGACAAACTTCTTAGCTCTTCGGACTGCACTTGCTAAGGCCCATATTATGTCCATCCTCTCCAGCTTTGTCTCCTCCACCTGCTCATAGTCCTCATCTGCCAGGTGGCAGTTCCCAATCTTTCCAACAATTAGCCCATCATAGGAGTGGACTACCACAGCTAAGAGATCATGTGCTCTTTAGCTACCTCAACTGTCACATTGTCGAAGTTGTCGATCCTCAGCTTTGCTGCATTGGCTTCAGGTGCAATAAATATTGGGTACCAGACGACCCTAACGTTTCTGACCCTGAAGTAGAGGCTGGTGAGGGACCAGACGAGCTTGATACAAAAGCTGTCTGAAGAGGTGCTCCAAATGTCTTGGCTTGAGGAGTCGCATTGTACAACGCTGGGTTCTAATCATATGAAGACTTTTGAGCTCTGTACTTCATCCTCAATTCTTCTTCTCTCAGTTCCAGAATGAAGTCATTAATATCTAACTTCGTTAGCATACCATTCTTTCTGAGATTGGAGACAAATGACACCCATTTCTCTGGCAGCCCGTCTTCAAAGACGGACACTTTGTCCTCCATTGGCGTCGATACTCCATGAGTGTGCATCTCACTCATCAAGTGGTATAATCTATCGATCACATCATCTAGGCTTTCTTTTCCTATCGAGGAGAAGTTGTCGAACTCCTTCTTTAAAGCCTTAGCCTTTATGGCTTTCAATGATTCATTTCCGTCATACCTTTTCTCCAATGCATCCCATAGCTTCTTTGCTTGAGTATATTCCGAGAATTGATGGAAAATATCCTTCAGAATTGACTGTGTAAGCAAAGCATAAACTTTCTTCTCTGCATTGTTGTAGGATCGTTGAAGGGTATAAGTTACAACACAACAACACAAAGAGGAGATAAACTAAACTTAGATCAAACAGTAAACTGGATTAACCAAGTAATGACACTTAAGAACACAAGTAATATAAAGACAGAACATAAGAACACAAGTATTTGGTTTTCAAGAATGCAATATATTTCCTTCTCTATGTTCTATTACAAGTGTTACAAAAGCATATTCGAAAGATACAAGAACATGAGATACTTATACAACATCCTACAGCTGGCTATACTTTGAAAGCCAGCTGGATACAATTGACTAGACACACACAAAATCAGTTGTAGAGTCAAAAGGCAGATTGCCTTTTGACTTGTGACTATGACATTCCATAGCTCAGATCCTTATTTATTACAAAAAGGATAAAGTAGATAAAGTAGAAAGTTACAGACTCAAGACCTCAATATACAATTACCAAAAGCATGGACCTTTTCACCAAACCATGTTAGTTGGTGACTTGCAGAGTTGCAGCGGAAAGGTGTCCAGCTTTATGGAACAGTACATCAGATAAAGCATGTTACTAAAAGTCTTCAGAAGAAATCTGTTTTCATGAACTTGAAGCTTCGGAATACTTTGTCTCTAAGGCTTCGAAAGACTTCATCTTTGGCTTCGGAAGATGTTGGTCTTGGCTTCGGAAGATTTCACACTTAGAGTATTTATGTTGCACATGTGAAACTTCCGAAGCATTCTACTTCAATGCACTTGTGCAGCATGCAGGAAAGAATAAAGATGTTTAGGTTGCATTAGCCTCTTCATTAGACTCTACAAACTCCCCCTAGGCTGATGCTACCAAAACACTTAGAAAACTTCAGATATTGACAGCCCTTATTAGGATGATCACCATTCCTTTCTTCATAAGATGATCAGGATCCTTCAGGCTGTCAAAGTATCTTCTCATGTCAAAGAGGTCATGCAGAGGCAACTGAAACATATCTTGCCAAGTATAGGTGTCTTCAATGCCTTGATTTCTAATAACATGCCACCTTTCTGGATTTGTGGTGTATGTCCAAGACAAGATGGGTCTTCCTGATGCTAGAGGAGCTAATAAAGTTGGAGTTGATTGAGCATCCTCTGGCTGCACATCCTCAGGCTGTTCTGATTCATCCTGGGGTTCAGAAGGGGATGCAGGCTTCTTCTTCTTCTTAGACCTTGGTTTAGAAGCCATCCTTTTCTTTCTCTTTCTAAATTTTAACTGAGAAGACTGCCATGCAGCACCAGATTGATCTTCACTGTCTTTCTTAGTTGGGACTTCCTCTCTCTCAGGTTCAGATGGAGAGGGAGGTTGACCCTGCTATGGATCAGAAGATGAAGCTTGTTGAGCATTAGCAAGAGGTCCGGGTTGTGTTGTGTCTGGTTGTTCAACCTTAACCTCCACTTCAGGTGGGGCATGACTTGGAGTGGAGTGTAAGTCAGTGAGCTCTCCACTCTTAATCTGCTGCTTGATTACCCTGATATGTTCATCCATAGTGGATAGAGACATGGGTCCAATTCTCCTTCCGGAGAATCCATACAGCTTCAAGAAGCTCATCATCCTCTGCCTATCAGCAGACTTCTTCATGCTCTTATGGATATTGGCTCTTGACTTTGCAGCTTCTTCCCTCAGCTTCTTCTTTGTTGCTTTTCTTTCCTTGACTAACTCAAGCTCAAGTTGTATTAAGTACTCAAACTCAATATAGTCATAAGGTAAGGGAAGGAGTGCATGCCTGATAGAGGCCTGTGGCACTCAGGTAGTTAATCATCGTGATTATGTCTTCTTCCTTATCTACCTGAGGTTCTTGTTGAACCACATCCTCTTGTTCAGGACTTTCTTGAACTGGTGAGAGGGTAGGCATACCTTTGTACAGTCTTTTTCTTCTTCTCTCTTTTTTGACTTGTACTAGGAGTTCTGCATCTTCTACCTCCTTCTTCTCTCTTGACCTTTCCAGATCAACCAGCTCACTCAATTCATCCAAGGGAGAGAGATAACACTATCTATGTCATAGTTTCTAGTCTGCAGATAGTTAATCCTGACTGCCCTTAACTCATCATTCTGAGTATCTGGTCTGGGAGCAGCCCGATTGCAGACTCCATGAGTCTTGGAGACTCAATAGAGGAACTTTCTCCCCTTAGCCTCCTTTTCCTCTCTCTCTCTCTCCTCAATCTCCTCAGATGTCATCTTTCTTTTCCCTTTGTCACTCACGGACCTTTGTGACTCGGGGTGGAGAGAGCTTTGGCCTTCATTGCTTGTTGCAGCATCTGAGCTCAGGCCAGAGAGAGGTTGAGAAGCACCTTCACCAGCAGGTGTCTCAAAAGGAATATGGATCTCTGCAGTAGTTGGAGATGATGAGATAGGCCTCTCAGGTTCTGTCACTGGGCCTTCAGTCAAGGTTTCCCCTATGAAGCTAATCTTAGGGTTTGCCTCAACATCCAGTTGACCGATGACATTGCCTGATTGCCTTAGTCTCCTTCTTAGGATGAACTCTGCAATGATCCTGCCTTGGATTCTTTTAGCCATCTGTCAGCTTGTCTTGATTGGCTTGGGTTGACAAGTGGCATATTGACTAGATCCAGACCTTCATAGTAGTCCAAGTTCTGAAAATTGAAGACTTCTTGCTATCCGTGAACTCTTATGATGATGAGGGCCTTCCCGTTGTTGTCATACCTCCACCCAATGATGATTGAAGGATGGTGAAGGTGACATAGCCCTTGGTATCCCATCCTCAAACAGACTCTGTATGAAGGAGTCTGTGTAGCCCACATCAATGTGAACTAGAGAATGTTGCTGAGAATGCACAGTTGCAAGTGAGGATGGTGAGTCCTCAATGTCCATTCTCTCAGAGGAACTCCTAGGTTCTGTGGCTGTAATGACTTTCTCCTTCTTTTTGGTAGCATCACCCACATGCATAGGTGAGCTAGAGGATAGGTCAATCACATCCATAGGTTCTTGTGTTCCTGGTTGAGCTCTCCTTAAGGGTCTCCCAGCTAGTTTTTCGTTAAGATATGAAATCTCAAGTTGCTGATCATTGATCCTGTTTTGTAAGGTAGTCACCTGAGATTCAAGGTGACTGACCTTTGAGACTAGGTAAGTGCATGTTTTAGACAGTTTTTGCACTTTTAGTCTCAGATTCCCCTCATCTCATCAGAAGAATCACTGGGAGTGGAGAAGATTGGACCATAGTCCTTTCTCTCATGACCAGTTCTAAGTTATTGGCTACTAGATTTCCTCTGCTCACTGGCATTCTCAGTTGAGATGTCAATGGGCTGAGTTGACATGGTTGAGGTCTTAATGATGTAATCACTTTCAGAAGTGAGAGCCTCTTCCATATGGACATCCTGAACAGGTTCAGGAGTGTCCACCTCAGTTGTAGGTGACTGATGTGGGATAGATGTAGGAGACTCAGAAGTACTCATCTCTCTTTGAGTAGAGGGAAAGAAGAGAGACTCATTCTACTCACTAAAACCTATATCTTCATCAGTATAGAACCTAAGGTTGGGAATTGGTTGGTTTAGATCTATAGGTTGGGGATGGTAACTGTCCCTTGAAGGTTGATCACTTGAGTGTTGAGACTCAGAGTGATGGCTTAAGGCAGTAGGGCTAATGAGTTCATCAGGCTGAGCATGAGGAACCTCAGCACTGATTCTTGAAGAGATGTGAGTGGTTTGCTCCTCAGGAGAAGTGGGAGCTCCAGTGTCCACTTCTTCCTGTATGGGTGAGTATATGGGGGCCTCCACAGACTGAATAGTCTGAGCAGGGGTTCGTTTGGATTTTCTTTGGTAGTGATGGAGATTTTAGGTTGTGTGGGTGGCTGGGAAGTAGCAGGTGTGGTTTAACACTAGCTTGTGCTGCTAGGTTGTCACCTTGAGCAATGAGCTATAACATTTTTGGGACTAGGGCTGTTTCTACCCCAGAGAATCCAACAGTGGAATTTCTTAGTATTTTAAAGATGCTAGGCTTCATCTGTCCCAATTTAAGAATGTTACTTGTTTCCCTTAACTGTGAGCCCAGTTCATAGTTAAGAATGTACTTGACATATGTAGGAAACATGTAATATTCTAAGGAGTCTAGATTTGCAAGTAATTTGTATAAATAAACTGAGAGTACCTGAATTTGACCCCTTGAACCATTCCATGGACTATGAAGGAGAGATCTTCAGGAATCTGGTCCCATCCACCTTGCTTGTTTGATAAGCTGTGGATGACCACATGGAGCAGGAATCTCCATTGGGATGAGACTTTCCCTTTCCTGAAGGTCTTTACAGAGAAATCTCCCTCATACCCTATCTGCTCAAAGGAATGATTGACAGCTTCCTTTGGGAAAAACACCCACCTTCTTTATCATCCAGCTGAAGATGTCGGTTGATGACGGTCGGAGTGATGAAGATTGTTCTCCCCTGCACTGTGGCAGACAGTGCCTTCTCCGCATCCATAATGACCTCTTGGCAGGTTTTCCAGAATTCAAGCAACTAATCCTCATAGAGTGGAGGATCAATGGTTAGGGAGGTGAAGTAGTTGGACAGAGATAAGAAACGGAAAACCTCTGAGAAATGAGGATCTTTCTCATAGCGTAACAGAGCAACTTGATTGTGTTGTCTGTGTGGCTGCATGGTAAAGTTGGGATCATTTCTATGAGCAAGGTTGGCCATTTTGAAGTAGCTTAGGGATGAAGAAAGAAGAAAGAAAGAAATTTCAGAGAGAAATTTGGGGTTTTAGGTTTGGAGGAAGAGCAGATGATAGAAAGAGGGGGGAAACCGTTGAGTTTATATGTGAAAAGGATTTCAGATAAAGTTTAATGAAAGTGGATAAACTTTGAAATCCGGATGTCGGTCCCACCTCTGAAAAAGTAGTTTACTTTTTGCTCAAAAAGTAGTTTTCTTGGAAGTCTAAAAGCTTCCGAAGGTTAATTATCTTCGGAAGTTTTAATTAAAAAGCTTCTGAAGCTAAAATGACTTCGGAAGAATTTCCTGAGAGGTTTGAAAGTTTTGCTTCGAAAGAAAAATTAAAACTTGAGTGCTTTATGTATAAACAAACAAAGCTTCTGAGAGTTAATTTTGCTTCGGAAGTAAATGGTCCTTGAAAATGATTAAGTGTCTGAGAAAAGTATTTAAGCTTCGGAAGATAAATTTGAAAACACTTCCGAAGGTAAATTTCTTAGACAGTTTTATATTTGGAAGACATGATTTACTTTCGAAGTTAAAAGCATACTTCCGAAGTATCAGAAATTTTCAAAAGTCTAAGAAAAATCTTCTAAAAGAAATTTCCATCCAAAGAAAACATGAGCTTATGAAAGTGTTGAACTAGACAACTTAGGACACACATATTTTATGAAATAATAAGAATTAGTTTTAACAAAGATCTACTCAAGGTTGATCATCCCAATAGCTGATATAAGATATTTAAATCTCTGTTCATCAAAAGCCTTTGTAAACAGATTAGCATATTGTTCATCTGTGAACCTTGATTAGTTTAATTAATCCCTTTTCATAGTTATCTCTTATTAAATGATACCTGATATTGATGTGCTTGTCCTTGAGTGCTGCACAGGGTTTTCTGTGATTGAGATAGCACTGTTGTTGTCTATATGAATGGGAGTCTCCTTGAAGTTTAACCCATAGTCCAGCATCTAATTTTGAATCCAAAGTACTTGAACACAGCAGCTTGCAGCAGCAATGTATTCAGCTTCAGCAGTTGATGCAGAGACACAAGATTGTTTCTTGCATTGCCATGAGACAACCCTTCCACCAAGAAATTAACATCCCCCAAATGTAGACTTTGCAGTCATGTTGCAACCACCATAATCATTATCTGTATAGGCATATAGATTGAAGTCAGAATTCTTGGGATACCATAGTCCAAGTGTTGATGCACCTTTGAGGTATCTTAGAATCCTCTTGATAGTGATAAGGTGAGACATCTTAGGGTTGGCTTGATATCTTGCACAAATACATGTAGCAAACATGATATCAGGCCTGCTAGCAGTAAGATACATAAGAGACCCAATCATAGCCCTATAAATGCTCATCTACACACTCCCCCTCAAGATCAGGACCAAGAGAGTGGTTTCTGGCTATGGGTGTCTTAGCAATCTTACAGTTAGTCATATTAAACCTCTTGAGTATGTCCTGAACATACTTTGACTGACTTATGAAGATACCATCTTCAACTTGCTTCACTTGAATTCCCAGAAAGAAATTGAGTTCCCCCATGGCATTCATTTCAAATCTGTCTTTCATCAGCTTCTCAAAGTCTTTGCAGAGCTTTGGATTAGTTGAACCAAAGATGATGTCATCCATATATACTTGAACTAGCAATATGTCTTTTCATTGTCCTTTGATGAAGAGAGTTCCATCTATATACCCCTCCTGTATCCATGTTTATAGAGATACTCAGATAGTGTCTCATGCCACTTCCTGGGTGCCTAGTGCAGCCCATAGAGAGCTTTGTTAAGCTTGCAGACATAATCAGGATGATCAGGATCTACAAAACCAGGTGGTTGTTTGACATAAACCTCTTCATCTATCACTCCATACAAAAAGGCACACTTCACATCAAGTTGAAAGACCTTGAAGTTCTTGGATGCAGCAAATGCCAGGAATATCCTAACGGCTTCTAATCTTGCCACTGGAGCAAAGACATCAGTGTAGTCAATCCCTTCTTCTTTGTGTATCCTTGAACACCAGTCTAGCTTTGTTCTTGATGATGATGCCTCTATCATCTTTCTTGTTCCTAAACACCCATTTGGTTCCAATGGTAGTCTTCCCAGAAGGAAGAGGACAAAGTTTCCAAACTTTCTGCCTTTTGAATTGAAGCAGCTCTTGTTGCATAGCTTCAACCCAACTTCCATCCTTTAGAGCTTCATCAACTTTCTTTGGCTCTATCTGGGATAGAAAACAAGAGTGAAGACAAACATTTGCTTCATGGGTTTGTCCTCTTGTCTTTACCCCTGAGACAACATCTCCAATGATTTTGTGGTAGGGTGAGACTTGTGGATCCTAAGCTGAGGGATCACAGCAAGTTGTTGAGAAAGATCTAAATTTGAAAAATTTAGATCTGGCATAGATGTTTCTCCCACCACATCAGCACACTTTTCAAGTGAAACTTGATCCAAGCAGTGTGTGACATCATTGATGTTCTCATCTATGGTGGGTTAGTGGCATCAAGAAATTCTTGGTCACCGTCACCATCACCGTTGTTGCCTTCCACAGTTGAGTTGTTCTTATCTGGTTGTAGAGCCTCTGAGCTGGAATTTGAAGGCATACTAGATGTATCAGCTGAATGTGTCATTGTTGGCTGACAAAAACCTCATTTACAGAAGTGGTTCCAACTGGAGCTGAAGATATATGTCTTGAAGATCTTCCTAGCTCAAATCTTGGATCAGGATCTTTTGTATTTAAATTTTCTGCAGATCCTGAAACATCTCACAAGATTTGTTAAAACAGTTGGTAACCAAATCAAGATCAAACAACCAATCCGGATCAGAACCAGCAACACAAGTTGTGTTTCATTGAAAGTCATATTGGCTGACTCCTCAACAATTCTAGTTCTGAGATTGTACACTCTATAAGCCTTAGCTTGGGAAGAGTATCCAATAAAGTGTCCATCATCTAATTTTCTCAAAACTTGGCAATTTGATCTTTGGTATTCAAGATGGTGCAAGGACATCCAAATAACCTAAGAAAACTAATGAAAGATCTCCTCTTGTGCCAAAGTTCATAAGCAGTTTTGCCATGAGTCTTAACTACTAAAACTCTATTTTGCACATAGCAGACAGTCTTGACTGCTTCTGCCCAGAAGGTGATGGGCAGTTTAGAGTCAAACAGCATGGTTCTTGCAGCTTCAATCAGTGTCCTGTTTCTCCTCTTAGCAACACCATTTTGCTAGGGAGTCCTAGGAGCACTAAATTGTCTTGTAATACCCTTTTCATCACTGAATGTATCAAGGATATGGTTCTTAAATTTGGTTCCTTGATCACATCTTATGATCTTGACCTTATGATCAGATTGATTCTCAATCTTTAAGATGAAATTCTTCAGAATCTCAGGAGTCTCATCCTTATTTCTAAGAAGAAAACCCAAGTGAATCTTGTAAAATCATCTGTGATCACTAGACAGTATAAGGTCGTTCCTAAACTCATTACACTGGTGTGGACAAAGAGATCCATATGTAACAAGTGTAGGGGTAGTGATGGAGTTCTTTTCCTTAGGCTTGTGAGATACCTTATGTTGCTTCCCTTTCAGGCATGCAACACAGTGGTCATCACTTGTAAACTCTTTCTTTAGCATTCCAGTTACCAATCATGCTTAATCATTTTATTCATGTTCTTAAAGTTTACATGGCACATTCTTTTATGCCATAGGAAAGACTCATCACTGTTGGCTTTAGACAGAAAGCATGAAACTTCTCCAGAGGGAGAGGTTTCTTGCAAATCCATCTTGTACATGTTTTCTTTCCTGGGGGCTCTAAGCAAGATATGCTAATGAGGAATGACCACACCAGGCTTAAGAACAATGCACTCATGCTCAGTAAAGAGTATGTTTTGACTCTGATCACAAAATTGAGATACACTAAGAAGATTGTATCCAAGCTCCTTTACAAAGTTTACCTTTTCTATGCTGAGCTTACCATTTGTGACCTTGCCCCTTCCAGAAATGTAACCGCCTTCATCTCCTCCAAAAGCAACTGGTCCTCCATCAATCCTTTCAAAGTTCTGGAGTAGTGACCTATTGTCTGTCATGTGCCTGGAGCAGCCACTGTCTATGATCCAGACATTTCTATCTGTCTTCAGCTGTCCCTGCACAAAGAGAAAGATTAATTACAACTGGAAACCCAAGCCTTGCTTGTCTTGGGCTCATTTGCAGAAGGTAATTCAACAGTAATAATCCTATGGTTGTACTAAGAGGATCTTGAGCTGTTGTTGATAGAGAAATCTTAGTCACTTGGTCTTTCTTAGACGTCCACACCACCTTTGGAGTCTTGGACTTGACCTTCAAAACTTTAGAAGTTTTTGGAACTTCAGAAGTTTTGATGACTGAACCTTTGGAAGATTCTGCAGACACTGCAGAGACTTTAGTGCTTTGGAAGAACTCTTTTCTTCCGAGACCAAATATTCTTCCGAAGAGAATTTTCCACTTCCCTTCTTGTTAGATTTAGAACTTCCGAAGGAAACTGGTTTTCCTTCCAAAGCTTGAATCTTCTTAGAACTCTTTGAAGCCTTTGTTTTAGTCATATGGACAGTACCTTTAGGATTGAAGGGACAATCCTTGGCAATGTGAGTGGTGCTGTCACACATAACACAGTTCATCTTCTTCTTCACAAGAGCCTTTTCTTGAGAGTAAGACTGTCTTTGGTCACTTCCCTTCTCCACCTTCATCTTTGAAGATGCTGAGACAGTCCTCTTGGGCTGAGGACTGTGCTTGGAGTTTGATGGTACAGGCTGTGCAACAGTGGTACACAGCAGATCAGTCTTCTTCTTGCTACTGAGATGAGTTGAACAAGAACCAGAACTCTTAGCAGAAGAGTTTTGGTTGATGTCTTCAGTCCCTACCACTTTCAACCCTACAGAAATAAAAACTTGTTTCTGCTTAGAGTCAAAAGTAGCCTTGATCTCTTGAGCCTTCCTGCATTTCTTTTGCTCTTTCTGATCAAGTTCTTTCTCATGGACTTGCTCATCAAAGTCTTCACTTTCTCCTCAGAAGGATAGTGGCCCTTCTTGGAATCCTCCTCTTCACTCTTTGTAGAGGGATTCTTCACTATCTCTTCTTCATCCTCCTCACTAATTGGATCTATGAGAGGAAGCTTATCTTCACAAGTTCCACACCTAGGAGATCTTACTGACAAGATTATGTGCGGAGGAGCTATCTCATTGGATCCCAGTCCCTGTCTATTTTGATAGCACACTTTGTTGTGCAGGGATGAGGATATCATGTTCTTGAAGGTCTCCTCTTCAAGAACACTCTTTTCTGCCCTGGCTTTGCTAATCACAAGCTCAGCCTGGCACTCGGTTAACTTGGTTATGAGATCTTTAATTTGAGTCCTAAAATCTGTGTGTTCATGTTTTAGAACTGAAATGGTTTTCTCTAAGTCCTCTATTTTCAACTTATAATCATTTTAGATTTTTTAAAATCAGATTTTAAAATGTTTAAGGACTCAACATCAGATCTCAGTTCCAAGTTATAGGACCTGTACCTGTTAACTTTAGCAATGCATTCAGGAGTACAGAGATGTTCCAATACCTTGGCTTCATCATGATCTGCCATCAGTGATTGGTTTGGAGAAGCATCTTCCACCTGAAAGCTATAGTCAAAGCCTCCTTCTTCAACAGCAACAACAGCTTGCTGCTTTGACTTCTCATTATGGAGAGTTTTGTCAGTGTAGTTTGGTCTGGATTGTGTTTGGCCATCATTTGTTCTAGGTTCCTTACACTCTCTGGCAAAGTGGCCCATCAAGTTACAGTTGTAACACTTGACTTTGCCTTTGTCCAGTCCAAACTTTCCACTGGTTGCATTGCTTAGAAACTTCCTTCCAGTCCTCTTGTAGAACTTCTTGGCTCTATAAGTGAGAAGAGCCATCTGCTGGACTATTTCCATATATTCTAGATCATCTGGGTGGATACAGTCCAGGTCTTCAAGAGTGAAAAGAGAGTTGCCACAGCTTTGATCAGAAGACACAAAAGCTTGAGAAGAGCTGTCTCTTGGAATGGGCTTCCTTGAGTGTAGTTCTCCCTTGGTGTCTCTGGGAAGGTGATGAAAGGACCCTTGGGTGAGTTGTCAGGGTAGCATAAGAGATGATGTTGGGTTCTATGCTATCCCTTTCAACCACATGTAGGGCTGAACCCATTTGATTGTTGGAGTTGCCAGATGAACCTTGCATGTTCATCTCCATCTGGTAGCCACTGAGAATCCCATATAACTCTATCAGAGTAAGAGTTTTGAGATTTTCAGTTCTCTTGATCACCACCCAGTAGTGTATCCATTGCCTAGGAAGTGAGGACATGAACTTTCTTATAATGTCTCTGTTTTCAAGAGAAACTCTTCCATCCACAAGGGTATCCACAATCTCAACATACCTGAAGTACTACTGAGTCATGGTTTCACCTGTTTTGAAGGTGAAGTTTTCAAACTGCTGCTTCAGGAGATCCTTCTTGTTCTCTTTGGCTTCAGAAGAACCCTCATACATTAGCTTCAGTGCATCCCACAACTGCTTGGCTGTTTTGCACTTCTTGAAACCTCTGTACACAGAGTTTGGAAGGGCAGTTTGAAGAGCTATCATGGCTTTTCTGTCTATCTCTACTCTCTTCCTATCTTCATCAGAGTAGTTAGCCACATCTTTGGGAATCATACCAGCACCAGTAGCAAGGGTGTGCTGGGTATGAAAGGTCCATTCTTAATAGACTCCACATTCTTGAATCAAGAGACCTGATGAAACCTTCCATTCTTAAACACCGGGTGTCAAACTCATCAAGAGTGATCAGTGGGAACTTGTTCATGGTTCCAGTTTCCATATTAGTTTTGGAAATGGCTGCCATTAGAAAAGTTTAGTATTTGTGTGTGTGAGGGATCTAAAGATGGTGAGATCTTATATCAAGAGCCTTGAAAGCTCTGATACCAAATGCAGGATCGTTGAAGTGTATAAGTTACAACACAACAACACAAAGAGGAGATAAACTAAACTTAGATCAAACAGTAAACTGGATTAACCAAGTAATGACACTTAAGAACACAAGTAATATAAGAGACAAAATACAAAGAACACAAGTATTTGGTTTTCAAGAATGCAATATATTGCCTTCTCTATGTTCTATTACAAGTGTTACAAAAGCATATTCGAAAGATACAAGAACATGATATACTTATACAACATCCTATAGCCGGCTATACTTTGAAAGCCAGCTGGATACAATTGACTAGACACACACAAAATCAATTGTACATAAAGTAGAAAGTTACAGACTCAAGACCTCAATGTACAGTTACCAAAAGCATGGACCTTTTCACCAAACCATGTTAGTTGGTGACTTGCAGAGTTGCAGGGGAAAGGTGTCCAGCTTTATGGAACAGTACATCAGATAAAGCATGTTACTAAAAGTCTTCGGAAGAAATTCGTCTTCATGAACTTGAAGCTTCGAAGACTTTGTCTCTGAGGCTTCGGAAGACTTCATCTTTGGCTTCGAAAGATGTTGGTCTTGGCTTTGGAAGATTTCACACTTAGAGTATTCCTGTTGCACATGTGAAACTTCCGAAGCATTCTACTTCAATGCACTTGTGCAGCATGCAGGAAAGACTAAAGATGTTTAGGTTGCATCAGCCTCTTCATTAGACTCTACAATTGTATTTCACCTTTTGTCCGTCAGTCATGCCACCAAGTGTGAGTTTGACACCATCAGCTCCTACAGGCATGCTGTACCCCGACTCTATAGACTCTCACAGATTTGGATCTACTCCGTTTAAGTAGATCTCGAAACGTTGTTTCCATTGTGGATATTCGTCTAACGTGATCAGCTTTGGGGGTTTGTTGTGATTCCCCACCTCATTCTCCAATAGCAGTAAATTTTGTATACGTGAGTCTCTCCCTGTTATAAAGGCTAAATATTGGTCTTCCATTGATATTAACTTTAACTTTAAACCAACCTTGTGTATTAGTGCGAATGAAGTTATGCGATTGGGCTATTCGAGCGATTGAACTATGCGGATGGTTCAATCGTGCGACTAAACAAATGCGGATGACTCAGTCGGCCGAATGAACTAATGTGGATGAACAATGCGAATAGTCTTCTCAGTCGGACGAATGGAAGTGCGACTGAGTCCAATCGTGCGTATGGGGAATGCGTATGACCTCAGTCGTGCGATGGAGTCAATCGTGCGACTGAACCTGCTGGATTTCGAAAATTTCTAGGTTTAAGGTGTTTGAATGCAAAACCACGAATTTTCGCTAACCCTAATTTTCGTATGCCGGAAAAAACTTAACTTTACGATTAGGAGACGTCTAAAACCCGATTTGACACAAAAGATTGCGTTTTTTAGCGTAAAAACACAATTTTTATATCAAAACGATTGAATCATGCGTAAATCTAGAGCCAAGCTCTAATACCACTTGTTAGGGATCGTGTACTCAACAAATACTAACAGATTTACGCGTATACCGAATCAAATAGTGCGAAATCCTATTTGATTGGTGATCCAATCAGTGAGACCGCACGTATAATCAATTAAGGATTGAATGTAAACGTTAAGAACGATTAGCAATCGATCTACTGCGATCTTTGAAGTTGGAACAGGTTACTAGTGGTCTCTGGAAGGCTAAAGTATGTCTGGGTATCAAGATATTCGAAGTGTCACGTTTTTCCATGAATTAAGCGGTATTTATAGGTTTAGGTTTCTCATTCGGGCGACTGAAAGGGTTCAGTCGTGCGATTGAGTCATGCGATTGATCCATTCGCACGACTGAGTATTCAGTCGTGCGATTGAGCCAATCTCATGTTTCAATCATGCGACTGATCCAGTCTCCCGATTCAGTCATACGACTGGTTCATTAGCATGAAGTTGTTAATGTGTATGGTCCATTAGCATTGGCCAATCGCATGAGAACTTTACATGATTAAGTTTGAATATATTTCATAGTCATTTATTGATTTAGATAGTATTCAAACAACCATAACCTATATAGTTAAGTCAATAAGCGTTATTACATACCAACCAATGAAATATTCAACATTAAGCACAACCACATATTGCATTTCATTAAGTACCCGTACAATTACAATTACATAAATGTAAGACAATACAAAGATATTACATTAAGATCAGAAACTAAAGACATATATATCTATAGTGATCATCACCATCACTAATACTACTAGTACTATTACATCACGTCTAATTTTTTTTGATAAATTCACAAAAGATAACATTATTTTATTGTTTAACCAAACGCGTTATATATTACCATTCTTAAGAATATTCAATGTTTGCAGAATTTATATTTATAATATCCTAATATTTGTTGCATGGATTTCTTTTTTAACATATTCTAATTTTAATTTTAGCAAAAAATTGGTTGAAACAAACGTTGATTTTATATATTTGTCTCATTTGAAAAACAAAGAAGGTAACGAAATCACGCGGTTACTTGAACAAATATTTTTTAGTTTTACTTTTGTACGATTATGTTTTCTTTTTTTAAATATATAAGAACATTTATAGTGAATTCTTTATTATCATTCATATAATCACATTAAAAATACTATTTTTTTAAATTAAATAATATTTTTATATACTTATTATTACTTCTTTTTTTTTCTTCACTCTTAACTACTTTCGAAAATATTAAAAAAAATCTAGGAATTAAATAGTGATTCATCAAATATAAAAACGAACAATAAAATTTTCTTTTTTATTAATTCACAACTAATAAAAACCATTCTCTATAATATAAGAAACACACTCACAAATTATTAAGGATCCATTGTAATGCTATAAGACTTTGGGAACATGTTGCTTACTAGCTTCTTCCCTTCAAATTCTCGTCTCTTAACCCGTAGGTTGCTAAACTTAATCGACCACAAGGAGAACTATATTAGTGATTTATTTAAACTAAATTGCAAATTTATCTCTAACTCTGGTTTATTTTATATATAAATAAAACCAGCCTAAAAAGTCATGTATTATATTAGTTAAATAAAAATATATTAAAATTTTAGTAGTAAAATATTAGAAATTAAAAAAAAGGGAAACAAACCTATTTGTTAAGTGGAAAAAGAGTTACAAGAAGTAAATGACAATAACAAAATTTTAGAAACTAACAAAAAAACGTGAGAAACAAACTTATTTAATAGGTGAAGAAGCATGAACGAGAAAAGTAAATGAGGGCTCATAAAATTTTGACAAGTGCTGCCCTTATTTTTTTCACCTAATACACTTGTAATTATACATCATACTAATTTACACTCACTTACTTATACGAGCATATAAAAATAAAACTGAAAATTAAGATTACAATAGTAAAAAATTGTTTTTATTTAGTATGTTAAATATCAAAATTAAGTGAGATGTCATAAATATTAAAATTTGAAATAATATTTTTATTATATGAAATGCCATAAATATTAAAATTATTACATACCAAAAAATACCCTTGGGACTAGATATGTAATTTTAATTTTACTATAAAAAATGTATTATAAGATCGTATATATAGATACGTAATGAAGATATATATATTTATGTTTGTTACATAAATATTTATGTGGTCTCAAACTCCTCATGTAAATTTAGATATGTATTTCACGACTTTCCCTTTATATATAAATTTTAAAACATAATTATTTTATATGTATTACATTATTTTATAAACTATAAAAGACAATAATGAAAATAATTTACGATTACATCATCTTAAAGTTTAAATTATAAAACTTAATGATGTTTATATTATTTTTATATTAAATACCACTTAAAAATGATTGTAACTAATTTTCATACAATTGTTTAATTTTATGTATCAATAAAGCAAAATATTGTATGAAGAAAGCAATCAATGAAAAAAAGAAAAGAATAATCCAAGAGATGGTTTTGCCTTTTCTAGATCCTCCAATTATTAATATGTAGGAAGACGTGCCCTACTAAACTACACACCCTTGTCGTTTACAACTAATCTCAATAGATTTGTTCTAGACATGAGGTAACACAAGCTCGTACATATATATCAACGGACTTGAAATTAACTACCATGTTGCATTATATGTTTGTTGATCATTACAGAATGTGTGATATTAACGAAGCAACAATTTTGCGTCCATGTATTGATACCTTATATATGTTTGTTGATCATTATAGAATGTGTGATATTTATATCTCTTCCCTCTAACAAACAAAGTTTTATAGGAACACGCGACAATCAATAAAAGCCTTCCCAATTGAGTTTTTCCACCTAAGGCGTTGTTTGACAACTTCTGAATGATGAAGTGTTTAATCAATAAGAGGTCTGAATTATTAAGTGTTGAACCATTAAGAGGTTTGAACCATTAAGAGCTAGTATATCATTTAATTATTCAAAAACAAATGTCTGACCAATTCAGATAATATGTCTAAACATTCAGTATTAAACATCTTAACCATTCAGCATCAGTATAATGTTTAACCATTCAGAGGTAAACGTCTTAAGCATTCAGACATGTGCTGACGAAACAAACAGTCTGAATCATTAAGTGTTGAACTATTCAGACATCTGAACCATTAAGAGGCTGATTAAGAGGCTGCCAAACAGCCCCTAAAACTTATTAAATTATTGCAGGGCTGGTTAAGGGATAATCAATACAATTAGTCTCATAATAAGAAGAGTGTTAAAATATTTGACAGATCAAATAGAAAACTGGGTTTAAGTGAAAGACACTACGAACACAAGTAATTAATGAGACAGAATAAAGAACAAGAACAAGATAAGTATGATTTTTAAAAATATTGTATATTGTTCTCAAGTTATACTACAAGTGTTACAAAGCATAAAGATGAATATAAGAACTTGAAATACTTTATATTGTATCCTACAATCAATTATACTTTAAAAACCAACTGGAAACACTAATCTAGAGAGCAAAATCAATGTACAGTCAAAAGACAGATTGTCTTTCGACTTATAACTATGACATGTCATAACTCACATCCTAATATATTACAAAAATTATAAAATGTACAAAGTAGAAAGTTACAAACCCAAACCATAATCTACAATTTACAAAAGAATGGATCTTTTCATCAACTTGAATAAGTTGGTGAGTCTTTACAGTGGTGTGGAAAGTGATCAGCTTTTGTCAATAATTGATAAGAGAAAACATATATTCTCGGTTTTTAGAAGAAATCAGTCTGCAGTCTTTTGATTTCGGAACACTTTGTCTTTGAAGCTTCGAAAGACTTCATCTTTTTCTTTAAAACATTTAGTCTTTGACTTTGAAAAATTTTACATTTGGAATATTTTTTTCTGAGTTGTTTAAATCTTCTGAAATAACTCTACTCGACATTTTATGCATCTATGCTGGAAGCCCTTTGGTTACTTTGGTTGAATTAGTTTTTAGGTATAAACCTTACAATTATTATTTCATTTTATTTTATAAACTATAATTTAGAAAAAAAACATATATTAATCATTTCAAAAAACAATTAACGGTTACCATAATTATCATTTCAAATAGTTTTCATATTATAATTTTATATCAAATAAAGGTGCTTGATATATGTTAACTTCTTAATATTTAAATTATTTTAAAGTTTTCGTATATGTTAAAAAAGTAATTGTTACGAAAATAATATCTTAGTGCAATAAAAAATGCAATAAATTTACATATTACACAAACAATCATTTGTAATAAGAGTAAATTATATGGATGGTATAAGTGATTATGATAAATGGTATAAGTGATTATGATAAATGGTATAAGTGATTATGATAAATCTTAAATTTGGTTCTTAAACTTTAAAATCTATGAATATAGTATCTAACATTTCTTTCTATTTTATATATGGTCTTTATGTTTGTTAGTTAACCGTTAGTGATGTTTAATATTATAAAAATTAACATTTTACTTGCATTAATCATCTATTTACTTTACCTTTTAAACTATAGTATTATTTTTATTTAAGAAACTTTTATATTTTATTTTTCAATTTTTTTATTTTTTATATTATTTTTTATTATTTCATTATGAGTAAATTACTATTTGCATCCTTGACGTTTGTTTATTTTAACCACTTGCATCCCTACGGTTTCAAAATTGTCATCCGGCCCCTGACATTTCATGTTATCTTTATGTGAGTCTATACGTTTCATTTTCATCTCCATTTGAGTTCAAATGAGTAACACTGTTAATGTTTCTGTTAAAATTATTATTAAAATGACGAAACTACTCTTAAAATTAAAACACACATCTACCCCTTCCCCTTCCCCTACCTCCACTTCCACATCTACCCCTTCAACACCACCACCGTTGTGACATCCGTCACCTTAAGGTCCGTCGAACGACATAAATAAGCATAGAATTATTTTAATTATTCTTCCTTTTCTTCATGAACTCCTGCTTTAAGGAATCATGTCTGCTTTATTTTCCCTTGTGCCTGTACTTCCTCCGAGAACGTGTGCTCAGCATAAACCTTTTATAAATTTCATCACCATTACCACCAAATATATCGTTTTTAATGTCAACCATTGTCATTAATAAAACCATTTTAGACTATCAATAACCATTAAACACGCTTTTAACCTTAATATAACGAATATTTTAAGGTCGTAATCAACCGAAACAAATTTTGGGGAACTCGAGGGTTAAGTGCAGGGACTAAACTTGCCATTTTTCAAACTTGGGCTGGGTATATAAGCCCATACTCCAGCCCTTAATCTCATTTCATCTCCATCTTCTTCATCCTCTCCACCTTCTTCTTCACATCTTCTTCATTCTAGCACCAAATCCAACCCGCTTGGCCTTGTTTTTGTCGTCTAGACTCCATCTACGGCCTAGTCTACTCTATTCTAGTAGGTAGACGACCTTGGTTGTCCCTTTCCTTGCTTATTCACGGCTGTCCAAACTAGGGTTTCGGGTGTTCGGGTTCAACTCGAACACATGAGGCCGTGTGGGTGCGTGTGAGGTCTTTCTGCTTGTGTTTCATGTTTGTGTATGTTTGTAGAGTGTTTCTGGAAGTCCTTGTTGTGTAAAACCCGTGCTCGGAGCAGCCGAAGGATGCTTTGCACTTCTGCAGTCGCGAACCTGCAGTTCAGGCGACTGGGTCTGTCATGCGACTGAGCCGTGCGACTGGTGAGTCGTGCGACTGAGTCATGCGATTGTGTCTGTCGGGCGACTGAATCGTGCGACTAGGGATGTCATGAGACTGAGTTGTGCGAATGAATGAATGTGTGTGCGATTGAGTCAATGCGGATGAGTGTGTGTGTGCGATTGAGTCAGGTGACCGACTGAATGTATGCGATTGTGCGTGTTTCGCACGACTGGATTCCAATTGCACGAATGAAGGTTCAATCGCACGAAAGTAGCTAATTCGCACGATTGAGGGTTGATTCGTGCGCATGGAGGTTGGGTCGTGCGAATGTGTGTTGTGTGGTACGACTGAATGCCAGTCATGCGAATGAAGACTCAATCGTACGAATGAAGCTGATTCGTACGATTGAAGGTTGATTCGTACGAATGGAGCGTTGAGTCGAGCGTCTGGTCCTGTTGTGTGACTGATGATGTTGAGTGTGAAATTCCCCTTGAACGTCTGATGATGATAAAGTAACATCAGTAAAAGTGTCATTGCTTGACCACAAAGATTAAAGTCAACGCTATCAACATGCACATACTATTTCAATTGAAATCAACCTAACATTTTACAAATATCGATAATCCAATTGGAACTCCAAATACTTAACAAGTGCTATCTTTCATAACCATGAGATCATTTCACGGATGTCATAAGCAATGACGACTACTCGTAGTACTTGGATCTACATAAGATCTGATACGTGTGTCCGCTTGTGTGTGTGTGCTACCCACGACCCTACCGATACAACCCAAACTGACCAAACATTTCTATATGCTTTATACATGTCATTAATGCTTAACAATAAATGTCAATAGGTGTTTGACTGTTCATTGCATTCAACTGTTGGGAATCTTGATCATTCATACTTACCACTTAACATGTGAGTTTCATGGCCCCTTTTTGTGCTTATACTACTTCGCAAACATTTACAAACATGGAGGAAAAGTATGCTCGCCCATTTTCTATGTTGTACCACATACATACAATTTACATACTTAGAATCAACGTGCTACTGTTTTGTGGGTACTTATCTGATACATGCTTGAGTCTGCTTTGTGGTTCTTTCTTACAACCATTTAATTCCAGTGTGGAACCGACAGTTAGGTATTGGTAGTACTACTGGGTTGACACCCCCACCCTCGTGTTGGTATACTAGTTAGTACCAACAATAGCCAGGTACGGGCCTTGGGTCAATATATTCCGACAAAATTCTTTGTGTAAGTCATTAGGTTTGGTTCTAAAGCTCTTGTCATGTGATTTTGCTTACTTATAACTGTATGCATGGTATTCTGCAACAACTTTATACAGCATCAATTACTTATTTACTTCAAACCTGGAAACTCACCAACAATTTTGTTGACCATTTTGAGCATATCTTTTCAGGTGATCATGCTAGCTGAGGTTCTAGGTGTGCTGCCTTAGTGGAGACCCTAGGATGCATTTTCAGGCTAAACTTGTCTTTTTGAAAACAATTGTTGTAACTGTTTCAAACAACATTACACTTTGTAACCTGTTCCCGGGTTGTGGGAATTGCATACAATGTTATTATCTATGTTTATCTTATATCATGTTTATGCTTATGGCTATGTGGTCGTGATTACTGACTAAACACGACACAAGTCCCCTTGTTGTCGGGTGTCGTCATGACACGCTTGTCATCATTATTATTATTGCATCTCTATCGCTTACCATGTGTTATGACGATTCCCGTCTCGTTACGCCCCCGTGTTTCCGCTCTTAGCGGGGGTGTGACAACCATCGTCGGCCTCATCTCCACCTCCCTCCGCTCCGCCCTCGACTGCCCCCTCGACTACGCCCGCTCCTACCTCGCCGAATCCTCCCCGCCACCGTCGCCACCGCCGTCTACCTCGACTCCAATCTCATCCTCATCGATGACATCGCCGCCCTTGCCGCGACCCCCATCCCCCCTCCGCCGTCCTTGCCGCGCCGGAGTACTGCAACGCCAACTTCACCACCTACTTCACACCTACCTTCTGGTCAAACCCATCTCTCTCTTCCACCTTTGTTAGTCGAAAACCCTGTTACTTCAATATCAGCATGATGGTGATCAACCTCCAGAGGTGGCGCTCCGGTGACTATACGAAAAAGATAGAGGAGGGATGGAGTTGCAGAAGCGTATGAGGATATATAAGATGGGGTTTTTGCCGCCGTTTCTGTTGGTGTTCGCCGGAAAGATAGCGCCAGTAAAGCACCGGTGGAACCAACATGGGCTTGGTGGTGATAATTTCAGGGGGCTTTGTAGGGATCTACACCCGGGTCCGGTGAGTCTGTTGCATTGGAGTGGGAAAGGGAAGCCGTGGGTGAGGCTTGAAGTGGAGAGATCGTGTCCTCTTAATGCTCTTTGGGCGCCATATGATCTGCTGAAACCTCCGTTTTCGTTTGATTCTTAAAGAAGATCGATGATGAGTATTGTGTTTGCAGAGTGATGATGATCATGAGGAATAATGGTGTTTGCAGATCTGTAGGGGGAGGTTGTGATGGAGTCAGATTGTGATCATGAGTGTGACATCCGGTAATTTTTCCGTTAGCAAACTCCGTTAGTGCCGTTACGTCTTGTATACACGTGTCATGAGCACACACTAGTTGTCGTTTAACGTTGGTGACCTAATAAGAATTAATAATGTTACATTAATGATAATCTAATTGATTAGATGATTATTGTGTTATGCTTATGTGTTTACTCAATTTAGATGTTAACGGTGAATTTTATCGCGTAACATGGAAACGCGTATATTTAAATTGCCTATCTTGTGACTAGTGAAAATAATGTAAATATTATTATTGTTGATTAATAATGTTGGTATTATTAAGTTAAAACCTTTTAAAAAGTGTTTAAAATAATAGTTTTTATAAAATATAAAATAAAGGGGGTTAAGTGTAATTACCTAAAACTAAAACTTAACAAATTTAACAAACCCTAATCCCCCCAAACCCCAAATCGGCCGCAAATCCTCACCCCACTCCCTCTCTTGTGATTTTGATCAAGAAACAATCATTGTGCTTCGATTTTGGTCGATCTCAAGCTATAGAACACGTTAGAATCATCAATTGCAAGATATTACACGTGAAGAGGTTAGAATTTTACAAGTTCTCTGTTTACACGTACTTATGTACTTACATGATCTAGGTAACCTCTGAAGGTTGTCTGTCCACTCTTTCTTCCAAGTAAACCCTAAGTAGTTGTTACGCATATCAGGTGAGTTCATGTCCCGCTCTTTACTTAACCTCGTTTGGGGAAGATAGCATACTGGTAATCTACAAAGCTTTATATATTTAAGTTGTGTATAATATAATGTGGTGATGTTTATCATGAAAAAGTCCTCACACTTTCGAATTGTTAATATTGAATAGCGGGGAAACTTGGGTAGTACTACTGGGTCTGATGAGCCCCACCTGTGTGACTCGAGGTCAACAGGGTGCAATTTGTCCTAATGAACATTGTCACGACCTAGTAAGTCATGACAGGAGACAACAACTTATCACAGTCAGCTTCAATTGCAAAATCACTATGAATTAATATTTATTGTTAATAGACTAGCTATCTGTTACCATACACTACTTATATATCTCAACTGTTAATTGCTTATATTTGAATATCAACTCTTGAACTCACCAACCATTGTGTTGACATTTTAGTATGCTATTCACAGGTTATTAACTTCGCTTGCCTTTAGAAGCACTGCACGGATTCGTTATGCATTCTAAGACTCTATTTTTAGAGACATCTTTGTTGGTGTTTATTTAATTATGTTTAAACATTTAGGTTGGCGCGTGTTTTGCCTTATTATGCATTTATGTACTTTGGGTTTCTTTACTTACAAAACGCTTCCGCATGGTTCTAAAGTTTGAACTTTGGTTGATTTTATGCTAATGTTGGCATATAAAGTCGTTCTGAGTAACTATTGACTGTGATCCTGGTTTGTTCACATGCCTCACGGTAAAACTCTGCACGTGGATTTTGAGGGTGTGACAGATTGCTATAAGAGCCACTGGTTATAGGGAACTAGGTTGCATACACACTAGGCTATAACCGCACACAGTTAGTTAGTTACCTTTGCCTTATTTCCTCTACTGTATACTCATTGGCATACATATCACACTCTCTGCAGCATGGCATCGTCATCGAGAACTCCGGGTAAGCGACCTGCATCACCTACACGATCTGAGTCCCCACCTCCCGCACCTGTACCTGACTGGCCCCGTCTAGCTTATCCTCGAGGGGAGATTGATTGGGATCAACCTTTTGCATTGATGGAGCGTGACGCCCCATGAGACTGGAGTTTCTACCCCAAGTTCGTTGATCACATAATGCATAGGGAGCGCGTACATGTCCCGAGGCCCAGGACTAGGAGCAACGCTGATAAGCCAATGCCTTCACTTCCGCGGATGGTGCAGTCCAATGAGCTACTGATTGCTACACGGGTGGCTGCACTGGATACTGAACAACAACGAGTCAGGAGACTCACGAGTGATGTTTGTACACTACAGCATGAGGTGTACAAACTACGACATCAAATGGATGAACTTGAGGATCGACACGGGAAGACCCTAAATGGATGTTACCACATGGAAGACGGTCTTATAGCACTTAAAGTACGCGTAACTGCTCGTGAAAGCGGATGCAGTAGCCGATAACAGAATTGCTACCTTAGAAGCCCAATTGACAGCGCTTCAAATTGCCATATCTCCTGCTCCTGCAGAAGACCCTGAGGATGAGGATCCCGAGGAGGAACCCGGGAAGGAGGAACCGGTGGAGACGGAAGATGACAGTGATGGGTCGGATGTCGTCAATTGATTTCCTTTATATGACTTGGACTATGTAGTGTTTCTCTCTTTTTGAAACCTGTGTGGGAAGGGTTGTTTCCCCACCCCAATGACAAACTTAAATTGTGAGTCATTTACAATTTATTTATCTTGGTTATCATTTTTGTTATGAATGTTGTGGTTATGATGATTCATTAATCCTTACTGTTTACTGTACTTCAATGGATAAATGTGTATGATGTTACTCATTATTGTATTTGTGAATGTAAAGTGAAAAATGGACGCCCGTGGACGTGGACATGGATGTGGGCGTGGACGTGGACGTGGCGCCGGAGACCATGGCGGTGGTGCTATAAACATGATCCCTGCTGAAGTAGCTGCCCTGATAAATGAGCATGTTCAGACAGCGGTGGCTGCTGCCCAGACGGGATAGCCAGCAAGTAAACAATGATAGAAAGTAAAATCAAATATCATGATGTAACCGTATAGGATATGTGATCAATGTTTGTTGTGTTAAAACAGGACCACCGGTGTGTACCTATAAGTCCTTTATGGACTGTAAACCACACACCTATAGCGTTACTGAAGGGGCTGTAGGACTGGTACGATGGTTTAAGAAGATAGAGTCCGTTTTCTCCAAATGCAACTGCCCACCTGTTGACCAGGTGAAATATGCCACCGGGACACTGGAAGGTGCCGCTCTATCCTGGTGGAACGCGCAAGTCCAGATGCTAGGACAAGTGATGGCAAATGGGCTTCCCTGGACTGAATTCAAGGAGATTATGATTGAGGAGTACTGTCCTCGAAATGAAGTACAAAAGCTGGAGATGGAGTTTTGGCAACTTAAGATGCAGGGCACGGAAATCGGCCTACACCACCTAAACCCATGAACTAACCACCCTATGCCCGGGGATGGTGAACGAAGTGCACAATAGGGTTGAGCATTACATACGGGGATTAGTACCCGAAATTCAAAACATGGTGACTTGTAAGGCCCCGTTCCCGGGACGCTTACAGCTCGGTTCTCATTGCACACAAAATGTATAATTACATTTGTATTTCATAAATCGTAGCGGAAAACTAAAACAAACTTTCATTTCCATGTAAAAGCTTTTGCAAGTTAATACAACATTCATTACAAAATAGCTTGTTCGCATTACAATGCAAAAACATTAATCAAAAGAATGCCATCCCCAAAAGAGCTGAGTAGTCGCCCGTGCCATCCTCAGCAAACATTACCTGCCAACTGGAAACACATCAAAGTTAGCATTGCTGAATGAGTTCTAGTTTTATGAATACAACATACTTTACTTCCATATAAAACCATTCGTTACTTTTACATGATCACACATCGTACGTACACATAGATAATATCTTATATCTTCTTCATTCATTCATTCGTTCATTATGACTTTACTTGCGCATCGAACATCATCCTTACCAATACCATGTGCTACACCCCGGTTAGTCGTAGCTACCGGCCGAAGTCAACAAATGAACAGCTAAACGTATGCCACAGTACTAGGACTAACCATCAGTCTTAGCTACTGGCCGAAGTCAACAAATGAACAGCTAAACGTATGCCACAGTACTAGGGGTGAGCGGTAGAGGTTCTACATTAAGAGCCAATCACAAAGAAGGACCCGTCATCCGATACGTGCAAGACGTTTCATTCGTTCATTAATACTTCGTCATCATCATGTTCCTCTTTCATTATCTTTCACTTTACGTTACATAATACTTCATTTATTCATTAACATGACACATAAGGCCACAAGAAAGATAACGTACATCATATTAGGAACATAGCACACACAGTCATCATTATCATCATACAGGGCAACACCATACATACATAACGTACATAAACTTGCAATACCATCATCATCCTCATCATGCCCAACATGCTTTCTAAGACCTCAAGCGTCATTTTACAAACTCTTATGGGAACCTTTACATCAAAATTACATCTGCACTTTCCCCCGAAAGTCAGAAGTCAATCAACACCTTCCTCGGGTACAACAGCCCTATTCGGGCGTATGGACACCCTTCAATCGCATTGCCTCCATGCGACTGAACATCATGCGAATGAACTAATACGGATGAACACCTATGCGATGATGAACATCCAGTCGTGCGAATGGACAATGCGGATGAACACCTATGCGACTGGACCTTCAGTCGTGCGAATGGACCTTTAGTCATGCGAATGAACCTTCAGACGCATGACCCCCATGCGACTGGCCCTTCAATCGTGCGAATGAACCCCAATCGTGCGAATGGACCCCAATCGCACCCTAATCGGCCGTATGGCCTCCAGTTGGTCGCCTAACCCTAACTGATGCAGAATGCAGTTCATCCCGACTGCAGCCGAGGGTTTTCGGCCTCCAAACATCTAAACCATTTTAAGCCTAAATCGACCATCCTAAACTTAGGGATGCATACCATAACATTATACAAGCACACCCACGCAAGAAATCAAGCCCCAACGGGTCCTACACATACACACACGCATACATACGGGTTTTCACCCAAAAACACGAAAAAGGGTTTTCAGATGTGTTCCAGCCCCAACATCATTCAAAACATGTAAAAGAGGGGTCCTAGAACTCACCTAAACGAGCACAATGACAAGAGCTTCGATTTGGCTTGCTTCACGACGATTTTGGCGACCCGAACCAACCCGAACCAACACTTTTCCTCTTTTTCTCTCTTCTCCTCTCTAAGAAACTGAAATGTGGGGTGGTGGGGAGAGTGGGCTGCCCTCTCCCTACTAATATCACCACATTTCCCAACTTTTCTTTGTTGGCGAGTTGGTCCCTCGACTTTTGGACTTTATTTTCTTTTCTTTCTTCACCGGCTTCAAAATAGTAAATATTCGGGTGTTACAAGTCCACCCCCCTTAAATAGGTTTCGTCCCCGAAACCTGTTATTCGTCGAACAAAAACTGGATAATGCTGTCTCATTTCTTCCTCAGTATCCCACGTTGACTCGGATCCCTTCCTGTGCTTCCACTGTACACGCACAAGAGGAACCACTTTATTCCTTAGCCTTTTTTCCTTTCGGTCGATGATTGCCACTGGTTGCTCCACATAATTGAGCCGTTCATCTACTTCGATTTATCCAATGGGACAATCATATCTTCATCTGCTAAGCACTTCCTTAGATGAGATACATGGAATGTCGGGTGAATCCCACTTAACTCATCTGGCAACTCCAATCTATAGGCCACCTCCCCTACTCGAGCAATGATTCGGAAAGGGCCTATATATCTTGGGCTCAACTTGCCCCGCTTTCTGAATCTGATAATACCCTTCAAGGTGAGACCTTCAACATAACCCGGTCACCCACCTGGAACTCAATTGGCCTACGTCGCTTATCGGCATACGACTTCTACCTATCTTTGGCTGCCTTCATGAAGGCTTTATTTTTCAAGCTTCTCTGTCGTAGCCTCGATTACCTTGACGCTCCCCAATTTCTTCTGACCAATATCACCCCAACAAACGGGTGTTCTGCATCTCCTACCGTATAGCATCTCATATGGCGGCATACCAATGCTGGCATGATAGCTGTTGTTGTAGGAGAATTCAGCTAACGGTAGGTGGTCATCCCAACTTCCACAAAAATCAATCACACATGCTCGAAGCATGTCTTCCAATGTTTGAATGGTCCTTTCTGACTGACCATCGGTTTGGGGATGATAAGCCGTGCTAATATGTAACCTCGTCCCCATAACGTCGTGGAATTTCTTCCAAAATTTAGATGTAAACCGAGTGTCGCGATCAGACATGATAGACACCGGCACACCATGACGAGCTACATTTCCTTGATGAACAGATCGGCCAACCTCTCAGATGAATACGTCTCGCGGATCGATAGAAAATGAGCGCTCTTCGTCAGACGATCAACTATCACCCATATGGCATCATACCCTTTCGGAGTACGTGGCAGCTTCGTAATGAAGTCCATGGTGATGTGCTCCCACTTCCATTCCGGTATATCCAAAGGTTGGATCTTCCCATACGGCTTTTGATGCTCTGCTTTCACCTGTAAGCAAGTAAGGCACTTACTCACATACTCCACCACGTCACGCTTCACACCCGGCACCAATAATCTTTCTTCATGTCATGGTACATTTTCGTAGCACCAGGACGAATGGAGTATCGAGTCTTGTGGGCTTCATCCATTATCTTCACCCGTAGATCCCCAAAACGAGGAATCCACACATGACCGAATCGAGTTCTAACACCGAGTGTGTTTTCACCCAATTCCCCAACCAGACCTCTCATTCTTTCCGAGTTAAGGTGATCTTCTTTCAATGCCTCATCTTGAAACTCCTTGATTTGCTTCATCACATCAGAGGTCATGATTAGTTGATAAGCTTTCACCCGAATCGGTTCGGGCCTTTCCTTTCGACTAAGGGCATCCGCCACCACATTAGCTTTGCCTGGATGGTAATGGATCTCGCAATCATAATCCTTTATAAGTTCCAACCATCTCCTTTGCCTCATGTTCAAATCCTTTTGCTCGAAGAAGTACTTCAAGCTCTTATGATCGGTGAATATGGTGCACTTCGTCCCGTAGAGATAGTGCCTCCAAATCTTTAGTGCAAAGACCACGGCTGCTAGCTCCAAGTCATGAGTGGGATAATTAACCTCATGGAATTTCAATTGTTAGGATGCATAGGCTATAACCTTCCCTCTCTGCATTAACACACACCCCAACCCTGAGTAGGAAGCATCAGAATAAACCACCAGATCTTCGCTTCCATCGGGTAATGACAGAACAGGAGCTTGAGTCAGTCTTGCCTTCAGCTCTTCGAACGCCTTCTCTTGAGCTTGACCCCATACAAACTTCACATCCTTTCAGGTCAACTAAGTTAGTGGAGAAGCAATCTTAGAGAAGTCTTGGATGAATCTTCTATAGTAGCCCGCCAAGCCCAAGAAACTACGGATCTCGGATGGCGCCTTTGGTGACCTCCATTGCATAACCGCCTCCACCTTTGCCGGGTCAACCATAATCCCGCCAGGATTCACCACAGGACCCAAAAACTGAACTTCGCGCAACCAAAATGCGCACTTGGAGAATTTAGCATACAATTTCTCCCTTCTCAACGTCTCTAGAACCTCTCGAATGTGACCGGCATGCTCAGTCTTGCTCTTCGAATAAATCAGGATATCACCAATAAACACAATCACTGATTTATCCAACATAGGCTGACACACACGGTTCATCAGATCCATAAAAGCAGCTGGCGCGTTGGTCAAACCAAAGGACATGACAAGAAACTCGTAATGGCCATAGCGCGTACGGAAAGCTGTTTTAGGGATATCTTGCTCCTTCACCTTCAACTGATATAACCAGATCGAAGATCTATCCTCGAGAACCAACTGGCACCCTGAAGCTGATCGAACAAATCATCTATCCTCGGTAAGGGGTAGCGGTTCTTCACTGTCAACTTGTTCAGTTCGCGGTAGTCAATGCACATCCTCATACTACCATCCTTCTTCTTTACAAATAGGACCAGAGCACCCAAGGAGAGATACTCGGTCTAATGAACCCCTTATCAAGCAGCTCTCGCAACTGCTCCATCAACTCTTTCATCTCGGTTGGAGCCAACCGATATGGTGCCTTGGCAACAGGTTAGGCACCCGGTATCAGATCAATCTGAAGTTCAATCTCTCTGTCAGGTGGCACTCCTGATAAGTCTTCTGTGAACACGTCTGGAAAGTCACACACAACCGATACATCGGCTAGTTGTGGTGTTGGTGTATCCACATCTTTTACATAGGCCAAGTAAGCACTACATCCACGCCTCATACACTTTCCCGCCACCGCCATTGAGATCACCTTCGGGATCGTAGTAACCCGATCACCATAAACCGTTACCAAACTTCCGTCAGGCGCTGTCAACCGAACCATCTTCTTGCGACACACAATGTTCGCCTCGAAGTCCGCCAACCAATCCATCCCAAGAACCAAATCGAAACCACCCAAGGTCATCACGAACGGTCTAACAGGAAACTTATGACCCTCAAGTTCCACATCACAATTCTCTATCATCTCAGATGTAACATCTTGTTTTTTTTAACTAAAAGTTAACTTTGTTTATTCTTGTAAGGGTCATTATTGTCTATTATGAAACTTATGTTTGTTTATGCTTATTCACTATTGTCATTAATTTCTATGTATGAAAGTTAAAAATATAAATATTAAATAATATCATGTTAATATTAATAATAGTAATAATAATAATAAGTAATAATAAGTATAATAATATTAGTAATAATAAGATTACTTATAATAAAGTTACTTATAACAATAACTTGTAAGAGTTATTAAACTTAATAATGTTCAAAACATAAACTTAAATTAAGTTTAGGGGGTAGTTATGTAGTTTTCAAAACTTGAATTTAAAGTTCTATCTTAACATGACAAACCCTAAACTATAGGGGGTGTTAGTGTAAATTATTAAAACCCAAACCCCACCCTATTTATCTCCCGATTTTCCGGCCAGTCACCGGCCACCGCCGGCCGACCTCCGGCGGGTCCTAAAAACTCACCAGAACCTTCGAAAAACGACCCTAAACCATTCCAAACCTTTTAGTGTACATGATTCGAACCTGATCATAGCAATTATCACCTTTAAACGTCGGTTACTAATTCTAATCGAGTGTATAACCGAAGCATTAAAACCCACAGCCGTTCGAGCCTTAAACACTAATAATAACTCAATTAAATCAACACGAAGAACTTCTATCTACCTTTAATCGAATACAATCATCAATTTCACCTGAAACAAACATAAACATCGAATTCAATCATCAACACTGTCGCGGTCTGCAGCAAATTGAAACCCATTCTCTGAACCATCTCAACTGAAAATGATAGAGGGCTTTCAACCTTTGAGTCACGTGAAAGCTTCCTGCACAATTAATTTAAGTTCCATTATCATTTGCATCGTGAACGCTATACCACTCGGGTCGCGACTATTTCCTCGGTCTGTGGCATCGAAATCGATCTTAATCAGGTAGGTTTTGCACATAAATCTACTCGATTTCACTTAGGAATAAAAGTCCTAAGGTTAATGGGGTTGAAACTAACGGATCATTGCTCAATTTTGGGTTCGTTTGATCTAGGGTTCATGAGGAAATTTGGGGATTTGTTTAGGTTACATATTTAAGAATTAAAAACCAAAACATAACGCGACTGAGAGCCTGGTCTACTGGTTACACATACACACATCAACCTTGAGGTCTCGGGTTCGAACCGGGCACCCTTAAACATTTTTTTAAGGCTTTTCAGCCCTTAAATAAATTATAGAAAATTTTTAATAAATATAAAAAGGGTTTTTGTAAACTTTAAATATTTTCAAAGACATCACATTATTTTCTATATTTTTCTAAATTTAATTAATTATTATCTTTTTAATAAAGAATTTTAACAAAGGATGTTCTTGGATTATTTCTATTAAAATGGATTTTGAATAATAAATTAATAAATATTATTGGTCCAAATATTACCATTATTATCGTTAAAATCATGATTATTTCAAATGTTTATTCAAGTTATATTTAAACTTCACTAGCTATTATCGATGATTTAATTTTATTTCTTTATAATAATTTACACAAATGGTATATTCCTTGTTACATTATTTAGACTACTACAAAGATCCCCAAACTCCACTTGAAATTTTAGCTCTCGTTAAATCAATAATTCAATTATTAAACTTAAATCTTGTAAATACATATGTTTAGGTGCCTTGTGACGTTCATCTTGGAACGACGTTTACTATTCTTAAATAATCTCCATTATATACATATTATCACGTGAGTTTCCTTGCCCCTTTTTACATTTTCACACTATTTTGGGGTGAAACATGATACTTATACATCGTACACTTATAAATGTTTGAGACTTGTAATGCACTTGCAATTCATCTTTATATTTTGTCATGGTTATTTGTGTGTTGTAAGTGATTATATGAGATACATAGTTTGTTTACAATCATTAACTATTGCTAGCCTGGCGACGTCTTAGATCTTTGGGCCTGACAAGCCTATTTGGTGCTAAAGTCGAGGTATTGCGACTCCTAGGAGCCGTATGCTTGTGCACTAGGGAACCAAATACACTTAGCCAATCTTTCATACTTGTAATCAAGTCGAGGTTTGGTTGTAACGATATGTGTTCTATAACCTTACCAGCTTATAACCTATGACATGAATTGCTACTTGTAACTTTCTTTTTCATATTATGTATGAAAACCTTGGAAACTCACCAACTATTTTAGTTGACTCTTATTTTTATCATGTTTCAGGTCAACCTCAAGTTTAAAGTGATCCTTTTGAAGCATGCTATAATCTAGGACTTGGACCTAGATAATGAAATAAAAAGTTACATTATATTATGTTATGTTGAACTTATTTCTTGTATAAGACTTATGATTGTAATTTCCATTTCAAGACTTATATAATAATATTTACAATTTAATATAGTGTTATGTGGCTGTGAACAATCTTAACCCTCACATCTTGACATTTCTCCGCCGTCAAGGTTGGGGTGTGACATCAGAAATCCTGGTAGACTTACCTATGGCAGTTTCTACATCAAAGGCGCATCAACACGTCTGCTACTAACCAGCAGCTTAGCACAGAAAGCAGCAGAAATAAAACTCCTACTAGCACCAGAATCAAATAACACAGAAGCTAAAGTATGTTTCACTAGAAACGTACCGGACACAACATCAGGGTCCGTCCTAGCCTCCTCCCATGTCATGGTGAACGCTCTGGCACTCGCCCTCGGCCCATCACTTCCTGTCTTCTTCACCCCTGAACCCTCAGTCCTCGACTTCTTACAATCTCTGCTCATATGACCAGTTTCCCCACAGTTAAAACATTTGCCCGACAGGCAATCCTTCGCCATATGCCCTGTCTTCCCACACTTGAAGCACAAGTTTGACCCAAACCTACATTCCCCGCCGTGCTCTCTTCCACACTTGCCACACCTTTTCGACCCCGCACTTGATGTGACCACACGCGTTCATCCACCCGTGCCTTTTTGTTACCCATCGGGGCATCACCCCGACCAAACCGTTTCCCGTTCCAGTTCCGATCACCACCACCCTTCTTATTCGCTTCAGTCACCACCACCTCCCGCTCGTCATACAGCCTCCCTGTCAAATCAACCGCCGACCTAACGTGCTTGGCCGGGCGGCGATCATATGCCGGCGAACATCCACCGGTAAACCCTGAATGTACCTCTTGATTTTCCAAGACAGAGGCGTCACCTGATCAGGCACAAGCCGTGCCATGTCATTAAACTTGGTGGTATACTGCTGGTGTGTCATGGTTCCAGCCTCCAACTGCAGAAACTCCCTTTCTAACTTATCCATTTCCCGATAAGGACAAAATTCCTCAATCACCAACCTTCTCAGCTCAGGCCATTTCATTTTCCCAATGGCCCTACTACCCTCAGCTTGGACAATGTTGTCCCACCAGCACAGAGCTGAATCCACAAAAGAGTGGGTAGCAAACTTCACCTTTTGGTCCTCTCGGCACTCGCTAATATCGAGGAACAGCTTCCATTCCCTCACCCACCGGTGAGCGGCTGCAGCGGTGCCGTTACATCAAAAGTAGGGGGCTTGCATCTATAAAAGCCCCATCATTACATCCTCGTGCCGTCTCCGGCGCAGGCTCTTCTTCTTCCTCTTCATCATCAGATAGAACCGTTTCCGGCTCTGGTTGTTCCCGTTCTCCAGAGGATCTGTTTCTTTCTTTTCTTTCCCCTTCTCGTACAGCCTTAATAACTTCAGTCACCACAGATGGTAAGATTGTCTGCATGACCTGATGGACTTCTTCTACAACAGCCTCCTTTACAAAGGCTCTCAGATTGGCGCTTTCGTCGCCACCCTCCGGATGAGGGGTCTCTGGTTCTTCATGAACCACCCTCTCAACTCTGGGTCTCCCTCTCTTGGGTCGCGGTTCAACACCGTGACCTCCACCCCTAGAAGCTTTCAAAGATCTACCTCCGGCCATCACATGCACACTGAAAGATTCAAACACCAACACGATCATTCAAGGAAACAACTCAGTTTATGTCAAGTATAGTAAGTCCCTAATTACAGTGGCCAGTTGTGATTAGCCACTTACTTTACTCTTCATACCCCAACTATTAACTGTCCTGACTACATCAGTATTTAATCTACATACAACACATAACCACATACCATGGCACATAAAACGGTTAACTTTACGAAAATACCTGATGGCACGCAGCTACTCAGATTGGCATTCCATTCCCTTTCCGTCCCATTCTTAGTTTAAGATTAGGTTTATTTTGAAAATTTACCCATTTCACTTAAACTTTGGCTCTGATACCAACTTGTAAGGCCCCGTTCCCGGGACGCTTACAGTTGGGTTCTCATCGCACACAAAACGTATAATTACATTTGTATTTCATAAATCGCAGCGGAAAACTAAAACAAACTTTCATTTCCATGTAAATGCTTTTGCAAGTTAATACAACATTCATTACAAAATAGCTTGTTCGCATTACAATGCAAAAACATTAATCAAAAGAATGCCATCCCCAAAAGAGCTGAGTAGTCGCCCGTGCCATCCTCGGCAAACATTACCTGCCAACTGGAAACACATCAAAGTCAGCGTTGCTGAGTGAGTTCTAGTTTTATAAATACAACATACTTTACTTCCATATAAAACCATTCGTTACTTTTACATGATCACACATCGTATGTACACATAGATAATATCATTATTATCTTCTTCATTCATTCATTCGTTCATTATGACTTTACTTGCGCATCGAACATCATCCTTACCAATACCATGTGCTACACCCCGGTTAGTCGTAGCTACCGGGCCGAAGTCAACAAATGAACAGCTAAACGTATGCCACGGTACTAGGACTAACCATCAGTCTTAGCTACTGGGCCGAAGTCAACAAATGAACAGCTAAACGTATGCCACAGTACTAGGGGTGAGCGGTAGAGGTTCTACATTAAGAGCCAATCACAAAGAAGGACCCGTCATCCGATGCGTGCAAGACGTTTCATTCGTTCATTAATACTTCGTTCATCATCATGTTCCTCTTTCATTATCTTTCACTTTACGTTACATAATACTTCATTTATTCATTAACATGACACATAAGGCCACAAGAAGATGACGTACATCATATTAGGAACATAGCACACACAGTCATCATTATCATCATACAGGGCAACACCATACATACATAACGTACATAAACTTGCAATACCATCATCATCCTCATCATGCCAACATGCTTTCTAAGACCTCAAGCGTCATTTTACAAACTCTTATGGGAACCTTTACATCAAAACTTACATCTGCACTTTCCCCCGAAAGTCAGAAGTCAATCGACACCTTCCTCGGGTACAACAGCCCTATTGGGGCGTATGGACACCCTTCAGTCGCATTGCCTCCATGCGACTGAACATCATGCAAATGAACTAATACGGATGAACACCTATGCGAATGAACATCCAGTCGTGCGAATGGACAATGCGGATGAACACCTATGCGACTGGACCTTCAGTCGTGCGAATGGACCTTTAGTCATGCGAATGAACCTTCAGACGCATGACCCCCATGCGACTGGCCCTTCAATTGTGCGAATGAACCCCAATCGTGCGAATGGACCCCAATCGCACCCTAATCGGCCGTATGGCCTCCAGTTGGTCGCCTAACCCTAACTGATGCAGAATGCAGTTCATCCCGACTGCAGCCGAGGGTTTTCGGCCTCCAAACTCAACTAAACCCATTTTAAGCCTAAATCGACCATCCTAAACCTTAGGGATGCATACCATAACATTATACAAGCACACCCACGCAAGAAATCAAGCCCCAAACGGGTCCTACACATACACACACGCATACATAGGGTTTTCACCCAAAACGCGAAAAAGGGTTTTCGGATGTGTTCCAGCCCCAAAATCATTCAAAACATGTAAAAGAGGGGTCCTAGAACTCACCTAAACGAGCACAACGACAAGAGCTTCGATTTGGCTTGCTTCACGACGATTTTGGCGACCCGAACCAACCCGAACCAACACTTTTCCTTTTTTCTCTCTTCTCCTCTCTAAGAACCTGAAATGTGGGGTGTGTGGGGAGAGTGGGCTGCCCTCTCCTTACTAATATCACCACATTTCCCAACTTTTCTTCGTTGGCGATTTTGGTCCCTCGAGTTTTGGACTTTATTTTCTTTTCTTTCTTCACCGGCTTCAAAATAGTAAATATTCGGGTGTTACATGACTACTTCCAACCCGATCACGATTCAGCAAGCCATCCAGTTAGCTCATATGCTAACCGATCAAGCAGTGGAGCAAGGAAGTTTACCTAAGCGGGGCGTTGTGGCTAGCGTGCCCGACAACAAGAGGAAGTGGGATAGTTCCAACAACAACAAATCATCATCATCCAGTGGTCAAACTCAATCTCAACAACAACAACAGCCAGTTCAGCAACAACAACGGAGGTCCGATACTAACCGCAACTTCAGCCAGACGGCTTCAAACAATCAAGGACCCAGTGGTTATGGTGGTTAACATCCGAAGTGCATTCAGTGTAATTACCATCATATGGGAAGGTGTGATAATTTCAAATGTCAACGTTGTGGTAAGATTGGACATGCTGCTAAGAATTGTCATGGTGAATTGTTAAGGAAGCCACAACAACCTCATGAAACTCTCAAAGGTTGTTTTGAATGTGGGAAGGAAGGGCATTACAGGCGAAACTGCCCACAACTGAGGAAAAATGGTAATAACAATAACAACAATGGCCATAACAACAGCACCCACGGTAACAACAACAATAATGGCAATGGTACTGGTAATGGTGGCAACAACGATGGAGCCAAAGGGAGAGCCTTCGTCATCGGCTCAGGTGAGGCTCTAAACGACCCACAAATATTACTGGTAGGTTTTCTGTTAATGGGTGTTTTTCTACGGTACTATTCGATACTAGTGTTGATAGGAGCTTCGTGTCCTTAAAGTTCTGTAGTCTTTCAAGTGATATACCCTCCGCCTTAGAATCTAAATACACTGTAGGATTGGCGACGGTAAACAAATCCATGTAACACATATCCTTAGAGATTGTAAGATAGAGCTTGCCCATCATACTTTCGCTATAGATCTTATGCATGTTACGCTGGGCAGTTTTGATGTCGTGATAGGCATGGATTGGCTCTCTACCAAGCAAGCGGAAGTCATATGTCATGAGAAGATCATACGAATTCCTGTTGGTGACGAAGTCCTAACAGTCAAAGGTGATAAGAGTGGTGCTGTGATAGGCATCATCTCATACATGAAAGCCCGAAAGTTGTTGCGAAAAGGTCGATTGGCTATTCTAGCACTGGTCACCGATAAGCAAGTGGAAGAAAGGAGAATGGAGGACATTCCCATAGTGCGTGACTTTCCAAAGGTGTTTCCAGAGGATCTTTCTGGATTACCACCTCACCACCAAGTGGAATTTCAAATCGAGTTGACTCCCGGCGTAGCCCTGATTGCTAGGGCACCTTATCGATTAGCACCGAACGAACTACAAGAGTTGCCATCACAACTTCAGGAGCTTTTAGATAAGGGCTTTATTTGACCTAGCACATCACCTTGGGGAGCCCCTGTCCTTTTTGTTAAGAAGAAGGATGGCACATTTCGGATGTGCATCGATTATAAGTAGTTAAACAAAGTAACAGTCGAGACCCGATACCCTTTACCTCGTATCGACGACCTGTTTGATCAGCTTCAGGGATCAAGCTATTATTCGAAGATTGACTTGAGATCCTGTTATCATCAACTTAGAGTCCGAGAAAAGACGTTCCTAAAACTGCATTTCGTACTCGTTATGGTCATTATGAGTTCTTGGTCATGCCTTTTGGGTTGACTAATGCACCTGCTGTGTTCATGGACCTCATGAACCGTGTGTGCAAACCCTATCTCGATCAGGTCGTCATTGTGTTTATCGATGATATACTGATATATTCTAGGACCAAGGAGGATCATGAAGAGCACTTACGAATAATCTTAGAACTATTGAAAAATGAGCAGTTGCATGCCAAATTCTCTAAGTGTGACTTTTGGATACGAGAAGTGCAATTTCTAGCTCATATTCTTAATGAGAAGGGAATATATGTTGATCCTGCCAAGATTGAGGCAATAAAGAATTGGACTATACCCAAAACGTCGAGCGAGATAAGGCAATTTCTGGGATTAGCAGGATATTACCGACGATTCATAGAGGGATTCCCTAAGATCGTGAACCTCTCACAGCCTTGACCCATAAAGGAATGACATACAAATGGGGTGAGAGTCAAGAATCGGCTTTTCGATTGTTAAAATAGAAACTCTGTAGTGCATTGATATTGGCACTGCCAGAGGGAACAGATGATTTCGTGGTGTATTGTGATGCATCCATTCAAGGATTGGGTTGTGTCTTGATGCAACGAAAAAAGGTGATAGCCTACGCCTAGAGATAACTAAAGGTTCACGAGAAGAACTATACCACCCATGACTTAGAATTGGGTCCAGTGGTTTTTGCCTTAAAGATTTGGAGACATTACTTTTACGGTACCAAGTGCACTATCTACACCGATAACAAGAGTCTTCAACATATCTTCGAGCAAAAGGAGTTGAATATGAGGCAACGACGTTGGGTGGAGCTACTAAACGACTATGATTGTGTTGTCAAGTATCATCCGGGAAAGGCAAACGTGGTTGCCGATGCCTTAAGCCGGAAGGAAACAGCTAAACCTAGACGGGTGCGAGCTTTACAGCTTACAATAAGTACCCAACTGCCCGAACAAGTTAAGGAGGCATAGATAGAAGCCTTAAAAGCAGAAAATGTTGGTTCTGAGTCGTTAAGGGGAATGGATAAACAACTAGTGGTAAAGGATGATGGAATTCAGTACTTCATGGATAGACTTTGGGTGCCTGTCTATGAAATCTAAGGGGTTTAGTTATGAGTGAGGCACACAAATCTAAGTATTCTATACATCCTGGATCCGACAAGATGTACCATGACCTCAAGGCGCACTATTGGTGGCCTAACATGAAGGCGGATGTAGCTACGTATGTGAGCAAGTGTTTGACCTGCTCGAAAGTAAAGGTGGAATACCAAAAACCATCTGGACTGTTGCAACAACTCGAGATACCAATGTGGAAATGGGAACAATCTCCATGAATTTTATTACCAAGTTACCTCAGACTAATACTGGTTGTGACACGATATGGGTTATTGTGGATCGATTGACAAAGTCTGCTCATTTCCTTGCAATTAAAGAAACTGACAAGATGGATAAATTAACTTGACTATACCTTAAAGAGATAGTTTCAAGACACGGTGTACCGATCTCAATTATTTCTAACCGCGACGCTCGTTTCACGTCACATTTCTAGCAAACACTACAGAAATCTTTAGGTACACGATTGGATATGAGTACTGCTTATCATCCACAGACAGATGGCCAGAGTGAGCGTACCATACAGACGTTGGAGGATATGCTACGTGCTTGTGTGATTGACTTCGGGATAACTGGAAAATTCACCTGCCATTGGTGGAGTTTTCTTATAACAACAGCTATCATACTAGCATACATGCAGCACCTTTCAAGGCGTTGTATGGGAGAAAATGTATATCACCAGTTTGCTGGGCGGAAATTGGTGATAGTCAACTTACGGGTCCCGAGTTAATTCATGAGACAACCGAGAACATTTACCAAATCGTATGGCTACAGCACGAGACAGACAGAAAAGTTATGCTGACAGGAGACGGAAACCTTTAGAGTTTCAGGTTGGTGACAAGGTTTTATTGAAGGTCTCACCATGGAAAGGCGTAGTTCGGTTTGGCAAGCGAGGAAAGCTAAATCCGAGGTACGTTGGACCATTTGAAATAGTGGAAAGAATAGGTCCAGTGGCCTATCGACTAGCCTTACCTGATTCGCTAAGTGGAATCCACGATGTATTTCACGTGTCAAACCTAAAGAAGTGTCTAACTGATGAAACAATGGTTGTACCACTAGAAGAAATTCAAGTGGATGAACAATTACGCTTTATTGAAGAACCAGTCGAGGTGATGGATCGTGAGGTGAAAACACTTAAGCAAAGCAAGATACCCATAGTCAAAATCCTTGGAATTCGTGACGTGGACCGGAATTCATGTGGTAACGACAAGATCAAATGAAGCTTAAGTACCCTCAACTATTCGAAAAGACGATGCCAGCAAACGAAGGTATTGATTTAAATTTCGGGACGAAATTTCTTTCGACATGGGGATGATGTGAAAACTCATCCAAAACTCACTCGATTTCGATTTCTGTGTGCCAATGCAGTAGACCAGTGATGGAACACTCATCATGTAATGCAATTTTCGGGACGGAAATTCTTTCAACATGGGGATAATGTGACATCCGGTAATTTTCCGTTACCAAACTCCGTTAATGTCGTTACATCTTGTATACACGTGTCATGAGCACACACTAGTTGTCGTTTAACGTTGGTTACCTAATAAGAATTAATAATGGTACATTAATGATAATCTAATTGATTAGATGATTATTGTGTTATGCTTATGTGTTTACGCGATTTAAATGTTAACGATGAATTTTATCGCATAACATGAAAATGCGTATATTAAATTGCCTATCTTGTGACTAGTGCAAATAATATAAATTGTTGATTAATAATGTTGGTATTATTAAGTTAAAACCTTTTAAAAAGTGTTTAAAAGAATAGTTTTTATAAAATATCAAATAAAGGGGGTTAAGTGTAATTACCTAAAACTAAAACTTAACAAAATTAACAAACCCTAATCCCCCAAACCCCAAATCGGCCGCACCCTCAACCCACTCCCTCTCTTTGCAATTTTGATCAAGAAACAATCATTATGCTTCGATTTTGGTCGATCTCAAGCTATAGAACCATCAATTGCAAGATATTACACGTGAAAATGTTAGAATTTTACAAGTTTTATGAGTTTTTTGATTTGGCCGAACCCTAAATCGGTTTTGGGTTCACGAATGTCAAAATTGTAGTTGATTGATGATGCTAGTATGTTAGTTAGATAGTATACATGTTGTTTAACATTGATTATGCAAGAATGATACGTTTTTGATGAATTGTTCATGAACTTTGATTCAAGATAAACCCTGATTCAAAAATTGATGTGATTATATAAGATCGATGATTGTATGATGATTATATGATGATTAGTAGGTTGTATGAATGCTAGATTACATTGATCTCGCAAGAAATTGATGGATTGAAAGTTGTGTTCATAGATTACTAATAATAGTAACTTTATTTTCATGATATGAGGATTTGATGATGGGTTTATGTTGTTAAAGGGTTTATGATGATGTACGTATGATAGATTGATGATATGGATGCTAGAAAACTAGGAATGAATGTTGTAGTTCATAGATTTCCAAAAGTAGAAACTTTTGATCATGAAGGTTAGTGAATTATGATGTTTGGATGTTGTTGAACATGCTTAGATGTTGATATGAACTTGAATGGTGTATTATTAATGAATTCATGAATACATTGGGTGTTTGATAGATTTTGGGATGTGCTTTCCCAAAAGAGAAACTTTATTAGCACAAAGTTTGAAAGATGATAGTTTGAGCATGGTTGGGATATTAGGAGCATGTTAGTATGTTCATGGATGATTTCTAATGTGATAGAATATGTTAATTTAGTTGTATGGAATGCTTGGATGATCATGTGAGATGTATGGACTTTGATGATCATGTATGATATTGATGGTTGATTAGTAATTAAGACATCATGTTTGGGACTGAAAATTGATTATTGTGATGTATGTTGAATGCAATGAACATAGTTAATGAATATGATTGTGATCATCATACACGTGTGCGAATCTGAGGCCCCTACTTAGTAGGATTGGCAGGGTTTAAGATGTGAAGTCGTGAGTGGCTTCACATGGTATGTAGTGCGTGATTTGATCTTTGTGTGACGTGTTAGTTATGTTGTAACTGGTGGGCATGTTAATGTTTTAGATTCGCATGACTTGTATGATATTTAGTGGTATGATGATCTAAGTAATGCATTGGGTAATGTAATACCTCATGTGATCCATTTGAATGTTAATCATGTATGTTATATGTTCATGTTTGCTTAATTGAATTATAACTCATGATGTCACCAACGGGTCAAACGGGTCAACTGTGTCAAACGTCTCTGTGTTCTGAAACCTTGAGTCTTTGGTTGTAGTGTGCTTAGGGTTCCACACGTTCTCTGTTTACACGTACTTATGTACTTACATGATCTAGATAACCACTGAAGGTTGTCTGTCCACTCTTTCTTCCAAGTAAACCCTAAGTAGTTGTTACGCATATCAGCTGAGTAATACCCCACTCTTTACTTAACCTCTTTTGGGGAAGATAGCATACTGGTAATCTACAAACGCTTTATATATTTAAGTTGTGTATAATATTAATGTAGTGTTGTTTATCATGGAAAGTCCTCATACTTTCGAATTGTTAATATTGAATAGCGGGGATATTTGGGTAGTACTACTGGGTCTGACGAACCCCACCTGTGTGACTCGAGGTCAACCGGGTGCAATTTGTCCTAATGAACATTGTCACGACCTGGTAAGTCGTGACAGAAAGCAACAACTTATCACAGTCAGCTTCAATTGCGAAATCACTATGGATTAATATTTATTGTTAATAGACTAGCTATCTGTTACGATACACTACTTATATATCTCAACTGTTAAATTGCTTATATTTGAATATCAACTCTTGAACTCACCAACCATTGTGTTGACATTTTAATATGCTATTCTCAGGTCATTAACTTTGCTTGATTTTAGGAGCACTACACGGATTCGTCATGCATTCTAAGACTCTAGTTTTAGAGACATCTTTGTTGGTGTTTATTTAATTATGTTTAAACATTTGGGTTGGCGCGTGTTTTGTCTTATTATGCATTTATGTACTTTGGGTATCTTTACTTACAAAACGCTTCCGCATGGTTTTAAAGTTTGAACTTCGGTTGGTTTTATGCTATTGTTGGCATATAGAGTCGTTCTGAGTAACTATTGACTGTGATCCTGGTTTGTTCACACGCCTCGCGGTAAAACTCCGCACGTGGATTTTAAGGGTGTGACAATAAGGAATATTGGTGTTTGCAGATCTGTAGGGGCATTTTAGTCTTTTTATATAAAAATTAACAAAAAAACTAACGATGTTAGGCTTTTGGATACAAATGGATATTAAAAATGAAACGTTAAGGGCAGGATGACAATTTTGAAACCGTAGGGATGCAAGTGGTTAAAATAAACAAACGTCAGGAATGCAAATGGTAATTTACTCTTTCATTATTAAATAGTGTTTATCACCAACGCGCGTTGCGCGTATGATAATCGGTTTGAAATAATTTTAAAACTGTATAACTTAGGGCTTAGAATCAGTGTTCGGTTGCGGCTCCTAACAATAATTGGTAGCCACGCCTAAACAACTTAAACCACTCTTGAATCTTATCACAATCCTCAGAACACGTTAGTAACAGACCATAAATAGAGCAAAAAAAATAGTGATGAACATTGAGCCAAGCCAAGTCTCAGATGAGGTGGGCCTCGTCGTCATCGACACACTTCGTCGATGATTTACACATACCCGAACACATGCATAAGCCAGTTTACAACAGGCACCACAAACCAATCATGAGTGGTAAGCGACGATGGAGAACCACAAAACAATCGTGAGTGGTAAGCGACGATGGAGAAGCACAAATCTACAAGTCAAGAACCAGCCAAAGGGGATGGGAGAACAACATGGCCACAACATCAATCGGGTACAACAAATTGATGAAAATGGTTGCGTAGATCCAAAACCATAACATTATCAAGTGTTATCGCCATCATCTATTCAAACTCAAGATAATACAACATAAACACACATAAACCTAGAAACATAAGGTTTGATTAATCTGATTGGTGGAGGATCAGATCTTTACCGTGGCTGTAACATACGTTACCAGGCCAAATGGAAGATCTACATCACGGCCGAAGTCACAGATGAAAAGTAAAGAAGAAACAAAAGGTAAACATCAGCAATAAGCCTCAGCTGAGGAAATCCTGACCATCATCGAGATAATCGGCCGGTGGAAGACAGGATCCGGCAAAGGGAACGGCTGGAAAGGCTTACTAGACATGCAATCAATCGCACCTCCATGGCCGCCTACCCAACACCGGCCACCACGATTACCAGCCAAACTAGGGAATCCAAAAGCCCCTCTCGAACACGAATTCAACGTATGGAGCCCTAGAACCTCCCTCGAACACGAATTCAACGTATGGAGCCCTAGAACCTCCCTCGAACACGAATTCAACGTATGGAGCCCTAGAACCTCCCTCGAACACGAATTCAACGTATGGAGCCCTAGAACCTCCCTCGAACACGAATTCAACGTATGGAGCCCTAGAACCTCCCTCGAACACGAATTCAACGTATGGAGCCCTAGAACTCCCTCGAACACGAATTCAACGTATGGAGCCCTAGAACCTCCCTCGAACACGAATTCAACGTATGGAGCCCTAGAACCTCCCTCGAACACGAATTCAACGTATGGAGCCCTAGAACCTCCCTCGATGAATGCTACCATTTCAACATCCCGAAATCAAGTCGGAGAAGAGGGCAAACAAACACAACGCCACCGCGACCGACAATCGTGTGCATCCACGCATTTCCCTCTCCGCCTTCTGAAGGCAGAAGGAGGAGATCGATGGCAAGCAACAACAACGCCCTCCATTCCCCCACAAACTCACTTTCTCTCTATACAAAACACCAGATATATTAATTAATACAGTTTCAGAAGGAAGGATAAAAATAATAAAAAATCTCCAAACTCATGTGCTCAAATAAACACACGTCACAAACCACTGTTCCTTCAACTTGGTTTTTAAACATTATATAATATAATAAGATTATTATTTTATAAAATATGTTTTAAATACAAAATTTTTTTTAAAAAACTTTTTATCAACATGTTTTTTTAAATGTTCGGTTTTTAACCGTTCAATGTCATTTTAAAACTTTTTTTTAAAACTGTTTAGTTTTTATAAAGTTATTTTTCTAAAAAACTATCCATTTTTAACACATTATTTCTTAAACAAATTCTTAATATTTATAAACATTTTTTTAAAAACAATTCAGTTTTAAACATCTTTATTAAGACATTTTTATAAAGGTTTGAAAAAACCCGCAAATTGCTTTAAAAACATTTATTAACCACGTTTAAAAGAAGACATTCTTAAAATATTTTTTTATTTTATTAAAAAATAAACATATTTATAATAAAAATATTATGATAAAATAAAATTACACTGATGATACCTAAAAGTAAAATAGTTATTTTGACAAAATTAATATCACTAACTGAACTAACAAAGTAAAGATCATTTATAAAAAATCATTATAACATTAAGGACTATATTTGCAATTTTAAAATTTTAAGGACCAAATACAAAATTTAAACCAAATCACAAGAACCATCCGTGTAATTTACTCTTATAATAATTATATTATTTTCTAATTTTTTTACACTAGCAATATAGAGTCACTGTATACTTACATCTTAGCATGTGAACATAAAAACTCAATCCGAATTCGAATCAACAATCTTTCAATATGTTTTTTATAGTCGTGTAGTACACGAGTAATAAACTTGTATGTTCATCTTTTATAGTATTTATTAAGATGAGGAGTGTATTTTATATTGTGTGACCACATATAACAACTTTCTCACATGTGATTTAACATTGGTTAACAAGTGAACGAGTATTAATCAAATATAAAAAAAATTCAACTAGTGACAAGTGGTTATCCTAACTCCTAGCAAAGTTGATATTGCATACTTACAACATGTCTTTAATCTCTAGATTGTCATTTTTGATCATCCATTAGTTTGTGATTGATAAGTAGTGTTGATATGCAACTGGTGCCATGGCTTTATGAATCTTTTCTAAAACTCTAACGTGAATTACATATCTCTGTCCTAGACTATATCTCTCTGTCCTAGACTATGATACAAGCACCCCCTAACACTCCCTTGATTTCTAAACAATTAAGCTAACCTTCAGACATATAAGTCTTTTGTATTGGCAAGAAATAAGCATTGCTCCTCAGTCAACCCACTATGACCCATATTACATCATATCCCTTAGTTATGTGTAAAATCTTAGTTATTAAGTCCATCATCATGTGATCCCATTATCACTCATGTATGCCTACAAGTTGAATTGTATTATAAAGCTTTGATATTATCCTTTAACTTGTAAACATATTAAGCACTTACCCACATACTTGGTTATATTATATCTCATCCATGGCCACTAAATCTATTTTTAGAGATTGACACATCTTTGTGGTTCTAGGATGGATGGAGTATCAAAATATCTTTTTCCAAAGATATCCATAACAAGAGGGTCAATACTCGATCAAATTGGTTTTGATAGCATGTGTGTTTTCATCCAGATTCGCAACTTGTCTTTCCATTCCTTCCAAGTCGAACTGCCTATCCTCTAAGGCTTCACTTTGAGCATTACGTATATGGTCTATAACATTTGGAGTTACTATTAGGTGGCAAGAGGCAATCAGCTCATGGTTCAAAGCCAACATATCCTACCTGGCAACATTGTCTGATTTTAGTTTGATTGTCATCCTTACTTGCCTTTGCTTAGAGTTTGAACTATTATATTTGCCTAACAATTGCATTACACATTTACCCTAACTTGGCGACATTCCGTCATAATAGGCTAACCACCCTAAGATGTTTGCCAGTGAGAACGAACTTGGATCTCCCTTGGAGAGCCCAAGTCGCCTATCAATAGGCCGCCTTGATATGGTTAACAACCGAATATACTAGTAATTAGACAAAGGGTGAATACACATACATATCTTTATATTTATTTATTTATAGATAGAGTAAATTCTTGTTAAAAAATGTATTATATTTTGAAGGTAATTGAATTTTTATAATTTAAATTATTACTAAATGACCAATAATAATTCATACAAACAATTTGATACTGTCACTCTCAACTTTCAACTTTGTTACCAATAGCAATCCTAATAACATAATTATCAAATAAATACACTTGCTTTGCGCTCGATTTTCTCACAATAATGAATAAATATGAAAAAAACATGCATGCAGAATCAAATAGAAACAAATGCACATCTAGTATGAATTTATGATAATTATGTTACTAGATTGTTATTGATAATAATGAATAAATTTGAGTGTTATTGATCAATTTAATAGTATATGGTATCATCAACCAATTAGTAATAATCTTAACTTTTTAAAATTCGATTGTTATAATTAAAAATAAATCGGAACTACTTATATTGAAAGAAAAATTGAAGTGATTATTTTGACCTCTTATAACTAAATGAGTCTAGATTTTGATATATATATATATATATATATATATATATATATATATATATATATATTATATATATATATATATAAGATCAGGATTATTACACAACCAATTTTTATTCTCAGAACCAAAAGAACATTGATTTACATAAGTGTAAATGACAAACCATTAATGTTAAGTTAAATACAATAAGTGATCAAGAAAAAGTTACAAACTGGTATAGATTATTGGGATCTGTTATTAGCACTAAATTTTGCCTAGAAAATACTTTACCATTTCGAGGTCATGATGAATCGGAGAAATCTCATTCGAAGGGTTGTTTTCTTTCAGTATTAAAGTTGGTTAGTGAGAATAATCCGTAGATTGGTAAGTACACATTAGGGAATGCAAAGAAGAATAATAAATTAACGGCTCCATCAATACAAAAGGAGAGTATTGATTGCTTTGTGAAAGAGGTAACAAAAAAGATTTGTGAAGAAATCAAGGATAATGTGTTTGGATTGTTAGTAAATGAGTCTAGTGATGTCTCAACAATGATTGAGTGATGTCTCCTTCTTTAAAAAAACAAATGGCGGTAGTTTTGAGATATGTAGATAAACTCGGAGTTGTTAGAGAAAGTTTTATTGGAATTGCTCATGTGAAATATACAACTTCTTCTACTCTTAAAGAAGCCATCCTTTCTTTGTTAGCAAATAACCAGCTGAGTATTGATCAAGTAAGTACTAAATTTTATACTTTCTAGTTTCTACAATTAAACATTAATATAAATTAATTATTATTTTGCAATTATTTATTTTTAAAACAGGTTAAGGGTCAAGGTTATGATGGTGCAAGCAATAAGTGAGGAGAGTTTAATGGCTTAAAAGAAATGATTATTAAAGATAATCCATCGGCACATTACATACATTGCTTTACTCATCAACTACAACTAGTGATTGTGGCGGTTGCAAAAAAGCATGAAGGTGTTAGAGAGTTTTATGATTATCTTAACATGGTTGTTAATACGGTTTCTGCTTCTTGCAAATGAAAAGATATGTTACGGGAGGCAAAAAGAAAGAGTGTGGAGGAAGAAATTCTTTCAGGTGAAATTAAGACCGGAAAAGGATTAAGTCAAGAGAGTTCCATAGTACGAGCCAGAGATACAAGATGGGGTTCTCATCATGCAACAATCATAAGTGTGCTTAAATTATTTCCGGAAGTTGTTGACGTGCTTCATTATATTAAAAAAGAAGGAGACATCACTCAACAATGAACTAGTGCAAAAGGTATTTTATCTTATTTTAAAAAAAAAACTTGAGTTTGTTTTTTATGCACACTTGATGGAACATATTTTGGGACACACAAATGTTTTATCTAAACATCTTCAAAAAACAAGTCAAGACTTATTAGAAGCGAGTAAGTTGATAAATAGAACAAAACAAGCGTTGAATGATTTAAGACAAAAGGGGTTTGATGCTATGTTGGAAAAAATGATTTGTTTTTATGAAAAATATCATATTAAGGTGTTGGATATGATGGAAAGTTATGGTAACCCAAGAAACCGAAAGAATATCATTACTAATCGACATCATTTTGAGGTTGAGATTTTTAATACGGTTTTGAATATGCAAATTCAAGAATTGGGAAATCGGTTTTATGAGGTATCATCTACATTGATAGAAAATATGTCTGGTTTAAATCCTTGTAATGGATTTTCAAAGTTTGACATATCTAAGATAGTGGCTTTTTCTGAGATGTATCCGGTTGATTTTAATATGAATGAAAGAGGATGTATTTGGGTGAGCTTAAAGTGTTTTATCACTCGGTAAAAGAAGATGATAGATTTACGAACTTGAATGGAATGTGTCATCTAGCTCGGCTAATGGTGGAAACCGGAAAAATTCTATCTTTTTCTTAGTTTTATCAGATATTGAAGTTAGCATTGATTTTACCGGTTGCAACAGCAACGGTTAAAAGATGTTTTTCTAAACTGAAGCTTATCAAGATGGATTTACGGAATTGAATGGGGGAGGAATATTTGAACAATGCTCTACTATGTGCGGTTGAAAGGGAATCGTTTGATGAAGTGACAAATGAGGATGTAATGCTTCGTTTTCAAGCCATGAAAAACCAAAGAGGTGAATTCTGAGATCAATTAGGTATTTCATTAACTTTTTTTATTATCATGTTTTTTACTTATTTATATTAATGTACGGTAAAAAAATTTAAATTACGTTACCCCTGAAATATATTTCTAGATACGCCATTGTATATGTATATACATACATACATACATATATATATATATATGTATGTATATATATGTATGTATATATATGTATGTATATATATGTATGTATTATATGTATGTATATATTTGTATGTATGTATATATATATGTATGTATGTATATATTTGTATGTGTATGTATGGTATGTATATACATACATATGTATGTATATACATACATATGTATGTATACATACATATGTATGTATATACATACATATGTATGTATATACATACACATATATATATACATACATATATATAATATATATATATATATATATATATATATATATATATATTATATATATATATAATATATATATATATATATTATATATATATATGTATATATATGATCATACCGCATGGCATTTATATGTGATTATACCCCGTGGCATAAATAACATTTTAAAAGGGTATCGTAAAAAACTAGTATTGCCATGCGTTACATATATGACAGTAATGGTACCTTTTTATGTTTTAAAAGTATAAAGTTTCACTTTTTTTCTACATTTATATATAATATAAAATATAATTGTCAACGTGCCTGTCAAAAACTTAGTTAAAACCATAACATAATAATATGTACTAGTGTCTCAAGGGGCGGTGTAGGTGGTTAAGGTGCTCTCCACCCAACCAAGAACCCAGTTAAAAGGCATGAGTCCGAGACTTGAGATGTTCCATTAGAAGATGGAGTGTAACATTTAATAAGTCCTAAAAATAATATGATTTTTGTTTATTGGCATGTACGATACATGATAATTCAAAAAAAAGATATATATGTGAATGTACAAAATTATGATTTACAAAGTTGACAATTGTAGATAAACTTAGACAATTATTATATATTACTACTTTTAGTTACATATTTGATGCTACTACTATGTGCTTTAGAGAGCATGTAGATTAAATTGCATTGCAAATAGTGATCAAGTATATTAAGACAATATATTGACAGTAACTTAATATGATATAAATAACAATAAAGATTGAAATAAAGGTAAAGATATATGGTTCTTAAATAACAATATTACTTCGGATTGTTATATTAATTAGTCTCATATATTCGATTTTTATTTGGGACCGTACCCCTAATCCACTCAGAAGAAAACTCATACCTACAAAAACATTTTATTGCTTAATCTTCTTATATTTACATGTCTTGATTATCTCATTTTAACCACTTGTGATAAAGATTAGTCGACTAAAATGATTAGAAGATGACACTATCAAAGTTAATAATTTAAATTTACAAGAAAATAAAATGAAGCGGAAAGTTAATCACAATTTATAATCAAACTAAAACAAAAGAGATACACTTTTATACAAATTAACTTTTCAAACTGAAAAAAATTCAAAACAACAATTATAATTAGGGTTTTTTTATCTCAACTTATTAATTTTTAAACCAACAATTATCATATGATGTAATTTTTTAAAATGTTAAGTCTACTGATTTTTAACTTCTTCATCACCAAATTAAAATTCAAATCTTGAGGGAACAAATGTAGTGTTTGATATCAAGGAATGAGAGTCTGAATGTAATTAACGATTAAGGATGAATGAATAATAACATGTTTGGTTGACAAAGAAAATAAAATGGTTTATTATACAAGTAATCACATTCTCTTTAAACACACCAATCTATTCCGTTTCCCCTTCTTTTTTTCATTTCATCTTAATTTATCCTTAGTCACCATCATAACCACCACCCACTCACCATCACCGGCCACCTCCACCACCACCGGCCACTTGTTGGGTCAAATAAGGCTAGTGCAACTAAAACAACACTTAAAAGAATTTTGGTGCAACTGAAGAAAACCTTTCGAAGCTTATATGCACTTCCAAGTCAAGTTGAAGAACTTCCGAAAACTAAGAAGAACTTCTGAAGAGAAACTAAGTCTTCCAACGACTAAGATAATTCCCTTCCGAAGCTAAACACTTAGAAAGTTCAAGACAAAGACTTCCGAAGAACAAAGTCTAGAAGACCAGCAGAAGTCTCGGAAGAAGTTGATTCTTTCGAAGTATAATTGGCTTCGGAAAAACTTATTCTTCCAAAGCCAGTTACCTTCGAAAGAACCAACTATGAACTGGTGGACATAAGTATGGTTCTTCTGACACCCGCTACAACCTCTAATATACAGCATGACGCTTCCCACGCCTATATAGTTTACCATACTTTATTCCACTGTACATCTTTTATCAATTAGTATAGTTACCATCTTTATTGGTGTCAAAAGTTAAGTTATGGACCTGTCATGACTACCTAATATATGATAATACTTTATATTAGATACCTTACTTCTAGTAATGTAGTAATTGTTTAGTGGTAAGTTCTAGCTGGTAATCCAAGTATAACCGACTATAGATAGTACTATATATAATTTCTCATTGTAACTTAGTTAATATGCTTGTAAGAGTCTTGTAAAATTTTGAGTTGAGAAGTAATGTATACAAGTATCTTGAAAACTCATCTGTTGTGTTCTTTTACTTAGTATATTATTATCAACTCATCTGAAGATTCTGCATCATCATCCGAGTGTTTCTAAGTGAGTTTGAGAGATATTGATTAACCAAAACCGATCTTGCAATTGGTATCAGAGCATCTTAGGCTCTTGATTGTGAGATCTAACCATCTCAAATCACCTTGGTTCATCACCCACTTATCACACTCAAATTGGCCCTCAACCATAAATCTTTTTAATTTGAAATGGGAACATGACCAAGGCTCCCATTATCACCCCTGATGATTTAAGGTCTTGGTGCAAACGCATTAAAGGTTTCATGCAGTATCAAGATGGCAGAATATGGAGATCTATCACTCAAGTACCATACAAGCCAAAGGTAGAGTCTTCGGTGTTAGGATCGTGTATTGAACGAAATACTAACTAATATATGTGTATACCAAGTCAAATAGTGTGGAATCCTATTTGATTAGTGATCCAATCAGTGAGAACGCACGTAGAAACATTTGTAGATTAAATCTAGACATTAAGAACGATTGGTAATCGATCTAGTGCGATCTATGAACTTGGAACAGGTTCTTAGAGGTCTCTGTACGGCTAGGGTACGATTTAGTACGTAGGTTTTCGAAGTGTTTTTGTTTTTCCACGATTTAAGTGGTATTTATAGGGTAGGGTTTCTCATTTGGCCGACTGAACCATTAGTATGGTTCAGTCGTGCGATTGAGTCATGCGGTTGATCCATTCGTACGACTGAGTGTTCAGTCGTGCGACTGAGTCAATCTCATGTTACAATCATGCGACTGATCCAGTCTCCTGGTTCAGTCGTGCGACTGGTTCATTAGCATGAAGTTGTTCATGCGTATGGTCCATTAGCATGGGCCATTCGCATGAGAACTTCATATGACTAAGTTTGAATATGTTTCACAATCATTAATTGACTTAGATCTATTCAAACAACCACAAACCTATATAGTTAGTTCAATAAGCATTATTACATAAAAAGCAATGAAATATTCAACATTATAAGCACAACCACACATTGTATTTCATTCAGTACCCATTCTATTACATATGTGTAAGGCAATAAAGACATCTTACATTAAGCTCAGAAACTAGGTACACATGTATCTACAAACTCCCCCTTGGACCTAGTTTCATCTACTGTCTTACATCCTTCATAAGCTCCTCATATTTCTTGTACTTCTCCTCTCTTATGACTCCTACATGTATTTCAAAAGCAAAGCAGAACCGTATCACATTCTGGAATTGAAGAGCTTGTACATATCCTACGAGTCATAAAACAGTGGCCACTTGTATAAGGTGTAAACATCATCAGCCGATAAGTTAGTGAGCCATATGGGGTCAAACACCCTTATAGTTTCCATATTACCATTTTTGTTCAACACTATGACTGCCTCACCTGTTCTCCAATCGTAGTACCACCACTTGAAGTGTGGAGTGAAGTCCTGTGGCATTTCCCGTAGAGGGATTTTAGACATCGTGTGCGGAGGACTCCACTTCAGCATTATTTTTGGCTTCCCAGTTATGGAATCAACTTCAGATCTTCTAATATACCTCGTTGGTTGTTGAGGCTTGAAGTTGACCCACCGGGTGTGGTAATATCTCTTTAAAGCTGCTTCAAACCAGCCTGACATCTTACGAGTGTCAGCATATAGCAACTTCAGTTTTGCTAGCTGGTTAAGCTCAAAACCCGAAAGAGTCTTCAGATCGTGTGGGAATCTGAAATACTCGATCCCCTTCTCTCTTTTAACAGCATAACGTTAAGATCTTCAAAATAGGCCCACGCTATAATTTTACCTGACACCTTGTGATGCTTCTTCACTTTATAGAGTTTGGTGTAGACATTTGACGTTGGAGCACTACACTAGGCTCTAATTTCAGCAAAACATGCAGCCCATTCAGCCTTTCTTATATTGACATCAGCTTCTAAGGCTTGGGCCTGGTCTTCCTTCTTCTCTGACTCTTGCTCCATTTTATCCAGAGTTTCAAAAGTTCCACTAACAAGGGAGTCACCTAGATTAGGGACTACATTTCCCTCCTTGTCAGCATACTCTGGATAATGTTGTGCAGTGACGCCTTCAATTTTGATTTCATCGACATCGTTAAGCTCAGCGTTACTGTCTATATCCACCATAGGAGCATCCTTCAAGATCTCATCGGGATTCAGTCTGAACATCTCAGCAAGTTGCTCATCAGTAAGGTCGTGGATTATTTCTCCTTCAGGAGTGTAACTCACAGACCTCCTGACTATCCCTTGCAGATCAAGTATCATTGTGAGTTGAGACTTGATCTGCTAAAGGGGAGCAACGTCATATTCATCTTGCTGAGATGTGTGATTTTTCCCCTGAATAGCCAGCGCGTCAGTAGGAGGGGCAGAACATGAGGCTCCTTGGTCTTGATTTCTCTTTGTACGTCTTTCTTGACCTTGAGCTGATGTAGATGCAGCTGCATCTCCTTCTTTATTATCATCACTATTATGCCCTTCCTTTGTCTCTTCCTTCTCACTGGCTTCATCATCATCACTATCATCATCTTCACCATCATCATCATCATCATCATAATCTCCTTCTCTTATCTTGAGTGGCTCATCCTTTGAGCCCTTGAGCTTGAGCATGATGGTCTTATTTGATGCATCCAACTCCTTTATCCTCTTTGCTGAGTGGACGTTTTGCTCCTGGAGTTAGGCAATTTGCTCAGCTTGCTGTGAGATCTGCTGTGCTTGGCTAGCGTTTAGCTCCACAAGCTAACATAGTTGGGCAGTCTTCTCCTCATCAGCAGCTAACAACTTCAGCATCATACGGTTGAGTGCTGACAGCTGTTCCTCTACCCCAATAGGGGGTAGAGATGATCCTGTGTGGTATGTAGGGTGGGATGATGGTCCGGCTTGGTGGCTAGTGGTGGTGGTTGTGGCAGTGGTGAAGATTGGGGGTGGTATAGATGTAGGTGGTGGTGGATGAGCTGTAGTGGTGGTGGATTGGATGTGGGTAAGTGGTGGAGTGGGTGTGGGAGTGGTGTGTGAGGTGGTAGAGGTGGTGGCAGGTGGTGTGGTAGCAGTGGTGGTGGTGATAAAAGTCATCCTCCTCCTCTTAGTCTTCATCCCGTGGGGCTGAGCCATCCATTTCTTCCTCGAACCCCTCGAGGTGGATGCTCCCCCAGGGATGCTATTAGGTTGATCGGGTGTATAACTGGGATCAGTAGTAGTCTCCCCAGACTCGCTAGAGCGTCCTCCAGCCTCCTGAATACCTCGGTCAGTGGCAACCACCCTGCTCCCCATAGTACGAGTCAAGGGCTCCTTGTCGGTCTCCTCCTCCTCATCAGGATGAAACTCCTGATGGAAACCAGCTACCTCTGTCCCACCTTGGTGGATGCTGGAGATGCTATATCAACAGTGGGGGCCCTCAATTGAGTGGGCCCTGCATCTCCACTACAAAGCTATCATCGTCGTTGGAATCATCGTCCGGAGCACAAGTTGCTCAACATCAGAATCACTGTGCACATGGCGCCATTTACGCCTCGCTGGTGCCATGTAATCCTCCCGGGCTAGATGCCTGAACAATCTCCTCATAGGGGGCTTAACCTGCTTCCCCATGTAAACCTTCATATGACCCAGTGTGGTGTCATCCATCACCTCAAGTACTACAACGTCCTCATTTTCCTTAGGTAGCGACGGTAGTTACTGATCTATGATCATCTGGATGAATCGAGGGTACGTGCAGAACCCCTCTTTCCCTTTCCCCTCAATGTTCTCCACCAGATAGGCGAAGATCATCTTAGACAAGCTGAATGGGTGGTTCAGCACCAACGCTGCATAAGCGTTTTGAATCTTATTTGAGAGCTCGTCGAACCCTCCCTTCTGAGAAGCTATGCATATCAGCAGCACATGGGCGAGGTACTTGAACTGGGGGCACAGGTTGCTCTTGTTGAGCACCCCTGCATTGATGTCCCCAGAGTACTTAGCTCGCATGAAACATCCTCGAACAGTAAGGAGGTGTAATCGAGTAGCACAGTTAGCCTCATCCCCGAACTCTTGAACAGTCTGAAGATCATCCTCTGTGATCTCAATAGCCTCTCCAAATATCGAGCTCTTGATGCAATGGAGCTCTGAGGATCTGTCTACCATAGCGCTTTCCCATCAAGCCTGTTGGACTGAGCGGTAAGGAGTGCATGGTGTCGAGATAGCACGGAAGATCCTCGAGCTCCGTAGAAAGGTGATAATGCCAGAGAAGTCTGCAGCATTCCTTGAGGTCAGATCTAGATGAGCACAAATATTGTGCTTCGTGCTCATTGGCCAACGACTCATCATCTGTCACACAATGCAAATAAACGTTAGTGTGCGTCAATATGCAACAAGTTGAATAATTTAACTTGATCTCTTTGGTTCTGTCGTGCGAATGAGCTGTGCGACTAAGAATTGGTTATGCGACTGAGCTCTTTCGTACGACTAAGCATGCGACCGGGGTAAGTCGTATGCTATCCCATGCGATTGAACCAGTTGTGTGACTGAGCTCATTCGCATGTGGCAGTCGTGCGACGGAGCCATTCTCTCGTCTTAGTCGTGCGATTGAAGTTCATCTGGTTGCCCATTCGCATGACAGACTGTTGTTTCATTCAAATTGAGTTTTTGAGCAAACATTAATGTTAGACTTTGTAGTTTGGCTCATTAGTCTTGCAAATGACTGATATAATACCTAACAACCTTTAATTTTACAATGTACTTAGTTTAATTAGTTTCTTATACAAACTAAGTTTCGGTTCTTGTTAGGGTTAAAATCGGTCGTGTGAGGGCCTAAATCAATGGATAGATGAGTGAATCACACTGCACATTACCTGTATAACAACTCGAAATCATTAGAATGCAATAATAAGTTTGTAATAACAGTCAAACGAAAATTTGGCAGAGTATAGGTAAGTCGTGCGATTTGGGGGCGATTTGGGAGTGATGATTGACTGCGACCAACTCCCCCTCTATTTATACTAGGGTTTACTTCAGTCATACGACTGAGCCCAGTCGTATATTTGATTCATGCGACTGAAGATCAGTCTTGCGATTGGCACAGTCGGTCACCTTCAATCGTGCGACTGGAGATCAGTCGTGCGCCTGTATCATTCGGTCACTCTCATCCATGCGATTGGTTCATTTTGTGATCCAATTGTGTGATTTTATTCATGCTTATGGTCCAATCGCACGTATGTCCCATACGTGTGGGCAAATCGGTGCGATTGGGCTCATTCGTATCCTCCAATCGTATGACTGGTCCATACTCATGGTCCAGTCATGCGAATGGATCATACTCATGTTTTTGACTTATGACCATTCCACACTTTTATCTTTTGACTAAACATTATGAGCATTTGATCATCTCAGACATGATCATTTTAATTTTGGAAACTTTTGAACACCTCAGTCGTGATCCTTTTAAAACAATTTGTCACCTCAGACGTGACTCATTTTACATTTGAAAGCATGTGTAGTCACCTCAAACGTGACCCTTTAAAGTGATTGAATTCCAGATTGAATTCCACGCTATAGTCCGACAGATACAACTAAACAGACTCAAACAAATTTAAACAAAATAAAATTTAACTAATAGAACTAAAATGTTTTTGTGTTTTTGTGTGGAGTGGAAATCCTAAGATAGAAATCTACCAGATTTATTTCATTGAACAGGCAGCTTCAAGTTATTTTGACCATAAGTGAAACGATTCATTATGGAATCATACAAGTAATCAAATCATTCAGGACGTGTTTCCAAATTTAGTTGATGCTAGATTTTTGTTTTCATCGAGGGTCATTTAGCAATTTAGGAAATCATACTGGTACTACGAGGTGCATACGTTGATTTGGATTTTCAAGAATTGCAGCCACACTGATTGTCAGTATAATTGTCCACTTAAATCCATACACAGACTTTTGACACAGATTGGTGATAAAATAGGTTATATTATTTCAACCAACATTTGTGGATCCCACGCTTATATGGTAATCAACATTCCTTAGGAGATTTTTGAGCAGTCTACGGGTATTTTGACAAGAAGAGACTATTCTTAGAGTTTTCAAAGAGAAGCCAAGCCTCAGGTCAGTGCCACCACACAACAGAGAGACGGCAAGCAACAATGAACTCTAGAATATCTAGGTTATGCTTATCCTCAGGTCAGTGCCATCGCATAGCAGAGAGGCACACAACCTATCTTCTTGTTAGAGCATGATTTTTTCTTTTGCACATAACGCACCAACAACATAGGTTATCAACTTGATTGCGTTTATTTTTCATTTTTTTCGTGCTTTTCTCTTTTAGTGGTCATCCGCACATATTTGTGACGTTTATTTGCTCGTCACCCCTTATTGGAAATAACTGATTGTGTTAACCAGTGATAAGATGGGAACCCACAGTCGGTTGAACAGTTTAGTTTAAATTGAGTTCACCAATGAGATCTAATCATCTATTGTGTTGAATCTACCGACACATCATGTAGTGGTCTAACAACCTATAGATCTACTTTCTTTGCATTACCTTAGTAGTAGCCAGTGTACTATCAATTTTCCTTTTATATTGCACAGACTCTTCTGACTTATACTTTGAATTTTGCATCTAATTCAATTTAATCTTTTAAAGTCCCAAATAATTGTCCTTGTGTACTATCATTTTCCATAGTCATTGAATCAGTTTCACAGAGCCGATCTCATTTCTATCAGGTAGTCTGTCCTCCTCCCTAGTTTTTTTTAATTACTGACTTAACCTATTCTCCCCTTAAAAGTCTAAAGCTGTAAAAGAATTGCGTTTTTAGGATTTTAATAGGCGAAGAAATAACAGCAATAGAATTAATTAAATAAAATAAACTAAAATTAAAGAAAATATAAGAAAATTTGACTTTACGCGTCGGACTAAGCATGGTCATCTTCTTGAATTACCTCACTTTTCTTTTTAACACCACTGACCTCTAACAAGTATAGAAAACGCGGTTTATCAAAAGCTTTTGTATAGAGGTCAGCGCGTTGAAAATCCGTGTTTATTTTAACAACAACGATTAGATTCTTTTCAAAGCACTCACGTAACTATATTTTATGCCGATGTGTTTGGTCTTAGGATGTTGGACATGATTTTTAGTAATGGCTATTGCAGCAGAATTATCAACAAAAATAGGGATGTTAGAAAAATGCAAACCGCAGTCCCGCATCTGTTGTTGAATCCAGATGATTTGAGAACAGCAGCTTGCCGCAGCAACATATTCAGCTTCACAAGTTGACAACGCAATTGATGTCTGCTTCTTACACTATCACGTGACTAATCTTCTCCCAAAGAAATGACAACTGAGTCACTGTACGCGGTTAGCTCAAAGTCATCGTCATGTGGATAGCACAATCCAAGTGTAGGTGTACCCTTTAGATAACGAATATCCTTTTGACCCCGATTAGATGGTTAACCTTTGGTTTTGCCTGGTATCTTGAACATAGACACGTTGCGTACATGATATCAGGTCTTGAGGCAGTGAGGTACATGAGGGATTCAATCATTCCTCGGTACATGGTGGCATCAACCAGATCACCATTTTCGTCGGGTGCTACATCATGGTTTGTAGCAAGTGGAGTCCCAGCTGCGGAAGCATTCTCCATATCAAACCGACTGAGAATATCTCCTACATACTTGGTCTGATGCAAAAATATTCCTTTGGTGTTTGATCCACCTATAACCCTAGAAAGAACTTCATCTCTCCCATGGCACTCATCTCAAATTCTGCCTTCATCACTGCTTCAAATTCTTTACATAATTCTTCATTCTTGGAACCGAAGATTATGTCATCATCATAAATCTGAACAAGCAGCAGATCACCATCCTTTTCTTTTATGAACAATGTGCAATCAATTACACAAGGTGAGTTGAGAGTTTTTCATACAATGCTCTCGGGGCTTAATGAAGGCCGTAGAGAGCCTTATCAAGTTTGTAAACTCTGTCCCGATGATATGGATCCTCAAATCCTTCGGGTTGATTACATACACAGTTTACTGAATTTCACCATGAAGAAAGGCACTCTTTACATCCAGTTGATAAACTTTAATCTTCATGTACGATGCATAGGCTATGAAGATACGGATGGCTTCCATTCTCGCCACAGGTGCAAATACTTCATTTTAATCATTTCCCTCGATCTGTCAAAATCCTTGAACTACAAGTCGAGCCTTGTTCCTAATGATGACACCATGATCATCTTTCTTACACTTCAAGACCCATTTGGTACAAATGACTTTAGCACCTTTAGGTCTATCAACCAGTGTCCATACACCTAACTTCTTGAACTGAAGAAGTTCTTCTTGCATGGAACTGACCCATGCCTCATCATTTAGGTCTTCACTGGCGTATTTTGGCTCGAACTGAGACACAATACAACGATAAGCACCATCGTGAAGGTACCCTTTCTCCATTATCGAGGCATAATCAACTGAATACAACTGATTTCTTGTCTGAACTCCTGATCTGACATCCTCAATGACATTGTCCAGAGGATGATAGACATTTAGGCGTGATCCAGGAGTGGTGGGAACAACTACCTCATAACCAAGATTATGAACTTTTGTTTCTGTATCTGACGTAGTAGGATTTTGAGGTTCCGAAGACTCAAAGGCATCAATGTCAGATGCTTGTGGACTTGCAGAAATAGGAACTTGCTCCTCCTGATTGTTCTGATTATCCTCCACTGCTTCATCGTCAGAGGAGGAGTCATTAGCTTCAAGTGCTCCCCCTGAATGGTTAGTCGATTCACCTAGTGAACCAAATGATGTTGAATCTTGTGATGGTATGTTTAAGACATCATACATCATTTTGACTGCTAACTCATCATCAGACGTGGAGAGAGGAATGTTGAAGGACTTGAAGAATCCATCATAGTCCAAAAGAAAGCGGGACCTTTTCCAGCAGGAGGGGTGGTATATCTCTGAACGTCGACATTACACCACACTTTTACTTGACCTGTTCAGTTGTTGTAGAGTCTCTTATTCGGTATGTTGTATCCAAGAAAGATTCCTTCTTCAGCCTTCTCGCTAAACTTCCCCTCTTGATTTTTCTTCAGTAGTGTGCACGGAGCGCCAAACGGTTCGAGATACTCTAGATTTGGTTTACGTCATTGAAGTAACTCCTAACACGTCTTTCCATGGCGTTTAACTACCAGAACTCGATTTAATGTGTAACACGCATTGGCTACTGCCTCATTCCAAAATTGGATAGGCAGCTTTGAATCTGCTAGCATTGTCCGCGCTATCTCTATTAAGCTGTGATTCTTTCTCTTAGCAACGCCATTCGTTTGAGGAGTGTAGGCGGAAGTGAACTGATGCACAATTCCCTTTTCTTTGCAGAAATCCTCCATCCATTGGTTCTTGAACTCGGTTCCGTTGTCTGAGCGTACTTGTCTTACCTTCATCTTGTAGAGAGACTCCAATGTAGTTACCAATTCTTTGAATGACTCAAATGTTTCTGACTTTGATTTCAGAAACATCACCCAAGAGAATCTTGAGTAGTCATCTGTAACTACATAGCAGTACAAATCGCCTACGATGCTTCTTGTACTGACTGGACCAAACAGATCCATGTGGAGAAGCTCAAGAGGCAGTTCTATAGAATTAACTTTCTTTTCCTTATGAGACTTCATTGTCTGTTTGCCTTTCTTACAGGCAACACAAAAATCTAGAATTTGAAGTTCTTGACATTGACTCCTCACACTAGATCATTCTGGATCAAGTGGTTCATCTTCCTTGAATTGATGTGCCCCATTCTCCTATTCCAGGAGATAGAATCCTTCTCAGTAGCTTTTAACAAGAAGCACTGAACTTGATGATCAGTTGTGGAGGCCTTTGATAGATCCAAGACATAAAGATCATTATATCTTGAGGTTGACATTATACTTGGTCCTCCGAGATCACATAGTCCTTTTTCAGGACATAGCACTTTTTGTTATCAAAAACTACTTTAAAGCCTTTGTCACATATTTGGGACACAGAAAGTAATTGTTTTGTATTTGTTGAACGTATTTTACCTTATCAAACTTTACTTTCTCGTTCCCTATCTCCCCTTGAGCTGTAATGTAACCTCCTTTATTTCGCGCAAAGGAACCATGACCTCCTTTAATTGGTTTGACGTTTGATAGGAGTGCCCGGTTCCGGTCATGTGCCTAGATGCTCCACTATCTACAATCCAAGTATTTGTTTCAGCACTATAGCGAACACCCTGCACATTCAATGTGAATGATTAGTTGAGGTTAGGGACCCAAGCCTTAACTGACTTGGGTGACCTAGAGGCATCATACAACATAAGTTCCACCCATTGACCTTTTAAGGGTGAGGGAAGATCTATGGTCTTCTTGTTCTCATTATGAGATTCATGAATAGATTTCTCTTTCCATAAGCCAATCTTATGCAAGGCCTGTTTGTGATAGACAACCGACTAGTTGATAGGTTGAACTTTAGGTTCACTGACTCTTTTAGGTAGAGTCATGGATGTTCTTATGGAAGAGCTTACTTTAGTGTCATAAAGTTCAGCCTTCTTCTTTGGCATTTGATAATAAGGACAATAAGATGCAATATGTCCATACTTTCCACAGTTGTAGCATGATCTGCTTTCAACTTGACGATTTAAATGTTTCTATGGAGAAGTGTGGGACACACGTGTGACATTGGTTTGTTTGGGTTTTCACATGTCTTGCTTAGATGTTTTATCTGGTTTAATAAAATTAATTGCTTGATCATTTTTAACATCCTTTCTTTTTTGTTTCTCTAGACTTAGACATGAAGCACATGGGTGGTTAACATGTTTGGTCTTTTTGGGTTCAGAATTAGACTTGGTTAACCCAGACTTAACTTTAACCTTTTCAAATTGTTTGTCCAGATTGACACAGGTATTTTACCTTGTGATTTTGAAGTGGCCTCCTTTAGTTTAGTGCCAGATTCATTAGATGTACATGTTGTATCTGGGTCACTTACTAGAGGAGTGGACACCACATGATCCTTGATTGGGTTATTATTGATCGGTTTACCTTTTGCATTCATCAAGGTCTCATGTGGTGGGGAACCACTTTATATCCCAAACCCTCCCTATTGTTGTGTTCTCTCACTAAGTGTTGGACAATATGAGAAGAACTTGTCCAACTGTGCAGTTTTTGCTTTAAGGAATTTACTTCTACTTCTAAGACTGCCTTTTGTTTCTTAGTGTCTTCAAGGGAGTTTAGATAAAACCTAATGCCATTATCTTGGTTAAAGGCTACTACTTCGGTTTCCCTAAGCTGTTTGTTCAAAAGGTCTATCTTTTCTTTGTAACTGTGTTCATTTTGTTTTAGAACTCTATTGGCTTCTGTGCATAGTTGTAAGTCCTTTACCAAGCTATCATTATAATCTAATAACCTAGAAATTTTAAATCAATTCTTTCCCTAAATTTATTACAATCAGAACAAGCATGATTATTGAACAAGCATTGGAAGTCGGCTAGATCGGTAAACGTCCGAGCGTGTTCTTGACGGAAGGATAAACAACATCAACAACCAAGAGACAATCAATAACACCAACTTTAATAAATGGTTTCATTGATAAAAGCTAATGATTACAACCTGGTTACAACATAAGAATTAAGACTCTTGGCAAGGGGAGATCAAGCATGATCTCCCCTCTCATCTGGCAGCCCTAGGCCCCGAGCAGACTCCTCTCAAGACCCTTAATCTCTCTACACATTGAAACTAGTATATAGGGGCCTCGGCCCATATTAGATGTGACTGGGCCCATTTGGACCATGCGTATGGTTCAATCGTATGACTGGACCATGCGTATGGTTCAATCGTACGACTTGACCATACTTATGGTTCAGTCTTACGAATGTCCTAATCGCATCTCTCAGTCGCACGACTGGTCCATTAGCATGGCTCAGTTGTACGACTGAGTCTCATTCGCATATGCTCCTGCGAATGACCCAGTTTCATGTGTTTACAACATATCAGGTGTATTACATTAAGCCTAGACAATTTGTCAAGCGATGGACACACTATATATGACTATATATGCTCCAACAAATTCCCCCTTAGACTTTGCTTGCGAATAGTAGATAACACCTCTTACAATCTTCAGTCAATCTTTGCTCTGGTTTCCAATAGAATCAAACGAAACACCACATTAGCCAACATTGCTGATCCGTCTGGTTGCTACAGTATCCCTGAAAATGAATTTAGGCATAATAGCTTTCGTTTACTTTGCAGAACTCCATCATAGCAGCAAGATTCCCCATATGACTTATTTTTCCAGATAATGACATGAGCAGTTTTCCATTTCTTCAATCTTCACACAGGCGAACTTGATTAACTTTAACACCTGCAGAAATTCCCCCTCAAATTCAGCATATCCCAATATATAGACATTGTGCTCTCCTGGTGTCTTCATACGGTGTATTGGGAAAAAGGTAAAGGGTTCCAATCCATAGCTGATAATCTCAAACAAATCAGCATGCATTCAGATTCTTCTTCAGAAATCGGCTCACATCATCACTTTCTGATTGCGTCTTCAATTTCTCTATACATGGATTCCCCCTAAGAATGACAATCCTCTCTGTGCGGGTAGATATAACTTGATTGGCCCACAAATAGTCAGATGCTCCTGACTACCCCACAAAATCAGCACCGACTGCTGACATCTTCTCTTGTCTCTTTCGTGTTCCAACTACATTCACCTATTCAGAAAGTCTAATGAATAATGAGGTATACATAGAACTTATTTGACAAAAGAACCTCAGGGTAAATATGCTTTGCTCATCCTCAAATCTGTGCAAGAGGCAGTTCCAGACTCTTTTTTTGGTCTGGAACAAATACGGATGAGTCAATGTAGATGGCTTATTCGTGCGATTAAACATACGACTGGTCCAGTCGCACGACTGAACATACGACTGGTCCAGTTGTACGAATGGCCCCTTAGCATGGTCTAGTCGTACGAATGGTCCATTCGCATGGCCCAGTCACATGAACGGGTTTGCACGCAGATTTTCAGATCTGCAGCTGCCAGGGCTGCCAAAAACCCTAATCTTATGAATTTTACATGAACCGAACCGACATAGACATCATAAGATTCGCAGGGGTGATTGGAACACGGTTTCGAGTTCGATTTTAACCTAGAAGCAACACACGTAACCAGATCTGAGCAAAACACGAAGAACATGAAGTGGGTTTAACATCAAATAACCTGAATTCGATCCAGAAATCAAGAGCTCGGGTTGCTAGAATGATTGTTAGATCATTTCAGCAGTAACCGGCTCTGATACCAGTTGTGAAGTCGGCTAGATCGGTAAACATCCGAGCGTGTTCTTGACGGAAGGATAAACAACATCAACAACCAAGAGAAAATCAATAACACGAACTGTAATAAATGGTTTCATTGATAAAACCTAACGATTACAAGCTCGTGACAACATAAGAATCAAGACTTTTGGCAAGGGGAGATCAAGCATGATCTCCCCTCTCATCCGGCAGCCCTAGGCCCCAGGCAGAATCTTCTCAAAACCCTTAATCTCTCTACATATTGAAACTGGTATATATAGGCCTCGGCCCATATTAGATGCGACTAGGCCCATTCGTGCGATTAGACCATGCGTATGGTTAAATCGTATGACTGGACCATGCGTATGGTTCAATCGTAAGACTGGATCATACTTATGGTTCATTCTTACGAATGTCCCAATCACATCTCTCAGTCGCATGACTGGTCTATTAGCATGGCTCAGTTGTACGACTAAGTCTCATTCGCATATGCTCCTGCGAATGACCCAGTTTCATATGTTTACAACATATCAGGTGTATTACATTAAGCCTAGACAATTCGTCAAGTGATGGACACACTATATATGACTATATATGCTCCGACATTCGGCTTGTAACGGTGCTATGATAAAGAAATCTAGTTGTCGAAGATTACTTTGATGAAGATTTCAAGAAGATGGGCATTGATAGCAAAGCCATGACAGTTCTGCTTACAGCCATATCGAATTTCATAATGGTGGGCTTTGAGGACTATCAAACAACCAAAGGGCTCTTTGACGCTTTGACTTTAATGTATTCTGGTTCCACCAAGTACAAAGAGTCCAAGAAAGATACCCTAAAGCTGCAGTTTGAGAACTTCACTCATATTGCTGGAGAGACCATGAACCATCAATACTTCAGGTATATGGGCTTAATCTCAACTCTTCATTAGTGGGAGTGACTCTTGAGAAGAGAGGCATGGTAAGGAAAATTATAAGTGCACTTGCTTATGAGTGAACTTTCTACTGTGTCTCTATCAAGAAGGTTGAGAATCTAAACACTCTCACCATGACCAAATTATATGGGATCCTTGATGGATACCGTGTAGAGATGGAGTCTTAGAGAGATCACCAGATGAGCAGAAACTCTAGCTTTCCTGATAGCAATGCTTTACTCATTACTGAAGGCTCAAGAACTCATCAGCCCCAGTAGTACCTGACCTGCTCCCAACAACCATCATCTTCCTCTGGGCCATCCATCATTTTTCTCGAGACACCGAGGTCTCAACAAGCTCAACCAAGTCTCTTCTGTGAGAGTTATGCCTTTCTCTCAGGAAATGGGCAATCTAGTGACTTTCGGTTTTGCTTTGATGATAAAAAATGCTTCAGCCCATATGACATTGAATACATGGACATCGTCCAAAAAATGGCTCTTTTAACCTATAAAGAGAAGAATTTCTTTAAAAGAACTAGAAGGCAGCCAATAACAAATTTCAGTTAGACAAATCAAAAGCCAAGTGCTATAACTACAATCAACTTGGTCATTTTGCAAGGGAATGCAAGCTTCAACCCCGGAGCCCCATAATCCTCCCAACATCATACCACTCCAAAAGCTGTTGCAAAGCTAACTGAACAGCAAACAACTACCGTTGCTTAAGAAGTTGACTGGAGCTTTATGGTGCAAGATGTCACTCCAGCTCAAGCTCTCATGTCCAGAACATAAGATAGACAGATATATGAACATCTGTACTCCAACATGTACGGCTAAGGTTAAACTCTATCAGGACTACAACATGAAAGGATCGGGATCTAGTTTGATCAATTAGATTAAGATTTGCAGCGGAATAGCACAAGAATTAGATGAAATTTAAGCAAGAATAATATGAATATTCAATCAAACAGTGACGATTATAGAGAAAGAAAGTTTTCTGCAAAGAGAATGTTTTCATTGACGCACACGCTTCAAATCCCAAGAAATTAGGTCAACATTCCTTTTATAAAGGAATGTGACATCAGCTGACGTCACTTGATAGTGATAGCTAACTGAATTATACAAACAATTGAAAGTAAACTAAACTACTGAAGATGTCCACAACAACTGAGGACACCTTCACAAAAAGCTAAGTACAAGCTAACATTACAACTATTGAAGTTATAACATCTGAAGTGTAAACACTTCAAATGTTTTACATAAACTAAAACTACTGATTACAAACTACTAAAAAGTAAACCATCACAACTACTGAAAAGAACTACTTCAGTTGTTGTGACAACTTCTGAGAACTTGGTCTTCAGACTTTGCCTTCAGTAGTTGTCTTCAGACTTTGTCTTCAGACTTTGTCTTTAGACTTTGTCTTCAGCTGTTGTCTTCAGCTGTTGTCTTCAGACTTTGTCTTCAGACTTTGTCGTCAGACTTTGTCTTCAGACTTTGTCTTCAGACTTTGTCTTCAGACTTTTTCTTCAGACTTTGTCTTCAGCAGTTGTCTTCATACATTGTCTTCAGACTTTGTCTTCAGACTTTGTCTTCAGACTTGTCTTCAGACTTTGTCTTCAGCTGTTGTAGACCACTTCAGTTGTTTTGATGTCTGTGGGACTTAAAGGTTTTTCTGATCTGGCTCATTGGTTCTTTTGGTCCAACAAACTCCCCCTGAACCAATGCAGCCAAAACCTTTAAGTTTATTAAAGACCCACTTATTGGCAGAAACATTTTCTGGATCAGCTCAGGATTCTCCAAATTAAGCTCAGGCCAGGGAAGTGGTTTCAGAAAGTTTGATTGGCTAAGGATGAATAGGAACTCTGTCTTGGGGAATTGGACACAGAGCTGTTACCCCATCCATGAGACCTACTTCCCAATGATGAGTCTGTAAGACTCTCTAACATAGGCCTCAAGGAATACAACTTGTTCTTCCATTGTGAGTTCTCCAGCTTCACTTTCAAAGAAGAACTCAGGCCCATAGTACTCTGATAAGTTCCATTCTTCAGCTCCACAGTAGTTATTTCTCTGTATGCAAACTCATCAGGATGAGTACCTTCAAGTAACAACTGGAGCTCATTTCTTCTTATTTCTTCAAGCTTCTTGTAAATCAAACCCTTCTTCACCATTTTGTTTTCTAGTAAAGTTTGTGGAGTCATCTTAGACTTGTAAGCTCTCTTGAAGTCTTCAAGGATTTCCCAAGGTGACACTACAATGGCCAGCATTATCTCAGCATCTACAGACTTCTTTACTTGGCCATTGTATCGACTTGGAATATTCTTTTTATGAATTATGTCACTTACTCTGGGGTCAAGCCAAATTCTCACTCTCTGTTTCTGATATTGAAATGTGAATCTGAGAGCATACAACCTCTGAGCATGTTTCTTCATAGCTTGTATGGATGAAGACTTAGGAACTCTTTATCAACCATCCTTAATGGCTGCTCATCATGTTGTTTGTGTTGTTCTTCTTCTTCAAGTTTGACTTTTACCATTTGCCTTTGGATGTCAGGTGTGATTGTTGTTGGTTGACTCCTAGGCTCAGGCATCTTTATTTTAAGAACAGCAGAGATTGGCAGACTATCATCCTCATCATCTTCTTCTTCTTCTTCTTCTATCCTCAACACCCTTCTCTTCCTCTTGGGTGCATCATTGGTAGTGGTTTAAGTAGGTTTCTTAGGTAAAGGAGTTGGTTTTGAGAGTTGTGAAGTTGGTTGTTTTAGAGTGGGAGATTGTACAGGCTGCTCTAGCATCTTGGTTGTGAGTGAAGCTTTGGATAACTTTGCCATATCAGACCTTTTCGCAGCACCAGCTTCATCAAGAGCTTCTATGATCAATCCTTTGTTGAATACTTCAGAAGAACAGATTCTGGTGGTTATCTCCAAAATAGTGTCTCTGGACCATGACTTCACTTCAATGATTGATCTTCCCAAATGCTTTAATATGAATCTTGTCATAGCTTCCAGCCTTTCCCTTTCTTTCTCACTACAACTTGTCCATCTATGTTCAATCTCTTGAATCTCTAGCCTTCTGATTTCAGAGTCAAGTTTGGTTGTGTCAAAACCTTGTCTGAAGAGTTGATCAATGATCTTATCCATAGATCTGTCATCAGCTTCTTTGATCAGTTCTTCTAACTTTTTCTTATCTTCAGTCTTTCAGCACTCTTCTTTCTCTTGTATGTGATCATCTCCTTTTCTTTCTTCTCTTTTTCTTCTCCTCTTCACTCTCTTTCTTTGACTTTCACTGACTTAGACTCCCCCTTTTTGGTTGGATTGGGTTCAGGGTTTGAATGTCAAAAAGTCTCTTAGAAACAACACATCAACTAAGGTTTGAAGATTTGAGGAAAGCCTCTCATCAATGGCTTGATGCACAATGTTAGTGATGATGGAAGTGATGAGAGGTAAGGAGGATTGAAAGAAGCAACCATTTGCTCAGAGGGTTCTGTCCCTGAGAAATGGTGCCTGAATCAGAGGCTGGTGGCATAGTTGTTGGAGTGGCTCAGTGTTTGGGAGAGCTTCAGAAGAAGCTGCCATCTGTGGGTGAATTTGGGCAGATGGACTTGATTCGTGTGACATTTTGGCAATAAATTCTTGTAGTCTGCATACCTCAGTCTCAAGAATGGTGTTATGGCTAGAACATCAAAGAAAAAGCCCAGGTTATCATCAGTCTTTGCTGAATCATCTGACCTCCTGATTAAATCAGGATGCATATATGCTGAGTGTAGATCAGTATTCACATGTACCCCTGTTTCTTGGAACTGGGGACTTCCTGCCTCAAGATTATGTCCTTCATTGGTAGTTTCCTCTAGTGAGGTCTTAGAAATGATACCACCTTCATCCTGGTCATGTGCTGAAACAGGAGAAGAGGTAGCCTCACCAGATGTTCAAATCTCCTCCTCTACACAGGGAGATTGAACTCTATAATCCCTGTGATGTGGGTTATCAGCCACATTATAATCCTCTCCCTCAGCTGTTGAGGTTTTCTCCTGGTAATAGGTTTCTGAGGAGGGTTAGAGGAATGTAGTTGAGTTAGAACTTGTGTAATAACCACAGTTGGGCTTGTAGGGATAGCTTCAGTGGGAGATAAGGATGAAGAGATTGCACCTGGGGTGAATGGTGCTCTTCAATGGCAATCTTCTCAAGTGAGAGAGATTCCAGTAATGGTTTCCCATTTTTGGTTGCATCAGGATCTTGTTGAGAGGATACCTGAGCGGTTTCAGCTGGTAGAGTCATGGAAACGACAGGGGGATTACTACCAGTAGTTTCATCCTGCCTTTGTGTTGCAGGGACATCATCAGGGGACTCAACTCCCTGAGTAGCCTTTTTGGTTTGTTTGGATTGTGATTTGGAGGGGACTTTGGATCTGGAGGATGAGGCTGTGGGTTCCTTCTGCTTGGGTTTTAGCAGTTTGGCAGCCTCTTTGAGTTGTGGGTCAGAGTTGTGCCTGGAGTATACCTCTGGCAAAACTACCACAGCAGGGACTCCAAGGCCAACAGGGCCATCAGATTTTAATTGATTTATGATTATGGCCATAAGAAACCTTGGATATAATATCCATCTGTTAGCCACAGGTTTCATTGCCAGATCTTTTAATTCCAAAAATATAATTTCAGAAAAATTTAAGCTTTGGCGTTCAAAGATAGAATACAATACCTGCTACCACCTGGATGATATTTGATCCCATGAAGAGGATTTGGGGGCAAGGCAGACATTGATCATATGAAATATTAGGCATTGAGAATCATGGAAGTGCTTCTTCAGAATGGTGGTAGCACTTAGGTCGCCCTCATACCCATGGCTGATGAATGATAGATCAATGATGCCCTTCGGGTATTTTGTGACGAAGGTGGCATCATTCAGATCTAGGGTTTGGTGAATGATAGCAGGAGTGAAGACCACCTTCTTCTGGTTTACAAATGACTGGAGAGTGATCGCTACATCATTCTCACCAGTATGGACAGTGACATTTTTTTAGAATTGCGAAGGGTATCGGGATAGATGGTTGGATTCAGAAGAAAAGCAGTTTGATACGGGGAATCAACCATCAGATCAATGGCAACATCAAACTTAGTCCAAAAGGCCGATTTTGTGAAGTAGGCAACACAGTTGTGTCGTGGTTTGATTTGCATGGTCGCCATTAATGGAAGATGAACGTTCGAAAAACGACTTATGAAAAGTTTGAAGTTAGGGTTAGGTATTTATAGGTTGAAAACGGCTGAAAGAAAACAACTGAAAGTTTTGGTGTTAGTCATCAGTTGTTAGAAAACGACTGAAGACATGGTTTTAACTTTCAGATGTTGTAAACAACTGAAGACTTGGTGTTAGTCGTCAGTAGTTTGAAACTACTGAAGACTTGGTTTTGGCTTCAGTTGTTTTGAAATGAAACAGCAGTTGTTTGAAACAATTGAAGAGTAAAATTCCTCATCAGTTGTTGTCGTCAATTCACAATCTCAGTTGTTTCATTGACCTTAACACTTACTAAGCAGACTATCTGATTTTCAGATGTTTCATTGGTCATCATACTTATCTGTCAAAACAAACATCAGTAGTTGTAACCACATCAGTACTTTTCAACAAATAAAGTACTTCAGTACTTTTAAGTAATTTAGTCTTCAGTAGTTATGAAACTACTGAAGATAAAATAACTTATCAGTACTTATTTTTGATAGCTGTATACTAATGTTCATCAGTACTTGTGAACTGAGATCATCGTAGTTGTCAAATCATTCAAGCTGCAACATACGCCTTAGCACTAGATTTTGGAAAGTTGCACTGTCCAAAGCTTAGTAAATATCTGCAAGCTCATCAGCACTAACAAAACTTGGATCAATCAGACTTTTCTCATAACAATCCCTGATAAAATGATGTCTGATCTCAATATGTTTGGTCCTAGAATGCTGGACAGGATTCTTAACAATACAAAGAGCTAAAGCACTGTCCATCAATAAAGGAGTTTTAGTCTCTGTAATGTCATAATCCAGTAATTGATTCTGAAGCCATAGTATCTGAGATGTACAACTTGCAGCAGCAATGTACTCTGCTTCAGCAGTGTATGTAGCAACTGAAGTTTGTTTCTTACTCTGTCAAGAAACTAAACAATTGTCTAGAAATTGGCATCCACCAGAGGTTGATTTTCTGGTTAATTTACACCCTGCATAGTCACTATCAGAGAAAGCAACTAATTTTAAAGGTGCCCAGTGGAATACCAAAGTCCTAAAGATTGAGTTCCTTGCAAATATCTAAAGATCCTTTTGACGCAATCATATGGGATACTTTAGGTGCAGCCTGAAATCTAGCACATACACAAGTTACAAATATAATGTCTGGTCTAGAAGCTGTAAGGTACATCAAGGAACCAATCACATCTGTAAAGAGTTTCATCAACTGCTTTACCTTTCTGATCAGCATCCAGTTATGTGGTGCTGCAAATGGGAGTAGAACAGGGCTTACAATTTTGTAAATCAAACTTTTTCAACAAATCCTTGTATATTTTGACTGATGAATGAAAGTTCCATCAGCCATTTTTTTTGATTTGCAAACCCAGAAAGAACTGTAATTCTCAAATGGCACTCATTTCAAACTTTTGTTGCATCAACTAAGTAAAGCATCACACAACTGTGGATCAGAGGATGCAAAAATATATCATTTACATAAATTTGAACAAGGAGCTTATGCATGCCTATTTTCTTAATGAACAAAGTGTTATCTATGAGCCTCTAGTGAAATTATTTTGAAGAAGAAAGTTAGACAGTGTTCATACCAGGCTCTGGGAGCTTGTTTTAACCCATAAAGAGCCTTATCAAGCTTATACACCCAATCTGGATGTTTTTGATCTTCAAAACTAGTGGTTGACACACATAAACTTCTTCTTTTATTTTACCATATAAGAATGCACTTTTGACATCCATTTGAAAAACTTTAAGATTATGGAAAGCAGCATAAGCTAAGAACAATCTGATTGCCTCCAGTCTGGCTATAGGGGCAAAGGTTTCATCATAATCAATACCTTCTTCTTGTGAATACCCCTGTACAACCAGTCTGGCCTTGTTCTTGACAATTTGACCTTTTTCATCAGTTTTATTCCTAAACACCCATTTAGTGCCTATTGCACACTTACCTTGGGGTAGAGGAACCAGTTTCCATACTTGCTGCTTTTGAAACTGAAGAAGCTCAAGTTGCATGGCTTCACCCATCCATTGTCTCTTAATGCAATATGACAGTTCTTTGGCTCTTGCTGACTGATGAAGAGAGCATAAAATTGGACAATTGACTTCTAGTTGAGACACCAGCATTGATGTCACCAATGATCTGAGACATGGGGTGATTCTTCAGTTCTTGGTATTCAATAAGATCTGTGCAAGTGTTTGTAGGAGATTCAGCAGCAACAGATGTTGATCCAGACTCTTGAAACCTAGAATGAGATGGCAATTCAAATGAAGTAGAGGAATCAGAGATCTCATCAGCATTTGTTGTGGATGGAACTACTGAAGCTACAAGAACATCAAGGTTAGTAGACTCAGGCAGGTGATCACTAACCTTGCAATTGTACCATCAGATGGATGACTAGTTGCAGGAGATGATGGATTCATAGAATCTGCAATAGCTGGAGGCTGATAAGGAACATATTACAGTATGTCCAAATCAAATAACTCCACAGGGTTTTGTGGAATTTTGTCCATTGGAGATTCATTAAACTTTGCATGCAAGGATTCTTCAACAATCTTTGTTCTGCAATAAAAACTCTGTATGCCTTGCAAGTAGATGAATACCCAACAAAGTACCCTGCATCCACCTTTGCTTCAAACTTCTGAAGTGGATCCTTTATGTTAAGAATGTAACAGGACACCCAAATGCTCTAAAAAAGGAAATCAGAGGAGCCAAATGATGTAACACTTCATAAGGAGTCTTCATCAACCTCTAATTTACTAACACTCTATTTTGCACATAGCAAGGTGTGTTGACAGCTTCAGCCCAAAAGGTTAGTGGCAAACCAGAATCAGCCAACATTGACCTTGCGGCTTCAATAAGGGTCATGTTCTTTCTCTCCACCACTCCATTTTGTTCAGGAGTTCTTGGAATGCTATACTGCCTCTTGATTCCCTTAGATAAATAGAATTCATCAAGTGTGTGGTTTCTAAATTCTATGCCATTATCATCCTCATACACTTGACGGAAGGGGAGTACGGCTTTTCACATACAACACAAAGTAGATGATGATTTGACCAGCCTCATCTTTTGAATGTAAGAAGAAGGTCCATACAAATCTGGAATAATCATCCACAATTACCAGACAGTATTTTTTCTTTGCCATGCTCATCACTCTTACTGGACCAAAAAGATCCATATGCAGTAATTGCAAGCAGGCATTGGACTTTGGTTCTTCTATTGGAGGGAATGATACTTTGTGTTGCTTTCCTTTTAAACAAGCAGAACAGTTGTCATCATATTTGAACTCCTTAATGGCAAACCTCTCACTAAACCATGATGGATAAGCTGGTTCATGTTTTAAGATTCACATGACCAAGCCTTCTGTGCCATAGTTCAGATTCCTGAGGAGAGGCCTTGGAGAACAAACATGGATGGCCTTTTAGATCAATTTTCTTTGATAAGTCTAAGGCATATACTCTTCAATCCTGTTGGCCTTCAAGAGAGTATATTCATCCAATATCTTGTCATCATTCTCAAAACATTGGAAGACAGAATCCGACAGTTCTGACTGGTGAAAAGTGCAACATGCCCTTTATCACACATTGACTGACACTCAACAAGTTGTACTTGAGATTCTCCACATGGTTAACATCATTATCTCACCATTTGACACAAAGCCTTTGCCGATGATGTAACCCTTAGCATCATTACCAAAAGATACAAATCCCTTCTTCCTTGAGAGTAGTCATGAAGAAGAGAACTGCTCCCTATCATATGCATAGATCCTCCATTTCCATACCAGATGCTTCTATGGCATCCTGAAGAACCTTGCATTTGTCACAACAAACTAGTTAGCTTTTGAGACCCAAACCATTTTGGTTTTGGGTCTGTTCTCATCAACAGATTTTATACTAACTGATTTGTCATGATTAACAGCCTTTGAAGGTGGAAATGGTGCTGAAAGGATTCCTTTGATTTTGGCTTAGTTTTCCTTTTCAGTGGTTTAATCATAGGTACATCTATATGGTTAACTCTCCCCAACAGATGTTGAACCATCATAACAAGTTGTGTCTGATTGGTTGTTAAAGCCTTCAGTTCAGCAGACACATCAGTACTTGTTTTTGATTGGTTCCTGTGACTCACCATGTCCTCCTTTTTGAAAGACACAGACTTAGTCTGGTGTTTTGATATTCCATGAGGAATATTTTCAGCTGTTTTATGATAAACCCCTTCCTCTTTTTAGATTTTTGTAAGAACTTTGGGTTATTAGATGAGATGATTGTGGCACAAACTTGGTTTCAAATTCATCTTTCATTTTATTAATTTTCTTTTTAATGATTTTATATTGTTTTGAATTTAGAAACCTTTCTATACCAACATTTATCAGTGAGATGATTGAATAGACCACATATTTCACATGGCTTTTTCTTCATCTTCTGTTGTTCAACTGCTGAAGAAGATGAAACTACTAAAGGTGTGTTCTTCAGTACTTTCTTCCTCTCAGTACTTATGTTAAGTACTGAAGGATTTGTAACAACTGAAGATTTGTTCTTCAGAAGTTTTCTATCAGTACTTTTGGAGTCCTGATAAACTCTTCAGCAGTTGTCCAACCATGTTTGTTTTCATTTGGTTTGAAATGCTCTTCAGGTTTTGTTACTTTCCCTTTAGTACTTTGAATACTTTGTGACACAACACCTGAAGTACTCAGCTTTTCTTTGATCATGTGTTTATCAGCAGTGAGACCATCAGCAGATTGATTAGCTGAGGTACTAATACTGACTTCATCCTCTGATTTTGGATTATCACTTGAGGATGAGACACATGATGATGTGGTTTGGGAATTTCTTTCACCTTCAGATTTTACTTCTATCTTGGGAGTAAATCTGTAGGAGGTATAGTGTGAATATACCCAATCCTAAACTTCACATTTGAAGCTGTTTGCTTGTTGAGAAGCATTTCAAACCCCTTGCAGGATGTTACCCAGCGTTCACACTCTACTTGAGTAGCTGCAAGTGTTTCTTTGAGATTCTTATGATTCTCTAAAATGACCTCTACCTTTGCCTTTTCATCAATGATTTGGCATTTTAATTTGTAAATCTCATCATCTTTTTCCTTTAAGACAAACTCAAACTTAACTTTTCTTTTGGAAATCACTTTCTCTAGGTCAAGAATTTGATTAATTAAAGCTACATTTGCTTCTCTAATTGAGACAAAAGCAACTATGCATGACTTAGAACACAACTTGGCCTTAGCCTTAGAAGATACCTGTGGTACCTGTGATTGAAGCATTTGAGCATGACCATCAGTAGACTCCAGGGCCATAAGAGCAAGATTTCGAAAAGGATTTCCACCACCATGTTGACCAGCACCAGAAAACACTTGTTCAGAATAACCAGAAAGATCATCTGGTAAGCTACTCCAGTCAACAACTCCAGTTGTGAAAAATCTTTGATGTGATTGAGATTAAGATTGTTGATTTGATTGAGATGGTTGAGGCTCAAGTAGGACATGTGGTTGTTGAGCTATGGGTACAAGAACCTGACTGGACTAAGGCATGTAAAAACAGGGATAAGGATATGGCATTTGACCTTGAGGGACAAAATATGCAGGAGATGATTGGATTTGTAAATGATGACCAGAACTGGTAGAGTGTTGCCCTTTGTTTTGTGAGCTATTGCATGGAAAGGTTACAAAGGGTGCAGAAGAGTTAGATCCAAATGATCTACACTCTCTTGCAAAATGTCCAAGTCTATGGCACTTGTGACACCTCAACTTGCTCTTGTCAAAACCAACTTTGGTTTTTCCAGAGAGACCAGGAAATTTTCTACCTGTCCTTTTGTAAAATTTTTGAGATCTGATATTGATTAATGCCATTTGGCTCAAAATATCCATCTCTTCCAGATCATCATCAGCAATTCCTTTCAAATCATCCATCAAAAAGCACAAATTATCACTACTACACCCTGAATTACTATAAACACCAACAAAAGCAGGATCTCCAATGTTTGAAGAGAAATCTATATGCTCATCATAAGAACTTTCTGATGTAGCATATTCGACTCATGACCAACCAGAGCAGTATTCCCTGGTACAAAATCATCAGTGAGCTTCCCAGATGAAGTCAGCTTCCTTTTTTGTTCTATCTCTCTTTCAAATGTTAACAGTTTCCTATGAAGTTGGGTGAGAGATAGATTGTCCAGATTTGCACTGGAGCCTAGGACAATAGTATGTGTCCCATCTCTCAGGCAGGGATCTGAGGAATCTGTTGTTCATCTGACTGTTTGTATATTTGTTTAACCATTTTCAGCTCAGATATCAAACAGGAAAATCGCTCAAACTGTTGAGTCAGTGACTCACCTTTTCTATGAGAAATGTCTCATATTGCTGGGCAAGGATCTCTCTATTGTTTGCCAAGACCTCATTAGTTCTCCAAATTATTCTTTTAGAGCAACCCAGAGGTCATGAGCAGTTTCATGATGCATAAGTCCAGAATAGATTTCATTAGGCAGTGCCATGGCCAGAATTCCATGGGCTTTAGCATCAATTTCAAACAGTTTCAGATCTTCATCTGAGATAGTATTGCTTTTCTTCTTCGGAACCATCTCATTGGTTTCCAGATTACTAACCATAGGCTTATATGGTCCATGAACCACAGATTCCAACAACCTGAACAGTTGACACACAGGTGATGGAGCATTTGGCGTTGCCATATGTTATACTCACTCCTAACAAGCATCGGAGGCTTTGTTGAGGAGCAAGTATTGTGAGGATCATTGATTGATATAGCCATTTTCACCAATTCAAATAGGTTCAATGAGATTTTAACAGATCTAGCTCAAAAACTCAACAACACGGTTTGAAACAAGACGAATCTAAAATTAATTCACCGAAGCAACAGAAAATCAAACTCTATAACCAATTCTTGCAAATTTGCTAATTTGATCAAACTTAGATATCAAAAGAGCAGTTTCAATGATCAATTGTTAAATCGATCAATGATTAACCGGCTCTGATACCATTTGAAAGGATCGGGATCTAGTTTGATCAATTAGATTAAGATTTGAAGCGGAATAGTACAAGAATTAGACGAAATTTAAGCAAGAATAATATGAATATTCAATCAGACAGTGACGGTTATAGAGAAAGAAAGTTTTCTACAAAGAGAATGTTTTCATTCACGCACACGCTTCAAATCCCAAGAAATTAGGTCAACATTTCTTTTATAAAGGAATGTGACATCAGCTGACGTCACTTGATAGTGACAGCTAACTGAATTATACAAAAAACTGAAAGTAAACTAAACTACTGAAGATGTCCACAACAATTGATGAAACCTTCACAAAAAGCTAAGTACAAGCTAACATTACAACTACTGAAGTTATAACATCTGAAGTGTAAACACTTTAGATGTTTTACATAAACTAAAACTACTGATTACAAACTAATGAAAAGTAAATCATCACAACTACTGAAAAGAACTACTTCAGCTGTTGTGACAACTTCTGAGAACTTGGTCTTCAGACTTTGTCTTCAGCAGTTGTCTTCAGACTTTGTCTTTAGACTTTGTCTTCGGTTGTTGTCTTCAGACTTTGCATTTGTCTTCAGCTATTGTAGACCACTTCAGTTGTTTTGATGTCTGTGGGACTTAAAGGTTTTTCTGATCTGGCTCATTGGTTCTTTTGGTCCAACACAACATGGAGATCAAATCGGATATTGAGTATTTAAACATTCTAAAATCTGATTTTAAAATAGTAGAATCTGACTACAAAATCAAAATTGATGATTTAGAGAAAACTATTTCTTCTTTAAAACATGAACACTCAAACTACAATACTAAAATAAAGGATTTGGTTACCAAGTTGACTGAGGCGCAAGCCCAACTAGTAATAGCGAAGCTAAAGCAAAGAAGTATGCTATTAAAGAGGATAACTTCAAAATCATTATTGTAGCAACCTCTTACTCAAAGGTATGCTATCAAAACAAAGGTGGGTTGGGAACCAATAAAATTGCTCCACCACACTCTACATGTCTGTGAGACAACCAAGATGTGGTACTAAGAAGCAAGAGGTTTCAACTGCTGACCACAGCCTATTGAGCAAAAGAATGATGCAACAATGGTTATCACCATAGAGAAGGATCAAGTGGAAAACATTATCCATACCATTGAGGATCAACATTTGACCACCAAAGCCAAAAGAAAAAGATCAAGGAAACAAGAAAAATTGCTAAGAAGGTGGCTGCAACAAAGTTGAAAATAGACCCCCAAGCAAAAGGGTGTATTTATTTTAGATGGATTCCAAGTGATTGGCAGTTCTAATATAGGAAAGAAGTGAGTACCAGCACTTCTGTCCAACTGAAAGATCAGAAGTCCAAAGGGAAGGATGTTGTAGAAGAAAAGTAGTGCCAGAATAACAGTTTCCATACCCATCAAAGTTAACATTGAGTGCATAGTGTGTGGTCTGCACAACCATTTGGCAAAAGATTGTTACTCCAATCTTGCAAGCACACATTATGCAAATAATGTTAAAAGAGAAGGAGTCAAGGAAGGTTTCACATTAGGACCTTATCGCACGGTTCAAGTGTTAAATAAAGGAAAACTTGTTTCTGAATCTAAGTTATTTTCAGAAGAAACTTGTTCTTCCAAAAAGAAAGTGGCTTCAGAAGACAAGTCAAAGCAAAAAAACAAGAAAAAAAGAAACCTTCCGAGAAGAAGATTGCTTTAGAACAAAATACGGTGATAACTTATTCCGAGAAGAAAGAAGCCTCGGATTCTAGTAATGTTGCTCAAATCTCATCACACTCATCTACATTGATTCACCAATGGATGGAATGGAATATCAGAAAAGATGCTACAACCCAAACCTTCTCTTCACAAACCAAAAATGAACCCTCATGCATATACTTAGGTTCAATTATCTCATCAACATTGGAAAATCACAAGACTAACAAGACTTAGGTCTCCAGTAGTAACTAACTATTTCACCTTATGTGTAAGGACATCCAAATTATAAAAATGGAAATTTTTGGATTGTGGATTGATGGGTGCGGATAGTGTATATATTTTGATAACGATTCTTCGCACATATTAAGTTTTAAATGGTTATTAGTAATACTAAACCACACACATAAAATGAAAGTATATCTGTCTTATGGCAATATAGTGTTGGTAAGAACTGATTATCAATCCGTGGATACACTAAGCCTACTCAACAACCCTCATAATTGACTATCAGTTTTATGTTTTAGAAAATGATAAGTTAAACATAATAACAATAAATAAAATAGAAAAAGATAGATTGAGACTTTGGTGATTCTTTCAGTGAAGTAAGGTTGTTATCCTAATTTAGATTAATTTTTGTAATTGTGATGAATTGGTGGTGTGATCAAATATATTGATTAATGTAATTATGTTAAGATTTATAAAGATGAGCTGACGATTTCTCGTCTGTCCTGCTCCATAGTGACTAGGATCGTGTCAGCCTGACATTACTGCTTAGATCAAAGCCCTAGTAATGTAGGTGAATCTTTTATGACCTATTTGACATACGATTTCTGGAAACATAACTTAATGTTAAAAAGAGAGTTGATCAGGTTCCTTCCTAACATACCATTAATTTTAGATAACCTTATCAATTATTGTAGATTTCTCAAACTAATAAAAAGGAACCCGCAAATGATCAGAAAGTTACGGTGATATGATTTCTAATAACCATTTCTAGTTCATTAACCATGGAGTTATTATGAAGACCGGTTTCATGAATGAAAGTTGATCATATGTTTTTCAACCGCGTATGACAATCACAATCACAAACCATAAAGTTATAACTTTCCGTTCAAATGTAGATGCTACCCATCAAAAGTTTTCCCAAGACCACCATAACATTAACATAATATATATCACACCATAAGTTCATCACAAATTACATAAGTCTCATTAAATTAGGATAACACATGAAGTTTAGCTCATAAGGAGCTTGAACAGAACAACAAAAGATAAAAGATAATAGAAATCATCGGTAAATTAGAACAATCAAACCGGTGATCCATTTTAGATGATGTTAAACGATCCAAATCTTCTTCTAAGTGTTGAATGAACCTCCAAAACCTTCTAAGGACCTTAAAAGGTTGGGTTCCCGAGAGGGAACATCAGCACTTCACCTCCCAAAAGCTACTCTTCAAGTTGCAAATGAAGTACTATTTATAGGTTTACTAGAGTGTTTAAGCACGACCCCGTGCCTAAAAGGCACGGCCTCGTGCTAGTACAATGTACGTAAATGTTGGTCAGCTTGTACGCTCAGATGAAGTCGGGCACGACCTTGTGTTTTTGTTGGGGCACGGCCCCGTGCCTCATGGGGCACGCCCCCGTGCCTCGGGTCGGGGAACCGTACTTTTTTTCCTATCAGAACAACAAACACGAGGGTGTGTTGATTTAAGCACAGGGGTGTGTTTCTAGGCTGGGCATGGGGGCGTGTAAAAATAACGGTCTTGGCTTATTTCATAAACTAAAAGGAAACCAATTAAATGGTTTCTTATACAATACTCAAGCTGGAAGGGATACACTAACTTGAGGACTCGTTTATGGTCAGATTGTCAAGACCGTATTGCACTTTCAAAAATTAGACCTCCTCCTTAGCCCGATGATATACATAGCTATCCTTTTTTAAAGGGTCGTTCGGCTTGGAGCCTAATTGCACCCAACGTATTTGGATGTCGAATTCTTGGATTCGGTTTGGTTTTTGTTGCACTTTTCTTTTATGAAACCAGTTCCCCACACGTTAGGCATCTTTCATATCATTTTTCCTTTCTTGAACACATATCTTGAAATACTACAAAATGATGAAACTAGTATTCTTCTTCTTCCTTTTTTTTTAAATAAGCTGAAACATGTCTTTAACGAAAACGGGTATTATTGAAGGCTTTTTTGTTATATCGCTTAGTGGTTTGGGTGATGGAAAATGAAAACGTTTAAGCTCAATGGGGCTAACTAGGATATGTTTGGGTAAGGATATTTGAAAATGATAGAGGCTCGAATGTCGGGTTTTCCTAATTTCCTAAATCCTTTTTACGCAAGAAACAATTATAAGGTTTTAAAATGCATACCCAAAACAAGTTCTAGTTCACACACAACATAAGGCACCCTCAATATATCCAAAATGAAAGCAAAAAAAATACATAAATGTAAAGTTTGTTTAAGGCTCAAAAATAAGCTCACACATAGGATGGAATTGGGTATAAGTGTTTCATTTTACATGTTTGAATATTTTCACCAACTCTTTTTGCTTTTCAAAATATCACAAAAAACATTTTTAATATTATTTGGATTTGCTTTATTTGCTTATTTATTTCTCGAAAACGTATATTTATATTTTGTTTTATCAAAAACTGTTTTTAAATTTCCGGTGTTGTTGACACAAACATTAAAATTAGAGTGACTTTTGGCAAAAGATTCAATTATAACTTGGACGTATTTATAAGCAAAGTATCAAGCATGTATTACCCTTCCCCACACTTAAACTTCACATTGTCCTCAATATAATTCACAATAAATATTAATTAGAGAAAGGCAAACAAAAACTCCCCTAAAATGATGAATCAAATGCGCACGATCGTTTTTCCACAGCCGCCTAGAATGATCTCAAAAGAATATCAGGATTAATCTAAAACATCACCAATTTATTTAAAACAAAAAATTAAATTCCTAAACACACAAAACAAAATAAAAAATAAATAGACTGAAAGTAACATAGAGTCATATTTTGGTTATAGGTGCTTGGCTTGACCTTCCCCATACTTATTTTATAATGAGGTGGAGGTTTATCACCTCCAAAAAAATATTAGTTGGTATATCGATTTGGCCATTAACCGATTACCATTGACATTAAAGATTCATCCCTCAATGTTTTCAACTTTTGATAGCATTATGTGGATAGACTTTTTCTTTATTTTTTTATATTTTCTAATTTTTTGTGAAATGAAATCAATTTTTTTAATTTTTTTTCAGATAAAACAAAATAGTCAAAAATTTGGATCGTCTTTCAAACTAACATATTTCCCCAGCAACAGCATCAAAAACTTGATGGGTGCGGATGGTATATATATTTTGATAATGATTCATCGCACATATTAAGTTTTAATATAGTGTTGTTAAGAACCGAGTATCAATCCATGGACACACTAAGCCTACCCAATAACCCTCATAATTGACTACCAGTTTTATGTTTTAGAAAATGATAAGTTAAACATAATAACGATAAATAAAAATAGAAAAAGATAGATTGAGACTTTTGATGATTCTTTTAGTGAAGTAAGGTTGTTATCCTAATTTAGATTAAACTTTTGTAATTGTGATGAATTGGTGGTGTGATCAAAGATATTGATTAATGTAATTATGTTAATGTTTATAAAGACGAGTTGACGTGATTTTCGTCTATCCTACTCCATAGTGACTAGGATCACGTCAGGCTGACATTACTGCTTAGATCAAAGCCCTAGTAATGTAGGTGAATCTTTTGTGACCTATTTGACATACGATTTCTGAAAACATAACTTAATGTTAAAAAGAGAGTTGATCAGTTTCCTTCCTAACATACCGTTAATTTTAGAAAACCATAACAATTATTGTAAATTTCTCAGACTAACAAAAGGGAACCCGCAAATGATCAGAAAGTTAAGGTGATATGATTTCTAATAACTATTTCTAGTTCATTAACCATGGAGTTATTATGAAGACCATTTTTACGAATGAAAGTTGATCATACATTTTTCAACCGTGTATGACAATGACAATCACAAACCATAAAGTTATAACTTTTCGTTCAAATATGGATGCTACCCATCAAAAGTTTTCCCAAGACCACCATAACATTAACATAATATATATCACACCATTAGTTCATCACAAATTACATAAGTCTCATTAAATTAGGATAACACATGAAGTTTAGCTCATAAGGAGCTTAAATAGAACAAGAAAAGATAAAAGATAGTAGAAATCATTAGTAAATTAGAACAATCAAACCGGTGATCTATTTTAGATGATGTTAAACGATCCCAATCTTCTTCTAAGTGTTGAATGAACCTCCAAAACCTTCTAAGGACCTCCAAAGGCTGGGTTCCCGAGAGGGAACATCAACATTTCACCTCCCAAAAGCTACTCTTCAAGTTGCAAATGAAGTCTTATTTATAGGTTTTTTAGAGTGTTTAAGCATGACCCCGTGCCTAAAAGGCATGGCCTCGTGTTAGTACAATGTACCTAAAAGTTGATCGGCTCGTACGCTCAGATGTTGTCGGGCATGGCCCCATGTTCAATGGGGCATGGCCCTGTGTTTGTGGTGGGGCACGGCCCCGTGCTTCCTGGGGAACAACCCTGTGCCTCGGGTCAGGGAACCATACTTTTTGTCATGTCGGACCAACAAACACAGTGGTGTGTTGATTTAAGCATGTGGGTGTGCTTTAGGTTGGGCATGGGTGCGTGCCTCATGAAGCACGGCCCCATGCTTGAATTCTAAAATTTGGTTTTCTTCATTTTCTTCTTATTTAAGCTCCCTTTGTTCATCATAGTCTTTTCCAAGCCTGAAAACATAATATGAATGATTTAAGTGTCAAATAATCATTTTTAGTAAGAGTTTATAGAATAATTGATATGCAATTGATATGTTTTATATGTATAATTTGGATCACATCATGGATAGTGGATGCTCTTGGCACATGACTAGGAACACATCTCTTCTTCAACAATTTGAACATTTTGATGGATCTGTTGTTCAGTTTGGAGGTGAAGCTGGAGGATACATTTAGGGCAGAGGTACTGTATCCAATGGTAAGTTAAAAGTTAACAAAGTAAACTTTGTCAAACAGCTTGAACACAATCTCTTAAGTGTTTCTCAATTTAGAGATCAAAAGCACCAAATTATTTTCATAGAACATGAATGCATTATCCTCAAACCAAGGATGATAATTCCTTAGGAATTGGTGCTTCTTTGATCTCCTAGGAGAGGAGATATGTACAAGCTGGATATGAACAATGCTTCCCCATTAGGAGAAGTATCATGGTTTCTTTAGTGATGAGTCAACTATATGGCATAAACGAATGTGTCATGTTAATTTTAGAACCATGAATGATTTGGTTAAAAATAATTTGGTACATGGTATGCCTAAAAAGGATTTTTCTATAAAGATAGTTGTGTTGCTTGTCTGAAAGGGAAGCAACATAAATCATCTCATAAATTCAAAGAAGTTAACTCTATCACTACTCCATTACACTAATTACACATGGATCTATTTGGTCCCACAAGTATTTTGGAAGGAAATCATAGTGCCTTGTAATTGTTGATAATTTCACTAGATTTACATGGGTAGTCTTTTTAAGAACTAAAGATGAAGCTGCTGAAACTTTAAAATCTTTTATTTTTAAAATAGAAAATCAAATCGATCATAAGGTAAAGATCATAAGAAGTGATCAAGGGACAGATTTTAAAAATCAAGTTCTTGACTCATTTTGTAACTCAAAAGGGATTGCCTGACAATATAATGCTCCTAGAAGTCCTCAACAAAATGGTATTGCTAAGAGGAGAAATAGGACACTTAATAAGGCTACTAGAACTATGTTAGCTGATTCAAAGTTGCCTCTAACTTTCTAGGCAGAGGCGGTCAGCATTACATGCTATGTGTAGTACAGAGTTCTTATTGTTAAGCCCTACGGAAAAACCCCTTATGAGCTTTGGAAAAAAAGGCTTCCGTTCATTAAAAGTTTAGCAAAGGATAATTTAGCAAAGTTTGTTAAAAAGTCAAATGATGCTATCTTTGTTGTATATTCCTCAAACTTTATTGCTTATAGAGTATATAACATTAAAAATCAATAATTCGAGGAATCATCTAACATCGTTGTCAATGAGCGCAGTCCTTGTGTTAATAGGAATATTTCAGCTAAAACAGGAACTCAAAGTGATTCTGATGATGATCAACAACTGTTTGAGTTACCTAGACCTATTTTAAGTTCTCCAATAATCAATATAGATTAAGCTCCTACTAGTGAAAGCCCTAAGAGCATAAATATATCAGAAACCATAAAGCTTTAGCAAGTTGTCAACAAAATAAGCCTCAAAACTCATTAAATGGCAACTTCAGCCCACAACACCAAGCTGATGAAGAGAGCATTCTAGAGGGACATGCAATTGTCAATGCTGCTTCACAACACCGCATTGTTGATGCTATCTCAAATTCACTCAATTAGTCCTTATTGAATGAGCATGAGACATCAGCTGGAAATGATGTTCTTAATCTCAAACCTGGATTTGTCTATGCAATTACATGTCATTCCTAGGCTTAGAATTGACAACACATATCCAGCTAAAATCATCATTGGAAATGTCTCTGAAGGCGTGAGAACAAGAGGACAAACCCATAATGGGAATGTTTGCTTGTACTTATGCTTTCTCTCTCAACTAGAACCAAAGAACATGGAGGAGGCTATCAAGGAAAATAGTTAGGTTGAATCAATGCAAGAGGAATTACTTCAGTTTAAGCGATAAAATGTTTGGAACTTATGTCCTCTATGTCCTGGTCAAGTACCCATTGGCACGAAGTGGGAGTTTAGAAACAAAAAGGATGATAGAGGTTTGATTATCAAGAACAAGGCAGGATTCGTAGTTCAAAGATACACACAAGAGGAAGGAATTGATTACACTGATGTCTTTGCACCAGTTGCAAGACGTGAGGTTGTGAGAATCTTCTTTGCTTATGCGGCTTCCAAGAAATTTACTGTCTACCAACTTGATGTCAAGTGTGCCTTTTTGTATGGAGATATAGACACAGAAATCTATCTATGCCAACTTCCAGGATTTGAAGATCCACAGCATCCCAACTATGTGTGCAAACTGGATAAAGCTCTCTATGGGCAGCACCAAGCTCCAATGCTATGGTATGATACTCTTTCTAAATTCTCCTGAAACATGGCTACACCATAGGCACAATAGACAAAGCTTTGTTTATCAAGAAGTTGGAAAATAAATTTTGCTTATACAAGTCTATATTGGTGACATCATATTTCGTTCTTCAAATGATCAAATTTGCAAGGACTTTGAAAGCATTATGAAGAAGAAGTTTGAGATGAGTTCTAATGGAAAATGGACATTTTCCTTATAATTTAGGTGAACTAAATAAAAGATGGTTTCTTTATCAATCAATCTAAGTATGTTAATGACATATTAGAGATATTTGAAGTGAAGGATTGTAAGCCAGCCAAGCACCTATACCCAGAAATCGCAACCTTTGTCCAGACTCTAAGGGGGCGGATACTGATCGACATTAGTATAGGGCAATAAGCGGATCTCTGATGTATCTTACAACAAGTAAACCTGATATCATGTTTGCAACTTGCATCTGTACAAGATATTAGGATGCTCTAAAGTTGTCTCACATAGTTGCTGCTAATAGAATCCTTAGATACCTTAAAGGAACTTCCAAGTTGGGTCTTTGGTATCCTAGGAATTAAGATTTTTAACCTCTAGGGCTATATTGATAATGACTATGGTGGTTGCAATATCGAAAGAAATCCACATCTGGAGGATGTTAATTTTTTGGTGGAAGAATCATCTCCTAACAATGTAAGAAGAAATCGTGTGTCTCTACATCAACTGCTGAAACTGAATACATTGTTGTTGTAGTTGTTGTGCTCAGCTGCTCTAGATTCAAAATCAGATATCAGACTATGGATTCAACTTCATGGAGACCCAATCCACATAGACAATAAGAGTACCATCTCTATCATAGAGAATCCTATCAAGCACTCCAAGACAAAACACATTGACATCAGGTATCATTTCATTAGAGATATACTTGCGAATAACCTGATTAAACTAATTAAAGTTGACTCAAATGAACAATATGCTGATTTGTTCATCAAAGCCTTTGATGAAAAAAGATTTAAGTATCTAATTATAGCTATTGGGATAATAAACATTGACTAGCTTATCAGGTAAACATTGTCTTGTTTTTGTTGTCTCCTTACAATCTAAGCCCGTTTACAAAATCTCTTTCTCAAATTTTCTAAGTATGAGTTCTTTCGAAAAGAAATTTACTCTCGAAAGTTATCTTTATCTATCTTCCGAATGCAAATTACTTTGCTTAGGAACTTTCTTCCAAAGATTTTTTAGTCTCAGAAGATTATTTGATCTTATATCAAATAAACCTCCAAAACAATAAAAATTCTTCTCTCGAAAGACAATTTTACGCTCGAAAGCAAAATTTGGCTTCGGTAGAAATTTCCTTCAGAAAACTCTTACCTTTGGAAGAAAACCTCTATGATCTAGGGTGCCTTGTTCATGGGTTGGTAAAAGGCTTCAAATTCAACTACTACTATTGAGAGTGTCTCGTTGGGCTCTCAGGATAGTGGTAACATATCTGAGACTAAGTCTATGCCAACCTTGCTTGTTGATGCCTCTGAAAGAGACATCACTTTTCAAGGGAAACCAGAGTGCCAAGAAACCATATCTGGTGATGAGGATGAACATACTAGGTATGTTATCTCATCTCCATGTGATTCTTCAAAAGAAGATGAGGGAAATATGCAACTCACCATCAAAGACCTACTTTCTAAAGTCTCAAATCTTGAATCCAAGGTAAGACTTTAGAGGATAAATCGGCCACTCAGCAACTTGAGATTGATAATTTCAAGGCCAAACTAGCCTAGAAACAGATAGAGAAGTCTGTTAGGTACATACCTGTTCAAGTATCTTTATGTTCTTCCTCTAGCTCATCTACTTCTCAAGATGATGCTACCAAAAAGGGAGAGAATATACAAAGTCAATCTCAAGAGGAACCAATTTTGGCCATCTCTACTATATCTTCATTTTACCCCTATTCAACAACAAACTTCAACCATCTTCCCGTAACCACCTCCAATCACATTTCAAGTGGATCCAAGGATGCTTATTGACCTTTACAGGTTCTTAACCAAGTTTCTAATAAGCTCCTCATTTGAACAACGCTCACCCGATGTTATTAAAGCTTACTTTGGAGTTGAAGAACTTTAAAGGTTGAATGCACCACCTACACTAAGGAGGAAGTTGGTCAACCTAAGGACCTTATTGAACCTAATATTGATTTTGAAGGGGAAATAAGGACTAATAGCCCAACAAATGACTTAGTTGGGACATGTAGTACAGCTCCATTCTCTTCCGAAGCAGAGATCCAAGTTGCGGAAGGAATCATTGGATTATCATCCTTATACGATGATCTGATTATCACAGAGGCCATACTTGATCTAGCCTTTGAGATAAATAATGAGGACTTTCTCAAAACCCCTCTCCTTCAAACACCATTAGCACCATAAGATCAACTTTTCTCCTAATCAGAACCCACCCTCCAAGCCAAAGTCTTCTAAGGATGAATCATTCGAAGATCCCAAAGGAAAGAGGAAGATAAATGCGGAAGAACTGTTAGAGGAAGAAACGTTGGAGAACTAAAGAGAAAAGGTAGACTCAACATTAGGAAGTTGCTAGCTGCAAGTACCAAGGAAGCAGTAGCAGCCTAAAAGGCCATCAACAACAAAAGAAGAATTAAGATTATTGATAGACTTGTCAAGATAGGAGTAGTAAGTGAAGAAATGTTGTTACTTCCGGTGGAAGAGCTGGTGAAGTTAGAAAAGGCAACCTTATTGTAAAAGCAAAAGGAGGAAGCAGCTAGGTTGGTCGAGGAGGAGGAGAAGAGAAGAAATAAGGAAGAAGTTAAGTAACATCTGAGGACTGAGAGGATAGCCTTTTTGTGTTCCAGAGGCTATTCTCACGAAGAGTTGAGTACTCATGACAATGGCACGATCTTGCGGCTTTTCCACAAAGAACAAGATCAGATTGTCAATGAGAGGAAGAAGGCTTATAGGGATAAGGTAAAAGAAAAGAAAAGGAAGGAGGAGAAGGCTAAGCTTGCGGCTTCCAAGAAGGTGGGAGACAAAGCCTGGATGAAGGATTATCTTAGAGCCCATGAATTCTCTGGCAGACAAGTTGGTCCAATGATCAAGAAGACCCTGTAGCGACTTGTCAGTGACATCAAGGCTGACATTTTCTCAGGAAGAAGGAAGAAGGTGTTTCAAACACCAAGTGTGAAGAGGATGCTACCCACACCTATTTCCAAACCATAAACTCAACCTAAACCCTCACCTTTTGCTTTCCCAATCAAAACTAAACCAACCACTAAACCCTTCACCCTTGAACCTACATCATCAACCTTATCCTCATCCTCACCTAATGTCTCACAACAAACTCCAAATACTACCCAGAACTCAACCATCAACCACACATCCATCACCCAAGCCATCCTCTGAACCATCAAAGCCTCTAACCTTGGAGGAATTTAAGAAGATCAAGAGAAAGCTCATCAACTGTACCACTCTTAGCGAAATCTCTTGTGGGGAGGAGTCTATAAAATTAACATTCATTAATGGCTCGCCCTGTCCCTCACAAGAGAGGCATTCCATGATCTGCCCATGGGAACTTTGGACCAGGCACTTCAACTTCTTGCAACAAATTTTGATTCCTTTAGAAAAGAAGAACAGAAGTTGAGAAGAAGGCTGGTGACTTTGCTGGATACCAGGAAGGGGGATAAGATACCATCTCAACCCCTTGTTCCTTGGAAGAAGGTTGTCCGGTGGAGGTTTGAAGAATCTTCTTATAACTTTGTTATGGAAATATAGAATGGTGAAGTCAACCAACTCAATAAACCATCTTTGCTACACTTAAGCAGGTTTGATATCACTAAGTTAGTAGAGAAAGCATTCTCCAACTCCTCTAACTCTCAAGTAGCTGCTCATATCAGGAATCACTTGAGCAATCTTCATCTGCCAAACTATTAACAAGGGCAAAGATTGAAGAAGAGTTGAAATTATGAGTGAAGAAAGAAAAAAGAAGTGTCAACCAAAGAAAAGACCTTCCTACAGATGGTTGAAGGCCCTGAATTAGAACCTATATTAGATGGGAGTATGACTACGACTCCCGTCAACTAACTCTCTACAAAGGGCCACAACAAATGATATGTCATCTAGAGTAACGGACTGGACCTTTTATCTACTAATGACTTGTACAAACTTCTTAACACCACCTCTGAAAAGAACAGAGAAATAGATAAGTATCTTCTTTCATTGGTGCTGAAAGTTTTGAGAAGCAGGAGAAAGTGAAGTTTTGGTAGCATCAGCCTAGGGGGAGATTTTTGGGTCAGATAAGGCTCGCGCAATCAAAACAACACTTAGAAGAAATTTGGTGTAACCAAAGAAAGTCTTCCGAAGCTTATCTGCACTTCCAAAATCAAGTTGAAGAACTTCCGAAGACTAAGTAAGTAGAACTTCAGAAGAGAAACTAGGTCTTCCAAAGACTAAGATAATTCCCTTCCGAAGATAAACACTTAGAAGGTTCAAGATAAAGACTTCCGAAGAACAAAGACTAGAAGACCAGCAGAAGTCTCAAAAGAAGTTGATTTTTCCGAAGTATAATTGGGTTTGGAAGAACTTATTCTTCCGAAGCCAGTTTACCTTCAGAAGAACCAATTATGAACTAGTGGACATAAGTATGGTCCATCTGACAACCGCTGCAACCTCTGATATAATGCATGGCGCTTTCTCATGCCCATGTAGTTGATCATACTTTATTCTAGTGTTCACCTTTTATCAATTAGTATAGTTACCATCTTTAGTTGGTGAGAAAAGGTAAGTCATGGACCTGTCATGACTACCTAATCTAGGATAAAACTTTATCTTAGATGCCTTAATTCTAGCAATGTAGTATTTGTTTAGTAGTAAGATCCAGCTGGTAATCCAAGTATAACCGGCTGTAAATAGTAGTATATAGTTTCTCATTATAACTTAGTTAGTATGCTTGTAAGAGCCTTGTAAAATTTTGAGTTGAGAAGTAATATATACAAGTATCTTGAAAACTCACCTGTTGTGTTCTTTAACTTAGTATATTATTATCAACTCATTCAAAGATTCTACATCATCATCCGAGTGTTTCTAAGTGAGTTTGAGAGATAATCTTGTGTTGATTAACCAAAACTGATCCTGCACCACCACTACCAACCACCACGGCCACCACCACCATCAACACGACCACCAAGACCGAGAGCCACCAGCCACCAGCCACCAATCACCACCGACCACCACAACAATCAACCACCACCACCATCAACATCGAAATGGGATAATGGAATGTAATGATTCATTTAGGGCTATTTGGCAGTATCTGAATGATGAAGTGCTGAATGAATAACAGGTCTGAACCATTAAGTGCTAAACCATTAAGAGCTAGTATATCGTTTAACTATTCAAAGGGAAATATCTGACAAATACATATAAAATGTCTTAATCATTCAGCATTAGACCTCTTAACCATTCGGTATTAGTATAATGCTTAACCATTCAGATGTAAATGTCTGAACCATTCAGACATTTGTTCGTGAAATAAATAATCTTAACTATTAAGTGTTGAACCATTCATACATCTAAACCATTAATAGGTTGATTAAGAGGCTGCCAAACAACCCCTTAATCTCTCATCCATTCCATTTTTTATCCATCCATTACTTTGTCCATTACATCATCTCATACCAAACAAACTCTAAGTTAGCGCATCGGCAACTAGAGGTTTTTCACCTCCATAAACCTAAAATGGGGATGAGTTGAGATAAGGCTAAAAACCCTAAAAGGTTACTGAGGTGATCTTTAGGGACCTTTTGTGAAGAAGCGTTGAAGAGACTATAAGGAGGACATGAGAGATAGGTGTGCTTGATATTTTAGGCTTTTTGTGTTCGCGAGAGATTTTACGAGAATAATCTAATATGGTGGTTCATGGGCGGTGACCCATTGCTAAGATCTTAATTTTAAATCCTAATACACTAATTAACTATTATATTGTTATAATTAGATATTGACAAATAATAATACTAACCGAAACAGTGTTATCGTTAATCCTTATATTAAAAACTAAGCTTCAGCAGTCATAGTGAAATCCTTATATATTCGTTAGTGAGTTTCATATATTATATGAAATGTTTGTGAATGGATTAGAGAAAACTATTGTTATTATCTGTATATTTTGTATCTCACTATTCACTCATTATAATCTTTTTAATATTTTATAAAGTGGTTTTGAGTGGATGAAAAAAAAAGATAATGATAAAAGTATCTAAGTATTATGTAATTGGTTTTTTTAAATAGTGATTTATAATGTAATTATAAAAATAATGATAATAAATCCACTATAATTTATGAATACATAATTAATAACAATTTGTTTTCTAAGTAAAACTTTTATCTATAATTTGAAAGTTTATACATATCATAGCAACATATTTTAACTAGATTGACCAGCTTTTTAAGTTAAAAATATATGTACCAGAATGACGAGTTTTGTAATTTACTATTTCTAAAAATATGTGAAATGGGTTAATTTTATATTTTAAAAAGTTATATGCAGATGGTATCCCTGATAATGAGGTAGAGGGTTGGAGTATATGGTGTACAATAATTTAAAGTCAGGAGTAAGATTAGATCTATGGACGCCTTTATAATCTAAACATATAATATTTTAATACTATATTTAAAATATAATTTCTTCTTTCTTACAATTCTGTATATATACATAGAGTAAATTTTAATTTTTGTTTATTAAGATTTGATCAAGGCAATTTTTTTCTTTAAAATAATAAAAATATCAATTTGCATTCAAAAAATTTATAAGTTGTTTAATGTTAATCTAAATTTTATATTGTTTTGAATTTAGGTTGAAACAATTGATGAAACATTTAAACTAAAATTTAAACAAGTTATACAGCTTTTGAAGGTAAATTGATGTTTTTTAATCTTTTAAATATTTTTTATTTTTTGTCAAGTTTTAGGTAGTAAAACCAGACTTAAGTCTTATACATATTATGTTTTACATAATTTAAATACTATTTATTTATTATATTTAACCTTAGATAATAATATTATACAAAATATAATTATTTTTAAGCTAAGAATAATAGTTAAATAATAAGGTGTGTTTGATAATTTCTAGAATGTTATGAAATTGATGTTTACGACATATTTGTGTTGCAGCGATACACGTACGCATGCCCTTTAACCATATCCAAAAGAAAACTACATCGGAATTGAAAGATTACAAAATAATCGTATTAAATAAATTGGAAACGTTTGAACCAGTCTAGATTTCTTTATTGGGTCTATTATAATTTACAAGAATTATTTATATGCTAAAAAACTAGTAAATAAAGGAATTGTCTAATTTCTGGACAAAAATAAACTAGACAAGGAGATCAGATAATTATTTAAAGTTTTTATTAAAAGTATTCAACTAACTAATCAGCTTTAGGTTATTTAAGTATCTATTTGTTTTGTTTATCTTAAAAGTAACTAACTAAATAACAAAAATAAATTAGTATTTAACCTTTGATAATTATTTTACTATATAAAATAGAAAAGCACAACTAGTGTTAAACTTTTCTTAGATGTTAGCTTTTCATTCTTATCATATTTATATTGGATTTGTATCAACGAAATGGAATATATGATTCGATACTTTTCAATGTAGTTTGAAGTAAAATAAACATATATAAATCCACCTAAACTGCTCAATTAATATCGTGTTTGGTTTATTTAAAGTGCTTAAATTAATATCTTGTTCACTTGTCAATAAATGTATTCAACAGTGAAAATAGGTGGTTATTTAAAGTTGGATCTAAGTATCTAAAACATAAAATATGACAATGTTGGACTGTGGTACTGATATATCATCCTTAAGTGTCAAATACCAGATATTTTATTCCAATATGCGTCAAAACTTAAGATCAAGAATTCAAAAATTAAAGACCATAAACTACATTTTTATTTATAGTTATATAGTATGCGTCGAAAATAAAGATCAAGAATACAATAAGGGTTAATCCTAAAGACCAACCTACAAAATTATGTAGATTAATTTTAATCAAGTTTGATTCATTGGTTAAAGACTTAAAAGGAAAATTGCATTATGTAGTGTTGTTTAACACATATGTAGTTTTACTATTATAACCTTTCACTTAGGTTCATTTTGGAAAAAGAGAAGCTAGATGGCTTGAACTTTCTGGTATGTTTGAATTAAATGTTCCAACAATAAGCACAAAAACGAATGCTTTGAACATGTGAAAGCACAATACAGAAGGAATCTCAAGTAAGCTCTCGTGTACTAAAAAAGATCAGCTTCAACTTAAGAGGCTCGTTTTTCCGTTAAATATTGAGATAGCTATGAATGTGATCCTTAACTCCCTATCGAATTCAATTAATTAATTCATCTTGAATCATAACATGAATATATTTTTTTGAACGACAAATGTACGACCCTGCTTCGGATGATATGTATTATATTAACCGGGCCCACCTAGTCGTTTCCCAGCCTGAAACCACACCCCCAACCCCCTCAGGAGGAAACCCATTACTAAGAAAATCCACTGACTCAACTCTGAACATTTTTTGCTCAGAGTGAGACTTGAACCCTATAACCTCTTTTTTATTTACATGTCATGGGTATCTTACATTAATCAGTTGGACTAAGTATTATTGGTCTTAACATGAATACATAACGGGAGATATATGTCTCAAACACGCATTTAATGCTGGTAATATGAATTACGATATGCTGATGAGTAAGGAAGGGATGGAGAAAAAGCCACTTGTAAGGCATAGGGGATATATTATTGGTAAAGTGATTGTTAAAAACAAATGTGTTCCCTCAAAACGAGTTCTATAAGTATAAACCTAAGGAAAACCACTATATATGTCCCCTCCTAAGACCCTGATAACTTCTACTGTAGGGTCGCTCGACACATGGGCCTTATAAACCTAGTTGATTTGAAGAAGGATAAAGTTAGCAAGGCTAATTTATTGTATTGTAAATAATTTAATAAATAAAAATATATTAAACAATAATAATTATAAATAAAAGAAAAAAATAGATAAATCTAAAAAGAATCAAGATAGATAAATTTATAAGGAGTTTTAATTTTCAAACACATGTCTACCATTTTTATTTAATAAAGACAACCCTTAACTACTAAATATTTGTTTCCCTTGACATATATGTTCTGTAGGAAAATCGTTATAGATTTTTTTTCTGTATATTCCTACTCCAGCTTTCTATATTTCAACTCTTAATTTTCCTTTCTTTCTATGATGTTTATCACTTAAGGTTGCATCTAATCATAAGCTCTTTACGCGTTGGGTGAAGACCTTTTCTTCTCTACCATTTTCTCTCAACATGTCTAGATCTAACATCATCATCGTTGCCTTGGTTAACATTTGATTCAACCATTTAGCACCACCCCAACCATTCTCCTTCGTCCTTTTTATTGTCTTGACTTATGTAATAGTAAACTTAACGTAGACATATCATTTGAACTATAATTATGAATTTTCGTTTTTTATGCTTTTGAGTTCATGAACAACAAGTTTTCCTTGATCAATTGTTTTAATAAAACTCTCGTGCCTAATCAACCAATTTCATAAATAAATAAAAATAGAGCATTAGTAAATCGCGATCTAAATTTCAAAAGTGGTGCTTCATGTGAAAAAAACAAGATTTGCAACCCGTTAGCCATTTATTATTTGTATATACGTGTATTTAATCTAGATTAGTACATAATCATAACAAATCCAAAAAACATCTACTTTCATAATTTTCTCTATATATATCGAGTCGTTCAACTATTTAAATTACATTACATAAAATATGTTTATGAGTTTATCTATTATGAAATAATTATTAGAGAACTAAGAAATATTTATTTTTTGAATGTTTTAGAGAAAATGTAACAATTTTAAAAAGTTAATTTTGTTAATTGTTGTGGTTTCTAAAATGTCTGCAACCTTGGATTATGAACTTTAAAATATCTAATAACAAATAATTAATATCACCAATGTGACACATTATAAATCCCTCGTCAAATGTCAAATTTTGAGCAGCCAACTCTCTAAAGACCAAAATAATTTCAAAACTCATAGAAGAAAGTGTTATGATTTTTCTCTAGAATGTCTAGAAATAAAAAAATAAATTCGAGAAGGAATGTAGCCATAAGAATTTTCCACATAGAAGATCAAAAGAAGGTACATTGTACAAATCTAAGCCTAACAAAGCTTATAACAAAAGTCAAAACAACAAGTCTTTTTCTCCCTTACCTATAAACCCTCACAATTTTCACCCCTCACATATAATATACATCTACTCACCGGAAACCATGACTTCCGGCAGCAATATGTATAACATGTTCTCATATTCATCCACTACCTTACGATTAATGTTGTTGATTCGATTATTATCGTCATCGATATACACCGTTGAAGCTCAAGCCTCACCGCCACCGGATGACTTCGAGTACGCTAGATTCAGCCCTTCGATGGCCATCATCGTGGTCGTGCTCGTGGCTGCACTTTTCTTCATGGGGTTCTTCTCTATCTACATCCGTAGGTGTTCAGACGGTGGTCCTAGTGCTGGACCAGGTCTTTCTGTCCGCAGAGGGGGAAGACTGGGTGCGGCGTCCAGAGGCCTGGACGCCACAGTCTTGAAACTTTCCCGACCTTTGCTTATTCAACTGTGAAAGGGCTGAAGGTCGGGAAAGGAGCTCTGGAATGCGCCGTTTGTCTGAATGAATTCGACGATGCGGAAACCATAAGGTTGATACCGAAATGCGACCACGTGTTTCATGCCGAGTGCATCGACGCGTGGCTTGAGAACCATGTCACTTGCCCGGTTTGCCGGTGCAATCTTGTTCAGCTTCCTGGTGATTCAACTGAACCACCTGAAAATAACTACCAGACGAATATGGGGGAGTTTAATGATGAAAACTCCTCCACACTCGTTATTCCGGTGGGGGACGAAAACGTTCTCCACCGGAATCCAGTCCTCGACCGTGTGAAAAGCGCGACAGCATCACGCGCTCCACGGTCGAGATCCGTCCGCGCCCAAGACTTCTTCCAGAAGTTCCGCTCGCACTCCACCGGCCACTCCCTGGTCCAGGCCGGTGAAAACACCGAGCGGTTTACTCTCCGGTTGCGGAGGAGGTGAGAAAAAAGGTAATAAGCGATGCATTACTTCACCGGTCTGGTAGCACAATAAAATTATCCGGAGAAGAGAGCGGAAGAAAGGGCTACCGGACCGGTGAAGGTAGCAGCAACCGGCGATCATACCGCCGAATGAGGAGTTTGGACCGGCCGGTTTTCTCACGCGCACCATCATTCTTGTCACGTGCGTTCTCCAGCCGGTCACAAAAGGGCGTCGGTGGGTCGTCGGAGATGATGTCGGATAAGATTCCTCTGAATAATATAGGGCTGAAGAGTGACGACGGACGGCCGCCGGTGTAGAATAATGTTGGCCGGAAAGTGACGTCACGGGTGGATGTTGGTGACGAGTCAGTCGTTGGTGGGGCCGTCAGAAGAGTTAAGATATAATTCTGGCCGGAGGTATCGAAGCTGACCTTGCAATCCTCGTGTGTATTAGTTTTTCATTGCGTGAATATTAATTAATTAATTGTTTTAAACTTTTTTGTAAATTTTTTTAATAATTTCTTGTTTTAAAGGAGGTTTTGGATTAACATTGGGGAATATTGTGTGCATAATGGGATGTAACAATTTGTGTTCTTTACTTTATTTCTTTTATTTTTCTTGATTAGTTTAAGATGACGGTGTTTATTTGATGACAATAATGGTTTTTTCTTTCTTTTTTTTGTCTATGTTGTGATGATTAAACTTGACTGTGGGTTTGAAATTTGATTAGGTGTGATGTTATTTTCCTGTTATAAAATGATCTTTAACTTGGATGTCAATAACATTGAACAAGTCATTAATATTGACCATTATAATATTATCTTTAACAAGGTAACTCCGCCAACATATTATTATACTTTTGTCAATTTTTTGCGTAAACGTTTTAAATTATTATTATTATTATAATTTCTTTTTATGATGGTTGACAGAGTCATAAAATGCTATTTAACGGATGAAAATTTTGTAACTAAGGGTAAAAGCTTTTTTCATCATTAAGCACTGTATGGTGTTTACTTGCATCGACTGGTGACTCGATGAACACACTATATGTTTACGTATTTGTTTACTATGGATACGATGTATTTTACGTTAATTAAAGTAATTGCATAAAAAATTAATTTGATAGTAGTTCTTTTTAACTAGTGGCTATTCAAAATGATACAATATTGGTTCTAATGGAATTGTTACCAGACTATAATATTGAACAACAATCTGATGAAAAGGTTTAATATAATCCGTTTGTTTTAAATAAGAAACAATGATGTAATGATAGAATAAATATTTTACTTTTCATAAGCATTTTTGTTGTGTTACTACCTCCTTGACTACGACTTATTATAAGACAGTCAAGCTAGGATCACTTATAATTTTATAAAGGTTGTGTTCTCGGTAAAAGTGATACCAAATTAACAATAATAAAATAATAAACAATATCCATGTTTTGAACATATCAATATACGTATGTTTTTTTAATAGCAAGAACAATTCCATGTATACTTACAAGGTGCTGGAAACCCATATACAAACATCCAAAAATAACCACAAAAATTACATGGATTACAGATTAAAACTTTGAACAATCTTTTCACGTGAAGTTTTTAGGCTTCGACTGAATACTTACCCATAAGAATGATATGGTTTCAGTAGTTCGAAACATATTCTTGATGGATGAATGTCTCCGATTAAAATTGGAGTCATTTCTATGTTTTCACATACTCCAATAGTGTTGTAAAACCAATTAAAAAAAGAACAATATTAAAGAACAAATTCAATACCGAAAATAATTCTTATGTTATTGAGAATATGAACAATATGAAAAACTATGAGAATTAAGACTCATCATCCTAATCTACAACTGATCCTTATATATATGATTCAGTCTTAACAAATTTAACAAATCATGTACAATTTACCCCCTCGTATTTAAAAAACATATATTTCGAAGGTAAAACATTCCTTTTGAAGTTAAGAAAACTTCTGAATCTTAAATCTCCTTCTACCGAAGAGTAAATCTACTTCTTCCGAAGCAAACAAGATTTCTTCCGAAACATTATTATACCTCTATGATCAACTCTAATTCTCCATAATCTCCATCTTTAGAGTATGCATCATAGAATCATCAATAATAATGTCAACCAATACCAGCTTTGTAACACAAAACTCAAACTTAGAACCTGACACTACCTTTGTAAAAATATCTGCAAAGATTTTCATCTGTCCCAACTTGCTTTACCAAAACTTCCTTATTGCTAATCACTTCCCAAATAAAATACAATCTAACATGAATATGCTTTCCTGACATGAAAGACACAGTCCTTAGCAAGTTGAACACACCTTGATTGTCACAAAACACCATTGTATCAGATAACCGCATCCCTAACTCAACACTCAGTCTTTGTAACCGCAATGACTCCTTTATCGCTTCAGTTAGTGCCATATACTCTGCTTCTGTAGTAGACAATGCAACCACATGTTGTAATTGAGCTTTGCAGCTTACCACATTACCTATCAACCTGAACACATAACCAATGATGGATCTTCTCTTGTCAGATCTTTTGTAAAATTAGAATCAACATAACCTTCAACTCTATCTTGACATTCACCTTCCTTGAAACCAAAGATCAATCCCTAATATTTTATATATTAAAGATATCTAAGAATCCATTTAACAGCATCCCAATAAACTTTCCCAGGTGCTGAAATAAACCTGCTAACCAAGCTCACAACATAAGCCAAATCAGGCCTTGTGCATATCATTAGATACATAAGACTTCCCACTACATTAGTATATGGAACCTTCTCCATATATGTCAAGATTATCTTTGTGGACAACTTGAAATGAGCCCCAATAGAAGTTTTAACAACTTTGCACTCATGCATACCATAAAGCTTCAAAACTTTATTTGTATAAGAAGTTCGTGATAACTTCAAATGTCTAGAACTCCTATCTCTGGTAATCTCTATTCCCAAGATCTTTCGAGCATTACCTAGTTCCTTCATTTCAAACTCTATTATGAGTAACTTCTTTGTAGCTTCAATCTTACCTTGCACCTTACATGCTATCAACATATCATCTACATACAACAGCAAATACAGATAATCCCTACTAGAACACCACCTATGATAAACACAACTATCATAGTTACTTCTAGTGAAACCATGAGTCACTACAAACTCATCAAACCACTTGTACCACTGCCTTGATGATTGCTTCAGACCATATAATGACCTATTCAACAAACACACCTTATCCTTCTTTCCTTTAACCTCAAAACCCATAGGTTGCTTCATATAGATCTTTTCATCCAAGAACCTATGTAAAAAAGCTTCTACACATTTAGTTGTTCCAACTCTAGATCAATAGCAGTTGTGATAGACAAAATTATACAAATAGAAGTATGTTTTACCACTGGTGAAAAGATCTCATTATAGTCAATACCTTCCCTCTGGGTAAATCCTTTAGCTACCAACCTAGCTTTAAACCTTGGACCCTCAACTCCAGAAACACCATCCTTGACTTTATACAACCACTTACATGCCCCAACTTTTGATCTATTGGCTTATCAACCAATCCCATGTTTCATTCTTCTCCAGGGAATTCATATCTTCAACCATAGCACCATACCACTTGTCACTTTCATCTAATGTCATAGCCTCAACAAAACTTAAAGGCTCATAGATACTTTCCTCTTCAGCAACTATGAAGGCAACAATTGACACATCATGATCCTGTCTATATCTTATCGGAATTACAACTTTTCTCCTAGGTCTATCTTTGGAAATGTTGTGAGTAATATTAGGCTCTAGATTTAAATCACCTTACACTACTTCTACTTGATCCAGCAGCCCTGCCTGAATCATCCTTATACTCCACCTTAATCTCAACTTTCTCTAGAGACTAAACCTGGATGTTTGCACCTACCACATCCTTATACACCAATCCTTCTTGGAATTCTACATCCCTTCTTACAATTACCCAAGGCCCTTCTACTTCTAGCCTCCATATTCTATAACCCTTGACACTCTTAGGGTACCCCAAAAGAACACCCTTTTAAGCCCTTGCATTAAGTTTATCCTAACTAATATGAAAGTAGACCACTGACCTAATCACCCTTAAATGGCTACAGTCAGTTTTTACTCATGTCCATATCTCCATAGGAGTTTTCATAGCCAAAACTCTAAATGGAGACCTATTAATTAGATAAGCTGTAGATGTAACTAATTCACACTAGAAACCTTTTGGAAAACCAACATTAACTCCTATGCATCTAAGTTTTTCCAACAAAGTTCTATTCATTCTCTCAGCCAACTTATTTTGTTGGGGAGTATCGGGTACAGTAAGATATCAAGCTATCCCATGAGTTCTAAAAAACTCATTGAACTCACTATTACAAATTTCAACCTATTATCAGTTCTTAACTTTTTGACCTTCCTCTTCGTGAGTACTCATCTATGATAGACAAGAAATAACCAGCTCCACCTAGAGTATTAGTCCTAGTAGGCCCCCATAGGTCAGTATGGACATAGTCTAACAGATTAGTAGATATGTGCTTGCCAGTCTTGAACTAAACCCTCTTACTTTTACCCAAACACATGTCTCACAGAATCCTACATCATTCACCTTAAACTCACTAATGATGTCTTGTTTCCATAATTCAATGAGACCCTGTTCACTAAGATGCCCAAATCTCTTATACCACACAAAAGAGCAATCATTCTCTGTAAGTACTTCACATGCACTACTAATCCCTCTAATCTATATGTATTGTTACTCCTCCTACTACTAGTCAACAATACCAAGGAACCTTTAAAAATTCTAGCCTTACCATATTTAACCTAACATAGTAGCCTGATTCTCAATGTCCCTAATGACAATAAACTCCTCTTCAAACTAGGAATATATCTGATATCACTAATTGTTGGAGCATATATAGTCATATATAGTGTGTCCGTCGCTTGTCGAATAGTCTAGGCTTAATGTTATACACCTGATATGTTGTAAACACATGAAACTGGGTCATTCGCAGGAGCATATGCGAATGAGACTCAGTCGTACGACTGAGCCATGCTAATGGACCAGTCGTGCGACTGAGAGATGCAATTGGGACATTCGTAATACTGAACCATAAGTATGGTCCAGTCGTATGATTGAACCATACGCATGGTCCAGTCGTACGATTGAACCATACTTATGGTCCAATCGTACGAATGGGCCCAGTCGCATCTAATATGGGCGGAGGCCTATATATACCAGTTTCAATGTGTAGAGAGAGGGAGGATGGAGAGGGGGGATGGAGAGGAAGTCTGCCCGAAGCCTAGGGCTGCCGGATGAGAGGGGAGATCATGATCGATCTTCCCCTTGCCAAGAGTCTTGATTCTTATGTTGTAACGAGCTTGTAATCGTTAGGTTTTTATCAATGAAACCAATATTTGATAGTTTGTGTTATTGATTTGACTTTTGATTTTGGTTGTTCATCCTTCCGTCAAGAACATGCTCGGATGTTTATCGATCCGGAGATAAACCGACTTCACAATTGGTATCAGAGCAGGTTACTGCTGGAATGATCTAACAATCATTCTAGCAACCTGAGCTCTTGATTTCTGGATTGAATTTCAGATCTTGATGTTAAACCCACTTCGTGTTCTTCGTGTTTTGCTCAGATCTTGTTACGCGTGTTGCTTCTATGTTGAAATCGAATTCGAAACCACGTTCCTATCACCCTTTTGAATCTGATGATGTCTACTTTGTTTCGGTTCATGTTGAATTCGTCAGATTAGGGTTTTGGGCAGCCCTGGCGGCTGCAGATCTGAAAATCTGCGTGCAGACCCGTTCATGCGACTGGGCCATGCGAATGGACCATTCGTACGACTAGACCATGCGAATGAGCCATTCGTACGACTGGACCAGTTGTATGTTCAGTCGTGCGACTGGACTAGTCGTATGTTCAATCGCACGAATGAGCCATCCGCATTGACTCATACGCATTTGTTCCAGACCAAAAAAAAAGAGTCTGGAACAGCTTCTTGCACAGATTTGAAGATGAGCAAAGCATATTCACCCAGAGGTTCGTTTGTCAATTAAGTTCGATGTGTACCCATTATTCGTCGGATTTCCAGAATAGGTGAATGTAACTGGAACACGAAAGAGAGAAGAGAAGATGTCAGCAGTTGGTGCTGATTTTGTGGGGTAGTCAGGAGCATCTGACTACTTATGGGCCAATCAAGTTATATTTATCCGCACAAAAGGATTCTGCTTCTTAGGGGGAATCCTTGTATATAGAAAGTGAAGACGCAATCAGAAAGTGATGATGTGAACCGTTTTCCGATGATGAATCTTCGTGCATGCTGATTTGGTTGATATTGTCAGCTGTGGATTGGAACCTTCAACCTTTTGCCCAATACACCGTGTCAAGATGCAAGGAGAGCACAATGTCTATATATTGGGATATGTTGAATGTGAGGGGGAATTTCTGCAGGTGGTGATGTTAATCAGGTTAGCCTGTGTGAAGATTGAAGCAATGGAAAACTGTTTGTATCATTATCTGGAAAAATCAGTCATATGGGGAATCTTGCTGCTGTGATGGTGTTCTGCAAAGTAAACGAAAGATATTTTGCCTAAATTCATTTTCAGGGATGTGGTGGTAACCTGACGGATCAGCAACATTGGCTAATATGGTTTTCGTTTTGATTCTATTGGCAACCAGAGCAAAGATTGACTGAAGATTGTAAGAGGTGTTATCTATTATTCGCAAGCAACGTATAAGGGGGAATTTGTTGGAACATATATAGTCATATATAGTGTGTCCGTCGCTTGTCGAATAGTCTAGGCTTAATGTTATACACCTAATATGTTGTAAACACATGAAACTGGGTCATTCGCAGGAGCATATGCGAATGAAACTCAGTCGTACGACTGAGCCATGCTAATAGACCAGCCATGCGACTGAGAGATGCGATTGGGACATTCGTAAGACTGAACCATAAGTATGGTCCAGTCGTACGATTGAACCATACGCATGGTCCAGTCGTACGATTGAACCATACTTATGGTCCAATCTCACGAATGGGCCCAATCGCATCTAATATGGGCGGAGGCCTATATATACCAGTTTCAATGTGTAGAGAGAGGGGGAATGGAGAGGGGGGATGGAGAGGAAGTCTGCCCGGAGCCTAGGGCTGCCGGATGAGAGGGGAGATCATGCTCGATCTTCCCCTTACCAAGAGTCTTGATTCTTATGTTGTAACGAGCGTGTAATCATTAGGTTTTTATCAATGAAACCAATATTTGATAGTTCATGTTATTGATTTGACTTTTGGTTTTGGTTGTTCATCCTTCCGTCAAGAACATGCTCGGATGTTTATCGATCCGGAGATAAACCGACTTCACACTAATATCAACCTCAGTTTCATTATGTAACTTAAATATGATAGTACTTGAACCTAGAACTTTACAAGGCCGATCATCTCCAAGCTTTACTTCACCAAGATCTTCCATCTTCAATTCTTTAAAGAAATCTTTTACAGGAGCCATATGAAAAGAACACCTTGAGTCAAGTATCCATTCACCCATGTCTTTATCACAATACACATTTAGAACATCCAAGTTATCATAGCCATCCACAGATCCTTCCGATACATGACTATTTTATCCCTTTACTAGGCTTGACTCAATTCCATTCTTCCTCCTCTCTAGGTAGTCTTTCTTGAGATGTTTTCAGAATTGCATACATAGCACCTTCGTTTAATTCTTGACCTTGATCTAGCTTAACTTTTCCCCCTTGAAAACCGTTGTTATGGTCTTCCACGTACAAACAGTCCATCACTTGACTCTTCTTGTACATCACTCATTTTCTTTAATTCCTTACAATTCATGGCTGCAAGAACCTCTTCCATTGATAATGTCTCTCGACCATACATCAATGTATCAATAAAGTGTTCATACGACTTTGGCAACGAAGTCAAGAAGATGATGGCTTGATCTTCATCTTCTAGTTTAGCGACAATATTTTCAAGATCCAAGATAAGTTTGTCAAACTCATCTGTGTCATCTTCCAAAGTCTTGTTTGTGTAAGTCCCCGTTCCTAGGACGCCTATAGTTGGTCATTCATTGCACATAAAATATATAATTACATATAACTTCCATAAAACATCGCAGCGGAAATGACAAAATAGACATCTCATTTCATTATAAAAGCTTTTGCAAAATAATACATCGTAATTCGATTACAAAACCCAAGTTGCATTATATCACAAAAGCATTATAAACATGGATGCCATCCCAAAAGAGCTGAGTAGCCGCCTCATGCCATCCTCATCAACTATTACCTGCCAACTAGAAACACATCAAAGTCAGCGTTGCTGAGTGAGTTCTAGTTTTATAAATAAAACATACTTATCTATTGTTAAAAAAAACCATACTTTACGTTCATGCGATCATACTTCATACAGATACAGATAACATCATTATTATCTTCATCATCTATACGTTAACTTTCATTCTTTCATACATTCTTACTTTCATTCGTTCATTCATTACTTCCAGTGACATGTACGTTACCCTGAACATTTTGCATGAAGCGGGTAACTGGGCCTGAGGTCTTTCATAGACCTCGAACATTGGGCACGGAGCTGACTCCAGTACCTAGGGAAAGTATATTCACCATTTATCTTTTCTCTTCCATTCCGGATCAACGCCATATGCTATACCCCAAACATTGACGAAGCGGGTAACTGAGCCTGAGGTTTGCATAGACCTCGAACATTGTGCACAAAGCTGACTCTAGCACCTAGGGCAAGCGGCAATGATCCCATTCATATGGTCAATCACAAAGATTGGACCCCAGTGTGCATCCTTCGGGTAGCTAACCCGCACATCGTTGAGCTAACACCTTCATCGGGTGTGCACCTCCATACATTTGCTTGCAAGCCTTCTTACATTCATCGTTCATTAATGCATGCATTATTCATCATGTTCCTCTTTCATTATCTTTCGCTTTACGTTACATAATACTTCTCCTCATTCATCATGTTCCTCTTTCATTATCTTTCCTCTTTCATTATCTTTCGCTTTACGTTACATAATCGTTCATTATCATCTTACATGCTCTTACGGGAACCTTTACGTCAAAACTTACATCTGCGCTTTCCCCCGAAAGTCAGAAGTTAAACTACACTTCTCCTCGGGTGCAACAGCCCTATTCAGGCGTATGGAGGCCCTTCAGTCGCATGGCCTTCATGCGACTAAGCATCATGCGAATGAACCAATGCGGATGAACACCCAATCCTGCGAATGGACTAATGCGGATGAGCACTTATGTGACTGGACCCTCAGTCGCATGACCTCCATGCGACTGGCCCCAATCATGCGCATGGACCCTCAATCGTGCGAATGAACCCCAATCGCACCCCATTTGGCCGTATGGCCTCCAATCGCACTCCAGTCGGTCGCCTAGCCCTAGCTGATGCAGAATGCAGTTCCAGCCGAACGCAAACTGCCTTTTTTGACCTCCAAGCTCATCTAAACTCATTCTAAGCCTAAATCAACCATCCTAGACCTTAGGTATGCATACCACAACACCATTCAAGCACACACAAGCTCACAAACAAGGCTCAAACGCATCATACACACACATACACAAACGGGTCAAACATGCACCCACACAAAAACCCGATTTTCAGATGTTTTCCAGCACCAAATCATTCAAAAACGTTTAAAGGAGGGGTCCTAGAACTCACACAAGCGACCACAACAAGTAGAGCTTCGATTTGATTCGCTTCTCAACGATTTTGGCCACTCGAACCAACCGAACCAACACTTCTTCCTCTTTTCTTCCTTTCTCTCTTCTCCTCTCTTTTCTTGGCTGAAATGTGAGTGTGTGGGGAGAGTATGGCTGCCCTCTCCCTACAAATATCACCATATTTCTAACTTTTCTTCGTTGGCGAGTTTGGTCCCTTGACTTTGGACCTTATTTCTTTTCTTCCTTCGTCGACCTCAAAATAGATTAATAACCGGGTGTTACAGTTTGCCACCATGTAAAATGTATACAGGCGTTTCTTAAGATACAATCGATTTGCTAATGACTTCGTCATGTACAGACTTTCAAGCTTTGCCCAAATCCCGGTAGCCAAGTCTTCCTTCGACACTTCTCGAAGCACTCGATCACCCAAGGACAAAATTATCATATTGTGCGCCTTCTCCATAATCTCACGCTTCTCCTTCTCTTTCAAATCCGCTGGCAAAGTTGCATGCCCTGCAAGTGCTCCAACCAACCCTGTTGTACAAGCAATGCTCGCATTTTGACTAGAGGTGTACAAACCGGTTTGGGGGCCCAAACCGGTTCGGGTCCCAAACCGAAACCCGTTTGGTCAAACTCGGTCAAAACCGTTTGGCCCCAACCGGTTCGGGTTCAAACCGGTTTCAAACGCTAAAAACCCAAACCTATCAAACCGGTTTGGGTCGGTTTGGAACCGGTTCGGCCCAAACCGGTTCGGCCCAAACCGGTTTTTTTTTTTTTTTTTGTTATTTCAAACGAAATTTTAAACTTTTAATTAAAACATAAATATTTATAACATTTTTTATAATTTATATAATTTAAAAGAATTTATATAATTTAAACAATTTATAACATTTATAAACATTTATAACATTTAAACAATTTAAACATTTAAACGATTTAAACAATTTAAACATTTAACGATTTAAACAATTAAACAATTTATAACATTTATAAACATATATTATATATATATATATATACTATTTATTAACATTTATAAACAATTTAAGCATTTTAACAATTAATAACATTTATAAACAATTTATATCATTTATAAACAATTTAAACATTTTAACAATTCGTAACATTTAAATAATTTAAACATTTAAAACTAAACATTTAACATAGTCGTTTCTTCGTTCGTATTATACTTGTACGTTTATTCCTCGCCACCAGAACCGGAACTGTTACGAAGGTAGTCATCATATGTCGCTTCATCATCAGTCATTCCTGGTGTCAATCCGCTCTCTACCTCGTCCTCGTATAATTCTGCTTCGTATTCCAGTTCTCCTTCAAGCGATCGTTTGTCTTGTACTCTTTCCGCGGCATCCAAATAATCTTTCAAGCAAATTGACATTTCAACTGCTTGTGGAGTGAGTCGAGTTCGTCTTATTGATATAATCCTGCCACTAACAGAAAAAGCAGATTCCGAAGCTACCGTAGAAGCTTGGACGTTTAGTAAATCTCGGGCCATGGTGGATAGGATGGGAATTGATCTTCCTTACCTTTCCACCAAGCCAACAAGTCAAAATTTTTAAATTCATGTGGAGTCATGGTCGATAAAAAGTTTGTAAGACCATACCTCCCGAGTTCACTACTCGGAGTGTTACCACGTTGACGTTTATTACATTCATCCCTTAAAGTATTATATAAATCAAACATTGGATCATTCGAACATTCGGCATTTGCCGCATGCCTTAAAGCATCATGGATTTGTGATGTTTCCCCGTATTTTAATAAATAAACATCATACATTTGTTGTAATTGTTTGTTGAAAGTCGCTTTTAAAGTTTTACTATACATTGGTTTACCAACTTCTAAATCCAAATTAAAAGTAATTTTATCAAGTAAAGTTTCAACCCCCGACAAATTTAAACAAGGGTTTAAAGCAGCGGCACATGTAATAACGGGTGGCATTTCTTCAAAATATTTTTTAAGTTTTTCTTTCATTGGGGGTATCATATCGGAATAAGGTCTACCCCTACACGACAATTCATTTAATTTTGAAGTCATTAAATAAATTTTGTGTAGTACCAACGGACTCGTTGGGTAATAAACTCCAGAAAGACATGTAGTTGCATTTTTAAAAACTTGAAGCATTTTTGTTACTTCTTCGATGATGGCCCAACCCGATGGATGGTAAGAATTTGCCTTTCCCCGACTTACCAAACTATTATGAAAGGCTATTAAACTTTCTTTTGTTCAATAGCCTTTTCAAACATGTTACATGTGGAATTCCATCGTGTTGGTACGTCCCAATTCGGACCTAAACATTTAGTATTTGCGTCTTTACAAAACTTGCGATATTTAATATATCTTTGGTTGTTACTAAAAATATCACGTAACATTCTTTTAAAACAATCTTTAATTGTTTCAATCGTTTTTAAACCGTCTTGCACGGCTAAGTTTATGATGTGCGCAACACATCGACTATGAAAAAACACACCCTCACATATTGGTTTATATTTTAATTTTAAATGATCTATCGCAAGAGTGTTGTTTGAAGCATTATCAAAAGATATAGAAAATATTTTGTTTTCTAATTTATACGTTTGAATAACTTTATCAATAAGATAAAAAATGTTTTGGCCGGTGTGAGGATAATCAAACAATTCAAACGCAATCGTACGTTTCATCATTTGCCACGAATCGGGTTCAACCCAATGGGCGGTGACACAAGTACGAGTCCGGTGAACCGTGAGGTGTCGACCAAACATCACTAGTTAAGTTAACACCGGTTTGTAAATTTTCAAAATAAGATATTAATTCATTTTTAGCTTTTTTCCACATTTTTAAACAATCTCTTCGAAGAGTAGCACGACTTACATTGGTGTAACGAGGTTGGAGAGTTCGTTGAATGAGTCGAGTCAAACGTTCGTTGTCGAAATGTTTGAATGGCAAGCTTTCTTGAATTACAAATTGCGCCATTTGCTCCCGAACCGCATCAACGTTATAAGCCCAAATATTTCCTTCGTTTGTGATCGAAGCTTGACCTTGAGAAGGTTCACCTTTTAACGCTCTACAATATTTATTTGCAATATGGTTTTTCAACGTTGTGTTTGCATCTTTTTTGAAAAACTTATGACAAAACTTGCAACGAGCCTTGTTTGGACCGCTAGCCATTTGAAATAAATCGTAATTGCACCATACTTCGGGGTTCCTATTCGTAGGAAGGATTGCTATCACCATGTTGCTTGAAGACGCTTCACAACCAACGGATGATTGAGCACTTGTTGAAGCCATTTCAGAGATTTTTGTGAGAGCGTTTTTGAGAGCGTTTTAAACGAAAGTATTTGTGGAGAGCGTTTTTGAGAGCGTTTTTGAGATTTTGAGAGTAGAGAGTGTTATAAGTTGTTGTGATTCAACCAAAACATCAAATACATATATATAGTAACCTAGTGGGGTATAATGGTAAAAAAACATCAAAAAAAGGTCAAAAATTGCAAAAAAAGGCTATATAGCCGTTGGGTAACGGTAACCGGTTTGAAAACCGGTTTGAAAACCGGTTTGGGTGACGGTTTGAAAACGGTTTGGGTGACCGGTTTGGGTGACCGGTTTGGGAAACCGGTTGGGTGACCGGTTTGGGAAACCGGTTTGGGACCGGTTTGGAACCGGTTTGAAAACCGGTTCGGTTTGAAAACCGGTTTGGAACGTCGAAGTGATAAACCGGTCAAGAACCGGCGGTTCGGGCCGGTTTGAAAACGGTTTGGGCCTCAAACCGGTTCCGGTTTTTTTGGCCGAACCGGTTCCCAAACCGGTTTTTTTGGCCACCTCTAATTTTGACCCGCCATAACCCGAAATCACTCTTGCCATCAAACTTTTCAAGATTAAACTTTGTGGACACCATCTCTGATTCTTCAAGTTCCCTTCTGATCACATCTGTGATTACCTCTTTTCTTCAATGAGCCGAACTTGACTATGATACCAATTGTTGTAAAACCAATCAAAGAAAGAACAATATTAAAGAACAAATTCAATATCGAAAATGATTCATATGTTATTTAGAATTATATGAACAATATGAAAAACTATAAGAATTAAGACTCACCATCCTAAACTACAACCGATCCTTATATACACGATTCAGTCTTAACAACTTTAACAAACTATTTACAATTTACACCCTCATATTTTAAAAACATATCTTCCGAAAGTAAAACATTTCTTTCGAAGGTAAAACATTTCTTCCGAAGTTAAAAAAACTTCCAAAGCTTAAATCTCCTCCTACCAAAGAGTAAATCTACTTCACCAAAGCAAACAAGATTTCTTCCGAAACATTATTATCCCTCTATGATCAACTCTAACTCTCCACAAATAAATATATGGTTCACATCTTTCACTGATTCTTTACATAGTGGGGGGAGGTTGTTTGATATATTGTTAAGTACCACAAGATTATGAGAATTGAATAATGTGTTTAAATATTGATTAAATATAGATGGTAAGAATATACCTGCATAGTATATAACTTAATAATTAAATGCACATAAAGTTATATATTAATTAAAGTATATTCACATAACAATGTTTTATTTTACTAGTCATGCTATCAGAATTTTTACCCAAATATAATTAAAAAATTATTTAATAAAATGATGTAGTGAACAATATTTACCGAAATAGTATAGTTTTAAAATTTTATTGTTTCTCACTCCTATACACAAATGAAATCATATAATTATTAACCCACCCACTACTTTAATTATAAAGTGTGCAACTCTACCAACAATCATAACAGATTATAGTAATAACTTAGAAATTTTACACATAAATTTGACAAAAGTTTTATTGTAGGTACGTTCACACGATGGTGGAGTATTGTGCTGATATAACTCAAAATCTTTACAGAAATTTAAAGGGAGTCGTATAATATGTTGGTGACTTGGTGGAGTAATATACTGTTTAACATAATATTGTAATGGTCAATGTAAATGACTTGTTCAATATTATTAACATCTAATTACTCTATTATTAATAGAGAAGTTAATTAACAGTAAAGTATGAGTTTTATGAGTTTAACCATTAAATGTCATGTTTTCTGTGATAACCTATATTTTGGAGGCTTTATAATTTAATTATTGAACTTTGTAATCATAGCCATTTAATTTTGATTTGGTTTAGGTTTAGACGTAACTTTTGTTTGGAAATGAGATAAACTTAAGGCATGCTACATTTCGACATATTTTAGGATCGAGTTAGGGAGATCGTAGTCTAAACTTTATTATGCTACATATGTGGCCAACACACGTGCTTATTTTTATCTATGTTTTGAGTTGGTATACGGATTGACGGATCCGATCCCTCCCTGGACTATGCGCAAAGAGAGAGTTAAGTCAAGCACCAATACGCTGATACATTTTGACGTAAATTTTATTTGCTCGTGTAAAATATAATACGTGTCCATTCAATAGTAAAAATTCCCAATTAGTCTACATTTAGACATAATCTCATTCGATAACGAGTCGGGTCAACTGTAGTTTAAACTATATCACGCTGCGTATTACACCGCCGCAACGCGTAAAATAACTAGTTAACATCTAATTTAAAGATGAATTTATAATAAGAAAATAACATCAAACACACCCACACACATATATTTCACACACACACACACACACACACACACACACACCACACACACACACACACACACCACACACATATATATATATATATATAATATATATATATATATATATATATATATATTATATATATATATATATATATATATATAAAAGATAGTGTTTTTCACTAGTACAAAATTATAGAGCAAAAATGGCGGTTTTTAGGCATAATAAGGCGGTTGATGAAGAGCTATTTATTATAGGGTTGTTTTTGTTATCTAACCTTCGAAAATTAAATAATCTTGTAGTTGTTTTTGGTCACTATGGATAACTGTTTTTGTTCACTATGGATAACTGTTTTTGTTCACTATGATAGTTGTTTTAGTTTGTTTTTTAGTTGTTAATTTGATAACCATAAATTTTATGATAGACTGCAAATATCAATCAAATATTGTTTATTTATTTATATTTGTCAATGATAACATGGAGTTTTATCTTGAAATTGTGTAATTAGAATAATTATTTACTAAAATGATATACTTGGTAAAATATTTATTAAAATAGTGTAGTTTTAAAATTTATTGTTTTCATTGCCTACTTGAAAAGAATTTTATTTACAATGTTATATAACTTCTTTAGAGGTAATATCTTTAAATTCTTAAAAATGTTTTTTATAGAAACTTTTTTTATGAAATAGTTTTTAATTTCTTTTTAAAAGTAGAATAACAGTGTTTTTAGATGTTTGATTATTATATTAAAATATAATATTTTTTGGTTTCTTTTAACATTTTAAACTCGATATGTAATTGTTTTTGTTTCTTTTGTACTTTTACATTTATATAGTAATGCTTTTCCAGATTTTTCCTATTTTTCACTCATGTGACATTTTGTTAGTAATTTGATATATTTCATAACTATATAAATAAAATACATATTATTAAAAAATATCTCTAGGCTTTTCTTTTCAAGGTTTTGTTTATAATAAATTGTTTAATTTAATATTTTGATAACTATAGAATAAGCTACTTAAAAAAGACTTTTTTCTCTTTTTTTAAATGTTATGTAATAATTTTAGTGAGGGAATTTTAAGTTATGGTTTTAGAATCTGGATTAAATTCAAATTTCTTGGGATGGTACAAAGTAATCCCTAACCCGATTAATCACCACAGTCGAATATACTCTTAGATTTTTAGTAATATTTTTTTAATTGAGCTTATTCTATATGTTATAAAATAATTAAATTCAAAGCCTTGAAAAAAAATACGAGAGATAATTTTTAACTAAATGTATAATATTTATATAGTTGTAAAATTAAAATTATTAAATTAAGAACAAAATGTCATCAGAGTAAAAAAAAAGAAAAATCTGAAAAAACTTTACAATATTATCTCTAAAGGGATTATATAACATTATAAATAAAATTTCCTTTTAAGTAGCCAATGAAAATAGGAGTGAGAAACAATAAAACTTTAAAACTACACTATTTCGGTAAATATTTTTTCAACTACATCATTTTGTTAAATAAGTTTTTCAACTACACCAATTTGGGTAAAAACTCGAGTAATAAGTATTTGTTGGTGGTTATAATATAACTAGTAAGAAGACCTTCGTGTTGCACGGGCTCTTACAAAAAGTAGTTGACTAAAAAGGTAAAAAGAATTCTATTCATAGTTAAGAATGGTAAATAAAAAAATGTTTGTAATAGGAATATATTTATGTGTTGTTTGTTTTTTCTGCAAGAAAACGTTTGCAGTTTGCGGACCACATCTGTAGATATCTGCAGCAGAAGAGGTGGATCAAACGTTTACAGTCTGCGAAAAGAACACTGTTTGTTTTTTCACATCTGTTGAATGCTGAAATATTATGTAATTAAAGCCTATTTTAATTGCAGAACCAAACTCCAGTTGCATGATTTAGGACAAAAATTAGACCAAAATCAATCAAAGCTCTCAATTAAATGAACTCAAACAACACAACAAAAAGACAGATTGTATTCAACTAAAATGATTATTGATCAAATATGTATATACAGCTTAGACATATATAACACATACAAAGGTAATCTAATGCAGACTACTAGGGCTGCAAACGAACCGAACAAACACGAACAAGGTCTTGTTCGTGTTCGTTCGTTAAGAAATAAACTTGTTCACGAACACTTACCGAACGAGATTTCTTGTTCATGTTCGTTCATTAAGAAAATGAATATGTTCATGAACTATTCACCAACACTTATCGAATGCAAATGAACACAAACAAAAGCAAACGAACACAAACAATTGTTATGAACATGACGAACACAAAAAAAAACTCATAAACACAAGCGAATACAAATTATTATAGATTTATTTTATAATAAAATTTATATTTTTATTACAAACATTACACAAAATCAATAAAAATAAATAAGTAGTTAACATAAATAGCAAAAAATACTTGATATAATAGTCATAAAAATAACTGATAAATTAATTAAAAATATAAACGAACACCTTAACGAACGTAAATGAACACATTATCGAACGTTCACGAACGAACATAAACGAACACATTATCGAACGTTCACGAACATAATTGAACGAACGCGACTTGTGTTCATGTTCGTTCGTTTAACTAAACGAACGGAATTTTCTTGTTCATGTTCGTTCATTTACTAAACGAATGAACATAAACGAGCTTCCCGCCGAACGGTTCACGAACTATTCGCTGAGCGTTCAGTTCGTTTGCAGCCCTACAAACTACCTTTTGTCCTTCTGATTTCCACATTTCCCTTTCCATAGCATAAACTATAAGTATAAACTATAAGTAGCAGATGCATGCATAATTCCGCCATTAGCATAGGAATTAAAAGCTATTGTACAAATTCATAACAAATTACCAGAAATCATCATCATCAATAACGACCTGCGATGAAAGGTATGCATCATCTTCCACCTTTAAGTACATCTCCACCTCCGATCCTGCTCCAAACTCGAAAGATTTAATATCGACAAGATTCTTCAAATCAACAACAGAGAGCTCATGGAGCCACCTCACGACCAAATCGGCTGGAGAAAGGCGTCGCCAGAGGGGAGCCGGCTAGAGGAAGGCGTCGCCGACAGTTGATAGGGGTGGATGCAGCCACTTGGTGGGGGAGGCGGGCCGACGGTGGCTGGCTGCGACCGGTGGGGGAGGGGAGGGAGATGGGGAAGAGGTCGATGTCTTTTGAGGAAGATGGGAAAGCAATTGGTTTTGGGGGGAAGGGGAGAAAATTTTAGATGAGAAGAGGTCAGAAGATGTAAGAAGAGGTGGTGTAATGTATTTTTCACGCAGACGTTAGGAAGATATTTTTTAATGAAACATCTTCAAAAAATTAAACAGTCTGCTCACTCAAAACCTCTTCCTGCGTCTGTGTACGTACAGATGAAGAGGTGGGGAAGAGATTTTGAAGAAAAACAAACAACCCCTAATAAATGAACACAAACAATGGTTGTGCATAAGAGAAAATGAGTTGTTTTAGCTAAAAACCTAAAAGATTTTTTGGTGTTCTTCAACTTACAGAACGTTATATATCCATTTGACATCTGCAAACCCAAAAATTCAAAATCAATTTCATCATGACTATAAATTAACATATCTCCATTTGAAACTACATTTGTTTAAAATCTTATATCTTTTTAAGTAGAGCATCATCAAGCTCATTGATTTAAATGTATGAATAGCTATTGATATTGACTTAAACGTATAAATGGTGTATGATTTGAAGAAGCTCATGTCTGGACCGACTCTAAGGTATTTGATTTAAAAATCTTGCATCGTCATCTTTAACTATTTGAATTTGATTTTAGGTCTTCAATTTGAAGAAGATAACGAACGATTTGAGCACTGATTTGTTGTCTGATTGATGAAACAAATATTGATAGATGCTCATTGAAGCAATAGAGGGTGCATGGTGGTGATGGTTTCGAAGTCGTTGAAGCAGAAGATGAGAGGGATCAAATTCAAACAACAAAGAGGCGGTGGAAGAAAGGATGTGAAAGACTCAAAATAGTGAGCTAGAGTTCTAAACAAAATTTTATTAAACACCAAAAAAAATGCACTAGCAAGAAGCTAAAGGCACAAAATACAAAACACCAATAATTCATCAAAATACAACCAAAAAATAATCATTATATCAAAGATTCCACAATACTAGAACACGTACACCATTGAGACTATAAGCATTTTTCACTAGCTATTCGGTTACTCACCCAGAAAAACGACCACCTTTTCTTATATGCGTCTTATAATTTTCTTATTATAAATTAGATGTCAATAATATTGAACAAGTCATTTACAATGGCCATTATAATATTCTATTAAACAAGATAACTCCGCCAACATAATTTATACTTTTGTCAAATTTGTGTGTAAACTTCAAAAAGTATTATTATAATTATTTATTTATGTATTTGACGGTTGATAGAGTCGCAAAGCTTAATATAGGGCATCTTTATTCCTTATTTTAGGGTTATTCTTTACTTATTAATTTTTGGGAAATTTATAAGATAAAAGAAGTGTTTGCTAATGTCAAAAATACTTTATAAACTTATTTATTATGTAGGGTAAAAATTAAGTAATGAGTGAGTAATTTATTAAGTTCTGAAAACTATTTTTAATTTAATTTTCTATTATAACCCTCAACTACCTATTATTAATTCCCCACATTTTTAAAATACGTCTTTTTCGATCATTTTACAACGTTTTAGTTTATAAGTTAATGCAAAAAAAATAAAATTTATTTTTTGAAAAGCAATAAGTTAAATAAATACTTTTCACAAATAGTACTTTCAATCAAAATAAACAATCCCAAACATGGTCATACACTATAAGATATAATTTATTCACTATCGATAAAAGAAGTTGCATATAGGTTTTAATAATGCATTGATTGGTATCTATTTGTTTGTTTATATGTACGTTTATTGTGTTAATAATAAATGCGACGTATTTTGATGTTAATTCCAGTCATCACATAGAACAATTAATCTGATAGCAGTTCTTTAATTATAAGTATTAGCTTTTCAAAATGATCGATTCTTAAAAGTTCACTGGTTCTAATAGAATTCTTACCAAATTATAGTACTGAAAAATAATCGGATGAAGAGTTGTTTTAAGAATATAATCCACCTGTTAGGAGAATAAATAATGTAATATAGAGTAAATATTTTCAAAAGCATTTGTGTTGCGCTATTACCTCCTTGACTACGACTTATTCTCAAGCTAGGATCAATTATAATTTATAAAGGGTGTATTCTTGGTGAAAGTGATACCAAATAAACAATAATTGAATAAATAAAAATGTTCCTGTTTTGAACATATCAATATATGCATGTACAATATATACATATGTGTAACGTACGAGTTTGTTTTTTTAAAACCAGTAATATGTTGATCCGTATTGCAATAACGATGCATGATACATAAATATGGCTTCGAGAAAAATAGTAAAAAGTGAAAACAACATTTTATTTATTCTTCATGTTCTCTTTGATTTTATCGAATGTTTGAAATTTGAAAAAAAAAGTTATAAATGTGTACGTATGAGTATACATGTGTTTGTAATACACACACATGTGCGTTTAGATAATGTGTTCATCTTCAAGTATTTGAGATTTCTAGTCTAATGTTAAAAGTTAATATAGATTTAAAAATATTATTTAGAACGTGTATGAACTAGTTGTTCTAGAGAAACAGAAAAAAAAAAGATATAGTCTATTAGTAGTATATTTTCTAAAAGTAAATCTTATACATATTAAAATTTAGCCCCTTTCCATCAAAATAATTACATATTTCCTCAAAATATAGATTTAAATGAATAAAATACAATGTTTTTTAAACGTGTTTTGAAAATATATGTAATTTCACAAGTTTAGATGAAGAAGTATGCAATTGCTCCTTAATAAAAAAAAGTTTAAGAATGATTATGAGTTTAACACATGTCATATATATTAGCTAATTGTGGTCTTATATGTTTAATTATGTCAAATATCAGTTTATTATGTCATATATTTTATTTTATTTGTCATATGTATACTCATCATTGTTTTTATGTGTCAGATCATTTTATGTTATTTTTATCATTTTTCTATAGATTATATAAATGTTATATATCATTGTGTTTTACAACGAGAAATATACAATGATATAATTTCATCAATTTATTTTTCAAAATTAATAGTGTTGAAGAAAACATAATACGTTATTTTTGTTATTTTTTGTAGATTATATAACTTGTTAGTTGTCATCATGTTTTACAATTATAAGTACACAGTAATGTTACTCATGCATTTTTAAAAACTCATAGTGTTCAAGATAACACAATAATAATAATAATAATAACATAATGAAAGATTTTCTGTTATTTTTTTAATGTATTAAATTAATTTATTATTTTTTTATTGTGTCTTATATATCAGAGATACATAACAATGCAATTTTATTATTATATTTTTTTAAAAATTATCATTTTAAAATAACAAAATATTATTCTGAAAACATATTAACTTACAAATAGGCACAGTTAACTGCACTAAATACACAATAACAAGATATGAGCTTAAAATCGTAAAAGAAAAATTATTATATTGGTATATAAAAAATAATGGAGAATAAATGAGGAATGTTATCAAAAGTCAATAAAAGTGGTTATTTCTAAAATACTACCCTAACAAATATTTTCATGCATTTTAATCATAACTATTGATTAAATTGATTAATAATTGAGAGTACTTTTTATACTTTTTAGTTTTAAATGATTTTTTAATTGAATGTTTCCTTAAAATTTATATGAAACTCTAATCAATTTACATGGATGCATGGTCGGCCTTGGCCCTTGGGCATGTGAAGTCTGGACAGTTACACAGGGGCCAAGCCCAAGAGGGGCCCAAAAAAATTAGTAACTTTTTGCAATAAGAATCGTAGGCCTTGAATCTCAGAGCAACACAGGGGCCAAGCCCAAAGAGGGGCCCAAAAAAATTAGTAACTTTTTGCAATAAGAATCGTAGGCCTTGAATCTCAGAGCAACACAGGGGCCAAGCCCAAAGAGGGGCCCAAAAAAATTAGTAACTTTTTGCAATAAGAATCGTAGGCCTTGAATCTCAGAGCAACATGCAAAATTGCAAATCGAAGCACCATAGATGTGAACAAAAAAACCGGGTCCATACCCGACTAGGTATACCCGAACTGTACCGGGTCCGGGTACAACCCGATACCGGGTGTACCCGGTTCGTACCCGGTAAAAACCGAGGGGTTGTACCCGGTTTGGGGTTTTTGGAATTTTCAGGAACCGGACCCGACCTAGACCCGGACCCGACCCGACCCGGAACCGGACCCGATCCGTTTTTTTAAAGTAGCCGTTTTTAACGGCTATATAGCCGTTGGGGACCAAATTTTACCGTTTTTTGTTGTTTTTGCCCCTAAAATAAGTATAAATAGGTGTTGGTTGATATGGTAAGGTATCCAAGCTTCAAACACAAAAAAACATACGCAAAAAACGCAAACAATACTCTCATTTACTCTCGTAATCTCTCAAATCTCAATATGGCTCCCTCTCAATCTTCCGTTGGTCAAGGTTCATCGAACTCTCCAACCGTTGTTCGTGTTCTTCCACACAATCGTAACATGGTGTTTGGTGCAATTGGGATATGGTTGAGTTGAATGATGGATCTGTAAAGGCTCGTTGCAAGTTTTGTGGAGCTTTACTTGCTAAAGATTCTAACATGACTTTAAACAAACACATTAGCAAGAAGTTTTGTAAGTCGTTGAAAAATAATCCGGATTCGCAAGAAACACAATTGAGTGGAGACGGTGGAATCTTTAATTACAACGTTAATGAGGTTCGAGATTGAATGACAAAGTTCGTGATTCAAGAAGCTTTGCCTTTCAATCACTTCGACAACCCTCGGTTAACCAACTTAATTCGAGAGACGCTTCAACCTAGTTACACTCACGTAAGTCGTACTACACTTAGACGTTATTGTTTAAAATTATGGAAGCAAGCAAAAAATGATTTAATTGTATTATTTGAAAATATAAATACCGGTGTAAACTTAACTAGTGACGTTTGATCGGCGCCACACAGTTTGCCCGAATCGTACCTTTGCGTCACCGCTCATTGGGTAGATCCTAGTTCATGGCAAATGATGAAACGTACGATTGCATTTGATCTATTTCCGTATCCACACACCGGAGAGTTTTTATTTTACTTTTTGGATAATGTAATAACTACTTTTAATTTACAAAATAAAATATTTTCAATGGTATTTGATAACTCTTCCAACAACACAACCGCGGTTGAAAATTTAAAATTAAAATATCTTCCAATTGCAAACGATGATTTTTTTTCATACTCGTTGTGTTGCACATATTATTAATTTAGTAGTACAAGATGGTCTATCCTTACCATTTGTTGATAGCTTTATAAAAGCTTTTCAATTTATGTTACACGACGTTTTTAAAAAAAAGTAGAAAAAGATATCAAGATTATAAACAACTTTGTAAAGATACAGAATCTAGATTTTTAGGGCCTAATTAGGATGTACCTACTAGGTGGAATTCGACTTGTCATATGTTTGATTGTGCTTAAAACAAAAAGACACTTTAAAAGCTTTTCATAATAGTCTTTCGGATAATTGCGAAGCCGACTGTTTCCAGATTTGGGTTGGAAAAATATTGAACATTTATCCGAATTTCTTGAGGTGTTTAAAAACTCAACTACAAAATTATCGGGAGTTTATTATCCCACTAGTTATTCGGTGCTTCAAGAATTATATTTCATGGTTTTGAATTTTAAAAATTTTCAAAATAAAAATAGTATGTTTAGAGAAATGATAGAACCAATGAAAGACAAGTTTAAAAAAATATTTTCTTGAGTTACCATCCGTTTTTACTTGTGTCGCTGCTTTAAATCCTTTTTTAAATGTTGCGGGGGTAGAATGTTTAATAGACGAGATAAATGACAATTTGGATATATATAACGAAAACCTCAATTTTTCAACCGATGCAAAAGAAGTTTTTAATAAGTTTGAAAATTATTTATAATTTTTATTCATATAAATATGGGCCTAACGTAAATATAACTACGCCAAGAGAAACAACCTCAAGTGCTAGTACCTCGGTTAAAGACCCCGTTATGACTATGTTAAATGTTGTTCGGGATGTGGCGGCTAAACGTCAAAGGGGTAATGACCCAACAAACGAACTTGGTATATATAGTACGACGAATTTTATTTCAACTATGAGTACTCAAGATTATCATGTATTTGATATTTTGGCTTGGTGAAAAGGAAAGGAATCCCAATTTCCAATTCTTTCTGCTATGGCCCGTGATTTATTATGCGTCCAAGCTTCTACGGTAGCTTCAGAGTCTGCGTTTTCTCTTAGTGGCAGGGTAATATCATTACGAAGAACAAGATTAACTTCGGAAGCGGTGGAGATGTGCATTTGTTTAAAAAACCAGTTAGACGCGATGGATCGTATACAAGACAAAACAAATCTTGAAGACGAAATTGCAATCGAATCTAAAGTACACGATGAAGATGTAGAAGAAGGAGTATCTTCTGGTATATCCGACGAAGAATTAACATTTGATGAAGCCTCTCGAAGAAAATAGTCGATTAGTTAAATAAAAATTTTATATTATTTTTTATTGATTAGTTAATGTATTTTTTAAGTTGTTTTAATAAATAAATAATAAATTAATGAGTTATAGATATTTTTTTAATGTTATAATAATAATAATAGAAGTAATAATAATAATAATAATAATAATAATATAATAATAATAATAATAATAATAATAATAATAATAGCAATAGCAATCATAATAGTAATAATAATAATAACAGTAATAATAATAATAATAGTAATAATAATAATATTATTATAGAAATCATAATAATAATTTTAATAATAAAAATAGTAATAATAATAAATAAATAAATAAATAAAAACCTGGTTGTATCCGGTTCTGGACCCGACTTGGTCCGGACCCGACCCTAACCGGGTAGGCCGGGTACGGTTTTAAGGGTGACCAACCCGACCAGTACCCGAACCCGGGTTCATCACAATACCCGGGTGCCAAAATAACCGGCCGGCCCGTACCCGGTTTGAACCCGATTCCGGGTCTAGCCCAATACCCGGTTTGCCCATGTCTACCATACACTAGACTTGCACAAACATGTTTTGGGCCGGACCCGGAACTGGGTTCGAACCGGGTTCGGTCCGCTTGGGTTTTTTTGTACCCGGGTATTAATGAACCCGGATACAAACCCGGGTATTGATGAACCCGGGTACAAACCCGGGTCGGGTTGGAGGGCCCTAAAACCCTACCCGGCCTACCCGGTTAGGGTCAGGTCGGGACCGGGTCAGGTCCAGAACCAGGTACAACCGGTTTTTTTTTTATTATTTTTATTATTACTATTATTATTATTACTATTATTATTATTACTATTATTATTATTATTGTTATTATTATTATTATAACAATATTAAAAAAACATTAATAACAACATTAAAAAAACATCTATAACTGATTAATTTATTTATTATTTATTAAAACAATTTAAAAATACATTAACGAATCAATAAAAATATTATAAAACTTTTATTTAAATAATCGTCTATTTTCTTCGAGAGACTTCATCAAATGTTAATTTTTCGTCGGATATACCAGAAGATACTCCTTTTTCTACCTCTTCATCGTGTACTTTAGATTCGATTGCAATTTCGTCTTCAAGATTTGTTTTGTCTTGTATACGATCTATCGCGTCTAAGTGGTCATTTAAACAAATACACATCTCCACCGCTTCCGGAGTTAATCTTGTTCTCCGTAATTATATTACTCTGCCACTAAGAGAGAACACAGACTCTGAAGCTACCGTAGAAGCTTAGACGCATAATAAATCACGGGCCATAGCGGAAAGAATTGGAAATTGGGATTCCTTTCCTTTCCACCAAGCCAAAATATCAAATGCATGATAATCTTGAGTACTCATAGTTGAAATAAAATTCGTCGTATTATATATACCAAGTTCGCTTGTTGGGCCGTTACCGCTTTGTCATTTAGCCGCCACATCCCGAACAACATTCAACATAGTCATAACGGGGTCTTTAACCGAGGTACTAGCACTTGAGGTTGATTCTCTTGGCGTAGTTATATTTACGTAAGACCCATATTTATTTAAATAAAAATTATAAATAATTTTTCAACTTTTATTAAAAACTTCTTTTGCCTCTGTTGAAAATTTGGGGTTTTCGTCATGTATATCCAAATTGTCATTTATCTCGTCTATCAAACATTTTACCCCCGCAACATTTAAAAATGATTTAAAGCAGCAGCATAAGTAAAAACAGATGGTAACTCAAGAAAATATTTTTTAAACTTGTTTTTCATTGGTTCTATCATTTCTCTAAACATATTATTTTTATTTTGAAAATTTTTAAAATTCAAAGCCATGAAATATAATTCTTGAAGCACCGAATAACTAGTGAGATAATAAACTCTCGATAATTTTGTAGTTGAGTTTTTAAACACCTCAAAAAATTCGGATAAATGTTCAATATTTTTCCAACTCAAATCCGGAACAGGTCGGCTTCGCAATTATCCGAAAGACTATTATGAAAAACTTTTAAAGTGCCTTTTTGTTTTAAAGCACAATCAAACATATGATAAGTCGAATTCCACCTAGTAGGTACATCCCAATTAGGCCCTAAAAATCTAGATTCTGTATCCTTACAAAGTTATTTATAATCTTGATATCTTTTTTTACTTTTTTTAAAAACGTCGTGTAATATAAATCGAAAAAGTTTTATAAAGTTATCAACATATGATACGGATATGCCATCTTGCACTACTAAATTAATAATATGTGCAACACATCGAGTATGAAAAAAATTATCGTTTGCAATCGGAAGATATTTTAATTTCAATTTTTCAACCGCGGTTGTGTTGTTGGAAGCGTTATCAAATGCCATTGAAATATTTCATTTTGTAAACTAAAAGTAGTTATTACATTATCCAAAAAGTAAAATAAAAACTATCCGGTGTGTGGATATGGAAATAGATCAAATGCAATCGTACGTTTCATCATTTGTCATGAACTGGGATTTACCCAATGAGCGGTGACACAAAGGTACGATTCGGGCAAACCGTGTGGCGTCGACCAAACGTCACTAGTTAAGTTTACACCGGTATTTATATTTTCAAATAATACTATTAAATCATTTTTTGCTTGTTTTCATAATTTTAAACAATAACGTCTAAGTGTAGTACGAGTGTAACGAGGTTGAAGCGTCTCTCGAATTAAGTTGGTTAACCGAGGGTTGTCGAAGTGATTGAAAGGCAAAGCTTCTTGAATCACGAACTTCGCCATTCGATCTCGAACCTTATTAATGTTGTAATTAAAGATTCCACCGTCTCCACTCAATTGTGTTTCTTGCGAATCCGGATTTATTTTTTAACGACTTACAAAACTTCTAAAACTTCTTGCTAATGTGTTTGTTTAAAGTCGTGTTAGAATCTTTAGCAAGCAAAGCTCCACAAAACTTGCAACGAGCCTTTACAGTCTGTCACTCAACTCAACCATATCCCAATTACACCAAACATCCATGTTACGATTGTGTGAAAGAACACGAACGACGATTGGTGAGTTGGATGAACCTTGACCAACAGAAGATTGAGAGTGAGCCATATTAAGATTTGAGAGTAAAAGTGTAAGATGAGAGAGTAAACGAGAGTATTTTTTGCGTTTTTTGCATATGTTTTTTTGTGTTTGAGGCTTGGGTACCTAACCATATCAACCCACACCTATTTATACAAATTTAAGGGGTAAAAAATAACAAAAAACAGTCACAAATGATTCCCAACGGCTATATAGCCGTTAAAAAACGACTAGTTAAAAAAAAGGTCAAAACCGGGTTGTACCCGGGTTCAACCGGGTCAGGTCGGGTCTGGGTAGGGCCGGGTCGGGGAAATTCCAAAAATACCCAAACCGGATTCAAACCACTGGTTTTTTCTGGGTACGAACCGGATATACCCGTTACCGGTTTGTAACCGGGTCCAGGTCGAATCCGTACCCGGTTTTTTTGTGCAAGTCTACCAGACACGTGACAGAAGTTTATTTAAAATAGAATGTGAACGCTGTTGGAATCATTGGGTGAAGAAAAGAACAATATTTAAAAAAAAAGGAATGAAAACATAAATTTAAAATTATGCGTATTACATATTTTCAAAAAGAAAGAAAATATAAAATAGATGGATAAGAATATATCATGTATCGACAAGTCCCGGGGAAATTCATTACAGGTTAAGATCTTACGATTTGTTATGAGAAATGTTGATCAAAATCTGTATCTTTAATAATTAACGTGTGATTAAAAATAAAAGGTTTATTCTTATACTTTAAAAGAAATAAATTTGATTTCTAATATTTGTTGGGTTTATACATAATTATTAAAATATGTTCAACATGTAAAATAAAAAGTTTATTTTTAAATTTGAAAAAAAAATGCTACATACAAGAACTTATTATGTTATTTGTTTGATGTAGCTTGCTTTATTAATTTGGTCTCTATATAAGTAAATAATTATGTGAGAATAAAACCTTTTATGTATTAATTTTATGAGGGTCCAATTTTATCAAGGGCATCTGATATATTAGGATCGGCCTGCATGGATGTCTAAAATGAAGTACAAATGTACAAATCCAAATTAAATCATAAATTCTTACAAATCCATAAGATTGGACAAATTATTATATTATATATCTGAATTTTCTGTTTTTACAAGACACAACCTGGTTGCATACTAGTTTTAGTTAAGTTGAGTACGGTCAATAAACATATCAATCCATATTAATTGAAGTTAATTTTATCAAATTAAATTTTTTTCTTATAATACACATGTTTATTTAACATTGTAATATCATTAGCACTCGGTACCAGAAATTGGAGAAATAAAACTTACAATAACATAAAGTTATTATCAACTATAAATTCCTTTGTTTTTTTATGAGTGTAGGAAATGTTAAGGAACCAAATACTCAAACAATATCGTACAATTATGGGTCCAATCAAACATTGTCACCTTCATAAGAAAAACGAGAAGCGTACGTTATCTATTTACAAGTTGAAAGTTTCAAAAACCGCTAATCATTTTCATATTTTAGATGTTTGAAGTGTCATCTCCATATGGATAAGAATAAGTTAATATTTTCATTTTCAATAAATTTATGACTAATAAATCATATCCTACATTTTTTAATTATAATTTAATACACTATTTACCATCAAATTTATCACTTAAAAACGAATATCAGGTCTACCCAGGGATCACACCCCATGAAAAAACATTAATGTTATATATACGATATATTTTAGAATGACCTCTATAAAATTTTAAATCGACTCCAAATTTTTTTTTTAAAACGACCCATATAAAACATTGATGCAGACCACTCAAAAAGTGGGTTATTGGATTTTATTAATACCAAATTTCATTTATTGGTCAGAATTTATCCTAACTCAGTAAATTTTACAAATACTTTGCACTTTTGAGTTTATTTTTCTCCAACAGTTCCTTACTAACTGAGAGTTAACTCGGTTAGTTATTTTATGTCGTGGACTGTTTTTGTGGCTAAAACACTAGACATAAAGTTGAAATCTATCATCAGGTCCGCATTTGAAACTTTCGCACCAAAAAACTCGTCAATCTCCACCTCCTGATTTGAAACACCAAACTTGTTGGAGGTAGATTTAAGGTGATAGTGAAGGTTAGACAATGGGAAACAGACCTATTTGAGACTAGGCGGTGCAAGAGTTGAAAAATGGCTTAAAATTTGCGTCATTTCATAAAAAAAACTAATGAGGGTTAACTCTTAGTTAATAAGAAATCATTAGAGGAAAATATGTTCAAAGTTAGGAATGTCTATAAACATTTCATAAGTTAAAATTAATCCCCATAATAAATAAAAATTTGGATTACTAAAATCCAATAACCCCAAAAAGTTACCAAATACAAATCATAAGCTTAATGTCGCCCATGTTTACCTTTATCCTATGGCCCATGTATTATTCTACAATATTTAAACAATTAAGGGGTTGTTTGATTACTGCTGACTGAGTAGGATCTGACTGAGTTAGAAGCTGACTCGGTTAGAAGTTCTGACTAAGTCTACATCTGACTGAAACTTAGTTGTTTGATTTAGTATCTGACTGACTACGGTGAACGAGAAAAATAAACCAACTAAGCCAACTAATCTTCTCCAACTTTCCAAGCATTCTTTGAAACACACAAAATAAAGTGTAAATAGTGATCTAGCTATGAATACTTTATGTTATTATATATATACTATATCAAATCACCACTACCAAAACTAGGTCAAAAGCAATTCTTAACATATATGCATCCATGTAACACCCAGTTATTTTAAAAAGACAAGAAATGAGGAATAAAATAAATAAAAGTAATAAAGTCTAAATGGAGGGACTAAAAGTGTCCAAAAGGACAAAAGTACACAAAAGTTGGTGTAAAGGTGGGCATGGCCGCCCACCTTCACTTCACATCACCATTTTCATTTGGTTTTAGAGAGAGAGAGAGCAGAGAAACTCTCGGTTGAAGAAAGAAGAAGAAAAGAAAGTGAATTCAAGGTAAGAATTCAAGGATTTTAAGTATCTATGACGGGTTTTATCCCGGTTACATGCTTATGTGCTTATGTGTTTGTGTATGTGCTCGGGTGTGTGTGTGCTTGGTGGGGTTTTTAGGTGTTTGAACTTAGTTGCAAAAGGGTTTGAAGGAAGAAACACCCAAGTTGCACTAGGTGAGTTTCTAGACCCCGATTTCTACTTGTTTTAAACATCTTTGGGGCTGAAAATGTATTTAAAACGGTTTTTACAATGTTTATGTATGTTTGCCCGTGTGTATTATGCATGTTGGATGTGGATTCTTGAATGCTTATAGGTTGTTCATGTTTAGAATAGCCCTGGTAAGCTTAGTACAGATAGGTATGATGAATGGGTTCGAAATCATCCTAGAAACATGTTACACAGAAGGTTCATGCGCCTAGATAAGGCTCATGTGCCTGGGAATGCCTTAGAAGAATTTAAGTGTAATCCATGTGCCTAAACAGTAGCCCATGCACCTGAAATTACCTTAGAAATGTTTTAAGTATAGCCCATGCCCTGAACAGTGGTCCATACGCCTAGAAATATTAATCGGACGACTAAGTGTAGGGCCATGCGCCCCAATAGTGCCCATACGCCTAAGTGTCCATGCGTCCGAATAACCCATGCACCTAAGTTTTCATACGCCCGAATAGTGTCCATGCGCCTGAATAGTTCATGCGCCTAAGTGATAAAATGATTAAGTGTTGGCTGATGCGCCTACATAGTGATGAAACGCCCAAACAGGGCTCATGTGCCCAAATAGTTCCAAAGCGCCTAGACACTTAGAAATTTTTACAGAATTTTTGGGAGTCTGTGCTTTTAGGGTCTTGACCGAGGTTTGACTAGGGCTTATTTATGATGATGTTTCATGCGTGATTATGATTGTTCCTTATTATTATTATTGCTATTATTATTATTACTTATAGTGTGTGACTTACGTGGTATGTTTATTATTGTAACGTAAATTATACTGTAATAATAAAGAGAAAGAGCAATTAAGAAAAGAAGAAGAACATTAATAAAATGTTAACAAGTCTTGCAAGCGTACAGGAGTGACACGACCATATTGTCTTTAGCTCGACTGTGTTGCAAGTTAGCTACCCCATATTGCACACGGGGCCAAGACCTTTGCAGCGTGTCCTGGGTGATTGGGTCGGCCTTGCATACAGTAACAGAACCCTTTTAAGGGATATAGATGGCCCATCACCCGTTTTCCACCACGCATACAGTTTGGGGTATTGCTCATTGGTCCATACAGAAAGTGAAAAATAAAGATAAAATATTATAGAACATACAAGGCATACGGTAAAGAGAACCAACAATATCTGTTTATATAGTTAATGCGTGCTCGCATATACAGTAGAGAGTTGTATTTCATAGAAAGAGTATTTTCATATACAACATACAGAAAGTATTTTACTACTTTTAAAACTAGAGCTCACTCAACAACACTGACTTTTATATATTTTCAGTTGGTAGGTAATTATGGCTGAGGATGGCACGAGGGTGAAGCCACTCGGCAGGGAAAGACTGACATCCATTCGTATTTTATGTTGCTGTTGTTTTGTAATGCAGTAAAACAATTCTTTTGTAATCACTTAAACGATGATGTATTGCTTAACAACAATGTTTTAAATGCAATGAATGGTTTTTGATAAATTATTTCCGCTGCTTAAGTTTGTATAATTATAATATTTAATGTTTTAACTGTTGTGATTGACCAACTGTGAGGTCTCCAGAAACGGAGCCTTACAATCCATATATACATTCTCAACAAGCAGTAGAAGGATAGAAACATAATTTCACAAGTGGGAACAAATTCTAGCACCAAATAACATCCAAAGCAGTGTACAACATTTCCATCAGAATGTACAAGTCATCAAACTCTCACTTTCACCCCTATGTAATCACAACAATTTTGCGTCTAACATATAAAATTTCAAATCACGCTCTTTTTAGCTTTAACAAATGGACCCATACAACCACCACCATCACCACTACACCACCTACCACCACCGTGACGAAAACCACCACCACCACTACCACCACCACCACCACACGTCGTCGGCGAACACTACCCTCCTCCACCGCCTTACGCCACCCACCACCACCATGAACCACCATACCCACCTCCACACTACATCGAGCTCTACCCTCCGTCACCACCGCCACCACACGTTGCTGCTTTATACACGGCAGTTACCACCACCACCACCGCCGCAACACACTCACCACACCCCACATATTCCTCCGATCATCAACCATCACCACATTGATCACCACAAATAAGATTCCGGGTCAGCAAGTTTTAGTTTAGGGTCTGGGTTAGCACCTAACACATCCAAATCAAACAAGCTGACCGGCTGACAGTCAGCAAGTCAGCCGGGTCAGCCAATATCAAACAGCCCCTAAGATGGAAAACCATTAGAATCAATTCATAATTTAATTTTCTATTTAATTATCCATTGATGAATAAAAAAAACCTAGATTAAAAAACGAGTGAATTGTTGTTTTTTTTCTATGGTTAGGTTATATATGTTATTTTCATTCAAAAAGATTTTTTTTGTATTTGACTCCTCAATGTTTGAAAAAGTTATCATTTTCATCTCAAAACAACAGTTCCATGAATGGAATTTATCAACGATATGTAAACATAAATTATAATTTTACTTTTTATATGAAAATTTACATAAGTACCCTTTTAATGATTTAGTATTTAACATTAAAATAATAAAGCTAACATTTCTAGATGAAAATGTTAACCTTTTCAAACTTTAGGGAGCCAAATGCAAGAAAAACATTTTTGGATAAAAACATAAAATATGATCACACCACAAGAATAAAAACGAAATTTACTCTTAAAAGACTTAAGCAAAAGAAATTAAGTGTAGATTTGGAGAAGCATCAAGAAAGTCACGTAGATTACCAATTTGTATAACTGTATTATAATTGTACTTTTCTTCTATATGGTTCATTAGATATAATTGTATTATTATCTTCATGTTAGTAGATCAATTTGACTATTAGATAATAGACTAATAGCTAATTGGGCATTAAAAGCTGTGTGTTAATGGGTATTTTAAAGCATATTGATAGATTAAACTTTAGCATCTATACAAGTAAAAATTTGAGAAGCCACATGTTATTCTTCTATATTAACCACTTAGGATCCATCTAGAATTTGAACACGTGCCGGAATTACAGTGAAAGTTAACTATTAATAATATATTAAATGTTAACGATTAATTATATAATTTTCAAATCATAAAAATAGATTTTTTGCTAAATTTTAAAACATGTTTCTATTTATTAAAAACATAATCTTTTCTATACAAAAAATTTAAGAAATATAAAGTTTTTTATACAAAGAACTTTCAAAAAATTACATTGTTTATAAAAAGTATTGGAGTTATTAAAAAACAAAGCAAAAGTTTTATAAGACGAAAGTTTTGAAAAATGTTGTATTCTTTAATCACCTAAAGTAGTTAATTATATATAATTTCAATCATATTTTATCCTAAAAAAATAATTTCTAATTTCTAAATAATAATAACTAAAAATATAAAATTTTTATTTAATGTGTAATGCATGTGCTTTTAAACTAGTGGACTATCAGGTCATAAGAAACAGGAGCATCATCTTCTAAGAAGAGTCTTGGATTTGTTGATTTGAATCATTTCCTTTAGACCCAACAAACCGAAACTTATTTTCTCTTTTCATTCTAATCAACAAAATGAAATTAGAAGGATATAGTTTGTTAAAGTAGCATGTCAACCAAGAGGTAATAGTTTTTCACAAACAATAAGGCAAGATGTTTTCAACCTAATTAGTTTAATACATTTTGGAATTGAAGACAGTATTTAATCTGATCATACACATTGTTTATATTGTTATTTTTTTAAAGATTAATTTGAAAATCATATAGACTCATTTGCTAACAAGGGATTTTGTGGTATAATACAATAGTAGATAGATTTAAACGTAATGTGGGTGAAGTAAATAATATGTAAAAAATTCATTATAAAAATATGGAAGTTTGCCTAAACAAGATCAATCCATATGAATTGTCTTTGAAAAACAAACTAATAAACAAAACATGAATATTGACTTCTCTTGCTCAAAAATGGTTGAACCAAGGATTATCGACATGATGAATTAGAAGGTTTTTTTAAAAAGATGAAATTTCTTGGACTATTAATTGAAGAATTAAATAAAACCCTTGGTAATGTCGTTTTAAGGAATACACTAAGAAATTACAAAATGACATCTCTAAAAGTTCAACAAGACATTAAACATTGTTTGGGACAAGAGGTTCTAAAATAGACTTTTGAAGATCTAAGTGATGGTGTAATTTTCTTTATTAGCTTATGAATCAAATGATACGTAAAAAATAGCCGTAGTTATTCCGGTATGATAAAGTGGTGTGAGGGGGGGGGGGGGGGGGGGGGGGGGTTGTTAAAGAATGGTTTATTAGTTTTGTTCAGGTAATGAAATCATGTAAATTATTTTTAAACATGTTTTTGATGATTTGTTTTCCCGATATTAATACAAATCTAATTAAGATTAGAGGTCAAAGATATAATAGAGCAAGTAACATACTCGTGAGTTTAACGGGTTAAGTGATTTAAAATTAAAAGAAAATATTTCAGCGTTCTATGTATTTTTTTCCCACCAACTTCACCTAGGCTTTGTGGTGGTTGCATATGAATATCCAATTGTTTGGAAGCCTTTCTTTTAAAATGTAGGATGTTTGACGAATGTTATTTGTGCATCTTACAAACAACAAGACAAGCTATGAAGTAAACATTGGTACCCAAATTGGTTTATATCAAGAAATTTCTCTTATAATTGCCGAACATACATATTGGAATTGTCAGTATAAAATACAATCTCACTTGATTACCTTATACGAATTTGTAGAGAAAGTTCTTAAATATGTTGAAAAAACATATTTGAGTATTACTAGCGTTTAATAAGCGGATATGAAAAGATAAGATTTTATATTTTACTTAGACTTGGATGAAGTATATTTTAAAGACCACTACCGTATTATCCCAAGTCTTTAAAGAAAAAAACAAGATTTAGTTAATGGAATCTATTTGGTTAAATTTACCAGGATAGAACTCAAGAAGTTGAAAACTAATTAAACATTTATGATTTATGAGTGGTGCACATTTAGGCTACAACTTAAGAAGTTGAGAACTAATTATATATTTATGATTTATGAGTGGTGCACATTTAATCTAGAAAAAAATGAGCGGTGGAAATTACTTATAGGGTAATATAGACATTTTAACATCCCTGACTATTATATTTAATATGACGGTGATTAGTGTCACCACTACATATTAGTTATTTTACTCATCTTTAAATAAGAGTTTTCTTGTTGTTTTTTAAACCTTTATAGTTTTTTTTGTTAGTTAGTTTTTTATAATGTTTCCTTTTTAATTCCATTATAATCCTAAGAAATAAATTTTAGAAATATGTTCTTACACTAGTATAAGTAAGCTATTATGTTGTTGTAGTGTGTTCTTACAATAATGTAATCACCATGTATACATGAGTGAAATCCTTCTGTGTGGACCTTTGTGTTACTTTTTTTATGCAACCAGATGCTACATTAGTGTAACCATCATGTCATATTAATGTAACTGTGACACCCCGTGTTTTCCAGGTTAACACCATTACCTCTATCTAACCTCTCGTCGTTGTGTTATAATTAGTTAACTCTATTATTATTGTTAAAACTATATTATAACTTACTAAACAAACAATATTTTACTAAACAAGTATAAATTACTATTAACAAATATATATATTGTAATTATATAATTAATGAGGCAATTATATTAATCACAAACCCCACAACTGACCAATTCCTTCTCCATCTTTGCAACCCTATTCGGTAGCCCCTCTCCCTCCTCCATTCGCAAACCCTAACTCCTTCACCCTTACGGCAGCCTCCAACCATTGTGAATCATCACCGTACACCCTTCGTCGTTTCGTCCTTCACCACCGCAGGCCCTCGACCACCGGGGAACAACCGTGAGAAGCTATCAAGCTACACCGTGCGGTACACTTCCTCTTTGTTTATTCGGGTTTGTTACGTTACAGTTTTGGGATTCGATCTACGATTTTGTATACGTTCGGTTGTCGGGATTGGTTTGTTTTGGGGTCTGCGTTCGAACCGGTGCATTCATGTGTTATTATTGTTGTACGTTGTGTGTGTTTCGCAGATGGGTTCATGGCTGCGTTTGCTTGTTTTCATGCTTGTGTTTTGGTTTTGGAATATGTATGTATATGGATGCGCATGTGTGTGAGTGCTTCCGATTGTATGTGTGTATGAATGCGATATGTGTGTATGTTTTGGCATATATGCAGTTTTATGTGTTTGGTGTATATGTGTGTGGGTGTTATTCTTTAAGGGCATACATATATATATATATATATATATATATATGTAAGTGTATGTATGGATGTGTCTTTTTTAATTATAAATTCTGAAATACATACATATATCTGTGTAGGTGTGTGTATGACTTGTGTTTTGATGTGTACGCATGTATGGTGGTGTTTAAGTGGGTGATTATGTGGTGTGTGATGAGATGCATGCGTGTGTGTCATGCCAATATGAATGTGTGTGTTTCTGTAAATTTTATTGGGTGTTGACAATGTGGGTGTGTGCTGCATGTCTACATTAAATGCATGTTTGACTTTATGCTTGTGTGTGTTTTTCTACGGTTATATAATATATTTTGAGTCTATGAATACATATAATATATAATATATTTTGAGTCTATGAATGCATGCATATGTATTGTGTGAAAAAATATATATGATATATATGTTTGACTTTGTTGGTTGTATGTGGTTAATCAACCATAATTAGGAAGGTAATTATGTTTAATTGTGCTTGCATGTGCATGGGTGAATTTGGGACGTTTGGCCTGAACCGAGCCGTGAAACGCGAAACCGTACAATTTTTATGTTCTTAGTTAATAATTACTATTAATGATATATTAACTTTAATTCAGGTTATTTGGGAACCTAATTTCTTGTTCTTTGCATTTCTTTGTTGCTGTGCTTTCGAGGTGAGTTCTCAGCCCCACTTTTGTACTATACTCTCATTTTGGGGGAGAGAAACATGTTGTTTTCATAAACATACAATACTTAGATTGGTAATACTGCATATATTGGTTTACTATAGTGATACCACTACGCCTCTTTGGACCGTTAATATGGAATTAGCGAGGTGATTGTTAGTAGATCTACTGGGTTTGACAAACCCCACCCGGGCTAGTCGCGCTAGCTTGGCTGGAGGTCAAACGGGTGAATGGTTAGCCTATTTTACAGTGTTGTGGTCTGGTATCCACAGCCAGGGCATTCATTATTTTATTACTGTCAGCTCGGTCGCGAATTTCATGCACATAGTGACTTGTAGGCTAGCTACCTACTTATATGCTTTGATTACGTAATCTGGATTTCATTACTGTTACTTACTGTTTTTTGATAAACCTGTGAACTCACCAACCTTGTGTTGACACTTTAGCATGTTTCTTTCAGGTTCTGAAGGTGTGGACGGATAGGAACATCACGCATTGTATTCATCATCGTAGAGTCTAACGAACAATCTACATTTTTCTATAAATTTTATTCACTTGGTTTGTGCGTGTTTGCGTCGTTTAAGTTATTGTTTATACGCTTCCGCATTTACTTTCATGTTTCGTACTTAATTATGATTTTAAGAAACTTTATTCAATTTAGAAATTATATTTTGTAATTATTGCGTCGTTTGGTGTAACTAATGGCTAAGATCCTGGTATGTCACGCGCCTAACGGTATTACTCCGTTTGTGGAAATTGAGGGTGTGATAGTAACTATTTTTCAAATCAATTTATGAGGTACAATCAACTTGCAGTTTACAATTGATTACAATATGATTGATTTACGTAGCTATAAATGAAGTTCTAGTTTACCATTGTTTGAAGATAGTGATATAAGAAGTGTTACATCTGGATGCACTAATGAAACTTGGGCAAAATATACAGGTCTAGAACATAAGGATTGTAGTGATGTAAACATCAAGATTACATCAATGTAAGATCATAAATTTTAGTTTTCACTATTTGTTTGTAAAATTCTTTTACATTATTGTAATGTCATCTTACATTACATTAAGGTAATATCATCTTAAATCAATGTAAAACCACCTACTTATATTAGTTTAATGTTAGGTTACATAATTTTTTTTTGTTGAACCTACATTTCATACATTATATCGGTGTAACCATTCTATTTCATTAATGTAACCCCATGATAGAGTAGTGTAACCTTTTATCGTCATAGCAAAAGTAAGTCTGTTTTTAAACCAATATAAGTTAGTATTACACTAATATAACAAAGTAACTTTAAAAGTTTTATCAAAAGTCCAGAAATTTATTACATAGTGTAAATCTCTTCACACCAATGTAACTAGTACTACATCAATATAAGATATGAAATTTAATTTTTTTTCCTTGGATGCTATAACGAAAATTAAAGAGAAAAATATGATAAGATTAATGGTTTAATTTAAAAAAATTAAAAAAGTGATGAATGTTTTTATAACAATAGGGGTAACTTGGCTTAAAAAATAAAACTACATGGAAACTCTTTTCAGTGTTATATTAAATTTGACTTTTTAGAATGTAATAAATATCCAAAATGATCTTTGTGAATCCAAGGGTCGCAGACAGGTTTTATCAAGTTAGATTAATTTGAATAGTGATCACAGAATTATCACTAATCGATGTTTAATTAATTAAATTCGAATTAGCAATTGCAATAATAAAGTAATAATTAAGAACAAAACAATTAATTGAAATAAATTAATGACAAAGATTTGATTCAAAATTAGTTTATTAAAACAAAATTATGATTATAGACGATTAAATAATGATGAAGAATATGATGGTTGCTATGATTTACTTTGAGGTTTTGGTGTAATTGATGTGGCGGCTGCTAGGTTTATGATTGATTAATGTTTTGATGCGAGTATTGTTAGGTATTCAGCTGTCTACCAAGGTGGGAGCCTAGGCCTAGTATATATAAGCCCTAGGATTCTATTAAGGAAACAACGAATCTCTTGGAGTTAGTGTTTGACTTGTTGACTTGATATACTTGATGAAGTATATACAAGTGTTGGTCTTCCGTAGGTAATTAGTCTTCTGTAGAAGTTATGTCTTCTGTAGAAATCTTCAGTTAGACTCTTCACAACATGTTGTTCAGCGTGTTGTTCATCCGCAACAACTTATCTACAGAAGAACAAAGTGTTTATCTATAGATGTTTCATACACTTAGTCAATTTACAAAATTGACTAAGTATGATGTTAATCCTGTCATGACACATAAATCAACATATATATAGGTTAACCTATATACATAATGCATACATTAAAATAATGAATTAAAAGAGTTCATTACAAAACATTGATTAAAGTGCTAAGCCTATACAAAAGGATCTAGACCTATTATTCCTAGATCTAACAACACTCCCCCTTAGGCTTAGTAACTTTTAGATCAGTTCTTCAGACTTGAAAGCTCTTTGACTCTTGAAATCATCTTGTAGTAAGAGTAAGACACTGCAACCTTCTGATCTACCTATTTGTACTTTATCTCCATCTTGCAGATCATCTTTAATGTTTCAAAAGTCAATCCCAGAACATCTTGCTTAGTGGTAAGAGTTTCCAAAACACTATTATTATGAACTATCTCTAGTTCATCTTGTTCTTAGATTCTAAGCTCAGATACTTTTCTGATTTGGGTTCTATTTAGCTGGCCTGCTTCATATCTCCTTGTCTTATATGCCTTTGCATGTAATTTATCAATCACTTGAATTAAGTGCACATACAAGCATAGGTCATTTTGTGCTTTTTCATATGTCAGCTTAGGGAAAAACATGTCATGAAGATAAGAAGTGTAACTTGGATGGAGGAGCTTGATTTCCACTGGATCAAAAATTCTTATCCTCTTAACTTTCTTCTTCTGTTCATTCCTTAGTAGTATTAACTCTTTGGTTCTCTCAAAATATCATCATTTAGTTATGGAAAATGTATATTGATTACCCTCAATAATCTTTACAACTATTGTTTTGCTGTTGAAGTCTCCAACCCTCCTTAGGAATTCATCATCTATCAATGTAGAGAAGTTGTATTTGGATCTTTTCTGCCCTTGCTTTCTTCTTCTATGATCAATATCATCTCTCCTAGCTTCTTTAAACACATCATCTTTAAATTTTGTATTTAACTTACCTAATGATACAAAAAAATCTCTTCCTCTTTGGTGTATTGGGTAGTTTGAGATGATTAAGCTTTAAAGATCATGAATTTCACATTTAGGAAGACTCAGAATTGTTTCTACATCATGAAAGTATTGACTCCTTCTAGATGTTCTCTTGCTTACTGCATAATCCCAATCTGGATCATATTTCTAGGCCATAATCCCGTTTTCTTCAACAGATTAGGAGTTGTGATGATCATACAGTTCAACCAAAGTTGATTTCTGTTCATTAATCTCCTTGACTGTAGTGTCCAATGGCCATACTTTTCCAGGAATTACTTCTCTAGGTTCTTTGATTAGCTTTTCTTTTCCTTTGTGTTGGTCTTTGCTCTCTATAGTCACAGACTCAACATGAAGTTTGTCTTGATGTTTATAAGTAGGATTTGGAGCTTCAGTCCTGAATCTAACTCTAGTTTCTAGCTCAACCTTCATGACATGCTCCATCATCCTTCTGAACTCACCAAAAAATCTCCCTTTCAGCTTATGCAATTTGTAATTATGACCTTGTAACCAACAGTCATATTGTACTTACTTAGTATTGATGTATCATAGTGACCCAACTCCTTCTTTGTTTTCTAAATGGACTGAAAGGATGTGAAGGTTTCATAATTGTAGTTGGAAATTATGAATTTTTCAAGCTCAAAATCTTTGAGTACATCATTCATCTTATTCATACTCATTCTTTCAACCATGTCATATAAAAAACCATGGTTAACTAGAGTCATGAACATTGTAGATTCTAGCCTTTCTTCCAAGATATCTTTTATAGTCATCAGTTGATCATCTTTTTCTTGTTGTTCATTTGAAGATTCCATGTTGGTTAGCTCATTCCACTCATGATCACTCTCTTCTTTAGCATGTGACTTATCCTTCACAATAGATAAATCTACTGAAGGAGTGTGTTCAGGAGACATAATTTTTGTTCTTTTGGGTGAATCTTCAATTTCGATCACTTCTTTCTTGAATGCACCCCAATACTTTCTTTTTCTGGTATGTTGTATGATTGGCTTTGAAGCTTCAGTCGATTATTTTGTTGTTTTGTTGAAGGAGTACTTGATTTAAGAGCATAGAGTCTCATCTTCAGCTTCTCAATTTCTTGATCTTTTCTATTAAAAAAACAGCTTGATTAGAGATAGTATTGTCTACTTTGTTGATCTCTATCATGAGTTGCTCCCTTTCAGACTTCTAATGTTCAACAGATTCCTTTAATTCATCCACCATCTCATGCAGAGCATCTATAACCTCATGATCAGTTATAACATCTTCTCTCAGTCTTTTAATTGATGCTTCTTGTTTTATCAACATTCTTCGTTCTACCTTATCATTCTCTTTAGCTCCCTTATTCTTTCCAATCTCTTGTTAGATTTGATTATCAATTTATTGTACTCAACCACTAGGTAACTTTTGCTGACATTGATATCATCATCACTCTGATCATCTTCATTATATGCAATAACATCAACATAGTTTGTTTCCCCTTCATCTTCTTGATTATTGTAAGTATTCTCCACCTTATCATCTTCAACAAGAGTTATACTTGTAGAATTTGAGCTAGATTTAGCTACTGGATTTGCTGATTCTAGATGAGGTTGATGTTGGTGTTGAGGATTAGTGATTGGTGAAACATGTTTAGTGTTATTAGAGAGAACTGATGTTTGAGATTGGGTGATTGTGAATGGAACAATGCTTGCTTGGGATGTTATCTTTGTTTCACCAGAATGGACTGAGTTTTTAGACTGGGTAGTAAAAATAAGCTCTATATGGACACATTCAGGTGATTGATTTTGAGGTGTTGGAGGTTGTTGATGAATTAGTGATTGAGGGTGAATTGTAGAGATGGGCAAAGTATTTTCATTGGCTAGGGATTGAGATTATGGAGGTGGTTGATAATGAATAGGTGATTGAGGAGGAGAGTTAGAAGCTTGTTCGGTAGTAGCAATGGAACTATCATGTTGATCTTCATAAACTAGTTCTTGTGGAATGTTAGCATTAGGATCAACCACATATTCAAACATAGGCATATCTTCACCTTCATATTTGTCACTAATCTTGTTCGAGACAGATCTTCCTAAATGAGCTTGTACAAACACATTCCTAACTCTTTCTTACCCAGGCAATTCAGCATTGATGATCAGTTGTATAAACCTAAGAAACATGAACATCTTATCCGGTTTTTGAACTCTAATTTGGTCACACAAACACCCTAGAATGTACTTTGAGTGATTATAAGTTCTTCCTTCAAAGATTCCAATGATTCCATAGGAGATATGCCTTGAAAATGTATCCAGTCTAGTTTTTCTGTTTGACATGCACTTAAGATAAGTGCGACAAAGGAATCGGTAGGGCTTTCACAGTCTTCCTTTCTTGATCTCTCCTTTTTCAAAATCACGATCATAGCCCATCAGATAGAATATCTTCTAAATGTATTCATTTTCAAATACATCAGGATGACCTATCTCTTGATTCCCGACTCAAGCACCCTTCTTATGATCTGCTCATCGATTCTTAGTCACCTATTCTTAATGTCCACATTGATAACTTCACTTTCTCCTTCTTCTACTATCTCAATAGAGTTCCAAAAATCAATAATGTACTCTTGGTAGATTACAGGGTCTGCCGACATGGCATAGAACAACCTAGATCTTCTTAAATAGCGTACGAGGTCTCAACACCCTTCAGACACAAGGTCGTCTGCATTCAGAAAAGCACATACATTGTGCTCTCTGGCAAACCAATTAGCCATCTGTACTTAAGAATGAAGTATATTAGGTTAGAATTGATATTTCAGATATGAGAATATGATCAGTTTTACTGAAGTATATAACTCAAAATGTTGATTTTTAATGATGTTATTATATGATTTACCTTGTAAATAATGATCGAGATATGAATATTAGATCAATTTTAATGTATGGTTTGATGATTTGAATAAGGTAATTTGAATGTTGGCGGAGAGAGGGGTTAACATTTTGTGAAAAATTTTCTAGTTCTGAAAAGTGTTATGAAAAAATGAATAAAAATGACAAGTTAAAAGTGTCATTTATACCCCTTGGACTTATTAATTTTATTTATTAAATGAAGTGGGTCCCTCTTCCTTATTACCCTTCTATGGATTTTAGTTCTTCCGTAGATCATCTACGGATGACTAGAATTGAGAACTGATTTTTGATAAAGTATAATTTGATTTTCCAAAGGTTACCAATCTTTGGAACTGTATTATACTTTAAAATATCACCACATCCGTAGGTTACCAATCTACAGATGGCCATATTTCTCTTGTTTAAGTTTCGCACTATAGCATCTACGTAAGAAAATGCACTGTAGCTTCTGTTGAAGTCCAAATTTTGCATTGTAGCTTCTATTGAAACTTATTTGTTTGTATGATTATATCAAATTGTTAGAACCATTTATTGCTTTTGGACCTTATTGACTTTGTTTTCATGGAAACTTGTGCAAGAAATGATTTAAATTGACAAAACTCATGTGTCCTACAACCAAGTTAGTGCTCAAGTCCCAATTTCTTCATTTGACTTTTGTTTTAAAAATTCTAATGTTATGTTTTCATGCATTAACTACTCCCCCTAAATTTATAATTAAAGATAAGATGATGCATTTATCATAAATTTAGGTAGAAGAATAGCATGAAAAACACTGGTGTGTCCAATAGAGCTGAAAGGTAAATTAAATAGAGAAAAACAAAATGTACAAGCATATATATATATATATACACACATATAATGGGATCATACTATGACTCTAAACATCTTCATGTATCAATTTGTGTGATGAAACTAGACATAAATCAAGTACTGATTGCAAGTATAATGTTTCTCATAAATTCAAGCAAGAGTATATTTTCAACTATGCATGTTGTTTATCATGTTTAGTTGTTGACTAAGGATAGACAATTATAGGCTCCACATTCAAGTCACATTAGTGTTTGTCCTCTGTTTATGAGTCAATTCATCACTTTTTCACACTTAGAAACTATGTACTTTAGGTTATAAATTCTATCTTGAGACATATTTGAAGTCTCATAAATGCCTTGATGCAAAAGCTCTTAAGTTAATATACAGTTGATCACAATGGATTTTTTTGAGAGCTTAGATATGATCATCATCAGGTCTCCGGGTCTTTACTTTCATAAAACTGAGGTGCCTTTGTAAGGCCCTGTTCCCGGGACGCTCACAGTTGGTCATTCATTGCACTTAAAACATAAAATGTACATTTATATTTAATAAAACATCGCAGAGGAATAACTTAAAACCATTTCATATATTAATGAATGTTTTTAAAAAACAATACAATGTAGTTTACTATTACAAAATATTATCGTTTGTATTACATCACAAAAACATCATAATTGTACAAAGGATGCCTTCCCAAAACGCCAAGTAGCTACCCCGTGCCATCCTCAGCAACATTCACCTCCCAACTCGAAACACATAAAAGTTAGTGTTACTGAGTGAGTTCTAGTTTTATAAAATATATTTTACTTTCATTTAGAACCGTTCTTTACTTTTACATGTGATCATGCATCATACGTATAAATAGATAATCCATTATTATCTTCCATCATCGTTCATTATATTTCATTCAATGTATGATATCATTATCTTTCTTTATCATTCATTAACTATCTTGCCGTACATTTCATTCGTTCATCATTATCATTCACTTTTCATCCCAGACCAATGCCATCAGCTATACCCCAAAACGTAGTTACGAAGCGGGTACTGGCCGAAGTCTATAAATAGACCCCTAACATTGTGCACGTAGCCTGTCACCAGTACTAGGGCAGGCGACACAGATCCCATACGTTTGGTCAGTCATAAGACTAGACCCCTGTGTGTATCCTTACGGGTTAGCTAAACCACACACAGTTGAGCTAACAACGTTTTAGAGTCGTGCACCTCCTTACATTTGCTTGCAAGACTTTTCATCATTAATTATGCATGCATTCATTATTTCTTTACATTCCACTTTTCATTCATCATTAATTCCCGATTTCATTACATAATACTTTACGTTCATTGATATTAACATACCACAGAAATATGCATAATAAGGAACATAAAGAAGACATAACATAAACATACATGACATCATCATACACATCACAATTAGCATCATACATCATATATAATCACCTTACGTCATCCCCGGGAACATCCCAAGTCATAGCCTAAAATTTCCTTTTTCCCCAAAACTTTAGAAAATTTTCTAAGTCCTTAGGCGCATGAGCTCTTTGCAGGCGCATGAGCACCATGCACGCGCATGACCTTTTAGGCGCATGGGAATACTTAGGTGCGTGGGAAACTTTTGGGTGCATGGGAACTATTTGGGTGCATGACCCAATACTTAGTCTATTTAGGCAATTCACTGGGCGCATGAGCACTGTCCAGGCGCATGAGTGCCCGGGCGCATGGGCACTTAACCAATTGGCATATTCTAGGTGCATGGGAACTATTTGCGCACATGGGTTTTTGGGCATTTGGGGAAACACTTGGGCAATTCAACCGTTATGGGCTACATTTAGGCACAGGGGCAACCAACCTAGGCTAATCAACATTATTCAGTCCCCTAACATCATCATTTCATCATGTTCTAAGCTTAGTACTAACATTCTAAGCAACAAAACATACATATAACATAATCACATCATGAGCACCCGATTCATGCCCCACCCACATACACACACATGAATACACGAGTATAATTACCTATTTTATAGATTCATTCACACATGCGTTTCCAGCCCCAAAATCAGTTAAAAACTTGCAAAAAGGGGGTTCTAGAACTCACCTTATGCAACTTTGAGTATGATTTCCTTCAAACCGTATGCTATGAGTTCAACACCTAAAACCCACCAAAACACACACACAACCGAGCACAAAACACACACACAACCGAGCACAAAACACAAACATAAGCACAAACTCAAGGCAACCAGCCAAGAACATCTCAAAACATGAATTCTTAGCTTGAATTCAAGTTCTTCTTGTTCTTATTCAAAAATCAATGATCTGCTCTTTCTCTCTCTACAATCCGATGCAAAAAGTTGATCTGCAGGGTGTATGGGCGGCCATACACCTTTTGTAAAAAATATAATTTATTATTTTGTCCTTTTTACACCTTTAGCCCCTCTACTTGGGTTTTATTGCATTTTCTTCTTTTGTTTTACTTTTATTCTTCATTTTACATCTTTTAAAATATCCGGGTGTTACAAGTTCACCCCCTTATATAGATTTCATCCTTGAAACATGCTATTCCTTAAACAAACATGGGTAATGTTGTCTCATTTCTTCTTTAGTCTCCCATGTAGACTCAGATCCCTTTTGGTGTTTCTACTGTACACGCATCAGGGGAACCACTTTATTCTGTAACCTTTTTTCCTTTCGATAGATGATTGCCACTGGTTCCTCCACAAAATTGACCCGTTCATCTACTTCAATATCCTCCAGTCGTACAATTATATCTTCATCAGCTAAGCACTTCCGCAGATGAGATACATGGAATATCGGGTGAATTCCACTTAACTTATTAGGTAACTCTAACCTATAGGCCACCTCTCCTACTCGATCAATGATTTCGAAAGGCCATATGTACCGCGAGCTTAACTTTCCTCGCTTTCTGAACCAAATGATACCCTTTCAAGGTGATACTTTCAGCATAACTCTATCACCCACCTGAAACTCGTCGGTCTACGCCTTTTGTCGGCATACGACTTTTGCCTATCCTTGGCTTCCTTCATAAAGGCTTTAATCTTTTCAAATTTCTCCGTCGTAGCCTTGATCACCTCAATGCTTCTCGACTCCTTCTGACCAATGTCACCCCAACATACATGTATTCTACATCTCCTACCGTATACCATCTCATAAGGGGCATACCAATGCTAGCATGATAACTGTTATTGTATGAGAATTTAGCTAACGGAAAGTGGTCATCCCACTTCCTCCAAAATCAATGACGTATGCCCAAAGCATATCTTCTAGCGCCTGAATGGTTCTCTCCGACCGACCTTTCGTCTGTGGATGATAAATTGTGCTAATGTGTAACCTCATCCCCATCGTATCATGTAATCTCTTATAGAATTTAGATGTAAACTGGGTGTTAGAATCAGACACAATAGACTTCGACACACTATGACGACTTACAATCTCCTTGATAGAATGTGGGCGCTTTTCGTCAGACGGTCAACTATCACCCATATGGCATCATACCTTCTCACGGTACGTGGTAGATTCGTAATGAAATCCATAGTGATATGCTCCCACTTCCACTTGGGTATATCCAAAGGTTGGGTCTTCCTGTACAACTTCTGATGCTTCGCCTTCACTTGCAAGCAAGTAAGGCACTTACTCACATACTCCACTACGTCACGCTTCATACCCGACCACCAATAATCATTCTTCATGTCTTGATACGTTTCATGGCACCGAGATGAATGGAGTATCTAGTCTTATGAGCTTTGTCCATGATCTTCCAACGTAGATCCCCATAACAAGGAATCCACATTCGCCTGAATTAGTTTCTAACACCGAGAGTGTTCTCCCCCAAGTCCATGACTTGACCTCTCATCCTTTCAAGGTTAAGATGATCTTCCTTCAACGCCTCTTCTTGAAACTCCTTGACCTGCTTCATCACGTCGGAGGTCATAACCCACTGATAAGCCTTTACCCGAATCGACGCGGGTCTATCCTTCTGGCTAAGGGCGTCTGCTACTACGTTGGCCTTGCCCGGATGGTAATGAATCTTGCGATCATAATCTTTTATGAGCTCCAACCGTCTCCTCTGCCTCATATTCAAATCTTTATGCTCGAAGAAGTACTTCAAGCTCTTTTGGTAAGTGAGGATGGTGCACTTCGTCTCTGTAGATACATGTGTACCTAGTTTATGTGCTTAAATGTAAAAGTGTTTCATGTCTTACATATGTGTAATTTGACGACATAATGAAATATGATTTATGCTTTGATGTTTATTTATATTTAATTCATATGTATGAACTTCTTATATTGCTTTGAGGTTGTTGTACACAATTCTAAGTCAATAATGATTGAGTAATGTGTTTAACCTAGTCGAATGAGTATTCATGGTAATGGCCCATACTTATGGACCATACGCATGAATATATCATGCTTATGGAACAGTCACATGACTGAACCAGGTGACTGGATCAGTCATATGATTGAGACATAAGATTGACTCAGTCGCATGACTAAACCTTCAGTCGTGCGTATGGATCAATCGCATGATTCAGTCGCATGAATGAACCATGCTAATGGTTCAGTCGTACGAATGAAAACCACTAACCTATAAATACCATCTAATTCGTGAAAAAAAACACTTTGAGAGATACTTCGAATACACATAAACACTAGCCGGCCAGAGCGTCCCAAACAACCTGTCCAAGTTCATAGTTCGTTCCTGATCGATTCCTACTCGTTCTTAACGTTTAGTTCAATCTTATATCGATCAGGTTATTGTTCTCATTTATTGGATCGCCAATCAAATAGGATTTCGCACTATTTAATCCGGTATAAACACAGAATCAGTTAGTACTTCGTGCATACACGATCCTAACAAGTGGTATCAGAGCTTTGGATCTTGATTTTGCATTTGATTCAATTAGGTTTGGTGTCAGAAACCTACGTTTTAATCAAAAGAGTCACCATGTTTGCTTCAAAAGGTGTTTTCATGTTTTCTAGGCATTAAAGTTTCGATTTTTCACTATACGGCAGATTAGGGTTCTTAGAAACATCGTATTTTGTGTCAAAGTGTCAAAATCTTTGATTTTGCAAAAAAACAGCCTTCAGTCGCACGATTAGCTTATTTGTACGATTGAACTCATTCGTATACTCCATTCGCACGACTGAACTCAATCACGTTGCTCATTCGCACGACTGAACAACTCCAGTCGATTGACTCCATTCGGCTTGTTCATACGCACGACTGAATCCAATCGCACGATTGAATTCATTCACACCCTTCATTCACACGAGTGATCCATTATCATTGTCCATTCCCACAATTGAAGCTGTCATGTTCTCCAAGTACCAGTTTATAGAAATGGAAGATCAATTTGATGCATTTACTGCTGGGAAGAACTCACGCATCCAGAACCTACTACTTTTGGAGAATGAGATTGGTAATCATAATAAACCACCAACTTGTTAACGTTAGACAAATATCCTCAGTGGAAACAACAGTTTGAGATTTACTTAAATGGAGTTGATCCCAATGTATGGACATCTATTGAGACTGGTTACACTATACCAGTCATTGCTAATGGAGTCAATTTGATCGTTCTCACTTATTGGATCGCCAATCAAATAGGATTTTGCACTATTTGATCCGGTATAAACGCAGAATCAGTTAGTACTTCGTGTATACACGATCCTAACAAGTGGTATCAGAGCTTTGGATCTTGATTTTGCATTTGATTCAATTAGGTTTGGTGTCAAAAACCTACATTTTAATCAAAAGAGTCACCATGTTTGCTTCAAAAGGTGTTTTCACATTTTCTGGCATTAAAGTTTCGATTTTTCACTATACGGCAGATCAGGGTTCTTAGAAACATTGTATTTTGTGTCAAAGTGTCAAAATCTTCGATTTTGCAAAAAAAGCAGCCTTCAGTCGCACGATTAGCTCATTTGTACGATTGAACTCATTCGTATACTCCATTTGCACGACTGAACTCAATCACGTTGCTCATTCGCACGTCTGAACAACTCCAGTCGATTGACTCCATTCGGCTTGTTCATACGCACGACTGAATCCAATCGCACGATTGAATTCATTCACACCCTTCATTCGCACGAGTGATCCATTATCATTGTCCATTCCTACAATTGAAGCTGTCATGTTCTCCAAGTACCAAGTTTATAGAAATGGAAGATCAATTTGATGCGTTTACTGCTGGGAAGAACTCACGCATCCAGAACTTGCTACTTCTGGAGAATGAGATTGGTAATCATAATAAACCACCAAAGTTGTTAACGTTAGACGAATATCCTCAGTGGAAGCAACGGTTTGAGATTTACTTAAATGGAGTTGATCCCAATATATGGACATCTATTGAGACTGGTTACACTATTAGGACCTGGTATTTGAACAAAATACCTAGTGATTAGCGTGTAAACCAGATCAAATAGTGCGGAATCCTATTTGATTGGCGATCCAATCAGTGAGAACACACGAAGTAACAATAAAAAATTGAAACTAACGTTAGAAATCGATTGAGAATCGATCTAAAGTGTTCTATGAACTTGTAGAACGAATTGGGAGGCTTCTGGACGGCTAGGGTACGTCTGGAATCGTAATGAATGAATGCTATTTTATTTTTCCACGAATTGGATTGTATTTATAGGTTAGTATTGTTCATTCGGGCGACTGGACCATAAGCATGGTTCAGTCGTGCGATTGAACCATGCGGTTGATCCATCCGCACGACTGAGTGTTCAGTCGTGCGACTGAGCCAATCTTATGTGTCAATCATACGACTGATCCAGTCTCCTGGTTGAGTCGTGCGACTGAGTCAATCGTATGAAGTTATTCATGCATGTGGTCCATTCGCATGGGCCATTCGCATGAGAACTTCATTATGTTAAGTTTGAATGTATTAATTAATAAACATTATGTGTAACCATTCAAACAATCACTAACCTAATTAACCAATTCAATATCGACTCATTAATAAAATATTAGTCATTACAAATCACAAACAATCATATCATTTCATTAATCATATCAATTACATCAAAATCAGATAAACAAGATCTATTACATTTCATATCATGATCTAGGGACATACATGTATCAACAAACTCCCCCTTGGACCTAGATCTCTCTAATGTCTTGTTTTCTGCATCACCTCCTCATATTTCTTGAACTTGTCCTCTTTTGTGACTCCCGCGTGAATCTCAAACGCGAAGCAGAGTCTTATGACATTTTAGAACTGGAGGGCTTGTACAATATCTTGCGTATCATAAAACAGTGGCCACTTGTATAGCGTGTAGACATCATTTGCTGACAAGTTGGTAAGCCACATTGGGTCGAATACCCTGATCGTATCCATTTGGCCCTCTTTGTTTAGGACTATGACCGCTTCTGCCGTTCTCCAATCATAGTACCACCACTTAAAGTGTGGAGTGAAGTCCTGTGGCATTTTCCTGAGTGGGATTCTTGACATTATGCACGGAGGACTCCACTTCAACACTATCTTCGGCTTTCCAGTAATGGCATCAACCTCAGACCTTCTGATATACCTTGTAGGCTGTTGGGGTCTGAAGTTAACCCACCTGGTGTGGTACTCCTTCTTTAGGGCAGCCTTGAACCAGCCTGACATCTTCCTCGGGTCAGCATACAAAAGCTTTAGTTTGGCCAGCTGGTTGAGCTCAGAACCTGGTAGAGTCTTCAGATCATGTGGGAATCTAAAGTACTCTATGCCCTTTTCCCTCTTAACTGCATATATGTTAAGATCCTCAAAATACGCCCACACTATGATCCTGCCAGTCACCTTATGATGTTTCTTGACTCTGTAGAGTTTGGTGTAGGCATCCTGTTTCGGTGCAACGCGTTGGGCTCTAACTTCTTCAAAACACGCAGCCCACTCAGCCTTTCGAATATCGACATCATCATTTGAGGCTTGGGCCGTTTCCTCTACTTTCTCCAACTCTTGCTCCATCTTGTCTAACACCTCAAAAGTATCGCTGACGAGGGATTCACCCAGATTTGGGACCACATTTCCCTCATTGTCAGCGTACTGAGGGTAGTGCTCGGCAGTGACATCTTCAATCTCGATTTCATCAACATCGTTGAGCTCTTCGTTACTAGTCGAGTCGCATGTCGGAGCATCCTTCACTATCTCATCTGGATTGAGCTTGAAAATCTCTTCGAGTTGCTCGTTTGATAGGTCGTGAATTATTTCCCCTTCTTCAGGGGTATAACTCATCGACCTCCTTACGATCCCTTGCAGATCAAGAATCATTGTTAGCTGAGTCTTGACCTGCTGAAGGGGAGCAACATCAAACTCATCCTTTGGTAATTTGGATCTGTTTGATTTACACATTCAACAAATCAACCATTAGTAATTAATCAAAACAGAAATGCATTAAACTGAATTTGAACATTAAATACATAGATTTCAATACATGATTCAAATACAAAAGTAATTAAGTACATAAACATCTAATCTTTACTTTCGTCCTGTATCATCGTCTTGTTACTTGGTGGAGCCGAGGAAGAAGCTGGTTGGTCTTGTATGTTCTTGGACCTCCTTTCTTGACCTGAAGCAGAGGCCGATGCAGCTGCATCTCCTCCTAATGTATCATCATCATCATCCTTCTCCTCTGTCCTTTCTTCTTCTGTCCCCTCATCCTCATCTGTCTCATCATCCTTATCATCAACTTCATCATTATCATCATCAACGTCTCCCTCTTTGATCTTTAAGGGCTCTTCCTTAGATCCCTTTAACTTTAACATGATCATCTTCTTTGCCTTCTCCAACTCCTCTATCTTCTTGTTTGATGTGACACTATGTGCTTGGAGTTGGGCTATCTCATGGCTCTGAGCAGCCATCTGTTAGGCCTGCTCCTTTATCACTCTAGCCTGCTCTTCTATCTGGTGAGACTGAGCAGCAGTAAGATCAGCAAGCTGATGGATCTGAGCCGCCTTCTCCTCATCTGCTGCTAATAGGCGCATCACCATCCTGTTGAGCGCAGACAGCTGTTCCTCTACCCCAATTGGAGGTAGAGGTGATACATATGGATGAGATGGATGGGCTGAGTATCCAGCTTGGTGGTAGCGGGGTGGTGTGGTTGCTGTAGTGAAGATGAGCCTGTGAAGTGGTGGAGGTGATGTGGGAGCGAAAGATATGGGTAGATGGAATCTGTACAGTGGTGGGAGGTGTGGTGGTGGTAGTAGTAGCTGTGGTGGCTGTGGAGGCTGTGGTGGTGGATGTAGTGGCTGTGGAAGTGGTAGTGGTGGTGGCAGATGTGGTGGCTGTGATGGTAACAAAGGTGAGTCGTCTTTTCTTCTTTTTCTGACCATGAGGTTGATCCATCCTTTTCCTCCTCGTTCCCGTTGAGGTGGATGCTCCCCCTACAACCCTGCTAGCTGGCTCCGATACATAACTCAGATCCATGGCTGTCTCTCCTGAGTCTCGTGGGCGTTCACCAACTACCCTTAGCCGATGTTCTGTGGGAACAACCTTGCTTCCCACAGTCCATGTTAAGGGCTCCTCTTCCGACTCCTCATCTTCCTCACTAGGAACAAAATCATGATGGAAACCAGCAGACTCAGTTCCATCGTGGGTGGATGGTGGAGATGGTATATTGGTGGTAGTGGCCCTAGATGGTATGGGGCCCGTATCTCCACCATCACCACTGTCATCATCATTGTCGTTGGCGGGTAGAGTAATCTGCTCAACATCAGAATCACTGTCGTCGTGGCGCCACTTCCTCCTGTCTGGCACCACATAGTTCTCACGGGCCAGATGCCCAAACAATCTCCTGACTGGGGGTTTTACCTGCTTTCCCCTGTATACCTTCATCTGGCCCAAGGTGGTATCATCCATCACCTCAAGCACTACCGCAACATCCTTCTCCTTTGGCAGGGAGGGGCGCTTCTGGTCTATTATCATTTGCATAAATCGGGGGTACATGCAGAAGCCCTCCTTCCCTTTGCCCTCAATGTTCTCCACCAAGTAGGTGAAGATCATCCTGGAGAAGCTGAACGGATGGTTCAGCACCAATGCAACAAAAGCGTTCTGGATCTGGTCAGACAACTCATCAAAACCTCCCTTTCTGGATGCTATGCATTTCAGCAATACGTGAGCAAGGTACTTCAGCTGGGGACAGAGGTTGCTCTTGTTGAGCACCCCCGCATTGATATCCCCAGCGTACTTGGCTCGAAGGAAACATCCTCTGACAGTAAGGGGATGTAATTTAGTAGGACAGTCAGCATCGTCCCCTAACTGTAACACGGTCCTCAGATCCTCCTCTATGATAGCTATAGCCTCTCCAAAGATAGTACCTCTGATACAGTGAGGCTCAGATGATCGATCAACAATTGCACCTACCCAGAAGGCCTGCTGAATAGACGATAAGGTGTACATGGAGCAGATATAGCGTGTGCAATCCTCGATCTCTTAAGGAAGGTTATAATGCCCGAGAAGTCCGAAGCATTTCTGGATGTGAGATCCAGATGAGCACAAATATTGTGCTTCGTACTCATAGTCCAACGGCTGGCCATCTATTACACAAGGAAAGTAAACATTAGTACCCATTGTTAAGAATGTCATGAAACACTTGGACTTGAACACAATTCTTTTCTGTCATCCGAACCAATTGTGAAGTCGCTTTATCAGGATCGATAAACATCCAAGCATGATCTTGACGGAAGGATGAACAACCAAAACCAAAAGTCAAATCAATAACACGAACTATCAAATATTGGTTTCATTGATAAAAACCTAACGATTACAAGCTCGTTACAACATAAGAATCAAGACTCTTGGCAAGGGGAAGATCGAGCATGATCTCCCCTCTCATCCGGCAGCCCTAGGCTCCGGGCAGACTTCCTCTCAATCCTTACTCTCTTTACACATTGAAACTGGTATATATAGGCCTCGGCTCATATTAGATGCGACTGGGATTTAGTCGTGCGAATGACTCTATACGTACGACTGAGTGTGCGACTGGACTCATGCGTATGTAGCCTCCTGTGTTTACACCAGTCGTGCGATTGAACTCATACGCATAGTTCAGTCGTGCGATTACGCTAGTCGCACTCTTCATTCGTGCGACTGAAGCGCATCAACCTGTCCATTCGCATGTCTTTCTGTCCGCTCAATTCAAATTCAATTTTTCACCAATTTTGAGTTTTAAACTTCATGTTCTGGTACATTAGACTCGTAATCCATTAGTTTAACAACTAAAACCTTTAATTTCATTTGTTTACGTCGTTTAGTTAGGGTATTTTGCCACACAAGACACGGCTTTTCTAACGAATCCGATTGTTCAGAATTAGTGGCAAATTGAATGATTTGATAGAATTTTGGCACCGTAGATTACCTGTAGAGTCAATGCAAATGGTCAGTATGTGAGAATCGAGGGTTTATAGTGATCAAACAAATTTTGGCAGCGTAACTTTAGTCGTGCGATTTAGGGTAAGTTTGAGAGTGGTGAGTCTCTGCGACCGACTCACTCTCTATTTATACTAACCCTAAATTCAATCGTACGACTGGGCTCATACGCATGTTTCATACGGGCGATCGTGCGTCAGTTGTGCGATTGATTCAGTCGCCCCATTCAGTCGTCCGACTGGAGCTCAGTCGTGTGACTTACCCATTCGTTCACTCTTAAACATCCGATTGGGTCAATCGTATGGGCCATTCGATTGAATGGTCCATTCTTATGGTACATTCGTACGAATGGCTCCCATTCGTATGATAAGTACATACTAAAGGTCCATTCGTGCGAATGGGGCATACTTATGACATTTCCTGCATTTCTTACCATTTAAACCCTTTTAACTTTTGAGATTAACATTATGAGCTATTAATCATCTCAGACATGAACATTTTAACCAATATAGTCACTTCACACGTGACTCTTTTAAACACTTTGTCATCTCAGACGTGACTGCATTAAACTTTAAAAAAAACTCATGTGGTCATCTCAGACAAGACCCTTTTAGTAAGTTGATCCCTTACCGATTTTCATGATGTAGTCCGGCAAACAAACAAAACTAAAAGACTAAGTGAATAATAAAAAAAACTAAACTAACGTACCAAAAATAAAAACTTGTTTTTGGCTTTTTGTGAGAGATAAATCCTAAGATGGAAATCTACGGGATTTGGTTCCGGAATAGGCAACTTCAACTTAGATTTACCACACCTGGACCAATTCAATTTTGGAATCATACAGGCAAGTCAAATCATTTGGGACTTGTTGTCAAAATCTTTTGATTCTCTATTCTTGGTTTTCATCCAGAGTCGTTAGCAACTTTTAGGAAATCATACTGGAACTATTAGATTACCACATTGATTTGAACTTTCAAGAATTGCAGCCACAATGATTGTCAATATGTTTGTCCTCTTAAATCCATACACAGACTTTTGACACAGACTGGTGATAGATTTAGGTTTAATTATTTCAACTAACATTTGTGGATCCCACACTTATATGGTAATCAACATTCCTCAGGAGCTTTTGAGCGGTCTACGGGTATTTTTACAAGAAGAGACTATTCTTAGAGCGTTCAAAGAGAAGCTAATCCTCAGGTCAGTGCCATCGCACATCAGAGAGGTGGCAAACAACAATGAATTCTAGAATATCTAGGTTATGCTTATCCTCAGGTCAGTGCTATCGCACAGTAGAGAGGCACACAACCTATCTCTTTGTTAGAGCAGCTTAATTTTATTTTGCACAAAATGCACCAACAACATAAGTCATTAGCTTGATAGCATTTTTCTTTCATTTTTTCGTGCTTTGCTCTATTTATGGTCATCCGCACACATTTGTGGCGTTTACATGCTCATTACCCCTTATTGGAATATTGTTGATTGTGTTAACCAGTGATAAGATGGAAGCCCATAGTCAGTTGAACAACTTAGTTTGATCTTGAGATCACCAGTCAGGTCTAATCATCTATTGTGTTGAATCTACCGACATATCAATTGTGGTCTAGCAACCTCTCGGTCTACTCTCGTTGTGTTACCTTAGGAGTTACCAGTTTTTCTATCATCTTTCCTTTTATATTGCTTGGACTACACAGACTTATACTTTGAATGTTTGCATCTTTTCTAAATTAAAATTTTAAAGTCCCTCTTGATTTGTTCCTGTGTACTATCATATTCCATAGAGTTTGAATCGGTATCACAGATACGATCTACCTTATATCAGCTTTCCACTCCTTCTCCCTCGTTTTTTTAATAATGTTACTTGCTGACTTAGTCTCCCCCTAAAATACTAAAATCAAAACTGGTTTAATTATTTTAGGATTTTAATAAACAGCAGAATAACATGAGGTTAATTTTAAAACGGACTAAATTAATCAAATAAAGTAAAATAAAATGAAAAATTTACTAAGCTACATCGGACTACACATGATCATCATCAGGAATAACATCACTTTGCTTTTTAACGCCGTTGACCTCTAGCAAATATTGTAAACGTGGTTTATCAAAGGCTTTAGTATAGAGGTCAGCGCGTTGAAAATCAGTATTAATTTTTACCATATCAATTAAGTTCTTTTTAAAACAATCTCTTATGAAATGGTATTTAATACCGATATGTTTGGTCTTTGGATGTTGGACCGGATTTTTAGTTACTGCAATTGCAGCAGAGTTATCAACAAAAATAGGAGTAGAAGAAAACTTTAAACCGTAATCCCGCATTTGCTGTTGAATCCAGATGATTTGTGAACAACAACTTGCAGCAGCAACGTATTCGGCTTCATAGGTTGACAATGCAACCGATGTCTGCTTCTTACACTGCAGGTAACTAATCTTCTCCCAAAGAATTGACACCCTCCTGATGTAGACTTGTAATTCATCTTGCAGCCCCCGTAATCCGAGTCACTATACGCCGTGAGCTCAAAGTCATCATCATGAGGATACCACAACCCAAGTGTGGGTGTACCCTTTAGATAACGAAATATCCTCTTGACCCCGATCAGATGGTTGACCTTAGGCTTAGCCTGATATCTAGAACATAAACATGTAGCATACATGATATCAGGTCTTGAGGTAGTGAGATACATGAGGGATCCAATCATTCCTCGGTACATTGTGGCATCTACAAGATCTCCATTTTCATCAGGTGCTATATCGTGATTCGTAGCAAGTGGAGTCCCAGCAGCAGAAGCATTCTCCATGTCAAAACGACTGAGAATGTCTCCTACATACTTGGTCTGATGTAGAAATCCCATTTGGAGTCTGATCCACCTGTAACCCGAGAAAGAACTTCATCTCTCCCATAGCACTCATCTCAAATTCTTTCTTCATAACTGCTTCAAATTCTTTGCATAACTCTTCGTTCTTTGAACCGAAGATTATGTCATCGACATAGATCTGTACGAGCAGTAGGTCGCCACCTTTTTCTTTGATGAACAGTGTGCAGTCAATGACTCCCCTGCGAAAGCCGTGTTTCACAAGATGAGTCGAGAGTTTCTCATACCAAGCTCTTGGAGCTTGATGAAGCCCGTATAAAGCCTTGTCGAGTTTGTAAACTCTATCCCGATGATAAGGATCTTCAAATCCCTCGAGTTGACTGACATAGACTGTTTCTCTGATTTCCCCATGAAGGAATGCACTCTTCACATCTAATTGGTAGACTTTAATCTTCATGTACGATGCATAGGCTAGGAAGATGCGAATGGCTTCCATCCTTGCCACGGATGCAAACACTTCATTATAGTCAATTCCCTCGACTTGGCGAAATCCTTGAACCACCAATCGAGCCTTGTTTCTGATAATGACCCCTTGGTCATCCTTCTTGCATTTCAAAACCCATTTGGTGCCAATGACCTTAGCACCTTTAGGTCTATCAACCAGAGTCCATACACCTAACTTCTTGAACTGAAGAAGTTCTTCTTGCATGGCACTCACCCACACCTCATCATTTAGTGCATAACTGACGTATTTTGGCTCAAACTGTGAGACAAAACACCGATAAGCACCATCATGAATATATCCCTTTTCCATAACTGAGGCGTAATCAGCTGAGTATAGCTGATTTCGGGTTTGTACTCCTGATCTGACATCCCCAATGACATTGTTTAGGGGATGATAGACGTTTAGTCGTGATCCTAGAGTAGTAGGAACAGCTACTTCAGAGCCAAGATTATGAACATTTGGTTCTGCGGCTGAGGTAGTTGGAGTTTGAGGCTCCGAAGTCGAAGGTGCATCACTGGTAGATGGTTGTGGACTTTCCGGAACTGGAACCTGTTCCTCCTGACTGTTCTGGTCATCTTCTTCAGCTTCATCTTCAGAGGAGGAGTCACTATCGTCGACTACTCCCCCTGACTGAGTAGATGATCCTCCCTGTGAGCTAGATGTTGGAGTATTCAAGATATCATACATCATCCGTGTAGCTAACTCGTCATCCGAGGGAGAGAAGGGAATGTTGAAGGACTTGAAGAATCCATCATAGTCGAAAAAATAGCCGGGTCCTTTGCCAGTAGGTGGTGTGGTATATCGTTGAACGTCAACATTACACCATACTTCTACTAGACCCGTTGAGTTGTTGTACACCCTCTTGTTCGGTATGTTGTATCTTAGAAAGATTCCTTCATCCGCCTTCTCGCTGAATCTACCTTCTTGTGTTTTCTTCAGCAGTGTGCACGGCACGCCAAATGGTTCGAGATACTCCAAATTTGGTTTACGTCTTTGTAGTAGCTCGTAACATGTCTTTCTGTGGCGCTTGACAATCAGAACTCGATTCAGTGTATAGCATGCATTAGCAACTGCCTCATTCCAAAATTGAATAGGCAGTTTCGAGTCTGCCAGCATAGTCCGTGATGTCTCTATCAAGCTTCTGTTCTTTCGCTCAGCAACACCATTCATCTGAGGCGTGTAGGAAGAAGTGAATTGATGTACAATACCATTTTCCTTGCAGTAAGCCTCCATCCACTGGTTCTTGAATTCCCTCCCGTTGTCTGAGCATACTTGTCTAACCTTTAGCTTGTAGAGAGATTCCAGTGTGGTTACTAACTCCTTGAAGGACTCAAATGTTTCTGATTTGGACTTCAGAAACATTACCCACGAGAACCTTGAGTAGTCATCAGTAACCACTAAACAGTACAAGTCGCCTGCTATGCTCTTTGTACTGACTGGACCAAACAGATCCATGTGAAGAAGTTCAAGAGGAAGTTCTATTGAATGAATTTTCTTTTCCATATGAGACTTCTTCGTCTGTTTGCCTTTCTTGCAAGCTACACAAAAATCAGGAAGCTGGAAGTTCTTGACATTAACTCCTCTTACCAGATCCTTCTGAATCAAGTGATTCATCTTCCTTTGACTAATGTGTCCCATTCTCCTATGCCAGGAGATGGAATCCTTCTCAGTAGCTTTAGATAGAAAACACTAAACCTCATGATCCATTGTAGCAGCTGTTGACATATCCAAAACATAAAGGTCTTTATATCTTGAGGCAGTCATCAAAACTTGGTCTTCTGGGATCACGTAATCTTTCTTGAGCACGTAACACTTCTTGTCGTCGAAGATGACTTTAAATCCCTTATCGCAGATTTGGGAAACAGAAAGTAAGTTATTTTGAAGTTGTTGAACATAGTTCACCTTATCAAACTTAACTTTCTGATTTCCCACTTCTCCCTGAGCTGTGATATATCCTCCCTTGTTTCCAGCAAACGAAACATGCCCTCCTTTTATTTTCTTGACGTTAGATAAAAGAGCCCTGTTTCCTGTCATGTGCCTGGATGCTCCGCTGTCTACAATCCACGTGTTAGTTTCAGCATTGTAGCGAACACCCTGCACATACAATGTGAAGGATTACTTTAGGTTAGGAACCCAAGCCTTTACTGGCTTGGGTTTCCCAAAGGCATCACATATCAGAAATTCAACCCATTGACCCTTAGAGGGTGAGGGTAGCTCAGGTTCCTTCTTGTCATCATTTTCAGACATAAAGGTTGACTTCTCTTTCCATAAGCCAAATTTATGCAATGCCTGTTTGTGATAAACAGTCGACTGGCTAATGGGTTGAACTTTATGTTCACTAGTTCTTCTAGGTGGAGTTAAAGAACTCCTCTTAGAAGACCTAGGTTTTGAGTCCTGAAGTTCAATCTTCTTCCTAGGTGTCTGATAATAAGGACAATAGGAAGCAATGTGTCCACATTCTCCACAGTTGAAGCATGACCTGCTATCAACTTTATGATTAAACTTTCTTTGTGGAGACGTGTGTGACACTTTAGTAACATCACTCACTTTAGGTTTTGACTCTGGCTTTTTTGATGTTTTCTCTTGTTTAACAAAGTTAACTGTTCTAACATGTTTAACATTTTTTTTCTTTTGGTTAATTGGTTTTTGACTATTTGAAGTCTTTTTAGGTTCTGATTTGACTTTGTTTGACCCTGACTTTAAGTTAACCATTTCAAACTCTTTTTCCAGATTAACACAAGGTAATTTACCTTTGCCTTTGAAGTGGTCTCCTTTTGTTTGTTTCCAGATTCAATAGATGAACATGAGGAATCTGGATCACAAAAGAGAGGAGTAGACACCACATGATCCTTGATGGGGTTATCATTTATTGGTCTACTCTTAGTGTTCATCAAGGTCTCAGGTGGTGGTGTAACCACTTTGTAACCCAAGCCCTCCCCGTTGTTTCTTTCTCTTACTAAGTGTTGGACTATGTGTGATGAACTTGTCCAACTGTGTAGTTTCTGTTTTAATGAGTTTACTTCTACTTCTAGAACTGCCTTTTGCTTCTTAGTGTCTTCCAGGGAGTTTAGATAGTACCTAATGTCATTAGCTTGATTAAATGCAACTACTTCGGTTTCCCTAAGCTGTTTAGTCAAAAGGTCTATCTTTTCTTTGTAACTATGCTCATTTTGTTTTAGTACAGTATTAGCCTCAGTGCATAGTTGTAAATCTTTTACCAAGTTATCATTATGATCTAATAACCTAGCAAATTTCTCATCTATGCTATTTCTAAATGTAGTACAATCAGAACAAGCATGATTATCAAACATTTGGTCAGTGGTACTTACCTGAGTTGGTTCAGAAGCGTTAGCTATCAACGCAGCATCAGATGTCTCTGGTTCTGGTGATTCTGTTTTTTCTGTCTTTGCTCTGGTAGTCTCCTTTTTAGGTTTGTAGCTGACCTCAAATGCAGTTGTCTCTTCAATATATGACATCGCTATCTCAACTGCTAGATCTCCTTCACTTGCGGAATCATCGTCAATGTCTTCTACACTTGCAATGTTTGATTTCCCTGGAGAGACAAACCTAAAGGTCTAGTCCTGTCCTTCATCATCATGAGCAGTCAAAGCTTTTGGATCCTTGCTTGATGAAGTAGAACTAGTAGCTTGCTTGTCTTGACGAGTGAAGGACGAGAATGGGTTCCCGTTTCCCGTCTTCTTTGGCTTAACACATTCTCTCTTGAAGTGCCCCTTCTCCCCACAGTTAAAGCAGGATACTTTGCTCTTGTCAAAGCTAAATGTGGTATCCTTAATAGCTACCAAGTTCTGTCCGGTCTTTTTCACAAACTTCTTCGCTCTCTGGACAGCACTAGCTAAGGCCCACATTATGTCCATTCTCTCAAGCTCCATTTCGTCCACCTGCTCGTAGTCCTCGTTTGCTGATGATAGTTTCCAATCTTCCCAGCAACAAGTCCATCATAAGAATGAACCACTGCAGCCAAAAGATCCATGTGTTCTCGAGCTATTTCTACCGTCACATTACCGAGGTTCTCGGTATTCAGTCTAGTAGCATTTGTTTCAGATCCAATATGATGGGTACAAGAAGACCCCGACGTGTTTGATCCTGAAGGAGAAGCATGTGAAGGACCCAATGAGCTAGACACAAATGCAGTCTGGAGAGGTGCTCTAGATGTCTTAGCTTGAGGCGTGGCATTGTACAAAGCTGGATTCTGAGTATAGGAAGACTTATGATCTCTGTACTTCATCCTAAGTGCTTCTTCTCGCAGCTTTAGAATAAAGTCATTTATATCCAGCTTTGTCAGCATTCCATTCTGTCTCAGGTTAGACACGAATGAAGCCCACTTTTCCGGCAATCCGTTTGCAAAGTTAGCAACTTTCTCTTCCATGGTAGTAGCCACCCCATGTGTATGCAGTTCACTCATCAGATGGTAGAATCTATCTATAACATCGTCCAAACTCTCGTTTCCCATCGATGAGAAGTTATCGAATTCCTTCTTTAACTCCTTAGCCTTGATTGCCTTCAACGAAGCATTCCCGTCGTACCTCTTTTCCAGCTCATCCATAGTTTCTTAGACTGCTTATTCTCTGAGTACTGATGGAAAATGTCTTTAGGGATAGACTGTGTAATCAATGCATAAACCCTCTTCTCTGCATTATATTTGACTTTTTGCGCGTTCGTCATCCCTCCTAAGGTTAGCTTTACTCCATCGGCTCCCACCGGCGTACTATACCAATCTCGATAGCTTCCCACAGATTCAGATCCACTCCATTGAGGTAGATCTCAAAACGTTGTTTCTAGTGGGGAAACTCATCTAATGTTAAAAGCTTTGGTGGTTTATTATGATTACCCACCTCACTCTCAAGTAACAGCAAGTTCTGGATCCTAGAGTCCTTCCCAGCAGTAAAGGCTGACATTTGATCTTCCATGGCGAATAAATTTAAGTATACTTAAACAAACTGTCAACTGGTGTGACCGAAGGATGCGATTGGGCTATCCGTGCCAATGAACTATGCGAATGGTTCAATCGTGCGGCTGAACTAAGCGATTGGTTCAGTCGTGCGAATAAAGCTGATGCGTATGAACACTGCGAACGAATGGTTCAATCGTACGAATGGAGATGCGACTATGTCCAATCGTGCGTCTGAGCAATGCGAATGAGGTCCAGTCATGCGAATGGCTCACTCGTGCGACTCAAGCTGCTGTTTTGCGAAAGTTTCTAGGTTAAACGTGTTTTAGACGTAAAAATTCGAACTTTCGCAAGGTCTAATCGCCTAAGTCCGTAGAAACCAAACTTTGATGAGCAGGGAATGTCCAAGATCACTTTTGACACAAAAGATTGCGTTTTTAGTGCAAAAACACAAGCTTTTTATCAATCTTGATTGAATCACACGTAATCAAGAGCCAAAGCTCTGATACCACTGTTAGGACCTGGTATTTGAATGAAATACCTAGTGATTAGCGTGTAAACCAGATCAAATAGTGCGGAATCCTATTTGATTGGCGATCCAATCCGTGAGAACACACGAAGAATCAATAAAGAATTGAAACTAACGTTAGAAATCAATTGAGAATCGATCTAAAGTTTTCTATGAACTTGGAGAACGAATTGGGAGGCTTCTGGACGGCTAGGGTACGTCTGGAATCGTAATTATTTCTCCACAAATTTGATTGTATTTATAGGTTAGTATTGTTCATTCGGGCGACTGGACCATAAGCATGGTTCAGTCGTGCGATTGAACCATGCGGTTGATCCATCCGCACGACTGAGTGTTCAGTCGTGCGACTGAGCCAATCTTATCTGTCAATCATACGACTGATCCAGTCTCTGGTTCAGTCGTGCGACTGAGTCAATCGTATGAAGTTATTCATGCGTGTGGTCCATTCGCATGGGCCATTCGCATGAGAACTTCATTATGTTAAGTTTGAATGTATTAATTAATAAACATTATGTGTAACCATTCAAACAATCACTAACCTAATTAACCAATTAAATATCGACTCATTAATGAAATATTAGTCATTACAAATCACAAACAATCAATATCATTCCATTAATCATATCAAATTACATCAAAATCAGATAAACAAGATCTATTACATTTCATATCATGATCTAGGGACATACATGTATCAACATACACTATACCAGTTAGTGCTAATGGAGTGAAGTTAACCTTGGGAGGAATGAGTGAAGCTCAAAAGATTCTCTTTAATGCTGAGAAGAAAGTTTATGCCATGTTGACTCAGTCGATACCAAAAGACATTTTCCATCAATTCTCTGAGAACAAGCAGACCAAAAAGCTATTGGAGGCCCTGGAGAAGATATATGATGGAAATGCAACATTATAGGCATTGAAGGCTAAAGCTCTCAAGAAGGAGTTTGATAATTTCTGTTCGATAGGGAATGAGGGATTAGATGATATTATTGACATATTCTATCATCTAATGAGTGAGCTGCACACTCATCGTGTAACCACATCAATGGAAGATAAAGTTTCAAGCTTTGCTGATGGTTTGCCTGAGAAATGGGATTCATTTATGTCTAACCTGAGATAGAATGACATTCTTGCAATGTTAGACATAAATGACTTCATCTTGAAGTTAAGGGAGGAAGAACTACGAATGAAGTACAAGTCGAAGAAAGGATCCTATGTTCAAATCCTTCACTTTACAACTCAGTTCCGACTCCAGCTGTGTCAGGAGCACCATTACAAACAACATTCGTATCTAGCTCCTCGGGTACTTCCCAAACCACTGCTTCAGGACCAGAAATGTTAGGGTCATCTGGAACCCAATACACAGTGCCTGAAGCCAATACTACAAAGTTGAAGACCGAGAATCTCGGTAATATCATAGTGGAAGTGGCTAAGGAGCATATGGATCTTCTAGCAGTAGCGGTACAATCTTATGATGGTTTAGTTTCCAGGAAGATTGGAAATTGTCATCTACAGATGAAGATTACGAGCAAGTTGATAAGAACGAGCTAGAGAGAATGGACATAATGTGGACGTTGGCAAGTGTAGTTAGAAGAGCTAAAAAATTTGTCAAGAAGATGGGGCAGAATCTAGTTGCCACTAAAGATACGAATTTTGGTTTTGACAAAACCAAAGTCACTTGCTTCAACTGTGGTGAAAAGGGACATTTAAACGTGAATGTGTAAAGCCTAAGAAAAGAGGAAATGGAAACCCATTTCCTTCATTCAACCATCAAGACAAGGACGTGATTGGAACTGCTTCTTTAAGCAAAGAGACAAAGGCTCTAACTGCTCAAGGTGATGAAGGACAAGATTGATCCTTTCGATTTGTTTCTCCTGGAGAATCAAATATTGCGTTTGTCAAAGCATGGATGATGGGTCTGCTAGTGAAGGTGAAGTTGCAGCTGAGCAAGCGATGTTAGATACCGTAGAAGCTATGAACGTGGTAAATCACTTGGTTGAGGAAGCGCTAAGAGCAACAAGTTCAGAATCTCAAGCCACCAAAGGGTCTAACTCTGCTTTGATGGCTGGTTCAACTGACTCCTCATAGGTAAGTTCTACAGATCAATTATTTGAAAAACATGCTTGTTCTGAATGTGAAAAATTTAGGGAAAGCATTGATCTGTAATTTGCTAGGTTATTAGAACACAATGATAACTTAGTAAATATTTTATAACTCTGCACTCAAACTAATCGTATATTAAAACAAAATGAGTGTAGTTTCAAAGAAATAATAGAACTGTTAGGTAAACAACTAAGGGAAACCGAGGTTGTTGCTTTAAATCAATCTAATAATATAAAGTTTTATTTAAACTCTTTGGAAGAAACCAAGAAGGAAAAAATAGTTTTGGAAGTCGGGGTTAATTCGTTTAAACAAAAACTGCATAGTTGGGCAAGTTCTTCTCACATAGTTCAAAACTTAGTGAAAGAACGAAATAATGGAGAAGGTTTGGGTTACAAAGTAGTTCCACCACCACATGAGATCCTTTTGAATACTAATTGTAGATCTATCAATAATTATCCAGTAAAGGATCATGTGGTAACCACTTCTCTGGTTAGTGATCCTAATTCCTCTGATAAACCGATGAATCTGGCACTAAACAGAAGGATTCTATTCTGAAATCAAAAGGAAAAATGCCAGTTGAGAATTTGGATGATGAAAATAAAAGGGTTAATGTAAGTTCAGGTTCACAAACATCAATTTCAAAACCCAAAATGACTAAACCAATTAACCCCAAACGTGTTAATCATCAAAGTCCAAATAAAATGAAAAGTAAAGATGTTCAAAATGTTAAAACAATTAATTTTGTTAGTAAGGCTGAAACATCTAAAAAAGAAGTGACAAAACCCAACCAGACACACCTCACACCTTCACCAAACTCAACATCACATAAAAGTTTTTTCAATATGTAGAAGCGAGATCTTGCTACAGTTGTGGAAAACACAGACAAATCTCTTCTAACTGTCCTTATTATCAGACGCCTAGAAAGAAAATTGAACTTTATGCAAAACCAAGTTTTTCTAAAGTGAGATCTAATACTCCACCTAAGAGTATTAGTGAACCTAAAGTTCAAACCATAAGTCAGTCATCTGTTTACCACAAGCAGGCCTTACACAAAACTGGCCTATAAAAAGAAAAATCAAGTATAAGGTCTGATAGTGAGGAGAATAAGAAGAAAGATATGCCCTCATCTTCTAAAGGACAATGGGTTGAGTTATGATATGTGATTCCTCTGGGTCACCCAAGCCAGTTAAGGCTTGGGTCCCAAATCCAAACTAATAAGTTTCTTTGAATGTGTAGGGTGTCCGCTACGACGCTAACACTAATACCTGGATCATTAATAGTGGGGCGTCCAAGCACATGACCGGAAATTCGTCCCTCCTTTTCAACGTCAAACAAATTAAAGGGGGACATGTTTCATTTGCTGGAAATAAGGGAGGTTACATCACCACTTAAGGCGTGAAAAAGAAATGTGATATGATTCAAGACGACGACAGTTTGTAGTCTGACAATTACCTTATTAGCTTGTTATTTATTTTTTTCTTTATTTTTATTTTCCTATCTATTAAAATTCAAAAACACAAAAAGATTTTCGGTTTTAGAATTTTAGGGGGAGAATAGTTTTAGGTTAGTATTTAATTCGTTGCAGTATTTATTTACTTTAAAAGAAACAAAAACAAGGGGGGAGGGCAGTTTAACTGAAAGAAGTGAAATAAAATCCGTGTCGGTAGATTCAACACAACAGATGTTGTTAGTTTATTATATGATGTGTCGGTAGATTCAACACAATAGATGAGTAGACTTCATTTGTGAATTAAAATTCAAACTAACTTGTTCAACTTGCTATGGGTTCTCATCTTATCCCTGGTTAACACAATCAACGCATTTCCAATAAGGGGTGAGGAGCAAAATAAACGCCACAAATGTGTGCGGATGACCATAAATATGAGCAACGCACATGGAAAAACTGCTAAAAGCAATCAAGCTAATGACTAATGTTGTTGGTGTGTTGTGTGCAAAAGAAAAATAAATTCTCTAACAAGAAGATAGGTTGTGTGCCTCTCTGTTGTGCGGTGGCACTGACCTGAGGATAAGCATAACGTAAATATTCTACAACTCATTGTTGTTTGCGCCTCTTTGTTGTGAGATGGCACTAACCTGAGGCTTGGCATCTCTTTGAAAGCTCTTAGAATAGTTTCTTCTTGTCCAATACCTGTAGACCGCTCAAAAATCTCCTGAGGAATGTTGATTACCATATAAGTGTGAGATCCACAAATGCTTGTTGAAATAATGTAACCTAATTCATCACCAATGTGAGTCAAAAATCTGTATATAGATTTAAGTGGACAAATATACTGACAATCATCATGACTGCAACTCTTGACAGTCAAAATCATTGTGTGCATCTTATAGCTCTAGGATGATTTTTGAAAGTGCTATCGACTCTCAGTCAAAACAAAAATCTAGCATCAAAGGGCATATTAAAAAGAGGTTCCCAAACGATTCTGATATACCTGTATGATTCCATAATGAATCGTTCCAGAAATGATCAAATTAACTTGAAGCTGTTCTGCTCAAACCCAAAACAACAAAAAATATGTCTTGTTTTTCTTTTAAATTTCAAAGTTGTCTTTTATTTTTAGTCTTTATGTTGCGTAAATGTCGGACTATACAACTAGATAAATTCTGTGAATCACTCACTAAAACGGGTCACATTTGAGGTGACCAATCGGTTTTTTAAATTCAAAGGATCACGTCTGAGGTGATTAAATGGTGTTAAATTAAAAGGATCATATCTGTGATGATCAAAGGTCATAATGTTATAATCAAAGGTTAAAATTTTAAGTGTTTGAAAGTGTATGAGGTCAAACTCATAAGTATGAGCCAATCGTATGATTAAATCATAAGGATGAGCCAATCGCACGATTGAACCATAAGTATGAGCCAGTCACACGATTGGACCATAAGTATGGGACAACCAGGCTATTGGACTACAAGACTGAACCAATCGTACGAATGGATGAAGGAGTATGGGCTAGTCGCGCGAATGAACCCTAGTCGCACGACCGCAGCATGAGTATGGGTCCAATCGCACGACTGGAGCATAAGTATGGGTCCAGTCGCAAGACTGAAATTTAAAATAGTATAAATAAGGGGGTCAGTCGATCGTAACTCTTACCACCCTTCAAGTTCTCTGAAATCGCCCAAACTCTCAGATACTTTGCCCAAATTTTGTTTGCCTGTTCTTACCTACTGATTGTGATTCTAACATGTGTTCTACTCATCTACAGGTATTGGGCGACTGAAATCGATCCAAATGAACATCTTAATCGCATCTAAAAGGACTGATTATATTAAACCAAGACCCGAGACTAAACCCTAAAATAGACCACTTAAATGGACATTAAAGTTGATCTAAAGGACATTAAGTGTTGTTTTGGGTCTCTGCGAGTCTAATGAGTCTAAACATGAAGTCTAATATAAAGTTTTGACAAAGATTCAAATCTAGGGTGTTCAATAGTGTAGGATGCGAATGGTCATGCTAATGAACTTCAGTCGCACTATTGAGCCAGGCGCAAGATTCAATCACACGAATGAATCATGCGTTTGGGTTCAGTCGCACGACTGACTCAACCGCATGGTGTAGTATACGACTAAGTTCAGTCGCAGGCTCAACTGCACGACTAAACTCAGCCGCAGACTCAATCGTACGACTGATATCAATCATACGAATAAAACTCAATCGTATGGTTTAGTCGCACGACTGAACTAGTATAATTAAAACAACTTAAGTTCCAACTATCTTCTGTTATGCATAAATCTAACATATATGTGTCTTGTGTTGTAGCAACATGGCTGATAGATGGACGATGAGCACGAAGCACAATATTTGTGCTCACTTAGACACTACTACTCGGAATGCTTCTGAGGTTACTGGGATCATAGACTTTTTGAGGAGATCGAGGATCTTCAAGGCCATATCCACACCCTGCACGCCATACAAATCATTACAGCAGACCTTCTGGGAAGGTGCTATAGTTGACAGGTACACTAAGCCTCATAGTATTTGGAGCTCGATTTGTGGATAGGAGATCAGTATTACTACAGATGATCTACGATGAGTCCTGGATCTGGGTATGGATGGTGCTCACCCAACCAAGCTACACCCTCTGACCGTTCGGGGATGCTTTCTGTGGATGAAGTACACTGGGGACATCAACGTAGGTGTGCTCAACAAGAGCAACCTGTGCCCCCAGTTTAAGTACTTAGCTCATGTCATTCTCAAGTGCATAGCGTCTAGGAGAGGAGGGTTTGATGAGATGTCTGATCAAATCTAGAATGCATATGTTGCTTTGGTACTGAACCACCCGTTTAGTTTCTCCCACATGGTCGAGAACCTCGAGGCCAAGGGAAAGGAAGGCTTCTACATGTACTCGAGGTTTTTACAGTTGATTATTGATGAGAAGCTTCCTTTGCTGCCAAAGGAAAAAGACGTTGCTGTGATTCTAGAGGTGATGGATGACACGACTTTAGGTTGGATGAAGGTGTACCGGGGGAAGCAGGCAAAGCCCCCGGTCATGAGATTGTCGGGCATTTGGCAGGTGAAGATTATGTGGCTCCCTCTCACAAGAAGTGGCGTCACGATGATAGTGACTCAGATGTTGAGCCAATTAAGCTATCCACTGATGAAGAAGATGATGATGATGATGGCCATGATGATGGTCAAGGTGGTGAGGCACTTGGTGGAACTGAGAAGACTGCCTTCCACTAAGACTTCCTGCTTGATGAAGAGGAAGAGTCTGATGATGAACAACTGGTGAGGATAGTTGGTAGCCGAGTTGTGGCTACTGATAAAGGGAAAGAGGCGGTTGGCGGATGCTAGGCTGGGTCAAAGGGTGTTGCTACAGATGTCACTAATCCTACTTACACACCAAACCAGCCACTTAGCTTAGGGGGAGCCTCTGTCTCCAAGGGATCCAGGAAGAAGAGGATGACGCATCCCCATGCGAAAAAGAGTACGAGGCCAAGGTTTACTTTGATTACATCTTCTACAACTACCATCACAACCACAACCACCACCACTACCACACCCACCACCACTGTCACACCTACCACCACTACCACACCCACTACCACAACCACCACTCCATCTACCACTCATACACCTACTCCACCACAATCCATTCTCATCCCTCCTCCCATCTTCACCACATACACCACTACCACAACCACTCACCAAGCTGGTCCCTCCACCCAATCCACATTCACACCCGGACCTAGTCTACCTATGGTCAGGTTGGAGGAGTAGCTGGCTAGCCTGAACCAGATGGTGCTAAAGCTTATTGTACTGATGATCTGAGGCCTACTCAGATCAATCAGCTGATGGCGGTGAATGCGGGTCAAGCTAAGCAGATCGCTAAGCTAAGTAAGAAGAACGCTCAGAACGAGAGAGCGTTAGGCCGAGCCACCACGTACTAACAAGTCAAAACGAGCTGGTGTTGGCATCGGTAAAGCAAATTGAAGAACTAAAGAAGAAGAATAAGAAGATTTTGCTAAAGCTTAAAGGATCAAAGAGTGAACCGTTAAAGATCAAGGATGGTGATGATGGGGATGATGATGAGGAGGAGGATGAAGATGAATCTAATGAAGATGATGGTGATGATGAGGGAGTGGGAGGAAGTGGAAAAGGAAAAGAAGATGATGATACTGATGAGGATGATTGAGAAGGTGATGCTTCTACATCAGCCACAAATCCATTGGCAAAAGAGAGGCGGACCAAAAGAAATCAAGATCAAGGAGCCTCGTCCTCAGTTCCTCAAGCTGAAGAGACTACTAACCAAGGCAAAATGAAGCTCAACAGACAGATGAATATGATGTTGCTCACCTTCAGCAAGTCAAGACTCAACTTACCATGATTCTTGACTTGCAAGGGTTTGTTAGAAGATCTGTGAGCTACACACCGGAGGTGATAGGATCAGTGATCTAAGTTTGATTGATTAGAGAGTATCGCAGCGGAATTCGAACAATGAATTAGACAATTCACAAGAACACAATTGATATTCAATGTAAGAGTAAATGGTAATAGAGAGAGAGAATTCTGCAAATAGAATATTTCATTCATATGCTTTTCTGGTGGCAAAATGTCACACGTACAATTAGGTCAACATCTCTTATATAGGAGATGTGACGTCTGCTGATGTCACTTGATAGTGACATCTAACAGATTTATTCAACTACTGAAAGTTAACACAACTACTGAAGATGTCAGACAGCTGACATCTTCTTACAAAAATACCAAGTGTTAACTATCACTACAACTACTGAAAAGAAACTACTGAAACAATAACGACTGAAGAACATACTCTTCAGTCATTTTACAAGTACTGAAATAAATAATAAAACTACTGAACGGAAACCATCACAACAACTGAAGAATGCTTCTTCAGCTATTGTGACAAACTCTGAAGGCTTCAGTACTTGGACTTCTTGAACTTCAGTTGTTGTCATCAGCTGATGTCTTCAGTCTTTGTACTTTAGCTGTTGATCTTCAGTACTTTAGTCTTCAGCTATTGATCTTCAGGCTTTGGTCTTCAGCAGTTGAAGTCTTCAGTACTTTAGTCTTCAGCTGTTGATCTTCAGACTTTGTCAAACAGCTGATCAAGTCTTCAGCAGTTGTTGTGATGTCTTGTGGGACTTAAAGGTTTTTCTGATCTGGCTCATTGGTTCTTTGGTCCAACAAACTCCCCCTGAACCAATGCAGCCAAAACTTTAAGCTTATATGTCCCACTTATTATGGCAGAAGATTGGTCTTTTTGTCTTCTAGATCAGCTCAGAAGTGACCCTTGTAAGCACAGGCCTGGAAGAAGTCTCAATGATCTGTTTGGCAAAGGATGGATGGGAACTCTGTCTTGGGGAACTGGACATAGAGCTGTTATACCCCATCCATGAGATCTACTTCCCAAATATGAGTTTGTAAGACTCCCTTGTATAGGCCTCAATGAAGGTTACTTGTTCCTCCATGGTAAGCTCTTCTGCTTCTCCTTCAAAGAGTGAGTCAGGCCTATAGTACTCAGATAGGTATTTGACCTGCTTCCCATTTTTTAGCTCCACAGTTGTTATGATTCTATATGCGAATTCATCTGGGTGAATACCCTCTAAGAACAACTAGAGCTCATTCTTTCTAACTTCCTCAAGCCTCCTATACACTAACCCCTTTTTCACCACTTTATTCTCCAACATCTTTTGTGGGGTCAGTTTAGCTTTATAGGCTTTCTTGAAGTCATCTAGGATCTCCCAAGGTGATACTACAAAGGCCAGAGAGATCACTTCATCTACAATCTTCTTTACTTGGCCAATGTATCTCTGTGGAATATTTTTCTTTTGAATCCTATGAGACACCCTGGGATCAGGCCAAAATTCACTCTCTCTTTTTGATATTGAAATGTGTGTCGAGTGTATAATCTCTGAGCATGTTTCTTCATATTGATGATTGAAGATGTGGCTGCATATGCTTTGTCAACTCTTCTCACAACAATTCCTCATCATGTTGTCTGTGAAGCTCTTCTTCTTCTAACTTCACTTTCACAATTTGTCTTTGAGATTCAGGAGTAATTGTTGGAGGGTGACTTATGGCCTTAGGCAACTGTATAACAGCTAAGATTGGCAGCCTATCTTCATCTTCATCATTATCTTCTTCTTCCTCTCTAGCCTCAGTACCCTTCTCTTCCTCTTCGGGGTACATTATCGGCTATTGGTTTTGTGGGTAAGGGAATTGGTTTAGTGGGTTGTGGTTGTGGTGGTTTTGGTGTGGGAATGTTGACAGGTTGTTCTAGCATTTTAGATGTAAGTGAGGCTTTGGATTGTTTGACCAGTTCAGTCCTGCTCCCAGCACCAGCTTCATTCAAAGCTTCAATGACCAGCCCTTTGGTATATACTTCAGATGAACAGATCTTGGTGGTTATTGCCAAGATGTTGTCCCTGGACCATGACTTGATTTCAATCAATGATCTTCCTGATATTTAGCTATAAACCTGATCGTGATTTCCAATCTCTCCCTTTCCATCACACTATAACCGGCCCATCTTGATTGTATCTCTTCTATTTCCAGCCTTCTGATCCCAGAGTCTAATGTGGCTGTGTCATGACCATGTCTAAATAGCTGATCTATAATTGTATCCATTGATCTGCTATGAGCTTCATCAGCATCTTTAACAAGGTCTTCTAATGATTTCTCTTCATCAGCTCCTGACTCAGCACTTTTCTTTCTTTTATATGTAATTAACTGCTCTGAGATCAGTTCTTTCCCAACCTCCTTTTCTTTCTCAGGTTGTTTCTCTGTTTCAGGCTCTTTCTCAACATCAACTCTCTTTCTTTTCTTGTCTTTCACTGCCTTTGACTTTGCAGTCTCCCCCTTTTTGGTTGCATTGGAAGTGGGTTTGGTAGGCAGAAAGAGATTTATGAACAGCATCATCAATAAGGGTTTGTAGATTTGAGGGAATCCTCTCATCAATGGATTTATGCACTATGTCAGTGATGATGGGAGTGATGAGAGGTAAGGAGTTTTGAAAGATAGCAACCATTGCTCAGAGGGGTTCTGTCCCTGAGAGATGGTGCTGAAAGTAGAGGATGGTGGCTTAGTTATGTGTGAAGGCTCAGTGTTTGGTAAACCTTCAATTGAAGGTACCATCTGTGGGGTTTGTGGGGTAGATGGTCTTTGATCTGAGACATTTGGCAAGCAGCTCTTTGAGTCTGCTCACCTCATTCTCTAGGATGGTATTGTGGGCTAGAACATCGTAGAAAAAGCCCAGGTCATCATCATTCTGTGCTGAATCACCTGACCTCCTGATTGAATCAGGATGTACATGCTCTGAGTGTAGATCAGTAGTAGCATGTGCCCCTTGTTCTTGGTACTGGGGACTTCCTGCATCAGGACTATGTCCTTCATCGGCAGTTGCCTCTGGTGAGGTCTTATGGATAGTACCAATTTCATCCTGATCATTTGCTGAAGCAGGAGAAGTGGCAGCCTCACCAGAAGTTCGAATCTCCTTTTCCACACTTGGAGATTGAACATTGTAACCCCTATGCTGTGGGTTATCAGAAGCACTTTGGTCCTCCCCTCAATGGTTGAGGCTATCCTAGTTTTGATTGGTATCTGGGGAGGGGGTGAGGAATGCAACTGAGTCAGCACTTTTGCAACTATTATGGTAGGACTTTGGGGGGCGGTTGCAGTGGGAGATGGTGTGAAGGCAGTATGCACCCGGGGAGAGTGGTGCGTTTCAATGGTAACCTCCTCAAATGAGGAAGGTTCCAGATGTATAGGTGCCCCAAACGTGGTTGCTACAGGCTCCTGTTGAGAGGAAGCCTGAGCGTTGAGGGTAGGTGAGTACGTGTATCTACTGGGGGGTTATGACCAGTAGATATATCCTGCGTTTGTGTTGCAGGGGCATCCTCAGGGGACTTATTTCCCTGAGCAGCAGCCTTTTGGGTTTCTTGTGTTTGGGTTGGTGGGGACTTTGGATTTGGAGGTGGTGGTGTGGGTTCCAACTGCGTGGGTTTCGCAGCTTGGCAGCCTGTTTGAGTGACTGGTCTGAGTTGTGCCTGGAGTATACTTCAGGCAATACAGCCATGGCAGGGACTCCAAGGCCAACAAGTCCCTCAGCTTTCAGCTGGTTCTCTATTATGGCCATTATGAACTATGGATATAATATCCATCGGTTAGCAATAGGTTTTAGGACCATATCCTTAGGGGCTAGGCAGACATTCACCATATGAAAAATAAGGCATTCTACATCATGGAATGCCTCTTTAAGATGGTAGAAGCGCTGAGATTACCCAGGTATCCATGTGGGCAAAGGATAGATCAGTGATGCCCTTTGAATATCCAGCGGGGAAGGTGGCATCATCCAGGTGTAGGGTTTGGCGAAGGGTTGTCGGAGTGATGACCACCTTTCGGGAGTTGACGAACGACTGGAGAGACTCGGTGTCATTCTCCCCAGTGGTAGGGTGACATTCGTCCAGAACTGTTTTAGGGATTTGGCATAAATGGTAGGATTGATAAGAAGGCCGTTTTGTATGGAGAATGGACCATTAGATCAATAGCAGTATCAAACTTCGTCCAGAAAGGTGATTTGGTAAGGTAGGCAACACAGTTGTGTCGTGGTTTAAGCTGTATGTTCGCCATTAATGTGAGAGAGGTTCAGAGTTTTGAACGTTAGGTTTGAGATGATGAAGCTCTATAAGATTAGGTATTATAGGGTAAGGGTTATAAAGCAACTGAAGGGGTTGGTGTTAGTCATCAGTAATTTTAAACGACTGATGACGTGGTATTAACCTTCAGAGTTGAAACAGCTGAAGTCTTGGTTTTAGTCATCAGTAGTTATATAACTACTGAAAAACCATGGTTTTGACTTCAGATGTTGGAAACAACTAAGGACTTGGTGTTAGTCATCAGTAGTTGTGAAACTACTAAAGACATGGTTTTGTCATCAGTTGTTGTAAACGACTGAAGACTTGGTGTTAGTCATTAGTAGTTGTGAAACTACTGAATACATTGGTTTTGCTTCAGTTGTTTAAGATGAAACAACAGTTTTAGAAACAACTGAAGAGAAAATTCCCGTCAGTAGTTTTTGTCAATTCTTAGCTTTTCAGTTGTTTCATACTATCCTCAACACTACTCATCAGTCTTTTGGTTGTTTTCAGTTGTTTCATAGGACAACAGTACTTATCTGTTTTACTAACAACAGTAGTTTGTAACAGAATCAGTACTTATTGTGACGTTTACTAATGATCATCAGTACTTGTTTACTGAGATCATCAGTAGTTGTCACTTATTCTAGCTGCAACCATACCAAGCCTTAACACAAGGTTTTGGAAAGTTGAACTATCCAAAGGCTTAGTAAAAATGTCTGCAAGCTCATCAGCACTAGGCACAAACTTTGGATCAATCAGACATTTTTCAAAACAGTCCCTAATAAATGAGTCTGATCTCTATATGTTCGGTCCTAGAGTGCTGGACAGGATTCTTGACAATGCAAAGAGCTGAAGCACTGTCCATTAATAATGGAGTCTTAGTCTCTGTAATGCCATAATCCAAAAGTTGATTCTGAGCCAGAGTACCTGAGAAGTACAGCTTGCAGCAGCAATGTACTCTGCTTCAGCAGGGATGTAGCAACAGATGTTTGTTTCTTACTCTGCCAAGAAATCAAACAGTTGCCTAGGAATTGACATCCACCAGAAGTTGACTTTCTGGTAACTACACCCTGCATAGTCACTATCAGAAAAAGCAACTAATTTGCAAGAGTGTCCAGTGGAATACCATAAACCTAGAGACTGTGTACCTTACAGATATCTAAAGATCCTCTTGACTGCAATCAAATGAGACTCTTTAGGAGCAGCCTGAAATCTAGCACAAACACAAGTTGCAAACATGATATCTGGTCTAGAAGCTGTTAAGTACATCAAGGACCCAATCATACATCTGTAAAGTGTTTCAATCGACAACTTTACCTTTCTGATCTGCATCCAGTTGTGTGGTGTTGCACATGGGAGTAGAACATGGCTTACAATTTTGTAAATCAAACTTATGCAAAAGATCTTTTGTATATTTTGACTGATGAATAAAGGTTCCATCAGCCTTTTGTTTGATTTGCAAGCCTTGAAAGAATTGTAATTCTCCCATTGCACTCATTTCAAACTTTTGTTTCATTAAACATGTAAAATCATCACCCAACTGGGGAGCAGAGGATGCAAAAATAATATCATCAACATAAATTTGAACAGGTAGCTTATGCTGATCCACCTTCTTAATAAACAAAGTTTTATCTATGGAGCCTCTAGTGAAATTATTTTTAAGAAGAAAATTGGAAAGTGTTTCATACCAGGCTCTAGGAGCTTGCTTCAACCCATAAAGAACCTTATCAAGTTTATACACCCAATCAGGATGTTTATTATCCTCAAAACCTGGTAGTTGACACACATAACCTCTTTTTTTATTTTACCATATAAAAATGCACTTTTGACATCCATTTGAAAAACTTTAAGATTGTGGAATGCAGCATAGGCTAAGAACAATCTAATTGCCTCTAGTCTGGCTACAGGGGCAAAGGTTTCATCATAATCAATACCTTCTTCTTGAAAAACCCTTGTACAACCAGTCTAGCCTTGTTCTTGAAAATAAGCCCATTTTCATCAGTATTATTCCTAAAACCCATTTAGTGCCTATCACACTACCTGGGGGTAGAGGAACCAGTTCCCACACTTGCTGTTTTTTGAACTGAAGTAGCTCAAGCTGCATGGCTTCAACCCATCCATTGTCTCTCAAAGCAACATGATAGTTCTTTGGCTCTAGCTGACTGATGAAGAGAGCATAGAAGCAGAGAAGTTAGACAATTGACTTCTGGTTGAGACACCAGCATTGATATCACCAATGATTTGAGACATGGGGTGATTCTTCAGCTCTTGGTACACTATGAGATCGTACAAGTGTTTGTAGCAGGCTCAGCAGCAGCAGATGTGATCCAGATTCTTGAAACCAAGTATTAGATGGCAAGTCAAATGATGTAGAGGAATCAGAAATCTCATCAGTATTTGTTGTGGATGGAGCTACTGAAGCTACAGGAACATCAAGTTTAGTAGACAAAGACAGTTGGTCACTAAACTTGAAAAGGTGAGTACTGATATCATCATCATCTTCAGTACCACCAGGTGGAAGAGATGCTGTAGAAGATGATTTATCCACATGATCTGCAACAGCTGGAGGTTGATAAGGAACATATTGCAGTATGTCCAACTCAAATAACTCCATAGGGTTTTGTGGAATCTTGTCCTTTGGAGATTCATTAAATTCACATGCAGAGTCTCTTCAACTATCTTTGTTATGCAGTTGAAGACTCTGTATGCCTTGCAAGTAGATGAATAACCAACAAAATACCCTGCATCCACCTTAGGATCAAATTTGTGGAGTTGATCCTTTGTGTTGAGAATAAACAGGACCCCAAAGGCTCTGAAAAATGAAATCAAAGGAGCCAAATGATGTAGAACTTCATATGGAGTCTTCATCAACCTTGATTTACTAGCACTCTATTTTGCACATAGCAAGCTGTATTGACAGCTTTAGCCCAAAAGGTCAATGGCAAACCAGAGTCAGCCAACATAGACCTTGCAGCTTCAATTAAGGTCCTGTTCTTTCTCTCCACTACTCATTTTGTTCTGGAGTCCTTGGATGCTAAACTACCTCTTGATTCCCTTTGAGAGATAAAAATCATCAAGTGTATGGTTTCTGAATTCTGTTCCATTGTCACTCCTTATACACTTGACTGATAGGGAATACTGCTTCTCAACATACAACACAAAGTTTATAATCTTCTGAGCAACCTCATCCTTTGAATGCAGAAAGAAAGTCCATACAAATCTGGAGTAATCATCCACAATTACCAGACAGTATTTCTTCTTCGCCATGCTCATCACTCTCACAGGACCAAATAGATCCATGTGCAGTAACTGCAAGCAGGCAGTGGACTTAGGTTCTTCAATAGGAGGGAATGAGACTTTGTGCTGTTTTCCTTTTAAACAAGCAGTGCAGGTTTCATCACAATGGAACTCCTTTATCGGTAGACCTCTCACTAAACTATTGTGGATCAGTTGATTCATGTTTTTGAGATTAACATGACCAGCCTTCTATGCCACATTAGATTCCTGAGGAGAGGCTTTGGAGAACAGGCATGGATGACCCTTCAAATCAATCTTCTTTGACAAATCCAAGGCATATACTCTTCCAATCCTGTTGGCCTTCAGGAGAGTATGTTCATCCAATACCTTGGCAATCAGCCTCAGAACTTGGGAAGACAGAATCCTGCAGTTCTAGCTTGTGAAAAGTGCAACATGCCCTTTATCACACATCTGACTGACACTCAGCAGATTATACTTGAGATTCTCCACATGGTTAACATCATCAAACCGAATTTGTCCATTAAACAAAATCCTTTCCCAATGATGTAGCCCTTGGCATCATTTCCAAATGAAACAAATCCCTTCTTTCCTTGAGAGTAGTCATTAAGAAGAGAACTGCTCCCAGTCATATGCATAGATCCTCCACTGTCCACATACCGATGCTCCTTTGGCATGCTGAAGAACCCTGGATTCATCAAAAGTAATAGTTAGGTTTAGAGACCCAAACCTTTTTGTTTTGGGTCTGTTTTCATCAACAGATGTAACCATAACTTGTTTCTTATGATTAACAGCTGATGAAGAAGGAGATGGTACTGAAATGGATTCCTTGGATTTGGGCTTGGAATGACTTTTTAGTGGTTTGATCACAGTGCATCTAGTTGGTTAACTCTCCCCAACAAATGTTGAACCATCATAACAAGTTGTGTCTGATTTGTAGCCAAAGCTTTCAGCTCTTGTGACATATCAGTACTTGTGTTTGATGAGTTCCTGTGACCCACCATTTCCTCCTTAAAATTCACAGACTTAGTCTGATGTTTATCATTAGGAGCACTATCAGCTGTTTTGTGATGAACCCTATCCTTCTTTTTGGATTTTGTTGAAGTCTTGGGTTTATCACAATGGGATGATTGTGGTACAAACTTGGTCTCAAACTCAGTTTTCATTTCATCCATCTGGATTTTAATGAGCTTATCTTGTTGAATTTGGAACCCTTTTTGTACAAACATTCATCAGAAGATGATTGAATTTACCACATATTTCACATGGCTTATTCTTCATCTTGGATTGATCAACTGCTCATGTGGAAACTACTGAAGTGTGTGCTCTTCAGTACTTTCCTCCTTCAGTACTTTTGTTTAGTACTGAAGGATCTGTAACAACTGAAGACTTGTTCTTCAGCTGTTCTCTATCAGCAGTTGTTAATCCTTTTATTTCAGCTGATTTGAAATGCTTTTCAGTTGTTGTAACTTGCCTTCAGTACTTGAAGTACTTTGAGGGAAACATCTGAAGGACTCAGCTTCATGTGCTTATCAGTAACTAACCCATCAGCCAATTGATTTGCTTAGGTATCAACACGTATTCATCTTGTGATTTTGGGAAATCACTTGAGGATGATGCACATGATGATGTGGTTTGGAAATGCTTTCACCTTTAGATTTTACTATTGGTTTTGGAGTAAAATCTGTTGGTGGTGCAATGTGGTTGTAACCAATTCCAAACTTCACATTCGAAGCAGATTGCTTGCTGAGCAGCATTTCAAATCCCTTGCAGGATGACACCCCGGTCACACTCAACTTGGGTAACTGCAAGTTTTCTTTGAGTACTCTATGGTTCTCAAGAATGACCTCTAGCTTAGCCTTTTTATCATTAATTGGCATTTAAGCTTATAAATCTCATCATCTTTATCCTTAATAACAGACTCATATTCAGCTTTTCTTTTGGAAAGGTTTTGCTCAAGTTCTAAATTTTGATTTATTAAAGCTACATTTGCCTCTCTAATAGAGAAATGCATCTATGCAAGATTCAGAACAAAGCTTGGCCTTAGCCTCAGAGGATACTTGGGTTACCTGTGAAGAAGATGCATTGGAGCATGAACTCTCAGTAGATTCCAGGGCCATGAGAGCTAGATTCCCAAAAGGATGTTCACCACCATGTTGACCATCACCAGCAAATAAATGCTCTACCAGAGAGATCATCTGGTAAACTGCTCCAGTCATAATGCCAGGGGGAGAGAAGCTGTGATGAGGTTGTGATTGAGATGATTGAGATGGTAGAGGCTCAGGTAATGCTTGTGGTTGTTGTGCAATAGGAGCTTGAACTGGATTTGGCTGAGGCATGTAATGGCAGGGATAAGGATATGACATTGTACCCTGAGGGACAAAATATGCAGGAGATATAGTGTTGTGATGATGACCCGAACTAGTAGGATGTTGCCCTCTGTTTTGTTGAATTACTTGGAAACGTCACAAAGGGTGCAGAGGAGTTAGATCCAGATGATCTACACTCTCTTGCAAAGTGCCCAAGCCTGTGGTATTTGTGACACCTCAACTTACTCTTGTCAAAACCAACTTTGGTTTTGCCAGAGAGTCCAGGGAATTTCCTACCAGTTCTCTTGTAGAATTTTTGAGACCTGATATTAATCAAGGCCATTTGGCTTAGAATATCCATCTCTTCTAAGTCATCATCAGCAATACCCTTCAGATCATCCATGATGAAGCACAAGTTGTCACTATTACAGCGAGACTGACTATCAACACCAACAAATGCATGATCAGGACTATTAAGAGAAATCTATATGCTCATATAATTTCTTTCAGATGCAGCATATTCTGACTCATGACCAACCAAGGCAGTGTTCCCTGGTAGAAAGTCATCAGTGAGCTTTCCTGATGATGCCAGTTCCTTTTCTGCTCTATCTCTCTTTCAAATGTAAGCAGTTTCCCATGGAGTTGGGTGAGAGATAGGCTATCCAGATTTGCACTGGAGCGTAGGACAATAGTGTATGTGTCCCATCTCTCAGGCAGTGATCTGAGGAATCTGTTGTTCATCTGGCTATTGGTGTATTCATGTTTGACCATTTTCAGCTTAGAGATCAAACAGAAAAAATGCTCAAACTGTTGAGTCAGTGTCTCACCCTTCCTATGAGAGAATGTCTCATATTGTTAGGCAAGGATTTCTCTGTGTTTGCTAAGACCTCATCAGTTCCACCGAATTGCTCCTTCAATGCATTCCAGAGATCATGAGCAGTTTCATGATGCATAAGCCCTGAATAGATTTCATTAGGCAGAGCCATGACCAGAATACCATGCGCTTTAGCATCAATCTCAAACAGTTTCCGATCCTCATCTGAGTATTGTTCCTTCTTCTTTGGAACCATTTGATGTTTTCCAGATTGTTCACCATAGGCTTGTGTGGACCATGTACCACAGATGTCCACAACCTGAACTGTTAACAGACAGGTGATGAAGCATTCTTCATTTCCATATGTTATACTCAGTCCTAACCAGCATCGGAGGCTTGGTTGAGGAACCGGTATTATGAGGGTCATTAAAAGGAGTAGTCATTCTCAGATTCAACTAAATTCAATTAAGTTTTAACAGATTTAGAACAAAACACAAACAAAACCAATAGAACCAAGAGAAAACTCAAAGCAGATAACGAAAGCAACAAGAGATTCAATTATTATAACCAATTCTTGCAAATATGCTAATTCAATCAAACATAGATATCGAATAGCAGTTTCAATGATCAATTGTTAGATCAATCAATGATTAACCTGCTCTGATACCATTTGATAGGATCGGTGATCTAAGTTGATTGATTAGAGAGTATCGCAGCGGAATTCAAACAATGAATTAGACAATTCACAAGAACACAATTGATATTCAATGTAAGAGTAAACGGGTATAGAGAGAAGGAATTCTGCAAATAGAATATTTCATTCATATGCTTTCGTGGTGGCAAAATGTCACACGTACAATTAGGTCAACATCTCTTATATAGGAGATATGACGTCTGCTGATGTCACTTGATAGTGACATCTAATAGATTTATTCAACTACTAAAAGTTAACACAACTACTAAAGATGTCAGACAGCTGACATCTTCTTACAAAAATACCAGTGTTAACTATCACTACAACTACTGAAAAGAAACTACTGAAACAACAACGACTGAAGAACATACTCTTCAGTCGTTTTACAAGTACTGAATAAATATAAACTACTGAACGGAAACCATCATAACAACTGAAGAATGCTTCTTCAGCTGTTGTGACAAACTCTAAAGGCTTCAGTACTTGGACTTCTTGAACTTCAGTTGTTGTCATCAGCTGATGTCTTCAGTCTTTGTAGTTCAGCTGTTGATCTTCAGTACTTTAGTCTTCAGCTGTTGATCTTCAGACTTTGGTTTTTCAGTAGTTGAAGTCTTCAGTACTTTAGTCTTCAGCTGTTGATCTCAGACTTTGTCAAACACTGATCAAGTCTTCAGCAGTTGTTGTGATGTCTTGTGGGACTTAAAGGTTTTTCTGATCTAGCTCATTGGTTCTTTTGGTCCAACAGGAGGAGAAGAGATTATACATGATCTTACAGACAGGCAGCTCGCTGAACTATTCAAATTGAATCCTGAAGAGCTTGTCAAGATGCTCCAGAAGTTGACATTGTGAGTGATGATGAGCTAAAAGACGTGGATGAAATCAAGATATAGGATGTCACTACAGAGCACTATCCATAGTACACTGTCCCGGAAGGACATGTTATCCCCAATTTGGGTGAAACATTTGGCAGTGGTACTTTTGAGAAGTTGGATATAGTGGAGAAAGAAAAAGAGAAAAAAGAAAGCACAGCCCAAGCTTCGGATGCTAATGTTGATATCAAGAAAGCTGAATGGGCAGCTTGTTTTGCACATATAAAAGCACAACGCGTGCCCCCAAAGCAAAATGCCTACACAAAGCTTTATCGAGTCAAAAGACATCAGAAAGTGTTGGCAAGATTACAACATGGGCATATTATGAAGATTTGGATGTTTATGCTGCGAAAAGGGAAAAATGGATTGAGTACTTCAGATATCCTCATGATCTGAAGACTCTCCCGATTTGAGCTCAACCGATTGGCAGGCTCAGATTTGTTGTATGCTAATCCAATAAAGATGTTAGGTGGTTTGAGGCTGCATCAAAGAAGGAATACCATACCAGATGCGTAAACTTCAGATCTCAATAACTGTAACACCCGGTTATTTTTAAAGATGAAGAAAGAAGAATAAAGTGAAGGAAAAAAAGAAAATGAAATAAACCTAAGTCTAGGGGTTAAAAGTGACAAAAAGGACAAAATCTTTGAAAAGTTGGTGATAAAGGTGGCATGGCCGCCCATCACCCTCTCTACATACAAATTCTCGGATATTTTTAGAGAGAGAGAGAGTGAGTACTAGGCAGAAAAGTTTCGATTCTTAAAGAACAGGAATAAGAAGTTCGAATTCAAGGTAAGAATTTGTGATTTTTGAGTGTTCTTCACTGGTTTTATCCACGGGTTTATGCTTATGTGTGTTTGTATGTGTTCGGTTATGTTTTTAGTGGGTTTTTAGGCGGTTGAACTCAATTACAGACGAGTTTGAAAGAAGCCATACTCAAGAGCTATAAAGGTGAGTTCTAGAACCCCTCTTTTACTAGTTTTTAACTGTTTTGGGGTTGGAAATGCATGAATGTATATTTTCATTAAACTGGGTTTTAAACCCGTATGTATGAATGTGTGTATGCTATGACTATGATGTGATGTTGGGCTATGTTCATGCTTGTTGATGTTATGGTTGTGTTTCTAAGGCTTAGGATGTAAGATTTAAGCTTAGAACATGATAAATGGTGCTTGGGAACTGAGATATGATGTTTAGGACTCATATGTTTAAGTTTTAAAATCTGCCTAAGTATGCAGAAGTAATGCGGATGAGAAATGGAAAGTCAATGTGGATGAACAGTCAATGCGGATGAACATTGACTAAGTATGGGAAATGCAGATGAGTAATGGAAAGTCAATGCGGATGAACATTGACTAAGTATGGGAAATGCGGATGAGTAATGGAAAGTCAATACGGATGAACAGTTAATGTGGATGAGCATTAACCATTAAGTAAGTCAATGCGGATGAGTAATGGAAAAGAAATGCGAATGAAGGAAAAGAAATACGGATGAACTATAACAAATGCAGATGAAGAAAAAGGACAAATGCGGATGACACTTAGAGAATTTTTTGACTTTTGGGGGAAGAGTGAATTTAGGCTTTGACTTGGAAATTCTGAAGGCCCATGTAAGTTGACTTTTTGAGGTCATAGATGATGTGATGAGCAGATGATATGATGTATGATTGATGCTTTTGCAAGATGGTATATATGATGAATGTTATGTATGTATGATGCCTTGTATGATGATGTTGACTGTGTATGATGAAGTTCCTTATTATGTATGTTTATTTTCCCATGGCTTTATGTTGAATGTTAATGAATAAAATGAAAGTAGTATGTAAAGTAAAGTGGAAGATAATTAAAAGAGGAACATGATGAATGAATGCATGCATTAATGAACATTGGAAAGTAAAGAACGCGTTGCAAGCCTTGTATGTGGAACACGCCCCATGTAGGGTGTTAGTCCAACGGTGTGTGGGTTAGCTACCCCAGAAGGATGCACATCGGGGTCTTTCTTTATGATTGACCATTTGTATAGAACCTTTGTCTCTTACCCTAGATACTGTGGCCACGCTGCTGTGCGCCATGACGGAAGGTCTATGATAGACTTCGGCCCAGTATCCGCTTTATGCATGACAGTGGGTATAAGACATGACAATGGTACACCTGAACTTACCCTAGGTACTGTGGCCAGGCTGCTGTGCGCCATGACGGAAGGTCTATGATAGACTTCGGCCCAGTACCAGCTTTATGCATGACGGTAAGGTAAAGTTCATGGTTTTTGATGGAATGAAAATATGTAATGATGAACGTTGAATGAAAGTAAGAAAGTATGAATGAATGAGAATGAAATTAATGAAAGTGAATGGTAATGATGTACGATGACTGAACGAAAGTTAACGAACGAATGATGAAGATAATAATGATATTATCTATGTGTACGTATGATGTGTGATCACATGTAAAAGTAAAGAACGGTTTTAATGAATGTACCGTATGTTTTATTATAAAACTAGAACTCACTCAACAACGTTAACTTTTTATGCATTTTCTAGTTGACAGGTGAGCATTGTTGAGGATGGCGCGGGGCAGCTACTTGGCATTTTGGATGGCATTCTTTAGTTACTGTTTTTGCATTGTAATACGAACAAATGAAAATGTGTAATGAATGATTGTATTAACTTGCAAAAGCACTTATTATGAAATGAAAAGTTATTTAAATGTTCCGATGTGATGTTTATGAAAGTTAAATGTAATTATATGTTTTATGTGCAATGATTGACCAGCTGTGAGTGTCCCAGGAACGGGGCCTTACAAGTTGGTATCTAAGCTAAAGTTTAAGTGAAACGGGTAAAAGTTCAAATAAACCTAAACTTAAACTGAAAATGGGACATAAAGGGAAGGGATGCCAGTCCGAGTAGCTGCGCTCCATAAGGTATTTTCTTAATGATTAACCGGTATTACATGTGCATGTTACGTGGTTTATGTGTTGCTGGTAAATTTAGATACTGATGTAGTCAGGATAGGTATTGCTTGGGGTATGAAGAGTAAAGCGAGTGGCTAATCACAACTGGCCACTATAATTAGGGACTTACTATACTTGACATAAGCTGAGTGTTCCCTTCAATGACCGTGTTGGTGTTTAAATCTTTTAGTGTGGGTTTGAGGATGGCCGGTGGTAGATCATCTAAAGCTTCACGTGGTGGAGGTCGTGGTGCTGAACCACGGGTTACGAGAGGAAGGCCTAGAGCCGAAAAGGTGGTTCACAAAGAACCGAGACCCCTCATCCGGAGGGCGGTGATGAGAGTGCCAATCTGAGAGCCTCAGTAAAAGAGGCTCTTGTGGAAGAAGTTCATCACGTCATGTAGACAATCTTACCGTCTGTGGTGACCGAAGTTATCAAGGCTGTGAGGGAAGGAGAAAGAAAGGAAACAAGTAGACCTACGGGTGAAAGAAGACAGCCCGAGACTGAGACGGTTTTGTCTGATGACGAAGAAGAAGAGGAAGAAGAAGAGCCTGTGTCAGAGGTAGCATGAGGCTGTAACTGCGGGGCGTTTCAGTGATGCAAGCCCCCTACTTTTGATGGTAACGACACAGCTGCTACTGCTCACCGGTGGGTGAGAGAAATGGAAGCTATTTTGAACATCAGCGAGTGCCGGGAGAATCAGAAAGTGAAATTCGCTGCCCACTCTTTCGTGGACTCAGCTTTATGCTGCTGGACAATATTGTCCAAGCTGAGGGTAGTCAGGCTATTAGGAGGATGAGATGGTCCGAGTTGAAAAAGTTGGTGATTGAGGAGTTTTGTCCTCACAGGAGATGGACAAGGTTGAGAGGGAGCTCTTGCAGTTGGAGGCGGGGACGATGACATCAGCAGTACAACACCAAGTCAATGAGATGGCATGTCTGGTGCCGGACCAAGTGACGCCATTGTCACAAAAGATTAAGAGGTACATTTAGGGCTTGCCAGCGGATATCCGCAGGCACATGATCGTCGCCGGCCGAGCACGTTTAGGTCGGCGGTGGATTTGGCAGGGAGGTTGTATGATGAGAGAGCTGTGTTGGTGGTGGCTGAAGGTAGCAAGAAAGGGAGTGGTGACTAGAATTGGAATGGGAAAAGGTTTGGTTGAGGTGGTGCTCCGACGAGTAACAAGAAGGCACGTGTGGATGACCGTCGTGTGGTCACATCTGGTGCTGGGTCAAGGAAGTGTGGCAGATGTGGAAAGGAGCATATTAGAGAATGTAGGCTGGGATCAAACTTGTGCTTCAAATGCGGGAAGATGGGGCATATGGCAAGGGACTGTCGTACGGTCTAATGTTTTAACTGTGGCGTGGAGGGCCATATGAGTAGAGACTGTAAGAAGCCAAGGGCTGAGGGTTCTGGGGTGAAGAAGACTGGAGGTGAAGGACCGAGGGCAAGTGCCAGGGCGTTTACGATGATGCAGGAGGAGGCTAGGATGGACTCTGATGTTGTGTCAGGTACGTTTTTAGTAAACCAAACTTTAGCCTCTGTGTTATTTGATTCTGGTACTAGTAAAAGTTTCATTTCTGCTGCTTTCTGTGCTAAATTTTCTATTAGTAGTAAGATTATAGATGCGCCCTTTCATGTAGAAACTGCCATAGGTAAGTCTACCAGGATTTTTGAAATGATAGAAGGACGCGATGTGGAATTAGAAGGTCACAAGTTTCCTGTTAGACCATTCGTGATGACCTTAGGTGGTTTTGATGTGGTTCTTGGGATGGATTGGTTAGCGGATCACGAGGTGAACATTGTGTGTCGCAAGAAGATGATTCATTTAACAGCGCCTGACGGGAGTTCGGTAACGGTTTATGGGGATCGGGTCACGACGATCCCGAAAGTGATTTCGATGGCGGTGGCGGGAAAGTGTATGAGGCATGGATGTAGCGCCTACTTGGCTTATGTGAAGGATGTGGAAATGCCAACACCATAACTGTCTGATGTACCGGTTGTGTGTGACTTCCCAGATGTGTTCCTAGAAGACTTATCAGGAGTGTCACCTGACCGAGAGATCGAGTTTCAGATTGATTTGATACCGAGTGCCCAACCTGTTGCCAAGGCACCGTATCGGTTGGCTCCGACTGAGATGAAAGAGTTGATGGAGCAATTGCAAGAGCTGCTTGATAAGGGTTTATTAGGCTGAGTATCTCTCCCTGGGGTGCTCCGATCTTATTTGTGAAGAAGAAAGACGATAGCATGAGGATGTGTATAGACTACCGTGAGTTGAACAAGTTGACGATGAAGAATCTGTACCCGTTACCGAGGATTGACGATTTGTTTGATCAGCTTCAAGGTGCCAGTTGGTTCTCAAGGATAGACCTTTGATCTGGTTACCATCAGTTGAAAGTGAAGGAGCATGATATCCCTAAAACATCTTTTCGCACGCGTTATGGTCATTACGAGTTTCTTGTCATGTCTTTTGGTTTGATCAATGCGTTGGTTGCTTTTATGGATTTGATGAATCGAGCGTGTCAGCTGATGTTAGATAAATCAGTGATTGTGTTATCGATGATATCTTGATTTATTCCAAGAGTGAAGAGGAGCATTCCGGTCACATACGAGAGGTGTTGGAAAAGTAAAGAAGGGAGAAGTTGTATGCTAAATCTCTAAGTGCGCATTCTAGTTGCGCGAAGTTCAGTTTTTGGGTCACGTGGTGAATCCCGAGGGGATTATGGTGGACCCAACAAAGGTGGATGCAGTGATGCAGTGGAAGTCTCCAAAGATTCCATCCGAGATTCGTAGTTTCTTTGGTTTGGCGGGCTATTACAGAAGATTCATTCAAGACTTTTCTAAGATCGCTTCTCCACTAACCAAATTGACTCGGGAAGATGTAAGTTTGTATGGGGTCAAGCTCAAGAGAAGGCGTTCGGGGAATTAAAGATGAGGTTGACTTAAGCTCATGTTCTATCATTACCCGATGGTAGTGAAGATCTGGTGGTTTATTTTGATGCTTCCTACTCGGGGTTGGGGTGTGTGTTAATGCAAAGGGGAAAAGTTATAGCCTATGCGTCCCGACAGTTAAAGGTTCATTAGGTCAATTATCCTACTCATGACTTGGAGCTAGCAGTTGTGGTCTTTGCGTTAAGGATTTGGAGGCACTACCTTTATGGGAAGAAGTGCATCATATTCACTAACCACAAGAGCTTGAAGTACTTCTTTGAGCAGAAGGACCTGAACATGAGGCAAAGATGATGGTTGGAGCTCATAAAGGATTATGATTGCGAGATCCATTATGGTCCGGGCAAAGCCATGTGGTGGCGGACACCCTTAGCAGAAAAGAGAGACCTGAGCCGATTTAGGTGAAAGCTTACCAGTTGATTATGACCTCTGATGTGATGAAGCAAGTCAAAGAGTTTCAAGATGAGGCATTGAAAGAAGACCATCTTAACTCGAAAGAATGAGAGATCTAATTCCAGAATTAGGTGAAAACACACTTGGTGTTAAGACCCAATTCAGGCGGATATGGATTCCTCGTTATGGGGATCTACGTATGAAGATTATGGATGAAGCTCACAAGACTCGGTACTCTATTCATCCGGTGCTACAAAGATGTATCAAGATATGAAGATAGACTATTGGTGGTCGGGTACGAAGCGTGATGTGGTAGAGTATGTGAGTAAGTGCCTTGCTTGCAAGTGAAAACGGAGCATCAAAAGCCGTATGGAAAGATCCAACCGTTTGATATACCGGAGTGGAAGTGGGAGCACATCACCATGGATTTCATTACAAAGCTGCCGTGTACCCCAAAAGGGTATGGTGCCATATGGGTGATAGTTGACCGTTTGACGAAGAGTGCTCACTTCCTACTGATCCGCGAGACATATTCATCTAAGAGGTTGGCGGATCTATTCATCAAGGAAATTGTAACTTGTCATGGTGTGCGAGTGTCTATTGTGTCTAATCCTGACACTCGGTTACCTCTAAATTTTGGAAGAAATTCCACGACGCGATGGGGACGAGGTTACATATTAGCACAGCTTATCAGCCCTAAATGGATGATCAATCGGAACGGACTATTTAGATGCTGGAATATATGCTCCGGGCATGCGTCATTGATTTCGGAGGAAGTTGGGATGACCACTTACCGTTAGTTGAGTTCTCATACAACAACAGCTATCATGCCAGTATTGGTATGCCCCCTTATGAGATGCTATACGGTAGGATATGCCGAACACCCATGTGTTGGGGTGATATTGGTCGGAAAGAATTAGGAAGCGTCGAGGTGATCGAGGCTATGACTGAGAAGCTTGACAAGATCAAAGCCTTCATGAAGGCAGCCAAAGATAGACAGAAGTCGTACGCTGATAAACGACGCAGACCGATCGAGTTCCAGGTGGGTGACAGAGTTATGTAGAAAGTCTCACCTTGGAAGGGTATCATTCGGTTTCGAAATCGGGACAAGTTGAGCCCGAGATACATAGGGCATTTCCGAATCATTGCCAGAGTAGGAGAGGTGGTCTATAGGTTGGAGTTACCAGATGAGCTAAGTGAAATTCACCAAACATTCCATGTATCTCATATGAGGAAATGTTTAGCAGATGAGGGTATGGTTGTACCACTAGAAGATATCGAGGTAGATGAACAGCTCAATTATGTGGAGCAACCAGTGGTGATCATTGATCGTAAAGAGAAGAGGTTAAGGAATAAAGTGGTTCCTCTTGTGCGTGTACAGTGGAAGCACAAGAAGGGATCCGAGTCTACGTGGGAGACTGAAGAAGAGATGAGACAACATTACCCACGATTGTTTGAGGAATAACAGGTTTCGGGGATGAAACCTACATAAGGGGGTGGACTTGTAACACCTCGTTATTTTTTAAAGACGAAGAAAGAAGAATAAAGTGAAGGAAAAAGAAGGAAAAGAAATAAAACCCAAGTCTAGGGGTTAAAAGTGAAAAAAAGACAAAATCATTGAAAAGTTGGTGATAAAGGTGGCATGGCCGCACATCACCCTCTCTACACACAAATTCTCGGATATTTTTAGAGAGAGAGAGAGAGTAGTAGAGCAGAAAAGTTTCGGTTCTTGAAGAACAGGAAGAAGAAGTTCGAATTTAAGGTAAGAATTCATGATTTTTGAGTGTTCTTCACTGGTTTTATCCTCGGGTTTATGCTTATGTGTGTTTGTATGTGTTCGGGTATGTTTTTAGTGGGTTTTTAGGCGGTTGAACTCAATTATAAACAAGTTTGGAAGAAGCCATACTCAAGATCTGCAAAGGTGAGTTCTAGAACCCCTCTTTTACTGGTTTTTAACTGTTTTGGGGCTGGAAATGCATGAATGTATATTTTCATTAAACTGAGTTTTAAACCCGTATGTATGAATGTGCGCATGTTGTGACTATGATGTGATGTTGGGCTATGTTTATGCTTGTTGATGTTATGGTTGTGTTTCTAAGGCTTAGGATGTAAGACTTAAGCTTAGAACATGATAAGTGGTGCTTGGGAACTGAGATTTGATGTTTAGGACTCATATGTTTAAGTTTTAGAATCTGCCTAAGTATGCAGAAGTAATGCGGATGAGCAATGGAAAGTCGATGCGGATGAACATTGACTAAGTATGGGAAATGCAGATGAGTAATGGAAAGTCAATGCGGATGAACATTGACTAAGTATGGGAAATGCGGATGAGTAATGGAAAGTCAATATGGATGAACAGTTAATGCGGATGAGCATTAACCATTAAGTAAGTCAATGCGGATGAGTAATGGAAAGTCAATGCGGATAAACAGTCAATGCGGATGAACATTCACCATTAAGTAAGAGAAATGCGGATGAGTAGTGGGAAATGCGGATGAAGTAAAAGAAATGCAGATGAAGGAAGAGAAATGCGGATGAAGGAAAAGAAATACGGATGAACTATAACAAATGCAGATGAAGAAAAAGGACAAATGCGGATGAACACTTAGAGAATTTTCTGACTTTTGGGGAAAGAGTGAAATTTAGGCTTTGACTTGGGAGATTCTCGGGGCCCATGTAAGTTGACTTTTTGAGGTCATAGATGATGTGATGGCATGATGATATGATGTATGATTGATGCTTATGCACGATGGTATATATGATGAATGTTATGTATGTATGATGCCCTATATGATGATGTTGACCGTGTATAATGATGTTCCTTTTATGTATGTTATTTTCGCATGGCTTTATGTTGAATGTTAATGAATGAAATGAAAGTATTATGTAACGTAAAGTGAAAGATAATGAAAAGAGGAACATGATGAATGAATGCATGCATTAATAAATGTTGGAAAGTATAGAAGGCCTTGCAAGCCATGTATGTGGAACACGCCCCAATGTAGGGTGTTAGTCCAACGGTGTGTGGGTTAACTACCCCGGAAGGATGCACATCGAGGTCTTTCTTTGTGATTGACCATTTGTATAAAACCTTTTTCGCTTACCCTAGATATTGTGGCCAGGCTGCTGTGCGCCATGACAGAAGGTCTGTGATAGACTTCGGCCTAGTATCCACTTTATGCATGATGGTGGGTATAGCACATGAGAATGGCAAACCTGAACTTACCCTAGGTACTGTGGCCAGGCTGCTGTGCGCCATGACGGAAGGTCTATGTTAGACTTCGGCCCAGTTCCAGCTTTATGCATGACGGTAGGGTAAAGTTCATTGTTTTTAATGGAATGAAAAGATGTAATGATGAACGTATGAATGAAAGTAAGAAAGTATGAATGAATGAGAATGAAATTAATGAAAGTGAATGGTAATGACGTACGATGAATGAACGAAAGTTAATAAATGAATGATGAAGATAATAATGATATTATCTATGTATACGTATGATGTGTGATCACATGCAAAAGTAAAGAACGGTTTTAATGAATGTACCATATGTTTTATTATAAAACTAGAACTCACTCAGCAACGCTGACTTTTTATGCATTTTTCCAGTTGACAGGTGAGCATTGCTGAGGATGGCACGGGGCAGCTACTTGGCATTTTGGATGGCATTCTTTTATTACTGTTTTTGCATTGTGATGCGAACAAATGAAAATGTGTAATGAGTGATTGTATTAATTTGCAAAAGCATATATTATGAAATAAAAAGTTATTTAAATGTTCTGCTGCAATATTTTATGAAAGTTAAATGTAATTATATGTTTTATATGCAATGATTGACTAGCTGTGAGCGTCCCGGGAACGGGACCTTACAATAACCTAAGAGGTTCATTCATAAGTCTGAAGTTGACCCTATATCTGGAAAGCCTAAAGTAGTGCTGAAGTGGAGTCCTCCGCGCACAATGTCCAAGATTCCCTTACGGGAAATGCCTCAGGACTTCACTCCACACTTCAAATGGTGGTATTATGACTGGAGGATAGGGGAAGCGGTCATAGTTTTGAATAGAGATGGGAAAATAGAAACTATCAAGGTATTTGATCCAATATGGCTAACTAACTTGTCGGCTGAAGATATCTATACTTTATACAAGTGGCCACTGTTCTATGACACGCAGGACATAGTACAAGCTCTTCAATTTCAATATGTTATAAGGCTCTGCTTTGCATTCGAGGTACATGCAGGAGTCACAAGAGAAGAAAAGTACAAGAAGTTTCAAGAACATGTGAAGAATGTTAGACGATAGAGTAAACTAGGTCCAAGGAGGAGTTTGTAGATACATGTGTACCTAGTTTATATGCTTAAATGTAAAAGTCTTTCATGTCTTACATATGTGTAATTTGACAAAGTAATGAAATATGATTTATGCTTTGATGTTTATTTATATTTAATTCATATGTATGAACTTCTTATATAGGTTTGAGGTTGTTGTGCACAATTCTAAGTCAATAATGATTGAGTAATGTGTTCAACCTAGTCGGATGAGTATTCATGCTAATGGCCCATACTTATGGACCATGCGCATGAATATATCATGCTTATGGACCAGTCGCATGACTGAACCAGGAGACTGGATCAGTCGTATGATTGAGACAAAAGTTGACTTAGTCGCACGATTGAACCTTCAGTCGTGCGTATGGATCAATCGCATGATTCAGTCGCTTGACTGAACCATGCTAATGGTTCAGTCGTACGAATGGAAACCACTAACCTATAAATATCACCTAATTCGTGAAAAAAAAGACTTTGAGAGATATTTCGAATACACATAAACCCTAGCCGTCTAGAGCGTCCCAAACAGCCTGTCCAAGTTGATAGTTTGTTCATGATCGATTCCTACCCATTCTTAACGTTTAGCTCGATCTTATATCGATCAGGTTATCATTCTCACTGATTGGATCGCCAATCAAATAGGATTCCACATTATTTGATTCTGTATAAACACAGAATCAGTTAGTACTCCGTACGTACACGGTCCTAATAGTCCCGTATACGTAGTGCCTCCAAATCTTTAACGCGAAGACCACAAATGCTAGCTCCAAGTCATGAGTAGGGTAATTAACCTCATGAACCTTCAATTGTCAGGATGTGTAAACTATAACCTTCCTTCGCCGCATCAACATGCAACCCAAACCCGAATAAGATGCGTTTGAGTAGACCACCAAATCCTCGCTTCTTTCAGGTAATGACAAGACAGGAGCTTATGTCAACCTTACCTTTAACTCTTCAAAAGCCTTTTCTTACTCTCAACCCCATACAAACCTTACATCTTTATGGGTCAGTTTGGTCAATGGAGAAGCTATCTTAAAAAAGTCTTGAATGAATCTCCTATAATAACCCGACAACCCCAAAAAACTACAAATCTCGGATGGTATCTTTGGAGACTTCCACCATAATCCTTTCAGGATTCACCATGTGACCAAAAAACTAAACTTCGCGTAACCAGAACGCACACTTAGAGAATTGGCATGCAGATTCTCCTTTCTCAGCGTCTCTAACACCTCACGAATGTGACCGACATGCTCTTCATCGCTCTTCGAATAAATCAGGATATGATCGATGAACACAATCACTGATTTATCCAACATCGGCCGACACACTAGATTCATCAAATCCATAGAAGCAGCTTGCGTGTTGGTTTAACCAAAAGACATCACAAGGAACTTGTAATGTCCATAACGTGTGCGAAAAGCTGTTTTTGGAATATCTTGCTCCTTCACCTTCAACTGATGGTAACCAAATCGAAGGTCTATCCTCGAGAACTAACTAGCACCTTGGAGCTGGTCAAACAAATCATCAATCCTCAGTAACAGGTTGGTTCTTTACCGTCAACTTATATAACTCACGGTAGTCAATTCACATCCTCATACTACTGTCCTTTTTCTTAACAAATAAGGCCAGAGCACCCCAAGGAGAGATACTTGGTCTAATAAACCCCTTATGAAGCAACTCTTGCAGTTGTTCCATTAGTTTCTTCATCTCTAAGGGAGCTAAACGATATGGTGCCTTAGAAACAGGTGGGCACCGGGTATCAGGTCAATCTAAAACTCGATCTTATGGTCCAGCGACATACCTGGTAAGTCTTCTGAGAACACGTCTGGGAACTCACACACAACCGGTACATCAGATATGGTGTCAGTGTATCAACATCCTTCATGTAGGCCAGGTAGGCACTACATCCATACCTCATACACTTTCCTGCCACCGCCATCGAAATTACCTTTAGAATCGTAGTGACGCGATCACCATAAATTGTCACTGAGCTCCCGTCAGGCACTATCAGTCGAATCATCTTCTTACGACATACGATATTTGCCTCGTAGGCCGCTAATAGTCCATTCCTTGGACTACATCAAACCCGCTTAAGGTCATTACAAATAGTCTAGCAGGAAACTTATGACCTTCTAGTTCTACATCACAACCTTCTATTAGATCAACAATCCGGGTAGACTTACCTATGGAAGTTTCTACATCTAAGGGCTTATCAATACTCTTACTACTAACAGGAAAATTAGCACAGAAAGTAGCAGAAATAAAACTCTTACTAGCACTAGAATCAAATAACATAGAAGCTAGAGTTTGATTTACTAGAAATGTACATGACAACATCGGGGTCCGTCCTAGCCTCCTCCTAAGTCATCGTGAAAGCTCTGGAATTTTCTTTCTGCCCTTCAGTCCTGACCTTCTTCCCTGCCCCAGAACTATCAGCCCTTGGCTTCTTGCACTCCCTGCTCATGTGACCCTATTCGCCACAATTATAACACCTCCTTACCCCACAGTTTTTCGCCACATGTCCAATCCTCCACACTGAAAATAGACATTGGATTCCAATCTACACTCCCCAATATGCTCTTACCACACTTGCCACACCTTTTCATCCCCACGCTGGGTGTGATCATATGATGGTCATCTACCCTCACGACCTTGTTGTTTAGAGCGGCCTCGCCATATCCAAACATCTTCCTGTTCCAATTCTGGTCTCCACCACCCTTCTTACTCACCTTTGCCACCACCACCTCTCGCTCATCATACAACGTTCCCTCCAGATCAACCACCGACGATCATATGCCTACGGATATCCGCCGACAATCCTTGGATATACCTCTTGATCTTTTGTGACATAGGCGTCACCTGATCCGGCACTAGCTGTGCCATCTCGTTGAACTTAGTGCTGCTAGTGTGTCATGGTTCCTGCTTCCAACTGCAACAACTCCCTCTTAACCTTGTCGAGCTCCCTATGAGGATAAAATTCCTGAATCACCAACATCTTTAGCTCACTCCATCTCATCCTACCAATCGCCCTACTACCCTCGGCTTGGACGTTATTGTCCCACCAACCCAGAGCCGAGTCCACAAACGAGTGAGCGGAAAACTTCACCTTCTGATCTTCCCGGAACTCATTGATATCAAGAACAACATCCAAGTCCCTCACCCATTGGTGAGCAGCAGCAGTAGTGCCATTGCCATCGAAAGTCGAGGGTTTGCATCTCTGAAATGCCCCATATTTATAGCCTCGTGCACATGATAATCTTCTTCCTCATCACTAGAGACAACTATCTCAGTCTCTGGTTGCTCCCTCTCCCAGATGACCTATTCCTCTCCTTCCCTCACAACCTTAATCACTTCGGTCACAACAGATGGTAAAATAATCTACATCACCTAGTGAACTGCTTCCATCACTGCCTCCTTCACTAAGGCCCTCAAGTTAGCATGTAGCTTGGCACCAGTACCAGAGCAAGCGACATAGATCCCATATGTTTGGTCAGTCACAAAGACTAGACCCCTGTGTGTATCCTTACGGGTTAGCTAAAGCACACACAATTGAGCTAACGAAATTTTAGAGTCATGCACCTCCTTACATTTTCTTGCAAGACTTTTCATCATTCATTATGCATGCATTCTTTCTTTCTTTACGTTCCATTTTTCATTCATCATTAATTTTTGCTTTTATTGTATAATACTTTACGTTCATTGATATTAACATACCATGCAAAGCCACAGAAATATACATAATAAGGAATATAAAGAAGACATAACATAAACATACATGACATCATCATACATATTGCAATCAGCATCATACATCATCATATAATCACCTTGCATCATCCCCAGGAACATCCCAAGTCATAGCCTAAAATTTCCTTTTCCCCCAAAATTTCAAAAACTTTTCTAAGTCGTTAGGCGCATGAGCACTATGCAGGCGCATGACCTTTTAGGCGCATGGAAACACTTAGGCACAAGGGAAACGTTTGGGCGCATGGGCACTATTTGGGAGCATCACCCAACACTTAGTCTGCTTAGGCAATTCACTGGGCGCATGGGCAATATGCAGGTGTATGGATTCCCGGGCGCATGGACACTTAACCAATTTTGGCATATATTCTAGGCAAATGGAACTATTTGGGTGATTGGGTTTTTAGGCGTTTGGAGAAACACTTAGGCCATTCAACCGTTGAGCGCAAGGCCACATTTAGGCGTATGGGCATCCAACTTAGGCTAATCGACATCACTCAGTCCCCCAACATCATAATTTCATCATGTTCAAATCTTAGTACTAGTATTCTATGTGACATCCGGTAAATTTCCGTTACCAAACTCCGTTAGTTCCGTTAAGTCTTGCATACACGTGTCGTAAACACACACTAGTTGTCGTTTAACGTTGGTGACCTAATAAAAATTAATAATGCTAAATTAATGATAATCTAATTGATTATGTGATTATTGTGTTATGTTTATGTGTTTGCATGTTTTAAATGTTAATTAGAAAATTAATCGCGTAACGCGGAAACGTGCCTATTTATTCGTATCTCTTGTGTTTTTATAAAGATAAATATATAAAGATTTTCATAGTTTATATCTTTATATTATTAAGTTAAAAACACTTTACATAGAGTTTAAAGCCTAGTTTTTATAAAATACAAATTACAAGGGCTTAAAGGGTAAATATGAAAATTAAAATTAAACAAAACACCCAAACCCTAGCCCCCACCCCAAATCGACCGCGATTTCACCCTCACACCCCTCTCCCTTGCGATTTCGACCTAGAACAAGCATCAAAGCATCGATTTTGTTCGATTACAAGGCATACAACACGTAGGAATCATCAATTGCAAGTTAACACACGTTTAAAGGTTAGATTTTTCAAGTTTTTGTGAGTTGTTCATGATGGTCGAACCTAAAATCGTTTATGGATGTTCATGGAGTCGAAATTGATGTTATTGATGATGTTAGTATGTTAGTTGGATTGAATACATGTTGTTTAACGTTGATTATGTATGAATTGTATGTTTCTAGTGGATTGATCATGAACTTTAATTTTATGCAAACCCTAATTTGAAATTAGCATGATTATGAGAAGTTGATGATTGTTTGATGAATGTATGATGATTTGTAGGTTGTATGAATGTTTGGATACGTTAATCTTGCAAGAAATTGATGAATGAAGTTGGTGTTCATAGCTTACTAATAATAGTAACTTTATTTTGCATGTAATGTTGAATATTGATGAATTGATGTTATGGATGTGTTCATGGTGATGATTAGATGTTAGATTGTTGTTGTGATCATTGGGAATTCAAGAACACATGTTATAGTTCATACATTACTAAAGATAGTAACTTTTTAGGATATGAATTGATGAGTTATGATGTTTGGACGTTGTTGATCATGCTTAGATGTTGATATGAACTTGAATTGGTATATTATTATGAATTCATGAATGAATTGGATGTTTTATAGATTTTCGGATGTGCTTTCCCAAAAGGGAAACTTTATTTGCACAAAGTTTGATGGATGATAGTTTGAACATGTTTGGGATGTTAGGATCATGTTAGTAAGTTCATGGATGAATCCTAATATGATAGAACATGTTAAATTAGTTGTATGGGATGCTTGGATAATCATGGGTTACGTTTGGACTTTGATGATCATGTATGATGTTGATGTTGGTTAGTAGTTAGGACATCATGTTTGGGACTGGAAATTGATTGTTGTGATGTTGTTGAATGCAATGAACATGGTTAATGAATATGATTATGATCATCATACATGCGTGCGAATCTGAGGCCCCTACTTGGTACGATTGGAAGGGTTAGGATGTGAAGTCGTGAGTGGCTTCACATGGCATGTGGTGCGTGATTTGATCTTTGTGTGGCATGTTAGTTGTGTTATAACTAGTGGACATGTTAATATTCTAGATTCGCATGACTTGTATGATACTTGGTTGTATGATGATCTAAGTGATACACCTGGTTAATATAGCATACATATGATCTATTTGAATGTTAACCATGTATGATATATTGTATGATTACTTGAATGGTTTACAACACATAAAGTCACCAACGGGTCAAACGGGTCAACTAGGTCAAACGTGTCTGTTCTCTGAAATCTTGAGTCTTGGTTGTAGTGTACTTAGGTTTCACATGTTCTTTGTTTACACGTACTCATGTACTTATATGATCTAGGTAACCTCTGAAGGTTGTCTGTCCATTCTGTTTGTCAAGTAAAACTCTAAGTGTCTATCACGCGTATCAGGTGAGTTCATGCCCCACTCTTTATTTAATCTCTTTTGGGGGAGATAGCATACTGGTAAACCACAAACGATTTATATATTCAAGTTGTGTATAATATTAATATAGTGTTGATATCATGGAAAAGTCCTCACACTTTTGAATTGTTAATATTGGATAGCGAGGAAATTTGGGTAGTACTACTGGGTCTGACGAGCCCCACCTATGTGACTTGAGGTCAACTGGGTGCAAGTTGACCTATTGAACATTGTCACGACCTGTTAAGTCGTGACAGGAGGCAACAACGTAACACAATCAGCTTCAATTGCGAAATCACTATGAATTAATATTATTGTTAATGGACTAGCTATCTGTTACAATGCACTACTTTTATATCTATGTTATTAAACTGTTTATGTTTGATTATCACTCTTGAACTCACCAACCATTGTGTTGACATTTTAGTATGCTAATCTCAGGTCATTAGCTTGCTTGCCATAGGAGCACTACATGGTTCACTTGTATTCTAAGACTCGGTCTTCAAGACATTTTTTAGTATTTTAATGAATAATGTTTACTCTTTTGGTTGGCACATGGGTTTTGCCATAGTATACACTTTGATTGCTTTGGGTTGTTTTTCAAAACACTTCCGCACAGTTTAAAGTTCGTACTTTGGTTGATTTTATTTAAATTATGGCATATAGAGTCGTTCTGAGTAACTATTGACTGTGATCCTGGTTTGTTCACACGCCTCGCGGTAAAACTCCGCAAGTGGATTTTGAGGGTGTGACATTCTAAGCAACAAAACATACATATAACATAATCACAACATACACAAGTATGATTACCTATTTTATAAAAACATTTACACATGTATTTTCAGCACTAAAATCAATTAAAAACTTGCAAAAAGGGGGTTCTAGAAGCCTGTTGAGGTCATGGATTGCATCATGAAGAAGACTAGAACCACTACCACCCCAATCATCAAAGCTCGTTGGGAGAATAAGCGTTGACCTGAGTTTACCTAGGACGCGAGAATCATATGAAGAAGAAATACCCGCACATGTTCATGTAGTTTCATTCTTAATTCGGGACGAAATTCTTAAAAGTTGGGGAGACTGTAACCTTTCGTATTTCATAAAATAAAAATTAACGTTATTATATTCTTGTAAGGATCTTTTTGCCATTTATGAAAGGGCTTATTTATGCAAGTTTTCTTATTAGTTTTTAAGTTGATAAATTAATTCATTAAATAACAATAATATTAGTATTATAACTTTTACTATTTATAACACTTAACAGTAAGTTATAATAATAAAAATAATAATAGTAAAATAAAATGAAAATAACAATAATAATAAATAATAATTATAAAATTTAAACAATTAATAAGTTATAAAATATTAAAACTTAAAGTTTAATTAAGTCCAGGGGGTGTTTATGTAAATTTGAAAACTTAAAATAGAAGTTTTATACATAAAATATTAATTTGAAAACCGTAGGGACTAAAGTTGTAAATATATCAAAACCCAAACCCCCACCCTCTTTTCCCCCGTGTTTCTGGCGACCGGCCTCCGGCCACACTCCGGTGACACCCCCAAACACCCAAATCAATTGATTTTGTTGCAAATAATCATCCCCTTTCGAACGTGAACGTGGATCGAACCTATAACCACTATCAACTCGATTGAAATGGTTGTGTCATTAAAGAAACATTTGAAACCGAACCACAATCAAGATTCACCCGTTTGAGCCCTCAAATCAAGTTAAGGATCAAACTAATTGACCATGAACGTACATCTAATCATTTAGAACTCATAATGCGTTTAATTACGTTTAAACAACATTAATCAGGGGAATTGGAATCAAAACCATCCCGACCTACCACCCATTCGAAGACCCTTTTCTATCAATCTAACCTCAAAATTAAGAAAGGGCTTTTACTCCTCACATTCCCCTGAAGCTTAGAAAAGCACCAATTAGATCGAAAGCACCAACGTTATCGTGATCATACTCTGCTCTTGGTCGTGACTATTCCATCTCTTCCTCATCATTCTCGAAAAAAATCGGGTAAGTTAAACACACCCTTACATTCGTTTAAGCATGGGGAACAAAATCCTAATGGTTAATTTGATTAATACAATCGATTGGTGCTCTATTTGGGCAAAATCAGACTAGGGTTCATATGATTTGGGGGTTTCATTCTATTTGTGTTTTTAAGAATTAAAATTCATTTCTTGGCAGGCTTAGGCGCCCTCGCCTGCCGGTTAAGAACATATGCTCACATCCTTGAGGTCCCAGGTTCACCCGGGCACCCTCAATTATTTTTTAGGGATTTTCTTTAAATAATTAAATTACAAAAAAATTATAAATATTAAAAGAATCATTTTTTATAACTAATATTATTTTTACGGACACCAAAGTATTTTCTACAATTTTTCAAATTTAACTATTTATATATCCTTCAAATAAAATACTATAACAAGGTCATTTTTTTAGTTTATTTCTTATAAAATGGACTTTGAATAATAATTTAAATTATAAGTTATTATTGGTCCATATGTTACCTTTAAATATGGTTAAATCATGATTATTTCAAAATAATTATAACAATTTATTTACACTTTATATTTAAACTTTACAAATTATTATAAATGATTTCATTTCATTTCTTTATATTTAAATACTCAAATTGTATACTTATTTTTCATTCATCCAAAATATAAGTGATTTCATTTGTTAAATTTAATTATTTGTCAAAGCCCCAACTCCACTTGAAATCCTAGTTCACGTTCAATCGTTAATCTTGTTGTTAAACTTAAATGTTGGAACTTATACATTAAGGTATTACAAAACAAATTATTGGAGCACCATTTACATTACTTGATATTACCCTTAACATCAACTTATACTACATGTGAGTTTTCACGCTCCTTTAATTTTATTTCGCACCTTTTGGGGTGAAACATATTAACGTATAAACTTACACTTGTAAACGTCTTGATACTTGTAATGCACTAGCATTCACCTTTAGTCTTGTCGTGGTTATTTGTAATATTGTGAGACTTATATGATAGACATTATATGTTGACAATCATTAACTATTGCTAGCCTAGCGACGTCATAGACCTATGGGCCTCACAAGCCTATTTGGTGCTAAAGCCAAGGTTATTTCCGGCTCCTGATGACGTATGTCTTGTTCATCATGAGAACCAAGTACACTTAGCTAATTGTTTAAACTTTTAGTGATATCTTTGTCAAGTTTGATTGTAGCTATACGTTATCTATAAACTTGCTTTATTCGTAACCGTTGACATGAATTTCTACTTGTAAACTTATACATACATATATATATATATATATATATATATATAATATATATATATATATATATATATATATGTATACATATATATATATATTAATGTTTAACCCATGTAAACTCACCAACTTTCAAAGTTGACTTTATTTTTAACATGTTTCAAAAAATACATAAGGTTGATTAATACTGAAGTATGCTTCATCTAGGGTTGGACCTAGGAAATAAAAGACATGTCTTGGAATCTTGGAAATATATATATATGTAATGTTATGTTTTATTTTGTTTGAGACTATTGGTTTTATTTTTATTTAAAACTTATGGTTAATCATATTTACATTTAATGGTAGTGTTATGTGGTTGTGAACAATCTTACTCTCACATCTCAACGTTTCTGCTGTGTAAGGTTGGGGTGTGACAGATTAGTATCAAAGCTCATAACTATAGGGAATTAGGTTATTAGAAATGGTGACCTAGACTATAATTGATGCATGAACCTTATAAGAGAAATATTTATGATCTTATAAATATTTTGTTGCGTGCTACATAATACTACCTATTTAGGAAGGTCTCTTAAGTGCAACTTGATGCCTTTAGTTAGGATTGCCTTGTAATTCAGAAACTTGGTTGCTTCATCTCCCATAAAACTTATTCTTAATCCCTTAACCTGACGACGATGAAATCTCTTAAACTTGTTCTCGATGACACGTGGGATCATGCGCACTATATCGAAAGGTTCAAATCTTTAGACTTTATGTCTAATCTTTGAAAATCTCATCAAGGTTTTAATTTCACGAGCCTAAAGGAATTTCTGGATTTCCTAGCAGAAAGCCCTCGGACTAAGGTAAGCATTTTGTATCTATCCGCCGTGGGACTAGTTATGCTTAGCTAGGGATTTCTGGGATGAGTGATAAACTACGGTCAATATACATAAGTTTCTAAGGCAAATGGAGTTAACTCACCTTGACATGTCAACGTTTCCAAATGGTAATGTGTCACCAAATGAAATCATTTCGTGAGTGTTTTATAAGTCTTGAATAATATTTGCTTGATTTATTATCTTTTACCTTAAAATTCCTATGACTAATTTACTTTAAATCCAATATGTCTCGTCATCATGGAAAGCGCGGTAACTTCAACCGCAAGTTTATGATCACCCGTCAAATGGCTTATGACCATGGTTGCCGAACTAAACATCACTTTGATGACCAATGCTAGCAACAACACTAATGGAAATGGGAAAGAGAGATAGTGCAAATCAAGGAAGAAATAATCAATCCTGCCTGTTTAAGCACTTCAACTCGTGAAAACCCACCAGCTTTAGTGGGAAGGAAGGAGCCACTAGACTTCTCGAGTGATTTGAAAGCATGGAGAACACTTTCATCAACTATGACCGAGGCACTCAAAGTCCACTATGCTACAAGTGTTCTTTAACAAAGGGCACTTACGTGGTGGAATAGCAAGAAGAGATCCCATGGTGCTGATGTTGTGCTAGAACTATCTTGGATGAATTCAAGAACATAGCATTCAAAAGTTCTGCCCAAGAAGTGAACTACAAAAGCTGGAGGAAGAATTTTGGAATCTCAAACAAGATGGTGAAGATCATATGGCATACTAAATTAGGCATCACGAGTTGTGCATTCTGTTGCCCCATATGGTCGAAACTGGTCCTCATAACATGAGAAGTTCATTAAGGGGGTGCCACCTAAATTCAAGATGTTGTGGTGGGTAGTAGACCCACAACTTTGGAGGATGCAATTACCATCACCGCGAACCACATTAGAGCAGGAACCTTGTCTGTTAAAGGTGCTAAAAAGACTGAGAAGGCGGTTCCTGAAGCAACTAAGGAAGGGAAGAATGAACATCCTACACAATAAGAAGCGCAAGTTCATACCAGCCTGAAACTTTGTTTGGCTACAACCAAAGTACCTCAAAGGCAACCCGTTCTTGTTGCACAAGCACCTGCTGCTAGGGCGTATGCTAGTCATCAATGATTGTACATATCTATAGGTATCACCATGAGGGTAATAGCCCATGTCAATTTTGTTCACTATGCGGGAAATATGGGCACTTGGTGGCTACTTGTCACCGTGCACCAAACAACACCGCATTAGTTGCTAACTGTTCTTGCTACAACTATGGGGAACCTGGTCATTTTCGCCCCAATTCCCTCTCTTGCGAGTAATGTTCCACAAGCCCGAGTACGTGCTTTCAATATCAACACAAACCAAGCACAAGCAAACAACGACGTGGTGAATGGTACGTCGAGTTTAACTTTAAACCTTTGTAATCTAAGTTCTTTGTTGCTTTACTTGTAACATTAAATGTCTTTAAAACTAAACATGTATGTTTCTTATTAATAATTCATATGCCTACATTCTGTTTGATTCGGGAATCGATAAAGGTTTTGTCTCGTTAGAATTTGAGCCTATACTTGCTAAGCCAAGTATGAATTTAGAAAAGCCTCTCACTGTTGAAGTCACCGATGGAGAACCCATCACCGTTGAAGTCATTATTCATGATTGCATCTTAAGCCTAAACGAACATGATTTCCTTATCGATCTTATTCCTATGAAACTTGGAAGCTTTGACGTCATCATTGGCACAGATTGGTTACCTAAACATCATGCAAAAATTATTTGTTTCAAGAAGTGCATTCGAATTCCTTTACCTTCGGGGGATACATTGAAAGTATTCAGTGAAATTCCTCCATAAGAATCAAACTTATGTTGTGTACTCAAGCCCGAAAATGTCTAAGCAAGATTTACATGGCTTTCTTGGCCTACGTGGTCAACATGAACGTCAAAGGGAAAGACCTTCAGGATGTCTCGATTATATGAGACTTTCCAGAAGTGTTTCCCGATGTTTAAGATTGATTTGATTCGGGAGTGAACCCGTGTCTAAGTCACCCTATCGGCTTCCACCATCGGAAATGCTAGAGCTAGCCAGTCAACTTCAAGAACTGTCCGACCAAGGTTTTATCCGTCCTAGCTCTTCTCCTTGGGTTGCACCTGTTCTGTTCATGAAAAAGAAAGATGTATCGTTCCGTATGTGCATCGATTATCGTGAGCTCAACAAACTTACCATCAAGAACCGCATACCCTCTTCCTCGATTGACGATTTTTTGACTAACTTAAGGAGCTACTATTTTCTCAAAGATTGATTTACGTTCTGGCTATCATCAACTACGAGTTCATGAGGATGATATCCCAAAAACTACGTTCCGTATTTGATATGGACACTACCAGTTCATGGTTATGCCCTTTGGGTTAACAAATGCTCCTGCTATCTTTATGCATCTCATGAATCGAGTATGCAAATCGTATCTAGACAAGTTTTTAATTGTCTTTATAGACGACATACTTATCTATTCAAAGTCCAAAACCGATTATAAACTTCACTTGCGACAAGTTCTTGAGCTGTTGAAGAAAGAACAATGATAAGCAAAGTTTTCAAAGTGAGAATTTTGGTTTTGAGGAGGTCAAATTTCTAGGACACATGGTGAATATCCAAGGAATTCACATTGACCCTGCAAATGTGGAAGCTGTGAAAAATTGGTGTGTTCCTACAACCCCAACCGAAGTCCGTTCTTTCCTTGTTCTTGTTGGCTATTATCGACGTTCATTGCCAACTCTTAGAATTGCGAAGCCGCTTAATTCCTTGACTTAAAAGAATAAACCTTCAATGGGTGTCTGAACAAGAAGAAGCCTTTGAAGCATTAAAGCACATTGTGTAATACTCCTATTTTGACCCTTCCCGATGGAAACGATGATTTCACCGTATACTGTTATGCATCTAGACAAGGCCTTGGTTGTGTTCTCATGCAACGAGGAAAGGTTATAGCATGTGCATTGAGATGTCGTAGCATATGAATCAGGCCAACTGAAGGTACATGAGGTGAATTACATGAACCATGATCTTGAACTTGGTGTTGTGGTTTTTGCCTAAAGATTTGGAGGCATTACCTTTATGGGACGCAATGTATAGTCTACATCGATCATAAAAGCCTTCAACACGTTTTCCATCAAAAGATCTCAACATGAGACAACATCGTTGGGTCGAGTTAATTAGTGATTATGATTGTGACATTCGTTACCACCCTGGAAAGGCAAATTTCGTAGCTGATGCACTAAGTCGTAAGATTCATAACAAGATGGTCACGTTTCAAGAAATTCGTGATCGGCGATAATGGTTGGATACCTTAGGGTAATTTGATACTAAGATTCGTCTGGATGTTAACGAGACTACGATGTTGCTGCAAAATTTGAGGATTGAGAACGACATCGAGACTTGTATCTTTGAGGCTCAACAAGCGGTTCAAATGGAAGGAAAAATGGGAGAGGAATTAGAGTATGATCTGCAAGCTCAACTACAAATGAAACCCAATGGATTGATGTACTTCTTGAATCGAATTTGGGTTCCAAATCGTGATAACCTTTGTACCCTTCATCATGAATGAAGCTCATCAAACTTTTTACTCTATTCATCCTGGTTTTGATAGATGTAATGGATCTGTACGGACAATACTGGTGGCCTGGAATGAAGAAAGACATTGCAACTTATTTAGCCAAGTATCTTGCGTGTAGAAAGGTTAAGTTGAATATCAACGTCCTAGTGGATTGCTTGAACAACCCGAGATTCCTGTGTGGAAATGGGAACATAAATCCATGGATTTCATAACTAAACTACATTGCACATCTCGTGATCATTGTAGCATATGGGTGATTGTCAATCGTTTGACCAAATCGGCGTATTTCATACCCATACGTGACACTTACAAAACATAAAGGTTGGCTCGTATATATATTGATTAGATTGTGAGTCGTCATGGCATACCTTTGCATATCATATCCGATCAAGACACTCGTTTCACTTCGCACTTTTTGTCGTCTATGCAAGAACTCTTGGGGTACTCAACTGGATCTAAGCACGGCTTACCATCCTCAAACGAATGGTCAAACTGAGCGAACCATTCAAACCCTAGAGGATTTGCTTCATCTTTGTGTCCTTGAATTTGGTGGTGATTGGGATACGCATTCACCTCTCGTAGAATTTTCATATAATAAGTTACCACCGAGTATCAAGATGGAACCATTCAAAGCACTTTATGGTCGTAAATGATGTTCTCCGATTTGCTAGACAGGTATTAGTGAAAATATCATCACTGGTTCTGAGCTTATACAAGGAATGACCGATAAAGTCCAGAACCACTACCACCCTAATCATCAAAGCTTGTTAGGAGAAAAGGCGTGGACCTGAGTTTACTTGGGACGCGAGAATCATATGAAGAAGAAATACCCGCACATGTTCGTGTAGTTTCATTCTTAATTTTGGGACGAAATTTTTAAAATTTGGGGAGACTGTAACCTTTCGTATTTCGTTAAATAAAAATTAACGTCATTATATTCTTGTAAGGACCTTTTGTCATTTATTGAAACTTTGAGGTCTCATTTATGCCAGTTTCTTATTAATTCAAAAGTTGATAAATTAATTCGTTAAATAATATAATAATAATAAATAATAATAATAATAATAAATAACAATAATAATAATAGTAATATAACTTTTGCCATTTATAAAACTTAACATTAACTTATAATAATAAAATAAATACTAAAATAAAATGACAATAACAATAATAATAAAAATATATTTATAAAAGTTAAATAATTAATAAGTTATTAAATATTTAAACTTAAAGTTTATTAAGTCCAGGGGTATTTATGTAATTTGTAAACATAAAATAGAAGTTTTATACATAAAATATTAATTTGAAAACCGTAGGGACTAAAGTTGTAAATATTCAAAACCCAAACCCCCTCCCTCCTTTTCCCTCGTGTTTCTGGCGACCGGCCTCCGGCCACACTCCAACGACACCCCAAAACACCTAAATCAATTGATTTTGTTGCAATTAAACCATCCCCTTTTGAACGTGAACATGGATCGAACGTGTAACAACTATCAAATCGATTTACACCATTGTTTGATTAAAGAAACATTCGAAACCGAAACCACAATCAAGATTCACCCGTTGCAGCCCCCAAATCGAGTTAAGGATCGAATTAATTAAACATGAACTTACATCTAATCATTTAAAATTCAAAAATGAGTTTAAATGCATTTAAAACAACATTAATCAAGGGAATTGGAATCAAAACATTGAGACCTACAACCCATTCTAAGACCCCTTTTTAATTTCCGTTGAAGCTTTGAAAAGCATCAATTAGATCGATAGCACCTACATTATCGCAATCATACTCTACTCTTGGTCGCGACTGTTCCATCTTCTTCCTCATCATTCTCGAACAAAATCAGGTAAGTTAAACACACCCTTACATTCGTTTAAGCATGGGGAACAAAAGCCCCATGGTTAATTTGATAACACAATCGATTGGTGCTCTAGTTTGGGCAAATTCAGACTAGAGTTCATATGGTTTGGGGGTTTCATTTTATTTGTGTTTTTAAGAATTAAAACCAATTTCTTGGTAGGCCCTAGGCGCCCTCGCCTACTCGTTAAGAATATATGCTCACATCCTTGAGGTCCCAGGTTCGAACACGGGCACCCTCAAGCACTTTTAGGGCTTTCTTTAAATTTTAAAATACAGAAATTTATAAACATTAAAAAATCATTTTTGATAACTAATATTATTTATAACGACACCAAAGTATTTTCTCAAATAGTACACTTCTTTTTCATTTAATCCAAAATATAAATGATTTCATTTGTTAAATTTAATTATTTGTCAAAGACCCAAACTTCACTTGAAATCTTAGTTCACATTTAATCGTCAATTTTCTTGTTAAACATAAATCTTGGAACTTATACGTTTAGGTATCTTGTAAAAGAAATCATTGGAGCACCATTTACATTGCTTGATATTACCCTTAACATCAACTTATACTACATGTGAGTTTTCATGCCCCTTTAATTTTATTTCACACCTTTTAGGGTGAAACATGTTCACGTATAAACTTGCACTTGTAAACGTCTTCATACTTGTAATGCACTAGCAATTCACCTTTAGTCTTGTCATGGTTATTTGTAATATTATAAGACTTATATGATAGACATTATATATTGACAATCATTAACTATTTCTAGCCTAGAAACGTCATAGATCTATGGCCTGACAAGCCTATTTGGTGCTAAAGCCGAGGTTATTGTCGGCTCCTGATAACGTATGACTTGTTCATCATGTGAGCCAAGTACACTTAGCTAATCGTTATAACTTGTAATTGATATCTTTGTCAAGGTTTGATTGTAGCTATATGTTATCTATAAACTTACTTTATTCGTAACCATTGACATGAATTGCTACTTGTAAACATTTATATTTATAAATATATATATGTGTGTGTGTGTATGTTTAACCAATTAAAACTCACCAACTTTAAAAGTTAACTTTATTTTTAACATGTTTTAGGAAATACACAAGGTTGATTAATACTGAAGTATGTTTACATCAAGGGTTGGACCTAGGAAATAAAAGACATGTCTTGGAATCTTGGAAATTCAAACTTATGTTATGTTTTATTTTGTTTGAGACTATTGGTTGTATTTTTATTTAAAACTTATGGTTAAATTATATTTATATTTAATGGTAGTGTTATGTGGCTGTAAACAATCTTAATCCTCACACCTCAATGTTTCCGTCATTAAGGTTGGGGTGTGACAGTCACCTTATGCAACTTTGATTATGACTTCCTTCAAACCCATATGCTATGAGTTCAACACCTAAACCCACCGAAACACACACAACCGAGCACAAAACACAAACATAAGCACAAACTCGAGGTTATAACCAGCCAAGAACACCTTAAAACATTAATTTTTACCTTGAATTAAGATTCTTCTTATTCTTCTTCAAAAACTGAAGCTCTGCTCTTTTTCTCTCTACAATCGATGCCAAAAGGTGATGTGCAGGGTGTATGGGCGGTCATACACTTTCTGTACAAAATATAATATTGCAGGATCGGTGAAGGGTGGTCAAATACAACACAGCAACACAAAGAGGAGAGTAACTAAACTTAAACAAACTGTGAACTGGATTAACCACAAATGAAGACACTAAGAACACAAGTAACTAAGAGACAGAACACAAGAGCAAGATACACAGTGAGATGGTTTTCAAGATTGCAGTATATTGCTTTCTTAATATTCTATTAAAAGTGTTACAAAGCATATCCATAAAGTTACAAGAACATGAGATATTTATACTACATCCTACAACCGACCATACTATGAAAGCTAGCTGGATACAATTGACTAGACTCAAGACAAAATCAATTATAGTTTCAAAAAGGCAGATTGCCTTTTTGACTTTGTGATTATGACATGCCATAGCTCACATCCTTATTTATTACAAAAAGGATAAATTACATGAAGTAGAAAGTTACAGACTCAAGACCTCAATGTACAGTTACCAAAAGCATGGACCTTTTCACCAACTCAGGTAATTGGTGACTTTACAAAGTTGCAGCGGAAGGGGTCCAGCTTTATAGAAAACTACATCAGATAAAGCATGTTACTAAAAGTCTTCAGAAGAAATCTATCTTCAAGTGTGGAGCTTTGGAAGACTTTGTCTTTGAAGCTTCGGAAAACTTCATCTTTGGCTTCGAAAGATATTGGTTTTGGCTTCAGAAGATTTCACACTTAGAATAATTTTTTGCATGTGTGAAACTTCCGAAGAATTCTTCTTCAGTACTTGTGCAGCATGCATGCAGAAAGACTTTGGTTGCTTCTGCCTCTATACATTTTCTCTACAAATATATTATTTTATTCTTTTACACCTTTAGCCCCTCTACTTGGGTTTTATTGAATTTCCTTCTTTTGTCTCACTTTTATTCTTCATTTTACATCTTTTAAAATATCCAGGTGTTACAGCCTTTAACCCAGGTTTTGTTTACACAAAACAGAGGGATGATGAGGATCAACATATATTCACCAGTTGGTTACAGATGTATACCAAGGTGTTCATAAACCCATGTCTTTGTTTACATATAACATAAGGAATATGATTTGCAAATGTAGAAGTTATAAAGTGTTTTACATAGTGTGCTTGGGTGAGTGAGTTGATCACCTTAGGATAAGACTTACTTGTTTGTTCTTCAAAAATAAATTTCCCACAGACAGTCACCTTTTTATTATGTTTTGCATGCACTGAATGTATTATCTACTCAAGCTGAACCTACCCACATATCAAAGCACTGTTATTAATCATTAATAAAAGTTAAAAAGTCAGGTAAGAAACAAAGACATAGTGTATTATCTTTTCCCATTGTATGATATGCTGAAAAGAAGACATTTTAACTAAGACATATTTTTGTATTTTTTATGTTTTTATGAATGTTTTGGATTTTTAATAATAATATATACAAAAACATGCTCATGTTTTTTTATGTTGATGATGATTAATCTAAGTTAATCATGCCCAAAGGCTTAACTAGAAAATTAAATCTAATAGAGTCAAACTCTTTAGTGAATAAATCAGCAAGCTGATTTGTTGTATCCACTTTAACCAACTTGATTAATCCTATTTCTAAGCAATCTGTCAGAAAATGGTATCTGATTTTAATATGTTTTGTTTTGCTATGTTGCACTGGATTAGCAGTGATGAACATAGCAACTGAATTATCAATGAAAATGGGTGTTTGAAGGAAATTGTAACCATAATCAAGTAACTGGTTTTGCAACCAAAGAACTTGAGAGCAACCAGCTGAGGCAGCTATGTACTCAGCCTCAACTACTGATACAAATACATTTGTTTGCTTTTTGCGCTACCATGAAACAAGTCTTGGTACTATGAATTGACATCCATTAGTTGTGGATTTATAGTTGTTATTGCATCCTCCAAAATCACTATCTAAGTATGAGTAGAAGTTAAAATCTCCATCTTTAGGATACTATAAACCAAGAGTTGGTTTCCCTTTTAGGTATATAAATATTGTGTTAACAACATTCAGATAGGACTCTTTAGGATCTGATTGGTACCTAGCATAAAGACACATAGCAAATATTATGTCAGGTCTATTGGCTGTTAAATACATTAGAAATCCTATCATTGATCTATATAATCTTTGATCAATTGATTTTCTTGTAGGACCAGGTACAACCTTATCAATTGTTAATGTTGGTGTTTTGCATGAGGAAGTATCATACAAGGTTGTATTTCTTCAAGATTTGATGAATATACTTTTCTTGATTAATGAAGATGCCATCTTGCTTCTAATGAACTTGTAGGCCAAGGAAGAAGATTAATTCTTCCATTGGACTCATTTGAAATTCAGATTTCATTAATAATTCCAAGCTTTCACACAGTCTCTTGTTTGTTGAACCAAAGATGATGTCATCAATATAAATTTGAACAACCAAGAGGTCTTGATGTTCTTGTTTGTGAAAGAGAGTTTGATCTATTGTGCCCCTTTTGTAACCATGCTTGAGTAAGAATATGACAATGTTTCATACCATTTTCTTGGAGCTTGATGAAGACCATTAAAAACTTTGTCAAGCTTGTATACCCTGTGTGGGTAACCAGGATCCTCAAACCCTAGAGGTTGAACAACATAGACCTTTTCATCAATCTTCTCATATAAGAAAGCACATTTTACATCCATTTGGTAAACTATGAACTTCTTATGTGAAGCATCGGCTAGAAATACTCTTATGGCTTCAATCCTTGCAACTAGTGCAAATACTTCATCATAGTCCATTCCTTATTCTTGGGTATATCCTTGAGCTATCAACCTTGCTTTGTTTCTCACAATGATACCCATGTCATCTAGTTTGTTTTTGAACAACCACCTTGTGCTAATTGGATATTGGCCTTCAGGAATATCAGTTAGATTCCAGACTTTCTGCTTTCTGAACTGTTGAAGCTCTTCTTGCATAGCTTCAATCCAATTATTATCCTTCAATGCAGCAATTATGTTAGGAGGAAGCACTTTGTGACAAAAAACAAGTGAAGAGGCAGATGTTGGCTGCTCCCCCTTAGCTTCTTGTGGTTCTTGTATTAAGATCACCAATAATATTTTCTATTGGATGACTTTTATGAACTAGTGTTGATGGAATAGATGCAACTGAAACAGATGATTCCAAATTAGTTGTGTTCATGGAGGGAGATGGATTCAGCTAAGATGGAGAATCAACAAAGTAATCAAAATCTTCATTATTTTGATCCTTTGAAGCTGAATGATGTCCTTCTTCTGGAATTTGTGTATCAGCATTAGTGGGACCATTTTCAGCAAGAACATCTACTGAAGTGGTTTGAGCATCCATACGAGTTACAGGAACATCTACGGAAGTTGTTTGTTGATTTGCTAACATAAGTTCCTTGTAAGGTATTGAGATATCTCCACAACATGGTTGATCTACTGGTGTAGATGGAAAATCTGCTGATGCATTCCCCATTTTCCAGATGCAGGCAAAACATCTACGGATGTAGAGTTGGTTGCTGCTGATGTTGAATTTTCATCTGAGGATGTTGATCAGTTTGGATGCTCTTATTCTACATTGCATGTTTGAGCTAAAGTACCAGGATCAGGAACAATGGAAGTGTGTGGTAATGGTCTTGAAGGATTAGCTGATAGAGACACTTTATTCATATTTGGAGGAATATATGGATAGCATGTATCCGTAGAACCTGCAGTACTCAAATAACCAGAATTAAATGAGTTTGTTAATGCCTCTATATCAAACAACCATGATAATCCTTTAATAGATATTAGAAATAAGGATTCATCAAATGATACATTAGGTGTTTGTTCCACAATGTTGTTTTATGGAATATAAACTCTATATGATTTAGAAGTTGAGGAGTACCCAATAAAGAAACCCTCATAGGCTTTTTTAGAAATTTTTCCTAATTGTTCTTTTGTGTTTAAAATAGACACATGACATCCAAAAGCTCTAAGATATCCTATAAAAGGTTTTCTTTTAAATAAAAGCTCATATGTCATTTTGTTATGTTATTTGACAATCAAAATCTTATTTGAACATTGCATGTTGTGTTCACTGTTTCAGCCCAAAAGGTGGTTGGCAATTGTGAATTAGCAACCATTGTTCTTATTGCTTCAATTAGAGTTTTGTTTCTTCTTTCAGCAACTCCATTTTGTTGTGGAGTTCGTGGAGCACTGCATTGCCTTGCTATGCCTCAATTCCTGCAAAAGGAATCTAAAACATTATTAACAAGTTCATGGAGCACTGCATTGTCTGATCCATGTGACTATATTGAAAGTAACTAAATAAATGGTTGTTCACGACCCAACCGAACCGAATCGAGCCAAGCACGCTCGAACATGGCTCGAACTTAAACCCAAGCCTGCTTGGCTCAGTTTGGTTTTAAAACCGAACTGGAAATCTAGGCTCAAGCTCAGCTCGATTTTTAACCAAGCTCGCTTGTAAGGCCCCGTTCTCAGGACGCTCACAGCTGGTCAATCATCGCACATAAAACATATGATATACATTGACTTAATTAAAACATTGCAATGGAATGAATTTAAACCATCACTTCATTTCATATAAATAATCGCGTTTGCAAAATAATACAACATTTGAAGGGATCGAGATCTAGTTTGATCAATTAGATTAGGATTTGCAGCGGAATAGCACACGAATTAGACGAAATTCTAGCAAGAATAATATGAATATTCAATTAAACGGTAACAGTTATAGAGAGAGACTTTTCTGCAAAAACAATGTTTTCATTCATGCACAAACTTCCCGTGGAGGGAAATTAGGTCAACATTCCTTTTATAAGGAATGTGACATCAGCTGACGTCACATGATAGTGACATCAAACTGATTTATACAAACAATTGAAATTAAACTAAACTACTGAAGATGTCCACAACAACTGATGACACCTTCATTAAAAGCTAAGTATAAACTAACATTACAACTACTAAAGTTATAACATCTGAAGTATAAGAACTTCAGATGTTTCACATAACATAAAACTACTTATTACAAACTACTGAAATGTAAACCATCACAACTACTGAAGAGAACTACTTCAGCTGTTGTGACAACTTCTGAGAACTTGATCTTCAGACTTTATCTTCAGCAGTTGTCTTCAGACATTGTCTTTAGACTTTGTCTTCAGCAGTTGTCTTCAGACTTTGTCTTCAGTAGTTGTCTTCAGCTGTTGTAGATCACTTCAGTTGTTTTGATGTTTGTGGGACTTAAAGGTTTTTCTGATCTGGCTCATTGGTTCTTTTGGTCCAACAAACTCCCCCTGAACCAATGCAGCCAAAACCTTTAAAATTATTAAGGTCCCACTTATTGGCAGAAACAAAATCTGGATCAGCTCAAAATTCTTCAATATAAGCTCAGGCTAGGGAAGAGATTTTAGAAGGTTTGATTGGCAAAGGATGAATGGGAACTCTGTCTTGGGGAATTGGACACAGAGCTGTTACCCCATCCATGAAACCTACTTCCCAATGATAAGTCTGTAAGACTCTCTGACATAGGCCTCAAGGAAAACAACTTGTTCTTCCATTGTGAGTTCTTCAGCTCCACTTTCAAAGAAGAACTCAGGCCCATAGTACTCAGATAAGTACTTAATATGCTTTCCATTTTTCAGCTCCACAGTTGTTATCTCTCTGTATGCAAACTCATCAGGATGAGTGCCTTCAAGCAATAACTGGAGCTCATTTCTTCTTATTTCTTCAAGCTTCTTGTAGATTAACCCCTTCTTTACCATTTTGTTTTCTAGTAAAGTTTGTGGAGTCATTTTAGACTTGTAAGCTCTCTTGAAGTCATTAAGAATTTCCCAGGGTGACACTACAATGGCCAACATTATCACAGCATCTACAATCTTCTTTACTTGGCCGTTGTATCTGCTTGGAATCTTCATTTTGTGAATTCTGTCACTTACTCTGGGGTCAGGCCAAATTCTCACTCTCTCTTTCTGATATTGGAATGTAAATCTGAAAGCATACAACCTCAGAGCATGTTTCTTTATAGCTTGTATGGATGAAGACTTGGGAAACTCTTTATCAATCATCCTTAACAGCTGCTCATCATGTTGTTTGTGCTGTTCTTCTTCTTCAAGTTTGACTTTTACCATTTGCCTTTGGAAGTCAGGTGTGATTATTGTTGGTTGACTCCTAGGCTCAGGCATTTTTATTTTGAGAACAGCAGAGAGTGGCAGACTATCATCCTCATCATCTTCTTCTTCTTCTTCCATCCTCAACACCCTTCTCTTCCTCTTAGGTGCATCATTAGTAATGGGTTCAGTAGGTTTCTTAGGTAAAGGAGTTGGTTTTGAGGGTTGTGAAGGTGGTTGTTTTGGTTTGGGTGATAGTGCAGGCTGCTCTAGCATCTTGGATGTGAGTGAAGCTTTGGATAATTTTGCCATATCAGTCCTTTTCCCAGCACTAGCTTCATCAAGAGCTTCTATGATCAATCCTTTGTTAAATACTTCAGAAGAACAGATTCTGGTGGTTATCTCTAAAATCCTGTCTCTAGACCATGACTTTACTTTAATGATTGACCTTCCTAGATGTTTTGATATAAATCTTGCCATAGTTTCCAGCCTTTCTCTTTCTTTCTCACTCCAACTTGCCCATCTCTGTTCAATTTCTTGAATCTCTAACCTTCTGATCTCAGAGTCAAGTTTGGCAATGTCAAATCCTTGTCTGAAGAGTTGATCAATAATCTTATCCATAGATCTGCTATGTTGCTCATTAGCTTCTTTGATAAATTCTTCTAACTTTTTCTCACCTTCAGTCTTTTCAGAGCTTTTCTTCCTTTTGTAGGTGATCATCTCCTTTTCTTTCTGCTCTTTTTCTGCTTCCTCTTCAGCTCTTTTTCTTTTGTCTACTTTCACTGACTTAGACTCCCCCTTTTTTGTTGCATTGGGTTCAGGGGTGTGAATGTCAGAAAGTCACTTAGAAACCGCAGCATCAACTAAAGATTGAAGAGTTGAGGAAAGCCTCTCATCAATGGCTTGATGTACAGTGTCTGTGACTATGGAAGTGATGAGAGGTACGGATGTTTGAAAGGCAGCAACCATTTGCTCAGAGGGGTTCTGTCCCTGAGAAATGGCACCTGAAGTAGAGGCTGGTGGCAAATTTGTTGAGAGTGGTTCAGTCTCAAGAATAGTATTGTGGGCTAGAACATCAAAGAAAAAGCCCAGGTCATCATCAGTCTGTGCTGAATCAGCTGACCTCTTGATGAAATCAGGATGAACATGTGCTGAGTGTAGATCAGTATTCACATGTGCCCCTATTTCTCGGAACTAGGGACTTCCTGTCTCAGGATAATGTCCTTCATTGGCAGTTGCCTCTGGTGAGGACTTAGAAATGGTACCAGCTTCATCCTGATCATGTGCTGAACAAGGAGAAGAGGCAGCCTCACCAGATGTTCTAATCTCCTCCTCCGCATAGAGAAATTGAACTCTGTAATCCCTGTGTTGTGAGTTATCAGCTACATTATAATCCTCTCCCTCAACGGTTGAGGTTTTCCCAGTAGTAATAGGGTTCTGGGGAGGGGTAGAGGAATGTAGTTGAGTCAGCACTTGTGCAATAACCACAGTAATGTGGTTTCCCCATTTTTGGTTGCATCAGGATCCTGTTGAGAGGATTCCTGAGTGGTTTCAGCTGGTAGAGTCCTGGAAACTATAGGGGGATTACTACCCATAGTTTCAACCTGCCTTTGTGTTGCAGGGGCATCATCAGGGGACTCAACTCCCTAAGTAGCCTTTTTGGTTTGTTTGGAATGAGGTTTGGAGGGGACTTTGGATCTGGAGGATGAGGCTGTGGGTACCTTCTGCTTGGGTTTTAGTAGTTTGGCAGCCTCTTTGAGGTGTGGGTCAGAGTTGTGCCTGGAGTATACCTCTGGCAACACTACCATAGCAGGGACTCCAAGGCTAATAGGGCCATCAGATTGTAACTGATTCATGATTATGGCCATAAGAAACCTTGGATATAATAGCCATCTATTAGCTACAGGTTTCATTGCCAGATCTTTTAATTCTAAAAATATAATTTCAGAAAAATTTAAGCTTTGGCGTTCAAGAATAGAATACAATACCTGCTGCCACCTGGATGACATTTGATCCCATGAAGAGGGAAAAATTCAAACTTAGTCCAAAAGGTCGATTTGGTGAAGTAGGCAACACAGTTGTGTCGAGGTTTGATTTGCATGGTCGCCATTAATGGGAGATGAACGTTCGGAAATCAATTTATGAAAAGTTTGAAGTTAGGGTTAAGTATTTATAGGATAGGAAACTGCTGAAAGAAAACAGCTGAAAGTGTTGGTTTTAGTCATCAGTTGTTAGAAGACAACTGAAGACATGGTTTTAACTTTCAGGTGTTGTAAACAACTGAAGACTTGGTGTTTGTCATCAGTAGTTGAAAAACTACTGAAGACTTGGTTTGGCTTCAGTTGTTTGGAAATGAAACAGTAGTTATTTGAAACAATTGAAGAATAAAATTACTCATCAGTTGTTGTCGTCAATTCACATATCTCAGTTGTTTCATTTGACCTTAACACTTACTCAGCAGATTATCTGATTTTCAGATGTTTCATTGGTCATCAGAACTTATTTGTTAGAACATACGTCAGTAGTTGTAACCACTTCAGTACTTTGCAACAGATAAAGTACTTCAGTACTTTAAGGAATTTAATCTTCAGTAGTTATGAAAAACTGCTGAAGATAAAATAGCTTCAGTACCTATTTGTGACAGCTGTATACTGATGCTCATCAGTACTTGGGAGCTGAGATCATCAGTAGTTGTCAAATTATTCAAGCTGTAGCACAAGATTTTGAAAAGATGCACTGTCCAAAGGATTAGTAAATATATCTGCAAGCTCATCAGCACTAGGAACAAACTTTGGATCAATCAGACCTTTTTCATAACAATCCCTAATAAAATGATGTCTGATCTCAATATGTTTGGTCCTAGAATGCTGGACAGGATTCTTAACAATACAAAGAGCTGAAGCACTATCCATCAGTAAAGGAGTCTTAGTCTCTGTAATGTCATAATCTAGTAATTGATTCTGAAGCCAGAGTACCTGAGATGTACAACTTGCAGCAGCAATGTACTCTACTTCAACAGTGGATGTAGCAACAGAGGTTTGTTTCTTACTCTGCCAAGAAACTAAACAGTTGCCTAGAAATTGGCATCCACCAGAGATTGATTTTCTGGTTAATTTACACCCTGCATAGTCACTATTAGAGAAAGCAACTAATTTGCAAGAGTGCCCAGTGGAATACCAAAGTCCTAGAGATTGAGTTCCTTGCAAATATCTAAAGATCCTTTTGACTGCAATCATATGGGATTCTTTAGGTGCAGCCTGAAATCTAGCACAGACACAAGTTGCAAACATAATGTCTGGTCTAGAAGCTGTAAGGTACATCAAGGAACCAATCATACATCTGTAAAGAGTTTCATCAACTGCTTTACCTTTCTGATCAGCATCCAGTTATGTGGTGCTGTACATGGGAGTAGAACAGGGCTTACAGTTTTGTAAATCAAACTTTTTCAACAAAACCTTTGTATATGTTGACTGATGAATGAAAGTTCCATCAGCCTTTTGTTTGATTTGCAACCCCAGAAAGAATTGTAATTCTCCCATGGCACTCATTTCAAACTTTTGTTGCATCAACTTAGTAAAGGCATCACACAACTGTGGATCAGAGGATGCAAAAATAATATCATCAACATAAATTTGAATAAGGAGTTTATGCAAGCCTACTTTCTTAATGAACAAGGTTTTATCTATGGAGCCTCTAGTGAAATTATTTTGAAGAAGAAAATTGGACAGTGTTTCATACCAGGCTCTAGGTGCTTGTTTTAGTCCATAAAGAGCCTTATCAAGCTTATACACCCAATCTGGATGTTTATGATCTTCAAAACCTGTGGTTGGCACATAAAAACTTCTTCTTTTATTTTACCATATAAGAATGCACTTTTGACATCCATTTGAAAAACTTTGAGATTATGAAAAGCAGCATAAGCTAAAAACAATCTGATTGCTTCCAGTCTAGCTACAGGGGCAAAGGTTTCATCATAATCAATATCTTCTTCATGTGAAAACCCCTGTACAACCAGTCTGGCCTTGTTCTTGACAATTTGTCCTTTTTCATCAGTTTTATTCCTAAACACCCATTTAGTGCCTATGGCACACTTACCTTGGGGAAGAGGAACCAGTTCCCACACTTACTGCTTTTGAAACTGAAGAAGCTCAAGTTGCATAGCTTCAACCCATCCATTGTCTCTTAATGCAATATAAAATCTTTGGCTCTTGCTGACTGATGAAGAGAGCATAGAAGCAAAAGTTGGACAATTGATTTCTGGTTGAAACACCAGCATTGATGTCACCAATGATCCGAGACATGGGATGATTCTTCAGATCTTGATACTCAATAAGATCTGTGCAAGTGTTTGTAGGTGATTCAGCAGCAACAGATGGTGATCCAGATTCTTGAAACCTAGAATGAGATGATAATTCAAATGAAGTAGAGGATTCAGAGATCTCATCAGCATTTGTTGTGGATGGAACTGCTGAAGCTACAGGAACATCAAGTTTAGTAGACTCAGGCAGTTGATCACTAAAACTTGCATTTATACCAATAGATGGATAATAAGTGGCAGGAGATGATGTATTCACAGAATCTGCAACAGTTGGAGACTGATAAGGAACATATTGCAGTATGTCCAGATCAAATAACTCCACAGGGTTTTGTGGGATTTTCTCCTTCGGAGATTCATTAAACTTGACATGCAAGGTTTCTTCTACAATCTTTGTTCTGCAATTAAAAAGTCTGTATGCCTTGCAAGTAGATGAATACCCAACAAAGTACCCTGCATCCACCTTTGATTCAAACTTCTGAAGTGGATTCCTTGTGTTGAGAATATAACAAGGACACCCAAATGCTCTAAAGAAGGAAATCAGAGGAGCCAAATGATGTAACACTTCATAAGGAGTCTTCATCAACCTTTGATTTACCAATACTCTATTTTGCACATAGCAAGTTGTGTTAACAGCTTCAGCCCAAAAGGTTAGTGGCAAACCAGAATCAACCAACATTAACCTTGCAGCTTCAATAAGGGTCCTGTTCTTTCTCTCCACCACTCCATTTTGTTCAGGAGTTCTAAGAATGCTAAATTGCCTCTTGATTCCCTTAGAGAAATAAAATTCATCAAGTGTGTGATTTCTAAATTCTGTGCCATTATCACTCCTCACACACTTGACAGAAAGAGAATACTGCTTTTCCACATGCAACACAAAGTAGATGATAATTTGACCAGCCTCATCTTTTGAATGTAAGAAGAAGGTCCATACAAATCTAGAATAATCATCCACAATTACCAGACAGTATTTTTTCTTTGCCATGCTCATCACTCTTACTGGACCAAAAAAATCCATATGCAGTAATTGCAAGCAGGCAGTGGACTTTGGTTCTTCTATTGGAGGGAATGATACTTTATGTTGCTTTCCTTTTAAACAAGCAGAGCAGTTATCATCATATTTGAACTCCTTTAATGGCAGACCTCTCACTAAGCCATGAAGGATCAGTTGGTTTATGTTTCTAAGATTCACATGACCAAGCCTTCTGTGCCAAAGCTCAGATTCCTGAGGAAAGGCCTTGGAGAACAGACATGGATGGCCTTTTAGATCAATTTTCTTTGATAAGTCTAAGGCATATACTCTTCCAATCCTGTTGGCTTTCAGGAGAGTATGTTCATCCAATATATTGTCAATCATACTCAAAACATTGAAAGACAAAATTCGACAGTTCTGACTGGTGAAAAGTGCAACATGCCCTTTATCACACATTTGACTGACACTCAACAAATTGTACTTGAGATTCTCCACATGGTTGACATCATCAAACCTTATTTCACCATTTGAAACAAAGCCTTTGCCGATGATGTAACCCTTAGCATCATTACCAAAATATACAAATTCCTTCTTTCCTTGAGAGTAGTCATGAAAAAGAGATCTGCTCCCAGTCATATGCATAGATCCTCCACTGTCCACATACCAGATGCTTCTATGGCATGTTGAAGAACCCTGCATATATCACAACAACTAGTTAGCTTTTGAGACCCAAACCTTTTTGGTTGTGGGTCTGTTCTCATCAACAGCTTTTATACTAACTGATTTGTCATGATTAACAGCCTTTGAAGATGGAGATGGTGCTAAAAAGGATTCCTTTGATTTTGGCTTAGTTTCCTTTTCAGTGGTTTAATCACAGGTACATCTATTTGGTTAACTCTCCCCAACAGATGTTGAACCATCATAACAAGTTGTGTCTGATTTGTTGTTAAAGCTTTCAGTTCAGCAGACACATCAGTACTTGTTTGTGAATGGTTCCTGTGAGACATCATGTCCTCCTTTTTGAAAGACACAGACTTAGTCTGTTGTTTTGATACTCTTTGAGGAGTAGTTTCAGCTGTTTTATGATAAACCTCTTTCTTCTGTTTAGATTTTTGTGAAGACTTTGGTTTATCAGGTTGAGATATTTGTGGCACAAACTTGGTTTCAAATTCATCTTTCATTTTATTAATTTTCTTTTTAATGATTTTATCCTTGTTAAATTTGGAACCCTTTTTGTACCAACATTCATCAGTGAGATGATTGAATAGACCACATAAATCACATGGCTTTTTCTTCATCTTCTGTTGATCAGCTGCTGAAGAAGATGAAACTACTGAAGGTGTGTTCTTCAGTACTTTCTTCCTCTCAGTACTTATGTGAAGTACTGAAGGATTTGTAACAACTGTAGACTTGTTTTTCAGAGATTTTCTATCAGTACATTTGGATTTCCTGATAGATTCTTCAGCAATTGTCAAACCATGTTTGGTTCCATTTGGCTTGAAATGTTCTTCAGGTGTTGTTACTTGCTCTTCAGTACTTTGAATACCTTTTGAGACAACACCTGAAGTACTCAGCTTTTCTTTGATCATGTGTTCATCAGCAGTAGGACCATCAGCAGATTGATTAGTTGAGGTACTATTACTGACTTCATCCTCTGATTGTACATTATCACTTGAGGATGAGACACATGATGATGTGGTTTGGGAATTGATTTCACCTTCAGATTTTAATTCTGTCTTGGGAGTAAAATCTGTAGGAGGTTCAGTGTGATTATATCCAATCCCAAACTTCACATTTGAAGCAGTATGCTTACTAAGAAGCATTTCAAACCCCTTGCAAGATGTTACCCAGCGTTCACACTCCACTTGAGTAGCTGCAAGTGTTTCTTTGAGACTCTTGTGATTTTCTAAAATGACCTCTACCTTAGCCTTTTCATCAGTGATTTGGCATTTTAATTTATAATCTCATCATCTTTTTCTTTTAAAATAGACTCAAACTCAGCTTTTCTTTTAGAAATCACTTTCTCTAGGTCAAGATTTTGATTAATTAAAGCTACATTTACTTCTCTAATTGAGGCAAAAGCAGCTATGCATGACTCAGAACACAACTTGGCCTTAGCCTCAGAAGATACTTGTGGTACTTGTGATGATGAAGCATTTGAGCTTGAACAACCAGTAGACTCCAGGGCCATAAGAGCAAGATTTCCAAAAGGATTTTCACCACCATGTTGACTAGCACCAGAAAACATTTGTTCAGAATAACCAGAAAGATCGTCTGGTAAACTACTCCAGTCAACAACACCAGGAGTGAAAAAGCTTTGATGTGATTGAGATTGAGATTGAGATTGTTGACTTGATTGAGATGGTGGAGGCTCAGGTAGGGCATGTGATTGTTGAGCTATAGGTACATGAACCTGATTGGACTGTGGCATGTAAAAACAGGGATAAGGATATGGCATTTGACCTTGAGGAACAAAATATGCAGGAGATGATTGATTTTGTGAATAATGAGTAGAACTGGTAGAATGTTGCCCTTTGTTTTGTGAATTATTTCTTGGAAAGGTCACAAAGGGTGCAGAAGAGTTAGATCCAGATGATCTACACTCTCTTGCAAAATGTCCAAGTCTATGGCACTTGTGACACCTCAACTTGCTCTTGTCAAAACCAACTTTGGTTTTTCCAGAGAGAACAGGGAATTTTCTACCTGTCCTTTTGTAAAATTTTTGAGATCTGATATTAACTAATGCCATTTGGCTCAAAATATCCATCTCTTCCAAATCATCATCAGCAATTCCTTTCATATCATCTATGAAAAAGCACAGATTGTCACTATTACATTCTGAATTACAATCAATACCAGCAAAAGCATGATCTCCACTGTTTGAAGAGAAATCAATATGCTCATCATAGGAACTTTCTGATGTAGCATATTCTGACTCATGACCAACCAGAGCAGTATTCCCTGGTACAAAATCATCAGTGAGCTTCCCAGATGAAGTCAGTTTTCTTTTTTGTTCTATCTCTCTTTCAAATGTTAGCAGTTTCCATGAAGTTAGGTGAGAGATAGATTATCTAAATTTTCACTGGAGCGTAGGACAATGGTATATGTGTCCTATCTCTCAGGTAGGGATCTGAGAAATCTGTTGTTCATCTGACTGTTTGTATATTCTTGTTTAACCATTTTCAACTCAGATATCAAACAGGAGAATCGCTCAAACTGTTGAGTCAGTGACTCACCCTTTCTATGAGAGAATGTCTCATATTGTTGGGCAAGGATTTCTCTATTGTTTGCTAAGACCTCATCAGTTCCTCCAAATTGTTCTTTCAGAGCAACCCAGAGGTCATGAGCAGATTCATGATGCATAAGTCCAGAATAGATTTCATTAGGCAGTGCCATGGCCAGAATTCCATGGGCTTTAGCATCAATTTCAAACAGTTTCAGATCTTCATCTGAATATTGCTCTTTCTTCTTCGGAATCATTTCATTGGTTTCCAGATTACTCACCATAGGCTTATATGGTCCATGAACCACAGATTTCCAACAACCTGAACTATTAACAGACATGTGATGGCGCATTCGTTGTTGCCATATGTTGTACTCACTCCTAACAAGCATCGGAGGCTTTGTTGAGGAGCCAGTATTGTGAGGATCATTGATTGATGCAGCCATTTTCACCAATTCAAACAGGTTCAATAAGAGTTTAACAGATCTAACTCAAAAACTCAACAACACAGTTTGAAACAAGAAGAATCTCAAATTGATTCACAGGAAGCAACAGAAAAACAAACTCTATAACCAATTCTTGCAAATTTGCTAATTCGATCAAACTAAGATATCAAAAGAACAGTTTCAATGATCAATTGTTAAATCGATCAATGATTAACCGGCTCTGATACCATTTGAAGGGATCGAGATCTAGTTTGATCAATTAGATTAGGATTTGCAGCGGAATAGCACATGAAGTAGACGAAATTCGAGCAAGAATAATATGAATATTCAATTAAACAGTAACAGTTATAGAGAGAGAGTTTTCTGCAAAAAGAATGTTTTCATTCATGCACAAACTTCCCGTAGAGGGAAATTAGGTCAACATTCCTTTTATATGGAATGTGACATCAGCTGACGTCACATGATAGTGACATCAAACTGATTTATACAAACAACTGAAATTAAACTAAACTACTGAAGATGTCCACAATAACTGAGGACACCTTTATTAAAAGCTAAGTATAAACTAACATTACAACTACTGAAGTTATAACATCTGAAATATAAGAACTTCAGATGTTTTACATAACATAAAACTACTGATTACAAACTACTGAAATGTAAACCATCACAACTACTGAGGAGAACATTCAGTTGTTGTGATAACTTCTGAGAACTTGATCTTCAGACTTTGTCTTCAGACATTGTCTTCAGCAATTGTCTTCAGACTTTGTCTTCAGACTTTGTCTTCAGCAATTGTCTTCAGACTTTGTCTTCAGACTTTGTCTTCAGCAGTTGTCTTCAAACTTTGTCTTCAGCAGTTGTCTTCAGACTTTGTCTTCAGACTTTGTCTTCAGCAGTTGTCTTCAGACTTTGTCTTCAGACTTTGTCTTCAGACTTTGTCTTCAGACTTTGTCTTCAGACTTTCTTCAGACTTTGTCTTCAGACTTTGTCTTCAGACTTTGTCTTCAGACTTTGTCTTCAGACTTTGTCTTCAGACTTTGTCTTCAGACTTTGTCTTCAGACTTTGTCTTCAGACTTTGTCTTCAGACTTTGTCTTCAGACTTTGTCTTCAGACTTTGTCTTCAGACTTTGTCTTCAGACTTTGTCTTCAGACTTTGTCTTCAGACTTTGTCTTCAGACTTTGTCTTCAGACTTTGTCTTCAGACTTTGTCTTCAGACTTTGTCTTCAGACTTTGTCTTCAGACTTTGTCTTCAGTGTTGTAGATCACTTCAGTTGTTTTGATGTTTGTGGGACTTAAAGGTTTTTCTGATCTGGCTCATTGGTTCTTTTGGTCCAACAACATTCATTACAAATTATCGTTTGTTCGCATTATAATGCAAAAAATTTATCGCAACATAAATTGGACATCATCCAAAATGAGCTAAGTAGCTACCCGTGCCATCCTCAACAACAATCACCTGCCACTAGAAACACATAAAAGTCAGTGCTGCTGAGTGAGTTCTAGTTTTATAAAATTTTATATTACCTTTCATTCGTTAAAAAATTTACTTTACTATCGCATGTGATCACACATCATATGTACATCAAGGTAATAATTATTATCTTCATCATCATATGTTTCCTACATTTCGCACGTTTCGCACATTTCGTACTTATCGCACTTTTCGTACATTTATTATCTTTTCACTTCTATCTAGGTCCTGTCATTTACTTAACCCCCACTCTTGAGCACAAAGCTTTATCATATAGGGTTAAGTGACAAGGACCCCATATCGCACATATTACACGTATCGCACATATGGAGTAGTCATATAGACTAACTCCCCCTATGTGTGAACCCTTGAGGGTTAGCCAAGATCACACGTTGTAACACATAGTTAAGCTAACAACTCTTATTGAGTTGTGAACCTCCTTTCATTTTGCTTGCAAGACTTTTCATTCGTTCATTATGTTCCACTTTCATTATCTTAAATCTTCCGCTTTGTTAAGATAATACTTTATGTTCATCATCATAATAACACCACGTAAAGTCACGTCATCATACGTAATAAGGAACATAAGGAAATACATCATACATAACATACATAATCATCATACATCACCATCATCAATCACACATCATCATGCATACCACATCATACATTACCCGTCACATCATCTATGACTTCAGAAAGTCAACTTACATATACCCCAGGAACCTCCCAAGTCAAAGCTTACACATTACATTTCCCCCAAAATCTCAGAAAATTGTCTAAGTCTTCGGCGCATGGCCTTCTGGGCGCATGGGAACACTTAGGCGCATGGGTAACTTCTAGGCGCATGAGCACTATTAGGGCTCATGGCCAACACTTAGATGTTTGGCCACATTTCTAGGCGCATGGGCACTATGCAGGCGCATGAGTGCCTGGGCACATAGGCTTTCTAAACTTCTGGACACTTAGTCAATTTTAGCATTTTCCAGGCGCATGGCTACTATTTGGGTGCATGGGGTTTTGGGCGCATGGGAACACTTAGGCAGTTTATGCTGTTGGGCGCATGGCTACTATTTAGGCACATGGGTAGTCTAAGTCACACTTAAACAACATAATTCAGTCCCCAATCATCATCTAACATGTTCTAAGCTTAATTCATACATTCTAAGCCTTAGAAACACATTCATAACATCATCGTAATCATAAACACATCCAAAATCAAACCCCACCCGCAAACACACACATATACAATCGGGTAAAAACCCATTTTTAATAAAAATGTTCATACGTGCATTTCCAGCCCCAAATTAGTTTAAAACAAATAAAAGGGGCTTCTAGAACTCACCTTAGCAGCCTCTTGGGTATGACTTCCTTCAAAACCCGTTTGCTATAAGTTCAACACCTAAAACCCACCAAAAAAACACACACTTGAACACACAAACACAAATAAGCATAAAACCGAGGCTAAGGCCAATTAAGAACAACACAAATCCAAGAATTCTTACATTGAATTCGAATTCTTCTTCTTTTTCTTCGAAAACCCGAAAGTTTCTACTCTTTCTCTATCTAAAAACCCGATTGCTCAAAAGGTGAAAATATCATCATGGGCGGCCATCACCTTTATCACCAACTTTTCAAAGTTTTTGTCCTTTTGACACATTAACCCCTCAACTTGGGTTTTACATCTTTTCTTTCTTTTCGTTCATTTTTATTCTTTCTTTCATAACTTTAAAAAAATAACCGGGTGTTACAAGTCCACCCCCCTTATATAGGTTTCGTCCCTGAAATCTGTTATTCCATAAACAAATGTGGGTAATGCTATCTCATCTCCTCTTCAGTCTCCCACGTAGACTCAAATCCCTTCTTGTGCTTCCACTATACACGGACAAAAGGAACTACTTTATTTCTTAAACTTTTCTCCTTACAATCAATGATCGCCACTAGTTGCTCCACATAATTGAGCCGTTCATCCACCTCGATATCTTCCAGTGGTACAATCATATCCTTGTCAGCCAAACACTTTCGCAAATGAGATACATGGAATTTCGAGTGAATTCCACTTAACTCATCTGGTAGCTTCAATCTATAGGCCACCTCTCCTACTCGAGCAATAATTCGGAAAGGTCTTATGTAACTTGGGCTCAACTTGCCCCACTTTCTGAACCGAATGATACCTTTCCAAAGTGAGACTTTCAACATAACTCTATCACCCACATGGAACTCAATCGGTCTACGCCTCTTATCGGCATACGACTTCTGCCTGTCTTTGGCTGCCTTCGTGAAGGCTTTGATTCTATCGAGCTTCTTAGTCGTAGCCTCGATCACCTCAATTCTCCCTAACTCTTTCTAACCAATATCACCCCAACAGACGGGTGTTCTACATCTCCTACCCTATAACATCTTATAAGGGGGCATACCAATGCTAGAATGATAACTATTGTTATATGAGAACTCAGTAAACGGTAAGTGGTCATCCCAACTTCCTCCAAAGTCAATGATGCATGCCAAAAACATATCTTCTAGTGTCTGAATCATCCTCTCCGACTAACAATCTGTCTGAGGATGATAAGTCGTGCTAATATGTAACCTCGCCCCCATTGCATCATGGAATTTCTTCCAAAATTTAGATGTAAACCGGGTTTCACGATAAGACACAATAGACACCGGCACACCATGACGAGTCACAATCTCCTTGATGAATAGATCTGCCAACCTCTCAGATGAATATGTCTCGCGAATTAGTAGGAAGTGAGCACTCTTCGTCAAACGATCAACTATCACCCATTTAGCATCATATCCTCCCGCGGTACGTGGTAGCTTCATAATAAAGTCCATGGTGATAGGCTCCTACTTCCACTCCAGTATATCCAATGGTTAGATCTTTCCATACGGATTCTGATGCTCGGCCTTCACTTGTAAACAAATAAGGCACTTACTCACATACTCCGCTACATCGCGTTTCATACCCGACCACCAATAATCTTTCTTCATGTCTTGATACATCTTCGTAGCACCAGGATGAATAGAGTATCGAGAGTTATGAGCTTCATCCATAATCTTCACATGTAGATCCCCAAAGCGAGGAATCCATATTCGTCCGAATCGGGTCCTAACACCGAGTGTGCTTTCACCCAACTCCGCGACCAGACCTCTCATTCTTCCAGAGTTGAGATGGTCTTCCTTCAATACCTCATCTTGAAACTCCTTGACTTGCTTCATCACATCGGAGGTCATAACAGCTGATAAGCCTTCACCCGAATCGGCTCGGGTCTCTCCTTTCGGCTAAGGGCATCCGCCACCACGTTGGCTTTGCCCGGATGGTAATGGATCTCACAATCATAATCTTTTATGAGCTCCAACCATCTCCTCTGCCTCATGTTCAAATCTTTCTGCTTGAAGAAGTACTTCAAGCTCTTGTGGTTAGTGAATATGGTGCACTTCGTCCCGTACAGGTAGTGCCTCAAACTCTTTAACGCAAAGACCACAACTGCTAGCTCCAATAATGAGTAGGATAATTGACCTCATGAACTTCGTCCCAAAGACACCTTTCCTCTTTGCATCAACACATATCCTAACCCCGAGTAGGAAGCATCCGAATAAACCACCAAATCCTCACTTCCTTCAGGTAATGACAAGATAGGAGCTTGAGTTAACCTCGTCTTTAACTCCTCAAACGCCTTCTCCTGATCTTGAACCCATACAAACTTTACATCCTTACAGGTCAACTGAGTCAACGGAGAAGCTATTTTAGAGAAGTCTTGAATAAATCTCCTATAATAGCCCGCCAGACCCAAGAGACTACAAACTCGAATGGTGTCTTCGGAGACTTCCATTGCATTACCGCCTCCACCTTTTTCGAGTCCACCATAATCCCCTCGGGATTCACTACATGACCCAAGAACTGAACCTCGCGCAACCAAAACAGGCACTTGGAGAACTTGGCATACAACTTCTCCTTTCTTAGCATCTCTAACACTTACCGAATGTGACCGGCATGCTCTTCTTCGCTCCTCGAATAAATCAAGATATCATCAATAAACACAATCATTGATTTATCTAACATTGGCCAACACACTCGATTCATCAAGTCCATAAAAGCAGCTAGCGCATTGCTCAAACCAAAAGACATAACGAGAATCTTGTAATGTCCATAACGCGTACGAAAAGCTGTTTTAGGAATATCTTGCTCCTTCACCTTCAGCTGATTGTAGCCAGATTGAAGATCTATTCTTGAGAACCAACTGGCACCTTGGAGTTGATCAAACAGATCATCAATCCGCGGCAAGGGGTAGCGATTCTTCACTGTAAACTTATTCAGCTCACGCTAGTCTATACACATCCTCATACTACCGTCTTTCTTCTTCACAAACAGGACCAGAGCACCCCAAAGAGAGATACTCGGTCGAATGAACCCTTTGTTAAGCAACTCCTATAGTTTCTCCATCAATTTCTTCATCTCGGTCGGAGCCAACCGATACGACGCCTTAGCTACAGGTTGGGCACCCAGTATCAAGTCAATCTGGAACTTAATCTCGCGGTCTGGTGGCACTCCTTATAAGTCTTTGAGAAACATGTCCGAAAAGTCACACACAACTGGTACATCGGATAGTTGTGGTGTTGGCGTACCTACATCCTTTACGTAGGCTGTTGGACCAAAAGAACCAATGAGCCGGATCAGAAAATCCTTAAGTCCCACAGATGTCACAACAACTGCTGAAGACACAAGTGCTGAAGACAAAGTCTGAAGACACAAGTGCTGAAGACAAAGTCTGAAGACACAAGTGCTGAAGACAAAGTCTGAAGACACAAGTGCTGAAGACAAAGTCTGAAGACACAAGTGCTGAAGACAAAGTCTGAAGACACAAGTGCTGAAGACAAAGTCTGAAGACACAAGTGCTGAAGACAAAGTCTGAAGACACAAGTGCTGAATACAAAGTCTGAAGACACAAGTGCTGAAGACAAGTCTGAAGACACAAGTGCTGAAGACAAAGTCTGAAGACAAGTGCTGAAGACAAAGTCTGAAGACAAGTGCTGAAGACAAGTACTGAAGACCAAGTATCAGACGTTGTCACAACAGCTGAAGAGGTCTTCTTCAGTAGTTGTGACGGTTTTCTTTTCAGTAGTTTTATGTTTTTCTTTTCAGTAGTTTTGTAAAACGACTGAAGAGCTTGTTCTTCAGTCGTTGTAGTTTCAGTAGTTTCTTATCAGTACTTTTATGTTTTGTACTTAGCACTCTGATATGTTCTCAGTAGTTGTGAACATTTCACTAGTTTGTTAAGTTTTAGTTATTTTTGTAATAAATCTGCCAGATCTCACTATCCCGTGATATCAGCAGTGATTGCACTCTATATAAGGAGTGTCAACCTAATTGTAATCTATGAATGATTGAGCAGAAACATTTGATATTATTGAAACATTCCTTTTCACAGAAATATATTCTCTCGTTACAACCGTATTTGTTCTTAATGCATACGAATAACAAATTCTTGCTATAATTTGTCTAATTCTTGTTCTTATTCCGCTGCGTTACACTCTAATCCATCAAACTTGAGATCACTGATCCTGTCAAATGGTATCAGAGCAGGTTAATCATTGATCGATCTAATAATTGATCATTGAAACTGCTATCCAAGATCCAAGTTTGATTGAATTAGCATTTTTGCAAGAAACGGTTATAGAGATTGAATTTTCTGTGTTTTTGGTCATTCATCCTGAGATTTATTCTTGGTTTTCATTGAGTCTGTTGTGGTCTGTGTAAAATCTTTTAAAAGCTTGAACTAAATTGTATTTGGACCTAAAATGCCTACTCCTTCCAATGATCCTCACAATACTGTTCCTCAACCAAGCCTCCAATGCTGGTTAGGAGTGAGTATAACATATGGCAACGACGAATGCTCCATCACCTGTCTGTTAACAGCTCAGGTTGTTGGACATCAGTGGTACATGGTCCACACAAGCCTATGGTGAATAAACCGGAAACCAATCAAATGGTTCCGAAGAAGAGGGATCAATACTCAAATGAGGATAAGAAATTGTTTGAGATTGATGCAAAAGCCCATGGAATTCTGGCCATGGCACTGCCCAATGAAATCTATTTTGGCTAATGCATTATGAAACTGCCCATGACCTCTGGAATGCCTTGAAAGAACAATTTGGAGGAACAGATGAGGTCATGGAAAATAATAGAGAAATCCTTGCCCAACAATATGAGACATTCTCTCATAGGAAGGGTGAGACACTGACTCAACAGTTTGAGCGGTTCTCTTGTTTGATCTCTGAATTAAAAATGGTCAAACATGAGTACATAAATAGCCAGATGAATAACAGATTTCTCAGATCACTGCCTGAGAGATGGGACACATATACTATTGTCCTACGCTCCAGTGCAAATTTGGACAAACTATCTCTCACCCAACTCCATGGGAAATTGCTCATATTTGAGAGAGAGATAGAACAGAAACGAAAACTGTCATCATCTGGAAAGCTCACTGATGATTTTGAACCAGGAAACACTGCCTTAGTAAGTCATGAGTCAGAGTATGCAGGATCAGAATGCCACTATGATGAGCATATTGATTTCACCTCAAACAATTCTATCATGCCTTTGTGAGTGTTGATTGTCATTCTAGTAATAATAGTGACAATCTATGCTTTATCATGGATGATTTGAAGGGCATTGTTGATGATGATTTAGAAGAGATGGATATTTTGAGCCAAATAGCCTTGATCAATATCAGATCTCAGAAATTCTACAAGAGAACTGGCAGGAAATTTCCTGGACTCTTTGACAAAACCAAAGTCGGTTTTGACAAGAGCAAGTTGAAGTGTCACAATGCCACAGGCTTGGACACTTTGCAAGAGAGTGTAGATCAACTGGATCTAACACTTCTGCACCCTTTTTGACTTTTCCAAATAACAATTCACAATCCAAAGGGCAACATTCTGCTGGTTCTAGTCATTCATCACACCCTCAATCTCCTGCATATTTTGTTCCTCAGGGTCAAATGCCATATCCTTATCCCTGCTATTATATGACACAGTCAAATCAAGTTCAAGCTCCTATAGTACCACAATCTCATGCACTACCAGAACCTCAACCATCTCCTCTCAATCACAACCTCATCACACTTCTTCACACCTGGAGTCGTTGACTGGAGTAGCTTACCTGATAATTGTCTGGTCACACTGAGCAATACTATGTTGGTGCTAGTCAACATGGTGGTGAACACCCTTTTGGAAATCTTGCTCTCATGGCCCTGGAGTCTACTGAGGGTTCCTGTTCAAATGCATCATCTTCACAGGTAACTCAGGTATCTTCAGAGGCTAAAGCCAAGTTATGTTCTGAATCATGCATAGCTGCCTTTGTCTCTATTAGAGAGGCAAATGTAGCATTAATAAATCAAAAACTTAAGTTTGAGAAAACCATTTTCAAAAGAAAAGCTGAGTATGAGTCTACTCTTAACAGTAAAAGTGATGAGATTTATAAGCTTAAATGCCAATTAAATGATTAAAGGCCAAGCTAGAGGTTTTTCTGGAAGACCACAGGAGTCTCAAAGAAAAACTTGCAGTGACCCAAGTTGAGTGTGAACGCTGGGTCTCATCATGCAAGGGATTTGAAATGCTTCTTAGCAAGCAAACTGCTTCAAATGTGAAGTTTGGCATTGGTTCCAACCATACTGCTCCACCAACAGACTTTACTCCTAACTCCATAGTAAGTCTGAAAGTGAAAGCAATCTCCAAACCACATTATCGTGTGAGTCATTCTCCAATGATAATCTAAGATCAGAGAATGAAACCAGTGTTAAGATCTCAACAAATAAATTGACTGATGGTCTAACTACTGAGACTCATATGAAGCTGAGTACTTCAGATGTTTACCTCAATGTACCCCAAGTACTGAAAGAGACCCAACATCTAAAAAGCATTTCAAATCAGTTGAAATACAAGGACTAACAACTGCTGAGGAATCCATCAAACCGTCTATTAGGATGGATGGAACACAGTTGAATTACCAGTCTTCAGTTGTTACAAATCCTTTAGTACCTAGTACTGATAGGAGGAAAGTACTGAAGATCACACCTTCAGTAGTTTCCACTTCAGCAGTAAAGATGTCCAAGATGAAGAATAAACCATGTGAAATTTGTGGTAAATTCAATCATCTATCTGATGAATGTTGGTACAAAAAGGGTTTAAAGCTCCAAAGGGATGAGCTCATTAAACTCGAAATAAATAAAATGAAAACTGAGTTTGAGACCAAGTTTGTACCACAATCATCTCAACCTGATAAACCCAAGGCCTTACCCAAATCCACTAAGAAGGATACGGTTTATCAGAAGACAGCTGATATTGTTCCTTATGATAACATAAGACTAAGTCTGTGAAATCTAAGCAGGAGGAAATGGTGGGTCACAGGAACTCATCAAAAACAAGCTCTGGAGTGTCAAATGAACTGAAAGCTCGAGCTTCAATCAGACACAGCTTGCTATGATGGTTCAGCATCTGTTGGGGAGAGTTAACCAACTTGAAGCCACTGTGACCAAACCACTGGAGAGGAATTCCAGGTCCAAATCTATTTCAGCACCTCTCCATCTTCATCAGCTGTTAATCATGAGAAACCAGCTATGGTTAAATCTGTTGATAAAGTCAGTCCCAAAACCAAAAAGGTTTGGGTCTCCAAAGCTAACTAGTTTCTTATGATTGTGCAGGGTTCTTCAGCATGCCAAAGAAGCATCTGGTATGTGGACAGTGGAGGATCCATGCACATGATTGGGAGCAGCTCTCTTCTCATGATTACTACTCAGGGAAGAAGGGATTTGTCTCATTTGGAAATGATGCTAAAGGTTACATCATTGGAAAGGGATTTGTGTCTAATGGAGATATTAGATTTGATGATGTCAACCATGTGGAGAATCTCAAATACAATCTGTTGAGTGTCAGTCAGATGTGTGACAAAGGACATGTTGCTCTTTTCACAAGCTAGAACTGTAGGATTCTGTCTTCCAAGGTTCTGAGCCTGATTGACAAAGTACTGGATGATAATACTCTCCTGAAGGCCAACATGATAGGAAGAGTATATGCCTTGGATCTGTCAAAGAAAATTGAGTTAAGAGGCCATCCATGCTTGTTCTCAAGGCCTCTCTCCAAGAATCTAAACTGTGGCATAGAAGGCTGGGTCATGTTATCTCAAAAACATGAATCAGCTGATCCACAAGAGTTTTGTGAGAGGTCTTCCAATAAAGGAGTTCAATTGTGATGAAATCTGCACTGCATGCTTAAAAGGGAAACAACATAAAGTTTCATTCCCACCATAGAAGAATCCAAGTCTAATGCCGGCTTACAACTACTGCACATGGATCTTTTTGGTCTTGTGAAGGTAATGAGTATGGCAAAGAAGAAATATTGTCTGGTAATTGTGGATGATTACTCAAGATATGTATGGACCTTCTTCTTGCATTCAAAGGATGAGGCTACTCAGTCCATTATGAACTTTGTGCTACACGTTGAGAAGCAGTATTCCCTACCAGTTAAGTGTGTGAGGAGTGACAATGGTACTGAATTCAGAAACCACACTCTTGATGAGTTCTACTTGTCAAAGGGAATCAAGAGGCAGTATAGCATCCCAAGGACTCCAGAGCAAAATGGAGTAGTGGAGAGAAAGAACAGGACCCTCATTGAAGCTGCAAGGTCCATGTTGGCTGATTCTAGTCTGCCACTGACTTTTTGGGCTGAAGCTGTCAATACAGCTTACTATGTACAGAATAGAGTTCTAGTAAATCAGAGGTTGATGAAGACTCCATATGAAGTTCTTCATTATTTGGCCCCTTTGATTTCATTCTTTAGATCATTTGGGTGTCCCTGTTACATTCTCAACACAAAGGATCAACTCCAAAAGTTTGATTCTAAGGTGGATGCAGGGTATTTTGTTGGGTATTCATCCACTTGCAAGGCTTATAGAGTATTCAACTGTCAGACAAAGATAGTTGAAGAAACCTTGCATGTGAAGTTCAATGAATCCCCTAAGGATACAATTCCACAAAACCCTGTGGAGTTGTTTGATCTGGACATTCTGCAATATGTTCCTTATCAACCACCTGCTGTTGCAGATCATATGAATCCATCATCTTCTGTAGCTAGTAATCACCTTTTCAAGCTAGACCTGATGTTCCTGTAGCATCAGTAGCACAATCCACAACAAATGCTGATGAGATTTCTACAACTTCAACTTCCTTTGAATTACCATCTACTGATTGGTTTCAAGGAAATGCTTCACCATCACCATCTGTTGTTGCTGAGCCTGCTACAAACACTTGCACAGATCTTATTGTGTACCAAGATCTGAAGAATCACCCTATGTCTCAAATCATTGGTGATATCAATGCTGGCGTTTCACAACAAGAAGTCAAATGTCAAATTTCTGCTTCTATGCTCTCTTCATTAGTCAGCAAGAGCCAAAGAACTATCACATTGCTTTAAGGGACAATGGATGGGTTGAAGCCATGCAGCTTGAGCTTCTTCAGTTCAAGAAACAGCAAGTGTGGGAACTGCTTCCTCTACCTCCAGGTAAGTGTGCAATAGGCACTAAATGGGTGTTTAGAACAAAACTGATGAAAATGGGCTTATTGTTAAGAACAAGGCCAGACTGGTTGTACAGGAGTTTTCACAAGAGGAAGGTATTGATTATAAGGAAACCTTTGCCCCTGTAGCCAGACTGGAAGCAATTCGATTGTTTTTAGCTTATGTTGCTTATCACAACCTTAAAGTTTTCAAATGGATGTCAAAAGTGCATTTTTGTATGGGAAAATTAAAGAAGAGGTTTATGTATGTCAACCACCAGGTTTTGAGGACAATAAACATCCTAATTGGGTGTATAAGCTTGATAAGGCTCTCTATGGGTTGAAACAAGCTCCTAGAGTCTGGTATGAGACATTATCAAACTTTCTTCTGGAAAATAATTTCACTAGAGGCTCCATAGATAAGACTTTATTCATTAAGAAAGCTGGGCAGCATAATCTACTTGTTCAAATTTATGTAGATGATATTATTTTTGCATCCTCTGATCCACAGTTGTGTGATGCCTTTACAAAGTTGATGCAACAGAAGTTTGAAATGAGTGCCATGGGAGAATTACAGTTCTTTCTGGGTTTGCAAATCAAACAAAAGGCTGATGGAATTTTCATTCATCAGTCCAAATACACAAAAGATCTTTTGGAAAAGTTTGATTTACAAAAGTGTAAGCCCTGTTCTACTCCCATGTGCAACACCACACAACTGGATACAGATCAGAAAGGTAAAGTGGTTGATGAAACACTTTACAGATGTATGATTGGGTCCTTGATGTACTTAACAGCTTCTAGACCAGATATTATGTTTGCTACATGTGTTTGTGCTAGATTTCAGGCTGCACCTAAGGAGTCTCATTTGATTGCAGTCAAGAGGATCTTTAGATATCTGCAAGGCACTCCATCTCTAGGTTTATGGTATTCTACTAGACATTCTGGTAAATTAGTTGTTTTTTCTGATAGTGACTATGCAGGTGTAAGTTGACAAGAAAGTCCACTTCTGGAGGATGCCAATTCTTAGGCAACTGCTTGATTTCTTGGCAGAGTAAGAAGCAGACCTCAGTTGCTACATCAACTGCTGAAGCAGATACATTGCTGCTGCAAGCTGTACATCTTAGGTACTCTGGCTTCAAACCAATTATTGGATTATGGCATAACAGAGACTAAGACCCCATTGTTAATGGACAACTCTTCAGCTCTTTGTATTGTCAAGAATCCTGTCCAGCACTCTAGGACTAAACATATTGAAATCAGACACCATTTTATTAGAGATTGTTTTGAAAAGGTCTGATTGATCCAAAATTTGTTCTTAGTGCTGATGAGCTTGCAGACATTTTCACTAAGCCCTTGGACAGCATAACTTTCCACAACCTAGCGCTAAGGCTTGGTATGCTGCAGCTAGAATAAGTGACAACTACTGATGATCTCAGCTCACAAGTACTGATGATCATTAGTTTATTATTGTCATATATGAGTACTGAAGTTATCCTCCCTTCAGAAGTTTTTAAACTACTGAAGCTTAAGTAACTTCTCAGTACTCAAGTACTTTATTTGTTGAAACAGCTGATGTAGTTACAACAGCTGATGTTTACAACAGCTGATGTAGCTACAACTACTGATGTCAGAAATACAAATACGTACTGATGTCCTATGAAACATCTGAAAACAGATGAAAACGTCTGATGAGTAAGTGTTGAGGACAGTATGAAACAGCCAAAAAGCAATGAATTGACGACAACTACTGATGAGCCTTTTTCTCTTCAGTAGTTTCCCAACTGCTGTTTCTTTCTAAACACTGAAGAAAAACCATGTCTTCAGTAGTTTCACAACTACTGATGACTAACACCAAGTCTTCAGTTGTTTACAACAACTGATGGTAAAACCAAAGTCTTCAGTAGTTTCACAACTACTGATGACTAATACCAAGTCCTCAGTTGTTTCACCACCTGAAGTCAAAACTGTCTTCAGTAGTTTTATAACTACTGATGACTAAATCAGAGACTTCAGCTGTTTCAACGTCTGACGGTTAAAACCAAGTCTTCAGTTGTTTTATAACAACTGCTGATCACATCAATACGGTCAGTCATTCCAAAGCTCTGAAAGTTAATACCACGTCATCAGTAGTTTCAACAACTGATGACTAACACCAAAACCTTCAGTCGTTTTCTAACCCTACCCTTTAAATACCCTATCCCACCTTCAGAGTTTTTCCTTTCTCTCTTCTCAAACTAACGTTCAAAAACTCTGTAACCTCTCTTCATCAATGGCGACCATGCAACTAAACCACGACACAACTGTGTCGCACATCTCACAAAATCGCCATACTTGACCAAGTTTCACAACGCCATTGATTTAATGGTTGGTCTCACCTTACAAAACGGCTTTTCTGTTAAATCCCACCATATGCCGAATCTCTTAACCAATTATGGACAAACGTCACTCCTGTCTCTGAGGAGAATGACACAGAGTCTCTTCAATCGTTTGTCCATCGTCAAAAAGTGGTCATACTCCAGACACTCTTCGCCAAACCCTCAATCTGGATGATGCCACCTTCCCAACTGGTTATCCAAAGGGCACAACAGATCACATTTGCCCACCATGGATACCAGGGTAACCTGAGTGCATCTACCATATTGAAGAAACATTTCCAGGATGCCGAACGTCTCATCTTTCACATGGTAAATGTCTGCCTTGCCCCCAAGACTTCATCATGGATCAAATGTCCACAAGGTGGCAACAGGTAATGTACTCCATCCTTGACCGCAACAACCTATAATTTTTCTGAAATACTATTTTTAGAGCTCAAGGACATGGCCCAAAAACAACTTGCTAACCGTTGGATATTATATCCTCGGTTCATAATGGCCATAATTGAAAACCAGCTTCAAGCTGAGGGACTTGTTGGCCTGGGAGTCCCTGCTACGGCTGCTATTGCCTGAAGTATACTCCCGGAACAACTCTGACCAATCACTAAAAATGGTTGCCAAGCTGCGTAAACCCACGCAGTTGGAACCCACAGCCACCACCTCCAAATCCAAAGTCCCCACCAAACCCTAAAAAAGTCAAAAAAGGCTACTCAGGGAAATGAGTCCCCTGAGGATGCCCCTGCAACACAAACGCAGGCTATATCCACTGGTTATAACCCCCTAGTGGATACAAGGACTTCACCAGCCACAGCTGCTCAGGATTCCTCTCAAAAGGAGCCTGCAGCAACCAAAGAAGGGGTACCCCTAATCTGGGATCTTCCTCATTTGAGGAGATTGCCATTGAAGAGCACCATTCTCCCCAGGTGCATACTGCTTTTACCCCCATCTCCCACTGCAACCGCCCCACAAAGTCCTACTCTCATTGTTGCAAACGTGCTGACACAGCTGCATGCCTCTCCTCCTCCCCAACAAACACCAACAAAGGGAAAAACCACAGCAATTGAGGAAGAGGATCAACATGCTTCTGACAGCCCACAGCACAGGTTTCACTGTTCTATCTCCTGGTGTGGATATGCAGATACGAACATCTGGTGAGGCTGCCACCTCTTCTGAATCAGCACATGATCAGACTGAGGCTGGTAACATAGCTAAGACCTCACCAGAGGCAACAGCTGATGAAGGACATCGTCCTGAGGCTGGAAGTCCCCAGTTCCAAGAAAAAGGGGCACATGCTAAAACTGGTCTACACCCAGTGCATGTACATCCTGCTACAAGCAGGAGGTCAGGTGATTCAGCATCTGCTGATGATGACCTGGGCTTCTTTTATGATGTTCTGGCCCAGAACACAATTCTTGAGGAAGAAGTCAGTAGACTACAAAGACTACTTGACCAATTCTCTCAAAAAGCAAGTCCATCTGCCACCCATAAACCCACAGATGGCACCTTCACTTGAAGGTCTCCCACACACTCAGCCACTCAAAACTTCCGAGCCACCAGCTTCTATTTCTGGCATTGCTTCTCAGGGACAGAACCCCTCTGAGCAAACAGCTGCTATCTTTCAGCAATCCCTACCTCTCATCACCCCAATGATCACAGACATTGTGATCAAAACCATGGATGAGAGGCTTCCCTCAATCATACAACCCCTGGTGGAGGAGATTGTGAGCACAAGGCTTTCTGCTACTCAAACCCTGCACCAGTGCAACCAAAAAGGGGAGAGTCAGTCAGTGAAAGCAAAGAGGAAGAGCATAGAGGGGAAAAGAAAAGGAGACTGAGAAGGAAGAGGAGTTTGTGAAGGGAGCTGACATTGATCAAGTGGGTGAAAGTCACAAAGACTTTCATGTCACATATAAAAGAGGAAGTTGAAGGAAAAAAAAAGAACTCGAACTCAATGAGATGATCAAAATGGCGGATGCTACACACAGTAAATCAATGGACTCCATTATTGATCAACTGTATAGACAGGGGTTTCGATACTGCACAGCTTGACTCAGAGATTAGGACTTGAAGTTGAAGAAATTAACTCAAGATGGGCAAGTTATGATGCATTAGAAAGAGAAAGACTAGAGATCATGATCAGATTCATTGCAAAGTACCTTGGGAGATCATTGATCGAGATTAAGTCATGGACCAGGATAGTATCTTGGCAATAACCACCAAGATCTGTTCGTCTGAAGCATACACTAAGGGATTGGTGATTGAAGCACTAATGAGGCAGGTGCTAGGAACAGAAAGGAACTAGCAAAACACTCAAAAGCTCACTCACTACAAAGAATGCTAGAACAACCTGCAAAACCTCCCACTTCAAAATCACCACTACCACAACCCACTAAACCAATTCCTTTACCCTCAAACAACAGCCGATGATGCACCCAAGAAGAAGAAAAGAAGGGTGTTGAGGCTAGAAGAAGAAGAAGAGGATGATGAGGAGAAGAAGATAGGCTGCCTCTTTCCGCAGTCCTAACTTTGCCTAAAGCCAAACCTATGCCCATCACTCCCACCTCACAGATGGAAGCTGTGAGAGTAAAGATAGAAGAAGAACAGCAGCAAAAGCTTCATGATGATGAGATGCTGAAAAGCATAGACAAAACTTATGCTGCTTCTTCATCAATAATCAGTATGAAGAAAGAAGCTCTGAGATTGTACACCCTTGCTAACACATTTCAATATCAAAAGGAAAGGTGAGAATATGGCATGATCCTAGGGTGGCTCACAGAATTGTGAAGAAAGACATTCCTTTGAGATACAAGGGCAAGTAAAAAGGATCGTAGATGAAGAGATCATAGTGGTCCTTGTAGTATCACCCTGGGAAATTGTAGAAGATTTCAAGAAGGCCTATGAAACTAAACAGCCACCCCAAAAGATGTAGAGAACAGAGTAATTAAAAAGGGGTTAGTCTACAGAGGCTTGAGAACTTCAAACAAAGAGCTCAGTCTGTTACTTGAAGGTACTCACCCAGATGAGTTTGCATACAGACAGATTACAACAGTGAGCTCAAAAATGGCAAACAGGCTAAGTACATTTCAGAGCTGTATGGGCGTGAAGGACTGTTTGATGGTGGAGCTAAAAATCTTACCATGGAAGAACAAATTATGTTTCTCAGAGCATACACCAGAGAATCCTACAGGCTTATACATGGGAAGTATTTCATGGATAGGACCACAGCCCTGTGTCCAGTTCCCAAAGTCAGGGCTCTTATCCATACTATGCCAACCAAATTTCAGAAATCTATTCCCAGGCCAGTGCTTAATTGGGTCATCTTCTTAGCTGATCAAGAAGGAAAAAGACCAATCTTATCGTCAACAATAAGTGGGACCTCAATAAAGTTAAGGTTTTGGCTGCATTGGTTCAGGGGGAGTTTGTTGGACCAAAAGAACCAATGAGCCGGATCAGAAAAACCTTAAGTCCCACAGACATCACAATAACTGCTGAAGACACAAGTGCTGAAGACAAAGTCTGAAGACACAAGTGCTGAAGACGAAGTCTGAAGACACAAGTGCTGAAGACGAAGTCTGAAGACACAAGTGCTGAAGACGAAGTCTGAAGACACAAGTGTTGAAGACAAGTCTGAAGACACAAGTGCTGAAGAAAGTCTGAAGACACAAGTGCTGAAGACAAAGTCTGAAGACACAAGTGCTGAAGACAAGTCTGAAGATACAAGTCTGAAGACAAAGTCTGAAGACACAAGTGCTGAAGACAAAGTCTGAAGACACAAGTGCTGAAGACAAAGTCTGAAGACACAAGTGCTGAAGACAAAGTCTGAAGACACAAGTGCTAAAGACAAAGTCTGAAGACAAGTGCTGAAGACAAAGTCTGAAGACAAGTGCTGAAGACAAGTACTGAAGACCAAGTATCAGATGTTGTGACAACAGCTGAAGAGGTCTTCTTCAGTAGTTGTGACGGTTTTCTTTCAGTAGTTTTATGTTTTTCTTTTCAGTAGTTTTGTAAAATGACTGAAGAGCTTGTTCTTCAGTCGTTGTAGTTTTAGTAGTTTCTTATCAGTAGTTTTATGTTTTGTACTTAACACTCTGATATGTTCTCAGTAGTTGTGAACATTTTAGTAGTTTGTTAAGTTTTAGTTATTTTGTAATAAATCTGCCAGATGTCACTATCCCGTGATATCAGCAGTGATTGCACTCTATATAAGGAGTGTCAACCTAATTGTAATTTGTGAATGATTGAGCAGAAACATTTGATATTATTGAAACATTCCTTTTCACAGAAATATTTCTCTCGTTACAACCGTATTTGTTCTTAATCCATACGAATAACAAATTCTTGCTATAATTTGTCTAATTCTTGTTCTTATTCCGCTACGTTACACTCTAATCCATCAAACTTGAGATCACTGATCCTGTCATAGGCCAAGTAGGCACTACATCCACGCCCCATGCACTTTCCCATCACCGCCATCGAAATCACTTTTGGGATCGTCATGACATGATCACCATAAACCATCACCAAACTCCCATTAGGTGTTGACAGTTGAATCATCTTCTTGAGACACATAATGTTCGCCTCGTGGTCCGCCACCAATCCTATTCTAGGACTACATCGAACCCGCCTAAGGTCATCACAAATGGTCTAACAGGAAACTTGTGTTGGATCAAGAAGAAGGCTGGTGCAACCAAAACCAAATTACTTAGACAAATTTTAGTGCTACTTACAAAAGGCTTCTGAAGCCAAGTGTACAACTTCCGAAGGACAGTAGAGTTCCTCCGAACACAAAGTAAAAGATCACTTCCGAATACAAACTTTACTTCCGAAGTCAAAGAACTTACTTCCGAAGATCAAGTCTAAGAAGAAGATATCAGAGACAACTTCCAAAGTATGAAGAAAAGAAGAAGTCCTCAAGCCTCGGAAGAAGTAGCCTCTTCTGAAGTATAAGTGGCTTCAGAGTACATGTTCTTCCGAAGCCATTTAACCTTTGGAAGACACTGCTATGAAACAGTGGACATAAGTATGGTCTCTGACACTCCGTTGCAGACCTCTGATACTGCATGGCATTTTCTTAAAGGGCCATAGTTGACCATACTTTATTCCACTATTCACCTTTTTATGTTAGTACAAGTACCAACTTTAGTTGGTGACAAAAGGTAAGTCAAAGGCATGTCTTGACTACCATATCTTAGATAAGACTTTATCTAAGATACCTTAAACTATAGCTTTGTAGTATTTGCTTTAGTTAGAGGATTCCAGCTGGTATCAAAGTATATCCGGCTGTAGGTAGTATTATATATAGTTTCTCATTGTAACTCATAAGATCATCCTTGTAAGAGTCCTGTAATATTAGAGTTCAGAAGCAATATATGCAGTTACCTTGAAAACTACTTATTGTGTTTATTACTACTTATTATATTGTTATCAACTCTTAGAGACTTTGCTTTCATCCGAGTGTAGTTCAAGTGAGTTTGAGAGAAAAATCAAGTGTTTAGTGACAAAATCCGATCCTGCAATTGGCATCAAAGCTTTTTAGGCTCTTGATTGTGAGATCTACCATCCAAATCAACCTGTTTTTCACTCCTCCTTACAAATCTCTTAAAATGGCCCTTAACAAATCCGAAGTGGAGATGGGAACTATGACTAAAGCTCGCATCATTACTCCTGAAAACTTTATGTCTTGGAGCAGATGAATGGAAGGCTTCATCAGATACCAAGACAGCAAAATGTGTTATTCCATTGTCAATGGCCCGTATAAACCCAAGGTGGCAGCACCCGGTGGAAACGGTGCCATGATAGAAAAGGCTGTTGAAGATTATTCTGATGAGGACCGGAAGAAGATGAACATTGACAGCAATGCAATGACTATTATGAGTGCAATACCCAACTCCATTATGGTGGGGTTTAAGCATTACAAGTCTACCAAAAATTGTTTGATGCACTTGCTCAGATGTATTCAATTTCCAACGACTCCAAGAAGGACTCACTGAAGCAGCAGTTCAAGAACTTCACCTATATTGCGGGAGAGTCTCTCAACCAGCAGTATTTTAGGTACATGGATCTTATTTCTTCTCTTTATCTGTAAAGATCATTCCTGAACTTAGAGACCTCACAAGAAAGTTCATGAGTGCTCTTCCAAATGAGTGGACATTCTATTGTGTCTCTATCAAGAGGACAGAAAATTTGAACACTCTTACTATGACTGAACTTGGCATCCTTTGTGGATACCATTTAGATATGGAGAGTAAGAGGGCCACCAGAAAAGCAGACCTCTGAGTCTTCTGCTAGCAATGCCTTAATGGTTGCTAAAGGCTCAGTACCCCCACAACCTCAGCAAAACCTGACATACAACCAGCAGCCATCCTGCTCATCTGGACCTTACATCACTTTCCTGAGATTCTAAGGTCTCCATAGGCTCAGCATAGTTCCTTTCAAGACAGGTGTGCTTTTGTCTCAAGAAGTGGACACTCTAGTGACTTGCAATACCGCTTTGATGATTTAGAGTGCTTCAGTCCAGATGATGTAGAGTATGTGAACATTGTCCAACAGATGTATCTTTTAACCTACAGAGCAAAGAAGTTCTTCAAGAGAACTGAAAGGCAACTCCCTCAGAACCCAACTACCAATTGGGTTTGACAAAACCAAGGCCAAATGTTACAACCGTAACCAACTTGGTCACTTTTCAAGGGAATGCAAGGCTCCCAAATCAAATCCGGGAACCCACAGGCCTCCACACATCCTTCTACATCAAAGCCCACTAGAAAGTCGATTGAAACAGCTGTAATAGCTCAAGAAGTCAATTGGAGCTTTATGGTACAGGATGTGACTCCTACTCAAGCACTTATGGCTAGAACATATGATAAAAAGGGACATCCATATGACAAGAATAACAATGTCTGGATTGTGGATAGTGGATGCTCTAGGCACATGACAGGAACCGATCTCTCATTTAATAGTTTCAACACTATGATGGAGGTCCTGTCCAATTTGGAGGTAAGGCCGGAGGATATATTTCTGGTAGAGGGAGTATATCCAACGGAAAGTTAAAAGTTGACAAAGTTAACTTTGTCAAACAGCTTGAACAAATTTTGTTAAGTGTTTCTCAGTTTTGTGATCAAAGCATCAAATGCTTTTCACAGAACATGAGTGCATTATCCTCAAACCACGGATGACAATTCCTCCGGAATTGGTGCTTCTTAGATCTCCCAGGAAAGGGGATATGTACACGCTGGATATGAACAAAGCTTCCCTAATAGGTGAAGTATCATGCTTTCTTTCCAAAGCTGATAGTGATGAGTCAACACTTTGGCATAAACGTATGTGTCATGTAAATTTTAAGACAATGAACAATTGGCTGAAAATAACCTGGTACATGGTTTGCCTAAAAAGGAATTTTTCTGCAAAGATAATTGTGTTGCATGCCTGAAAGGGAAGCAACACAAGGAATCTCATAAATCCAAAAGTACTAACTCCATCACTACTCCATTACACTTATTGCACATGGATCTATTTGGTCCTACAAGTATAATGAGCATTGGATGGAAATCATATTGCCTTGTGATAATTGATGATTTTACAAGATTTACATGGGTATTCTTTTTAAGAACTAAAGATGAAACTGCTAAAACATTAAAATCTTTTATTCTTAAAATAGAAAATCAAATTAATCACAAGGTTAAGATTATTAGAAGTGATCAAGGGACTGAGTTTAAGAACTTCATTCTGACTCATTCTGTAACTCAAAGGGATTGCCAGACAATACAGTACACCCCAGAACTCCTCAAAAAAACGCGGTGTTGCTGAGAGGAGGAACAAAACGGTGTCGCTGAGAGGAGGAACAAAATGGTGTTACTGAGAGGAGGAACAAGACACTTATTGAGGTTGCTCGAACTATGTTAGCTGATTCCAAACTACCTCTAACATTCTGGGCAGAGGCAGTTAGCCACATAGAAAAACCCCTTATGAGTTATGGAACAAGAGGCCATCGTTCATTGGCTTTCTAAGGTCCTTTGGCAGCTGGTGTACCATACTTAACACAAAGGACAATTTAGCTCTAAAGCTAATAGAGTATACAACATCAAGAATCAAGAATTTAAGGAGTCGTCCAATATAATTGTTAATGAGCACACTTAATCATATTTTTTATTTAGAATTGTTTCCAAACTATTCTAAAACATCTTGTGAGAATGTTTCAGTTGGAACAGGTGCTTAAAATGATGTTGATGCTGATGCAGATCAACTGTTTGAGCTACCCAGACCTCTTCCAAGTTCTCCAAGAGCTGCCACAAATCAAACTTCCACTATTTACAAATCTGATAGTATAACTATATCAAGGAATAGTGAAGCTTCAACCAGTGAATCACCAGTTGATCCTCAAAACTCATCAGGTGATCTAGCACAACACCAAGCTGAGGAAAGTAGCATTTTGAAGGAACAGGCAACTGTTAATGCTACTTCATAGCCAACAATTGATGATGTTTCTCATTCATTCAATCAGTCCTCATTGAATGAGTTTGAAACAACAGCTGGACAAAGTGTTCCTGTTCCTGAGCAAAATATGTCTAGTCTGTACTTATCTTTGCAACTGGAAGTGATTCCTCGTTTAAGGATTCATAACACTCATCCAGCTGAGAACATCATGGGGATGTCTCTAAAGGTGTGAGAACAAGAGGGCAGACTCATCATGGGAATGTTTGCTTGTACTCATGCTTCTTATCCCAGATGGAACCCAAGAAGGTGGAAGATGCCTTGAAAGATCGTAGCTTGGTTGAATCGATGCAAGAGGAGCTGCTTCAATTCAAAAGACAAAAGGTTTGGAACCTATGTCTGCTACCATCTGGTCAAGTACCTATAGGCACCAAATGGATTTTCAGGAACAAAAGGAATGACAGAGGCTTTATTATTAAGAACAAGGCAAGACTGGTAGTTCAGGATACACTCAAGAGGAGGGAATTGATTATACTGATGTTTTTGCACCTGTTGCAAGACTTGAGGCAATTAGGATTTTCCTTGCTTATGTCGCATCAAAGAATTTTACTAACTACCAGCTTGATGTCAAGTGTGCCTTTCTATATGGTGATATAGATAGAGAAGTGTATGTGTGCCAGCCTCCAGGATTTGAAGACCCACAACATCCCAACTATGTGTGCAAATTAGATAAAGCTCTTTATGGGCTGCACCAAGCACCTAGGCTGTGGTATGAGACTTTGTCTCAAATTCTTTTGAAGAATGATTACACTAGAGGAACCATTGACAAGACTCTCTTCATAAGGAAGTCTGGTAAGGATATTTTGCTTGTTCAAGTCTATGTTGATGACATCATTTTTGTTTCTTCAAACGACCAAATATGCAAAGACTTTGAAAGCAATATGAAGAAGTTGAGATGAGTTCCACGGAAAAACTGGATTTTTTCCTTGGAATTCAGGTGAAGCAACTGAAGGAAGGTTTTTCATCAATCAATCTAAGTATGTCAATGACATCTTAGAAAGATTTGAAATGAAAGATTGTAAGCAGGCCAAGACACCCATACCCAGAAACCATAATCTTTGTCCTGACTTTGAGGGGAGGATACTGATCAACATCAGTATAGGTCGATTATTGGTTCTCTGATGTATCTCATAGCTAGTAGACCTGATATAATGTTTGCAACTTGCATTTGTGCAAGATATCAGACTGCTCCAAAGGTGTCTCACCTAGCTGCTACCAAAAGAATCCTCAGATACCTCAAAGGAGCACCTAAACTAGGTCTCTGGTATCCTAGCAACAATGATTTTAATCTCTATGGATACTCTGACAGTGACTATGGTGGCTGCAACATTGACAAGAAATCAACATCAGGGGGATGTCAATTTCTTGGTGGAAGGATCATCTCATGGCAATGTAAGAAACAATCTTGTGTCTCTACATCAACTGCTGAAGCTGAATACATTGCGGCTACAAGTTGCTGTGCTCAGCTGCTATGGATTCAGAATCAGATGTTAGACTATGGATTTAACTTTATGCGTACTCCTATCCATATTGACAACAACAATGCTATCTCCATTACTGAAAATCCGGTGAAGCACTCTAAGACAAAGCATATTGATATCAGGTATCATTTCATTAGAGATATTCATGAGAAGAATCTTATTAAGCTAATCAAAGTTGATTCAAATGAACAATATGCTGACTTGTTCACCAAAGCTTTTGATGAACAGAGATTTAAGTATCTCATAACAGCTATTGGGATGATAAACATTGATTAGCTTAACTCTTTTGAAAACCTTTTTAATATGTAATGTCTTATGTCAATACAATCTAAGCCCTGTTATAAATGTCTCTCTGAAATTTTATCTAAGTATAAATTCTTCCGAAGAGAAATTAACCCTTAGAAGATATTTTACATATCTTCTGAGGCAAAATTTCTCCAAGGATAATTTTTCTTCTTGAAAGAGTTTTTAGTCTCGGAAGAAGCGATTGATTACATATCAGATCTACTTCCGAAGCTGACAAACCTCTCCATTCGGAAAGCAATCTTTACTCTCGGAAGTAACTTTTTACTTTCAGAAGTAGCAATTGCCTTCGGAAGACAAATTATCTTCGGAAACGTTTTATATTCGGAAGAGAGATTTTACTGTGTAACGGAAATCTATTGGGCCCCACACTGTAAAAATTAAAGATTTTGTTAATGATATCGAATTTTTAAGTGAACTAAACCTTGCCACCCCTGTCACTTCATCCACTAAAACATCACATCACCTTATCCTAACCCCCTTACCACCATTTCACCCTCTTTTAAATAATCCCAACTATTCACTTTCATCCTCTTACCATAATTTTTACTGCCCTAAAAGTTTCCTTTCTCCCTAATTCACCCATGCTCAAACTCTTCTACCTTTAACTTCTCCCAATGGCCCTAAATCCTCAACATAATCAAGTCGCACTTCTTGACTCTTCAAGAGATGCGGACTTCTCTGAAATCATCTCCTTCCTCACCCAATCATCCTACTACACTGCCCTGACTGTTAATCCCACTGTTTACACCAATCACATGGCTGAATTTTCGAGTAACGGTCAGGTTGAAACCCTAAATGGGGTTTGTGTAATACGATCCAGCATTTGTGGCCAAGAGTTGGTCATCACTGAACAACTTATCAGGGAGCATCTCAAGCTTCATGATGAGGGTGCACCCACAGAGTTCCCCAAAGCAAATTTAGACAGCACCTACATTCTCATGGGTTATGGTGAAGAAGTCAGCAGGTCAACTGTCTACAAATTTAACTTCTCATACAACTGGAAGTTCCTCCCGCACGTTGTCCTTCACTGTCTGTCCAATAAATCTAGGGGATGGGATCAAATTCCATACGAACTAGGGTGCTTAGTTCATGGAATGGTGAGAGGCCTCCGTTTCAACTACTCAAGATTTTTGTTGACCAATCTCATTGGAAATCTCCAAAGGGAAACATTCTTTATGTATCCCAGATTTCTTCAACACATTATCAACTATGAGCTGGACCAGAGTCGGCTTGTCTGTGCAGCCACTCTGCCTGTCCCTCAAATGAGGCCTACCATCTTCAAAACTCTAAAGAAGGTGTCCACCAACTTCACTGGAAGGTACACTTCTCTACTTCCAGGTATGACTGAGTAAATAGCTCCTGGTGACATCCTTGTTGACCCCACAGGTGATGAACCCACACCAGCAACTACCCCTACAATGCCAATTTTACCTTCTCTTCCCATCACCATCACTTACCAAAGACGCCCTAAATAAACCCTTGTTCAATCTACTCTGATTAAACAAGCTCCTCTTGTTCAATCCAAAAGGGCTAGAGTGGAACATTGGACTCCCACTCAGCCTGAGGTCTTACCATCCTTCACCATTGACCTCAATATCGGCCTTAAGTCTCCTCAGTCTCAAACCCATGAGCCTACTACCCAATCTAAAAGCCCTCAGGGTGAGTATTTACACTCCTCTAAGCAGCCAATAAGGGACAGCCCCACTAGAGGCTCAGTGCCTGTAGACATTGACCAAGGTCCCGGGTTAGTAGGTTTAACCTCCTTATCTTTCACTGACCTTCTCTTCAAAACTGATGAAGAGATTACGTCCCTCCATGGCAATGAAGTTGATCTACAACACCCTCTCCAAGATCAACAGAGCCAAGAGCGACCTCTTATCTCTATCCCCCATCAGCAAACCTTTACTGAGGTGAGTCCCACTGATGTGGAGGGGACTCATGCAGATTCAGCTGTCACTACAAAAGGTGCCTCATTGGACCTTATGGACAGTGGTAACATTTCTGAGACTGAATCTGTGGCAACCATGCCTTTTGATGACTCTCAAAGAGACATCATTAAGCAGGGGAAACCAGGGTGCCAAGAAGCCACATTTGGTGGTGAGGCTGAACATACTAGGTATGTTACCTCATCTCCCCATGATTCTTCAAAAGAAGATGAGGGAAGTATGCAACTCTTCATTCAAGACCTACTATCTAAAGTCTTAAACCTTGAATCCAAGGTTAGGACTTTAGAAGAAAGGTCCGCCACTCAGTAACTTAAGATTGATAATCTCAAGGCTCAACTAGCTGAGAAACAGATTGAGAGATATGTTAGGCATGTACCCGTTTAGGTCTCCCTGACCTCTTCCTCTAGCTCATCTAGCTCTTAAGATGATGCTACCAAAAAGGGGGAGAATGTTCAGAGACAAACATCAGAGGAACCACTAAGCCAAACTTCCACTTCTAAATATTTGGCTCCTATTACAACTTTTTCTGAGCCATCTCAAGTTATACTACAAATTGACTCAAGGATGCTTAGAGATCTCTACAGACTCTTCTCCAAGTTTTTGTTGAGATCCTCTCTTGATCAGCCTAGCCCTGATGCAGCAATAATGTATTTTGGAACTGAAGAGCTTTAGAGGCTAACTGCACCTTCTACCACTGTGGAAGAAGTTGGTCAACCTAAGGTCCAAATGGAACCTGAGATTCAATTTGAAGGGGACATAAGGACTGATGGCCCAGCAACTAAAACGGTTGGGACATATAGTGAAATTTCTCAATCTTCCGAAGCAGAAGTTAAAGCCTCAAAAGAACAAGATGAATCTTCCAAAGCAGAAATGGAAGCTGCGGAAGGACTGTTCTCATTGTCCGAGGATCTAATCATCACAGATCAATTCTAGAGCTAGCATCTGAGGTGAATAGTGAGTACTTTCTGGATCAACCTCTAGCTCAAACACCCTCTCTGCCTCTCTCACAATCTGAATCCACTCTCCAAGAACCACCAAAGTCAAGTACTTCAAAGGATGACAAAAGAAAAAAAGAAAATGATTGTGGAAGAGCTTTAGGAAGAGGAGAAGATTGAAGAGCTTAAAAGAAAAGGGAGACTACCAACTGGGAAGCTGTTAGCTGCCAATACCAAAGCAACTGCAGCCAACCAGGAGGCAGTCAATAATAAAAAGATAGTAGAGATCATTGACCAGCTCATCAAGCTTGGAGCTGCCAATGAAGACATACTTCTGCTACCATTAGAGGAGTTGGTGGAGCTGGAAAAGTCAACTAAACTGCAAAATGAACAACAAAATGAAGCAATAAGGTTGGCCTTAGAGGAAGAAAGAGAAAGAGAACCAGCGGAAGCTGACATGCAGCTCAAGAGGGAAAGGATAGCTTTCCTAACCTCCAGAGGTTTCTCTCTTCAAGAGCTATCTCCGCATAATGATGAAACGATCCTATGGCTCTTCAACAAAGAGCAGTATCAACTGGAGAAAGAAAGAAAAAGAGCTGTAAGAGAGAAGTTGAAAGAGAAGAAGAAGAAAGAAGAAGAAGCTAGGGTCACTACAACCAAGAAGATAGGTGAGAAAGCCTGGATGAAGGACTATCACCGGGCTCACGGCTTCTCTAGAAGGCAGGTGGGACCAATGTCTGAAAGGACACTGCAACGAATTGTTAGTGAAATCAAGGCTGCCATTCGTTTTGGCAAGAGGAGAGAGATGTATAGAAGGGTACAGGGGACAACCTTCAAGCCAACCACTCAACCTCAACCTGAACTAATTCCCTCTCCTTTCCCTATCAAAACTGAACCCTTCACACCTGAACCTACACCATAATCCTTACTCACTTCCTCACCTCAACCACACAAACTACCCATCCTTCAACCCAAAACACTTTCCAGAACCACCATCCCACAACCTACCCAACAACCCTCCAAACCATCCCCTCAGCCTTCTAAACATCTCTCCCTAAAGGAGTTTAAGGCAATCAAGACCAAGCTCACCAACTGCATAACCTTGAGCAACATTTCCTATGAGGAAGACTCTATCAAACTGACCTACGTTGATGGATCTTCACGCTCCCTCACAAGAGATCAATTTCTTGATCTGCCTAGAGGAACACTGGAGCATGCTGCAAAATTTCTAGGCCTCAACTCAGACTCATTAAAAGATGAAGAGAATAGACTGATAAGGAAGCTGGTGACTCTGCTGGATACAAAGAAAGAGGACAAGATTCCTAGTCGGCCTCTTGTGCCTAGAAAGAAAATAATCCAGTGGAGGTTCGATGAAGCTTCTCACAACTTTGTTGTGGAAAGAAAGAATGGAGAAATCAACAGGCTGAATGCCTCCTCTCTACTACACTCTAGTAGGTTTGACATTGTTGAGTTAGCAGAGAAACCATTCTTTAATCCCTCCAACTCTGAAACTACTGCTCACATCAGAATTCATCTCAACAGTCTTCATCTTGCTGAGTTAACTACAAAAGCTAAGATTGAAGAAGAGTTGAAGTTAAGAAGAAAGGAAGACAATGATAGATCTCCCACCAAGGGCATAACCTTTATACAGATGGTGGAGGGTCCTAAACTAGAACCTATAGTTAGATGGGAATATAATTATATCACCTATTAACTAACTATTTTCAAAAGGACACAACAGAGGGTACATATCATTCAGGGTGACAGACTGGAGTTTCTGTCAACTAATGATCTGTACAAGCTTCTCAGCACCACTTCAGGGAAGAACAAAGAAACTGACAAATATTTACTTTCCTTGGTGCTGAAGGTATTGAGAAGCAGAAACAAGTGAGGTTTTGGTAGCATCAGCCTAGGGGGAGTTTGTTGGATCAAGAAGAAGGCTAGTGCACCAAAACCAAATCACTTAGACAAATTTTGGTGCTACTTACAAAAGGCTTCCGAAGCCAAGTGTGGAACTTCCAAAGGAAAGTAGAGTTCTTCCGAAGACAAAGTAAAAGATCAACTTCCGAAGACAAACTCTACTTCCAAAGTCAAAGAACTTACTTCCGAAGATCAAGTCTAAGAAGAAGAAATCAGAAGACAACTTCCGAAGTATGAAGAAAAGAAGAAGTCCTCAAGCCTCGAAGAAGTAGCCTCTTCCAAAGTATAAGTGGCTTCGGAAGTACTTGTTCTTCCGAAGCCATTTAACCTTCGGAAGAAACTGCTATGAACCAGTGGACATAAGTATGGTCTCTGACACTCCGCTGTAGACCTCTGATACTACATGGCGTTTTTTTAAAGGGCCATGTAATTGACCATACTTTATTCCACTATTCACCTTTTTATGTTAGTACAAGTTACCAACTTTATTTGGTGACAAACGGTAAGTCAGGGACATGTCCTGACTACCATATCTTAGATAAGACTTTATCTAAGATACCTTAAACTATAGCTTTGTAGTATTTGTTTTAGTTAGAGGATTCCAGCTGGTATCAAAGTATATCTGGCTGTAGGTAGTATCATATATAGTTTCTCATTGTAACTCATAAGATCATGCTTGTAAGAGTCTTGTAATATTAGAGTTGAGAAACAATATATGCAAGTACCTTGAAAATTACTTCTTGTGTTTATTACTACTTATTATATTGTTATCAACTCTTAGAGACTTTGCTTTCATCTGAGTGTAGTTCAAGTGAGTTTGAGAGAAAAACCAAGTGTTTAATGACAAAATCCGATCCTGCAACTTGTGACCTTCTAATTCTACTCACAACCTTCTATCATCTCAGAAATCCTGATAGACTTACTTCTGGCAGTTTCTACATCAAATGGTTTATCTATACTCCTACTACTAACAGGAAATTTAGCACAGAAAGCAGCAGAAATAAAACTTTAACTAGCACCAGAATCAAATAACACAGAAGCTAGAGTTTGGTTTACTAGAAACATACCTGACATAACATCGGGATCTATCCTAGCCTTCTCTTGCGTCATCGTGAATGCTTTGGCACTCGCCCTCTGCCCTTCTCCTCCAGCCTTCTTCGCTCCCGAATCTTCAGCCCTTGGCTTCTTGCAGTCTCTGCTCAGATGGCCATTTTCCCCACATTTATAACACCTTATAACTCCAAATTCTCTAGCCATATGGCTTGGCTTCCCACATTTGAAGCAGATGTTTGATCCCTATTTGCATTCTCCCGAATGCTCCTTCCCGCATTTACCATATCTCTTCGATCCTGCACCAGACGTGACCACACGCCGGTCACCCACCTTCGTCACCTTATTGTTTGGAGCGGCTCCACCACGTCCAACCGTTTCCCATTCCAATTTTAGTCACCACCACCCTTCTTGCTCACCTCAGCCACCACTGTCTCTCGCTCGTCATACAGTCTTCCCTCCAGATCGACCACCGACCTAAACGTACTAGGCCGAGCGACGATCATATGCCTGTGAATATCTACTGGCAAGCCCTGAATATACCTCTTGATCTTTCGTGACAGAGGTGTCACCTAATCCGGCACCAGCCGTGCCATTCACTAAACTCATGGTGTATTGCTGATGGGTCATTGTTCCCGCCTTCAGCTGTAGGAACTCCCTCTCAACCTTGTCCATCTCTCAGTGAGGACAAAACTCCTCAATCACCAGCTTCTTCAACTCTGGCCACCTCATTATTCCCATCGCCCGACTACCCTCGGCTTGGACAATATTGCCCACCAGCAAAGAGCCGAGTCCACAAACGAGTGGGTAGCGAACTTCACCTTCTGGTCTTCTCGACACTCGTTGATATCCAGTACAACCTCTATTTCTCTCATCCATCGGTGAGCAGCAGTGCCATTACCATCAAAGGTCGGGGGCTTGCATCTTTTAAATGCCCCATAGTTACAGCCTCGTGTCGCCTCCGGCACAGGCTCTTCTTCCTCTTCTTCTTCATCCTCGGAGAAAACCGTCTCAGTCTCCAGTCACTCACATCCTCCCGAGGACCTGTTCCTCTCCCTTCTTTCTCCTTCCCGCACAACCTTTATCATTTTTGTCACCACGGATGGTAGATCGTCTACATGACCTGATGTACCTCCTCAACAATAGCCTTCTTCACTGAGGCTCTCAAGTTAGCACTCTCGTCCCCGCCCTCCAGACGAGGGGTCTTGGGTTCTTCATGAACCACCTCTTCGGCTTTAGGTCTTCCTCTATGGCCCGTACTTCAGCACCACGTCCGCCCCAACCTCCATCATGTGAAGCCTTCGAAGATCGACCACCGACCATCCTCAAAACACACTATAAGATTCAAACACTAAAACGGTCATTCAAGGGAATAGCTCAGTTTATGTCAAGTATAGTAAGTCCGTAATTACAGTGGCCAGTTGTGGTTAGCCACTTACTTTACTCTTCATACCCCAAGCATTTCCTATCCTGACTACATCAGTATCTAAATCTACTAAAAGCACACAGATCAAATCACATGCGCACATAATGCCGATTAATCATTAAAGAAAATATCTGATGGCACATAGCTACTCGGACTGGCATCCCCTTCCCTTTCGTCCCATTTTTAGTTTAAGTTTAGGTTTCTTTTGAAAATTTACCCATTTCACTTAAACTTTGGCTCTGATACCAACTTGTAAGGCCCTGTTCCTGGGACGCTCACAGCTGGTCAATCATCGCACATAAAACATATGATATACATTGACTTAATTAAAACATCGCAGTGGAATGAATTTAAACCATCATTTCATATAAATAATCGCTTTTGTAAAATAATACAACATTCATTACAAAATATCGTTTGTTCGCATTATAATGCAAAAGCTTTATCGAAACATAAATTGGATGCCATCCAAAATGAGCCAAGTAGTCGCCCGTGCCATCCTCAGCAACAATCACCTGCCAACTAGAAACACATAAAAGTCAGTGTTGCTAAGTGAGTTCTAGTTCTATAAAATTTTATATTACCTTTCATTCGTTAAAACATTTACTTTACTATCGCACGTGATCACACGTCCTACGTACATCAAGGTAATAATTATTATCTTCATCATTGTTCGTTTCATACATTTCGCACGTTTTGCACATTTCGTACTTATCGCACTTTTCATACATTTATTATCTTTTCACTTCTATCTAGGTCATGTCATGTACTTAACCCCCTCTTGAGCACAAAGCTTTATCATCTAGGGTTAAGCGACAAGGACCCCATATCGCACATATCGCAGGTATCGCACATATGGAGTATTCATATAGACTAACTCCCCCTATGTGTGAACCCTTGAGGGTTAGCCAAGATCACACGCTGTAAACACACAGTTGAGCTAACAACTCTTATTGAGTTGTGAACCTCCTTTTGATTTTGCTTGCAAGACTTTTCATTCATTCATTATGTTCCACTTTCATTATCTTAAATCTTCCGCTTTGTTAAGATAATATTTTACGTTCATCATTATAATCACACCACGTAAAGTCACGTCATCATACGTAATAAGGAACATAAGGAAATACATCATACATAACATACATAATCATCATACATCAACATCATCAATCATACATCATCATGCATACCATATCATACATTACCCGTCACATCATCTATGACTTCAAAAAGTCAACTTACATATCCCCCAAGAACCTCCCAAGTCAAAGCCTACACTTTACATTTCGCCCAAAATCTCTGAAAATTTTCTAAGTCTTAGGCGCATGGGCACTATACAGGCGCATGGGCACTATGCAGGCGCATAGCCTTCTGGGTGCATGGGGAACTTCTGGGTGCATCAGCACTATTGGGGCGCATGACCAAAACTTAGGCATTTGAGCACATTTCTAGGTGCAGGCGCATAAGTGCCTGGACGCATGGGCTTTCTAGGCGTCTAGACACTTATTCAATTTTAGCATTTTCTAGGCGCATGGAGGCGCATGGGGTTTTGGGCACATGAGAACACTTAAGTAGTTTATATCGTTGGGCATATGGGTCACTATTTAGGCGCATAGGCAGTCTAAGTCACACTTAAACAACATAATTCAGTCCCCAATCATCATCTAACATGTTCTAAACTTATTTCATACATTCTAAGCCTTAGAAACATATTCATAACATCATCATAATCATAAACACATCCAAAATCGAACCCTACCCGCAAACACATATACATATACAATCGGGTAAAAACCCATTTTAATAAAAATGTTCATACATGCATTTCCAACCCTAAATCAATTTACAACAAATAAAAAGCGAGTTCTAGAACTCACCTTAGCAGCCTCTTGGGTATGACTTCCTTCAAAACCTGTTTGCTACAAGTTCAACACCTAAAACCCACCAGAAAAACACACACCTGAACACACAAACACAAATAAGCATACAATCGAGGCTAAGGCCAGTTAAGAACATCCCAAATCCAAGTAGTCTTACCTTGAATTCGAATTCTTCTTCTTGTTCTTCAAAAACCCGAATGTTTCTGCTCTTTCTCTCTCTAAAAACCCGATTGCTCAAAAGGTGAAAATATCATCATGGGCGACCATCACCTTTATCACCAACTTTTCAAAGTTTTTGTTCTTTTGACACATTTAACCCTCAACCTAGGTTTTATAGCTTTTCTTTATTTTCCTTCAGGCTTACCTTGAATTCGAATTCTTCTTCTTGTTCTTCAAAAACCCGAAAGTTTCTGCTCTTTCTCTCTTTGAAAACCCGATTGCTCAAAAAAGGTGAAAATATCATCATGGGCGGCCATCACCTTTATCACCAACTTTTCAAAGTTTTTGTCCTTTTGACACATTTAACCCTCAACTTAGGTTTTATAGCTTTTTTTATTTTTCTTCACTTTTATTCATTCTTTCATAACTTTAAAAAAATAATTGGTTGTTACATCGCTCGACTCGACTCGGATCGTTTTCATTCGGTTTTAGTTTCATACGTACAATTAAAATAATCAAATGCAAACTATATTCGACATACTATATAACTCAGAACTGATTTATATCAAGTTTTATAAAATATAATTTATTCAAAGAAACTATATTTTATGTCAACAAAATACAAATAACATCATCATCATCTAAGTTGAACAAACAAAACAGACAACACTACATAACGTTCAATAATCTACTTTTTAGTAGATAAATTGAAAGTATGCTTGAATAATATCTCTAATATACAAATATATTGAGGCATACATGAAATAATCAAATAGAAACATTATACTTTAATATTTTAATCTAATAATTGCTAAAGAAAAATATTATATTCTTAGCAAATGAGTAAATCAATGATATATGTTATATACATAAAAGTAATATATATTACAAGTAAAATAATTCAAGCATACCGAGCCGAGCTAACAAACAAGCTAAATCGAGCCAGCGCATCACGAACCGAGCCGGCGCATCACGAACCGAGCCGGCGCATCACGAACCGAGCCGGCGCATCACGAACCGAGCCGGATCATCACGATCAGAGTCGGCTTGTCACGAACCGAGCCAAGTTCAACTCAATTTCAAACCGAGTCGACTCGGTTTGGTTCCATTTAAAACCGAGTCATTTCGGCAAACTTTTTTCAAGCTTTTTCCAATCGAGCTCAAAGCTGTAAACTATTAGAACGGTCCTAACTAAACGTGTTAACTAAATGTCCATCTAATAAAAGACGTAACCCACAGATAACCTCTAAACATAAAAGAATATTTATGTAATTAATAATATTGAAAATATAGGTATAAAAGATAGTTTTTCTAAGAACGATGAGGCACGGTCACTTCCTAATTCTACCATATTTGAAATTCATCTATCCATAATGAGGTTTGAATCTTGCCGCTTAACTTAGAAGGAAATTCACAAATGCAACAAACCCAAGAAATAGGGTTGTTCGAAAAAATCCTAATCGGAAAAAAACCCAAAAACCGGAATCATAGGAATAACCGGAGAAAACAAACAAAATTGTAAACTCGATTTTTGGTTTGGTTCCTAACCGTATCCAAAATTGTGATCCGATTATCAGTTCACAAATTTTTGCTTATTCGCTTCAGTTATCCGAAGCCAACCAAATTTAATCTATACTAAATTAAATGTTAACCGAATCCTTGAACACCTTAAAGGGGCGTTTGGTTCATGGAATTTGTTGTAATTGAAATTGGAATTGGAATTGGAATTTGAATGAGAATTAAAAGGAATTGTATTTAAAATTCAATATTTTTAAAGGATTTGTAATTCAAAGGAAATGGAATCTATAAAAGAAATTTAATTTTCATATGTGTTTTTAGTGACAAAACACTTATAAAAGAATTGGAATTTATCACCCATTGCAAACCGCCACCACCTCAATAACCAACGATCATCGTTGCTACATACCACCAATCACCACCGACAATCGACCGCGACCACCAACCGCACACCAATAGATCACGCCCGTTGTCGAAAACCGACAGTCGTCGTCGAGTGCGTCTAAAACTGTCGTGGTTCAGCGACGACGGACAGTAGTCAGTCGTAGGCGCGGTTGGTGGAGAGGTGCATTTGTAGGCAGCCGTGCGATTAATGGTGACCGTCGATTGTCGACATCGGTTATGGCATGACCGGTTGTCGATCGAGGTTGTCGGTAGCCAACGATTGGGTGTGGCGGTTAGCAATAAGGGGCGTCGGCGGGCGATGATCGGGTGTGGCGGTTAGCAATAAGGGGCGTCGGCGGGCGACGATTGGGTGGCGGCGGTCAGCAACAGTCGTGGGCGTCGACATCGGGGTCGGCGACGGGCGGAAACGATCTAGGGCATTGATGGCATTCGGTCGCCATCGATGAGGTCTGCAAGGGTCGTTGGTAGTGTTGGTGGCGGTGAGGGTGCTGGTGGCCATCGGCGTGACGGAGGCGGGGGTCGGTGTAATTTGAAATCCTTTAACATTTGGAAAGATTTTGAAACCCTTCATTTAAAATAATTTAAGGGAATCAGTTTCATTTTCTATTTCAATTCCTATTTCAATTCCATTCCTAATCAAACACGTTAATAAATAAATTGAAATTCTGATTTCAACGAATTTTGTATCAACCAAGCACAATGGCTTATGGAATTAAAATTCCAATTTTTATCAAATTCCATTAAATTACTACATACAAACACACCTTTGAGTCTATCGGCTATAAGAAACGAAAACATATTATTATTATTTTTCTCTCCATTAGAGCATTCATAGGGTGTTTTCTATAAATCTGTAAGTGTTTCCTATATTATAAAAAATCTGTAAGAAACGAAAACATATTATTATTATTTTTCTCTCCATTAGAGCATTCATAGGGTGTTTTCTATAAATCTGTAAGTGTTTCCTATATTATAAAAAATGGTTATTAGTGGTTATAAGTGGATGCTAAAGAATATATTACTGTTTATCTTTATATTTGGTAAAACAATGTCAATCTCTATTAATTTTTTAATATTTGTTAAAAGTGATTGTGAGTGAATGAGAGAGAAAATATAATGATAAAAGTATAAAAATATTATTTTATTAAAAAGTAGAGAGAAAAATAATGATTTTTAATCTAATTATAGATATAAAGATGAAAAGTGAATTGTGAATGCTCTTACGCTATTTTTCTGAGTTTACTTAATGAGAGAACAGAAAAGAAACATTTTTTTTCCTTTTTTTCTTTTCTCTTCTATTTTTCTCTTCTTTATTTTCTTCTTTATTTTCTCTTTTATTTTCTCTTCTTTATTTTCTCTTCTTTATTTTCTCTTCTTTATTTTCTCTTCTTTATTTTCTCTTCTTTATTTTCTCTTCTTTATTTTCTCTTCTTTATTTTCTCTTCTTTATTTTCTCTTCTTTCTTTATTTTCTCTTCTATTTTTCTCTTCTTTATTTTCTCTTCTTTATTTTCTCTTCTTTATTTTCTCTTCTTTATTTTCTCTTCTTTATTTTCTCTTCTTTATTTTCTCTTCTTTATTTTCTCTTCTTTATTTTCTCTTCTTTATTTTCTCTTCTTTATTTTCTCTTCTTTATTTTCTCTCTTTATTTTCTCTTCTTTATTTTCTCTTCTTTATTTTCTCTTCTTTATTTTCTCTTCTTTATTTTCTCTTCTTTTTTTCTCTTCTTTATTTTCTCTTCTTTATTTTCTCTTCTTTATTTTCTCTTCTTTATTTTCTCTTCTTATTTTTCTTCTTTATTTTCTCTTCTTTATTTTCTCTTCTTTATTTTCTCTTCTTTATTTTCTCTTCTTTATTTTCTCTTCTTTATTTTCTCTTCTTTATTTTCTCTTCTTTATTTTCTCTTCTTTATTTTCTCTTCTTTATTTTCTCTTCTTTATTTTCTCTTCTTTATTTTCTCTTCTTTATTTTCTCTCTTTATTTTCTCTTCTTTATTTTCTCTTCTTTATTTTCTTTTTCTTATCTCTCAATTTCCTTTCAATTCTATTTTTCTCTTCTATTTTTCTCTTCTATTTTTCTCTTCTATTTTTCTCTTCTTTATTTTCTCTTCTTTATTTTCTCTTCTTTATTTTCTCTTCTTTATTTTCTTTTTCTTATCTCTCAATTTCCTTTCAATTTGAAAAGATTGTTTTTAGCCCTTATTAAAAAAATTCTGAAACACAACTTTTTATTTTTTTCCTTCCGTTTCTTTTCTTTTTTCTCCTTAACCTTATGTTCTCGAGTTTACTTAACAAGGTATTAAAAAAACATAAAGAACTCCATGCGTTGATCTCGAGTTTCTTTCCTAGATATTAAACTCGAAAACATAAATTTATAACAATTTTTTCATTATTTTTCGCTAAAAAAAACTTCCAATAAAAAAAACTCAGGATTACAACTATTGCTGCGTTGGAGTTGTAAAACGCAATCCCAAATAAAGAACTCCATGCGTTGATCAAGTAATGGAATCAAAGCATACATGTATATTGGCGATTGGCGATGAACACGTACTCACCAATTCAAGAAATCGAATCATACACAAAGAGATCACCTTTCGATACATCAGTATTATTATTATTATTATTATTATTATTATTATTATTATATAATACCCACTACGAAAGAGGAATCACAGTTGATCACTGAGAGAAAAGTCCGATGAGCAACGGCGGTGGAATCCGTGGTGTTGTGCTCGATAGCTCTGCAATCTTGGGCTCCGACACCCTTCTCCCCGGAGCTGATTATTTACTTCGTAAGCTTCGTCATTCTAACATTCCCACGGTAACCCTCTTTCTTTACTCTTCTTCTTTGATTCATTGATGATGTTTTTTTAACATTCAGATGATCTTGCAATTGGCCCCAAAACACAAGTTGCAATCAGACCCTAAAGTAATCTTTACTCTTCTTCTTTGATTCATTGAGGAAAGCTGTTTGGTATAAGGGGGTCTCTGGATATGCATTTTGAAAGTGAATGTTGTGAATTGAGAGATTATTAATCAGATAATCAATTGCTTAAATTGGGGATTGTTGGGTGATTTTGTATATGCTAGTGATCAGTTTTGTAGCTGCTATCTATCCATATTTTTTAATATGAGACCCTGAATAATCACAGAATCAAAATCAGGGCAGTTGATAGAAACGCTTAAAACCGCAAATTTAATTGTTTATTTTCATGTAAGCATTTATTTAACTGTCAATTGTGCTTTTGTGCAGGGATTAGCTTATGCAGTTGATCTTTCGGAAGCAAAGGTAGTACCTTTATTATGCTGCTTTTCAATTAGTCGAATGATACGCACTTTCCATAATGAATATGTTAAATGGGGTATAGATGCCAATAGGATGGCTTGTTTTTACTTATGGTAATTTCTTAAACAGTTTAGGCTTTTCAAAGAGTAATCTATGCTCTGATATTTTCCTACCATTAGGTGATTAGTTTGAACATCGTAGCCTGGGTAGTGACACATGCAAGTATTAGCTCGACGTGACGTGACTATAGTAGATAAAATATTTTATTTGGGTTATCTTTCATCTCTAACGGGTCAGTTGGTTTAAATTTTAAATAAAAAACTGAGCTAAAATGGGGTAAAAATGATCGACTAGGTCAAACAATTTAAAAGTCATCCAAAGTGTTTTCATATGAATACGAACCTCCTACATTACTTTATCCAAATAAGTTAGATTATCATTGTAGTAATATAGGCTTTATCAACACATTAGTTATTATAGAATCTTAGAGAATGGACAAAGTAGTGTTTGTTGGTCAACACAGCAAAAACTAACCCGTCGTTGATGTGATGAATAACACTCCTAATCCGCCCTTTTTTCCACCTCTAGTGTTATTAGCTCAAGATTTTGTACCTAACTATTAGATGTGTTTATTGTAGGTAAGCCTTCTTGAGAAGCTGGCATGTGAATACTCATTCAAGTGTTTCATATACAATCCATCTTGTATGGATGACACTATAAATGCGATTTTTCTGGCTTGGGAGAACAAAGGTGCAACTATTTTGCATGTGGTTTCAAACTACAATGAAGGACTTGTAGCAAAATCCTTGAATTCTGACTGGATGAATGTTGTTGTAAGTAAGTAACTACACTGTAGAGGGCAGCTCACTTTGAATCTTTTATAAACACTTGGTCGGAGTGCCATTTATAATTTCCTTTGGTTTCATCTAAAACTAAAGGTCCCAAATCGAACCCATTACCTCAGAAATGAGTTGATTCACAATCTATGTTTTACCTATAACAAGTCAAATGGGTAAATCATAATAACTTGTTTAAACGTGTAACAGGTCAAATGGGTCAAACCAGGTCAAAGTATATTTAAAATCATTTTTATTAAAAACATTAGACAAGTATCGTAATAATATAGTTTTCGTAATCATTTAGTTCATGCATTCATTTATAGTTGAAGAAGTAGGGAGGGGATGGGGGGAATGTTTGCGGTTGCAGCTCAAACCAACCCATTCTAAAAGCAATCTAACCTGACCAAAGTCAGTGTCAATCTGTTATGCATCTTGATTTACCCAACCATTTTGCCACCTCTATTCGAAACATTCATGTAAGGGTATGCATCTGATAGATCCTTTGCTAGACCAATTGGATCAGGCTGTTGACATTTAGATTAACAAAACATCTGTTTATCAGTCCAAATGTCAATATTTGTATCCTTCGTAGCCATGCACACATGTGAATTTATGTATATGTGCCAGATGGTGATAGTACAAGAAAGCATCCAAGTGGGATCCTCATAAAGAAGCTAGAAGAGTTGCCTCTGATAATCTGTGAGTTGAATAGGAAGGTAATAATTATGTCTCTTTCCACTGTTCTTTATGACAAAATTCTTGTACATTAAGGCGTTTTAACCCTTTCCAATACCTCAGGCAAACTTGTTGTTAAAGAATGAGATGTTGAATATGATCCATAGGTGGCAAAATGGGTGAATAATATGGGCTAAAATTTATTCGAGACAAAAGGGTTGACCTACCAACACTTCTATATGTCCTTTTTTTAATTTCATAACTTATTTGATAGTAAACATGTTTACAAAAACTATTAACTAAAATGATCTACTTTTTATTAGTAAAGCAATATAGGATGTTGTTAACTCTTGACTATGTCACAGGTTGTTTTGACGCGGTAAAATATATCCCAAATTGATCCATTTGACATGCATGGGTTGAAATTTCCCTGTCTAGTGACTGTATATGGATTTATGAGATTACCGGAGCACTAATACTCTTTAAACTTTGTTAAATGGAAAGATACTGATCTGTGTTTTTGTGTGCAACTTATCACTCATGTTTGATGTATATAAGCCGACTCTTGTAATTTCATCATCTTTTGTTTTTAAAAACAAGCTAAAATTTAGAACATCTTTGTTGTTTCTAAAACTTGAATGATAAAAATAATCTGTATTCATGTTTTTCTTTTGTTTGTTTTTGTTCTTTTATTTCATGCAGCGGAGTGAGGATAACGTGGTTGTGGGCTATGTTATGAAGCCTTCTCGAGAGGAAGATTTTGCAAAGGTAAGAACTTTTGACTTCTTAATAATAAAAAAATGCATACCTGAAAATAACATTGTGTTTTACAAGCTTAATGAGGAAAATTTGGATATGAACTAATAATAATAATAGACCGAAGATTAGTTTTACCAATTATGTCATAGTTTGTTATCGTTATAGTACTAGAAACTGACTAAGATCATGCTCCATTTGCAGAGAGGTGCATTTTCATTAAACCTACTGAAAATGGGTTGATATTTCTGCCTCTCACATTTGACCTTCCGATGTTACATCAGTTGAAAAAAGTGGACATTGTTATCCATAAAGCAACTGATGAAATTTCTTCAATTGAAAGAAGCATATCTTCTGATTGCTCTAGTAAGATTATTTACACCACCAGAATGCAGGAGTTACAGAGGTAAACCTCTCTTATACTCTATATATTTCTGATTTTTGTAGCTCACATTTCAATTCAAGCATCATGAGTGAAGACTCAACGAGTTTATATGCTTGTATAAATATTGTGGTCTGTATTACATTTTTTGTCTATAAAAAATTAATCCAAATGGCATTAAAGTTGACTACCAATTTGATAGTGTGATATCTTATAAATCTGCGTGTGCATCAGGTGTATAGGTGAACTGCCAGATTGTTGTGTGATTGATCCATTTGAAAACATATCACCAGTTGTGGATCGATCGAAAATTCAAGAAATTCTACTAGGATTGGCGAATCTCAAAACAGAAAGCCAACACAAAATCAGAGGGGCTTATTTTTTGAAGGTTTTCCACATTATAAAATTTTATGTATTTTATATACCTGTTTGTTTTCTGCATGATAGATTGTTTTAGTCCACTTTGGCATTGATACTGTGGAAAGTTGTTTGCAGGTTGATAACTTTGAGGATGTTCAATTGGAACAAAGGCTGCACGAAGCTAAATTATCACTACCAACTATTGTAAAACCTCAAGTTGCTTGTGGTGTAGCTGATGCCCACAGCATGGTAAAAAAAACTGACGTTGACTTTTTAGATAAGTGAACTTTTCGTGTGCTGACAAAGTTTGATGACTTTGACCTTTATGGTCACTCTAAACATTGTTATTGTGACCAGCCTTGATTGATCCTTTCATTTTCTCAAATCTGTTGAACTACGACTATCAAGTCCTTCTAAAGTACCCCATAACTTACTTTTGAATTAACTTTGCATCCATTAAGGCCTGGGGCCTTTGAGTAGCTACATTCTTTAACTACTCCTCTAATTTCATCTTCCTAGGAACATGCTTTAAGCAAGACAGCATCATCTGTAGACAGTTTATTCAATCTGATTCATTCAAATATATAATTTTGGCTTGAAGAGTCATTTTGTAGTAACCAGAAGTTACCTGTTTAATCACCTTGGCTCTTCACTCCATTTGTCATCTACTATGAGACATCTTAGCACCAAGTGAAGTAGCTAGTGTTCGCCTCTCAGTCAACTACTACTCATTTGGCTTCAAAAGACCAAGTGTATCACTATTTTCCTGTGAACATGGACATACATTACATGAATGGGGTTCTGCATTGAAAGGCCTTGTGTACACAAAACCAAAAATATAATATGGACAAAAACCAATTGTCATCTTCCAACATAGTAATCTGTAATCGTTAAGATCTATCAAACTCTGATCTCGTATTTGGCAGGCCATCGTCTTTAAAGCTGCTGATTTTGTGGGTTTGAGTGTTCCTCTTCCAGCAGTTGTGCAGGTATGCAATTTTGACCCACACATTATACCTTTTTAATCACATTAATTGTTCACAAAATAATACTTGCATCCACTTTGACCATACACAACCCATTTGTATTTCCAATTCTCCTAACTTCCTTGTGTTGAATGTGATTGAATTACAGGAATACGTTGATCATTCATCTACTCTTTTCAAGTTTTATGTGTTGGGGGAGAAGGTATTCTACGCAGTCAAGAATTCAACACCTAATGCTGATATCTTGAAAAATTCATCTGAGAAAAATGGATTCAAACCTCTACTCTTCGACAGGTAGTCAACATCATGTTTGTTTGCTGAATCCATCCAAGAGTTTTTACCAACATCTTCTTGGTCTTTACAGTTTAAAATCTCTGCCTATTGATGGAAACAAGAAGCTTTCTGAAACAGATGATTGCTCTAAGATACGACAGCCTGAACTTGATATTAAGCTTGTCACGGATGCTGCAAATTACCTTAGAATGGTTCTTGATCTCACCATCTTTGGCTTTGATGTCGTTGTGAGTCACCTCCTATATATTAAAGAGTTATGGATTTTTCTTTGCAAAGCCAGCCATGTTGTTCCTATAAATATGCAAAAAGAACTCCACATTTTGCAAGATCAACGTTTCGTCAAAAATTCAAACCACGAAAATTTTCTTACGCATCTGTACTCCAATAGTTAGCCTGGACCTGCTCAGTCTTGCTAACTGTTGTGGCATGATGGCATTTGTTATAACAATTGTTAGTTTGCAACGAAAGAAAAGTAAAATAGTTTGAAAAGTGAATCATTATATTCCTTAATTCGTTACATTTTATCTTCACTTCAGATTCAGGAGCAGACACGAGATCATGTTATTGTGGATGTAAACTACTTGCCATCATTCAAAGAAGTGCCTCACGAAATCGCGATTCCTGCATTCTGGGATGCTATCAGAATGAAATATCAATCGAGAAAAGGTGTCCGCGTTTAGTGGTAAGCTATGTATTTCCTAGTAAAATAACATAAACTTGTGTAAGCTAAAGTATTTGATTTCATGACCATCTATCTTGATTTCGTTTAGCAAACTAGTGCTTGCTTTAATATGTCAAATGCAACTAGTGATAAATTCAAAAAAATCCCAAACCTGGTTGAAACCGTCGGTTTATTCCGGGTACGAACCGGGTACACCCGGTACCGGGTTGTACCCGGACCTGGGTTCGGGTCAGGTCCGTACCCGGTTTTTTTGTGCAAGTCTAATCATGATACGATTGAAATTAGTGGGTTCAACCCATCAAACCTGTTTATAATGTGATTAGGCCCAATTGAATAACTATATATAAATTTAAGAATTTTAGATTCAATATTATCAACGATGGATAAGGTATTATTCCTTTTGTAACTCTCGTTTCGATTCAAAGGTTTTCTAATAACCTTTCACAAGCTTTTGTTTAATATTTAAGTTATAATAAAGTGTTAGATAAAAAAGTTTTGAACTTATAACATAAAAAGATAAATTTAATTCAATTATTAGTTGTACATGTTTTGAAATGAGTTTAAACTATATCTTTTACCTGTCGAGCGTTGTTGTTGCATCATCCGTGGCATGATAAAGTATCCACTACAATCGACCCGAGTCGTTTTCGAACTATATTTACGTCAATACATAGAATTAGTGACTTGAATTTATATCATTGAATAAAAACGTATTATATATGATCCAACGTTTTTCCAAACGCAATTTTCTCATCCCTCCTTGATGTAACAATCTTCATATATTTCGAGCGTAAAAGTCTTGGAACAAGAGATGCCAACGTATCATTTCCAATCCAAGGATCTATCCCAAACCGTGTTGAATCATATTTTCCAACAACTTTCTTAAACGCCGAAGAAGGAATTATGTTGTTGTATTGTAAATAATGAATACTTTTAACAACCCTGCGGGCTACGCCATATCCCATTCCCTTTAGCAACTAAGTAGCAAGCGAGAAACCATTTTATATTTTACCCGAGCCTATACGTGTTACGTAAAAGAAGTATGTGAATCAATGACGATTTGATGTAGGTAGAGAAGGAGTACTATGTCTAGTAGGTTGTGGGGTTTATAACTTTTGTAATATATAATATAATATGAGTTTTTGAAAGAATAAAAAATAAATTAAATAAATAAATAAATAAAAGCTCACCGGCCTTTAAATTTAAATAGTAATAGTAATATAATGTATAGATTTAGGGGCACAATTACACAAGCTCCATGTCAGTGTGTTAAGTGTTTAAGTAATTTAAGAATCTAATTAAATAAAAAAAGTGTGAGAAACAAACAAAAACAGAAGTGCAAAACTTAGGCATGCCCTTAGTTTATAACATGGACCACACGCTTTATTTGGAAGTTCAACGCACTAAAGTAGATCGTGCTCTTATGTAGAGATCTCATATTAATTAATTTATTAAATCAGGAAAACAAATTTAATAGTTACTGTAAAACTGGTTTTTAATATTATATATACCTTCTAAACCTACTTTTTATTTATACTTTCTTGGCATAACACGACATTTAAATCTTTAAAATAAATGACAATTTACACCAGTGTTCATTAGTATCGTCAATCGCTCAAGAAGAAACATTTCACTACATACGATGATACTGTTCGGCAACAATACATTCACTTACACTCTCAAACCATATACTCCTCTTATTTGTATCTTGTTTTTTTTTGTTTTCATTTAATTACATCTAACACAAACTCTAGACACTCCTCTCTCTCTCTCTCTCTCATTTGCTTTCTTCTCTTATATTTTATTTTTTCTTTTCGTTACTTTATATCATCTCAGCTGATGTAGACTCAAACGTTATTTTTCATGAACTAATAATTTTTCACAAACCCTAATTCCACATAACTTTGTAGTTGTGAGGATTTAAACACACATCATTTTTTATAAGTGACAAACATCGTGCATCTACGTGCATCTAGTTTACACCTCCACCCAAAGAGTCTTTATGTTTTAAGCTTAGTGTTCTCAACATTGGATATGTAAATCAAGATTGCCTAAGCTATGAAAATATCAATAACTTCATTTATATTTCATATAAATCATGGTTTCCTACCTAAAACCTCAACTGTATTCTCAAAGTATTTAGGTGAAAATGAAAAATTAAAGACCCAACATCACGGGAGCGCTTGAACTAGTAACAACCTTCAATCATGTTAATTTAAATGTGAGAGAGGGTGTTATGTTATCACTGATTAGGTATTCTACGTCACCAACACATTGTCATTTACATTAAGTAATTTGTAGCTTTCGACAGTTTACACGTCTGTAAACTATAGTTTACTTAATGTAGACAACCGTTGATGGTACAAGTGTTGTATGTAACCTGGATCTCTTATTTTAAAAGTGAAAGGAAGTGGGACTTATCACTTCATGAAGTTTTACTCTATTACTAAGGGTAATATGGTTATCTAAAAAATTAAGTAAAAAGTATTATTTAAAATAAAGTGTTAGATAAAAATCTGTATGAACCTAGTTTGACGCTTTACCTAAATTGCTCGGCTCGTCAGTCTTGCCAAACAAAGCAAGTAACGTACCTGGTGGCGAACGTGTCTTCTCGGTTCATTAGAGAATGCCTACAAAGAGGTAATGTGTATGCGGATCCTTAAGTTCGAAAGAAACAAGCAGACTTATATAGCAACTCAATACAATGGCAATGGGACCTTATTAATTTAAAGGATAACATCCATACAACACCTTTATAAACTTCAAATTCAAATTGCATACTACTTAGATCACTATACAAACCATCTTCATGCCAATCTTCAACCTTTTTTTCTCTTTTTTTGGACCTTGATAGCATGTTAGTTTACACACCAATATCTTAATAACCAATAGGATTAGATAACCAATAGGATTAGATAAACAACCAACCTTGTAAAAATCAACGCTTAGATCACCAATTAATCGCTACTCGGTAACCCACCGATTCGATTTTAGCTAATCGTTTGCTTGAATCTAGCCAAAAATCGGAGAATTTGGTCAAAATTGATCAAAAATAGTAAAAATTGGTAACATTGGGTCAAAAGCAGCCAAAAATCAAAGAAAATTAATCAAAATATAGGTCAAATATGAAAAACTTTGTGTAATTTTGAAAAAAAAATATTGTATATATATTATAAATTTGAAAAATAACATATAAAATTTCAATCCGATTAATTTAGATTAATCCCTTTTACTTTCTCGATTAATCTCTAGTTGGTACCCATCCACTCGACTAGCGTCTAACGATTTTTACAACCAAGAATAAACATGGTTCACTACGTGGTTAACGATAGAAAAACAAAATCCGAATGCGATCCTAAAACTAAGAAGTACGGGGTTCCTGTTATATATACCTTGAAGGTTTTCAACTAGTAGTTAGATGATAAAAAAGTAATTGATGTAAACTAACAAATATAAACCAGTTATGTTACTATCCCTTATTTTCATCTTGTTACCAATATAGATTGAGTGGATTCTTAGAATCTAGAAACTTTGATAACCTAGATAACATCACATCACAATAATTAACAAGAAGAAGTAATCGTAATTTTTTTATAAACATATCAAGGGTGTCATGGGCCACACAAGCGTAATGATAACACAACATGACAACACCAAATTTGTCAACTAGTAAAATAGAATGATAATTCTTATGAAGTTGTTAAAAACAATACAATAAAGACTTATTTATACAGGAAACCAATAATTCTAGAACCATGAATTTTGTTCTAGAGAAAGGTAATTAAAAAAATTAAATAAAATCATATTATTAAACGCTTTCTCCAAGCCCTATCCCTATCGATTTTCATGTCACATTTACTTGATAAATAGCCATGAAAATATTCATAACTTGAAATACACAATTCGAATGACGCGAATCTTGATTTATATGAAACCCTGTAATTTCATACGAAACTTGTATTATTTTTGTATGTTATAATTGCTCTTGAGCACTTCGTACTAATAATATTTGAACACTTTCGAGTAAACGCATTTAAATGTGAATTCAATGTGTCTTTGATCTTTGATAAGTTTCATGTACTCTACATGCAAACATAGTGATTACATCCTTCGGTCTTTGGTCTTTGGTCTTTGGTCTTTGACCTTTGACCTTTGATCTTAATCAAAGTAAATTAAAGAACAATTACTTTAGTGACTGGTACATGTTCCACTAAGTCATTAAATAATTCTTTTAAACTCTAGCTTCTTTCTACCCGTCTTATGAACGTTAGGCTACACATTTAACCGAACATCTAATCGCATAAAAAATATCAAAAATTATTAATGTTATTTATCTCTAACATTTGACAATCACATTACAATACAAGAAATTAGTACATTTTCTATTTAAATCTTATACAAATGACTTTTTTTACCTAACACCCAACTTGGGAGATAAGTATTTGGACTTAAATGTATGGAAGATTGTGCTTTGATGTTGTTAAACACTAGTTGTTGAGTACAACTGTACAATGTGAAGTATACTAGATTATTGGATGCATATGAAGTTAAAATGGAATCTGTTTCACGATGAAAACTTGGCATCCCTATATAAAATATTGCATAATTACTAATAAACAAACGCAAGTTCCCATATTATAACTTGAGAAATAAACCGTCTAACAACTTGTCAAATACTACTTCGAATTAAGGGACTGTTAGGCAAAAATCTGAATCAGTAAATGCTGAAACAGTAATAAGTCTGACTAGTTAAGAGACTCTGAAACAATAAGTATTGAATGAGTAAATGATGTTTGGTTGAATATCTAAATAACTATGTAAAATGACTATTTTATCCCTTTAAATTATTTTATGTTGAATGAAATATATATGTTTGGTTAAATGTTTGAATAAATGTATTGAATGATAATAACTGCAAAAAGAAAAATACAACGTACTACTAGTATATGAAAAAATTGAGTTGAGTAGAGTTAAAAGCAATCCGATTACCAGCTCGAGTTTGAGTTGATGTTATAAGTTTGAGTATGTATCGATGCTAACTCAACTCGAGTTTGAGTTGATGTTACAAGCTTGAGTATGTATTAATGCTAACTCGGCCCAGATGTCCTACAAAGGTTATAACAATCAGTGTTGTAAAAATCAGTCATATGCATTGGTTAATCACTAGTTGGCTATTCACCCGGAAAATTTGGGTTACTCGGCCAATAATCACTAGGCGACCAATGGTGGCAAAATCGACCTAGGCGGCCCTAAACGCCAAAAATCAAGTGAAATTCTAACGACTTTGTAGTGAACTTTAAGAATTCTAGCCAAAACTTGAAAATTCGTGTCAAATATGTCTATGTGTAGATACATATAACTAAACCCTTATATAAAATCACACATAAAAATGTGAGTATTTATATTAAAACTGAAAACTATATATAAAAATTCCAATCCGATTAATCCCATTAATCACTAATCAATACCACACCGTCTTATTAGCGCCTAGCGATTTCTACAACCATTAGCGATTTCTACGACCATGATGATATTATAGTTTTTTAATCCGATTTTATTTGTTACTCAGTTATAAAAAATCTAACAAAATAAACGATAAATATTTTTGAGTCAACCTTTCCAACCCATACTAATATGTTTTAACTCAACCTGTCCATGCTGACTAACTCTTACAAAAATACAGAAACAACTATAAATAATTGCAACAATCACAAACTTTAAGCTTTTGACATGTATACAAGTGTTTCAATTTCTTATTAAATTCCACAATTGTTTTAGTACCTTCAAACAACATTCCTGAGACTGAAGATCCTACTTTGTACAATGTATAAACCATACCACAAACAATTGTTTTTAAATCAACAATATCATGTCTTTAATACTCACCAAAAATTATCTCCAAGAGAATATAAACTATACAAACATAAACTACTCCTACTTACACACTTCTACTTTTGACATGATGATGATGATGATCATTAAATAGAAGATTATATTTATGTAACTTCTTAATTGTGGAAGGCTAATGAAAAACTGCCAAATACTACTAGAGGGTATAATTTCATTTCTTTATACACAGAGACCATTGTGGCGCAAGCGTGGTAGTGTGGGCGGGTTCAGGAAGCATAATTAGGCAGGTTCACAAAGTCTCGTGGCCCAAGCTGAACTCAGATCACGAAGGCGTTGGAAATACTCACCTAAGGAGATTAACCCTTGAGCAGCTTGTCGGGTGGTTAAGTAACGTAGTGTCTGTTGAAGGGTTTCGTGACGAACGTAATCTGCCTGCTTACAAGAATTCATAATTTACATCACTACAATTTGTTTTTATTATCAAATAATGAATATACAAACAAAATGAAAATGACTGTGCTTCCAGTAATCAAATTAACCATATTACTTGACATCTAATCTTTGTTTTGTAAGTGAGAAACATGATATAGTACCTGAATAACAAGCCTTACTAGCTGTTCTAGTTTATCCATTGCATTACGCATCTCATAGCAACCTCCACCCAAGGACTGACCGCACGCCACAGCCTCAGCCAGAGTTTGCTGAAGCTTTTCCATTCCTTGAGAGAGAGAATCTTCGGTTTGCTGGCATGCTTGAATCAGGTTATACAGATCATGAGATTGTTGGTCTAGAAGGTCAAGCTGCGGTACAAGAACCTACACGCAATAATAACATGATTAGTTCATGTTAATAGTTAAGCATAATCATAATGATATTAACGAGTTGAAAAGTTATGTGCCAGTTGAACTATATCCAAGGATAAGGCTATATGGAAACGATAACTGCCTACACACGGCTGTAAGCAATTAATTCTCGCTCCATGGGGAGATGACACTTCATCACTCTTATCTTTTGTGTCTTGACAAGACATAAACTATGATTGAAGTAAATACATGGAATTACAAATTGGTAAGAAGTTTTAAACAATCAGTATTATCTAATAGACCAGCACTCATGATAGGTATGCAGCCAACTATGACACAACAGTTGGTTGATCAATGAAAGTGGGAAATAACTTTATTGGTTGATGGATAACCACTAACCAAATCATCCACTGACAAAAAAAATAAAAAATAAAAAGTAAACATAATATTAAATTCCTAGATAATTTATAAGAAAAGGAAATGATAATGGTCAATTTGTTTCTTACTTTTAGAAGGTCTGATGGTCGAAAGCCTCCAATCCACAAGAAAAGGCGTTCGGTTGATGTTTTCCAAACGCCTGATATGAGATAGCAGACGTCTGCCTTTGCTGCAGTTGCTTTAATGTTGAAGAGGTTGGCATAGTGATTCATGGTGTCGTTTACAAGTATATCGAGCTCTGTATCATCCAAAGCCGAATGCAATGCTGTCTTCAAAGCGTTAGTTTTTTTATTTTGTCCTTCGACCCATTGCGCATACTCTATCTCAAATGCACCAATTCCTGCAGGTGTCACTAAGAGATCTTTACTTCATGAAAGAACAGAAATTCAGAACATCTGAAGAATATATACCCGAGTTTGCAGCTCCACGATACCCATGTTGACTAGCATTGACTCCACCACTCACTAAAGCACACTGCAGAAATCAAATATGGTAAAAAAATATATAAACAAAAACATGCTATGAAATTTAATATTTCAATGATGACAATTTGGCTTACTTGTGCCCTAGTTTGTTCAAGTTCTTGTTCGAGTTGAACTAGTTTCAAACGACTAGCTTCCAACTGCTGAACATAGGCCTACGAAACAAAAGATTCACAGTCAGTGGTTATATAATCAAAACAAGTTCTTTCGGCATTATAAGATTCATTCAGTTTTAACTGTATTTAACAGTGAAAGTAGATGACTTTAAGATACTAAGCTTTTAGTGGTGTTGAAAGCTATTCTCAATTATAAAAAAATCATGCACAATTTCGTAAAAATAAATCAACGGTTCCTATTTCATATCCAGGCATCAGCTTCTTTACCTTTTTCCGCAGACGACTTTTTCGAGCTGCTTCACGGTTTTGTGCTAGGCGTCTCAAAACCTGAACATTAAAAACTTCACTTATTAATAGGATGTGTGAATGAGGGGTGACTAACATAAAATCACATGAAAATGGATAAATATGCATTGCTGTCACACAAGAACGCCTTACAGAACTACAGTTTCCTAATTCATCAGAAAATAATCTACAATCACACATACACCTACACTTAACATATTGAGATGTCAGGTGACAGACTTTTAACTCCAGAACAGAATGATTAAAACGATGATGAAATTCTATTACCCATAGATAAATAAGTAACAGTCTGAAAGAAGATGCAATATTTGTACCTTATCAACTGGTTTACTAGCTTCTTGATCACACTGATTTGAAGGTCCATTCGTTGTATGTGAAGCATCCTCCGACTAATAAAGCAGATTATGCATGGTACTTTTAGGAAAACAACAGTAAATTTGTTTAAAAAATATGAGAAAGAGGAAACTGAATGTATACCAGCTGGTTCTCTAGCTTTGCATCCACCTCTATAATCATGGTTGCAGCTGCATCTTGATAGATGTTACCTTTGAAATCTCCCCACATGCTAAACTGTTGCATCGGGTCGTATACATCCATCCTCTTCGCGTTGAGATACTGAGTGGACGAGGAATTCATCCTGTTCAGTCAGTCAAACGAATACGCAAAACTCTACCATTAAAACACAACTATAAACCTCAAACTAAAACCAGCCACACATCCACCATTATTACTATGTAGATTCGCAACTTAACCACCTTCGGCTAACTTTACAAAGTCAAACCAAGTTGCAACATAGTCTAAATCACCCAAAAAAACAACTTTTAACATGAAAAGAACACTCAAGCTAAAATTATCAAAAGCCATACATATAGTTTCTGTGATCTATTCAAACTTCATATAAATCAGAGCATTTTCAAAGTCTAATCACCAATCATGAACCAATCATCACACACTAATCTACAAATTCAACTCATGATATCAAATCACAATCAATTCAATCAATAACCAAGCAAATCCGTATTGAATTCAATACAAAACGGATAAAACACTGACAGCAAGCACTAAGAACATATTATCACACAAAAGGATAATCAAATAATCACGAATCGATAGAAAATGATCTGAAACCTCAAATTCGAACAGATTCAAACACTAAAGAGCAGAATTTGAAGGATTTAACACACACCTGAATCGATTACATGAACAAGTTTGAACTGTGAACTCAAATCTATACGATAATCACAAACTATGTATGGAACAAACCCTAATCTGCGATTGATTGATCGATGAGAAGAATCGAATTCGAAGACCAGAGGTTGTAGTATTATATTGCATAGAAATGCATATAGATAGATATATTCTATGTGTAATGTAATGCAATGAATATAATACAATATTGTGTTGTGTAGAAGACAGAGCATATAAAATTGGTGCGTGTGACTGTAACATATATTATTATTATTATTATTATTATTATTATTATTATTATTATTATTATATTATTATTATTATTATCAATCTGTCTCTTGGAATGAAAATGGTACCACATGATGTCATCATCCAAAATTGTTTTTATCATCAAGATTTGTAATTTGACTTTAGAATATGTTTTTTTTTGTTTTGTATTTAACTTTAATGAAATAATCCCATGAAACCTTTTTATTTATTTATTTATTTTTTTATATTGGACTAGTATAAGAATACAACAGTTTAAACACTTAAAATTAGTTTAAATGTGTATCTAATTATATACGACTTAGGAAACGAAAATATGAACATAGGGTGTTTATAGAAATGATAATGTTAGCATATTTTGGATATGTTGTGGATATCTATATCTATATTACATAATACAACTGAGATGGATAAAGTTAATATTTTTATTTTAATTTAAGACAACTGATGATAATATTATTGGTATTTAACAATTTTGGTATTTATGATATAATTTTGTTGTTTAGTAAATGACATTTTAATTCTTATATAATTGTTATAATCCATGTTATTTTGTTATTTAATGGCATATTATTTAACGAATGACATTTATGATGATACAGATAATTTAAAATCCATTTTATAAATATATGCATTTAAAAAACAGATCCATCATAGAAATCAAAGACAAAAAATGTATTGTTTGTATATTAAGGACCTCTTTAAAAAACGAATAAAACTTTCAATTATGTTCGGGTTCCGTACATCTTTTTCTCAATACTTATCTGAACAACGACATGTATACCCTTAAAATCACCAACTTAGGTGTTGTGTTCCTCATCGTATCGTACGAGCACCAACTAGTATATTAATAATATCATACCTTTAATGATATCAAATATTTGTATTTTGCTATACACACTATTGTGAGTAAGGCTTACAATAAGGAGGTTTACACTTAGCTTCAACAAGATCGTTTACGGAGAAACAAAAAGGAAGTGATCGAAGGCATAAATTTTACAAGATAATGGACTATTTAGAAGACAAGAAATGAAGCTATATTCAAGGAAAATAATTAAAACATGAAGCTTATATTTGATAATACAGTGCATTCTTCGTTTCTTTGAATTGTGATAAGTAATAATAAAGTTACTTATCTTGAACCGAGTGACTTAATAATCCACACATTCATATGCAAATTTTCATTGCGAATGGTTGGTTAGTCTTTTCTAACCTTCATTTTTAAGACATATTGTTCATTTTCCATTAAATAAAAAATTATTCGATAATACATGAATTTATTTTTTTAAGAGAAACATCAAACATTTGAGGCCCTCTAAACCACTCACATATATTTTGGATGAAATCTATACATGGATCTGAATAATGCATAGACATAAACAGATTTAATGGTAATTAATAATTTCATGAAAGTAATAATATGCATGCCTATCTTTAATCATGTGTGGATGGATTTGAATGTTAAGCAATATAAATAGTCTAGTTGATGATATAAAATTCATTTCCCATCATTCAAGCATTTTAAATCTCATTGCAAAAAGATCCCAAATTTTTAATTCTTTTTGCCATCCTTAAAGTACAAGTATTCTTAATCTCATTGATAAAGATGAACATAAAGAAAAAAGGTGCTTGATATCCCTGTCACTTGCTTGTTTAACTTAAACTAGATCTCTTCATAGAAGTTCTTATAAGCAATTATACTTAGAAAATCTTAAAGAATTTTTATAATCTGATTTCAATTCATATCTAATCAAACATATTATTTCTTGAATTTTAAGTATAATTTCAGCGTATTTTATTAAAATGAAATGCACGACTAAAAGTGCATATTTCTTATAACTATAATGTGTAATATATAGTTAAAAATTCTAAACAAAGTCATTTCATTTCATATTTAATCAAACACGTTACCCCCATTCTAAATACAAATTTCGGTTTATCTTGATAGAATGAATTACATTATTAAAAGTACATATAATAATAACTATAACGTTTCATACATAAGTTAACAGTTCTAAATAGCATCGGGCCGGTTTAACCCGTTAATATATAGTACTAGATATTTTGAAAGTACTATAACCTCAAAATAATAATTCTTTTTGTATGAAACCATGCGTAATTTGTCAATGATAATTTAAATAATAATAAATTTATTCCGTACCCCATATGTATACAACCTCTTCTCGACTTTAGCAAGGAAAAATTGGTATATCTTTTTCTGTTTTTATCAACAAAATATTTAGCACAAAATGACAAAATTAATCATGTAACATAATATTTTCTAGCCCGACAAAAATGAGAAAATAGGGAAAAAAATTCCTTCTAAGCACACACAAACACATGAGTGGCGACTCTCGTCTTTATTTGTAGCTAAAATATTGAATATATAAATATAAATAATAATGTTGTATAATCTGATAAATAGTTAAGTACTATAAGCTCCCTTTATATATTATTAATAATTGAAGTACACATTTAAAAGTAGAGTTGAATTCGCTTTTTCGATCATTTTATGTAGTGAATGCAATCCAACACACACATTATCCACTAGGATTGCACACAATTTCTTTCCCCATTTTTTGGCTACCTTCCATCAACTTATACGTAGGATACCTCTAATAATAGTGTGCAAAGTAATTTTATATTATATAATGACAATGATTAGTTTAAGTGAGAATCACTGTATATTTAAAATAGTTATTAGTCATTTTGTGCACCATACATGAATTTATGAGTCAATACTTTAAAATATCTTAGTAAACAAGTTTTAAAAATATTCTAATTAACTCATTAATTATATATGTTTATTTAATTCAATCAAGTTATTATTATTATTTTTATTTATTTCAATAAGGTCAAAAGTATTAGGTCATTAAGTTTTAGAAGTGCTCTAATTAGATCACTCAAATATTTGCTATTTTTATACATAATTCAAATTTCTTTTAAATAATTTGGTTTTTTAATAAATATTGTTAATTTTTTTAAATATTTTGACATTTTTTAAAGAATATAAAATTATGAATGTTCTAATTAGAACAAGTCTTAATCTTTAATAACCCTATTGGTACAAAAAAATATTTATGAATAACCTGATTAGGACCAAAATATTTATGAATAACATGATTAGGATAAAAAAATTTATGAGGAACTAATTAGAATAATTCTATTATTATTTTACAAAATCATCCCAACATTTTATGATGAGTACACTATAATATTTTACTTGTTCACCAATAATGTATAGATTGATAAATACAGTTATTTGTTACTCAAACACTGTAATTCCTAATGATTTAACGAACGGCATATTTATTAATAATAAAATGATTGCTAATTATTTAGTGGTCTCCTCAAAAAACATACTTATACATATTTATAAATATATAATAAATGAATTATACGAGGGAACACATGATGACTTTTAGTTAACATTAAATCTTTGTTTTTTATCATTCTCTCTTATTATATTATAACTAGTTTTAGTTATCCATGTATTGTATGAGAGAGAGTAAATTATTAAATAACATAAAAACATAAATAAGATCAAATGTGTTATATATTAAATAAGACATAACAACTTTCGATAAGGTCATAAATAAGTGTAACATTCCGAAAAGTCAAAACGAGTCATCAATGCTAATGGACTTAATTAGTGGGTATTTAATAAAAAATAAAAAATGGAAATGAGTATGGGTTAAATTTAGATTTATGGGCAAGAGCCTAAGTGATTAAGGACCCATAATCAGCCCCTTAACCCACCTAATCTGCTATCATCTTCCTTATTTGTAACCCTAGCCACCAAGTTTTAAAGAGAGAAAGTAGAGAGAGAAAGTAGAAAGAAAAAGTAGAGAGAGAAAGTGAAGAAAACTTAATATTTGGAGCTTCAACGATTAAAGGATTGAAGATCTGGGTGATTGAGCATCAGACCACAAGAAAGAAGCAAGAATTCTAGGCAAGAATCAGCCTCTAAACCCCACTGTAGATCAAACCCGAATTTTAGGGTTTGGGTTTTGAAAAGTTACAAAGAATTGCATAAAGGTCATATTTTGACATATGAAATCATGTAAAAAGCTTAAATATAGCTTCATGAATGATAAACTAAATATTTGGACGTAAAAAGTTATGATTTTGGGTTAAAAATGGGTTGGTTCGTCATTCAGCTCGATGTGCGAAACAATCTGCTCATCCAGCGAAATTGCGTATTCAAGCTGCGAAACTATGAGTTTTCTGTGAAACTATGAGTTTTCTGTGAAACTATACTTTCGCAGGTAATTTTACAGCCTTGGAATTCCGATGTAGGTTTGGCGAAACTGCCATACGAAACTGGTAGCAAAATTGTTAGCGAAACTGACAGTAAAACTACTAGCGAATCTACTTATTTGGCAGCAAAATTAGGTAGATATTAACTCATTTAAGTGTTGACTTATTTGCAGGCAACGTATTATGATCCTAGTTTAGAAAATTTAGATTAGAAGCTATTCATTACATCCAGGTGAGTTTTAGATCCCCTTATTTATAAGTTTTTTCATGTTTTGGGGCTATTATGCATACTAAATATATATATTTTAAAAGACAAGATTTTAAGAGGTTTTAATAGGAAGACTGATTTTGTTATAACATAATATGATATATAAATTCTTAAAAATAAAATTTATTCGCGTTGACTTGGTAGCTCGGCCCTAGCTAGGGGCGTTGCCCCTTAGACCCCACTAGGGGCTGCTACCCTTAGGACCCCGCTGTCAGGGGCTGCCGCCCCCGAACTCCCGTTATCCCGCAAAGGGTCGATTATGTTTTTATGATGAATTGTACTTGGTATGTTGTGTACTCAATAAGTAAAGTATTATATATTAAAGTGGAAGATAATTTTAATGAGAAGTGAAACTTAACGAATGTTACCCTAGGGTCGTATGATGATGAAAAGTCTTGCAAGCACTATGATGGACTTCACTTATATGGGTTCGATGTATGATGATGATGGATATGTGTCATGAGCAGGTTATGTGCCTTGCAATATGGATCAACTGTCGGGGGTTAGCTACCGTTTTCATATGTACCGATAGGGATCGACATTCGTTGTCGATCAATAGGGAGCTCTTGCTTTGTGCAATCTCGTTTATGATGAAGTGAAAGATAACAAAAGAATGAAAGATAATAAACATGCTTATTAAGACATACAATGTTATGTATTATGATGTATGCATGGTCATTATATGAAGGATAAAGTTTATATTTCTTTATATTATCTAAAGCTACAACTCATTCAGCAGAACTGACTTTTATGCATAATAGTTGTCAGGTAAATGTTAATATTGAGGATGACACCTAGTTGAGAGCTACTTGAAGGGCAACGGATGTCATTCCTATTTATGAAATCTTTCTATTGTAATTTAAGACAAAATACTATGTTTTTTATTCTATTTGAAAAATAAATGTATGTTTACAATATGAACTACAATTTTAAATGAATGGTTATTTTATTCCGCTGCAAAGTTTTTGCTATTAAAATCATTTTATGCTATGATTAACAAACTGTGAGGCATCCTGGGAATGGGGCCTTACAATAAGTAAAAGACTCCTTATAAACTACACTTGCAGTAACATTAGTAGGTTTGTCATTATTATCTAAAGCTAAAAGTGTCAATCCATCTCTACTATTGACTTGTGACAAGACGACATAAATATGACTGTGGGTAAAAAAACATGTTATTTTAAGTACAAACTGACTCTTATCTTGACTTTTTTTTATTGTTATAGCAAAACATACAACTAAATGAAGCTATCTTCTTTTAAACTTGAAAGGAATCAATATTTCAGAAGGTGTTAAACACAATATTAGAATGAATGTATGGGTTTCATTGCTACCGGATATAATCCCAACTATTATAACATGATTACAAAGTGATATAAGCTTAAAGGGCTGTTTGACAACTTCTGAATGATTAAGTGCTGAACCAATAAGAGGTTTGAACCATTAAGAGGTTGTTTTGTAACTTCTGAATGATTAAGTGCTAAACTAATAAGAGGTCTAAACCATTAAGATGTCTGAACCATTAAGAGCTAGTATATCATTTAACAATTTAAATGCAAATATCTGACAAATTCAGATAAGAGGTCTTAATCATTCAGCATTAGACCTCTTAACCATTCAACATTAGTATAATGCTTAACCATTCAGATACAAATGTCTGAATCATTCAGAAATTTGCTCAGGAAACAAACAATCTAGCTAAACTATTAAGTGTTAAACCATTCAGACATCTAAACCATTAAAAGTCTAATTAAAAGGCTGTCAAACAGCCCCTAAGTCTACTTTCATTACACAAGTCATGGCAAGTCAAATCATAAGGTAGATATTGGGTAGGTGTGAGGATATTAGTATGAAAAAATTAAGATTTGATAAGTTATGTGCAATAATTAGATCAATTTTAGATTGTTTTGACTTTGTAATCAAATATAGGGATTAGCGGGTCAGTCTATGAATTTTAATAATATCTCTATTTAGTTGTCAATTGTTATCTATTTAATATTAACTTTAGTAAGCCTGTGTATTACATGGTTAAAAAAAATAAAATATTAAATATAATAAAAATTCAAAAAGTATAAAATGATATTCTAAAATAAGATATGATTAAATTACGCATGAGTAATAAATGTCAGTAATAAAATAATGATATTAACTTTTTAAACTTTTGTTTTAAACTTTTTTCAAAATATTAAATATTTTTTTTCAAAAAAAACTATATTAAAAATAACATTCTTAAAGAGTTTTTATTATAACTCCTAATTTAATTATTTTTGGTTTATTAAAAAAATTACAATTTATAAACATCAACTTTAAAATATTTCATATTTTGAAAAAATGTTTGATGTTTTGAAAAAAAAATTTTATTTTATAGAACTTTATTTTCTAGAAATAACATAAATAAAAATGCATCTTTCTTAATTTATTAAAAAAATATTTTTAATCTAAAAAAAGGCTTAAAATTATTTAATCTTTCTTAATTTAAGTAATTATTTAAGAGAAGAAAGAGTCGAAAAAACAAACTTAAGAGGGCTAGATATATGTCAAGTGTCTCCCAAGTTACTTTTTTAATATTATATAGATATATAGATATAGATGATTTTAAATGTATAAAATAAATAATTATTTATTTAAATTATATTTTTATTTTAGTAATTTATTAAACCATAACAAACTATATGATTATATGATATCTTATCTTAAAATATAATTTTATAATTTTTTGTTTCTCTATAGATTCTTAAATATTCATTATTTTTTATTTCACTAGTAGATAATTCGTATAACGTTCAAAACATTCATAAAAACTAACTATTTTAACATGTTGAATTTGTTTCACCCATGTAGTTACATGGGTTTCTAACCTATATGTATATATACATATATCCACATAGGTCAAAATAAAGTTTTTATCATACAAAATGTAAGAAGTGACGTGTACCTTTATTCTCACTTAATGATGGTTAAAATTAAGAAGGTAACATAATCGTAACTAATAAATAATTAACTGATTACAAGTAGATGAAATGGTAAAACTTAAAAGAATTAATATTAATTATTGACTTTTTTTTGTTTACATCTGGTTTCGTCTTTTTAAACTCAATTATTTTCAATAAGAAAAGTATCTTTTTATATTTATCTAAGTATAATATTCTTATGTACATTTTAAAATATATCTTTCAAGAAAGTGGTGGACGGTTTATTATAATGTTATATAATTATATGTAAATATAAATAACTATGTGCAGTTACATACATAACGATGTGTGTATCACCTGGCACCTTATGTCGATGTTATTGTTCGTTTTGCTTACGAGTAGTTTTTGAATTTGTTTTTGGTTGTCCGAGTGAGAACTTTACAGAGAAGTCATCCATCCCTGGATTGTTGTCACATAAACACGCTTAACTGTATAATTCTCTTCTAATCCATAGTCAATACGTCAAAACACGTTGGTGATATTAAAAGTTATGCATTACTTATAAACCTAGCATCTCTTCTATGCATTGGGATTTACGTAGGGTGTTACAATGTGTGATTATATAAACAAGATGTGAGATTAAATAGGTGTATTAATCTCCAACAAACACAAAAAATCACTTTTTCGGTGGGCATATCTAACATGTTTCAAATAATGGGTCGTATTTGAGGTTACATGTTTAATTAAGTGGGTCATATTTGAGTAGGCCTGTTTAGTTAAACCAGTCGATTAACGCTAACTTCTGTACTGAAACATGTTGACTGCCTAACATATTTATGACCTGTTTAACTAACTTTATTAAAAACAACCATCTCGATTAGCACATATACAACTTGATTTTTACCCATCAAACCACCAATATGTTTAGATAAATGGATTAAACAAGTTATGTTCGGGTTACATGATATTAAGTATGCGGGTTAAAGTTAATATATTTGGCAAATATGGATCATGTCCGGTTTGAACAATTCAATTTTTTGTCCGTCTTATTCTTGATCTCTTTTAATATCTCTCTCAATTCGAAAATTCAGGACTTGAATTTATGTAATATAAATTTTAAAAATTAAGTTGTAAAAAAAGTGTCTTTTGATATAGCGAGACCAAAACATTCATTATTTTACACACAACTGGATTTTTAATATATCTATATTTATATATTAATAGAAAAAAACAACTTTGTGTTTGATTTTCAAACAACCTCATATATTACAAAAATTAAAATAAATGTTAAATGATTAATTTTAAAAGAAAAAAAAGATCAAAATAATTTTGATGACTTAACCACAGCGGTGCTATCAACCCTCAAGTGTTATTTCCGCTAGGTTCCCTCGTGGCATATAGCACTTCGCAAGCCGTGGCGTAGATATAACACATGGTCCAACAAAACTTTAAATTCAATGTAAATCATTTGTAAACTTAAAGGTGAGACCTAAAATATCTTTAGATAGCCGTTTAGATTTATATGTTAAAAGTAAAGAATCAAAATCTAGATTAGATTCCATGAAAATCCAATAACTTTATATTTAAGTATGTTAACAAAATTGTCATTTTTTTAGTATATTAACTTATTAGGTTAGTATCCCGTGTATGCATGTAATAATTATAAAACGATATGATTGAAATTGCATATGAGTAATAATATAATTAATAAAACAGTGATATCATTATTTTAAACTCTTGTTTTTAAACCCTAATTGTTTTTTTAATAAACATTTTATTGCAAAACAAACCGTTTTAAAAAATATCAATATTAAAAACTTTCTTATTATAACTCCTAATTTTAGTTATTTTGTTTTATAAAAAATCATTTAAAAAAACCATTTTAAAATACTTCATATTTCTAAATATGTTTGTTATTTTAGAAAATTTTCTTAGCTTTAAAATTTTGTTTATTTAGAAGTTACATTTATAAAAGCATCTCCTTCTTAATTTATTGAAAAACAATCTTTAATCTAAAAAAATTAAATAATATTATTAGTATTTAAGGAAATTATTTAGTAAAAGAGAAAAGTGGAAAAATTAAAATTAGATGGTCTAAAATTATGCCAAGTGACATCTTAAATTTTTTTTATTATAATAGATAGATTCCATGTTAGGAGTGTAAGCATCTATGTGGACTGACAAAACCAAAAGACACCGCACAAAATCTCCTCCATTTGTTTCCGTTGTTAGTCTAAAACCTTAACAATTAGTTGTTCTTGTTTTGGAAATTGTTGTATTAGGTTCGATTCCATCCACAACAAGAATTAAGCTTGCCTTCTAACAAGATTCTTTATGTTTAGAAGTTGTTTTGTATTTATACTAATATACTTTTGTAGCATGTGAAACTTGAAGTTAATATTAAACATTATTCTTTATGTTTAAAAGTTAAAAAGTTTGTATTTATACTAATATCTTCCTGTAACATATCAAACTTGAAGTCGATATCAAACATCATGCATAGGGTGGGTTTCATGAATTGCTTCCCTAGATTTAATAACATAAAAATGTTTAAAATACTTCATAACTATCGGACAAACCGGTGATCATTAGCCGTTTGAACTACTAAATCATGTAAGGATTCTTGTAATTAGAGAATCAAGTCAAGTTCCTAACATTAATACTACCAAGTAGATGTATTCATGGGCGCAAAGTGTGTCGGAATCCATTGGTAAAGCTGGCTCTCGTCAGGTACCCATCAGTGATACTTGGATAGAGAGCTGAGCATGTGCAATGTGTTTTCTAATGGATCACTGAGGGATTGCTGACATGACGTTAGTGTTGTTAACATGATACTATCACCGATGGATTTTCATCCTTAATTAATTTTATTTGAAAAAAGGATTTTCATCTACATGGCGTCTGATCAACCTCCACATGCCTCTTAGCACCTGCACCTGCATGTCTCGTGCTTATGCCTTCGCATTCTTTGTCGTGTCCTAAACATCCACTACTTTTGATTTGTTTCAACATTCTACAAACCTCAAATGAAATATTAGTACTTCTTGATAATATAATGATTACAGTATATAAAGATAATTACATACCGTTGGTCAAGACGCATGGCGTAAAATCTGCTAGTGCCGGAAGTATCGACATCATGGGTTATGGTATGGCATTAGTTGTCCTGATTATAAAGATATGTGCTCAATGCTAATATCTTTAAAACTAATAGGTGTAGTAGTCACGATGCAAGTTATAATCTAGTTAGCGTGTCACAACGCATGGCAGAGCTATTGCTACTTATAGTGTAATAGTCACAATCCAAGTTATAATCTACTTAGCCACGTAACGTAAAAATAATTTTTATATTACATAAACTCACAAGTCTTAACCACTTAACTAACATAAATTAGTGTCTTAGCCACATAACTAAATTGACAAATTCATAAGTGTTAATCGGTAAAAAAACTCACAAGTCTTAACAGCTTAACTAATGGGTCTCAATGGGTTTGATATGTGTTAAATAGTTAATTTTGGTTACATATAGTTGCATTATGTCACAACAAATAGTAATTCTCCATTCAATTTCACTAAAAGACTTTATGAACAAAGCATCATTCGTAGAGCTAAGAAGGAACTCATGCCAAAGGCATGTGCTTCTTCTAAACACATAAAGAAGTCCAAACAATCACACACCAGCTAGGTTCACATACAAAGATGAGGATTCCAAGACCATCTTTGGTCGCTTATAAGTCAGAGACTACAAATTAAAAAATCCAAGAACACCACCTCCCCACACACATTCACCAATTAGGCTCTTGGGGTGCTAATAGGGGACACACATGTATGCTTATTTTAGGCACATTTAGTTTTGAGACCACCAATTCAGCATAATAGTCTATCACCAACTAATAAAGTGAAAACCTCTTTTTGGTTACTCGTTGTATATAGGTTTTAGAGAGGTTGCCATTTATGGTACGTTCTCGTTGCCATATACAATATATATTTAATGACGAGCATGCACGTTCAAAATTGGTCATCTGATAAAAAACTAAAAAGCATGAGGGGAATCTTATTTGAAATATTATCTTTACCATCATCAATGAATTAGCAAGCGCTAGTCGAGGACAAGCTTAGTCGGTGATTCAATGAGTTGGGTTAGCGAATTAGTGATCCAAGGGACCATTATCTAGCCTAGCTAGGGGATAATTTTAATTCCACTCAACCACTTCAGGTTTTGGGTAGGAAGAGCTGAATGCCCCAGTATGTATACGTGATAGAGTATATTTGTAAGGATCTCAATAAGTCTGATGCAGTCAAAACATTTAAAGCAATCAAAATCTCTCTGCATGTATGCACTAAAGTACTGAAGTACAAATGCTTCGGAAGTTTTACATCTTACATAAAAAATATTCTAAGTGTAAAATCTTCTGAATCCAAGACCAATATCTTCCGAAGCCAAATATGAAGTCTTCCGAAGCTTCAAAGACAAAGTCTTCCGAAGCCAGTTTATGAAGACAGATTTCTTCCAGAGACTTTTATGTACATGCTATTATCTGATGTACTTTTCCATAAAGCTGGATCACCTTTCCGCTGCAACTCTGTTTGACTCACCAACTTTCACAAGTTGGTGAAAAGGTCCATGCTTTTGGTAAACTGTACATTGAGGTCTTGAGTCTGAGCTTTCTACTTATGTATTTTATCCTTTTGTAATATATTAGGATGTGAGTTATGACATGTTATAGTCACAAGTCAAAAAACAATCTGCCTTTTGACTCTACATTTGATTTTGTTGTCTAGTCTTATGTATCCAGCTGGCTTTCAAAGTATGGCCGGCTGTAGGATGTAGTATATGTATCTCAAGTACTTGTAACTTTCTATTGTGCTTTTGTAACACTTGTAATAAAACTTGAGAAGTAATATACAACATTTTTGAAAACCAAATACTTGTATTGTTTTGTTATCTTGTATTGTCTCTCATTTACTTGTGTTCTTAGCATTTTTTACTTTAGTTAACCAGTTCCCTATTGATCTGTTAAGTGTTTTAAAGAACTCTCCTAAATTGTGTTGTTGTGTTGTAAAGTGCATCACCCCTTCTAACGGTCCTGCAATATTGATACTTGTATTTTCATTAAATTATCAAAGAAAGCAATGGGAAATCATGTTGATTTTGGTGTTTGATTTCTTGATTAAAGAAGCAACCAAAAGACAAGTGGAGGTGTACCCTTAGATTCGATCTATCCCCTTTCAAATGAGATAAAGTCTCACTAGAGAAAATGGTAATGGAATCGGGGATCACAAAGCTCTTATCCATTATCTAATCGTAATAAAAAAAGCAAGATAGAAGAGTTGAGTGGTAAGACTCATTTTTTACATAATAAATAAAAAGATTGTCTAAAATAATCATTCGATAGAAGAAAATGATCAACTTTAATCTTCTATTCATGTCTCTTAATCTTAGATACCATATATGACAATCTATCGATGTATGTAGAAGTTCATCTGATCTAGCAAGTACCTAGTGTTAGTATTAACAAATTATTTGTCTTCGGTTGGTAATTTTAGGATTTTATAATTAGTTACATTTGACATCTTATTAGAAAATTTTCTCACATATCATGACCAAAATTAAAATTACCAATGTTGATGGCCCGTTGTTAATCTGTGGGTGATAATCTCTATCTTCTTAGGGTGTTGATAACTACTTATCTTTCAATAATATGCTATAGAATATTGATGGTTTTGATATCTTATGCTTTGGGTTTTGTTAGGTCCGTTGACAATTACTAGCGGATAATGTAAGTCGGGGATAAGTCACTCAAGATATTTGTTTTATTTGTAATGCATGATTCTTTAGAAATATGATATACAAGAGAAAATTAGATTTTGATTAAAGGGTTTTTCATGTTGCAACAATTAAGCAAAAAATATTAGTTTTTGTTTACGAATTCCCTAAACGATTACTTGAAGTGCCTGTAAATTTTGATTGTCAACATACAAATCTATGAAATTATATTTATAATGTCACATAAGACTTTAATTTTGGTCATTGATTTTGATTTAACCAAGAGACCAACCGGATATTGTTTTATTGTTAATGACGAAAAATGTTCTCTTAACTGGTGGAATCAGGCTAATATACATAGATACACACATGTGAATATATGTATTGCATGTGTATATATGTACGCGCGTGTGTAGGTGACTCAGTGATTGTAAGAAGTCACAATCCTTTGTTGTAACGCCCACATCGGATTAACTTATGCGCCCTTATGCGCCGCCATAAGCACCAGTTCAATCCTACAATTCAACCAACCTTGATCCAATCCACGTGAACAACGAACCGTCATTGTCATTGGACTAAATACTTTCAAACAAAGGGGCACCTTTGATTGAACTAATTTGGCCAAACAATCTTAAATTTCTAAACACAAAAGGCTATACTTTAAAACTTTAAGGGGCCGTTTAGTTTGCCGAATGTTTTGTAAATGAATTTAAATTGGAATTGGAATGAAAATAGACTCTTGTTAAACTTGATAAAATGTTTGGTTTGTATAGTTTCTTTTTGTAGAATTAGAATGTTAATTTTGAATATTTCAATGAATTGTTGAACATTACACATGTAAGAGAAATGATAGTTAATTCCAATAAATGTGAGAAAATTTTCTATTTTGATTTCATATGTTGAACAACTAACCGGAATTTTAAATGAAAATTTTATTGACAAACAGGGCCTAAAGAGATTCAATTGATTACAAATATTCTTTACAACCTCAACCTCTTGTGCGGAATCCAACATGGATGACAAATGTTCTAAATAAATCACTTTGACAACACTATCTTTACATCATTAGAGTACAACTAACAAATATGGGTGGGGTTGACTTGCATTTCAAAAAATTGTGTGTTTGTGCTTATCATATGTGATCAAAATTTAACAAAAATTGCATGTATCAAAATTCAATACATAGGTAGTAAACTCAAATTTTACATGTTGGTTTTTTGTTATGTTTCTAGTTACGATTTTAATACGTTCAGTTATAACTAGTATTAATATCAAATATTAATATGTGGATTCAAACATGTACCATCAAAATCAGTTATAGCTTTTAATGAACCCTTTTATTTTCTGATTGTTATTGAATTTGAAAAAGCTCTTAAAATCTGAAATTCATTATTTTTGCAAAATTCATTTACGATATATATATATGTGTATATATATATATATATATATATACATATATATACACATATATATATATGTATATATATATACATACATACATATATATATATATACATACATATATATACATAATATATATACATACATATATATATACATATATATATATATAGAAGAGATCAAATGAAAACCATGTTTATAAATGAACCGTGAAAACCACCACTTCCCAATCACATCATTTATAATTGATTCAACATTTTTATTGTTTAAAGCATATTTAAATAAAATTCAACTTTATTTTTTGAATTCATTATATATTATTTAGTTTAAACTCCAAGGAATGACAATGATGACGAAACGACTTACGTATACGTAACTTGTATGTGTTATATGTACGTAACTTTTAATTGTACACTTGTTAACACGTATGTACATATACATAATCTCTACATATACGTAACTATTAGTTGTATGCTTTGTAACATGTACTTACATATATGTAACCCTTGGTTTTTATGGTTTTCATTTATAACATGATTTTCAATGGAACCCTCCCCTATATATATGTATATATATATATATTATATATATATATATATATATATATATATATATATATATAATATATATATATATATTATTATATATATATAGGGATCCATTCAAATGAAAACTGTTTTTGAAAAAAACCAAAAAAGCCACTTCCAACCAATCAGAATTTACTTTGTAAATATAATTGTTTTTTAATATAATTACATGTAAGGGCATAACAGTAATTTGAACTTTACAAATTGAATTCATTAAAAAATGTTCCCTCTTTATTAAGAACAGATCCACGATCGTCTTCTTCCTGATATGCTTTTTATTGCAATTGGGAACAAAAAACATCACAACTATTAATCAATACTCTGGAGATGATTATCAAACGCAGGATTATTGCAGGGCTATAAAAGATATTGGGAGAAGATTCATTGCTGCAAAATGGGTAAGAAATAAATATCAATATAAACCTGTGAATTTGTGTCGATGATATATATCGGCTGATTCAGATTAATGAAACTTGAAATTATCTTAGTTATTGTATATTATTATGACTGATGATTCAAATCATTCGACTAAATCACATTCTAAGTTGTTGTAGGAAGAGACGGAGAACAAGGGATAAGTCGATTAGTGGTTAGAACAGGCAAAACAGGTTTAAAGAGGCTGATAGAATCGGCATCTAATGTGAATTCTTCAGAAGCAAATGATGGAATGGACAATGTTGAGATGAGGAGCAACATGTCGTATAAGGAGTTGATAATGTCAAATTCACAAACAAAAAATAAAGGAAAAGAATTAGTAACAAGCTCGGAACTCGTTGCTGATTGGATCGATGATATGGTCGGGTGCAATGAGGGAAGAAGGCATGATGAAACTTTTAATACTATAGAAATTGGGATGAACCAAGTATGGTACTTCATTTGGAATATGTTAACCTAGCTGTATGGAAAAATCTATGATGATTTATGATTAAATCATATCATTTTCAATACATCAAACGCCTTTTTAAGAAGATATGCTAATCTTGAAAATACATTTCTACATTTCATTATGAGTTTTGAGGGGGCTATGGAAGATCAACTTTATAAGAGAATGATTGGACCAGGAGAGAAAGCAGCTGCCAAACTTCAGAAAAGTTTAAGGCATTGTAACATGTGTGACACGTATGCATATCATGATTCAAGAAACTGTGATCAAAATCCAAAAAAACATAAAGAAAAGAAGGCATAGAAAAGAAGGAAGCAAGGAGTCATGTCAAAGAAAGTACGTAAATGATCTTCAAGTTAGCAGGGAGAGGAGGATGTGTGAAAAGTCATAATATTGGATTTTATGAATGTGTAATGTAATTTATACTTTCTAGTGATCCTTTTATAGTTAGCAAGTTTAATTAGTAGTTTTATGAATAGTATTCATGCTTCCTTTGAATGTGAAAGCTTACATTTGGCGTATGCAATTATGTAAGGTATGATTTGTGCATATGCAGTTAATTATGATTTGCATGATCAGATTAATGTCGTTCTTGCAATAATGCATCCATGCATAAATGCCTTAATGCATAAAAGGTATGATGGAAAACAAAAAGGGGAAAACTAACTCCATCATCCTCCGTTGTTATGAAAGTCGGGATAACATTGAGAAATACAATAGGTTAATTAGATTTAGACAAATCTATTAAGAAAATGATAAATATTATCTTGATTTTCTGTTTACACTAGTAGATTAACCAAACCAAAAGATAGTGCATAGATGATTAAAAATAGCAATCACATACTAAGGTACACAAAGCCAAACTCAGATACAATAAGTGTTTTACGAATACATACGAATGATTGATGACATATATCATATCTACAGTAGTCACCAATATTAAAATAATTTCCTACAAATAATCAATAAATTAAACGACATACCATTTTTGGTTGGTGCCTAAACTACATATCTTAATATATCATACAGACCCAATATTAAAATCATTTCCTACAAATAATCAATAAAATTTCATAAGTAAATAACAAAAAATAGCAAGACATCCTGTATAAATCTATATTTGGAGAAAACATCAATAGTAAAATCATTTCATAAAAGTAACCAATAAAGTAAGCAACAAACCCATTTTCTTCGTTGTGACATCTGTCACTATCAGGTCTGTTAATTGACTCGAAATCCGTTAATTTTTTTCGCGCATTATTATTTTTGCGTAATTAATTTGTTTTCGAACCGAATCTTGTCGTATCTCTCTTTCGTGCCAACCTTAATATTAAATAACGCTAATAATATAAAATTTCTTTTATTATTATTATTACCATTAATATTAATAATAATAATAATATTATTATTATTGTTATTATAATTATAGTCCAGAGTTTAAATTGTAATTTAACTAAACTTGAGGAATTAATTAATTTAAAGTCTAGGGTCCTAAATGTAAATATAAATATTATATATATATTTCTAAAATTTGTCAACCCTAAACCGAGACCCTCCCCAGCCGTGAACTCCTGTCACTGCACCACGATTGCCACCGTCGCACCCCAAAATCCACCGCCGTTAGCCGCCGCCGGTTGCTGTCGCGTCGCCGTTTAATCGTTTTGCAGGTAATCGATCATTATGAACTTCATTTTTTCACGTTTCGTTTCGGTTATTTTTGTTGACGTTCGGTTCAGGTTCAATTCATTCTTGCGTGTATGCACCGTTTGTATGTATATATATTGTGTGTTTTGAATCGTGTGTGTGTGTGTGCTGATCGGGTGTGTATATCGACCGTGTGTGTGTGTGTGCTGATCGGGTGTGTGTGTGTGTCGACCGTGTGTGTATATCGACCATGTGTGTGTGCTGATCGTGTGTGTGTGTATGCTGATCGGGTGTGTGAGTGTGTGTATCGTGTGTGTGTGTGTGTTGTGTGTGGTGTGTCGTGTGTGTGTTGTGTGTGCATCGTGTGTGTGTGTATGTGTGTGTGTGTGTGTATGTGTGTGTGTGTGTTGTGTGTGTACAGTGTGTGTGTAATGTGTGTGTGAATTGGTGTGTATGTATGTATATATATGATTGAGTGTGTGAGATGATGTATGTATGTATAATGCATGTATGTGTGCGTGGTATGTGTGGCGTGTGTTAGTGTTTATATATATATATGTATTGTTTGAATATGAGTGTGTGATACGCATGATGCCTGTGTATATGTATGTGAGTGGGTCGATCACGTGTGCATGTGTTTGTTGATTGTGTGTTTGTGTGCGTGCCATTCAAGAGAAACAAACACAGCAGCCTTTGGCTGCTGTGTTCGCAACGAATGGATGTGTTTGGTGTGTATTTGTTGATATTGTATGCGTGTGTGCAGCTACGTGTATGTATATATATATATGGGAGTGTTGGATGAAGATAAGTACAAATATATATATATATATATGTGTGTGTGTGTGTGTGTGTGTGTGTGTATGTGTGTGTGTGTGTTATTGTGTGTGAATGCAAATATGGTGTATATATGAGTGTGATGTACATGTGTGCTCAAGTGCGTGTATATATATTGTGTTTATGTAATTGTGTGTGTTATTATTATTATTATTATTGTTATTATTATTATCCTTATTATTATTATTATTGTTATTATTATCGTTATTATTATTATTATTATTATTACTATTATTATTATTATTATTATTATTATTATATTATTATTATTTTGCTAATATAGTATGTTGTGTGGTATGAATTATATATTATGTGTGTGAGTTGCACCTCGAACCCGAATCGACCCGAATCGACCCGAACCGAACCAAAACCTACCGGACTTATCTATTCTCGTTAAACATGTTTAAAAACATAGTTACTACTATTATTGGTGTTTGATCATTCGTTGCTCACATTCTTTGAAGCCCTTTGTTCACTTTATTTTCATCATATTTCAAGGTGAGTTTCGCGGCCCCGTTTTCATTCTAAACATTTATAAACTAGGGGGAAAAGTATGCTCATCCTTTTTATGCTGTAAACTTATTTAATTATTATGCATGAGTTGTCTTTGTGGTTCTGTATTCGCAACTGTTTAAATTTGGTGTTAGAGCCGACAGACAGATATTGATAGTACTATTGGGTTGACACCCTCACCCTTGTTTGTTAGTATACTAGTTGGGACTGACAGTGGCCAGGAACGGGCCCTAGGGTGAATATGTTCCGACAAATTCTTGTGTACGTCGTAGGTTTAGTTGTGATGCTCATGATTACATGTGATATTACTTGCTTATAACTGTATGCACTCATGTCCTACTAAACTATTACACAACATCAATTTTTGTTATTATTTAAACTTGCAAACTCACCAACATTATGTTGACCATTTTGAGCATATCTTTTCAGGTAAAAATCATTGAGGATTGCTAGGGAAGCTGCCTTGGCGTTGACCTTAGTCTTACATTATTTTAAACTTGGATGTCCTTGACAATCGCATTTAACATTTGCTTCTCATTGACACTTTGGTTACTTGTTCCCGGGTTGTGGGATTTATATTTATTTGTTTTGTATGACTATGTTTGTCGTGGAACTGACTAACCATGACACAAGTCTATATTTGTGTCTGGTGACGTCATGACACGTTGACTTTCATCATTTGATGCATCTCTACTATCTAACAATGTGTTATGACGATCCCGTACGTTACATCCTTGTGTTTCCGCTATAAGCGGGGGTGACATTCGTTGCTGCATAAACAACATATCCAGCTTAATAAAATTTTGCGAATACATAACAAATAAAGAGACCTATGCAGGATCGTTGAAGTGGGGTTGAGTTACAACACAACAACACAAAGAGGAGATTAACTAAACTTAATCAAACAGTATGACTGGATTAACTAAGGTAAGACACTAAGAACACAAGTAATGTAAGAGACAGAACATAAAGAACACAAGTATATGGCTTTCAAGAATGCAGTATATTGCTTTCTCTATGCTCTATTACAAGTGTTATAAAGCATGATTCAAAGATACAAGCATGAGATACTTATACTACATCCTACAGCCGGCTATACTTTGAAAGCCAGCTGGATACAATTGACTAGACACAAAACAAAATCAATTGTAGAGTCAAAAGGCAGATTGCCTTTTGACTAGTGACTATGACATGCCATGGCTCACATCCTTATCTATTACAAAAAGGATAAAGTACATGAAGTAGAAAGTTACAGACTCAAGACCTCAATGTGCAGTTACCAAAAGCATGGACCTTTTCACCAACTCATGTAAGTTGGTGACCTTACAGAGGTGCAGCGGAAAGGTGTCCAACTTTATGGAAAAGTACATCAGATAAAGCATGTGTTAAAAGTCTTCGGAAGAAATCTGTCTTCATGAGTTGAAGCTTCGGAAGACTTTGTCTCTGAGGCTTCGGAAGACTTCATGTTTGGCTTCGGAAGATTTCACACTTAGAATATTTCTGTTGTATGTGTGAAACTTCCGAAGCATTCTTCTTCAATGCACTTGTGCAGCATGCAGGATAGACATTGGATGTTTAGGTTGCATCAGCCTCTTCATTAGTCTCTACAAACTCCCCCTAGGATGATGCTACCAAAACACTTAGTAGACTTCAAATGTCAATAGTCCTCATTAGGATGATCACCAATCCTTTCTTCATAAGGTGATCAGGATCCTTCAGACTATCAAAGTGTCTTCTCATATCAAAGAGGTCATGCAGAGGCAACTGAAACATATCTTGCCATGTGTAAATGTCTTCAGTGCCTTAATCTCTAATGACATGCCATCTTTCTGGATTTGTGGCGTATGTCCAAGACAAGATGGGTCTTCCTGATGCTAGAGGAGCTGTTTGAATTGGAGTTGATGTAGCATCCTCTAGCTGCACAAGCTCAAGATGTTCTGACTCATCCTGGGGTATAGAAGAGGGTGCAGTCTTCTTCTTCTTTGGCTTTGGTTTAGAAGCCATCCTCTTCTTTCTCTTTACAGGTTTTAACTGAGAAGACTATCCTGCAGTACCAGATTGATCTTCACTGTCTTTCTCAGTTTGTATTTCTTCTCTCTCAGGCTCAGAAGGAGAGGGAGGTTGACCCTGCTGTGGATCAGAAGATGAAGCCTGCTGAGTTTCAGCAGGAGATCCAGGTTGTGTTGTCTCTGGTTATTCAACCGTAACCTCTACTTCAGGTGGGGCTTGACTTGGAGTGGAGTGCAAGTCAATGAGCTCTCCACTTTTGATCTTCTGCTTGATCACCCTAATATGCTCATCCATAGTGGATAGAGACATGGGGCCATGTCTTCTTCCGGAGAATCCATATAGCTTCAACAAGCTCATCATCCTCTGCCTATCAGCAGACTTCTTCATGCTCTTCTGGATGATAGCTCTTGATTTTGCAGCTTCTTCCCTTAGCTTCTTCTTAGTTGTCTTTCTGTCCTTGATTATCTCAAGTTCAAGTTGTTTTAAGTACTCAAACTCAACATAGTCATAGGACAAGGGGAGGTGTGCATCTGCCTGATAGAAGCCTGTGGCACTCAGGTAGTTGATCATCTTGATCCTCTCTTCTTCTTTGTCTACCCGAGGTTCTTGTTGAACCACATCTTCTTGTGCAGGACTTTCCTGAACTGGGGAGAGGGTAGGCATATCCTTGTATAGTCTTTTTCTTCTTCTCTCTTCTTTGACTTGTACTAGAAGCTCTGCATCTTCTGCCTCCTTCTTCTCCTTTGACCTTTCCAGATCAACCAGTTCATTCAACTCTTCTAAGGGGAGAGAGATAACAGTGTCTATGTCATAGTTCTTTGTCTGCAGGTAATTTATCCTGACTGCCCTTAACTCATCATTCTGAGTATTTGGTCTGGGGGCAGCCCTGATAGCAGACTCCATGAGTCTTAAAGACTCAGCAGAGGAACTTTCTCCCCTCAGCCTCCTTTTCCTCTCTCTCTCCTCCTCCTCAATCTCCTCAGATGTCATCTTTCTTTTCCCTTTGTCACTCATAGACCTTTGTGACTCAGGTGAGAGAGCTTTGGCCTCCATTGCTTGTTGCATCATCTAAGCTCTGGCCAAAGAGAGGTTGAGAAGCACCTTCACTAGCAGGTGTCTTAATAGGAGTGTGGATCTCTACAGCAGTTTATGATGATGAGACAGGGGTCTCAGGTTCTGCCACTGGCCTTCAGTCAAGGTTTTCCCTATGAAACTAATCTTAAGGTCTGCCTCAACATCCAGTTGATCGATGGCTGGCATGTTGACTAAATCCAGACCTTCATAGTAGTTCAAAGTTTGAAAATTGAAAATTTCTTGCTGTCCTTGAACTCTTATGATGATTAGGGCTTTCCTGATGTTGTCATATCTCCACCCAATGATGTGATTGGAAGATGGTGAAGATGGCATAGCCCTTGGTATCCTATCCTTAAACAAACTCTGTATGAAGGAGTCTGTGTAGTCCACATCAATGTGAATTTGAGGAGGTTGCTGAGAATGCACAATTGCAAGTGAGGATGGTGAGTCCTCAATGTCCACTCTCTCTGAAGAACTCCCAGGTTCTGTAACTATGATGACTTTCTCCCCCTTTTTGGTAGCATCACCCACTTGCATAGGTGAGCTGGAAGATAGGTCAATCACATCCACAGGTTCTTGTGTTCCTGGTTGAGCTCTTCTTAAGGGTCTCCCAGCTAGTTTTTCCTTAAGATATGAAATCTCAAGTTGCTGATCATTGATCCTGTTGTGTAAGGTAGTCATCTGAGATTCAAGATGACTGAACCTTTGAGACTAAATAGGTGCATGTTTTAGTCAGTTTGTGCACCTTTAGTCTCAAAGTTCCCTCATCTTCATCAAAAGAATCATTGGGGGATGAGATGATTGGACCAAAGTCCTCTCTCTCACCACCAGCTTTAGGTTCTTGGCTGTTGGTTTTCCTCTGCTCACTGGCAATCTCTGTTGAGATGTCAGTGGGCTGAGTTGCCATGGTTGAGGTCTTAATGATGTAGTAACTTTCAGAAGTGAGAGCCTCTTCCATATGGACATCCTGAACAGGTTCAGAAGTCTCCACCTCAGTTGTAGGTGACTGATGTGGGATAGATATAGGAGATTCAGGAGCATTCATCTCTCTTTGAGTAGGGGTAAAGAAGAGAGACTCATTATACTCACTGAAACCTAGATCTTCATCAGTATAGAAGTCAAGGTTGGGAATTGGTTGGTTGAGATCTATAGGCTGGGAATGGTAACTGTCCCCTGAAGGTTGATCACTAGAGTGTTGAGATTCAAAGTGATGGCTTAAGGCAGTTAGGCTAATGAGCTCATCAGGCTGAGCATGAGGAACCTCAGCACTGATTTTTAGAGAGATGGGAGTAGTCTGCTCCTCAGGAGAAGTGGGAGCTCCAGTGTCCATTTCTTCCTGTATGGGTGAGTATATGGGGGCCTCCACAGACTGAATAGCCTGAGCAGAGGTTCATTTGGATTTTCTTTGGTAAGTGATGGTGATTTGAGGCTGTGTGGGTGGTTGGAAGGTAGCAGGTGTGGGCTCAACACTAACTTGTGCTGCTAGGTTGTCATCTTGCGCAGTGAGCTCTAACATTTTTGGGACAAAGGATGTTTCTACCCCAGAGAAGCTAACAGTGGGCTTTCTCAGTATTTTAAAGATGCCAGGCTTCGTCTGTCCCAATTTAAGAATGTTACATGTTTCCCTCAACTGTGAGCCCATTCACAGTTAAGAATGTACTGGACATATCTAAGAAACATGTAATACTCTAAGGAGTCTAAATTTGCAAGTAAATTGGTATAAACAAACTGAGAATACCTGAATTTGACCCCCTGAACCATTCTATGGAATATGAAGGAGAGATCCTCAGGAATCTGGTCCCATCCACCATGCTTGTTTGATAAGCTGTGGATGACCACATGGAACATGAATCTCCACTGGGATGAGACCTTCCCTTTCCTAAAGGTCTTTATAGAGAAATCTCCATCATATCCTATCTGCTCAAAGGAATGATTGACAGCTTCCTTTGGGAAGAACACCTCACCTTCTTCATCATCCAGCTAAAGATGCCTATTGATGATGGTTAGAGTGATGAAGATTGTTCTCCCCTACACTGTGGCAAACAGTGCCTTCTCCCCGTCCATAATGACCTCTTTGCAGGTCTTTTGGAAATCAAGCAGTTGATCCTCATAGAGAGGAGGATCAATGGTTAGGAATGTGAAGTAGTTTGATAAAGCTAAGAAATGACAAACCTCTGAGAAATGAGGATTTTTCTCAGAGCTTAACAGAGCAACCTGATTATGTTGCCTGTGTAGCTGCATGGTAAAAGTTGGGATCATTTCTGTGAGCAAGGTTGGCCATTTTGAGGTAGCTTAAAGATGAAGAAAGAAGGAAGAAAGAAATTTCATAGAGAAATTTAGGTTTTTAGGTTTTGGAGGAAGAACAGATGATAGAAAAAGGGGGAAACCGTTGGGTTTATATGTGAGAGGGATTTCAGATAAAGTTTAATGAAAGAGGATAAACTTTGAAATCCGGATGTCGGTCCCACCTCTGAAAAAGTAGTTTACTTTTGCTCAAAAGTAGTTTTCTTGGAAGTCAAAAAGCTTTCGAAAGTAAATTATCTTTGGAAGTTTTAATTAAAAAGGCTTCCGAAGCTAAAATAACTTCGGAAGAATTTTCTGAGAGTTTTGAGAATTTTGCTTTGGAAGAGAAATTTAAAACTTGAGTGCTTTGTATATAAAACAACAAAGCTTCCTAGAGTAAATTTTGCTTCGGAAGTAAATGGTCCTTGAAAATAAGTATTGTCTGAGACAATTATTTAAGCTTCGGAAGATAGATCAAAGAACTCTTTCGAAGGTAAATTTCTTAGACAATTATTTATTTTTAAGGTATGATTTACTTTCGAAGTTAAAAGCATAGCTTCGAAGTATCAAAAATTTTCAAAAAATCTAAGGAAAGTCTTCAAATAGAAATTTTCATCCAAAGAAAACACAAGCTTATGAAAGTGATGATCTAGACAACTTAGGACACACATATTTTAAGAAATAATAAGAATTAGTTTTAAGAAAAACCTATTCAAAGTTAATCATCCCAATAGCTGATATAAGATATTTAAATCTCTGTTCATCAAAAGCCTTTATAAACAATCAGCATATTGATCATCTGTGTGAACTTTGACTAGTTTAATTAATCCCTTTTCATGGTTATCTCTTATTAAATGATACCTGATATTGATGTGCTTTGTCCTTGAGTGCTGCACATGGTTCTTTGTGATTGAGATAGCATTATTTTTGTCTATGTGAATGGGAGTCTCCTTGAAGTTTAACCCATAGTCCAGCATCTGATTTTGAATCCAAAGCACTTGAGCACAGCAGCTTGCAGCAGCAATGTATTCAGCTTTAGCAGTTGATGTAGAGACATAGGATTGTTTCTTGCATTGTCATGAGACAACCCTTCCACCAAGGAACTGACATCCCCCAGATGTAGACTTTTCAGTCATGTTGCAACCACCATAATCACTATCTGTATAGGCATATAGATTGAAGTCAGGATTCTTAGGGTACCATAAACCAAGTGTTGATGCACCTTTGAGGTATCTTAGAATCCTCTTGACAGTGATGAGGTGAGACATCTTAGGGTTAGCTTGATATCTTGCACAGATGCATGTAGCAAACATGATATGAGGCCTGTTAGTAGTAAGATACATAAGAGACCCAATCATAGCCCTGTATAAGTGCTCATCTACACACTCCCCCTCAAGATCAGGTTCAAGGGAGTGGTTTCTAGCTATGGGTGTATTAACAATCTTACAATCAGTCATGTTGAATCTCTTGAGTATGTCCTGAACATACTTTGACTGACTTATGAAGATGCCATCTTCAACTTGCTTCACTTGAATTCCCAGAAAGAAATTGAGTTCCCCCATGGCACTCATTTCAAATATGTCTTTCATCAGCTTCTCATAGTCTTTGCAGAGCTTTGGATTAGTTGAGCCAAAGATGATGTCATCCACATATACTTGAACTAGCAATATGTCATTTCCCTATCCTTTGATGAAGAGAGTTCCATCTATAGTACCTCTCTTGTATCCATGTTTACAAAGATACTCAGATAGTGTCTCATACCATTTCCTGGGTGCCTGATGCAACCCATAGAGAGCTTTGTCAAGCTTGCAGACATAATCAGGATGATCAGTGTCTACCGGACCAGGTGGCTGTTTGACATATACCTCTTCATCAATCACTCCATACAAGAAGGCACACTTCACATCAAGCTGAAAGACCTTGAAGTTCTTGGATGCAACAAATGCCAGGAATATCCTAACAGTTCTAATCTTGCTACTGGAGCAAAGACATCAGTGTAGTCAATCCTTTCTTCTTGTGTGTATCCTTGAACAACCAGTCTAGCTTTGTTCTTGATGATGATGCCTCTATCATCTTTCTTGTTCCTAAACACCCATTTGGTTCCAATGGTAGTCTTCCCATAAGGAAGAGTACAAAGGTTCCAAACTTTCTGCCTTTTGAATTGAAGCAGCCCTTATTGTATAGCTTCAACCCAACTTCCATCCTTTAGAGCCTCATCAACTTTCTTTGGCTCTAGAGTGAAGACAAACATTTGCTTTATGGGTTTGTCCTCTTGTTCTTAACCCTGAGAACATTTCCAATGATGTTTGTGGTGGGGTGAGTTGTGGATCCTAAGCTGAGGGATCACATCAAGTTACTGAGAAAGATCTAAATTAGAGAAATTTAGATCTGGCATAGATGTTTCTCCCACCACATCAGCACACTTTTCAAGAGAGACTTGATCTATGCAGTGTGTGACATCATTGATGTTCTCATCTATGGTGTGGTTAGTGGCATCAAGAAATTCTTGGTCACTGTCACCACCACCATTGTTGTCTTCTACAATTGAGGTGTTCTTATCTGGTTGTGGAGCCTCTGAGCTAGAGGTTGAAGGCACCCCAGATGTATCAGCTGAGTTTGTCATTGTAGTGCTGACAAAAACCTCATTTGCAGAAGTAGTTCTAACTGGAGCTGAAGATGTATGACTTGAAGGTCTTCTTAGCTCAAATCTTGGATCAGAATCACCTATATTTAAATTTTCGGTAGATCCTAAAACATTCTAACAAGGTTGTTAAAACAGTTGGTAACTAAATCAAGATCAAATAACCAATCTGGACCAGAGTCGGCAACACAGGGTGTGTGTTCATTGAAAGTCACATTGGCTGACTCCTCAACCACTCTAGTTCTGATATTGTATACTCTATAAGCCTTGGCTTGTGAAGAGTATCCAATAAAGTGTCCATCATTTGATTTTTCAGCAAACTTGGCAATTTGATATTTGGTATTCAAGATGGTGCAAGGACAACCAAATGACCTAAGAAAACAATAAAAGGTTTCTTCTTGTGCCAAAGTTCATAAGGAGTCTTTCCATGAGTCTTAACTACTAAAACTCTGTGATCAGATTGATTCTAATCTTAAGATGAAATTCTTCAGAATCTCAGGAGTCTCATCCTTCGTTCTAAGGAAAAAACCCAAGTGAATCTTGTAAAGTCGTCTGTGATCACTAAACAATAAGAGGTCCTTCCTAGGCTCATTACACTAGTGGGGCCAAAGAGATCCATATGTAACAAGTGTAGGGGTGTAGTGATGGAGTTCCGTTTCTTAGGCTTGTGAGATACCTTATATGCTTCCCTTTCAGGCATGCAACACAATGGTCATCACTTGTAAACTCTTTCTTTGGTATTCCAGTTACCAAATCATTTTTAATTAATATGTTCATGTTCTTAAAGTTTACATGGCACATTCTTTTATGCCATAGGAAAGTCTCATCACTATTAGATTTAGACAGAAAGCATAAAACTTCTCCAGAGGGAGATGTTTCTTGCAAATCCATCTTGTGCATGTTCCCTTTCCTAGGGGCTCTAAGCAGGATATGCTCATGAGGAATGACCACACTAGGCTTGAGAACAATGCACTCATGCTCAGTGAAGAGCATGTTATGACTCTGATCACAAAATTGAGATACACTCAGAAGATTGTACCAAGCTCTTGACAAAGTTAGCTTATCAATGTTGAGCTTACCATTTGTGACCTTGCCCCTTCCAGAAATATAACCACCTTTATCTCCTCCAAAGGCAACTGGTCCTCCATCAATTCTTTCAAAGTTCTGGAGTAGTGACCTATTGCCTGTCATGTGTCCACTATCAATGATCCAGACATTTTTGTTTGTCTTCAGTTGTCCCTGCACAAAGAAAATGTTTAGTTACATTTGGAAACCCAAGCCTTGCTTGTCTTGGGCTCATTAACAGAAGGTAATTCAACAGTAATAGATCCTATGGTTGTGCTAAGAGGATCTTGCACTGTTGTTGATGGAGAATTCTCAGTCACTTGGTCTTTCTTAGACTTCCACACCACCTTTGGAGTCTTGGACTTGACCTTCAAAACTTCGGAAGCTTTTGGAACTTCGGAAGTTTTGATGACTGAACATTCGGAAGATTCTGCAAATACTGCAGTAGACTTCAGTGCTTCGGAAGAACTCCTTTCTTCCGAGACCAACTTTTCTTCCAAGAGTAATTTTCCACTTCCCTTCTTCTTAGACTTAGAGCTTCCGTAGGAAACAAGTTTTCCTTCCGAAGCTTGAATCTTCTTAAAACTCTTTGATGTCTTTGTACTGGTCATATGGATAGTACCTTTAGGATTGTATGGACAATCCTTAGCAACGTGAGAGATACTTTCACACATGACACACACCATTTTCTTCTTCACAAGAGTCTTTTGCTGGGAACAAGACTTTCTTTGGTCATATCCCTTCTCCACCTTCATCTTTGCAGATGCTGAGACAGTTCCTTTGGGCTGGGAACTATTTTGGGAGTTTGATGGTCCAGGCTATGCAGCAATGGTACATAGCAGATCAATCTTCTTTTTGTTATTGAGATGAGTTGAACAAGAACCAGAACTCTTAGCAGAAGAGTTTTGGTTGATGTCTTCAGTCCCTACCACTTTAAACCCTGCAGAGATGAAAACTTGTTTCTGCTTAGAGTCAAAAGTAGCCTTGATCTCTTGAGCCTTCCTTGCCTTTCTTTTGCTCTTTCTGATCAAGTTCTTTCTCATGGACTTGTTCATCATAGTCTTCTTCTTCTCCTCAGAAGGATAGTGGCCCTTCTTAGAATCCTTCTTTTCACTCTTTTCAGAGGAATTCTTCACTATCTCTTCTTCATCCTCTTCACTTATAGGATCTATGAGAGGAATCTCATCTTCACAAGTTCCACACCTAGGGGATCTTACAGACAAGATTGTGTGTGGAGGAGCTATCTCATTGGATCCCGGTCCCTGCCCGTTTTGATAGCACACTTTGTTGTGCAGGGATGAGGATATCATGTTCTTGAAGGTCTTTTCTTCAAGAACACTCTTTTTAGCCCTGGCTTTGCTGATCATAAGCTCAGCCTGGCACTCAGTTAACTTGGTTATGAGATCTTTGATTTAAGTCCTAAAATCTGTGTGTTCATGTTTTAGAATTGAAATGGTTTTCTCAAGGTCCTTTATCTTCAGTTTATAGTCATTTTCAGACTTTCTAAAATCAGATTTTAAAATGTTTAAGGACTCAAGGTCAGATCTCATCTCCAGGTTATAGACTTGTATCTATTAACTTTATCAATGCATTCAGGAGTATAGAGATGTTCCAATACCTTGGCTTCATCATGATCTACCATCAATGCTTGGTTAGGAGAAGCATCTTCCACCTGAAATCTCTAGTCAAAGTCTCCTTCTTCAACAGCAACAGCAGCCTGCTGCTTTGACTTCTCATTCTGGAGAGCTTTGTCAGTGTAGTTTGGTCTGGACTGTGTTTAGCCACCACTTGTTTTAGGTGCCTTACATTCTCTGGCAAAGTGGCCCATCAAGTTACAGTTGTAACACTTGACTTTGCCTTTGTCCAGGCCAAACTTCCACTAGTTGCATTGCTTGGAAACTTCCTTCCAGTCCTTTTGTAGAACTTCTTCGCTCTGTGAGTGAGAAGAGCTATCTGCTGGACTATTTCCATGTATTCCAGATCATCTGGATGAATACAGTCCAGGTCTTCAAGAGTGAAAAGAGAGTTGCCACAGCTTTCATCAGAAGACACAAAAGCTTAAGAAGAGCTTGTCTCTTGGAATGGGCTTCCTTGAGTGTAGTTCTCTCTTGGTGTCTTTGGGAAGGTGATGAAAGGACCCTTTGGTGAGTTGTCAGGGTAGCATATGAGATGATGTTTGGGTTCTATGCTGTCCCTTTCAACCACATGTAGGGCTGAACCCATTTGATTGTTAGAGTTGCCAGATGAACCTTGCATGTTCATCTCCATCTGGTAGCCATTGTGAATCCCATATAACTCTGTCAGAGTAAGAGTTTTGAGATTTTCAGTTCTCTTGATCACCATACAGTAGTGTGTCCATTGCCTAGGAAGTGAAGACATGAACTTCCTTACAATGTCTCTGTTCTCAAGAGAGACTCCTCCATCCACTAGGGTATCCATAATCTCAACATACCTGAAGTACTGCTGAGTCATCGTTTCACCTGTTTTGAAGGTGAAGCTTTCAAACTGCTGCTTCAGGAGATCCTTCTTGTTCTCTTTGGCTTCAGAGGAACCCTCATACATCAGTTTCAGTGCATCCCACAGCTGCTTGGCTATTTTGCACTTCTTGAAACCTTTGTACACATAGTTTGGAAGGGCAGTTTGGAGGGCTGTCATGGCTTTTCTATCAATCTCTACTCTCTTCTTATCTTCATCAGAGTAGTTAGCCACATCTTTAGGGATCATACCAGCACCAGTAGCAGAAGGGGTGCTAGGTATGAAAGGTCCATTCTCAATAGACTCCCACATTCTTGAATCAAGAGACCTGATGAAACCTTCCATTCTTAAACACCATGTGTCAAACTCATCAAGAGTGATCAGTGGGGACTTGTTCATGGTTCCACTTTCCATATCAGTCTTAGAAATGGCTGCCATTTGAAAAGTTTAGTATTTGTGTGTGCGAGGGATCTTAAGACGGTGAGATCTTATATCAAGAGCCTGATAGGCTTTGATACCAAATGCAGGATCGTTGAAGGGGGGTTGAGTTACAACACAACAACACAAAGAGGAGATTAACTAAACTTAATCAAACAGTATGATTGGATTAACCAAGATAAGACACTAAGAACACAAGTAATGTAAGAGACAGAACACAAAGAACACAAGTATATGGTTTTCAAGAATGCAGTATATTGCTTTCTCTATGCTATTACAAGTGTTACAAAGCATGATTCAAAGATACAAGAACATGAGATACTTATACTACATCCTACAACCGGCTATACTTTAAAAGTCAGCTGGGTACAATTGACTAGACACAAAACAAAATCAATTATAGAGTCAAAAGGCAGATTGCCTTTTGACTAGTGACTATGACATGCCATAGCTCACATCCTTATCTATTACAAAAAGGATTAAGTACATGAAATAGAAAGTTACAGACTCAAGACCTCAATGTACAGTTACCAAAAGCATGGACCTTTTCACCAACTCATGTAAGTTGGTGACCTTATAGAGGTGCAGCGAAAAGGTATCCAGCTTTATGGAAAAGTACATCAGATAAAGCATGTGGTAAAAGTCTTGGGAAGAAATCTGTCTTCATGAGTTCAAGCTTCGAAAGACTTTGTCTCTGAGGCTTCGGAAGACTTCATATTTGGCTTCGGAAGATTTTGGTCTTGGCTTCGAAAGATTTCACACTTAGAGTATTTCTGTTGCATGTGTAAAACTTCCTAAGCATTCTTCTTCAATTCACTTGTGCAGCATGCAGGATAAATGTCAGCCCCCACTAAGAGCGGAAACACGGGGGCGGAACGAGATGGGAATCGTCATAACACATGGTAAGCGATAGAGATGCAATAATAATAATGATGACAAGCGTGTCATGACAACACCCGACAACAAGGGGACTTGTGTCGTGTTCAGTCAGTATTCACGACAACATAGCCATAGCAAAACATGATATAAGATGAACATAGATAATAACATTGTATGCAATTCCCACAACCCGGGAACAAGTTACAAAGTATAATGTTGTTTGAAATAGATACATCAATTGTTTTCAAAAGACAAGTTTAGCCCGAAAATGCATCCTAGGGTCTCCACTAAGGCAGCACACCTAGAACCTCAGCTAGCATGATCACCTGAAAAGATATGCTCAAAATGGTCAACAAAATTGTTGGTGAGTTCGCAGGTTTAAAGTAAATAAGTAATTGATGCTGTATAAAGTTGTTGCAGAATACTGTGCATACAATTATAAGTAAGCAAAATCACATGGCAAGAGCTTTACAACCAAACCTAATGACGTACACAAAGAATCTTGTCGGAATATATTCACCCAAGGCCCGTACCTGGCTATTGTTGGTACTAACTAGTATACCAACACGAGGGTGGGGGTGTCACACCAGTAGTACTACAATACCTAACCGTCGGTTCCACACTGGAATTAAATGGTTGTAAGAAAGAACCACAAAGCAGACTCAAGCATGTATCAGATAAGTACCCACAAAACAGTAGCACGTTGATTCCAAGTATGTAAATTGTATGTATGTTGTACAGCATAGAAAATGGGTGAGCATACTTTTCCCCCATGTTTGTAAATGTTTGTAAAGTAGTATAAGCACAAAAAGGGGCCACGAAACTCACATGTTAAGTGGTAAGTATGAAAGATCGAGATTCCCAACAGTTGAATGCAATGATCGGTCAAACACCTATTGACAGTTATTGTCAAGCATTAATGACATGTATAAAGCGTATAGTATGTTTGGTCGGTTCGGGTTGTATCGGTTCGGTCGTGGGTAGCACACACACACAAGCGGACACACGTATCAGATCTTATGTAGATCCAAGTACTACGAGTAGTCGTCATTGCTTATGACATCCGTGAAATGATCTCGTGGTTATGCAAGATAGCACTTGTTAATTATTTGGAGTTCCAATTGGATTGTCGATAACTGTAAAATGTTAGGTTGTTTTCAATTGAAATAGTATGTGCATGTTGATAGCGTTGACTTTAATCTTTGTGGTCAAGCAATGACACTTTTACTGATGTTACCTATCATCATCAGACACACAACAGGACCAGACGCTCGACTCAATGCTCCATCCTTACGAATCAACCTTCAATCGTACGAATCAGCTTCATTCGTACGATTGAGTCTTCATTCGCATGACTGGCATTTAGTCGTACCACACAACACACATTCACACGACCCAAACTCCATGCGCACGAATCAACCCTCAATCGTGCGAATTAGCTACTTTCGTGCGATTGAACCTTCATTCCTGTGATTGGACTCCAGTCGTGCGAAACACGCACAATCGCATACATTTAGTCGGTCACCTGACTCAATCGCACACAATCATTCATATGCATGACTCAATCACATACACTCATTCGCACGTATGACTCAATCGCATACAAACTCACAGTCGCACGACTCAGTCGCACGACATGCCTAGTCGCACAACTCAATCGCACGATTGACTTAGACGCAAGATTCAGTCGCACGACTCACTCAGTCGCACGGCTCAATCGCCTGGCAGACTCAGTCGCCTGAACTGCAGAATCGCGATTGTGGTCGAGCTGAGCAGCCCCCGAGCTGCTCTAAACGCGAGTTTTACACCACAAGGACTTCCAGAAACACTCTACAAACATACACAAACATGAAACACAAGCAGAAAGACCTCACACGCACCCACACGACCTCATGTGCTCGGATGAACCCGAGCACCCAAACCCTAGAAAACACAGCAGTAAACCAAGCCAAAAACGGGTTGAACAAGGTTGTTTACCTACTAGGAACGAGTATACACGATGATACCAAGATTGGCAGTGAAAACGCAACAAACGTGACGGTTTTAGGTGCTAGATCGAGAGAGAAAGTGGAGAAAATGTTGAAGGTGAAGAAGATGAGGATGAGGATAAATGGCTGGGAATGGGGTTTATATACCCAGTCCAAGTTTGCAAAATTACAAGTTTAGTCCCTGCACTTAACCCTCAAGTTCCCCAAAATTTGTTTCGGTTGATTACGATCTTAAAATGTTTGTTATATTAAGGTTAAAAGTGTGTTTAATGGCATTTGATAGTCTAAAATGGTTTTATTATTGACAATGGTTGAAATTAAAAATGACATATTTGGGGGTAATGGTGATGAAATTTATAAAAGGTTTATGCTTAACACACGTTCTCGGAGGAAGTACAGGCACAAGGGAAAATAAGCAGACATGATTCCTTAAAGCAGAAGTTCATGAAGAAAAGGAAGAATAATTAAAATATTTTCTATGCTTATTTATGTCGTTCGACGGACCTTAAGGCGACGGATGTCACAATAAACATATGATGTTTAGGTTGCATCAGCCTCTTCATTAATCTCTACAACCTATTACCATAACAGACCTAGGTAACAAATAATATGAATATGGGTTTTAGTATGAAATTTATTTGTATGAAGTATATAAAATAGTGGATGTGCATAATTGCTTACTTGCATAAATATGCAGTAATGCATTGTAACACCCGGTTATTCTTTTAAAAGAAAAATAAGAAATGAAGAATAAAAGAAAAAAACATCAATAAACCAAAGTTGAGGGGTTAAAAATGTAAAAGGGGACAAAAGTACAAAAAGTTGGTGTAAAGGTGGGCATGGCCGCCCACCCTCTCTTCACATCACCTTTTTCACTCGGTTATAGAGAGAGTGAGAGCAAAAAACTCTCAGGTTGAAGAGGAACAAGAAATAGGTTGAACTCAAGGTAAGAATTCGAAGTTTTTAAGTGTTCATGATGGGTTTTGTCTCGGTTATATGCTTATGTGTTTGTGTGTGCATTCGTGTGTGTGTGTTTGGTGGGTTTCTAGGTGTTTGAACTCATTTGCATGCGGGTTAGAAAGAAGATACACCCAAAGTTGCACCAGGTGAGTTTCTAGACCCCGATTTTACTTGTTTTAAGATCTTTGGGGCTGAAAATGTATTTAAACGATTTTACAATGTTTATGTATGTATACCCACATGTATTATGCATGTTTGATGATGTTCCTTAGGTGTTATTAGGTTGTTCATGTTTAGAATTGCCTTGGTAAGCTTAGAACAAATAGGCTTGATGTTTGGGTTCGAAAATATCCTAGAAACATATTGAGCAGAAGGTTTGTAAGACCCCGTTCCCGGAGACCTCACAGTTGGTCAATCACAGCAGTTAAAAACATTAAACATTATAATTATACAAACTTAAGCAGCGGAAATAATTTATCAAAAACCATTCATTTCATTTAAAACACTGTTGTTGAGCAATACATCATCGTTTAACTAATTACAAAAGAATTGTTTTACTCCATTACAAAACAACAACAACATAAAATACGAATGGATATCAGTCTTTCCCTGCCGAGTGGCTTCACCCTTGTGTCATCCTCAACAATAATTACCTGCCAACTGAAAATGTATAAAAGTCAGTGTTGCTGAGTAAGTTCTAGTTTTAAAAGTAATAAATACTTTCTGTATGTTGTATATGAAAATACTCTTTCTATGAAATACAACTCTTTACTTTGTATGCGAGCACGCATTAACTATATGAACAGATACTGTTCGTTCTCTTTACTGTATGCCTTGTATATTCTGTAATCCTTTATCTTTATCTTTCACTTTCTGTATGGACCAATGAGCAGTACCCCAAACTGTATGTGCGTGGAAAACGGTGTTGGGCCATCTATATCCCTCAAAAGGGTTCTGTTTACTGTATACAAGGCCGACCCAATCACCCAGGACACGCTGCAAAGGTCCTGCCAATCTTAATTGACTGGCCCCGTGTGCAATATAGGGTAGCTAACCCGCAACACGGTCGAGCTAACGACAGCATGGTCGTGTCACTCCTGTAAGCTTGCAAGACTTGTTAACATTTTATTAATGTTTCACTTCTCTTCTTTATTGCTCTTCCTCTTTATTATTACAACATACTTTACATTACGATAATAAACATACCACGTAAAGTCACACACTATAAGTAATAATAATAATAGCAGCAATAATAATAAGGAACAATCATAATCATGCATGAAACTCATCATTAATAAGCCCTAGTCAAACCTCGGTCAAAACCCTAAAAGCACAGACTCCCAAAAATTCTGTAAAAATTTCTTAAGTGTTTAGGCGCTTTGACACTATTTGGGCGCATAAGCCCTGTTTGGGCGTTTCATCACTATGTAGGCGCATCAGCCAACACTTAATCATTTTAACACTTAGGCGCATGAACTATTCAGGCGCATGGACACTATTCGGGCGTATGAACACTTAGGCGCATGGGTTATTCGGACGCATGGACACTTAGGCGCATGGGCCACTTGGGCGCATGGGCACTATTCGGGCGCATGGGCATACACTTAGTCGTCCGGCTAATATTTCTAGGCGCATGGACCACTGTTCAGGCGCATGGGCTATACTTAAACGTTTCTAAGGCAATTTCAGGCGCATGGGCTTCTGTTCAGGCGCATGGGTTACACTTAAATTCTTCTAAGGCATTTCTAGGCGCATGAGCCTTATCTAGGCGCATAGACCTTCTATGTAACATGGTTTTAGGATGATTTCAAACCCATTCATCATACCTATTGTTCTAAGCTTACCAGGGCTATTCTAAACATGAACAACCTACAAGCATTCCAGAATCATCATCCAATCATGCACAATACAAACGGGTAAACATACATAAACATTTGAAAATCGTTTTAATACATTTTCAGCCCCAAAGAGAGTTTAAAACAAGTAAAACCGGGGTCTAGAACTCACCTGGTGCAACTTGGGTGTATCTTCCTTCTAACCCTTTTGCAACTGAGTTTAAACACCTAAAAACCCCACCAAACACACACACCCGAGCACATACACAAACACATAAGCACATAAACATATAACCGAGATAAAACCAGTCATAAATACTTAAAAACCTTGAATTCTTACCTTGAATTCAATTTCTCTTCTTCTTATTTTCTTCAGCCGAGAGTTCTGCTCTCTTCCTTTCTCTCTTTCTCTCTAAACCGAACTGAAAGTGATGTGAAGAGGGTGGGCGGCCATGCCCACCTTTACACCAACTTTTCAAAGATGTTGTCCTTTTGGACACTTTTAGTCCCTCCACTTGGACTTTATTGCTTTTCTTTCTTTTATTATTCATTTCTTGTCTTTTTTTGAAATAACCGGGTGTTACAAGGTTCATGCGCCTAAATAGGGCTCATGCGCCTGGAAATGCCTTAGATATGTTTAAGTGTAACTCATGCGCCTGAACAGTGGTTCATGCGCCTAGAATTTGTAATCGGACGACTAAGTGTTGGCCATGCGCCCAAGAGTGGGCCATGCGCCCAAGAGTGGGCCATGCACCTAAACAGTGTTCCCATGTGCCAACGGCCAACTGCCTAAGTATGCCCAACCGCCCAAACCCCATGCGCCTAAGTGTCCATGCGTCCGAAGGGATCATACGCTCGAATAGTTCATGCACCTGAATAGTTCATGCGCCTGAATAGTTCATGCGCCTAAGTGTTAAAAACGGTTAAGTGTTGGCTGATGCGCCTGTATAGTGATGAAACGCCCAAATAGGGCTCATGTGCCCAAATAGTATTGGTGCGCCTAAACACTTAGAATTTATTACGAAAATTTTTGGGAGTCTGTGCTATTAGGATTTTGACCGAGGTTTGACTAGGGCTTATTAATGCTTAGTTTCATGCATGATTATGATTGTTTTATGATTGTTCCCTACTATTATTATTACTATTAGTGTATAACTTTACGTGGTGTGTTTATTATCGTAACATAAAGTATTACTAATAATAAAGTGAAAGAGCAATGAAGAAGAGAAGTGGAACTTAAATAAAACGTTAACAAGTCTTGCAAGCTTATAGGAGGTGCACGACCATGTTGTAGTTAGCTCAACTGTGATGCGGGTTAACTACCCTATTATGCACATAGGGCAAGTCAATTGAGATTGGCGGACCTTTGCAGCGTACCCTAGGTGACTGGGCCGACCTTGTATACAGTAATCAGAGCCCATTGAGGGAATAGAGGGCCCAACAACATTTTCCCCACGTATATAGTTTAGGGTATTGCTCATTGGTCCACATAGATAGTGAAAGATAAAGATAAAAGAGTACAGAATATACAAGGCATACAGTAAAGAGAAGAAGCATTATCTAGTTGTATACTTAATGTTGCTCACGTATAAAGAGATGAAATTTTCATAAAGAGAGTATTTTCATATATATATATATATATATATATATATATATATATATATATATATATATTATATATATATATATATATATATATATATATATATATATATATATATATACCTTACGGAAAGCATTTTATTACTTTTAAAACTAAAACTCACTCAGCAACGCTGACTTTTATACATTTTCAGTTGGCAGGTAAACATTGCTGAGAATGGCACGAGGGTGAAGTTACTCAGCAGGAAAAGACTAACATCCATTCATACTTGTTATTGCTGTTGTTTTGTAATGCAATTAAACAATTCTTTTGTATTCGGTTAAACAATAGTGTATTGCTCAACAACAATGTTTTTAATGAAATGAATGGCTTTTGTTAAAATAATTCCGCTGCTTAAGCTTGTAAATTTATAATGTTTAATGTATTTAATGTTGTGAATGACCAATTGTAAGGTCTCTGGGAACGGGGCCTTACAACTTGGTATCAGATCCAAAGTTTAAGAGAATTGGGTTAAATAAATTTTTTAAAACCTAAACTTAAACTAAAAATGGGACAACTGGAGGGATGTCAGCCCGAGTAGCTACATGCCATCAGGTATTTTCTTTAATGTTAATCGGTATTATGTGCGCATGCTATTTGATTTATGTGCTTTTAGTAGATTTAAATACTGATGTAGTCAGGATAGGAAATGCTTGGGGTATGAAGAGTAAAGTAAGTGACTAATCACAACTGGCCACTGTTTACAAACTTACTATACTTGACATTAACTGAGCTATACCCTTGAATGATCACGTTAGTGTTTGAATCTTATAGCGTGTTAGAGGATGGTCGGTGGTAGACCTTCGAAGGTTTCGTCAGGTGAAGGTTGTGGTGGACGTGGTGCTGGACTGCGTGTCACAAGAAGCATGGCTAGGGCTGCTGAGGTGGCACTCGAAGAGCCCGAGATCCATCACCCGGAAGCTGGTGATGATAGTGCTAGTCTGAGGACCACATTGAAAGAGGTTGTTATCGAGGGAGTTCAACAGGCCATGCAGACGATTCTCTTGTTTATGGTGACTGAGGTAATGAGGGCGGTGAAGGAGACGACCGTGATTGAAATGAACAAGAAGGGTAGCAATGACTAGAACTGCAACGGAAGAGCGGGTTGAACGTGGGGGTTACACTCCATACAAAAAGGTTGCCAGACAGATGACTGGCGTGTAGCTTCGTCCGATGAGGAGACGAGGAAGTGTGGTAAGTGTGCTAAAGGGCATACTGGTGAGTATAGGTGGGGATCAAACCTCTGCTTCCAATGTGGAAGGGAGGGCCACAGGGCAAGAGATTGTCAAATGGCTAAATGCTACGACTGTGGCAAGACCGGACATATGAGTAGAGATTGCAAGAAGCCGAGGGCGGAGAGCTCTGGAGTGAAGAAGAAGCCGGAGGAAGGAGGGGAGAGGGCAAGTGTTAGAGCTTACACCATGACTCGGGAGGAAGCCAGAGCTGACCCCGATGTCGTGTCAGGTATGTTTCTAGTAAACCAAACTTGTGCCTCTATATTGTTTGATTCCGGTGCTAGTAGAGTTTTATTTCCACTACTTTCTGTGCTAAGTTGCCTATTAGTAGTAGAAATGTCAGTGAACCATTCTATGTAGAAACCGCTATTGGTAAGTCCACTAGAATTACTGATGTGATAGAGGACTGTGCCATAGAACTAGAGGTCATAGGTTTGCTGCTAGGTAACACGTGATGCCTAGGTGGATTTGATGTAGTACTAGGGATGGACTGGTTAGCAACCTATGAAGCAAACATCGTATGTCGCAAGAAGATGATTCGATTAGTTGCGCCCGATGGGAGTTTGGTTACGATTTATGAAGATCGTGTTACTACGATCCCGAAGGTGATTTCGATGGCGGTGGCGGGGAAGTGCATGAAATGTGGATGTAGTGCCTACTTGGCATACGTAAAAGATGTGGATGCGCCTGTACCGTAATTATCTAAGGTACCAGTGGTGTGCGACTTTCCAGACGTATTCTCGGAAGACTTACCCGGCGTGCCACTGGATCGCGAGATTGAATTCCAAATTGATTTGATACACGGTGCTCAACCCGTTTCCAAAGCACCATATCGGTTAGCTCCGACTGAGATGAAGGAACTCATGAGCCAATTGCAGGAGTTAATGGATAAGGGATTCATTCGACCAAGTATCTCTCCCTGGGGTGCTCCGGTATTGTTTGTAAAGAAAAAGGACGGAAGTATGCGAATGTGCATTGACTATCAAGATCTGAACAAGTTGACGGTGAAGAATCGGTACCCGTTACCAAGGATTGATGACTTGTTCGACCAGCTCCAAGGTGCCAGTTGGTTCTTGAGAATAGATCTACGATCTGGCTACCATCAATTGAAGGTGAAGGAACAAGACATTCCTAAGACAGCTTTCCGTACGTGTTATGGACACTACGAGTTCCTCGTTATGTCTTTTCGTCTAACTAACGCGCCAGCTGCCTTTATGGATTTGATGAATTGAGTGTCGGCTGATGTTGGATAGATCAGTGATTGTGTTCATTGATGATATCTTGATCTACTCGATGAGCGAAGAAGAGCATGCCGTCACATTCAAGAGGTGTTAGAAACATTAAGAAGGGAGAAGTTGTATGCCAAATTCTCCAAGTGCGCGTTCTGGTTGCGTGAAGTTCAATTCTTGGGTCATGTGGTGAATCCTGATGAATCATGGTGGACCCGGCAAAGTTGGAGGCGGTTATGCAATGGAAATCACTGAAGATGCCATCCAAGATTCGTAGTTTCTTGGGTTTGGTGGGCTACTACAGAAGATTCATCCAAGACTTTTCCAAGATCGCTTCTCCACTAACCAAGTTGACCCGAAAGGATGTAAAGTTTATACATGATCAAGCTCAAGAGAAGGCGTTTGATGAACTGAAGGCGAGGTTGACTCAAGCTCATGTTCTGTCATTACCCGATGGAAGTGAAGATCTGGTGGTTTATTCTGATGCTTCCTATTCAGGGTTAGGGTGCATGTTAATGCAGAGAGGGAAGGTTATAGCCTATGCATCCCGACAGTTGAAGTTTCATGAGGTCAATTAACCTACTCATGACTTGGAGCTAGCAGCCATGGTCTTTGCACTAAAGATTTGGAGGCACTATCTATACGGGACGAAGTGCACCATTTTCATTGACCATAAGAGCTTGAAGTACTTCTTCGAGTAAAAAGATCTGAACATGAGGCAGAGAAGGTGGTTGGAGCTCATAAAAGATTATGATTGCGAGATCCATTACCATCCAGGCAAGGCTAACGTGGTGGCTGATGTCCTTAGCCGAAAAGAGAAGCCCGAGCCGATTCGGGTGAAAGCATATCAGCTGATCATACTCTAATGTGATGAAGAAAGTCAAAGAGTTTCAAGATGAGGCACTGAAAGAAGATCATCTTACCTCTGAAAGGATAAGAGGTCTGGCTGGGGAATTGGGTGCAAACACACTTGGTGTTAAAAACCGATTTGAACGGGTGTGGATTCCTCATTTTGGAGATCTACATGTGAAGATTATGGATGAAGCTCACAAGACTCGATACTTTATTCATCCTGGTGCCACAAAAATGTATCAAGATATGAAGAAAGATTATTGGTGGCCAGGTATGAAGCGCGATGTGGTGGGGTATGTGAGTAAGTGCCTTACTTGCTTACAGGTGAAGGCCGAACATTAGAAGCCATATGGGAAGATTCAACCTTTGGATATACCAGAATGGAAGTGGGAGCACATCACCATGGATTTCATTACGAAGTTGATGCGTACTCCGAAAGGGTACGATGTCATATGGGTGATTGTTGACCGTCTGGCGAAGAGTGCTCACTTTCTACCACTCTGCGAGATATATTCATCCGAGAGGTTGGTCGACCTATTCATCAGGGCAATTGTAACTCGTCATGGTGTGCCGGTGTCTATTGTGTCTGATCGTGACACCCAGTTTACATCTAAATTTTGGAAGAAATTCCACGACGCCACGGGGACGAGGTTACATATTAGTACGGCTTATCATCCCCAAACTGATGGTTAGTCAGAAAGGACCATTCAGACATTGGAAGACATGCTTCGGGCATGTGTGATTGATTTTGGGGGAAGTTAGGATGACCACCTACTGTTAGCCGAATCTCCTACAACAACAGCTATCATGCTAGCATTGGTATGCCACCATATGAGATGCTATACGGTAGGAGATGCAGAACACCCGTTTGTTGGGGTGATATTGGTCAGAAAGAATTGAGGAGCGTCGAGGTAATCAAGGTTACGACTGAGAAACTTGTGAGGATTAAAGCTTTCATGAAGGCAGCCAAAGATAGACAGAAGTCATATGCCGATAAACGACGCAGACCGATTGAGTTCCAGGTGAGTGACCGGGTTATGTTGAAGGTCTCACCTTGGAAAGGGATCATCCGATTCAGGAAGCGGGGCAAGTTGAGCCCAAGGTATATAGGCCCTTTTCGAATCATCGCTCGAGTAGGAGAGAAGGCCTATAGATTGGAGTTACGAGATGAGTTAAGTGGAATTCACCCGACATTCCATGTATCTCATCTGAGAAAGTGTTTAGCTGATGAAGACATGATGTTCCACTGGAGGATATCAAAGTAGACAAAAGGCTCAATTTTGTGGAGCAACCAGTGGCAGTCATCGATAGAAAAGAGAAGAGGCTGAGAAATAAAGTGGTTCCTCTTGTGCGTGTACAGTGGAAGCACAGGAAGGGATCCTAATCTACATGGGAGACTGAGGAAGAAATGAGACAACATTACCCACGTTTGTTCGAAGAATAACAGGTTTCAGGGACGAAACCTATTTAAGGGGGGTGGACTTGTAACACCTGGTTATTTTTTTAAAAGAAAGATAAGAAATAAAGAATAAAAGAAGGAAACATCAATAAACCCAAGTTGAGGGGTTAAAAATGTAAAAGGGGACAAAAGTATAAAAAGTTAGTGTAAAGGTGGGCATGGCCGCCCACCCTCTCTTCACATCACCTTTTTCACTCAGTTCTAGAGAGAGTGAGAGCAGAAAACTCTCGGGTTGAAGAGGAAGAAGAAGAAGGTTGAATTCAAGGTAAGAATTCGAAGTTTTTAAGTGTTCATGATGGGTTTTGTCTCGGTTATATGCTTAGGTGTTTGTGTGTGCGTTCTTGTGTGTGTTTGGTGGGTATCTAGGTGTTTGAACTCATTTGCATACGGGTTAGAAGGAAGATACACCCAAAGTTGCACCAGGTGAGTTTCTAGACCCTGGTTTTACTTGTTTTAAACTCTTTAGGGCTGAAAATGTATTTAATGATTTTACAATGTTTATGTATGTATACCCGTATGTATTATGCATGTTTGATGATGTTCCTTAGGTGTTATTAGGTTGTTCATATTTAGAATAGCCTTGGTAAGCTTAGAATAAATAGCTTGATGTTTGGGTTCGAAAATATCCTAGAAACATGTTGAGCAGAAGGTTCATGTGCCTATATAGGGCTCATGCGCCTGGAATGCCTTAGAAATGTTTAAGTATAACTCATGCGCCTGAACAGTGGTTCATGAACCTAGAATTTGTAATCGGACGACTAAGTGTTGGCCATGCGCCCAAGAGTGGGCCATGCGCCTAAATAGTGTTCCCATGCGCCCAACGGCCAACTGTCTAAGTATGCCCAACCGCCCAAACCCCATGCGCCTAAGTGTCCATGCGTCCGAATAGATCATACGCCCGAATGGATCATACGCCCGAATAGTTCATGCGCCTAAGTGTTAAAAACGGTTAAGTGTTGGCTAATGCGCTTATCTAGTGATGAAACACCCAAAAGGGCTCATGCGTCCAAATAGTATTGGTGCGCCTAAACACTTAGAATTTATTACGAAAATTTCTAGGAGTCTGTGCTATTAGGATTTTGACCGAGGTTTGACTAGGGCGTATTAATGCTTAGTTTCATGCATGATTATGATTGTTTTATGATTGTTCCATACTATTATTATGACTATTAGTGTATGACTTTACGTGGTGTGTTTACTATCGTAACGTAAAGTATTACTAATAATAAAGCGAAAGAGCAATAAAGAAGATAAGTGGAACTTAAATAAAACGTTAACAAGTCTTGCAAGCTTATAGAAGGTGCACGACCATGTTGTCATTAGCTCAACTGTGATGCGTGTTAGCTACCCTATTATGAACACGGGCCCAGTCAATTGAGATTGGTGGACCTTTGCAGCATACCCTAGGTGACTAGGCCGGCCTTGTATATAGTAATCAGAGCCCGATGAGGGAATAGAGGGCCCAGCACCATTTTCCCCCGCGCATATAGTTTAGGGTATTTCTCATTGGTCCACATAAACAGTGAAAGATAAAGATAAAAGAGTACAGAATAAACAAGGCATACAGTAAAGAGAAGAAGCATTATCTGGTTGTATAGTTAATGCGTGCTCACGTATAAAGAGATGAAATTTTCATAAAAAGAGTATTTTCATATATATACCTTACGAAAAGCATTTTATTACTTTTAAAACTAGAACTCACTCAACAACGTTGAATTTTATACATTTTCAGTTGGCAGGTAAACATTGCTGAGGATGGCACGAGGGTGAAGCTACTCGGCAGAAAAAGACTGACATCCATTCATACTTGTTATTGATTTTGTTTTGTAATGCCATTAAACAATTCTTTTGTGTTCGGTTAAACAATAATGTATTGCTTAACAACAGTATTTTTAATGAAATGAATGGCTTTTGTTAAATTAATTTCGCTGCTTAAGCTTGTAAATTTATAATGTTTAATGTATTTAAAGTTATGAATGATCAACTGTGAGGTCTCCAGGTGCGGGGCCTTACATGCATAAATGCACTAATGCATAATTGATAAAAACTAATATGACCAAGTATAAATAGAATAAGCATTGACCCAAACATAACCAATCAACTAACAGACATGGGAACCATTATAATATAAATATAACATCATGAAGAGGAGATGAGTTAAATAAACAAAACCTAGCAATAACGATAACTGCACAAAATACGTATTCTAAATAAACAAAAATAAAATCTTTAAGAATGATGTGAATTTAATATCAGTACACTAAAACCCTATTTCAATTTGCCTTGTGTTGCTTTCGTTTTGATGGCGTTCCAACAACAGCAGAGGTCCTCGATCCTTTTTTAGCCCCAGATGCAGCCAATTTTTTAACTCTTGCATTTTCCTTGAGCATCAGCATTTCTTCCCGAATTCGATTGGGAAGAAATGTTGTATGTGCTATGTGGCATAGTTGTAAAATGTGCATTACTACAAAAATTAAAGTGCTAACGCGAAATTATATGCATAAGTACATGAACAAGGTGATGAACACATATATATAATTTGCAGAATTAGAACTATAGATAAGAATAATTCAACATTGTCAAACCACATCTTTTCATCACATTTATATACTTAACCGGAATTCGATTAATTAAATTAACAACCAAAATACATAGTCAAGAATTGGTTTTTTAAATTCAACACAATTTGATAGTCTAATAATGTTAAATGGGGGTGGAAATCATCCTACATTACTAAATAATAGTGTCATTGGGTAGTATAAACATTATCCAAGAAAGTCTAGGAATTTAAGCAAACAAAATGTATGAACTGCAGTTAGAAGACTTTACAAAAACCCAACTTCACCTACCCTTTCCTTTTTTTGTTTGTTTGGCTTGCCAACAACCTGTGCTTTCTTCCACGTTCTTTTTAACATTGAAGTTGCCTCTTGACTAATTTTTGCAGATGCCTTTATAACTTGTGTTTCTTCCCCTTTTTATTCAGCATCCTTAACCACCTCGTGCCTATGTATATTATTTTCAGAGAGAAGAATCTTGGCTGCAGGATATGATTTTATAACTTTCTCCCTTCCTCGTCAAACACATCCCACAATTATTAAAGTCTTATTTGACCCCCAGGCTAGATCCGGTCTAATGATTTGGGGCATTTTTTTATGTTAAGGCTTGAAGCATAACCAATATACTTTAATAAATTTCCAAATATTTACGCTACATAAAAACGTAATAAAATATAAATGATAATCTTGGTAATATAAACAACTTCTTTAACGCAAGAGCATGAATTTATTAATACACTTACATATTGATAAGGAATATCTATTTGGTTTTTAACTAGCATGAATATACTCCCATCATGATTCTCTACAACATGTAGAATGACAAAAAGTTAGGGTTTCATATTTACAGAGGCGTTTCAAAATCAAAAAAAGGAAAATGTTGCCACATACAAGCCAATAATGCCATTCTCTGTATATTTAACACATAAATTGGAGAATTTATAGCAGAAACAATAACCATCAACTAATAACCAACCCTATTTTCATGAAGATTTGAATTTATTATCTCAGACCTAGCATTACTAACATAAAACACCAAGAATAGAGAAATTAATAAGTTTTGAGTCCTAGGTTTCATGAAAAGCTTGAGAGTAAATATTTCAGATTAAATACATATGACAAACCTATTGGATTATCAGATGTTGGTCTTAGAAAAGATGAATGCAGTGTTCGCTCGTCTTCTATTGTTCAACGAAATCGACACAATGTTGGGTGACTTTGGTTGACAGAATGATGATTGTGAGATACGAGAGTTCTGCAAACTTTGGTCATCAATTTGATCGAGGATGGATGAGACGATTATGCTATGATCTTCAAACGAAATGAGCATTTTGGGGATTCTGTTGATGCAAACCATATCGATCAGGGGGAGTGTTTTTGAGGAGTGGTTTCTCAAATCAGTTGTGATATACCGATTTTACCCTTGTCTTGCATTCCTATGCTAGTTTTAAAAGATTTAAATCACTAATATGCCCCTTTAAATCACAACCTTTGATCACTATGATCTATGGCTCAAAATGGTTCTTTTGGTTTTTTCCAAAAAAATAGTTTTCATTTGAAGGCCCCCCTATATCTATGTGTGTGTGTGTGTGTGTGTGTATATATATATATATATGTGTGTGTATATGTACATATGTAGGGGGATCAAATGAGAACTACCTTTTTCTGAGAACTCTAGGAACCATCTCAATCACTAGTTCTCAATGGCAAAATTGTAATTAACAAAAACATATTAAAAAATTTATAAATAAAAAAATAACATAAAAATAAAAAAATAAAAACACAAAAATGTTCCCCAACTTTCCTTCTTTCATAAAAAAATATAAAAAAATTTATAAAAAATAAAAAAAAAATCCCGTTTTTTTAACGAAATTCGTTTTACACGTGTGTAATATCGGATTTACACATGTGTAAATCCAGTACTACACATGTGTATAACTAGATTTACACATATGTAAACAACGGATGTATGATTTTTTTTAGAAAAATATATCAATATGGTAGGCGTTTGAAAGATAAAAAATACTAAATTTTATGGTGAAATTTTTTTGAAAAAATGATGTCGTGAAAAAAAGTTACGAATGTTTAATAAAAAGGGGAAATGGCATGTGATTTGCATGTGATAAAAAATGAGTGTCTGAAATTGATTCCTAGAGTTTTCACAAAAAAGGTGGTTCTCATTTGAACTCTCCCCTATATATATCTATATCTATATATATATATATATATATATATATATATATATATATATATATATCTAGGAACCAAATAAGAACCATCTTTTTTTGTGAGAACTCTAGAACCAATTTCAGCCACTAATTTTTTATCATATGCAAATCAGATGCTATTTTTTCCTTTTTTTTAAACGTTCGTAACTTTTTTTCACGACATCATTTTTTCAAAAAATTTCACCATAAAATTCAGTATTTTTTTATCTTTCCAACGCCTACCATATTGATATATTTTTCTAAAAAAAGAGTACATCCGTAGTTTACATATGTGTAAATCTAGTTATACACATGTGTAGTACTGGATTTACACATGTGTAAATCCAATATTACACATGTGTAAAACGAATTTCGTTAAAAAAACGGAATTTTTTTATTTTTTATAAATTTTTTTATATTTTTTATGAAAGAGGGAAAGTTAGGAAACATTTTTGTGTTTTTATTATTTTTATTTTTATGTTATTTTTTGATTTATAAATTTTATATGTTTTTGTTAATTACAATTTTGCCATTGAGAACTAATGGTTGATATTGGTTTCTAGAGTTCTCACAAAAAAAACTAGTTCTCATTTGATCTCTCCCCTATATGTATATATATATAGGAAGAGTTAGGCTAAAAAGGGTTGGTTGTATAAAAGTCTAGGAAGCATTTCTAGCCATTAGATGTGTTTGATAAATGGATGAGATTTAATGTGTGGCAATTTTGTTAATTGCGTTCTAAGGATGTTAGGTTTCTTTGAATTCAAGGGGCAAATCTGTCATTTAATTAAAACTATAGAAGGTAATTAACCGTCGAACCAATTAAGGGTTTTGACAACTGAAACCCAAGATTGCAGGGGATATTGGAGAAGAAATAGGACGAACAAAATCATGGAGTGTGATAAATACTTAAACGCAATATGAGCAGTGCGTGTTAAGCTATTCATGTGTTTTATAAGGATATCAATGTTGAGTATTTAGCGGCCAACTATGCCTATTTAGCTGTTAACTATGCGTATTAAGTATTATAACTATGCGTATTAAGTATTATAACCGTGGGTATGTAGTGGCCAACTGTCCAATTCTTCTCACAGTCATTGCCTCACGATTTAGATTAAATATGTTTATCAGGATTAATCGATTGAAATATGTTTACCGTATTCAAATCAATGGATCCCCTAAAAATTGGCTTATAAATATAACTTACTTTTTAAACACAAAGGCTAATTACAAATATACCCTTTCATTTAATATATATATAAATCCACTTGTCACTACAACAAGCCTTCCTAGACTTTTTAAGCAAAATTAATTTTTAGTAGAACCCACACCTATATACATATATATATATATATATAATATATATATATATATATATTATATATATATATATATATATATATGTATATATATGTACATATATATATATATGTACATATATATATATATAGATATATGTGTATATATATATATGTACATAGACTTTTTAAGCAAAATTAATTTTTAGTAGAACCCACACCTATATATATATATATATATATATATATATATATAATATATATTATATATATATATATATATATATATATATATATAGATATATATATATATATATATATTATATATGTATATATATATATATATGTATATATATATGTACATATATATATATATAGATATATATAGATATATGTGTATATATATATATGTACATATACATATACATATATATACATATATATGTATATATATGTATATGTATAGGGGAGGGTTCAAATGAGAACCACTTTTTTTGTGAAAACTTAGGAACCAATCTTAGCCACTCATTTTTTATCATATGCAAATCACATGCCATTTCTTCCTTTTTTTTAAACGTTCGTAACTTTTTTTTACGACATCATTTTTTCAAAAAAATTCACCATAAAATTCAGTATTTTTTTATCTTTCCAACGCCTAACATATTGATATACTTTTCTAAAAAATCATACATCCGTTGTTTACATATGTGTAAATCTAGTTATACACATGTGTAGTACTGGATTTACACATGTGTAAATCTGATATTACACATGTGTAGTACTGGATTTACACATGTGTAAATCTGATATTACACATGTGTAAAACGAATTTCGTTAAAAAAACAGGAATTTTTTTTATTTTTTATAAATTTTTTTATATTTTTTATGAAAGAGGGAAAGTTAGGAAACATTTTTGTGTTTTTATTATTTTTATTTTTATGTTATTTTTTGATTTATAAATTTTATATGTTTTTGTTAATTACAATTTTGCCATTGAGAACTAATGGTTGATATTGGTTTCTAGAGTTCTCACAAAAAAAACTAGTTCTCATTTGATCTCTCCCCTATATGTATATATATATAGGAAGAGTTAGGCTAAAAAGGGTTGGTTGTATAAAAGTCTAGGAAGCATTTCTAGCCATTAGATGTGTTTGATAAATGGATGAGATTTAATGTGTGGCAATTTTGTTAATTGCGTTCTAAGGATGTTAGGTTTCTTTGAATTCAAGGGGCAAATCTGTCATTTAATTAAAACTATAGAAGGTAATTAACCGTCGAACCAATTAGGGTTTTGACAACTGAAACCCAAGATTGCAGGGGATATTGGAGAAGAAATAGGACGAACAAAATCAATGGAGTGTGATAAATACTTAAACGCAATATGAGCAGTGCGTGTTAAGCTATTCATGTGTTTTATAAGGATATCAATGTTGAGTATTTAGCGGCCAACTATGCCTATTTAGCTGTTAACTATGCGTATTAAGTATTATAACTATGCGTATTAAGTATTATAACCGTGGGTATGTAGTGGCCAACTGTCCAATTCTTCTCACAGTCATTGCCTCACGATTTAGATTAAATATGTTTATCAGGATTAATCGATTGAAATATGTTTACCGTATTCAAATCAATGGATCCCCTAAAAATTGGCTTATAAATATAACTTACTTTTTAAACACAAAGGCTAATTACAAATATACCCTTTCATTTAATATAATATAAATCCACTTGTCACTACAACAAGCCTTCCTAGACTTTTTAAGCAAAATTAAATTTTTAGTAGAACCCACACCTATATACATATATATATATATATATATATATATATATATATAATATATATATATATATATATATATATATATATATATGTATATATATGTACATATATATATATGTACATATATATATATATAGATATATGTGTATATATATATATGTACATAGACTTTTTAAGCAAAATTGATTTTTTAGTAGAACCCACACCTATATATATATATATATATATATATATATATATATATATATATATTATATATATATATATATATATATATATATATATATATATATATATATATATATATATATATATATATATATATATATATATATATATATATATGTATATATATATATATATATATATATATATATATATATATATATATGTATATATATACATATACATATATATACATATATATGTATATATATGTATATGTATAGGGGAGGGTTCAAATGAGAACCACTTTTTTTGTGAAAACTTTAGGAACCAATCTTAGCCACTCATTTTTTATCATATGCAAATCACATGCCATTTCTTCCTTTTTTTTAAACGTTCGTAACTTTTTTTTACGACATCATTTTTTCAAAAAAAAATTCACCATAAAATTCAGTATTTTTTTATCTTTCCAACGCCTAACATATTGATATACTTTTCTAAAAAATCATACATCCGTTGTTTACATATGTGTAAATCTAGTTATACACATGTGTAGTACTGGATTTACACATGTGTAAATCTGATATTACACATGTGTAGTACTGGATTTACACATGTGTAAATCTGATATTACACATGTGTAAAACGAATTTCGTTAAAAAAACAGGAATTTTTTTTATTTTTTATAAATTTTTTTAGAAAAGAGAGAAAGTTAGGGAACATTTTTGTGTTTTTATTTCTTTTATTTTTATGTTATTTTTTAATTTATAAATTTTTTAAATATGTTTTTGTTAATTACAATTTTGCCATTGAGAATTAGTGGTTGAGATTGATTCCTAGAGTTCTCACAAAAAAGCTAGTTCTCATTTGATCTCTCCCATATATATATATATATATGTATGTATATATATACATATACATACATATATATATATGTATGTATGTATGTATACATACATACATACATACATACATATATATATATGTATATATACATATATATATATATATATATATATATATATATATATATATAATATATATATATATATATATATAAAACACAATAAACTGGATAAAATACAAAAAATTATAAAAATATTAACATGAAAACAAAAAAATATAAAAATGGTTCTCTCGCTTCCCTCTTTCATAAAAAAATTAGAAATAAAAAAACACTTTTTTTTCGAAATTCATTTTACACATGTGTAAATCCGGATTTACATATGTGTAAAACTGGAATTACACATGTGTATAACAGGATTTACACATGTGTCAATAATAGTTAGATAATTTTTTTATAAAAAATATATTAATATGGTAGGCGTTAGAAAGATAAAAAATACTGAATTTTGTGGTGAAATCTTTTTTATAAAAATAATGTCGTGAAAAAAAGTTATGAATGTTTTAAAAAAATATGATAATGACGTTTGACAAAAAATATATAATTGATATTGGTTTTTAGAGTTCTCACAAAAAATATAGTTCTCAAGATAACCATTGTTTACTTCATATTTTGATTAAGTTTCTTAAATTCATATAATTTTCAAAGTTTTTATTTCAATTGTGTCATTTTATATAAAAATATCTGGCGTGCACATGTCCTATGTTTTCAACACATACAATATATATACAATGCAAATAAATATACGTATACTCAAGCCATGAAGTCATTTTATTTGGTTTTTTATGTAAGCATATAAAAACACCAAGTCAACCTAAGGACAAAGAATTATTACCTACTAAAAAGCCTATTTTTCTAAAGTCTTCATTCTTATTATATATATATTTAAATTAAAATACAAGTCTATTGTCACAACGAAAATAAACAAGATGGAAGACTTTAAAGTAGCAACACATATCAAATCAAATGAACGAATAATTTTAAATCCAACACCAACCACACGTCACATAGATTCATGGCTTGCAATGCACACCACAATACACACGCATATATTAAATCATAATGACAATTTTGCAACTATTACCACCTTGAATGGATGTTATGGTGATAATATATATGTCAAAGTATATTTAAAAAGTTAGCTCCTAAAAATATACACAATTTTTCTTGATAACAAGAAAAAAGAAGATGAATTTTTCAGGTTTAATAAAAAGAACAAAATCTTTGTTTTTTTTTTCCACTTTAAGTAGTTTTGTAAGACCTGAAAAAGCGGCTATAAGGTTGGAGTTTGTATATTCGTTTTAAAGTATTTGTAAACGGAATCATAAAAGTAGAAAATATTAATAAAAAGTTTTTTTTTACTTCAGGGACCACCCATGCAAAGGGTGGTTAACCAACACCCTGAAAAAAAAAGATTCAAATGTATATACAATATAATCTCAATCAACACAAATAAATTTTGACATTACCTCCATAAAAAATTATATGATTAAATACATGAAAAGATAATTAGTTCAATTCTTCAAAATTCTGTATTTATGATCCAATAAGTTACATAATTTTCTTTTAACATATATAACCTACAATAAATTTATTAGAACATTCACATCTTATTTGTCATTTTTTTATTATAACTACATTAAAATCATTACTTTTTTCTCTTCTTTCAATTAAATAATATTTTGTTTTATCTTTATCATTATATTTTCTCACTTTTCTATTTATAACTATTTCTAAAATATCAAAAAAAAAACTTATAAAGATCAAACAATATTTCTTCAAATATATAGATGAAAAGTAATATTTTCTTTATTCTGTAATCACAAATCACAAAATGTGAATACCATTAATAGATTTGACCGTTACCATTATCCTTATAAAGCCATTATATCAAACCACCGCATTCAAATAATCAAGTATACCAAGTCATTACGCAATAACATTTACCCAAAGCCAAACTTGTTTTCTCCAATTTTATTAAAACTTCAGCTTTACTCAATGCCCCTAATTTTAATTGGCTTTGTGGAGAACAAAATCAATTGTTAGGAAAGGCAGAAGTCGACTAATTAACCATGCAAAAGAAATGAAGAACTCGACCACTACCAGGACAACTCAACCAGAATCGGAAGAAGTCGATCAAAATCAATTGATTCAAGGTATTTATTTTCCTCTAAATTTTTACTTTATGATTGATTATTTGATATTTGCTTCTTGTTTAGTCCATATATTATTTGATTAGTTGATTGTTATAAGTTTTTGTTGTTTCAATATGATGCTACAAATGTAAATTCGAAAGTTTAAAAATCATTTTAGTGAGATAACATCAGGATTGTTGAATGAGAAGTTTGGGGTCCATATCATATTTTTTGGTGCGTTTGATATATCAAAAATATTATAGACTGAGCAAGAAGAGAGAACTCTTGATCTGTATTGATAATTTGAAAGCATGTTGTAAAGTTGTGATCCAAAAAGAACTCATCAGCTATCTTCAAATATCACATACATATTTTCATAGACTCAACTATGATTAAATATGAGTGTTATTAAAGCATTCACATTAGGTTTTTTACTTTTATTCTTTTAATTACAATAAAAAGCAGTATTTTTTTAGCTTTCATTTAAATTTATTATTATTTTTTATCTATCCTTCATTCACAACTTATTTAAAATAATATTAAAAAAATATTAAGGTGAACAATGTCACCCCAAATATAGAGATAAATAGTAATATTTTCTTTATTTTTCACTCAAAATTAATCTATAGTAGATATTAATAAAAGAAAAAAAATTTGTCACTTGTTATATTTTTAAACCATCTTTTTGACACTTGTTATTTTTCTGAACATTCTTATTTTATTTTTCTTCTAAAAGTGTATTAAAGTAATTTAAATAGTCAAACAATTTCTCTCTCTCTTCATAAAAACTAATTTAGTTAATTGATATATTTTTCTCTCTCATCTATATTTTTTAAAAATCAAACTATGTTTTTAAAAATAAATTTTATTAAGAAAATTAAATTTTATATATTTTTTAAAACATTGAATCTTTTGAAACAAAATATTTTAAATCAGCCTTTTTTTAAATAATTATAAAAATATAGAATTTTCTAAAAGTAGTTTTATTAAAAGAAATAGAATAATTAGAAACTTGAATTTTTAATAAATAAGATTTTTATAAACATTAGATTTTTATAATAAAATCTTAAAACAAATATTAAAAATAAAACTATTTAGATAAGAGATTTAAAAATAGTATAATTGTTTTATCTCTTTAACAAGTAAGTATATATAATTTTATACATATCTTATATTAAAATATCGTACTATAATTTTATACATATCTTATATTAAAATATCGTACTATAATTTTATAAAAACTAATTTTCGTGTGTGCGTGCGTGCGTGCGGGGGGGGCGGGCGAGCGGGCGGGCGGGCGGGCGGGCGGGCGTGCGTGCGTGCGTGCGTGTGTGTGTCTATAACCTATCTATTGTTTATTTGCTTGAAATAGCTATTCATATGCAATTATAATCATATTTTATCTTTAAACATGATTTTATAATTTATATTTTTTATTACTAATTATTTATTATTTATTTATTCAACCCGTGTAACACACGAGATACTAACCTAATCCTCATAATATAAGAAACCCACTAATACAAGGAACCTACATTGAATGCTCTTACATAACGAATTGAAACTTTAACTAAAACATAATCTATTATGTTAGGATGTTAGTCTTGGAGAATGTCAGATAATCTTTAGATCCATGGTAAACTTTTATTCTTTTATCTCATACTTTATTAACCTAATATGCATACTTAAAATTTAAAAGTCAGTATAACTGAATGAAAACTATTTTTATTTTAACAAATAAACTTTATAATAATATACTCTGGGAGTGCATAACTGTAAATTGAACACTATAATTAACATAATCATTATTTTTACAATGTATGTTACTTTATCCTTAACATATTTGTCTTAAGCTTTATTCTTTAGCTCGACTTTAGTCATTCTTTATATTTATTTTATCATGAGCTTGTACAAGTACAAGACTTTTTTAGCTATTGGTTGTGTTATACACAAAACTCCTTTAGTTGCTACGTGAAACGAATGCAAGACTCATATATCTTACCTTTGTTGATACTTAAAATACGTCAAGACTTATGTGTTTGCAAGACTTTTTCTAGCGTACTTTCTCATTTGTAATTGTGTTTTAGCATGGTAATTGTTCTTCAATGTTATTTAAGTACTTTTATTATTTCACATGTGAACTACAAATTTCGGGCCCATTAACCACTCTCAACCTTAGTTTTCATTATTTGTAACAACATTCAACTCTTCATCTTATTTACCTTTAGTAATGCTTTATCTATTGTATCCTTTAGCATTTTTTATCACATCATACCATGATTACTATAACACTTGATTGACAAGAATCTTATTGGATAAGTATTCATGTATAATTACGATACATTAGACAAAAAATTATGACAAAAAATAATAATTTTAATATCAATTTACTTTTTTGTGTTCATTTAGTTTTATTATTTTTTACACCTATTAAATTATGGCAAAAAATAATATTTTTAATGTCTATTTATTTAACTAGTTGAAACAACGATACATTATTGATATTCAAATGACTATGATAAAGATTTCTTCAAAAACACTGATTTTAATTAATCTTGTTTCAATAAATGAATATGATATGTCTATAGTCTATTTAAATAATATGTTATAATTGTAATTTACAATTTATAAAAATTATAATTTATTCTTTAATTTAAACGAGCTAACGAACGACCCAACTCTCAAGCGAGCCACGAACCCGGCCGACCTTGGCTCGGCTCGCTCGTTTATAATTAGTTGATTTGGAGCAAACTAATTTCAAGCGAGCTTCAAGCGATGTACCGAACGCGAGCTTTTTGAACAGCCCTAACATAAACAAACGAACATGAACCAACATAAATGAACAAGAAAGTGCCGGATCAAACGCTGCTACCCACAACCCAAGAGTTCAAAATGTAGTGAAGCCAAGAACACTTTCTCATAATCATTAGAATAGGTTTATGCAAGCAAATATGTGTGGACACAATAACAACTTAAGAAAACTTTTCTTTCACTTGGAAAGTTTACAAGAGTTCTTTCTTGTGTTTTGTACTATGGATCAGCTAAAGGTAAAAACAAGCAAAGATTGGAGCCCATGATAAAAGCCTTCAAGATCGAGACTAAGGTGAGGAGAGGGGATGGAGGCCAAACATTGCTTGAACAAATACCACTACAAAGTAGAAAGCCATGAAATACATTTTATATAATTCCATATATATACATTTTATTCTTCCAACCACTTATTAAACTATGTATTTTATATATTAGAAACCAATTTTATTATATTAACAATTCATATTAGTTGCAAAGAAAATGTACTCCCAAACACATAAGAAACAAGAGATATGCATGCATAGTTTACTTATATGAACTCGATTATATAAATCTTGTGCAAACACACATTAATTTGTGTGTTTATGTATTATGTATCTACACAAAGCATACTTAGTGTAATGCATTTATTCCATCTTAAAAATACATAAATGTTACATATGAATGTAAAGATTTCTTTTATCGTAAATAGCAAAAAATAAGTGATTTTAAGTTTAATTATATTTGTATATATTAATTATCTGTCTAATAATAATACTTGCCATATATTAATTATCCTAATATGTATAATATTGACAGTGTCGTTTACGTTCTAGTAACACTACCAAATAGGTAATCACCCACACCTCTTCCGTTTACATAACAGGAATAACCCACACCTCACACGACTCTACACTCACATACATTAAACACCATAGACACATCCACCAACACCACTGCCCACACGTTCACCATAAGATCCCAAAATTTGAACTCCAACCTGCAAAACTCTAAACTAAATCGAATCCTACCTTTGAATCCAAAGTTAGAGTGATTCAAAATCCTAACATGAATCACACCCTTTTTAACCGTTTAATTTAAATTTAGATGTTTTGCGTATTAAGTTCCTTTAGATTAAACTTCAGCAAAGAATGAAAAAAGAGATTTAAATGCATATGTTGATATCCGTCTAAGCACATCAAAAAGGTGGTTTGGATTTGTCGTTCTAATTTGTTCCTTGTTTTTCTTGCTTTCTTAATTTTAGTTTCCCCTATATTTATACACTACCTTTTTTTTTATGGTTTATGATTATATGTATTCATATTTGTTCCACACCTAACTAGGAGTTGTTTGACAATTTCTGAATGATTAAATACTAAACCAATAAGAGGTTTGAAACATTAATTATTAAACAATTAAGAGGTCTAAAATATTAAAAACTAATATCTCAATTAACTATTTAAAGCCAAATACCTGACCGATTCAGATCAAAGGTCTTAATCATTCAACATTTAGTATAATGCTTAACCATTCAAAGACAAATGTCTAAACTATTTAGACATTTGCTCGGAAAACAAACAGTCTCAATCATTAAATGTTAAACCATTCAGACATCTGAACCATTAAAAGACTGAAACAAACAACCCCTTAGTCTTACAAAATAACCATACTCGTTTGCTTTCAAATTCGATCATGTTCCTCAACACTTAATTTCACAACATAATGGAAAATCCAAAACATACGTCTACGACGACTTTATTTTTATCTACGAAACATATTGAGTATCGCAACGGGTAATTTTTTTGAAACAACAATCTAATCTAGTTTTGATACTATGTCATTCTCCGTTAGGAGACTTTAACCACAGACCTCAAGGGAATGGAAACCAATTTACACGCATGGTGCGCGGGTAGTTACCCGTTGGCTTATATTACAAATGACAAAACAAAAAAAGACATAAAACCAGAACTAAGACAAGATTATCATACAATTCGAAGCTTAACCTCAATAAATGTCCCTCACTTTTTTCTATTATTTTTTTTTTATTTTTTGTTTTGCGTTTTTCTTTCTCCAAAAAGCAAGTCATTGGGCAGGAGGAGCTCTGTAATATGCAGGCACTGTTGCAGGAAAGAACATCTGCCTAACTCCTTCTGCCTTAATGATAGGATATATGATTCCAGAGGCACCCTGCATTTTTATCAATATGTTTATTACACGCGTGTTTGAAACGGGTTGAGCAACGCATCAAAGTTTAGTTATAAACATGTCTTTATAGTACTGGTCAAAATGGGCCGACAGAAGTTGGGTTGGGTTGACTTGTAAAAATGTTTTTTACAATGGATTAACTTGCTAATAACAATTAAAAAACAAAATTTTATTACTGTAATAGACTTTTCAACTTTTGACGCGTTCCCATTTTAGTTGAACTTTCGATTTGACCACCCGTTTGAGACAAAACACAACTCGTATCTACTCATTTTCGTTAGTAAAGATGTAAATAGTTTTTTTTTATGTTTTTCCTACACTTGAAAGAATAAAAAAACTAAATAAAATGATATGCTCACCGAGATTAATCTAGCACCGATCCACATTCGTTTAAGGGAGGGGAAAGGAAGTATTAAGCGCCCGACACCATATATTGCCACAGCAAAGAAATGTACAACCAAACTCAAGGGCCTCGGGTTTAAACCCGAGAGCAAAGATATGGGTCCATTTGAAAACACTCCTCCGAGGCTTAAGTAGTCAAAGCACGCTTCTCGCATTTCTTGCCTTGCTTCATCAGGTGAAGCACTAAAAACCTTGTATAATGCACCTGCTAATGTATTAATTGTGGATGCTACTGGCTGCAACATTACAGCACACACTATCACTCTACAAATTTATATAAAAACTTAAGACGACTATCAAGTATTAACCATTTGACTCTTCCTATTTAGCTAATTTTTTTGATTTGACCCGTTTAAACTATCAAAATCCAAATAAACCTATTAACTAGTATAACGCATTTAACATCTCATGGGTCTCATCTTCAGTCTCCTTATAACAAGTTCACAAGATCAACAATGGGATCGTTAAATGAGGCCAAAAAGTGAAAGGAAATAAGTTCATACGATTTCCATTGGGATTCAAACCTGCATGCATATATGGGGTAGTATACAAGAATAATTCTTTAAAGTTCTTATGACAGGTCAAAACAAGTAAATATTTTTGGTGACCCAACCCGGTAAAAAGATTCCTCTTGATAGACATCAAATAATCCAAAAACCGCAATATTGTGACACTAGTCAAAAGAATTCTTGGCTCCGCCAGACGTTAAAAAGATTACACAATAGAGAAACTAACCTTACGTAGAGTGTAAAAGGACTCAAGATACTTGCAAAGAGTATATGAGTCATGGAGATCATGTAGAGGCATGAGAAGATTACGTAGAACGACTATATCAGATAAGGCTACAGTCATTCCACCACCTGTCAAAGGGTGGCGCATGTTGAATGCATCACCCATTAACAAAGCACCTGGAGTTGGGTAAGGTGCAGCTGCCATGCTTCTATTGGGCATTGTCCTGATGTTTCCTTTATCAACTGTTGCTAAAAACGCTTCTTGCAATTCCAGAGGGATCTATTCAAATTAAAGCAATTAAAACTAAGATTTATTTTTATAAGTGATAATAAACATTGTAGAAGGTAATGTATGGATGTGTTCATGCTACTTGGAGTTGGAATTATCAATGTTTATTGTTTATGATGGGAATCAATATATAAAATGACCAAAAATGATATTTTTGTGAAAAAAATATGTTTTTGTGACATGATAGTAAAAATCTCTTTAAGAATGGGTAATTAGACATTTCTAGCTTATCCTTAGATAAATAGTTTTGTTGCACCTGATATTGAATCAGATCAGCCAAAACTGATTATATCACCACATAAATAAAGAAGACTGAAGATGTGTCAATTTGAAAGTATACAAATATGGTCGGCCCTAACTCCTATTTTAAATTACATACATTCTATGTTTGTCATAACTCATAATAACAGAAGAACATTTTTGAGGGTGTATTCATACCTGAGGAGCAACAAAGGTCTTCAAATACTTGGACAAATCGCCGTTTGAAAGTGAAGGTACCTTTTGACCAGGCACATCAACGAGACATCTAATTTCTGTACTACTGATTCGATAGAACAAGATGGGTGATGGATCTGCTAAAACAACATGCCCATGGTTCTCATATGGTAGTTGGCAGTTCTCCAATATCAAACCAACAAAACATGAGGGTACATCCACCTATACCATACATTATTATGTCAATGGTTTTACTGAAACTGTTGATATATGGGCAGCTTAATAAATATATAAGTTGCTAGCTATCACCTGGGGATTGCAAAGGGAGCTCCGCAGATTGGAAAAACAACCATCACATACAATGGTTAGAGGCGCGTATGCTTTCATTAATTCTCCTGTTTTAGTCTTGTACATCACACCTTTAATAGTCCCATTGTCTTCAAGAAGAGATGAGACTGTTCCTTGCTCTAACTGAACACTAGATATGCACACAAGGCGTATGGATTGGTAAACATTAGATGTCAGTTATAAACAGAATTAAATAAGTTAGGCAGACAATCTTACTTGGGAAGTGATGAGGCTTTCTCCCTCATTCTCCGTATGAAGCGACCATTGTGAAAGCTTCTGCCTGCCACATCTGCATGAAGGTTCATCAAAGGATAAGAGAGCCGAGTATTCCTTCCATCCTTGAAAAGTGCATATCCAAAAACCCTTTGAGCATCAATATTTTCAACACAGTCTGCAATAAGAGGAAAAGAAAAAATATATATAAAATATTCATCCAACAACAATAATACAGGTGAAAGATATAGATATAGAGGTGGATGTAGTAAATAGTTGAAGCCTTAAAGATTGTTCATTTTTGCACCTTCCAACCCCAACTCAATCAGTTTGAGATAACCGCCTGGTTGAAGCAGTTCACCAACAATTCTATCAGGCTCTGTAAGGTCTCTTTCAATTACACGCACCCTCCGCCCATCCTACAGTCCGAAACATCACCAAATAAGTTTTTCACTACATGACTAACCAAGTCTTAACATCGATAACCATACGAATAAACCATCTAATTCGTTGTTTATTGTGGCATGTACAATCAATAACATGGTCAAGACGAGTTTCTTGTTGGTATGATGCAACAAAGAAATTCCATTCCCTAGTTACCAGTATTCTGAAATCACAAAGTCCCCAAACACATTTCTTAAATACAAATACTTTTCAAGTGTGTGCAGAAAACTATAATAGGCTACTAACATAAATAAAGTGAGGACAAAAAATCATAATACAGGGCGGTATAACATTAACCATTGGTGACTGTTATGAGTTGTTCTTAACTTCTTATGCCAGATTGAATTGATAGTTGTTGCCTGCTAAAAATCCAGCTATCTGGTTCCTAAGAGCATTGTCTGACCACTATTTCATCGTATCAACCTACATTTTCTCCCAAATCATTTCATTCATTCCAACAACTATCTTCTCTTTTTTTCTCTTATAGGCCGGCCTATTCAAACATTATTCGATTTACTGTTTACAGAATACACAAAACTACAAATTGATCAATATTATACAAAACAATCGTCTTCAATAAGATCATAACTTCTAAAGTAGAAATGCCTCCCGATATTTAAGCCTAATAAACCCTGCAGAAACACTGCCAATAGCATCGCAACCTCACAAATCGCTCCAATTTCCACCTCAATCAAAATGCATCGTATGTTCAAGTTCACAAACGTTCGTTTATTTGTTTATAAACAAATTATCAACAAAGGATTCCAGATCCGATCAAATTACAAAACTATCATTATTATGCACATACGCCATTACAACAACAGATACGAATTCCTTCGCAACAACAAAATGTGATCATTCATATCCAAAATCGAAACACATCAAAAGCACAAACTCCGTAAAGACGTTAATAAGTTGATAACTGTTAACAGATGAAAACACAATGTACACAAATCACGATGAACTGAAAAACAACAGAACGAGTACCTTGCCGAGAGTATGAGCGAGAGCAGCACCTGCAACACCAGCTCCAACGACGATGACATCAGCGTCATCTTCAGATCTGCATTCACCGCTGATGGAGATTGTTTTCGTCGCTACCGATGAAGCTCTCCCGTCGCTAATTCCGGCACCGGCGACAGCAGCTTTCCGAGCACTTTTTATGACGAAGAATGCGTATATCAATATGAATCCGATAACCGTCGCAAAAACGGAACCGATGAGTAGTTTATCGGCCATTTGTGACGACCAATGCAGTAGTTCGTCGCCGGAGAGTGACGACAATTCTGAATGCGTGTGGTTTCTGTGGATCTCGTGGGAAATGAGTGACCACGAGAGAGCGATAGTGAGTTATATATAAACTCACCTCAAAGGGGACTAAACAATTGAAATATTAACTTTTGAGTTAGGTGTATGAATAGTCCCTTGGGTTTGATTGTATTACAGATTTAGTTCTCAGGATTGAAAAATTGCAGGAACGGCTTAAAGATTTGAGTGTAGGTTGCACCTTTAGAGTTTGGACCATTACCTATGGAAGGATTTTTTTTATTATTTTTATCTTAGGTGGTAATAGGTGATTGTTTTTTCTTATGGTGAATGTTGTTTTTAGAGGTGAGTTTTTACCCAAGTGAGTGAGTGAAACAAACTTGATGTGAGCCTCTTTGTATTGTATACTTATGCAAAAAGAATGAGTGGTATAATCGTCTAATATTTTATTTTACAATAAATTAAAAAGAATGAATGAGCAACTAAATATTTTTTAAAGTAATGAGTTGTCGCAAGAAGTTTATGGGTTTGTTTATTAGGTAGATTTTTAATGTTTTAAAAAATATATGTGGCAAAAATTAAACATGTTTTAGGTGTTTTGAAAATTTATTATTGTGAATGCTCTTAACTCCCAAAATGGGTAGAATTTAACTTTTGAAATCTAAATGGGTATGAAATGACAATAAATCTTGTAACTCAAGGATAATCAAACTTGAATCAAATTATGAAAAATTAGATCAAAATAATGATAATCACAATAAAACCCTTTTGATCTATATTGATTGCATATGATTTGTACAAAGTGGAATCCCCAATCAATGGTCATTCAACCATTAACAACACTAATGATAATTAACCTATTTATAGCCTAGACTAATATTCATTAATTACACTTAACCCCCTAGACTTAGGCTAATTAATGAAAATTACATATAAAACATAAAAAATGACTAAAAAACAAGATAAAATATATTTATTACAATAAAACTCCTAGTCATTTAAATCTTCAACGTCTCGTCTCGGTTCCTCGTCTTGAACGTGTCGGGTTTGACTTTTGTTGACTTTGACCGTGACGTTGACTTTTGTTGACTTTCACTGTGTTAATAATATAGACTATCTTTTACAGCTCCAACTATACTCTCCCTTAGTCTATCATTATCAACGTCTTCAAACGAAATCAGCATCGAGAAGTCAACAGTAGAAAGATATTCAAATTGAAACTTTCTGAATCTGATAAGAAAGATTATTCATCTCATAAGCTCCCCCTATTTATATGTTCCCCCTTTTCGAGTGCAAGCTTTGTAAGGATATTGGAAGAGCTTTTCCAAATCTCTAATCTTGAGTGCTTCAGAAGATGTAGGAAAAGGATTCCTAGCTCGGTATCTTTCGCAAATTTGAGGAACAGGTTCTCTGATCAGGTACACTGCTCAACTGATGATCGTCCATCACTTAAAGCAAAAATCTAAAACACATTCTCAAACACAATCTCGACATTTCTAATTAGATCATTTCATTTTAACAAAATAAACCTGTGTTTATCTGTGTGTGAAAAACAAGCGAACCCGTGTTCGTTTGTACGCATTTTCTGCGAAATGCATGAAAAAGATAAAATTGTAACAGCATAATATGGAAGACCTAAAAGAATTTTTGAAATGAAAATATATGATAATTTTTATTTTATTATATCATCATTTTTTTATCTATCATTATTTTTTTGTTTCTTTTTTTTAAAACCGACAACTGAATCGATCATGAGATCATATCCTCAAGATATACTTTAGCACAAAGATGAATTTATATATCGACAAGCAATGAGATCACACTAATAACTGAATCTAATCACAATCTTTTAATGATTTTAAAATTCTACAATAGATCAATAACGATTGTTGATATGTTTGTCCACTAACCCATGCCCTATCTTTTTCAACAAGCAGAAGATGATTCGTGAAGGTTTGATTAAATGCTTTAGAATGCTAGGACCCCACAATCATTTGGCAAAAACCCTCACCCAACCTCAGGATTTCTTGAATTTTATAACGATCTTTACAGAGCAAGGCTTGTGCATTAGTGTGCAAGAGATTATCAACAGAATATTGCATTCTGTGATGAATTCATCTTTAGATGATTTGACATAATTTAGACCAAAATAGTGAGAGCTCCAGGTCTATACTCACGTATAACAAAGGAGATTAACATTTAATCATGTGCCGATGAGAGCTCCAGGTCAGTATTATCGTACAGCAAAGGAGATCATCACTCCCGGTCAGTACTACCGTACAGCAGAGGAGATTAGCACAAACACAAGACAAATAAATACGCCAATCAAGGCACAAAGATATGGCTTATATTATTTGTATCATGGTGGGTGAAAGATTAATTCTCAATCTGATTTTTGTCGGGACTCAGTTTTTGTGCAGGCCAAAAAAAGATTGCGTAAATCCAACGTCCTTAAGTATATATTTTAATTTAAATCATGATGTTGTTGTCTACTTTATTCTTCAGGCTAAGTCTACCAAGCATATCATTAAAGAATCTGTTTGTTTTTCTATTATTTTTAATTAAAAATAAGATGTGAATCAAATAACAGCATCAGTTACTATCATTTCTCATTTTAAAAACCCAAGTCATGCAAAAACAAGTATTTCAAGAAGATATACAATCATTTCTCAATCATCTCAAATCAAGTTCTCAGTTCTCTTTTCATTTTTATTTACTTATACTCTCCCCTTAAATTTTTATTTTTGCAAACTTTTTTTTATTTTTTTTATTTTTTTTAATTTTTTATTTTTTTTAATTTTTTTTAAAATTGTACAAAAATAAAAATTTATCAAAGAAGATCTTCCAAACTACACTGATATAAAGCTAAGAAATGAATTCTCAAGAAATATGCAGTGATTATGAAGTGAGAACTATGATTGTGTAGATAAAAATCCAGATTATGGATAAAATACCATGAGCTTAACATGTTTGTTCCGTCTCAAATTTGAATTATGAACAATTCCTGTTAGTATACCGGATTACTAACAGTCCTCCTGAATTGTTCCTGCACTCATTAACAAATTAGTTTGAAAGGGGAACCCAGGCCATCGTAGTCTTGGAAGTTTCATTTTCATCGATATAAGAAACTTGCTTTTGCACACAACCGTTTAAACAATCGGGGATATTTGTATCCTTCTTTTTAATTTTCCAAATTTGTTTCGGTTTATTTAATTTGGATATGAAAGAATTATATTTGGAAATTATTTTCTGTTTAAGACCAGAAGTAAAAGAATTTGGTTTTAAACATTTGGTCATTTTTATCTTTGTATCATGTGAAACGGCTTTACATTAAAAGGTTTGGATGGAGGGTTTTTCATCCAACCATTCAAAGATGTGTTCTTTTTACCTCTTGATCCAAAGAAGCAACCCGTGTTGCCTTTACCATCTGGAATATTCTTTGTAGACTTACATTCGAAGAAACAATTCGTTTTGACTTTACCGTTCGAAGTAAGTCTTTGAGGGCACTTCTTTACCACATGATCTTCTTTTTCACACTCAAAACAAGCCTTGAAAGGCTTTTGATGCTTGACTGAACCGTGTGATGCAAGTGGGGATGAGGATTGTTTTGATCTTGTAGCAGATTCTTGCTTGTTTTGGCATTTGCTATGCTGAACAGGGAAAGAGATCTTCACTGATTGACTGGGTTGCTTTGTAATTGGAGAAGAGATCCGTATTGGTCTTGATTCAGCTTTTGGAAGCTTTTGTGACTTGAAAATGTTAGGAGACATCTTGATCTGTGAGGAACCAACACGCACCTTTGTGATTGATTCATTATCTGAGCTTGTCCAGTCTCGTATACACAGATCTTTCTCCCACGAATTTTGATTGACATCTCCTATTATGTTGGCTTCACTTATAGGATTCTGATTGCTTGATGATTCGACAACTATTCATTCTTTAACAAACCTAACAGGAACAAACGAAGGAATATTACCTGTTTTGAATTTGTTGAAGAAGGTTGGAGAAGCAATTGTTATTGGTGTTGAAGCATCAGAGGTGGAATCATCATTAATCTTCTTATCAGGCTCCTGCCTATGGAATCCCAAACCTACAGGAAAATCTTGCACATCTCTAACCTCTTTAAGATTAACATTGCTTAAACCTGCATTTAAACTATTAGTTTCTGTAGCTTCAATCAAATCATTTGTTGAATGAGGTCTGGGGATTGGTGAATAACATAAAGTAGAAGGAGGTGAAACTAAATTAAATACAGCTTCACCATCATATTTGCATCCAATCCCATATTTTACCCGCACCTCTTGTTGTTTAGCAATAAGTTCATCCTTTTTCATGTGTGAAAGGGTCCATTTATCAAGCTTTGTTTAAAGCTGAGTTGTTTCAAATTGAGCTAAAACAGCCATTTCTCTCAAAATATTAATTTCAATGTTACGCTCCAAAATGGTTCTTCTTAGAAGATTATTTTCAGCCAATGCTTCATTAAGTTTCCTTGAAAAAGCAATTTCATTTTTTCTTTAATTCCTAATTGATTATTTTTAATTCCTTTTTATTTTCCAGCAACAATCTGTTGGCCTTATAAATCCCAAATAATATGATTTTGCAAGATGAAGAACACATATCTTGAACAGTCTCATAAGGAAGACCCATGATAGTTCGTTCTGCAGCTAAGTTCTTTTCACAGTTGCAAACCATTGTGATTTTTTGTTGTTCCTCTTCTGTTACCTTCAGCATCTCCTCAGTCTCAGATTCTTTCTTTCTGTTATTAGCTTTTCAAGCCTTATCATCATTGGTTCTCACATACTCTAGTTTACTGTCATTGTCGACTCTTAAAGCTTCACGATTCTCTTCAACAGTTTCTCTGAATTTAGAGTTTAAATCCAAATCAGTTCTCAATAACTTTAACTTTTCAATCATCCCTGTATTGTAATCAAGTATGCTTGTTACAGAAGAAACAAGATCAGTATTAAGCGCGTGGGTTTGATGTGAGAATACGGCTTGCTGAAATTCGTTTCTTTGGATATCCAGCTCGAGAGATTTTAGTCTGTTGATCATATCCATAAGTTTTGTGTCGACATAACCTCTTTCTTGCTTTAGCATTTTAACTTGATGATTCCATGCAGATGGAAGAGAGTCAAGAAGCTTTTGAATTTGTTTATGATTACTGAGACCAGGAACATGCTTCTTTAGATTATTTGCCACCTTTAAGAATCGATCAATCAAATCTGACAATTTTTCTTTCTTTATACCTACAAAAGAGTCAAACCGGCTTTGTGCCGTTATGAGATTATCTGATTTAAAATCTTCAGAAGATGACATTTTATTCAAAATTATGAACAATTAAACACCCCTAAAATATTTTTCCCAAAAATTGTAAAATAATTCTCCCCCAGGAAAAATATATTCTTAATGTCACGCTAGACAATCTTAGCAACTGGGGTCAAGCTGCCAGGCCAGCTTGTTTTTTTTTGTTTTTTTTTTATTTTTTTTATAAATCTTGTAAAATAGATGAAAATTTCTTTATGGGGATGAACTCAACTAATCCCAACTATGGGGAAAAATCATCTTTAACATTCGAATTTCGCTGAAGAAATGATAATTTCGTCGAAATTATAGTTTCGCAGAGCTAGATTTACTGTGAACTCTAGTTTCGTTGAGCCGACAGGAGATTTGCTGACAATTTCGACAGCAGTTTCGCTAGACGAATGTCACAAATGACTTAGTTTCGCTGATAAGTTCGCACGAAACAAGCTTGAACTTTCATTCAGTGATACTTTCGGCATCAATTTCGCTTGTAAATCACCCACAAGCACCGTTTAACTTTCGTTCAATGAAACTAGTTTCGCAGGACAGCAGAAAACAACTTCAATGAGGATAACCCATGTAGTTTCGCTGGAAGAACTCGTAGTTTCACTAGTTGAACAACTAATTTTGCTGGACGAAGCTGAAAAGCTTTTTCAACACGAAATCAATCTGAAATCGCCCAAATCTCAATGGATTTGAAACCTGATGATTAACAGAGCTTTCCCAACCAATAACAAGCAAACTTCAATAAATTTCCATATCAATAACACTCAAATTTGATCCGAAATTGATGAAAACTTGATATTGAACAAAAATAACCAAAACCTCAACTTCTCTCTCTAAAATCTTCAAATCTTTAGAGAATTTGATCCAAAATGGCTCTGATATCAAACTGTAACTCCAGGATAATCAAACTTGAATCAAATCATGAAGAATTAGATCAAAATAATAATAATCACAATAAAACCCCAATCAATTGGTCATTCAACCATTAACAACACTAATGATAATTAACTTATTTATAGCCTAGACTAATATTCATTAATTGCACTTAACCCGTAGACTTAGGCTAATTAATAAAAATTACATATAAAACATAAAAAATGATTAAAAAACAAGATAAAATATATTTTGTTCACACAAAATATATTTATTAAAATAAAACTCGTAGTCATTTAAATCTTCAACGTCTCGTCTTGGTTCCTCGTCTCGAACGTGTCGGGTTTGACTTTTGTTGACTTTGACCGTGACGTTAACTTTTGTTGACTTTTGTTGACTTTCACTGTGTTAATAATAAAGACTATTTTTTAGAGCTCCAACAAATCTTATTATACAAAAACAAAAATATAAGTTAATTTTAATTTTGTTTATTAATTTTTGATAAAGTTAATAATTTTTCTTTAAAAGATTAAAAATATCAATATGTCTTCAAAAGTTTTATAGATTTTTCAATTTCAGTTAAAATTGAAACAAATAACAAAACTTTGGAGTAAATTTGAAACAAGATGTTTTTAATATTTTAAAATAATAGTGTAATTTTTGTTAAACATATGATAATAAAATGGAACTTTAACTCTAAGTCACTAGAAGTTAGAATTGAATTTGATTATGGTTTCCGAATAAGGCGATTTGCTAGTCAAGGGTTGGGCGTTATGTGGTTTGTGAATCTTGGTTGTTCTTCAAACTGACAGAAATTGATTATAGAACTCCTTTTGTGGTTGATGATGACTTAATGAGTAATTGATTATAGAACTGAAATGCAACTCTAGAGAAATTTAGGTGGTTATAATGAAGAACATGAGGAGAGCCTGAAGGTGGCCGGAGAAACGAACCCCGTCGGCAGGCGGCAGCTGGTGTTGTAGGTTGAAAAAGATGGGTGTTGCTTTGGTCGGTGGGGCCATCTTCAACTCAAATCTTTTAATCTTATTATATATTTTTTAACTTTTAATACCTTTTAATTGCTTTTTACCAAAGGATATAATATTCGTTATTTTATTACTATAACTTAAAAAAGAAAGGTTGGTAGGGTTTTTTTATCCATCTTTCTTTCCTTCTACTTTTAATCTTTATATTTTCAGTTTTTTTCTATTTTTTAAAAATTCTATAAAATGTCATTTCATTTTTTTAAGTTTCTAAAGTTACAAGTTTACCCCCATGTATATAAATTCGAGTTCGTTTACGTTAAGACGTAATTAGAAACGACTCGAATCAAATATAAAATGTTTCCAATTATAACTCTATACACTTTAAGACTGTATACGTTTCGACATACGTCTATGTTTTGACGTCGTATTTGTTTAGACATGAGTTTGGTCAAATGTAAAACGATTTGGTGCTATTTTCATGTATTCTTTGAGTTGGCCTACGTTTCAACATTGGTTTCTTTGGAAACGCGTTGGGTCAATGTAATACGTTTTCGTCTACTATACGTTTGGACTTAAATTTAGTTCGGAAACGGTCGGAGCAATTGTAAGTCTATGTTTTGACAATAATTTTGTTTGGAAAAAAATTAGGTCAAACATTAAATATTTTTGTTCAACGATATAAATTCGGGTTACTCTACGTATTGACGTAAAGTTAGTTCAGAAATAAATTGGGTTGATTGTAATCTATATTTTATCACGTCATGTACAATGCCCCGGTAACACATGATGGGTAATAAACCTAGTTTAATACTTAATTGGAAAAACCCAACTGACATTAGACTGAAGATGCAACGTACTAACAAAACTTTAAGACAACTGTGTTTTTCTCATTCTTGACATCAAATCTATGATATTATCAAATCACAAGGATCGTTTGTACAGTTAACTCATTGACTTATGTGATTATTACTATTTATTGTGGTTATCAAAAGTCTCGGTTCTTATTAATTTTATTTACAAGATTATAGTTATTTGTCTACTTTTATTTATTCTCATTTACTCTTTCTACAAAGCCATTTCTTGGATTAGCTCTACCTTCACCTTCTAAAGTATTTTATTTCTTACATGTTCTCTGTTACTCTTTTATATTTAAATGTTTTTTTATTTATATTTATATTTTTACATGACATAATACGATGATTCAACTAAACGAACCTTGTAAGCCTAAAATATTTATATTTCTTTAGTGGTAAAATCACCAAACTTAGTATTATAGATTCGAATGGAACCGACACTTAATTTTAACAAGACCTTTATTTTTTGGAACAACCGTGTAGCCTTATAACTTTACTCTAGGTGCGCATTTGGTCTTTCTCATCATCATTCCTTACCAAAATAGTGTGTATATATTCAAATGTTTAATCTAGTTCATTGATACTTTATCATAGCATATTGTTTTCTTTCTCTGACCTGCATTTAAGTCAAAGAATTTTTATCTCACTTAAAGCCTTCGCCCGCTATTATAATACAACACAACTTGCTTTTGTAAGGTGGATCATATTGTCAAAAGGTAAATTGATTTTGTCTCAAAGTAAATCCTTATTACAATTCATAAAATTTTAGATCATCTTGAGATTTATTATTCATTATTCTTGAGTTGATTCTTTTAAACATAATTTATGTTGTAAATCATAAAGTTTATGTATGATGTATTAACTATAACTCATTTAGCAAGATTGTTGGGATCCCATCTGGTCTCGCACAACCATCAGACCACATATCATTTATTTTCTTTTATTTTGGTTTCTTTGCATTCACTGTGATGTATACATTGTGCGTTTCTGTAATTGAACTAAAAAATGTGATGGTGCAGTGGTTAATGTGGTTGTTTTTTTGTGTGAGAAGCCATGCGTTCGAACCACACCACATACATCCTTTTCAATATATGTTTTTTTAAATTTTTAAAAACTTTATGATACGTCAATTTCACTTCCTCTAAGCTTCTAAATTTCTGATTTAATCCTGTACAAGTTTATTTGAAAAATAATTTCTTAGTTGTCTATAAATCAAATATAAAATGCCCACCTATGTTTATATACGTCTTTATTTCAATCTTTACATTTTCACCTTATATTTTTTAAAAATTCTATAAAACGTCACTCTAACCCCCTTTCCCTCTCCATTGAATTTCTAAAGTTTCGGGGGTTTAGTTCTTTACAATATACGTAAAGAAGGAATATGTGTCGGTATAAATTGTAGTCAGTCTATGTTTGCAGTTAATTGGAAATGACTTGGTTATTGACTTAGATTTAGTTATGAAATAAGTCAGGTCAATTATAGTTTATATCATATCATGTAACGTACGATGTCGCAGCAACGCGTGACGGGTAAACAAAACTAGTATAAACATAATCACTCATTGTTTCAAATCCTTGCAAATTTAAATAAAAACTCAACAATACAAACAAAATTTCAGATCGTATTGCCATTTAGCAATTTGACCCTCATACAAAAAGAGGCAATTTATGATGGGATATCTAATGTAAAAAATGAATAGAAATGAATCGTACATTTGTCACTCAACAAAGAAATAAATAGAATTTTTGGGTGGTTTAGTTTGATGATGGAATCAGGATAATGTATTGTTAGTGATGATGAGGTTGAAATGGATCTTCTTTGATAGACTTACACAGACCATAGTTCAGAACCACCATCCATGTTCCATTGTTGTACAAATCCACCATCCATGAACTTGCGATCACCATTGTGCAAATCGTCAATGTTCTTGGGCATCGCCAACCATTTCTCTTGATTTTTGAATTTGATTGAAGGATTCCGGTTAGTGGTCGTGATCGTGTGATTAGTGTCAAGTATTGTGATACTCTATAGAATAGATTTCATACAATATATAGATATTTGATGAAAACCCTAGAAACCTAAAGAAGCATGCGGGCTCAATACTTCTGATCCCTAATCTATGTTACAACACTTCCTCATAATCAGAGCAAAAAGAAATCAGAAGCTTAGACAGAAAAAATATAAAAAATAAATAGAAAAACAAGATAAACAGTCTTTAATCTTAGTCCTAAACTCGTAAGTCAAATTCCGGTCAGAAGTCCACAATCTTCTTGATTTTGCCTAACAATTTATAAATTTCAAAGTCACTAATCTTGTAGTCTTGCAAGAGCAAGCAAGCATCGGAGGCATCACGATGGAGGACCGTAGTCCTACAAAACAGTTGCGGAGGTAGAATGGAGGATCATAGTCCTGCAACTGAGCGGCTCGAGACAACACACTAGTAGACACCATGTAACATGATGGACGAACATAATCAAAAGGAGCATCTTACTTAGGAATATTAAGAAGTGATTTTTAGCCTCTCATATGTTCCCTTAAAATAGTAGAATGTGTGATCACTAATTATTTCATCTAGATAACTCTTTAGTTACAAATAATTAGTTCCAAATAAGGCTCCCTACAACATCTTTAGGACTGAATTTTAGTATTTGATACTTTTTTGTATAACGGTGAAATTCGTGTCAATTAGTTAAAAGCTATAAATTAGTTAATAATCATTTTTAACACAAAAAACATTAAATGTTGAACATCAGTCACTAAGTCAATTTAATATAGGAATATTAAGAACTGATTTTTAGTCTCTAATATGTTACCTCTTAATTAAAAACTAAATATTAGTTACTAATACAATGACATCATTTGTCATTAACGATGACACTTTTTTGCCACTGAAATTCAATTACTAAAAAAATTCCCCCCAAAGCCTCTTATTATGCAATGTATTTATGAACGAAGTTTAGTTTTAAATAACATGTCAAAGTAACTGATATAACAATACCCGATACTATCTATCCAATACTGATAGATCAGTCCTAAATAATTGTAACACCGGTTATTCTATTAAAGTAAATAAAAGAAGGAAACATCAATAAACCCAAGTTGAGGGGTTAAAATGTAAAAGAGGACAAAAGTACAAAAACTTGGTGTAAAGGTGGGCATCCTCACATCACCTTTTCATTCGGTTCTAGAGAAAGTGAGAGCAGAAAACTTTAGGGTTGAAGAGGAAGAAGAAGGTTGAATTCAAGGTAAGAATTCGAAGTTTTTAAATGTTTATGTTGGGTTTTGTCTCGGTTATATGCTTATGTGTTGTGTGTGTGTGTGTGTTTGGTGGGTTTCTAGGTGTTTGAACTCATTTGCATACGGGTTAGAAGGAAGATACACCCAAAGTTGCACCAGGTGAGTTTCTAGACCCCGGTTTTACTTGTTTTAAACTCTTTAGGGCAGAAAATGTATTTAAACGATTTTACAATGTTTATGTATGTATACCCGTATGTATTATGCATATTTGATGATGATTCTTAGATGCTTATAGGTTGTTCATGTTTAGAATAACCTTGGTAAGCTTAGAACAAATAGGCTTGATGTTTGGGTTCGAAAATATCCTAGAAACATGTTGAGCAGAAGGTTCATGCGCCTAAATAAGGCTCATGTGCCTGAACAGTGGTTCATGCGCCTAGAATTTGTAATCGGACGACTAAGTGTCGGGCTATGCACCCCGATAGTGTTCATGCGACCGAATGGCCATGCGCCTAAGTGTCCATGCGTCCGAATGGACCATACGCCCGAATAGTTCATGCGCCTGAATGGTTCATGCGCCTGAATGGTTCATGCGCCTAAGTGTTAAAGCGGTTAAGTGTTGGCTGATGCGCCTACATAGTGATGAAGCGCCCAAACAGGGCTCATGCGCCCAAATAGTATTGGTGCGCCTAAACACTGAGAATTTATTACGAAATTTTGGGAGTCTGTGCTATTAGGGTTTTGACCAAGGTTTGACTAGGGCTTATTAATGCTTAGTTTTATGCATGATTATGATTGTTTTATGATTGTTCCGTATTATTATTATTACTATTAGTGTATGACTTTACGTGGTGTGTTTATTATCGTAACATAAAGTATTACTAATAATAATAAAGTGAAAGAGCAATGAAGAAGAGAAGTGAAACTTAAATAAAATGTTAACAAGTCTTGCAAGCTTATAGGAGGTGCACGACCATGTTGTCGTTAGCTCAACTATGATGCGGGTTAGCTACTATTATGCACACGGGGCCAGTCAATTGAGATTGGCGGACCTTTGCAGCGTATCCTAGGTGACTGGGCCGGCCTTGTATACAGTAATCAAAGCCCATTGAGGGACCAGAGGGCCCATCATTAGTTTCCCCCACGCATATAGTTTAACGTATTGCTCATTGGTCCATATAGATAGTGAAAGATAAAGATAAAAGAGTACAGAATAAACAAGGCATACAGTAAAGAGAAGAAGCATTATCTGGTTGTATAGTTAATGCGTGCTCACGTATAAAGAGATGAAATTTCACAAAAAAAGTATTTTCATACGTATACCTTACAGAAAGCATTTTATTACTTTTAAAACTAAAACTCACTCAGCAACGCTAACTTTTATACATTTTCAGTTGGTAGGTAAACATTACTGAGGATGGCACGAGGGTGAAGCTACTCGACAGGGAAAGACTGACATCCATTCATACTTGTTACTGCTATTGTTTTGTAATGCAATTAAACAATTCTTTTGTATTCGGTTAAAACAATAGTGTATTGCTCAACAACAGTGTTTTTAATGAAATGAATGGCTTTTGTTAAAATAATTCCGCCGCTTAAGCTTGTAAATTTATAATGTTTAATGTATTTAATTGTGTGAATGACCAACTGTGAGGTCTCCGGGAATGAGGCCTTACAAGTTAGTATCAGAGCCAAAGTTTAAGAGAATTGGGTTAAATAATTATTTTTAAAACCTAAACTTAAACTAAAAATGGGACCACTAGAAGGGTGTTAGCCCGAGTAGCTATGTGCCATCAGGTATGTCTTTTCTTATGATTAATCAGCATTATGTGCGCATGCTATTTGATTTATGTGCTCTTAGTAGATTTAGATACTGATTAAGTCATGATAGGAAATGCTTGGGGTATGAAGAGTAAAGTAAGTGGCTAATTATAACTGGCCACTGTAATTAGGGACTTACTATACTTGACATAAACTGAGTTATTACCTTGAATGTCCGGGTTGGTGTTTGAATCTTATAGTGTGTTAGAGGATGGATGGACAAAAATCTTCCTAGACTCCTAGAGGCAGAGGCCGTCCACGTGTGACTAGGAGTAGTGCTAAGGCTCCCGAGACGACCCATGAGAACCCTGAGGTTCATGGCTGGAGTGAAGAGAATAAGAATTCTAGCTTGAATGCCTCAACTAGGGAGGCGATTACTGATGAAGTACACCAGGTCATGCAGACAGTCTTACCGTCTATGGTGACTGAAGTCATCAGGGCTGTGAGAAGCGAGGAGAGGAAGGAGAAGGAGTCTAGAAAGGGATCAACGGGCAAGGGAAGCAAATGGGAGGAGGAACAACCGAAGCCTGAGACTGTGTTGTCCGATGAGGAGGAGGATGATGTAGTGGGGGTAGCGACCGGAGGGTGCAGTTATGGGGCGTTCCAAAGGTGTAAGCCCCCGACTTTTGATGGCAATGGCAATGCTGCTGCCGCTCACCGCTGGGTGAGGGAGATGGAGGCAGTCTTGGAGATCAGTGAGTGCCGCGAGGACCAGAAGGTGAAGTTCGCAACTCACTCTTTCGTTGATTCAGCGCTGTGTTGGTGGGACAATACTGTCCAAGCTGAGGGTGCCAGAGCCATCGGGAATGTGAAGTCGGTTTTTGGATCGATAAACATCCGAGCATGTTCTTGACGGAAGGATAAACAACAGCACAAACAAAAAGTCAAACAATAATATGAACTATAATTGAATGGTTTCATTGATAAAACCTAACGATTACAAGCTCGTTACAACATAAGAATCAAGACTCTTGGCAAAGGGAAGATCGAGCATGATCTCCCCTCTCATCCGGCAGCCCTACGCTCCCGGGCACACACTCTCTTAAACCCTTAATCTCTCTACACATTGAAACTGGTATATATAGGCCTTGGGCCCATATTAGATGCGACTGGGCCCATTCGTGCGATTGGACCATGTGTATGGTCCAATCGTACGACTGGACCATGCGTATGGTTCAATCGTACGACTGGACCATACTTATGGTTCAGTCTTACGAATGTCCCAATCGCATCTCTCAGTCGCACGAATGGTCCATTAGCATGGCTCAGTCGTACGACTGAGTCTCATTCGCATATGCTCCTGCAAATGACCCAGTTTCATATGTTTACAACATATCAAGTGTATAAAATTAAGCCTAGACTATTTGACAAGCGACGGATACACTATATATGACTATATATGCTCCAACAAATTCCCCCTTGGACGTTGCTTGCGAATAGTAGATAACACCTCTTACAATCTTCAGTCAATCTTTGCTCTGGTTGCCAATAGAATCAAACGAAAACCATATTAGCCAACGTTACCGATCTGTCAGGTTACACACATCCCTGCAAATGAATTTAGGCACAACAGCTTTCTTTTACTTTGTAGAACACCATCATAGTAGCAAGATTCCCCATATGACTGATTTTTCCAGATAATGATACGAACAGTTTTCCATTGCTTCAATCTTCACACATGCTAACCTGATTAACATCACCACCGACAGAAATTCCCCCTCACATTCAACATATCCCAATATATGGACATTGTGCTCTCCTTGCGTCTTCACACGGTGTATTGGGCAAAAGGTTGAAGGTTCCAATCCACAGCTGACAATATCAACCAAATCAGCGTGCACGAAGATTCATCATCGGAAACCGGTTCACATCATCACTTTCTGATTGCGTCTTCAATTTCTCTATACATGGATTCCCCCTAAGAATGAGAATCCTCTTTGTGCGGATAAATATAACTTGATTGGCCCATAAGTAGTCAGATGCTCCTGACTACCCCACAAAATCAGCACCAACTGCTAACATCTTCTCTTCTCTCTTTCGTGTTCTAATTACATTCACATGTTCTGGAAGTCCGACGAATAATGGGGTACACATCGAACTTATTTGATAAAAGAACCTCAGGGTGAATATGCTTTGCTCATCTTCAAATCTGTGCAAAAAGCTGTTCCAGACTCTTTTTTTGGCCTGGAACAAATGCGGATGGCTCATTCGTGCGATTGAACATAGGACTAGTTCAGTCACACGACTGAACATACGACTGGTCCAGTCGTATGAATGGTCCATTTGCATGGTCCAGTCGTACGAATGATCCATTTGCATGGCCCAGTCGCATGAACGGGTCTGCACGCAGATTTTCAGATCTACAGCCGCCAAGGCTGCCCAAAACCCTAATCTGATGAATTTAACATGAACCGAAACAAAATAGACATTATCAGATTCGAAGGGGTGATGGGAACGTGGTTTCGAGTGCAATTTTAACATAGAAGCACCACACGAACACGATCTGAGCAAAACACGAAGAACATGAAGTGGGTTTAATGTCAAGATCTGAAATTTGATCCAGAAATCAAGAGCTCGGGTAGCTAGAATGATTGTTAGATCATTCCAGCAGCAACCAGCTCTGATACTAATTATGAAGTCGGTTTTTGGATCGATAAACATCCGAGCATGTTCTTGACGGAAGGATAAACAACAGTACAACCAAAAGTCAAACAATAATACGAACTATAACTGAATGGTTTCATTGCTAAAACCTAACAATTACAAGCTCGTTACAACATAAGAATTAAGAATCTTGGCAAGGGGAAGATCGAGCATGATCTCCCCTCTCATCCGGCAGCCCTAGGCTCCCGGGCACACACTCTCTCAAAACCTTAATCTCTCTACACATTGAAACTGGTATATATAGGCCTCGGCCCATATTAGATGCGACTGGGCCCATTCGTGCGATTGGACCATGTGTATGGTCCAATTGTACGACTGGACCATGTGTATGGTTCAATCGTACGACTGGACCATACTTATGGTTCAGTCTTACGAATGTCCCAATCGCATCTCTCAGTCGCACGACTGGTCCATTAGCATGGCTTAGTCGTACGACTGAGTCTCATTCGCATATGCTCCTGCAAATGACATAGTTTCATGTGTTTACAACATATCAGGTGTATAACATTAAGCCTAGACTATTCGACAAGCGACGGACACACTATATATGACTATATATGCTCCAACAGGGAAAATGCAATGGAAGGAGTTTAAGTAGTTGGTGATCGAGGAACTCTGTCCTCACAGGGAACTCGATAAAATCGAGAGGGAGTTCTTGCAACTTGAAACGGGAACCATGACCCACCAGCAGTACACCACTAAATTCAACGAGATGGCGCGGCTGGTGCCGGATCAGGTGACGTCGGTGTCAAGGAAGATCAAGAGGTACATCCAGGGACTGCCGGCTGACATTCGCATGCACCTGATTACTGGTCAGCTAGGTACCTTTTGATCGGTGGTGGATTTGGCGGGTAGATTGTAAGATGAGCGAGAGGAGACTATGGTGGAGGTGAAGAAGACGAGTGGGAATGGTAAGAACCGAAATAGGAAGAGGTTTGGACGTGATGGTTTCACTCCAAACAACAAGAAGATGAAGGTGGACGACCGTGGGGTGCCATCAAGATCAGGGCTGAAAAAGTGTGGCAGATGTGGAAGGGAGCATACCAGTGAGTGCAGGATGGGAATGAATGTATGCTTCAGGTGTGGCAAGCCTGGCCATATCGCTAGATACTATGGGGCGGTGAAGTGCTATAACTGTGGCGGGGAGGGCCACGCGACCAAAGACTGTAAGAAGCCGAGGGCGGAGAGCTCTGGAGCAAAGAAGAAACCGGAGGAAGGAGGGCAAAGGGCAAGTGCTAGAGCTTACACCATGACCCGGGAGGAAGCCAGAGCTGATCCCGATATCGTGTCAGCTATGTTTCTAGTAAACCAAACTTATGCATCTGTATTGTTTGATTCCGGTGCTAGTAGGAGTTTTATTTCCACTACTTTCTGTGCTAAGTTTCCTATTAGTAGTAGAAATTTCAGTGAACCATTCGATGTAGAAACCGCTATTGGTAAGTCCACTAGAATTACTGATGTGATAGAGGACTATACTATAAAACTAGAAGGTCATAGGTTTACTGCTAGGTTACACGTGATGCCCCTAGATGGATTTGATGTAGTACTAGGGATGGACTGGTTAGCAACCTATGAAGCAAACATCGTATGTTGCAAGAAGATGGTTCGATTAGTTGCGCCCGATGGGAGTTTGGTTACGATTTATGGAGATCGCGTTACTACGATCCCGAAGGTGATTTCGATGGCGGTGGCGGGGAAGTGCATGAAACGTGGATGTAGTTCCTACTTGGCATACGTAAAAGATGTGGATATGTCGGTACTGCAATTATCTGAGGTACCAGTGGTGTGCGGCTTTTCGGACGTATTCTCGGAAGACTTACCCTGCGTGCCACCGGATCGCGAGATTGAGTTCCAAATTGATTTGATACCCGGTGCTTAACCCGTTGCCAAAGCACCATATCGATTAGCTCCGACTGAGATGAAGGAACTCATGAGCCAATTGCAGGAGTTAATGGATAAGGGATTCATTCGACCAAGTATCTCTCCGTGGGGTGCTTTGGTGTTGTTTGTAAAGAAAAAGACGGAAGTATGCTAATGTGCATTGACTATCGAGAGCTGAACAAGTTGACGGTGAAGAATCGGTACCCGTTACCAAGGATTGATGACTTGTTCGACCAGCTCCAAGGTGTCAGTTGGTTCTCGGGGATAGATCTACGATCTGGTTACCATCAATTGAAGGTGAAAGAACAAGACATTCCTAAGACAGCTTTCCGTACGCGTTATGGACACTACGAGTTCCTCGTTATGTATTTGGTCTAACTAACGCGCCAGCTGCCTTTATGGATTTGATGAATCGAGTGTGCCGGCTGATGTTGGATAGATCAGTGATTGTGTTCATTGATGATATCCTGAACTACTCGAAAAGCGAAGAAGAGCATGCCGATCACATTTAGGAGGTGTTGGAGACATTAAGAAGGGAGAAGTTGTATGCCAAATTCTCCAAGTGCGTGTTCTGGTTGCGCGAAGGTCAATTCTTGGGTCATGTGAATCATGGTGGACCCGACAAAGGTGGAGGCGGTTATGCAATGGAAGTCACCTAAGATGCCATCCGAGATTTGTAGTTTCTTGGGTTTGGCGGGCTACTACAGAAGATTTATCCAAGACTTTTCCAAGATTGCTTCTCCACTAACCAAGTTGACCCGAAAGGATGTAAAGTTTATATGGGATCAAGCTCAAGAGAAGGCGTTCGATGAACTGAAGGCGAGGTTGACTCAAGCTCCTGTTTTGTCATACCCGATGGAAGTGAAGATCTGGTGGTTTATTTTGATGCTTCCTACTCAGGGTTTGGGTGCATGTTAATGCAGAGAGGGAAGGTTATAGCCTATGCATCCCAACAGTTGAAGGTTCATGAGGTCAATTACCCTATTCATGAGGTCAATTACCCTACTCATGACTTGGAGCTAGCAGCCGTGATCTTTGCACTAAAGATTTGGAGGCACTATCTGTACGGGACGAAGTGCACCATTTTCACTAACCACAAGAGCTTGGAGTACTTCTTCGAGCAAAAGATCTGAACATGAGGCAGAGAAGATGGTTGGAGCTCATAAAAGATTATGGATGTGAGATCCATTACCATCCGGGCAAGGCTAACATGGTGGCTGATGCCCTTAGTCGGAAAGAGAGGCCCAAGCCGATTCGGGTGAAAACATATAAGCTGATCATGACCTCTGATGTGATGAAGCAAGTCAAAGAGTTTCAAGATAAGGCACTGAAGGAAGATCATCTTAACTCTGAGAAGATGAGAGGTCTAGTTTGGAAATTGGGTGAAAACACACTTGGTGTTAAAACTTGATTTGGATGGGTGTGGATTCCTCGTTTTGGGGATCTACGGGTGAAGATTATGGATGAAGCTCACAAGACTCGATACTCCATTTATCCTGGTGCCACAAAAATGAATCAAGATATGAAGGAAGATTAATGGTGGTCGGGTATGAAGCGTGATGTGGTGGGGTATGTGAGTAAGTGCCTTACTTGCTTATAGGTGAAGGCCGAACATCAGAAGCCGTATGGGAAGATTCAACCTTTGGATATACCCATATGGAAGTGGGAGCACATCACCATGGATTTCATTACGAAGCTGTTGCGTACTCCGAAAGGGTACGATGCCATATGGGTGATTGTTGATCGTCTGACGAAGAGTGCTCACTTCCTACCGATCCGCGAGACATATTCATCTGAGAGGTTAGAGGATCTATTCATCAATGTTGTAACTCGTCATGGTGTGCCGGTGTCTATTGTGTCTGATCGTGACACCCGGTTTACATCTAAATTTTGGAAGAAATTCCACGACCCTATGGGGACGAGGTTACATATTAGCACAACTTATCATCCCTAAACTGATGGTCAGTCAGAAAGGACCATTCAGACATTAGAAGACATACTTCGGGCATGTGTGATTGATTTTGGGGAAAGTTGGGATGACCACCTACCGTTAGCCGAATTCTCCTACAACAACAGCTATCATGCCAGCATTGGTATGCCACCCTATGAGATGCTATACGGTAGGAGATACAGAACACCTGTTTGTTGGGGTGATATTGGTCAGAAGGAATTGGGGAGCATCGAGGTAATCGAGGCTACGACTGAGAAGATTAAAGCCTTCATGAAGGCAGCCAAAGATAGACAGAAGTCGTATAAACGACGTAGACCGATTGAGTTCCAGGTGGGTGACCGGTTATGTTGAAGGTCTCACCTTGGAAAGGTATTATCGGATTCAGGAAGCGGGGCAAGTTGAGCCCAAGGTATATAGGCCCTTTCCGAATCTGTAAGGCCCCATTCTCGAAAACCTCATAGTTGGTCAATCACAGCAGTTAAAACATTAAACAATATAATTATACAAACTTAAGCAGCGGAAATGATTTATCAAAAACCATTCATTTCATTTAAAACACTGTTGTTAAACAATACATCATCATTAACGGCTTACAAAAGAATTGTTTTAATGCATTACAAAACAATAACAACATAGAATACGAATGGATGTCAGACTTTCCCTGCCGAGTAGCTTCACCCTCGTGCCATCCTCAGCAATAATTACCTGCCAACTGAAAATGTATAAAAGTCAGCGTTGCTGAGTGAGCTCTAGTTTTACAAGTAATAAAATACTTTCTATATGTTGTATATGAAAATACTCTTTTCTGTAAAATACAACTCTGTACTGAATATGCAAGCACACATCAACTATATGAACAAATATTGTTCGTTCTCTTTACTGTATGCCTTGTCTATTCTGTAAACTTTTATCTTTATGTTTCTCTTTCTGTATGGACCAGTGAGCAATACCCCAACTATATGCGCGATGAAAAATGGGTGATGGGCCATCTATATCCCTCGAAAGGGTCAAATGTATCCCTCCAAAGGGTCAACTATATCCCCTGAAAGGGTCAACTATATCCCCCGAAAGGGTCAACTATATCCCTTGATAGGGTTCTGTGTACTATGTACAAGGCCATCCCAATCACCCAGGACGCGCTACAAAAGTCCTGCCAATCTCAATTGATTGACCCTGTGTGCATAATAGGGTAGCTAACCCGCAACACAGTTGAGCTAACGACAACATGGTCGTGTACCTCCTGTAAGCTTGCAAGACTTGTTAACATATTCATTAATGGTCCTCTTCTTTTCTTTATTGCTCTTTCACTTTATTATTACGATATACTTTACGTTACGATAATAACATACCACGTAAAGTCACATACTATAAGTAATAATAATAATAGCAATAACAATAATAAGGAACAATCATAAGTAATCATATCATGCATGAAACATCATCATTAATAAGCCCTTAGTCAACCCTAGTCAAAACCCTAAAGCACAAACTCCCAGAAAATTTCTGTAAAAAATTCTAAGTGCTTAGGCGTATGGGAACTATTTGGGCGCATGAGCCCTGTTTGGGCGTTTCATCACTATGTAGGCGCATCAACCAACACTTAAACATTTTCACTTTAGGCGCATGAACTATTCAGGCGCATGGGCACTATTTGTGCATATGAACACTTAGACGCACGAGTAATTTGGACGTATGCACACTTAGGCGCATGAGCCACTTGGGCGCATGGGCACTATTCGGCGCATGGCCCTACACTTAGTCGTCCGGCTAACATTTCTAGGCGCATGGGCCACTGTTCAGGCGCATGGGCTGTACTTAAACATTTCTAAGGTAATCTTAGGCGCATGAGCTACTGTTTAGGCGCATGGATTACACTTAAATATTTCTAAGGCATTTTCAGGCGCATGAGCCTTATCTAGGCGCATGGACCTCCTGTGTAACATGTTTCCAGTATGTTTTCAACCCAATCATCAAATCCATCTGTTCAAAGCTTAATGTGGCTATTCTAAACATGAACAATCTATGAGCATTCAAGAATCACATCCAATCATGCACAATACATACAGGTAAACATACATAAGCTTTGAAAATCATTTTAATACATTTTCAGCCCCAAAGATAGTTTAAAACAAGTACAAACCGGGGTCTAGAACTCACCTGGTGCAACTTGGGTGTTCTTCCTTTTAACCTGCTTGCAAAGAGTTCAAAACACCTAGAAACAACATCCAAAAACACACACACCCGAGCACAAACACAACCCATAAGCATACAAACACATAACCGGGATAAAACCCGACATAAAAACATAAAAACCTTTAATTCTTACCTTGATTTCACTTCTTCTTCTTCTACAAGCCGAGAGTTTCTGCTTTCCTCTTGTGAAAAGAGGGTGGGCGGCCATGCCCACCTTTACACCAATTTTTCAAATATTTTTGTCCTTTTTACACTTGTAATCCCTCTACTTGGACTTTATTGCTTTTTCTTTCTTTTATTCGTCATCTATTATTCTTTCTTTTCTTTTTACGAAATAGCCGGGTGTTACATAATCATTGCTCGAGTAGCAGAGGTGGCCTATAGATTGGAGTTACCAGATGAGTTAAGTGGAATTCACCCGACATTCCATGTATCTCATCTGAGAAAGTGCTTAGATGATGAAGACATGATTGTCCCACTGGAGGATATCAAAGTAGATGAAAGGCACAATTATGTGGAGCAACCAGTGGCAATCATCGATAGAAAAGAGAAGAGGCTGAGAAATAAAGTGGTTCCTCTTGTGCGTGTACAGTGGAAGCACAGGAAGGGATCCGAATCTACATGGGAGACTGAGGAGGAGATGAGGCAGCATTACCCTTGTCTGTTTGAGGAATAACAGGTTTCGGGGACGAAACCTAAATAAGGGGGGTGGACTTTTAACACCCGGTTATTCTATTAAAGTAAATAAAAGAAGGAAACCTCAATAAATCCAAGTTGAGGGGTTAAAAATATAAAAGGGGACAAAAGTACAAAAAGTTGGTGTAAAGGTGGGCATGGCCGCCCACCCTCTCTTCACATCACCTTTTCATTCGGTTCTAGAGAGAGTGAGAGCAAAAAACTTTCGAGTTGAAGAGGAAGAAGAAGAAGATTGAATTCAAGGTAAGAATTCAAAGTTTTTAAGTGTTTATGTTGGGTTTTGTCTTGGTTATATGCTTATGTGTTTGTGTGTGTGTTCGTGTGTGTGTGTTTGGTGGGTTTCTAGATGTTTGAACTCATTTGCATACGGGTTAGAAGGAAGATACACCCAAAGTTGCACCAGGTGAGTTTCTAGACCCCGGTTTTACTTGTTTTAAACTCTTTGGGGTTGAAAATGTATTTAAACGATTTTACAAAGTTTATGTATGTATACCCGTATGTATTATGCATGTTTGATGATGATTCTTAGATGCTTATAGGTCATTCATATTTAGAATAGCCTTGGTAAGCTTAGAACAAATAGGCTTGATGTTTGGGTTCGAAAATATCCTAAAAACATGTTGAGCAGAAGGTTCATACGCCTAAATAAGGCTCATGCCCCTAGAAATGCCTTTTAAGTGTAACTCATGCGCCTGAACAGTGGTTCATGCGCTTAGAATTTGTAATCGGATGACTAAGTGTCGGGCCATGCACCCTGATAGTGTTCATGCGTCCGAATGGCCATGCGCCTAAGTGTCCATACGTCCGAATGGACCATATGCCCAAATAGTTCATGCGCCTGAATGGTTCATGCGCCTAAGTGTTAAAGCGGTTAAGTGTTGGCTGATGCACCTACATAGTGATGAAGCGCCAAAACAGGGCTCATGCGCCCAAATAGTATTGGTGCGCCTAAACACTTAGAATTTATTACGAAATTTTGGGAGTTTGTGCTATTAGGGTTTTGACCAAGGTTTGACTAGGGCTTATTAATGCTTAGTTTTATGCATGATTATGATTGTTTTATGATTGTTCCGTATTATTATTATTACTATTAGTGTATGACTTTACGTGGTGTGTTTATTATCATAACGTAAAGTTACTAATAATAATAAAGCGAAAGAGCAATGAAGAAGAGAAGTGGAACTTAAATAAAATGTTAACAAGTCTTGCAAGCTTATAAGAGGTGCATGACCATGTTGTCGTTAGCTCAACAGTGACGTGGGTTAGCTACCCTATTATGCACACGGGGCCAGTCAAGTGAGATTGGCGGACCTTTGCAGCGTATCCTAGGTGACTGGGCCGGCCTTGTATACAGTAATCAGAGCCCATTGAGGGACCAGAGGGCCCATCATTAGTTTCCCCCACGCATATAGTTTAACGTATTGCTCATTGGTCCATATAGATAGTGAAAGATAAAGATAAAAGAGTACAGAATAAACAAGTATTTTCATATGTATTCCTTATAGAAAGCATTTTATTACTTTTAAAACTAGAACTCACTCATCAACGCTAACTTTTATACATTTTCAGTTGGCAGGTAAACATTGCTGAGGATGGCACGAGGGTGAAGCTACTCGGTAGGAAAAGACTGACATCCATTCATACTTGTTATTGTTGTTGTTTTGTAATGCAATTAAACAATTCTTTTGTATTCGGTTAAACAATAGTGTATTGCTTAACAACAGTGTTTGTAATGAAATGAATGGCTTTTGTTAAAATAATTCTGCCGCTTAAGCTTGTAAATTTATAATGTGTAATGTATTTAATGCTGTGAATGACCAACTGTGAGGTCTCCGGGAACGAGGCCTTACAATAATTTAGTCCCTAATAATCACTTTTCTTGTGGTGTGTGTGATGAGGTGTTTCAAAAATGGAATTTTGAGATCTGCTAACGGAGGGAAGTGGTAGCGATGGTGGTGGTGTTGAGACGTAATAGTGCCTCAAAAATGAATTGGAAAAGTAGCCAAAATCTAGAACTGAAACCAAGACTTTATTAGAATAGGAAATAAGAAAACAAGATCATCAACTAAAAGAATAAACAAGATAGGGACAAAGAGATTATGGTAGTGGTGGCATTTCATTTTGTCTAAAGTTTTATCAAGTGGTGAGGACTAGGGTTTAAGTATATTATGGCATGATTAAGATGCTAGAGAGGTTAGGATGACTTACATACAACATGGATACACACACTCAGTTGATTATTATTGAATATGGTGTTTTAAAATATATAGATATTAAGAAACCCTAGATACATATCTAAGCCTATGACTCAATTCTAATATACACTAATCTATGATTTTTGATAGCTAGATGGTTATCCCCCTATTTCAACCGGGCAAATACCTTCTCCACCATCGCTAGCCCTTGCAACTGACCACTTCTTTTCCTTCAATCAACTAATTTTAAAAAAATTAAAACCGTTATCTCGTCAAATATTTAATTACACGAATCTAGGAAAAGAGGAAATATGTCATCGTATTGTTCCTTTATTGTTCAAATCCAACATTTGTTTATTGTTCTTGTAAAGTACTAAAGGAGATGGGTGAGAGTGTGCGTAACATTTGACCCGTTTTGGAATGCAACCTTGATTTTGTGAGTCACTTATATAAATCATTTTCATTTTTTTAACTCATTTCAATTATTTGATGATTTAAATGCTATAACTAAGTCATTCATTCAATTTAATATGCTTTGATAATTTAAAGAATAATATTTTTATAAATTCATATAGTTTTAATATTAATTATGAGATTTTAATTATTAATTTAAAATAAATATTTAAATTGTAAAATTTTGTACGATTTATAAATTTAGTAAATATTTTATAAAAAATAATTTGTTTAATTTATAATTCCATTTTAAGAAATTAAATTACGAGTTTTAAACATAAAATAATAAACCTCAAAACTATAGGGACCAAAATGTAAAATTCCTTTAAAACCAAACCTCTGCCTGCCGTCCTTGCTACTATATAAAAAGAGTATATATTTTAATTTCTAAATTTAACTTATCTTATTATTAAATATTAAGTATTAATCAAACTATATACTAGTTACAAACGATGATGTACAGTGATCATATTATCTTATTCATTTCCCCTTACCCCGCCCACACCTGCCTCCTTATCACGCTTACTCCCACCGCTATATTATTTTTCAACCCCGGTCCCTTCTTTAGAGAGAAAAACACATGAAGGTGAGATAAACTTAGACATGGAGCTTGAGGGGAGATCCGGGTGTGTTAGAGTTAGTCGTCTTTAGACTTCTCCCACGACAACAAACACCATGATTTTCTATAATTCTGATATGGTTCTGTTTATATTTTTATATTTCTCTTACGGTTTTCCTCTTTTGTGGGTTTTAAGTAAATAGGTGTGGGGCGTTTTCATATAATATTGATTTTTATGTACTTTACCCCTTGCCACATCATAACCTCACTTTGTCATTTTCCGACGAACCTACACAATACCACCCTACAAAAATAAAATAACCCACCTTCGCATTACCAAAATGCATCAACCCCCATCCCGCCTTCTATTTCTTGTCACGAGAAAAATATTATAATCAACGCAGGAGAAAAAAATAGGCCGACACAGACATTGTGGTGGAGCGATCGTAGAGATGGCGAGGTGGTTGAGATGGGTGTGTGTGGTGGTAGTGGCGAGGAGTGGGAGTAGATTGGTGGATTGTTGGTAGTGGTTGAGATGGGTGTGTGTGGTGGTGGCGAGGAGTGGTGGTGGTGGTGGCGAGGAGTGGTGGTGGTGGCGAGGAGTGGTGGTGGTAGAGATAGGGGTGTGTGGTGTGGACAGTGAAGAAGAAGAAGGTAAGATGGACAATTTATAGTTATTTAACTTCAAAAACCTACGACTGTTTGACCTAGATACGAAACATGTTATATTTTTTCAAATCTCAAGACTAAATCTTTAATTTTCCAATACAAGAGACGAAATATAAAATTTGAGCAACCTAAGGCATGATCCGTGTAATTTACAAACATTTTTTAAAGAGGTTTCAGATGATGGTAACAGAGACGAGGATGATGGTACTGATGTATTATGATGGAGGTTTCATATGAAATTTTAAGGGAGATGGTGGCAATTGTAGGTGGTGGACAAGTGGTGGTAGTGGCCGACGTGGTGAACTCGTAGTGGTGGTGGTAGTCTATTGTTATGGATGAGATGGGTGGAGGAGGTGCTACGGTGACAACGGTAGTGTGGTGGAGTTGTAGTGCCGACGGTAGTTGTGGTGTAACGGAGGTGTTGTTGCGACAACGGTGATGTGACGGAGGTATAGAGGCGGCGGTAGTTGTGGTGTGGCTGATGTGAGGCAGCGAGTAAAGGTGATATGGGTTAGGGTTTGCATATATATATATATATATGTATATATATATAGAGAGAGAGTTGATGGAGAAATGAGAGTAGAGAGAAAAAGGTCTTTTATTATAATTATAATATATTTTTCTAATTTTAGTTTTTATATATGTTACAACAATGGTCCTCTAACTATTATATATGTTAATAAGTTACATACCTAATCCATAACAATAAAATGACATAAATACCCTAGTTTTTAACAGCAAATAATTTGATGGTGTTAGTGGTTTGGTGTAATCCGAGACAAATTGAAAACCTTAAGGAGTGGAATTAATATTTTGAAACCTTTGAATGTAAAATGTTATTTGCGTCAAACCGTAGAGAACAAAGTGAAATTTACTCTTGCTTTTTATAGCATTCATCAACAAAATTAATAGTAGATAAATAATGGAGTAACTGCTGATTCACTACTTTCAAGGATTCAACACTGGCACTCCATTGTCGATGAAAGTGATGAACTGCTAAGAGCATTCACACTATCTTCCTCATCCCCATTCCCATATTTACATTAAAAATATTATTTTTTATTATCTCTTTCAATTAAATTATATTTTTTATGTATTTATTAGTACTTTTTCTCTTAACTTCACTTACAACCACTTTTCAAAATATTAAAAAAATGATGGGGGTGGTATCGTGTTTCTCTAAATATTAGGAATCAAGGTACAATTCTTATAAATTTTCTCTCTCATTCACTTATAACAACTCACAACCATCCCCCATATTTTAGGGCACATACTCATATTAAAATGGAGCACCTATTGTGAATGCTCTAATTGACTGCTTATCAGCACTCAACTTGATGAGCGACTGATCCACCGTTACACAAGATAAGACTATCTATATCAAAGTACATTAATGGCTTTTGCGTTTTAATTTTTGGAGACAACATAATACTAAAGCTGCTAACTTCTTATGTGCCGATTGTCTGTTTATGATTTACATATGTTTTCCTAAACCAAGAATAGATGAAAAGTGATCTATTCTTAGTGTTTAGCTTTTATCGTATAAATACCTCTCACTTGTATAGTTTTGAAGTTAGCTTGTTAGCCCATCTGTTATTTGCTGATTGTAACTTTTCGTACTCAGAAAAAATAATCAAGAGAATAATTTGAAAGAATATCTTGTGTATTTACTTTTGCTCAAAGTATTTGTATTTGATATTGTGATCATTAGAAAAATCTTGTTAGTCAGTAACCCGATCCAACACATTATTTACCCAAGAACTAAACTAATGATCATTTATAGTCTATTTGACTTATTAATTAATATAGACCACTATTTTATCATTAAGTTTAGTCCCACTTCGTTTAATAATATATTATCGATTCGGTTCATGTTCCTTGGCGATGAACACTCAAAATCCAATTCTTTCACGTTTATAAATGATTAATCATTCCTTTAACATTCTTTAATGTTAAAAAAAACATTTTGTTTCTAAAAGTTTCCACTAGGAATAGAATACGTAAGATTGTAAACCAATACAATAAAACACAATAACAATATAAAAGTTTCCACCGCACGTTGCATTCATGATCCAACTAAGATAATCACGAATAAATGAACAATAGATTATGATTTATATGTTTGATGATGATTATCATCATTGAACAAGGATAATAAAAACTAAAATCATCAAAATAAATGATATATTTTACCGTAACGTATGGATTTCCCAAGATTGAACAAGATGAACACTTGGTTACCGACACTTGATCAAGAATGATGAAAATAATGATGATTTTCGATGATGATGATGAAGAACAAGATGAAATAGGGCTGATGGTGGATTGAGTTTCAAATAGAGAGAAACTTGTAAGAAAACACACAACAAACGAAAGCAAAACAAGTGGGAGACCCCCTTGTGTTTCTTAGCCGCAAACAAGGGAAGGGCAAGGGCACCGAGCTCTTGGCCCATCTTGTCCAATTTTGTTCTGTCTCATTTCGCGTGTCACCTGATTTTCGCAGTTTTTATTTTCTCGTGTTTTTACCATTATAAAGAGCTATTATACGATATATAAATTCCAATTTTTTCTAAATTAAGTCTATTTAGTAGACTTTAGGTAAAGTCTACCGATATTCAACTTTTATCGTGTTTTTAACGTAAATTTCACATTTTTATGTTTTATAAGTTCTTATTCACCAGGATTAGCTAGTGTACAACCCACCTTTTAACCTTTTTAGAAAAATAGAGAATTGCGGAAACAAGAAAAAACTAGGATGACATCATATAAAATAAAAAAAAACTAGAGAAAAAAAATGACGTGGATACAATGTATCACACAGAAAAAACAAAACGAAAGCTAGTGCCCTTACAAAAGAACACGCAGGTCAAACCCATTTTTTCATAATATATGGATCCATCGCAACATAATTACCCAATCCATCTAATTTTCTTAGATTTTAATTTCTTCACCTTCACTCCTCTCCACCATCATTCTTCCTCTGAATTCTCTATGATAAATTCATCTTTTATGTTACATCTTTAAGTCAGAATTTCATAATCATCTTCTCCCACCATTGTTGAATAGCCACATCTATATTTGTATTTATCATATAGGTTTTCTATATATCTGAATTGGCCTATTAGGGTTCGAAATCAAAATGAAATTGGGGTAGTTATTTAGCATGTCACCTTTTTAATATGTAAAACTTTTAAAAGTTTTATGTATTTTTCCAACCATGTAAGTATTATTATATATGAAGTTACATTATAATTATATGCATATATTACATTGAATTCGTTTTTTTTCTATTAACTTCTTTTTAAATATGGCTTGACCGAAGTTATACTACACAAGAAGATATAAATGATTTAATGAGTAGCTTAATGTCGCTACTTTTTAGAATTGTGTTCCCTAGATACTCTTAATCTTGTATGTGTTAAAATTGTTCATTTTGCGATAGATTTATATAAACTAACTATTGGGTGTTGAAGCATATGGTGCTCATATTAATCAGGTATTGTGTTTAGTTTATTTGTTTAAAATTTAGTTTGATTTGTGTTTTATTATTCTAGAGATTTTATGTTTTTTATCAGATTAACTAGCTTTAGTAAACTCGTGTATTACACGGGTTGAATAAATAAAATATTGATATAATAAATTATTAATTATTAAATGATATTTTAAGATATAATATGACTGAAATACGTATCAGAAATGATTATAAATAATAAAACAATGATATCAACTTTTTAAATTTTTTAAAAAATAAATATTTTAATTTTAAAACAAACCGTATAAAAATGATATTTAAAAAAATTTTCTTATTGCAACTCCCAAATTTGATTATTATTATTTTTAAAATTGACTTATTAAAAATATCAATTTATTTATAAATAACTTTAATAAATAAATTTCTTTCTTAATTTATTATATATTAAAATGTATTAAAATAATTTTATTAGTAATTAAGGTAATTATTTAATAAGAGAGAGAGGTGGAAAAAAATTGGGGAGAATAATTGTGATGCTGACACGTGACACCTCATTTACCATTTTATTAGAATAGTAAGAAGTAAAATGTTCTGTTTTTAGATTATTGATGATTGGTAATATGATAGGTTGCTGATACAAATATTATGAATAACATAAAAAAATTTAAACACATTTTGTAGTGGTTCAAATTGTTGTAATTTATAAATAAATACTATTGCTTTATTAGAAATAATAATAATAATAATAATAATAAGTAATATTGAAAATGCCACTAACACGCCTTAAAATCCCACTAAAACGCCTCTAAAATAATGCTATTAGGCCGTCACTAAAAATCCTAATAAAACTGCCTTTAAAAAATCCAAAAAACTCATAATCTTATTTTGGCTATATTATTAAAGGCGACTAAAAAACCCCCTTTAGAAATTAAATTTAAGGCCTCTAAAAGCCATTTTTATAGTAGTGATTTTCTAATATCATATTTTTTACTTAAAAATGTTTTAACTTTTATATAGAAAGTTCTTTAAAAAAATTCAAAAACGTTTAATATTAAATTCTCAAAAGCCTTTCCTTCATTTTAGTAAATACGTTTATAGTTTATAGCAAGTCTTTTTGAAGCTTTTAATTTAAAAAGTCATCTTAAAATAAAGATTTTTATAAGCCACATGTTATGTTTTTACACTATACACTTAGGTTACACCTACCATTTGTACGTGTTAATAGAATACAAATTAATCATTTGATGACATAATAATTGGTAATGATTCTTTGTATACTTTTTAAATTATAAAAATATTTTTGATACATTAAAAGTATTATTCTTTTTATTTAGAAAGCAAAAAAAATTTAAAACCAAAAGGTTATGAAATATGAAGTTTTTTGAATACATAAAACTTTTAAAAAATATAAACTGTTAAAAAAATATCTTAAAAAAAGCCTTGGCAAGTAGGACTTATTACTTCACTCCACATAGATTCGTTCGTTCTATAAGGAATTTCTTTTCGTTCACCAAAGCTATTCCTATAAAAAGGGGTCCTAAAAAATACCTAGAAAGACAGTACGAGTAGGCTAATGACAAGAATAGAATACAAATCCTAAAAGGGGTAAATTGATCAAACCACGTACATTACTAGATAAATTTTTTGCTCGGGTTGAAAAACACATTCTATCTTTTTCTTTTATTCGTTCATGACCTGGTCTTGTCGACCCAATCATGATATTGAAGGATAGGATCTTTTCTCAAACTCGAAAAGTCCTGCCGACATATGAGCATTCTTTTATGTACCTTAAAGGAGCATTAAAAACAATTTTTTAAAATAAATATTTTTAAAAATGAAAGTTTGAAAAAATATTGCTATTATTTTATTACCTAAAGTAGCATATAAGTATCTTCAATCATATTTTATCTCAAAAATTATTTTATAATTTTAAAATATTAATAAATAACTATTAATATACAATTTTTATTAACCTGTGTATACATAGGTTTCTATACTATTATAAAGTATGACAAGTTTTTAAACTATTTTGTAGATGTGTATATTTAACCTAACCCTAAATCCTTGAATTTTAAATTACATTGTTTTAATAAAACCATCGGCAAATTTGTTGAAGTTAAAGTTGAAATTTTAAGTTTGTTATAAATTCGATTTTGACTTAGTAATCAACTTGATTTTTAGTGGATTTAATTTTGTGTGAAATTAAATTTGTCATTTAATTATTTTTAAGTTTTCAATTTGTTATCATGAATTTCAAAACATTTAAACAACTATATGAACAATAATCATTAAAGATGCAATTAATATATAAATAATCAAATTAATTGTTTTAAGCCAGTTACAAAATTAGTTGTTTAAATAAATGAATATATTTATTCGATTATTTGGAATTATCAATTTATGTTGCGGTTGTTAATGCTACTATTGTTGCTTTTATTGTTGATGCTTTTGTTGCTATTGTTGTTGTTGATGTTGTTATTCCTGCTATTGTTGTTGTTGTTGCGAGTGTTACTATTGTTGTTGTTGTTGTTGTTGTTATTGATGTTGTTGCTGTTGTTGTTGCCACATTTGTTGTTGTTGTTCTTGCCTATGTTGTTGTTACTGTTGCTATTATTATTATTATTATTATTATTATTATTATTATTATTGTTATTATTTTTGTTGTTATTGTTATTGTTGTTGTTGCTGTTGTTGTTGCTGTTGTAGCTGTTGCTGCTGCTGTCACTGTCGTCGTTGTTGTTGTTGTTGTTGTTGTTCGTGAGAAGTTAGAATTTCACCGTGAATTCATGAATTAGTATATATTATGTATATATATGATGTGTTACACTCCCCAGGATGAGGCAGTGACAAATTGGTATCAAAGTCGTAATTTAATTGAACAAGATACAAGGATAATATATAGACTTAAAGTAAAAAAAGATAGTTTAAGATAAGCTAAACCTTGGAGAATATGTTTACAAAATCAGAAATGCAATAGATAAGCAATGACACCTAGAAACTATTATTTATTGTCTATTAGTACTATTCTAAATCATAATCCATCATGTGAATATTAGTTTCTTACTCTCTTATGTAGGATTTGACTATGACAAGCGAAGGAGTACTCAAACTTGGGGTCATGGTAAACCTTCAGGTACTAGAAAGAAAATTATGTTCTAATCTAGAGTTCTTAGAAGATAGGAAGGTTAGACATGACAACATTTTAATGGAATATGTGCGCTTATCTACTGGAAAAGAGTTTGGGTGTGAAAGCGTAACACATCTAGAAATTTCTCTACGAAATCAAAGAGAAGACTTAGTGAAAACAACAAAACATAACAAGAGACTATTGATTATGCTTAGGAAAGTTGGCTACCGATTGAGGTTTATTCATTATTTGGAGAACAATTCTAATTGAATACCAACACATGAGGCTTTAGAGGTAAGGAGGTTCCAATTTGAGACGCGTCATTTTAGTTTTGTGAACTTGAAATGAACCAGCCCAGGATGTTCTTGCGGATTATGCCATGAACGATCAGGTGTTAGTTGATCAGGTTGACGAGACTCGATAAAAAACAAGTTAATTTATCGGTCTTAGCTACCTTATTATAAAAGAAAAAGTAAGGTCGTCTCCACAGGACATATGTGAAAAGTGTTTATTCACGCGACTTGATTTACTAAAAGACTCAAAATTTATAACTAATAAGGGAAACTTTAGAATGAATTAATGATCAAAACTACATAAAGCAATAAACTTCAAAATGAATTTGTTTGAGTAGTAAGAAAAACAATCATTTCTAGGTTTCAAGTTTTACAAGTTCGATGGTTTGCTAAATATATTTTAGGGTTTCATAACACGACTCAAGATATTGACTTTTGTTTGAAGTGATGACCAAGGAACAATCTTTTAAGACTCATTCATTCACAAGGTGTAACACCCGGTTATTTATTTATTTTGAAGCCGACGAAGGAAGAAAAAAATAAAGTCCAAAGTCGAGAGACCAAACTCGCCAACGAGAGAATGTTGGGTATGTGGTGATATTTGAAGGGAGAGGGCAGCCATTACCCTCTCCCCACACTCACATTTTCAGCAAACAAAAGAGGAGAAGAGAGAAAGGGAGAAAAGAGGAAGAAAAGTTGGTTTGGGTTGGTTTAAGTGAGCAAAATTGTTGAGGAGCGGGTCAAATCGAAGCTCATCTCGTTGTGGTCATTTGTGTGAGTTCTAGGACCCCTCTTTTACACGTTTTTGAATGATTTAGGGCTGGAACACATCTGAAAATCGAGTTTTCGAAGTGTGTGTTTGACCCATTTATGTATGTGTGAGTATGTGTATGAGTCGTTTGGGTCTTGCTTTTGAGCTTGTGTGTGCTTGAATGGTGTTGTGGTATGCTTTCCTAAGGTTTAAGATTATGATTTGGGCTTAGAATGGTTTTTGATGAGCTTGGAGGTTGAAAATGGCAGATTGGGTTTGGGATGAACTGCATTCTGCACCAGATAGGGCTAGGCGACCGAATGGAGGCCATACGACCGATTGAGGTGCGATTGAGGGTTCATTTGCACAATTGAGGTTCATTCACACGACTGAGAGCCCAATCGCATAAATGCTCATCCGCATTAGTTCCATCCGCATTAGGTCTATTCGCATGGGGCTCATCCGCATTGAGTCCATTCGCACTAGTTTCATTCGCACGATTGGGTGTTCATCCGCATTGGTGTTCATCCGCATTGGTCCATTTGCATGATGTTCAGTCGCATGGAGGCCATGCGATTTCCATGCGACTAAAGGGTGTCCATACACCCGAATAGGGCTGTTGTACCCGAGGAAAAGCGTAGTTTAATCACTGACTTTCGGGGAAAAGTGCAGATGTAAGTTTTGACGTGAAAATTCCCGTAAGTTCATGTAAGGTGACTGTTGAGGCCTTAGAGAGTATGTTGGGAATGATGTTGCATGATTATGCATGATGTATGTATGATGTTGCCCTGTATGCTGATGACTGTGTATGTTATGTTCCTTATTATGATGTATGTTTATCTTTCCTGTGGCTTTACGTTGAATGTTAATAAATGAAGTGAAAGTAGTATGTAATGTAAAGTGAAAGATAAGGAAAAGAGGAACATGAAGTAAGAATGCATGCATTAATTGTAACACCCGGCTATATTTTTTTAAAGTCAAGATATAAAGAATAAAAGGAAGAAAGGCAATAAAGTCCAAGTGGAGGGACTAAAAGTGTCCAGAAAGGACAAAACTTTCAAAAGTTGGTGTAAAGGGAGTATGGCCGCCCACCCTCACCTCACTTCACCATTTTTCTCGGTTTTAGAGAGAGAGAGAGAGAGAGCAGAGAACACTCTTGGATTGAAGAAGAAGAGGAAGAAGGAAAGTGAATTCAAAGTAAGAATTCAAGGTTTTTATGTTTTTATGTCGGGTTTTAGCCCGGTTATGTGGATATGTGCTTATGTGTTGTGTTTGTGCTCGTGTGTATGTGTTTGGATGTTATTTCTAGGTGTTTTGAACTCTTCGCAAGCGGGTTAAAAAGGAAGAACACCCAAGTTGCACCAGGTGAGTTCTAGACCCCGGTTTTTTTACATGTTTTAAACTATCTTGGGGCTGAAAACATATTAAAATGATTTTACAAAGTTTATATGTGAATACCCGTATGTATTGTGTATGTTGGATGTGGGTTCTTGGATGTTTATAGGATATTCATGTTTAGAATAGCCACATTATGCTTAGAACCGATGGGTTTGATGATTAGGATTGAAATATCCTAGAAACATGTTTTACGGAATGCTCATACGCCTAGATAAGTGTTCATACGTCTGAAAATGCCTTAGAAAGAATTAAGTGTAAGTCATGCGCCTAAACAGTAGCTCATGCGCCCAAAAATTTGCCTTAGAAATGTTTAAGTTCAGCCCATGCTCCTGAATAGTGGCTCATGTGCTTAGAAATGTTAGTCGAGGACAAAGTGTAGGGCCATGCACCCTAATAGTGCCCATGTGCCCAAGTGGCCCATGCACCCAAGTGGCCCATGCGCCTAAGTGCTCATGCGTCTGAATAGTATCCATGCGCCTAGGTTGGGCTGGAATTTACTAAGTGTTCAGACGTCCAGGAGTCCCTATGCGCCTGAACAGTACCCATGCGCCTGGAAGTGGCCCATGCGCCTAAGTGTTCCCCATGCGCCTGAATAGTGTCCATGCGCCTAGGACTTAGAATATTTTTCTGATTTTTGGGAAATTCCCGGGAGACTATAAGTTGACTTTTGGGGTCATAGATAGTATGATGGGCATGTTATGGATAATGATGATGATGATGTTGCATGAATATGTATGATGTATGTTATGTATGTATGATGCCCTGTGATGATGTATGAATGGTATGTTATGTTATGTTCCTATGATGATGAATGTTTATCTTTCCATGGCTTTACGTGTTATGTTAATGAATGAACCGAAAGTATTATGTAACGTAAAGTGAAAGATAATGAAAGAGGAACATGATGAAGAATGCATGCATTAATGAATGAATGAACGTAAAAAGTCTTGCAAGCAAATGTATGGAGGTCCACACCCAATGAAGGGTGTTAGCTTAACTGTGTGCGGGTTAGCTACCCCAGAAGGATACACACTGGGGTCCAATCCTTGTGATTGACCATATGTATGGGATCCTTGCCGCTTGCCTCAGGTACTGGAGTCAGCTTCGTGCACAATGTTCGGGGTCTATATAGACCTCAGGCCAGTAACCAGCTTCGTGCACAATGTTCGGGGTATAGCATATGGCATTGATCCAGAATGAAAAGAAAAGATGAATGGTGAATGTACTTGCCTCAGGTACTGGAGTCAGCTTCGTACACAATGTTCGGGGTCTATAATAGACCTCAGGCCCAGTAACCAGCTTCATGCATAATGTTCGGGGTAATGTACATGTCACAAGATGTAACGAATGAACGAAGATTAACGAACGTAATGGAAGATAATAATGATATTATCTGTATGTACGTATGATGTATGATCACGAATGAATACAATGTATAGTATGGACTCTGTAAGGCAGCCCGAGACTGAGACGGTTCCGTCTGATGATGAGGACGAGGAAGAAGAGCCTGCGCCGGAGGCGATCCGAGGCTGCAACTACGGGGTGTTTATGAGATGCAAACCCCCTACTTTCGATGGGAACGGCACTGCCGCTGCTGCTCACCGGTGGGTGAGGGAAATGGAGGCGATACTTGATATCAGCGAGTGCCGGGAAGACCAGAAGGTTAAGTTCGCTACCCACTCATTCGTAGACTCGGCTCTGTGCTGGTGGGACAATATAGTCCAAGCCGAGGGTAGTCGGGCGATCGGGAGAATGAGATGGTCGGAGTGAAGAAGTTGGTGATCGAGGAGTTCTGTCCTCACCGGAAAATGGACAAGGTCGAGAGAGAGTTTCTGCAACTGGAGGCGGGAACTATGACACAACAAGAGTACACCACAAAATTCAATGAAATGGCACGGCTGGTGCCCGATCAGGTGATACCACTGTCACGAAAGATTAAGAGATATATCCAGGGACTGTCGGCGGATATCCGTAGGCATATGATCACCACTCGGCCGAGCACTTTTAGGTCGATGGTCGATTTGGTTGGTAGACTATATGATGAGCGTGAGGTGGTAGTGGCTGAGGAGAAGAAGACGGGCAGGGATGGGAGAAACTGGAATGGGAAATGGTTTGGACGTGGTAGAGCAGCTCCAAACAATAAGGTGGCGAGGGTAGGTGACGACGTGTGGTCACAGCTGGTGCTGGGTTGGAGAAGTGTGGCAAGTGCGGGAAGGAGCACGGTGGCGAGTGTAGACGGGGGTCGAATATTTGTTTCAAGTGTGGGAAGCCTGGTCATATGGCTAGAGACTGTGGAGGTGTGAAGTGTTTCAATTGTGAGGGAAGTGGTCACATGAGTATGGAGTGTAAGAAGCCAAAGGCCGAGAGTTCCGGGGTGAAGAAGCCGGAGGAGAAGGGGAGAAGGCAAATGCCCGAGCTTGCACGATGAATCGGGAGGAGGCTAGGACAAATCTTGACGTGGTGTCAGGTACGGTTCAAGTAAACCAAACTCTTGCATCTGTGTTGTTTGATTGTGGTGCTAGTAGGAGTTTCATTTCTGCTGCCTTTGGTGCTAAGTTTTCCAATAAGAGTAGATGTATGGTGAGCCATTCGAGGTAGAAACTGCTATTGGTAAGTCCACTAGAATTATTGAGGTGATAGAGGACTGTGCCATAGAACTAGAACGCCTTAGGTTTGCTGCTAGGTTACACGTGATACCCCTGGGTGGATTTGATGTAGTACTAGGGATGGACTGGTTAGCAACCTATGAGGCAAACATCATGTGTCGCAAGAAGATGATCCGATTGACAACGCCTGACAGAAATGAGGTGACGGTTTATGGTGATCGCGTCACGGCAATCCCGAGGGTGATTTCGATGGCGATGGCGGGAAAGTGCATGAGACGCGGATGTAGTGCCTATTTGGCATACATAAAAGATGTGGATGCGTCGGTGCCGCAATTATCTGAAGTACCAGTGGTGCGCGACTTTCGGACGTATTCCCGGAAGACTTACCGGTGTGCCACGAGACCGCGAGGTTGAGTTCCAAATCGATCTGATACCCAGTGCCCAACCCGTTGCCAAAGCACCGTATCGGTTAGCTCCCACGGAAATGAAAGAATTAATGGAGCAGTTACAAGAACTGCTGGATAAGGGGTTCATTAGACCGAGTATCTCTCCATGGGGTGCTCCGGTATTATTTGTGAAGAAGAAAGATAGTAGTATGAGGATGTGTATTGACTACCAAGAGCTAAACAAGTTGACAGTGAAAGACCGATACCCCCTACCAAGAATAGACGATCTATTTGATCAGCTCCAAGGTGCCAGTTGGTTTTTGAGGATAGATCTTCGATCTGGTTACCATCAGCTGAAAGTGAAGGAGCAGAACATTCCTAAAACAGCTTTTCGCACGCGCTACGGTCACTATGAGTTCCTCGTTATGTCGTTTGGTTTGACCAATGTGCCAGCTGCTTTTATGGATCTGATGAATCGAGTGTGTCGGCCAATGTTAGATAAATCAGTGATTGTGTTTATTGATGATATCCTGATTTATTCAAAGAGTGAGATTGAGCATGCCGACCACATTCGGGAAGTTCTAGAGACGTTAAGAAGGAGAAGTTATATGCAAAATTCTCCAAGTGCGTGTTTTGGTTACGCGAAGTCTAGTTCTTGGGTCATGTGGTGAATCCCGATGGGATTATGGTGGACCCGGCGAAGGTAGAGGCAGTGATGCAATGGAAGCCTCCAAAGACGCCATCCGAGATTCGTAGTTTCTTGGGTTTGGCGGGCTACTATAGGAGATTTATCCAAGACTTCTCTAAGATTGCTTCTCCACTGACTAAGTTGACCCGGAAGGATATGAAGTATGTATGGGGTTAGGCTCAGGAGAAGGCATTCGAGGAATTGAAGGCGAGGTTGACTCAAGCTCCTGTTTTGTCGTTACCCGATGGAAGCAAAGATTTGGTGGTGTATTCAGACGCTTTTTACTCGAGGTTGGGGTGTGTGTTAATGCAAAGAGGAAAAGTTATAGCCTACGCATCCCGACAGCTGAAGGTTCATGAGGTCAACTACCCTACGCATGACTTGGAACTAGCGGCTGTGGTCTTTGCACTAAAGATTTGGAGGCGCTATGTGTATGGAACGAAGTGCACTATCTTCACCGACCACAAGAGCTTAAAGTACTTCTTTGAGCAGAAGGACCTGAATATGAGGTAGAGACGATGGTTGGAGCTCATAAAGGATTATGATTGTGAGATCCATTACCATCCGGGCAAGGCTAACGTGGTGGCTGATGCTCTTAGCCGGAAGGAGAGGCCCGAGCCAATTCGGGTGAAAGCATACCAACTAATCATGACCTCTTATGTAATGAAGCAAGTCAAGGAGTTTCAGGATGAGGCACTGAAAGAGGATCATCTAAACTCTGAAAGAATAAGAGGTCTGGTTGGGGAATTGGGTGAAAACACACTCGGTGTTAGAACCCGATTCGGTCGTGTGTGGATCCCTTGTTTTGGGGATCTACGGGTAAAGATTTTGGATGAAGCCCACAAGACTCGATACTCCATTCATCCTGGTGACACAAAGATGTATTAAGACATAAAGAAAGACTATTGGTGGCCGGGTATGAAGCGTGACGTGGTGGAGTATGTGAGCAAGTGCCTTACTTGTTTTTAAGTGAAGGCAGAACATCAAAAGTCGTATGGGAAGATCCAACCTTTGGATATACCGGAATGGAAGTGGGAGCACATCACCATGGATTTCATTACGAAGCTGCCACATACTCCGAAGGGGTACGATGCCATATGGGTGATTGTTGACCGCTTGACGAAAAGTGCTCACTTCCTACCGATCCGTGAGACAAATTCAACCGAGAGGTTGGGTGACCTATTCATCAAGGAGATTGTAACTCGTCATGGTGTACCGGTGTCCGTTGTGTCCGATCGTGACACCCGATTTACGTCTAAATTCTGGAAGAAATTCCACGATGCCATGGGGACAAGGTTACATATTAGCACGGCTTATCATCCCCAAACTGATGGTCAGTCAGAAAGGACCATTCAAACATTGGAGGACATGCTTCGGGCATGTGTAATCGATTTTGGCGGAAGTTGGGACGACCACTTACCGTTAGCTGAATTCTCATACAACAATAGTTATCATGCCAGCATTGGTATGCCACCATACGAGATGCTATACGGTAGGAGATGCAGAAAACCCGCCTGTTGGGGTGATATTGGTCAAAAAGAGTTGGGAAGCGTCGAGGTAATCGAGGCTAAGACTGAGAAGCTTGAAAAGATTAAAGCCTTCATGAAGGCAGCCAAAGATAGACAGAAGTCGTATGCCAATAAACGACGTAGACCAACTGAATTCCAGGTGGGTGACCGGGTTATGTTGAAGGTCTCACCTTGGAAGGGTATTATCAGATTCAGGAAGCAGGGCAAGTTGAGCCCAAGATATATAGGCCCTTTCCGAATTATTACTCGAGTAGGAGAGGTGGCCTATAGATTGGAGTTGCCAGGTGAGTTAAGTGGAATTCACCCGACATTCCATGTATCTCATTTGAGAAAGTGCTTAGCTGATGAAGACATGATTGTTCCATTGGAGGACATTGAACTTCATGAAAGGCTCAATTATGTGGAGCAACCGGTGGCAATCATCGATCGTAAAGAGAAGAGGCTGAGAAATAAAGTGGTTCCTCTTGTGCGTGTATAGTGGAAGCACAGGAAGGGATATGAATCTACATGGGAGACTGAGGAGGAGATGAGCCAGCATTATCCTCATTTGTTTGAGGAATAACAGGTTTCGGGGACGAAACCTATATAAGGGGGGTGGACTTGTAACACCCGGCTAAATTGTTTTAAAGTCAAGATATAAAGAATAAAAGTAAGAAAGGCAATAAAGTCCAAGTGGAAGGACTAAAAGTGTCCAGAAAGGAGAAAACTTTCAAAAGTTGGTGTAAAGGGAGTATGGCCACCCACCCTCACCTCACTTCACCATTTTTCTCGATTTTAGAGAGAGAGAGAGAGCAGAGAACACTCTCGGATTGAAGAAGAAGAGGAAGAAGGAAAGTAAATTCAAGGTAAGAATTCAAGGTTTTTATGTTTTTATGTCGGGTTTTAGCCCGGTTATGTGGATATGTGCTTATGTGTTGTGTTTGTGCTCGTGTGTATGTGTTTGGATGTTATTTCTAGGTGTTTTGAACTCTTCGCAAGCGGGTTAAAAAGGAAGAACACCAAGTTGCACCAGGAGAGTTCTAGACCCCGGTTTTTTACATGTTTTAAACTATCTTTGGGGCTGAAAACGTATTAAAATGATTTTACAAAGTTTATATGTAAATACCCGTATGTATTGTGTATGTTGGATGTGGGTTCTTGGTTGTTTATAGGATATTCATGTTTAGAATATCCATATTATGCTTAGAACCGATGGGTTTGATGATTAGGATTGAAATATCCTAGAAACATGTTTTACGGAATGCTCATACGCCTAGATAAGTGTTCATACGTCTGAAAATGCCTTAGAAAGAATTAAGTGTAAGCCATGCGCCTAAATAGTAGCTCATGCGCCCAAAAATTTTCCTTAGAAATGTTTAAGTTCAGCCCATGCGCCTGAACAGTGGCCCATGCGCCTAGAAATGTTAGTCGGAGGACTAAGTGTAGGGCCATGCACCCCAATAGTGCCCATGCGCCCAAGTGGCCCATGCGCCTAAGTGCTCATGCGTCTGAATAGTATCCATGCACCTAGATTGGCCTGGAATTTACTAAGTGTTCAGACATCCAGAGTCCCCATGCGCCTGAACAGTACCCATGCGCCTGAAAGTGGCCCATGCGCCTGAATAGTGCCCATGCGCCTAGGACTTAGAATATTTTTCTAATTTTTGGGGAAAATGTGTAAATTAGGCTTTGACTTGGGAAATTCCCGGGGGACTATAAGTTGACTTTTGGGGTCATAGATAGTATGATGGGCATGTTATGGATGATGATGATGATGTTGCATGACTATGTATGATGTATGTTATGTATGTATGATGCCCTGTGATGATGTATGAATGGTATGTTATGTTATGTTCCTATGATGATGAATGTTTATCTTTCTATGGCTTTACGTGTTATGTTAATGAATGAACCGAAAGTATTATGTAACGTAAAGTGAAAGATAATGAAAGAGGAACATGATGAATGAATGCATGCATTAATGAATGAATGAACGTAAAAAGTCTTGCAAGCAAATGTATGGAGGTCCACACCCAATGAAAGGTGTTAGCTCAACTGTGTGCGGGTTAGCTACCCCAGAAGGATGCACACTGGGGTCCAATCCTTGTGATTGACCATATGTATGGGATCCTTGCCGCTTGCCTCAGGTACTGGAGTCAGCTTCGTGCACAATGTTCGGGGTCTATAATAGACCTCAGGCCCAGTAACCAGCTTCGTGCATAATGTTCGGGGTATAGCATATGGCATTGATCCAGAATGAAAAGAAAAGATGAATGGTGAATGTACTTGCCTCAGGTACTAGAGTTAGCTTCGTGCACAATGTTCGAGGTCTATAATAGACCTCAGGCCCAATAAACAGCTTCGTGCATAATGTTTGGGGTAATGTACATGTCACAAGATGTAACGAATGAACGAAGATTAATGAACGTAATGGAAGATAATAATGATATTATCTGTATGTACGTATGATGTATGATCACGAATGAATACAATGTATAGTATGGACTCTGTAAGGAAATAATAATGGCTTATGTATGTTTTAATATAAAACTAGAACTCACTCAGCAAGGCTGACTTTTATACGTTTTTAGTTGGCAGGTAAACGTTGCTGAGGATGGCACGAGGCGGCTACTCAGCTCTTTTGGATGGCATCCATTTAATTAAGGCTTTTGTGATGTAATACAACAATGTAGTTTTGTAACCAACAAACGATGCATTATTTTGCAAAAGTTTTTAGAATGAAATGAAATGCCACTTGTTTTATGTTTTCCGCTGCAATGTTTTGATGAATAAATGTAATGAATATGTTTTACGTGCGATTGATCACCGGCTTTAAGAGTCCCGGGAACGGGGACTTACATTAATGAATGATGAAAGTAATGAAGTTGTGCATGCATAGTATGTCAGGACACACCATTAAAAGGTGTTAGCCCAACAGTGTGCGGGTTCGTTACCCCAGGAGGATGCACATTGGGGTCTTTCTTTGTGATTGACCATTTGTATAGCCCCATTGCTGCATACCCTACGTATTGTGATCAGAGGTGCGGAGCACCGTTATAGCTGGTCTATGATAGGCCTAGGTCCAGTACCAGGAATAGCTGAGTATTGCATATAGCAGTGGTACACCTAAACTATACCCTAGGTGTTATGATCAGAGGTGCAGAGCACCGTTATAGTTGGTCTATGATAGACCTAGGTCCAGCACTAGGAATAGTAGGGTATTGTGCACTTAAACTCTACCCTAGGTACTGTGACCAGAGGTGCGACGCGCCATTATAGCTGGTCTATGATAGACCTAGGTCCAGTACCAGGAATAGCTGGGTAAAGTTTATGGTTGAAGGAAAGGAAAGAAGTAATGATGAAAGAATGAAAGCATAAAAGATTAAAGAAGATAATAATGATATTATCTATGTGTACGTATGATGTATGATCGCATGAATGTAAAGAACAGTTTTAACGAAAGAAAAGTATGTTTTATTATAAAACTAGAACTCACTCAGAAACGCTGACTTTGATGTGTTTCCAGTTGGCAGGTAATGATTGCTGAGGATGGCACGAGGTGGCTACTCAGCTCTTTTAGGATGGCAACCATTTATTTAATACTTTTATGATGTAATGTAACAATGTATTTTGTAATTGGATAACGATGTAGTATTTTGCAAAAGCTATTGTATTGAAATGGAGTGTTTTGTTTAAATGTTCCGCTGCAACGTTTTTATGTAATATGATGAAAATATATGTTTTATGTGCGATGTGGATCCAACTGTAAGCGTCCCGAGAACGGGGCCTTACACAAGGTTATCAATTCATCTATATCACGTTATCTACTTTTCTGAATGAGCTAACGATGAAAGTAAATCGAAAACTGATGATAAAGCAAATGAATTTCTTTATAAACAAATCATTTAACTCAATCAAAACCTCAAGTACATTCAATCACAAAGTGTTTAACATCAAACCCATTCAAAAGGTAAAGACCAATTTGGTGATTGTAAGATTGGGGCTTCAATTAATATTTGTTTTAACACATTGAAACTTAAACACATTCATCATCAAATACAAAGGGAACATATTTTAAAAGGAGATTACATAAAGGTTTTGTAATGACACTAAAGTTCATTATAAACCTTTGATAAAACCCCGCATTACCTAAGAACAAGCGTACACCTTTTATGCTAGTAGGGGTGGTAGAGTCAAAATTACTTGAATTTTGATCTACCTCAATTCCCCTAATAGAGATCACATGATCTAAAACAATTCCTTCTTGAACCATAAAATGACTTTTCTCTGAACTTAAGATCAAATTTTTTTCAACACACCTTTTTAATACTTTTGTTAATTTAGTTAAACATGAATCAAATGGCATGCCTATAATAGAAAAGTCATCCATGAAAATTTCTAGCGAGTCCCCAACCATATCTGAAAAGATACTTATCATGTACTTTTGAAAGGTGGTTGGGGCATTACATAATCCAAATGGCATTGGACTAAACGCGAAGGTTCCATATGGACATGTAAATGTGGTCTTTTGTAGATCATCAAGATGAATAGAAATTTGGTTATAACTAGAATATCCATCTAGAAAACAGTAAAATTTCTGACCTAGGAGCTTTTCTATTATCTGAACAATAAATGGTAACAAGAAATGATCCCTAGAAGTTGTTGCATTTAGTGTTCTGCAATCCATGCATATACGCAACTCCGTTACCGGCCGAGTGGCTACCTCATTACGTTTGTCATCCTTTATAATTTGGATACCAGCATTCTTTGGGTTTGTGTTAGGCTTAACGATGTGCTATCCCAGTTTAGGTAAATAATTCCTACATCAAGCCACTTGAGAACTTCTTTCTTAACAATTTCTCTCATGTTAGGTTTCAATATTCTTTGTGTATCACGTGATGGTTTGGCTCCTTCTTCAGTGATGATTTTGTGTGTCACACCTCGACCGACGGCAGAATCATCGGGGCGGACGAATTTGAAACGATTGTTCATAGCACATGGAATTAAATAAGTTAAAATAATATTAAAGATTATTTTCATTGAACATTACAAGACAATTAAATCATTACAAAACAAACAAGACATAAACAATAACATAAGATTTTTAATTAAGCTAGGCCCAAGTCCTATATGAGCACGAAGAGAATCTTCAAGTATCAAACCTGAAACATGTTAAAAATAAAGGATCAACTTTGAAAGTTGGTGAGTTCCCATGGGTTAAACATACATATATATAAAAGATTTACAAGTAGCAATTCATGTCAATGGTTATGAATTATGCAAGTTTATAGAACATATAGTTACAACCAAACCTCGACTTGATTACAAGTTTATAAGATTGACTAAGTGTACTTGGTTCCCATGATGAACAAGTCATACGTAACCAGGAGCCGGTAATACATCAGCTTTTGCACCAAATAGGCTTGTCAGGCCCAAAGATACAAGACGTCGCCAGACTAGCAATAGTTAATGATTGTAAAAAAGTATGTATCTCATATAACACTCACAATAATACCAATAACCATGACAAAAAGGTAAAGATGAATTGTATGTGCATTTACAAGTATCAAGATGTTTACAAGTATAAGTTTATAAGGTTAACATGTTTCACCCCAAATGGTGTGAAATAAAGTAAAAAAAGAGGACATGGAGAACTCACATGGAAAACTCACGTGCTATAAGTTGCACTTAAGATAATAATAATAAGATAAGATGATTCCAATGATTTCTTCACGATTCAACCTAAGATTTGGTGTCGAGGATTATAATAAAGATATGGTTCAAGAGTAAACTTGAATTAGAGTTTCATTTGTAATTTGAAGTTTTAATATTTAAGTCAAATAAAATATAATAGCGCAATCAATTATGTTTTGATTCAATAAAGATGGTATGAACAATAAAAATTATAGTGAATGATTCAATAATTTAATTTATTGAATTAATAAAGATTAAATATGATGTGTGAAAAGAAATAATTAATTTAATAATTAATTATATAAAATTTGACAAATGTACTTGATTGAATACTTATTTAGATGACTTTAAAATTATTTAAAATCATTTTATAAATTTTTAAACTTTTTAAATTATTTATTATAAAAATCTTATAATACAAGATTTTAGTAATAAAAATGAAGTATAATATATTGTTTTATAGGTTTCAAGAGTTTAAATAAAAGTTTAGAGAATATTAACTATATATGATATAACATGATTAGATGGATAATTAATTATTTAACTATTTATTTAAATAATCATTTATATGATTAAACATTTAAAGTATTAGTAATATGTAGGTTTGAAGTGTTTTGAAATAATCCAAGTTTGGACTATAATATATTTATAACATTAAGTGACTTAATAATATTTTTATAGCCTTTTTATTCTTTAACAAGTAATTAAATTTAAGAGTTATAAGTTTTAAAATCTTTAAAACTTAATTTAATAATTTTTGAAATGTTTTAGTTAACAAAATAGTTTTTATTTTGATTTATTAATATAATAATATTTTTTTTGAATTAAAAATGTAAAAAAAAATTAAAGAAAAAGGTTGGCAGATGCCCGGTTCGAACCCGTGACCTCCTGCCTATAGTTAGGACCAGTTACCAGTTGGGCTAAAGCCCCAATCTGCTTAGGTTTCGAAAATAATTTAATAAATCCATTAATTAAGAAATCCACAAATTCACATGAACCCTAGATTCGAATTGAATTCAACTGAGCATCAATTCGATAACGATAATGGAATCAAACTTTGGGCTTTTGTTTCCTAAGTGAAACCGAATGTGTGTATGTGTTCAGTTACCTGGTTTGATATAGAATCGATGGTGAAGAGTCGAGAGTAACGTCTTGACACAGAAAAGGTGATTTGAGGTGATTTTGTTAGGGATAACTCAATTACTTGAAGGGTAATCTTCTATGGATGATAAGCAACAAAAGCCCTCTAATAATTATAACCAATATAGCTCAGAAAGTGCTTTTCAAAAGAGTTGCAGGTCCGAACTGCAGAGATAGGTCGTAGAATGATTTTTGTGCCTTGTAAATGAATTGAGCGTCAATAGAGTTAAACCGTATCGTTTCCAATGTTTGCCCTCAATCATATATCATTGATTTGATCGGTTACACTACGAATGAGTTAAAGTTTTGAATTGATTAATCGGTTTCTAGTACACACTCCTAATAAACGAAATAACTTCATTTGGAATAGGTATAGTGTTCGAAACCAGTGTAAGATAGTTAAGGACCATTTAATTGAGTTAATTCGACGTTTTGTTGAGGTTTGGTAGTCGCCAGAGGCTTGGCTGGAGATGTGGCTGGAGGATGCACGGCGGGGGAGGGGGTTGGTTTGGGTTTTAGAACAAACTTACACATATGGTCCCTATGATTTTATTAGCTTATCATTTTATGACCAAAACTTTTAAAACAAAGTTTTAATAATTACATTCCAATCCAATACTTTGCAAAATCCAAAGTTTAAATGATATTTATATGTTATAAAAACATTATAAAAATTATAGATCTTGCCAAATATTTATTATTTAATTCTTAAGATGGTTAATAATAATTGTCTTTATATATATATATATATATATATATATATATATTTATCTTTATTAATCTCTTAGAAATTTTAAAGGTCTAATTTTTTTATATATAATAATTAGGATTCATAAATGATGTATAAAACCTCATAAGTTTACCATTAAACTTTATAAACTTCTATACTTTATAAGTTTTGTAGAAACTTTAAAATGTAATTATTTTCTTTATATTAACTCATAAAGAACAATTAAGACTATATAAATTTATAATTCTTTACTTTATAAAGTATAAAAAATTATTATAAACTGTTTAAATTATTTAATAAATGGAAATTAAGTAAAGAAATTTTTAAGGTTAAACCACACTTCTAATTCCTATGATTCGTTAGAATATATAAAATAAATTTGATAATGAAACTTTCTTCGTATGAAAGTTCAAAATGGGTTCGGGTTTTGGTTATAGTTTGAAAATGGGCAGATGTTACAGTCTCCCCGACTTTAGGAAATTTCATCCCGAAATTTAATCATAAGAAGGCTGATTCGAATAAATTAGGATATTTGGATTTCACTTCACGTTCCCAAGTGAACTCTTGGGAGCATTTAATTTAAATAAGTTTAATTATGACTTTTTTGTAAGGCCCCATTCCCGGGACGCTTACAGCTGGTGATTCATCGCACATAAAACATATACCTTGCATTTATTCATCAAAACATTGCAGCGGAATCATAAAACAAAAGGCATTTCATTTCATCATAAAAACTTTTGTAAAATAATGCATCGTTTGTCGGTTACAAAATTACATTGTTGTATTACATCACAAAAGCCTTAAATAAATGGATACCATCCAAAAGAGCTGAGTAGCCGCCTCGTGCCATCCTCAGCAACGTTTACCTGCCAACTGAAAACGTATAAAAGTCAGCGTTGCTGAGTGAGTTCTAGTTTTATAATAAAACATACATAAAATCGTTATTTATTTCCTTTCAGAGTTCATACTAAACGTTTCATCCGTTCGGTTTCATACATCATACGTACATACAGATAACATCATTATTATCTTCCATTACGTTTGTTAACCTTTGTTCATTCATTACATCTAGTGACATGTACGCTACCCTGAACATTGTGCACGAAGCTGACTTCAGTACCTGGGGCAAGTACATTCACCATTTATCTTTCCTCTTTCATTCTGGATCAATGCCATATGCTATACCCCGAACATTATGCACGAAGCTGGTTACTGGGCCTGAGGTCTTTCATAGACCCCGAACATTATGGACGAATCTGACTCCAGTACCTGGGGCAAGTGGCAAGGATCCCATACATATGGTCAATCACAAGGATTGGACCCCAGTGTGCATCCTTCTGGGGTAGCTAACCCGCACACAGTTGAGCTAACACCCTTCATTGGGTGTGGACCTCCATACATTTGCTTGCAAGACTTTTTACGTTCATTTATTCGTTAATGCATGCATTCATTCATCATGTTCCTCTTTCATTATCTTTCACTTTACGTTACATAATACTTTCGGTTCATTCATTGACATAACATGTAAAGCCATGGAAAGATAAACATCATCATCATAGGAACATAACATATCATTCATACATCATCATACGGGCATCATACATACATAACATACATCATGTATATTCATGCATCATCATCATCATCATAAGCATCATTCACAATGCATAACATGCCCCTCATACCATCTATGACCCTAAAAGTCAAGTTATATAGTCCCTCGGGAATTTCCCAAGTCAAAGCCTACTTTACACATTTCCCCCAAAAAAATCAGAAAATATTCTAAGTCCTAGGCGCATGGGCACTATGCAGGCGCATGGACACTATTCAGGCGCATGGGCCACTTTCAAGCACATGAGCACTATGCAGGCGCATGGGGAAACAGTCAAATCCAACCCAGTTTCTAGGCGCGTGGGTACTATTCAGGCGTATGAGCCACTTGGGCGCATGGGCCACTTGGGCTCACGAGCACTATTGGGGCGCATGAGCACTATTGGGGCGCATGGCCCTACACTTAGTCATCCGTCTAACATTTCCAGGCGTATGGACCACTGTTCAGGCTCATGGGCTATACTTAAGACTTTTCTAAGGCAAATTTTGGGTGCATGAGCTACTGTTTAGGCGCATGGCTCACACTTAATTCTTTCTAAGGCAATTTCAGGCATATGAACACTTATCTAGGCGCATGAGCATTCGGTAAAACATGTTTTTAGGATATTTTCAATGTTAATCATCAAACCCATCTGTTCTAAGCATAATGTGGCTATTCTAAACATTAGTAGCCTATAAACCATCAAGAACTAACATCCAACATACACAATACATACGGGTATTCACACATAAACTTGTAAAAATCGTTTTAATACGTTTTCAGCCCCAAAGATAGTTTAAAACATGTAAAAACCAGGGTCTAGAACTCACTTGGTGCAACTTGGGTGTTCTTCCTGCAAGATCGTTTAAGGGCTTGAACACAATTACAACACAACAACACAATGAGAAGATTAACTAAACTTTAATCAAACAGTGAACTAGGTAACCAAGGTGATACAGAGAACACAAGTAAAGCAAGAGACAGAACAAGAGAGTATAGTTTTCAAGGGAGCAGTATATTGCTTTCTCAAGTTCTTTTACAAGTGTTACAAAGCATAAAGAAAGATACAAGAACTTGGAATACTTATACTACAACCTACAGCCGGCTATACTATGAAAGCCAGCTGGATACAATTGACTAGACACTAACAAAATCAATTGTAGGATCAAAAGGCATATCTGCCTTTTGACCTTGTGACTATGACATGCCATAGCTCACATCCTTATACATTATAAAAAGGATAAAGTACATAAAGTGGAAAGTTTCAGACTCAAGACCTCAATGTACAGTTACCAAAAGCATGGACCTTTTCACCAACTCTTGTAAGTTGGTGACTTATCAGAGACGCATCGGAAAAGGTGCTTTATGGAACAGTACATCAGATAAAGCATGTGTACTAAAAGTCTTCGGAAGAAATCTGTCTTCATAGGGTGAAGCTTCGGAAGACTTTGTCTCTTCAAGCTTCGGAAGACTTCATGTTAGGCTTCGGAAGATATTGGTCTTGGCTTCGGAAGATATTACACTTAGAGTATTTTTCTAATGCTTTGTGTAATTCTTCCGAAGCATTCTTCATTTCAGTACTTAGGCTCTGAGCAGAATATGCTCATGAGGAATGACCACTCCAGGCTTGAGAACAATGCACTCATGCTCAGTGAAGAGCATGTTATGACTCTGATCACAAAATTGAGATACACTCAGAAGATTGTACCCAAGCTCCTTAACAAAGTTTACCTTCTCAATGCTGAGCTTACCATTTGTGACCTTGCCCCTTCCATAAATGTAACCACCTTCATTTCCTCCAAAAGCAACTGGTCCTCCATCAATTCTCTCAAAATTATGAAGTAAAGACCTATCGCCTGTCATGTGCCTGGAACAGCCACTGTCAATTATCCAGACATTCTTGTTTGTCTTGAGCCGTTCCTGCACAAAGAAAATGATTAGTTACATTTGGAAACCCAAGCCTTACTTGTCTTGGGTTCAGTAAGTGTAATAGAAGGTAATGCAATAGTAATAGATCCTATGGTTGTACAGAGGGGATCTTCAGCTGTTGTTGATGGAGAAATATCAGTCATTTGGTCTTTCTTAGACTTCCACACCACCTTTGGAGTCTTGGGCTTGACCTTCAAAACCTTAGAAGCTTTTGGAGCTTCACAAGTTTTAGTGACTGACACTTCGGAAGAATCTACAGTCACTGCAGTAGACTTTAGTACTTCGGAAGAACTCCTTTCTTCCGAGACCAACTTTGCTTCCGAAGGTAATTTTCCATTTACCTTCTTCTTTGATTTGGAGCTTCCGAAGGAAACAGACTTTCCTTCCGAAGCTTGAGACTTCTTGAGATTCTTTGAAGTCTTTGTATTGGTCATGTGGATAGTACTTTTAGGATTGTATGGACAATCCTTGGCAATATGAGAAGTACTTTCACACATAACACACAGCATTTTCTTCTTCAAAGAAATCTCCTTTTGAGAGCAAGACTGGCCTTGGTCACATCCCTTTTTCACCTTCATCTTGGTAGATGTAGATACAGTTCCTTGGGCTGTGAACTGTTCTTGGAATTGATGGTCCAGGCTGTGCAGCAGTGGTACACAACAGCTCAGTCTTCTTCTTTGTACTGAGATGATTTGAACATGAACCAGAACTCTTGGCTAAGAAGCTTTGGTGGATGTCTTCAGTCCTTATTGCTTTGAAGCCTGCAGAGATAAACACTTGTTTCTGCTTAGCATCAAAGGTAGCCTTGATTTCTTGAGCCTTCTTTGCTTTCCTTTTGCTCTTCCTGATCAAGTTCTTTCTCTTGGACTTGGTCATCACAGTTAATTTCTTCTCCTCAGAAGGATAGTGGCCCTTGGAGGAATCCTCTTCTTCACTCTTCTCAGAGGGATTCCTCACTATCACTTCTTCATCATCCTCACTTATTGGATCTATGAGAGGAAGCTCATCTTCACAAGTTCCACACCTAGGAGATCTTACAGACAAGATTGTGTGTGGAGGAGCTATCTCATTTGATCCCAGTCCCTGTCTATTTTGATAACAAACCTTATTGTGTAGGGATGAGGATATCATGTTCTTGAAGGTCTCTTCTTCAAGAACACTTTTCTCTGCCAGGGCTTTGCTGATCACAAGCTCAGCCTGGCACTTAGTCAACTTAGTGATGAGATCTTGGATCTGAGTTCTAAAATCTGTATGTTCATGTTTTAGTACTGAAATGGTTCTCCAAGTCTTCTATCTTTAACTTGTAATCATTTTCAGACTTTCTAAAATCAGATTTTAATATGTTTAATGACTCAAGATCAGATCTCATCTCTAGGTTGTAGGACCTGTATCTATTTACTTTAGCAATGCATTCAGGGGAGCAAAGATGTTCTAATACCTTGGCTTCATCATGATCAGCCATCAATGCTTGGTTTGGAGAAGCATCCTCCACCTGAAAACTCCAGTCAAATCCTCCCTCTTCAACAGCAACCGCAGCATGTTGCTTTGTCTTCTCAGCCTGAGGGGTATTGTTGGTGTAGTTTGGTCTGAGTTGTGTTTGACCCCCATTTGCTCTAGGTGCCTTACACTCCCTAGCAAAGTGACCCATAAGGTTACAATTGTAACACTTAACTTTGCTTTTATCCAGCCCAAACTTACCACTGGTAGCATTGCTTGGAAATTTTCTTCCTGTCCTCTTGTAGAACTTCTTGGCTCTGTGAGTGAGAAGAGCCATCTGCTGAACTATCTCCATGTATTCCAGGTCATCTGGATGGATACAGTCTAGGTCTTCAAGAGTGAAGAGATAATTTCCACAGCTTTCATCTGCAGACACAAAGGCTTGAGAAGAACTTGTCTCTTGGAATGGGCTTCCTTGAGTAAAGTTCTCCCTTGGTGTCTCAGGGAAGGTGATGAAAGGACCCTTTTGTGAGTTGTCAGGGTAGCATAGGAGATGATGTTGGGGTTCTATGCTGTCCCTTTCAACCACATGAAGGGCTGAACCCATTTGATTGTTAGAGTTGCCAGATGAACCTTGTAAGTTCATCTCCATCTGGTATCCACTGAGAATCCCATATAACTCTGTCAGAGTAAGAGTTTTAAGGTTCTCAGTCCTCTTGATTACCACACAATAGTGTGTCCATTGCCTAGGAAGTGAGGACATGAACTTCCTTACAATGTCTCTGTTCTCAAGAGGAACTCCTCCATCCACAAGGGTATCCACAATCTCAACATACCTGAAGTATTGTTGGGTCATGGTTTCACCTGCTTTAAAGGTGAAATTTTCAAACTGCTGCTTCAGAAGATCTTTCTTGTTCTCCTTGGCTTCAGAGGAGCCTTCATACATCAGCTTCAGTGCATCCCATAGCTGTTTAGCTGTCTTGCACTTCTTAAAACCTCTGTACACAGAGTTTGGGATAGCAGTCTGAAGAGCAGTCATGGCCTTCCTGTCAATCTCTACTCTTTTCCTATCTTCATCTGAGTAGTTGGCCACATCTTTAGGAATCATACCAGCACCGGTAGCAGAGGGGGTGCTGGGTATGAAAGGTCCATATTCAATAGATTCCCACATTCTTGAGTCAAGAGACCTGATGAAGCCTTCCATTCTCATGCACCAGGTGTCGAAGTCATCAAGAGTGATCAATGGGGATTTGTTCATGGTTCCAGTCTCCATATCAGTCTTTGAGATGGAAGCCATTTGAAAAGTTTAGTTTTTGTGTGTGTGAGGGATCTTAAGATGGTTAGATCTTATATCACGAGCCTGAAAGCTCTGATACCAATTGCAAGATCGTTTAAGGGCTTGAACACAATTACAACACAACAACACAATGAGAAGATTAACTAAACTTTAATCAAACATTGAACTAGGTAACCAAAGGTGATACAGAGAACACAAGTAAAGCAAGAGACAGAACAAGAGAGTATAGTTTTCAAGGGAGCAGTATATTGCTTTCTCAAGTTCTTTTACAAGTGTTACAAAGCATAAAGAAAGATACAAGAACTTGGAATACTTATACTACAACCTACAGCCGGCTATACTATGAAAGCCAGCTGGATACAATTGACTAGACACTAACAAAATCAATTGTAGGATCAAAAGGCATATCTGCCTTTTGACCTTGTGACTATGACATGCCATAGCTCACATCCTTATACATTATAAAAAGGATAAAGTACATAAAGTGGAAAGTTTCAGACTCAAGACCTCAATGTACAGTTACCAAAAGCATGGACCTTTTCACCAACTCTTGTAAGTTGGTGACTTATCAGAGACGCAGCGGAAAAGGTGCTTTATGGAACAGTACATCAGATAAAGCATGTGTACTAAAAGTCTTCGGAAGAAATCTGTCTTCATAGGGTGAAGCTTTGGAAGACTTTGTCTCTTCAAGCTTCGGAAGACTTCATGTTAGGCTTCGGAAGATATTGGTCTTGGCTTCGGAAGATATTACACTTAGAGTATTTTTCTAATGCTTTGTGTAATTCTTCCGAAGCATTCTTCACTTCAGTACTTAGTGCATGTTGCTGAAACACTTAGGCAGTTTTGGGTTGCATCAGACTTCAGGAATCCTTACACTTCCTTTTAACCCGCTTGCAAAGAGTTCAAAACACCTAAAAACAACATCTACAAACACACACACCCGAGTACAAACACAACCCATAAGCATACAAACACATAACCGGGATAAAACCCGACATAAAAACATAAAAACCTTGAATTCTTACCTTGAATTCACTTTTCTTCTTCTCTTCTTCTTTAATCCGAGAGTATTCTCTGCTCTCTCTCTCTAAAACTGAGAAAAATGGTGAAGTGAGGTGAGGGTGGGTGGGCACACTCACCTTTCCACCAACTTGAAAGTTTTGTCCTTTTTGGACACTTTTAGTCCCTCCACTTGGACTTTATTGCCTTTCTTGCTTTTATTCTTTTTATCTTGACTTTTAAAATAACCGGGTGTTACAAGTCCACCCCGCTTATATAGGTTTCGTCCCTGAAACTTGTTATTCTTCGAACATATGAGGATAATGCTGCCTCATCTCCTCCTTCGTCTCCCATGTAGACTCGGATCCCTTCCTGTGCTTCCACTGTACACGCTCAAGAGGAACCACTTTATTTCTCAGCCTTTTCTCTTTACGATCGATAATTGCCACTGGTTGATCCACATAATTGAGTCGTTCGTCTACTTCGATATCCTCCAGTGGAACAATCATGTCTTCATCAGCTAAGCACTTTCTCAAATGAGATACATGGAATGTCGGGTGAATTCCACTTAACTCATCTGGTAACTCCAATCTATAGGCCACCTCCCTACTTGAGCAATAATTCGGAAATGTCCTATGTACCTCGGGCTTTGCTTACCTTGTTTCCTGAATCAGATAATTCCCTTCCAAGGTGAGACCTTCAACATGACCCGATCATCCACCTGGAACTCGATCGGTCTGCGTCGTTTATTGGCATACGACTTCTGTCTATCTTTAGCTGCCTTCATGAAGGCTTTAATCTTCTCAAGCTTCTCAGTCGTACCTTGATTACCTCGACGCTCCCCAATTCCTTTTGATCAATATCACCCCAACAAACGGGTGTTCTGCATCGCCTACCGTATAGCATCTCGTATGGTGGCATGCCAATGCTGGCATAATAGCTATTGTTGTACGAGAATTCAGCTAACGGTAAATGGTCATCCCAACTTCCCCCAAAATCAATCACACATGCCTGAAGCATGTCTTCTAGTGTCTGAATGGTCCTTTCTGACTGACCATCAGTTTGGGGATGATAAGCTATGCTAATATGTAACCTCGTCCCCATGGCATCGTGGAATTTCTTCCAGAATTTAGAGGTAAACCGGGTGTCACGATCCGACACAATAGACACCGGCACACCATGACAAGTTACAATCTCCTTGATGAACTGGTCAGCCAACCTCTCAGATGAATATGTCTCGCGAATCGGTAGGAAGTGAGCACTCTTCGTCAAACGGTCCACAATCACCCATATGGCATCATACCCTTTCGGAGTACGTGACAGCTTCATAATGAAATCCATGGTGATGTGCTACCACTTCCATTCCGGTATATCCAAAGGTTGGATCTTCCCATACGGCTTCTGATGTTCCGCCTTCACTTGCAAGTAAGTAAGACACTTACTCACATACTCCGCCACGTCACGCTTCATACCCGGCCACCAATAATCTTTCTTCATGTGTTGATACATCTTTGTGGCACCAGGATGGATGGAGTATTAAGTCTTGTGAGCTTCATCCAAAATCCTCACACGTAGATTCCCAAAACAAGGAATCCACACCCGTCCAAATCGAGTTTTAACACCAAGTGTGTTTTCACCCAATTCCCCAACTAGACCTCTCATTCTTTCAGAGTTTAGATGATCTTCTTTCAGTGCCTCATCTTGAAACTCCTTGACTTGCTTCACTACCTCAGAGGTCATAATCAGTTGGTATGCCTTCACCCGAATCGGCTCGGACCTCTCCTTCCGGCTAAGAACATCAGCCACCACGTTAGCTTTGCCCGGATGGTAATGGATCTCACAATCATAATCCTTTATGAGCTCCAACCATCGTCTCTGCCTCATATTCAGGTCCTTCTACTCAAAGAAGTACTTTAAGCTCTTGTGGTCGGTGAAGATGGTGCACTTCGTTCCATACAGATAGTGCCTCCAAATCTTTAGTGCAAAGACCACTACTGCTAGTTCCAAGTCATGAGTAGGGTAGTTGACCTTATGAACCTTCAGTTTTCGAGATGCGTAGGCTATAACTTTTCCTCTTTGCATTAACACACACCCCAACCCCGAGTAAGAAGCATCTGAATACATCACCAAATCTTCGCTTCCATCGGGTAACGACAAGACAGGAGCTTGAGTCAACCTCGCCTTCAATTCTTCGAATGCCTTCTGTTGAGCTTGACCCCACGTAATCCTTACATCCTTTCGGGTCAGCTTGGTCAGTGGAGAAGCGATCTTAGAAAAGTCTTGAATGAATCTCCTGTAGTAACCCGCCAAACCCAAGTAACTGCGAATCTCGGATGGCGTCTTTGGAGATTTCCATTGCATCACTGCCTCCACCTTAGTCGGGTCCACCATAATCCCATCGGGATTCACCACATGACCCAAGAACTGAACTTCACGCAACCAAAACGCGCACTTGGAGAATTTTGCATACAACTTCTCCCTTTTTAACGTCTCCAGAACCTCCCGAATGTGTCCGTCATGCTCAATCTCACTCTTCACGCGGCCATACTCACCTTTACACCAACTTTTGAAAGTTTTGTCCTTTTTGGACACTTTTAGTTCCTCCACTTGGACTTTATTGCCTTTCTTGCTTTTATTCTTTTTATCTTGACTTTTAAAATAACCGGGTGTTACATTTTTGCTATGCTTAAGTTTGTTAAATTTCATTATTTATGATTTCGTGTGTTTATTAATAAAGTGTACAAGATAATTAAGTTAAATATTTAATTTTTGTATTTCAGATGGTTCAAGATGATTAGAAAGGTTTTGACACAACACCATGTTTTTAGATCGACACAAGACTCAGCTTAACGAACATGAGTAATGTGTTCAAAACACGTTTTGGATGAGATATGAATTTCATAGAAGCTTCTCAAGTAAGTAACTTTAACAGGGTTCTTAGATGATCGATTCGTATTTACTTATGTCGTTGAGTTTTCAAAGGCTCATTAGCGTAAAGTTGATACGGGAATTGGGTTTGTTAAGTTTAAAGATTTAATTTAGAATGAGAGCATCATTGTAATGGGTTTTCAGGATAAGTGTGGGTTTGAGGGGAAGGCATTCGGAAAGATTATTAAAAGTCGTCATGAGAATTGGGTAATGAGTTTTAAGTTCCAAGAAGACAAGATCAATGATAAGACGATTCAAAATAACAAGATGTCTCGAGTGTAACGTTCGGTTTACAAACCAAAACGTTACGTTGATTTATCAAAGTATTAGGTCAACTACAACCTTAATAAATACATGCGTACCTATAAGCGAACACTTACCCCAAGGGTTCCCAGGTAAGGTAAATGGATCCATAGGTTGATTTGGATCTATATGAATACCTTGTCTAGATAGAACACCTCGAGATACAGACATCCCACTCTTCCAGCATTACATGTTTCAAGTTATAGGACATTGACTTTGACGAGACTTGAAAACCATGAATAACGATGCAAAGATTATTTTGAAAACCATTTGATTTAGGCATATAATGCCTTAGAATATGATTTAAGGTTCGTACATGCATTGATAAGATTTAAAGTATAAGAATAAGCATATAAGGCATATAATCACATAATCAAGTATAAACACATAAAGCACATAAATCCTATCTAAGCATATAGAATACATAAGAGGACCTATGTGTAACGGAACTTAGTTATAGTCTAGGTCATTCCATTTCTAATAACCTAATTCCCTATAACCATGGCTCTGATACCAATCTGTCACACCCCGACCAACGACGGAATCATCAGGGCGGACGAATGTGAAACGATTGTTCATAGCACATGGAACTAACTAAGTTAAAATAATATTAAATATCATTTTCATTGATCATTACAAGACAATTAAATCATTACAAAACAAACAAGATATAAACAATAACATAATATTTTTTAGTAACCTAGGCCCAAGTCCTATATGAGCACGAAGAGAATCCTCAAGTATCAAACCTAAAACATGTTAAAAATAAAAGATAAACTTTAAAAGTTGGTGAGTTCCCATGGGTTAAACATACATATATATATATAAAAGATTTACAAGTAGCAACTCATGTCAATGGTTATGAATTATGCAAGTTTATACAACACATATAGTTACAATCAAACCTCGACTTGATTACAAGTTTATAAGTTGGCTAAGTATACTTGGTTCCCATGATAAACAAGTCATACACCATCAGGAGCCAACAATACATAGGCTTTATCACCAAATAGGCTTTTCAGACCCAAAGATCTAAGACGTCGCCAGGCTAGCAATAGTTAATGATTGTAAACAAAATATGTATCTCATATAACACTCACAATAATACCAATAACCATGACAAAAAGGTAAAAATGAATTGCATATGCATTTACAAGTATCAAGATGTTTACAAGTGTAAGTTTATAAGTTAACATGTTTCACCCCAAATGGTGTGAAATAAAGTAAAAAATAGGGCATGGAGAACTCATATGGAAAACTCACGTGCTATAAGTTGCACTTAAGATAATAATAAAAAGATAAGATGGTTCCAACGATTTTTTCACGGTTCAACCTAAGATTTGGTGTCGAGGATTAGAATAAAGATATGGTTCAAGAGTAAACATGAATTAGGATTGCATTTGGATCTTGAGGTTTTAATATTTAAGTCATATAAAATATAATAGCGCAATCAATTATGTTTTGATTCAATAAAGATGGTATGAACCAATAAAAATTATAGTGAATGATTCAATAATTTAATTTATTGAATTAACAAAGATTAAATATGATATGTGAAAAGAAATAATTAATTTAATAATTAATTATTTAAAATTTGATAAAGGTACTTGATTGAATACTTATTTAGATGACTTTAAAATTATTTAAAATCATTTTATAAAGTTTTGAATTTTTTAAATTATTTATTATAAAAATCTTATAATACAAAATAAGAGTTTAGAGAATATTAACTAAATATGATATAACATGATTAGATGGGTAATTAATTATTTAAATATTTATTTAAATAATCATTTATATGACTAAACATTTAAAGTATTAGTAATATGCAGGTTTAAAGTGTTTTGAAATAATCAAAGTTTGGACTATAATATATTTATAACATATAAGTGACTTAATAATATTTTTATAGCCTTTTTATTCTTTAACAAGTAATTAAATTTAAGAGTTATAAGTTTTAAAATCTTTAAAACTTAACTTATTAATTATTGAAATGTTTTAATTAACAAAATAATTTTTATTTTGATTTATTAATATAATAATATTTTTTTCTAAATTAAAAATGTAAAAAAACAATTAAAGAAAAAGGTTGTCAGAGGCCCGGTTCGAACCTGGGCCTCCTGCCTATAGTTGGGACTAGTTACCAGTTGGGCTAAAGCCCCAATCTGCTTAGGTTTCAAAATAATTTCATAAATCAATTAATTAAAAAATCCACAAATTCACATGAACCCTAGATTCGAATTGAATTCAATTGAGCATCAATTATATAACGATAATGGAATCAAACTTAGGGCTTTTGTTCTCTAAGTGAAACCGAGTGTGTGTATGTGTTCAGTTACCTGGTTTGATATAGAATCGATGGTAAAGAGTCGAGAGTAAGGTCGTGACACAGAATAGGTGATTGAGGTGATTTTGTTAGGGATAACTCAATTACTTGAAGGGTAATGTTCTGTGGATGATAAGCAACAAAAGCCCTCTAATAATTATAACCAATATAACTCAGAAAGTGCTTTTCGAAAGAGTTGCAGGTCCGAACTGCAGAGAGAGGTCGTAGAATGATTTATGTGCCTTGTAAATGAAATTGAGTGTCAATAGAGTTAAACAGTATCGTTTCCAATGTTTGCCCTCGGTCATATAGCATTGATTTGATCGGTTACACTATGAACGAGTTAAAGTTTTGAATTGATTAATCGGTTTCGAGTACACACTCCTAATAAACGAAATAACTTCATTTGGAATAGGTATAGTGTTCGAAACCGGTGTAGGATAGTTAAGGACCATTTAATTGAGTTAATTCGACGTTTTGTTGAGGTTTGGTGGTCGCCGGAGGCTTGGCCGTAGATGTGGCCAGAGGGTGCACGGCGGGGGAGGGGATTGGTTTGGGTTTTAGAACAAAATTACACATATGGTCCTTGTGCTTTTATTAGCTTATCATTTTATGATCAAAACTTTTAAAACAAGGCTTTAATAATTACATTTCCAATCCAATACTTTGCAAAATCCAAACTTTAAATGATATTTATATATTTACAAAAGCATTATAATAATTATAGATCTTGCCAAATATTTATTATTTAATTGTTAAGATGGTTAATAATAATTGTCTTTATATATATATATTTATCTTTATTATTCTCTTAGAAATTTTAAAGGTCTAATTTTATTTATATATAATATTAGGATTCATAAATGATGTATAAAACCTCATAAGTTTACCATTAAACTTTATAAACTTCTATACTTTATAAGTTTTGTAGAAATTTTAAATGTAATTATTTTCTTATATTAACTCATAAAGAACAATTAAGACTATATAAATTTATAATTCTTTACTTTATAAAGTATAAAAAGTTATCATAACTGTTTAAATTATTTAATAAATGGAAATTAAGTAAAGAAATTTCTAAGGTTAAAATACACTTCTAATTCCTATGATTCATTAGAATATATAAAACAAATTTGATAATGAAACTTTCTTCGTATGAAAGTTCAATATGGGTTCGGATTTAGGTTTATAGTTTGAAAATGGGCAGATGTTACACTATGCATCATAATGGATTGACTTATTCCTTTCAAATCTAGACTGGTCCACCAAATGGTTTCTTTGTGAGTAGTTAGTACCTCCATTAAAGCCTTCTCCTGATCTTCTGTTAGGTTGGATGCAATGATCACTGGTGGAGTCTTGTTATCACCTACAAAAGCATGTTTCAAATGTTTAGGCAATTCTTTTAATTCCACTTGTGGTGGTGAAATTAAAAAAAGGTTTTAAATGAGTATCGATATGTTCTGGTAGGCTTTCAAAATGGTGTGTCCAAGTTGGTTTGCCTTCTTGTATTGTCTTCGCTTTCCATTCATGTTCTTGTACTTCTAATTCACTCACTAATTGTGCATCTTCCCTATCACATAAGACACACAACTCTATGGTGTTATCCTCATTTTCATAAGTATGGAACTCGCCAAATATGTCTATCATGAAACATTTATCATTGAATATGGTTTTTGGAACAAATAAAAACACATTTAATCTCAACGTTTGATTACCAAATGCCATGTCAACTATGCAGTCATACAATTGATCAAGCATTGGGCCGTTTTGAGGAATGGTCTCCCCAAAGTAATGTTAGGTTGCCTATCATTTATAGGAATCCCATAGTCTAACACAGGAAAGTACACAGGATAATGAAAATCTTCCACCTTTACTATCATATTAGTTATTATTTCACGCGAAAGTTTAAGTGATAAATCAGCCAACACCATGGTAGTGTCTGCTTTTTGCAGTGGTCAAAACTCATAATAGTCATATAAACTTGTTGATACATATATGCACCTAGATCCTGATCTGAATGTAATATGTCTTACACTTATGTAACTATTGGGTACTTAATCAAATACAAAATATTTGGTTGTATTTATAATGTTTAATATTTCATTAATGAGTTGATATTGAATTGGTTATATAGGTCTGTGATTGTTTGAATTGATACACATAATGTTATACTAATGAATACATTCAAACTTATCAAAATGAAGTGCTCATGCGAATGGCTCATGAGAATGGACCATACGCATGAACAACTTCAGGCGAATGACTCAGTCGCACGACTGAACCAGAAGACTGGATCAGTCATATGATTGTAACATGAGATTGGCTCAGTCGCACGACTGAAAACTCAGTCGTGCGAATGGATCAATCGCATGGCTCAATCGCACGAATGAACCATGCTAATGGTTCAGTCGTACGAATGAGCAATCCTAACCTATAAATACCACTTAATTCATGGAAAAACGTAAGTATTCATTCCTATTCGACTCCAGACGTACCCTAGCCATCCAGAAGCCTCCATGTTCGTACTCCAAGTTCATAGAACGCTGCTGATCGATTTCTAATTGATTCTTAACGTTAGATTCAATATCTTATTGTTTCTACGTGCGTTCTCACTGATTGGATCACCAATCAAATAGGATTCCGCACTATTTGGTTTGGTTTACACGTTAATCAGTTTGTATTTCGTTTAAATACAAGATCCTAACAAGTGGTATCAGAGCGTTGGCTCTTGATTACGTGTGATTCAATCAATTTTGATACAAAGGGTGTGTTTTTCACTAAAAGCGCAATCTTTTTGTGTAAAAAGTTGTCTTGGACGTCCCCTGCTCATCAAGTTTTGGTTTCTACGGCATAAGGCAATTAGGATTGGTGAAAATTCGGGTTTTGACGGCCAAAACACGTTAAACCTAGAAATTTTCGAAAAACAGCAGTTTCAGTCGCACGATTGACCCAATCGCACGACTGGACTTTATTTGCATCCCCAGACGTACGATTGGACTCAGTCGCATCTTCAGTCGTCCGACTTAGTCTACCGATCGCATTGTTCATACACATCAGTTTCACTCGCACGATTGAACCCGTTGCATAGTTTCATTCGCACGGGTAGCCCATTCGCATCGCTCCATTCGCACCAGTTAACAGATTGTTTAAGAGACTTAAAGTTAATCGAGATGGAGGATCAGTTGTCAGCGTTTACAGCTGGGAAGGACTCACGGATTCAGAACTTACTGCTACTGGAGAGTGAGGTGGGGAACCATAATAAACCCCCGAAGCTTATAACATTAGATGAGTTTCCCCACTAGAAAAAACATTTTGAGATCTACCTCAATGGAGTGGATCCAAATATGTGGGAAGCTATTGAGACGGGATACAGTATGCCGGTAGGAGCCAATGGGGTGAAACTTACTCTAGGAGGAATGACTGATGCACAGAAAGTTAAATATAATGCTGAAAAGAGAGTATATGCATTGCTAACACAGTCTATCCCTAAGGATATTTTTCACCAATTCTCAAAGAATAAATAAGCCAAGAAGTTATGGGATGAGCTGGAGAAAAGATATGACGGGAATGCTTCGTTGAAGGCCACTAAAGCTAAGGAGTTGAAGAAAGAATTTGAGAACTTTTCATCGATGGGAAATGAGAGTTTAGACGATGTCATTGATAGATTCTATCATTTGATGAGCGAGCTGCACACACATGGTGTCACAACTACCATGGAAGATAAAGTGTCAAATTTCGCAGACGGGTTGCCAGAAAGTTGGGCTTCTTTTGTTTCAAATCTGAGACAGAATGGATTGCTATCAAAATTGGACATCAATGATTTCATACTAAAGTTGCGAGAAGAAGCACTAAGGATGAAGTATCAAGCTCAGAAGTCTTCATATACTCAGAATCCAGCTTTGTACAATGCCACTCCTCAAGTTAAGACGTCTAGAGCACCTCTTCAGACTGCCTTTGTGTCAAACTCATTTGGTCCTTCATAAGTCTCTCTTTCAGGAACAGATACGTCAGGGTCTTCTAGTAACCAATATATTGGATCTGAAGCAAATGCTACACGACTGAAGACTGAGTATCTCGGTAACGTGACAGTAGAAGTAGCTCGAGAGCACATGGATCTCTTGGCAGCAGTGGTCCAGTCCTATGATGGACTTGTTGCTGGGAAAATTGAAAACTACCATCTGGAAGATGAGGACTATGAGCAGGTTGATGAGACAGAACTAGAAAGGATGGATATTATGTGGGCCTTAGCAAGTGTTGTACGGAGAGCAAAGAAGTTCTTGAAGAAGACCGGACAAAACTTGGTTGCTACTAAGGACACTACTTTTGGCTTTGACAAGAGCAAGGTGACCTGCTTCAACTGTGGTGAAAAGGGGCACTTCAAAAGAGAATGTGTGAAGCCTAAGAAGACTGGAAATGGGAATCCATTCTCGTCCTTCAATCATCAGGACAAGTCCACATCTAGCAGTTCTACTTCATCAAACAAGGACCCCAAAGCTTTGACTGCAAATGAGGATGAGGGACAGGACTGGAGCTTCCGGTTCGTCTCACCAGGAGAGTCCAATATAGCTAGTGTGAAAGACATTGATAACGATTCTACAAGTGAAGGAGATATAGCAGTAGAGATCGCAATGTCAAATTCTGAAGACACTGATAATGTTGTCAACCAACTGCCTGAGGAAGAAAAGTCTACTTCAACGTCAGAATCACCAGAACTAAAATCAACAACTCTATTCTCATGGCTGATTCTTCTTCTACATCCCAGGTAAGTACCACTGACAAACTGTTTAATAATCATGCTTGCTTAGAATGTAATAAATTTAGAGAAAGCATCGATTCAAAATTTGCTAGGTTATTAGATCATAATAATAGCTTAGTAAAGGACCTGGAACTGTGCACAGAAGCTAATAGAGTCTTGAAACTAACGAGCACAGTTACAAAGAAAAGATAGACCTATTGAATAAACAGCTTAGGGAAATCGAAGTAATTGCTTTTAATCAAGCAAATGACATTAGTTACTATCTGAACTCTCTAGAGGACACTAAGAAACCAAAGGCAGTTTTAGAAGTAGAAGTCAATTCTTTAAAACAGAAACTGCACAGTTAGACAAGCTCATGACACATTGTCCAACACTTAGTAAGAGAGAGGAATAATGGGGAGGGACTGGGATACAAAGTGGTCCCACCACCACCTGAGACCTTTATGAACACCAAATGTAAACCAATTAATAATAACCCCATCAAGGATCACGTGGTGTCCACTCCTCTGGTTAGTGATCCAGATTCCATAAGTCAATCATTTGAATCTGACTCTAAAAAGAAGTTGGCCATTTCAAAGGCAATAGGAAAGATGCCTTGTGTAAACCTAGAAAAAGATTTTGAAAGGGTAAATTAAAGTCAGGGTCAAACAAAGTCAAACCAGAACCCAAAAGGACCATAAAACCTAATCAATCAGGTAAACAAGAGATCAAAGATGTAAAACCAGGAAAAGCAATTAATTTTGTGAAACCAATTCATACCTCTAACCAAGAAGTGTCTCAGTCCAAAAAGAATAAGGTCAACAGTGTGACATCTACATCTCCACCAAAACATAGAAACCATAAAGTTGAAAGCAGGTCCTGCTATAACTGTGGAGAGTATGGTCACATAGCATCTCACTGTCCTTATTACCAGACACCGAGGAAAAAAGTTGAACTTTCTACCTCAACATCTAGCTCTTCTAAGAGGAACTCTGTGATGCCTCCAAAAAGAGCAAATGAACCCAAAGTTCAATCCATCAACCGGTCGTCTGTTTATCACAAACAAGCCTTACACAAATCTAGTTTATGGAAAGAAAAAACCTTCTCAGTGCCTGAAAATAAGGACATACCGAATTCCGATCAATCCTTAACTTCTAAGGGTCAATGGGTTGAATTCATGATGTGTGATGCCTCTGGGAAACCCAAGCCAGTAAAGGCTTGGGTTCCTAACCTAAACTAATGCTTTAAATTGTATGTGCAGGGTGTTCGCTACAGTGCTGAAACCAACACGTGGATTGTAGATAGCGGAGCATCCAGGCACATGACAGGAAACAAGGCTCTTTTATCAAATGTCAAACAAATAAAAGGCGGCCATGTTTCGTTTGCTGGTAACAAAGGAGGTTATATCACAGCTCAAGGAGATGTTGGAAATCAGAAAGTTAAGTTTGATAAAGTGAACTACGTTCAATAACTTCAAAACAACTTAGTTTCTGTTTCCCAAATATGTGACAAAGGATTTAAAGTCATATTCGACAACAAGAAGTGTTACGTCCTAAAGAAAGACTATGTGATTCCGGAGGACCAAGTTCTGATGACAGCTTCAAGATATAAAGACCTTTATGTTTTGGATCTCTCAACAGCTTCTACAACGGATCATGAAGTTCAGTGCTTCCTATCAAAAGCTACTGAGAATGACTCCATTTCCTGGCATAGGAGAATGGGACACATTAATCAACGGAAGATGAATCACTTGATTCAGAAGGATCTAATGAGAGGTGTTAACGTCAAAAATTTCCAACTTCCAGATTTCTGTGTAGCATGCAAGAAAGGCAAACAGACGAAGAAGTCTCATAAGGAAAAGAAAGTTAATTCTATCGAGCTTCCTCTTGAACTTCTTCACATGGATCTGTTTGGTCTAGTCAGTACAAAGAACATTGCAGGTGACTTGTACTGTTATGTGGTTACTGATGACTACTCAAGATTCTCTTGGGTAATGTTTTTGAAGTCCAAGTCAGAAACATTTGAGTCATTCAAGGAATTAGTAACCACACTGGAATCTCTCTACAAGCTGAAGGTGAGACAGGTACGCTCAGACAACGGGACTGAATTCAAGAATCAGTGGATGGAGGCTTACTGCAAGGAAAGGGGAATTGTGCACCAGTTCACCTCTTCTTACACGCCTCAGATGAATGGTGTTGCTGAGAGGAAGAATAGAAGCTTGATAGAGATAGCACAGACAATGCTAACAGACTCGAAACTGTCTATCCAATTCTGGAATGAGGCAGTGGCTAATGCTTGTTATACATTAAATCGAGTCTTGGTAGTCAAGCGCCATGGCAAGACATGTTACGAGTTAGTACAATGACGTAAACCTAATCTGGAGTATCTCGAACCATTTGGCGCGCCGTGCACACTTCTGAAGAAGACTTAAGAAGGAAAATTCAGCGAGAAGGCTGATGAAGGGATCTTCCTAGGATACAACATACCGAACAAGAGAGTCTACTACAACTCAACAGGTTTAGTAGAAGTGTGGTGTAATGTTGATGTTCAGACATATATACCACACCCCCTACTGGAAAAGGACCCGCTTACTTTTTTGACTATGATGGATTCTTCAAGTCCTTCAACATCCTTATCTCTCCTTCTGATGACGAGTTAGCTACACGAATGATGTATGATATCTTGAATACACCATATCTTGATCCAACATCATCGAGCTCACAGGGAGAATCATCTTATCACTCAGGGGGAGCACTAGAAGACAGTGACTCCTCCTCAGAAGATGAAGTTGCAGAGGATGACCAGAACAATCAGGAGAGACAGGTTCCAATTTCTGCAAGTCCACAAACATCTAACAGTGATGCTTCTTCGACTTCAGAACCTCAAACTCCTTCTACCTCAGATGCAGAACCAAATGTTCATAATCTTGGCTCTGAGGTAGTTGTTCCTACCACTCCAGGATCACGTCAAAATGTCTATCATCCCCTAGACAATGTCATTGGGGATGTCAGATCAGGAGTGCAGACCAGAAATCAGCTGTACTCAGTTGATTATGCCTTGGTAATGGAAAAAGGATACATTCACGATGGTGCTTATCGGTGTTTTGTCTCACAGGTTGAGCCAAAATACGTTAGTGAAGCACTGAATGATGAGGCATGGGTGAGGCCATGCAAGAGGAACTTCTTCAATTCAAGAAGTTAGGTGTATGGACACTGGTAGATAGACCTAAAGGTGCTAAGGTCATTGGCACCAAATGGGTCTTGAAATGCAAAAAGGATGACCAAGGTGTCATTATCAGGAACAAAGCTCGACTGGTAGTTCAGGGATTTCGATAAGTCGAGGGGATTGATTATAATGAAGTGTTTGCACCCGTGGCCAGGATGGAAGCCATCCGAATCTTCCTTGCCTATGCATCGTATATGAAGATCAAAATCTATCAATTAGATGTGAAGAGTGCATTCCTTCATGGTGAAATTCGAGAGACAGTTTATGTCAGTCAACCCCAGGGATTTGAAGATCCTTATCATCGAGACAGAGTTTACAAACTTGACAAGGCCTTATATGGGCTTCATCAAGCTTCAAGAGCCTGGTATGAGAAACTCTCGACTCACCTTGTGAAACACGGCTTTCGCAGGGGAGTCATTGACTGCACACTATTTATCAAAGAAAAGGATGGAGACTTACTGCTAGTACAGATCTATGTCGATGACATAATCTTCGGTTCAAAGAACGAAGAGTTATGCAAAGAATTTGAAGCAGTATTAAAGGCAGAGTTCGAGATGAGTGCCATGGGGGAAATGAAATTCTTTCTCGGGTTACAGGTGGATCAGACACCCAAAGGGATTTTTCTACATCAGACCAAGTATGTGGGAGACATTCTTAGTCGGTTTGACATGGAGAATGTTTCTGCAGCTGGGACTCCACTTACTACAAACCATGATATAGCACCTGATGAAAATGGAGATCTGGTAGATGCAACAATGTACTGAGGAATGATTGGATCTCTCATGTACCTTATTGCCTCTAGACCTGATATCATGTATGCTACATGTCTATGTTCTAGATATCAGGCTAAGCCAAAGGTTAACCATCTGATCGGGGTTAAGAGGATATTTCGTTATCTGAAGGGCACACCCACACTTGGGTTGTGGTATCCTCATGATGATGACTTTGAGCTCACGGCGAGTGACTCGGATTACGGGGGCTGCAAGATGAATTACAAGTCTACATCAGCAGGGTGTCAATTCTTTGGGAGGAGATTAGTGACCTGGCAGTGTAAGAAGCAGACCTCGGTTGCGCTGTCAACATGTGAAGCCGAATACGTTGCCGCTGCAAGTTGCTGTTCTCAAATCATTTGGATTCAACAGCAAATGCGGACTATGGTTTAAATTTCTCTCCTACTCCTATTTTTGTTGATAACTCTGCTACAATTGCAGTCACTAAAAATCCAGTACAACATCCTAAGACCAAACACATCGGTATAAAATATCATTTTATACGGGACTGTTTTGAAAAGAATTTAATCAATGTGGTAAAAATAAATACGGATTTTCAACGCGCTGACCTCTATACAAAAGTTTTTGACAAACCACGTTTTCTATATCTGTTAGAGGTCAACGGCGTTAAAAGGAAAAGTGATGTTATTCCTGATAATGATCATGTGTAGTCCGATACAATTTAGTCTATTTTTCGTTATTATTTTTTTTATTTATTCTATTTTGTTTTAAATTAAATTCATGTTATTTCGCTGTCTATTAAAATCCTAAAATATGTAAATCGGTTATGATTTTAGAATTTTAGGGGGAGAATAGGTCAGCCGATAACATTAAAAAGAATAAAATAAAATAAAATAATAATAATAATAATATAATAATAATAATAATAATAATAATAATAATAATAATAATAATAAAAGAAAGAAGGAGAGGCTAGCTGACAGAAGGTAGATCGTATCTGTGATACCGATTCAAATACTTTGGAATATGATAGTACACAGGTACAAACTATTTGGGACTTTAAAATTTAAAATTGAAAAAGCTGCAAAGTTCAAGTATAAGTCTGTGTAGTCTGAGCAACATAAAAGAAAATATGATAGATAAGCTAGCTACTACTACGGTAACACAAAGAAAGTAGACCTAGAGGTTGCTAGACCACAGATGATATGTCGGTAGATTCAACACAATAGATGACTAGACCTTTTTGGTGATTTCAAGATTAAACTAAAATGTTTGACTAGGTGTGGGTAACACCTTATCCCTGGTTAACACAATCAACAAGATTCCAATAAGGGGTGACGAGCAAAATAAACGCCACAAAAGTGTGTGTAAGACCAAAGCATGAGCAAAAGCACATAAAAATGAAAATACAATCAAACTGATGACCGATGTTGTTGGTGAGATCTGTGCAAAAAGAAGAAAAGTTGCTTAAACAAGAAGATAGGTTATGTGCCTCTCTGCTGTGCGGTGGCACTGACCTGAGGATAAACATAACCTATATATTCTAGAACTCATTGTTGTTTGCCGCCTCTCTGTTGTGCGATGGCACTGACCTGAGGATAGGCTTCTCTTTGAATGTTCTAAGAATAGTCTCTTCTTGCATTCTACCCTTAGACCGCTCAAAAGTCTCCTAAGGAATGTTGATTACCACATGAGTGTGGGATCCACAAATTCTTGTTGAAACAAACAAACCTTAAAACGATCACCAAACTATGTTGAAAGTCTATGTATGGATTTAAAGAGGACAAGTATACGGACAATCACTGTGGCTACAATTCTTGAAAGTTCAAATCAGTGTGAGGACCTAATAGTATTAGTTTGATTTCCTAAATTTTCTAAATGACTCTAGATGAATAACAAAGAAAGAGCATAAAAGGTTTTAGCTAACTTGTCCCAAATAATTTGACATGCTTGTATGATTCCAAATTGATTTGGTCCAGGTATGGTCAAACTAAATAGAAGCTGCCTATTCCAGAAACGAATCTAGTAGATTTCTATCTTAGGATTTACCTCTCACAAAAGGTTAAAAACAAGTATAATTTTTTGTACTTTAGTTTAATTTTCTATTTATTTAGTCATTTCAGTTTATTTGTTGTCGGACTACATCATGGAATTCTGTAAGGGATCAATTCACCTAAATGGGTCACGTCTGAGGTGACAAAGTGTTTAAAATGATCACGTCTGAGGTGATCAAAGGTTTTTCAAGTTAAAATGATCATGTCTGAGATGATCAAGTGTTCGTAATGTTAAGTCAACAGTCAAAATGGGTCTAAAAGTCAAATGTTCATGAAGTTAGAAAACTTATAAAGAGTATGACCCATTCGCATGACTGGACCATGAGTATGAACCAGTCAGGCGATTGGACCATACTCATGCAATAAGCAGCCGAATGGAAATGAGTATGAAGCATTTGCCCGAATGGCTTATCAGGCTGACCCATTCGACCGAATGAGAGTGTGCGAATGAGTCAGTCGACCGACTGAGCTTCAGTCGGCCAACTAAATCGACTGAGCCAATCACCCGACTGAGTTTCATTCGCCGAATGAACTGAGCGAATGAGTCCAGTCGGCCGATTGAACTCAGATTCAGTATATAAAGGGCCATAGTCGATCGCATTCTCCTTATCATTCCCAATCGCCCCTATATCGCAATTGTACCGTTACACTGCCCAAATTTCTTTAGACCTCGATTATACACCCTTCTTGATCTTCTGACGTGTGTTTTCATTTATACAGGTATAATAAGATGAAATTTTGTAGAAATCAAAAGAAATGGGCCCTAATTAGGGATTTTTGGTTGAAACAAGAACGAATCGTTGAATGACCTCATAACCTACTGAAACTAAGCAAAATGTTAAAACTAAGTCTAATAGGTCATTAATTAAGAAATTGCGAGTCTAAAGAGCCATTAAACCACGTTAAATTTCATGAATTGGTCAAGATTTGAACCTCAGTCGATTGAACAGTGGGTCATGCAATTGGTCGTCTGGATGAATTTCAATCGCACGATTGAGTCAGCCGAATGGGTCAATCGACCGAATGTATCATGTGAATGATGTCAGTCGGCCGACTGAACCAATCGCAGGCTCAGCCAATCGATTGAACTCAGTCGCATGTTCATTCACCCGAATGAGTCTAGTCGCATGATAGGACAACCGACTGACCACAGTCGCATGATTCATTCGCATGAATGAATCAGAATGAATTCAAACAAGATACTTGGAACTGATTTGTGTTTATGAGTATCTAATGATTACGTGTCTTGTGTTTCAGATTGATGGCTGCTAGATGGTCCATCAACCCTAAGCACAACATATGTGCTCATCTGGATCATACTACTCGGAATGGCGCCGAGTTTACAAAGATCATTGCTTTTCTGAGGAGATCAAGGATCTATAAAGCCATCTCCACCCCATGCACTCCCTATAGGTCTTTACATCAGGCCTTCTGGGAGAATGATTCTGTTGACCGATCACGTGAGCCATATAGCATAAGGAGCTCTATCTGTGGCATGGATATTGAGATTACCGCGGCTGATATTCAGAGAGTACTTGAGTTGGGGGACGATACTGATCACCCCACCAGACTTCACCCACTTATGGTGAGAGGATGTTTCCTGAGGATCAAGTACGCTGGGGACATCAACTCAGGTGTGCTCAACAAGAGCAACCTGTGTCCCCAGTACAAGTACTTAGCACATGTGATTCTGAAGTGCATTGCGTCCAGGAGGGTGGGTTTGATGATCTTTTAGACCAGATTCAGAATGCCTATGTGGCACTAGTACTGAACCACCCGTTTAGTTTCTCGAGCATGATCTTTTCTTATCTTGTGGAGAATCTGGAGGCAAAGGGTAAGGAGGGTTTTTGTATGTACCCCAGATTCTTGCAGCTGATCTTCAATGAGAAGTTGCCATCCCTACCAAAGGAGCGCCACGATGCGGTGGCTTTAGAGATCATGGACGATACGACTCTGGGTCGTATGAGAGTTTACCGGGGTAAGCAGGTAAAGCCCCAGGTAAAGAGACTGATAGGCCATCTGGCTAAGGAGAGTTATGTGGCACCAGGAAGACGTCAGTGGCGTCACATAGAAAGTGACTCAGATGATGAGCATCTACAGCTCCCAGAGCATGACTCTAATGATGATGACAGTGGGGATGCTAGAGATACCTTGCCTACTCAACCAAGGGGCCCCACTACTGATAGTACATCTCAGACATCTGCCCCCACTAGAGATGTAGCAGAGTCTGCTAAGTTCCACCAGGGTTTTGTACCTGGTGAGGAAGAAGAGGAGTCGGATGAGGAGCCGCTTACTCGGACTGTGGGAAGCAAATTCGTTTTGACAGAACAAGGGCTCCGGGCGGTTGGTGAATGCCCAAGTGGATCGGGAGAGACTGCTGCTGACCCTACTTATGCTCCTGATCCGCCAAGCTGTGTTCTAGGGGGAGCATCCACCTCGACAGGATCGAGGAAGAAGATGATGGCTCAGCCCCATGGGATGAAGAAGAAGAAGAGACGGCTCACCTTCATCACCACCACAACACCCACTACCTCTACCATACCACCCACTACCTCAGCCACCACCATAACCACCTCTACAGCCACAACCCCCACCACGACCACCTACACAACAACCACTACCATTCCCACACCCCCTACCACTGTCACCACACCACCCACCACTACATATATCCCATCCACCACCATATCATTCACACCTACATCACCACCACTATCATCTAGACCTAACCCAATATTCACCACTGCCACCACTACTACCACTAGCCACCAATCCGGGCCATCATCACATCCCACCCACCTATATGGAGCACCTCTACCTTCCATTGGGGTAGAGGAACAGCTATCAGCGCTGAACCGTATGGTGATGCGTCTGTTAGAAGCCAATGACGAGAAGACTGCGCAGATTCGTCAGCTGGCAGATCTCACAGCTGCACAGTCCGAGCAAATCTCTCAGCAAGCTCAACTGATTGAGCAGCAGGCACAACAAAATGGCTGCTCAGAGCAAAGAGATTTCCCAACTCCAAGAGCATAGAGTCATATCAGCAAAGAAGATTGAGGAGTTAGAGGATGCTAAAAAGTCTACCATGCTCAAGCTCAAAGGAACTAAAGATGAGCCTCTGAAGATAAAGGAAGGGGATGGTGATGAGGGTGAGGATGATGATGAGGATGAAGATGAAGAGAGTGATGATGATGAAGGGGATGAGGAAGAAAAGACAGAGGACAGGCAGGAGGATGATGATGATGAAGGAGGAGATGCAGCTGCATCTACCTCAGCTCAGGGTCAAGAAAGAAGATCAAAGAGAAATCAAGACCAACGAGCTTCGTCTTCTGCCTCACCAAATGATGATCCAGCAGTTCAAGATAAAAGTAATGATTAGATGATTATGTATTGATAGCTTTTGTACTTGAATCATGTATTAAACTTATGTATTTGATGTTTATATTAAGATTAATGTATTTATGTCTTGATTATTAACTAATGTTTGATGTGTTACATGCTTACAACAAGCAGATCCAAACTTTCAACGGGACGAATTTGATGTTGCTCCCCTTCAACAGATCAAGACTCAATTGACTATGATTCTTGATCTGCAAGGGATCGTCAGGAGATCTGTGAGTTATACCCCTGAAGAAGGGGAAATAATTCAAGATCTTTCAAATGAGCAACTGGCTGAAATGTTCAAGCTAAACCCAGATGAGATCATTAAGGATGCTCCAACTGTTGAGTCTACTAGTGAAGAAGAGCTAAATGACATTGATGAGATAGAGATAGAAGACATCACAGCAGAGCACTATCCTATGGGTGAATCCCTAATTAGTGATACATTTGAGGTATTGGATAAGATGGAGCAGGAGTATGAGAAGATTGAAGAAAAAGCCCAAGCCTCAAACGACGATGTTGATATCAGAAAGGCAGAATGGACTGCTTGTTTCGAAGAAATCCGAGCCCAATGCGCAGCTCCTAAACAAAATGTCTACACCAAACTCTACAGAGTGAAGAAACATCATAAGGTGTCAGGCAGGATTATTGCGTGGGCACATTTCGAGGATCTAAATGTTTATGCAATAAAGAGGGAAAAGGGCATAAGCACTTTAGATTTCCACATGATCTAGAGACTCTACCTGGTTTTGAGCTCAACCAGCTGGCTAAATTGAAGTTACTATATGCTGACCCAAGGAAGATGTCAGGCTGGTTTGAGGCTGCCCTAAAGAAAGAGTACCACACCAGGTGGGTCAACTTCAAACCTCAACAACCTATGAGGTATATCAGACGATCTGAAGTTGACTCCATCACTGGTAAGCCCAAGATAGTGCTGAAGTGGATTCTCCCAAGAACAATGTCTAGAATCCCTCTCAGGGAAATGCCACAGGACTTCACTCCACACTTTAAGTGGTGGTACTATGATTGGAGAACTGGGGAGACAGTCATAGTTCTAAATAAAGAGGGACAAGTGGATACCATCAGGGTGTTTGACCTAATCTGGCTCACTAACTTGTCTGATAATGATGTCTACACATTATACAAGTGGCCACTATTCTATAACCCACAAGATATTGTACAAGCCCTCCAATTCCAAAATGTCATAAGACTCTGCTTTGCGTTCGAGATACATGCAGGAGTCACAAGAGAGGAAAAGTACAAAAAGTATGAAGAGGTGATGCAGAAGGTAAGACATTAGATAGATCTAGTTCCAAGGGGGAGTTTGTTAATACATATATGTACCTAGATCCTGATCTGAATGTAATATGTCTTACACTTATGTAACTATTGGGTACTTAATCAAATACAAAATATTTGGTTGTGTTTATAATGTTTAATATTTCATTAATGAGTTGATATTGAATTGGTTATATAGGTCTGTGATTGTTTGAATTGATACACATAATGTTATACTAATGAATACATTCAAACTTATCAAAATGAAGTTCTCATGCGAATGGCTCATGAGAATGGACCATACGCATGAACAACTTCAGGCGAATGACTCAGTCGCATGACTGAACCAGAAGACTGGATCAGTCATATGATTGTAACATGAGATTGGCTCAGTCGCACGACTGAAAACTCAGTCGTGCGAATGGATCAACCGCATGGCTCAATCGCACGAATGAACCATGCTAATGGTTCAGTCGTACGAATAAGCAATCCTAACCTATAAATACCACTTAATTCGTGGAAAAACGTAAGTATTCATTCCTATTCGACTCCAGACATACCCTAGCCGTCCAAAAGCCTCCAAGTTCGTACTCCAAGTTCATAGAACGCTGCTGATCGATTTCTAATCGATTCTTAATGTTAGATTCAATATCTTATTGTTTCTACGTGCGTTCTCACTGATTGGATCGCCAATCAAATAGGATTCCGCACTATTTGGTTTGGTTTACACGTTAATCAGTGTGTATTTCGTTTAAATACAAGATCCTAACAAAACTTCCAGGTAAAATACTAACACTTTCTCCAAGATCAAGGAATGCCTTATTAATCTTAAAGTCACCGAATTGAATACAAATTAAAGGTGCTCCTGGATCTTGAAGTTTGGGTGGAAGTAGAACCGATAACAAAGAATTAACATTATCTGTAAAATCAAGTTGTTTGGTAATTTTTGTTGCCTTTTCTATGTACATAAATCCTTTCAACATTTTTCATAAGCTAGGAGTTGCTTAATTGCATGCAATAATGGAAGATTGATTTTAAATTGTTTAAAAATTTCCCAAATTTCATCTTGTTGAGTCCCTCGTTTTTTGGAATTGGTTTGGTAGGTTTTTTTTAAAGCAAAAGGATAAGGAATGGGATTATTCTTCATCCTCACTCCTTGTGATGCGATTGTGTTTGATTTTGTTTTTTCCTTATTTGATTCCTGAAAAGTTATTTTTTTGGTTACTTTTGGTGTTTAAGGTTCCACATCACTATCACTTTCCCCATTTTTATTAAGGTCGACCACCACTCCCGATTTAAATGGTAGTGGTGGTATTACTTTGTTGTCATAAGTCTTACCACTTCTCAAGATACTTACCTTGCCAACACGAGAACTTTTTGAACTCGAAGCATGATCTTAAAGATTCTTTGTTGTGTCACTTGGAACCTTCCTCGTTTCTCATCCAGACAACTGTTCCGCTAGTTGTCCTAATTGTATAGCAATAGATTTATTATTCTTCTCTTGTACTTCTTTGAATTTCTTGAACTCTTTCATATCTTTCGCTAAATCCTAAATTGCTGTTAAGATCGCATTATCATTATCTTTGTGAATTAAAGACCCTTGTTGATAAGGACCTCCTTGTTAGTAATTCCCTTGGTTGTAATTGTTCCTTTCATAGCCACCTTGATTGTAATTTTGTTGTCGACCTTGGTACTGATTATTTTCTTGAGTTTGTACCTGAAAAGGAGGATTCAATTTTTAGTAGAATTACCATATCTAAGATTAGGATGATTTCTAAAACCAGGGTGATATGTGTTAGAGTTCATGTCATATGTCCTCCTTTCTCCTTGGCCTTGAACTTGATGTATTTCTTCACTTTTCCCCACATTCAAATAGCAAGTCATTGATGTATGGCCAATGTCATTACACATCTTGCACACATCATACTCATTGGATATATGTGCCATCCCACTTTTTCCGACTTTAAGGCTTGCAATTTCTCATTCCAAAATTGTAATTCTATCCATAGAAACTTGATCATTCTCCATATATGCATTGCACCTCTAGACCTTCTACTTGATTGTGCATGTTTCTTAGATATCACACTCATCCTTTCTAAAATGTTCCAATCATCATCCTCATGATTCAAAGTAAATGTACCCGCACTTGTAGAGTTTACATCTCTTGCATCTTCAGGTGAAAGGCCATCATAGAATGATGATATTAGTTCCCACTTAGCTATTCCATGATTTGGACAAGTTCTAAACATATCTTTGAATAGATGGAGAGCTTCATGGAATTGTTCCCATGACTGTTGTGTAAAACCTCGAATTGCTCGCCTTGCATCACTTGTTCTTTAAGACGTGTAGTATTCATCCATGTAACATACACCATTTTTTTAAATTATAAATCCGAACCCGAACTCATTTTGAATATTCATATGATATAGATTTCTTTATTAAACTTATTTACTCTAGTGAATCACATATATTATAAATGTAAGCAACATAAAAAAATTGTTTTATTTAAAATACTAAATCATTAAAACAATATATAATAATTATATAATTTATAAAGTAAAGTTTTGTAAGTTTATAAAGTATTTATGATTCTAATTTAAAAAGGAATAATTATATTTTTAAAGTTCGTACAAAACTTATAAAGTATATAAGTTATATTTGGGTTATTTTAAATTAAGGTTTTAAAATATTAAGGGTTTAAATTGTAGATTTTAAAATTTAAATTAAAAGGGTTTACATAAAATGTTAAACATGGTAAACATGAGGGACCAATGGTGTGATTTCGCTTAAAAACCCCAACCACCCAAACCCTTCCCGTCGATACCCCTGTTTCGGCCATCTCCGGCCATAGTTCCGGCGGCCTCCTCACATAAAAAATAATCGATTTCAATGTTAATTAACCGCTCCAATACCCTCGGTTGTATTATTCGAACTTAATACCCATTGTAATTTGTTTAATGAACATGTTTAAAACTTTAATCGAAACCGAAACATTGAATTCAAAACCGAAATTTGTTTCAACTCGATCTTAATACCATTAAGCAATTTAATTGATCAAAAACACTCCTTTGGGAGTTTTGAACTTAAGTATATCAACCTGTAACACCCCGAAATTTTATTCAAATGGAAGGAAAAGAAAAGTAAATGGAAGGAATAGAAATTGTGCACAAGTGGAGGGGAAAAAGTGTACAAAGTATAAAATCTTTTACTTTAAGGTTTTAAAGGGGCATGGTTGCCCATTCTTTCTTTTTCACCTTCTTCAAGTGGCTAAAAAGAAGAAGAGAGAAAGAGAGCCCGGTTCTAGAGAGAGAAAAAGGAAGAAGAAGCTGTAAAAGGTAAGTCTTCTCTTCTATAAGCTCGGTTTCAGCTACGTTTCGAGTTCTTGACCGAAGTTCTTGTTGTTTAGAGTTTGTTTTCGGGATTCAAGAGCTGAATTGAAGTGGGTCTTGAACTAGAAGATTGTTGCTCAAAGGCTACTCAAGGTGAGTTTCTAGAACCCCTCTTTTACTGATTTTCAACTGATTTGGGGCTATGATGCATACTAAGTAAACATTTTGAAAGAAACCGTGAGTTTACAGCTTTATGTTCAAAATGATGTATGCATGTATGTATGTTATAGTTTTGATTATGGGGTAGAGATGATGTATAGCATGCTTAGATGGCCTTAGTATGTTAGATCTGTGTTTGGGTATGCTTAGAATGGGAATCGAGTGATGTTGATGGCAAAGAAAAGATTTTAGAATGTTTTGAGGAATATGAACAGTGGTCCATGCGCCCAGAGGTGGTTCATGTGCCCAAGCAGTTGTCCATACATCCAGCATGAGTGGCCAGACGCCTAAGTGGTGGCCATGCTACAAAGGGTGGGCCATGCGCCCAGCATGTTGGCCATGCGTCTAAGTGTTGGCCATGCGCCCAAGTGTTGGCCATGTGCCTAAATAGTGCCCATGCACCCAAGTGATTGAAACGTCTAAGTGTTGGCCATGCGCCTAAATAGTGCCCATGCGCCCAAGTGGTTGAAACGGCCGTGTTGGTGATGCGCCTGAACAGGTGTTATGCGCCTGAACAGGTGTTATACGCCTGAACAGGGCAGAAACGCCCAAAAAATGCCCATGCGCCTAGACTGTTTTACACTTAGAATTTTTATGCTCATGCGCCTGGAAGGTCCCATGTGCCCAAATTTGGACTTAAGGTTTTCTAAGTGGTTTTTAAGGGGTAAAATAGGGGATAGGCCTGGTTATGATGTGATGGCTTATGTTTGATGTGTGTTATGCATGTATGATGTTGCCTGTATGGTGATGGTGTATGTTATGATTATGTATATGTTCCTTATTATGTATGTATGTATTCCCTTGGCCTTGTGTTGAACGTTAATAAATGTAATGAAAGTATTATGTAACGTAAAGTGAAAGATAATGAAAAGAGAAACATAATGAATGAATGCATGCACTAATAAAAGAGAAAGTATAGAAAGGTTTGCAAGCAGTATGTACAGTGGTGCATGGCTCTAAATGCCTTAAGCTCAACCACATGAGGTTCAGCTAATCCTAAAGTGTGCACGCAAGGGTTCCAGTCTTTGTGACTAACCTTCAGTGGTGTTACCCATTTCGGTGGGGGTGTTACCCATTTCGGTGGGGGTGTTACCCACTTCGGTGGGGGTGTTACCCATTTTGGTGGGGGGTGTTACCCATTTTGGTGGGGTGTTACCTATTTCGGTGGGGGTGTTACCCATTTCGATGGGGGTGTTGTTACCCATAATGTTGGGGGTGAAATACATGACGGTTACCTGAGTTACGTATACCTTCGGGGGTGTGGCATAAAGCCAAGCATGGATAGGAGGTGAGCGACTCTAGGTCGTAACAGACTCGACAGAGGTCTTTGTCCATGAGACGAGACAATGAGGTGAGCGACTTTGTGTTGCAATAGACTCGGATAGAGTTCAATCCTTGTGATTGACTCGTATGGGATCTTTGTCACGTATCCCGGTGTTGTGTCAGTCTTCAGACATGAGTCGGGGGTTTGTGAGCAGGCCCCGACACAACATCAGCTTTCAAGCATGAGTCGGGGATATTGCATGAGACAAGATTCGAGTAACAAAGAGTAATGAACGAAAGATAATGTATGAAAGAGTGAAGTATGGAATGAACGTAAATGAATTATCATAATAAAGTACTAAACAGGATCCTTGTCATTCGACCTCAGTAATCGTGGCTGAGTGCCACGAAGAGGGTAAAGTCTCCGGATCTATAAAGAGAAGTGAACGATAATCTAATGTGTTGAATGAACAAGTTAACAAACGTAATGACGAAGATAATAATGATATTATCTGTATGTACGTATGATGCATGATCACGAACGATTGTAAAGTATAGTATGATTTGTAATAAAGAAAAGGACGGTTTTAACGAAAATAAAGTATTTTATTATAAAAACTAGAACTCACTCAGCGTCGCTGACTTTTGTATGCATGATAGTTGGCAGGTATTTGTTGATGCTGAGGAGTTGCAGGCATGGACGCATAAGCTACTGGGAGCATTTTAAGGCTGACATCCGTATTTTGACATGTCTTAGTATTTTGAGATGAAAACAAATGTTGTAAATGAATGAAATAACATGTTTTTAGTTATTAATGAAAGTTTTAAATTCTGTTGCAAAATAAATGTACGTTTTATAATGTTTTATGTGCAATGAATGACCAACTGTGAGGTGCCCGGAAACGGGGCCTTACACAACCATACTGTTAACATGAAGTAATTAGAGTCAAACGATACTCAAAACACCCAAAAGCAAACTCGTAACTCAAAACACCTCTTCTGGACACCTTAAACCAAGATTGAGTGAGGGCTTTTACTTATCATCACCTTTAGCAGCTTCTGTTACCATGAATTTGATTTTAATCATCATTACCTCCTTGAATCAAATCCATCTCGGTCACAACCCATGCTTTCTCTTTTATCACCGAAAATACTTCAAGCCAAGTAAGTTTCATACACCAAAAGTACTCGGTTTCACCTAGGGATCAAAAGCCCTAAATTGGATTCCGTTAACAACTTCGATTTCATGTTCAATTTGATTAAAATCGATTCTAGAGTTCTTGTGAATTGGGGGATTTTGCAATTAATACTTTTAAACACTGTAATATGGTTTTTAACCAGATCAGGTTGTAGCCCAATGGTAACTAACATGGATTATGACCAAGAGGTCCGGGGTTCGAACCAGGCATCCACCATCTTTTGTTTTTAATTAGTTTTTTTTAACATTGTACAATTCAGAAAATTATTATTATATTATAAAATCAAAATAAAAATTATTTCATTAACTAAAACATTTCTAAAATTATTAAATTATTTTAATTACTTTTAAAGAATAACAAAGGTTATAGAAAATATTAGTAAGTCATTTATATGATTTAAATGCTATAAACTTATTATGGTTTTAAATTTAGATTATTTCAAAACATTATAAATCTACATGTTAAATAATTAATTATTCAAATAATTATTTAAATAACTATTTAAATAATTAATTATTCATCTAATCATTTAAACATGTTATATCATAATTAGTTAATAAATTAATTTCATAACTTTTATTTAAATTCTTAAAACTAATAAAACAATATATTTTTCTATTTTTCTTTATTCTTATTTTAAGGTTTTGATATTATAATACATTTATTAAAAATCATTTAAAAGTGTAAAAACTTTATAAATTGATTTAAATAATTTTAAATTATTTTACAAGTCATTTAAATAAGTATTCAATTATCTTTATTAAATTATAATAATTAATTATTAAGTTAATTATTTCTTTTAACATATTATACTTAATCTTTATTAAATCAATAAATTAGATTAATGAATCATTCATCATCGTTCTTAATCTTAATTGATTTGTTCCATCTTTATTTAACCAAATCATTGCCTTATTTTATTTTATTTGACTTAATTATTAAAACCCCAAATTCCAATTGAAACCCTAATTCATATTTAGTCGTTGATTAAGACACTAAATCTTAGGTTGAGTCGTGAAAAAATCATTGGAACCATCTAATTTTCTTATTATTATCTTAATGTGCATCCTACATCTTGTGAGTTTTCCATGTGAGTTCTCCATGCCCCCTTTTTACTTACACTTGGGGTAAAACATATTAACTTTATCAACTTACACTTGTCAACTTTTTATACTTGTAACGCACATGCAATTCATCTTTAATTTTTGTCATGGTTATTTGTATTATTATGAGTGTTATATGAGATACATTATATGTTGACAATCATTAATTATTGCTAGCCTAGTGGCGTCATAGATCTATGGGCCTGACAAGCCTATTTGATGCTAAAGCCAATGTATTGCCGGCTCCTGATGACGTATGACTTGTTCATCATGGGAACCAAGTACACTTAGCTAATCATTATAAACTTGTAATGTTAATCTTGGTCAAGGTTTGATTGTAACTATATGTGTTCTATAAACTTGCATAATTCATAACCATTGACATGAATTGCTACTTCTAAATCTTATATATATATGTTTAACCCATGGAAACTCACCAACTTTTAAAGTTGACCCTTTGTTTTTAATATGTTTTAGGATTGTTATGTAAGGCCCCATTCCCGGGACGCTTACAACTGGATCCTAATCGCACATAAAACATATAATTACATTGCATTTCATAAAGCATTCATTTCAATATAGTAGCTTTTGCAAAATAATACATCGTTAATCAGTTCAAAATACATTGTTGCATTACATCACAAAAGCGTTATATAAATGGATGCCATCCCAAAAGAGCTGAGTAGCCACCTCGTGCCATCCTCATCAATCATTACCTGCCAACAGGAACACATCAAAGTCAGTGTTGCTGAGTGAGTTCTAGTTTTATAAAATAAAACATACTTTTCTTTCGTTAAAACCGTTATTTTCTTTCATGCGATCATACATCATACGTACACATAGATAATAGTTATTATCTTCATCATCCGTTAACTTCCGTTCATTTATTCGTTCCTTCTTTCATTCGTTCGTTCATCATTACATCTTTTTCTTTCGTCATCACCATGAACTTTACCCTTCATTCTCGTGGTACTGGACCTAAGCCTATAAAAGACCTTCATCGGTGGTGCTCGGCACCAAATGGTCACAGTACCTAAGGTAAAGTTCAGGTATACCATTGTCATATGCTATGCCCTTCATTCTTGTGGTACTGGACCTAAGCCTATAAAAGACCTTCAATGGTGGTGCTCGGCACCAAATGTCATAGTACCTAAGGCACGTAACAATGGTTCATACGTATGGTCAATCACAAAGAAAGACCTCGATGTGCATCCTCCCGGGGTAGCGAACCCGCACACCATTGGGCTAACACCTTAATGGCGTGTCCCGACATACAGTGCTTGCAAGACTTTCATTACTTTCATCATTCATTAATGCATGCATTCTTACCTCATGTTCCTCTTTTCATTATCTTCCACTTTACGTTACATAATACTTCATTTCATTCATTAACATTCTACGTAAAGCCATAGGAAAGATAAACATACATCATAATAAGGAACATATCATACACAATCATAACCCGATCACCCACCTGGAACTCAATCGGTTAGTGTCGTTTATCGGCATACGACTTCTGTCTATCTTTGACTGCCTTCATGAAGGCTTTGATCTTCTCAAGCTTCTCAATCGTAACCTCGATTACCTCGAATCGGCTCGGGCCTCTCTTTTCAGCTAAGGGCATTAGCCACCACGTTGGCCTTGCCCGAATGGTAATGGATCTCACAATCATATTCCTATATAAGCTCCAGCCATCGTCTCTGTCTTATGTTCTGATCTTTCCGCTCAAAGAAGTACTTCAAGCTTTTGTGGTCAGTGAATATGGTGCACTTCGTCCCATAGAGATAGTGCCTCCAAATCTTTAGTGCAAAGACCACGGCTGCTAGCTCCAAGTCATAAGTAGGATAATTGACCTCATGAACCTTCAACTGCCGGGATGCATAAGCTATAACCTTCCATCTTTGATTTAACACGCACCCCAACCCCAAGTAGGAAGCATCGGAATATACCACCAGATCTTCGCTTCCATCGGGTAATGACAGAATAGGAGCTTGAGTCAACCTCGCCTTCAATTCCTCGGACGCCTTCTCCTGAGCTTGACCCCATACAAACTTTACATCTTTCCGGGCAACTTGGTTAGTGGAGAAGTGATCTTGGAAAAGCCTTGGATGAATCTTCTGTAGTAGCCCGCCAAACCCAAGAAGCTACGAATCTTAGATGGTGTCTTTGGAGACTTCCATTGCATCACTGCCTCCACCTTAGCCGGTCCACATGATCCCATCCGGATTTACGACATGACCCAAGAACTGAACTTCGCGCAACCAGAACGCGCACTTGGAGAATTTGGCGTATAGCTTCTCCTTTCTCAACGTCTCCAAAACCTCCCGAATGAGGCCGGCATGCTCATTCTCACTCTTCAAATAAATCAGGATATCATCAATAAACACGATCACTGATTTATCCAACATCGGCCGACACACCTGATTCATCAGATCCATAAAAGCAGCTGGCGCATTGGTCAACCCAAAAGACATTACAAGAAACTCGTAGTGACCATAACGTGTGCGAAAAGCTATTTTAGGGACATCCTGCTCCTTCACCTTCAACTGATGGTAACTAGATCAAAGATCTATCCTTGAAAACCAATTGGCATCTTGAAGCTGATCGAACAAATCGTCTATTCTTGGTAAGAGGTATCTGTTCTTCACCGTCTGCTTGTTCAACTCACGGTAGTCAATGCACATCCTCATGCTGCCGTCTTTCTTCTTCACAAACAGGACCGGAGCACCCCAAGGGGAGATACTCGGCCTAATAAACCCCTTGTTGAGAAACTCCTGTAGTTATTCCATCAACTCCTTCATCTCTGTCAGGGCTAATCGATACGGTGCCTTGGCAACAGGTTGGGCACCCGGTATCAGATCAATCTGAAACTCGATCTCTCGATAGGGTGGAACTCCTGATAAATCTTCTGGGAACACGTCCGGAAAGTCACACACAACCGTACATCTGATAGTTGTGGTGTTGGCATATCTACATCCTTTACATAGGTCAAGTAGGCACTACATCCACGCCTCATACACTTTCCCGCCACCGCCATCGATATCACCTTCGGATCGTCGTGACCCAATCCCCATAAATCGTCACCAAACTCTCGTCAGGCGCTGTCAAACGAATCATCTTCTTACGACACATAATGTTCGCCTCGGAGTCCGCCAACCAATCCATCCCAAGAACCAAATCGAAACCACCTAATCTCATTACGAACGATCTAATAGGAAACTTATGACCCTCAAGTTCCACATCATAGTTCTCTATCATCTCCAGAATCCTAGTAGACTTACCTATGGCAGTTTTTACATCGAAGGGCGCATCAACACGTCTACTACTAACAAGTAGCTTAGCACAGAAAGTAGCAGAAACAAAACTTTTACTGGCACCCGAATCCAATAACACAAAATCTAAAGTTTGGTTCACTAGAAACGTACCGACCACGACATCAGGGTCCGTCCTAGCTTCCTCCTGTGTCATAGTGAATACCCTAACGCTCGCCCTTGGCCCTTCACCTCCCGTTTTCTTCGCCCCAGAAATCTCAGCCTTTGGCTTCTTACAATCCCTGCTCATGTGACCCTCTTCACCACAGTTATAGCACCGGACCATACGACAGTCCTTTTCCATGTGCCCCGCCTTCCCATATTTGAAGCATAAGTTCGACCCAAACCTGCACTCCCCACTATGCTCCCTTCCACACTTGCCACACCTCTTCGTCCCCGCACTTGATGTGACCACACGACGGTCGTCCGCTCGTGCCTTCTTATTACCTGTCGAGGCATCACCCCGACCAAACCTCTTCCCCTGCCAGTTTTGATCACCACCGCTTTTCTTGCCACCTTCAATCCCCACCACCGTTCTCTCATCATATAGTCTCCCTGCCAAATCCACCACCGACCTAAACCTGCTCAGCCTGGCAGCGATCACGTGCCTATGAATATCCGCTGGCAAACCCTGAATATACCTCTTGATCTTTCGAGACAGAGGTGTCACCTGATCCGGCACCAGACATGCCATCTCGTTGAATTTGGTGGTATACTGTTGGTGCGTCATCATTCCCACCTCCAGCTACAAGAACTCTCTTTCAACCTTTCCATTTCTCTATGAGGACAGAACTCCTCAATCACCAACTTCTTTAGTTCAAACCATCTCATTCTCCCAATGGTCCTGCTACCCTCGGCTTGGACTATATTTTCCCACCAGCACAAAGCCGAGTCTACAAATGAATGGGTAGCAAACTTCACCTTCTGGTCCTCCCGGCACTCGCTAATACCAGAACAGCCTCCATTTCCCTCACCCACCGGTGAGCAGCAGCAGCAGTGCCGTTTCCATCAAAAGTAGGGGGCTTGCATCTTATAAACGCCCCGTAGTTATAGCCTCGTGCCGCCTTCGGCGCAGGCTCTTCTTCTTCCTCCTCTTCATCATTAGAGAGAACTGTTTCCAGCTCCAGTTGCTCCCGTCCTCCCAAGGACATGTTTCTCTCCTCTCTTTCCCCTTCCCGTACCGCCTTAATCACTTCGGTCACCACATACGGTAAGATCGTCTGCATGACCCGATGAACTTCTTCCACAACAGCCTCCTTTACTAAGGCTCTCAGATTGGCGCTCTCGTCGCCACCCTCCGGATTAAGGGTCTCTGGTTCTTCAGGAACCACCTTTTCCACTCTGGGTCTCCCCCTCTTGGGTCACGGTTCAGCACCGTGACCTCCACCATGATAGGCTTTCGAAGATCTACCACCTGCCATCACACGCATGCTGAAAGATTCAAACACCAACATGGTCATTCAAGGGAACAGCTCAATTTATGTCAAGTATAGTAAGTCCTTAATTACAGTGGCCAGTTGTGATTAGCCACTTACTTTACTCTTCACACCCCGAGCATTACCTATCCTGACTACATCAGTATTTAAATCTACAAACAACACATAACACATCACATGCGCACAAAATACCAGTTAACTTTACGAAAATACCTGATGGCATGCAGCTACTCAGATTGGCATCACTTCCCTTTCCGTCCCATTCTCAGTTTAGGTTTATTTTTAATTTTTACCCATTTCACTTAAAGTTTGGCTCTGATACCAACTTGTAAGACTCTATTCCCGGGACGCTTACAGCTGGTAAATCATTGCACATAAAACATACATTTTCATTTATCTTACATAAATATTGCAGCGGAAACATTCAAAAATGACATCTCATTTCATCATAAAAACTTTTGCAATTTAATACATCATTAATCAGTTAAAAAATACATTGTTGCATTACATCACAAAAGCATTATATAAATGGATGCCATCCCAAAAGAGCTGAGTAGCCGCCCCGTGCCATCCTCAACAATCATTACCTGCCAACTGAAAATACATCAAAGTCAGTGTTGTTGAGTGAGTTCTAGTTTTATAATAAAACATACTTTTTCTTTCGTTAAAACCGTTCATTACATTCATGCATCCATACAACATACGTACACATAGATAATATCATTATTATCTTCATTATTTGTTCTTACATTCATTACATCTTTTCCTTTCATCAACACCATGAACTTTACCCTTCATGCTCATGGTACTAGGCCTAAGCCTATCATAGACCTTCATTCACAGTGCCCAGCACCTCTGGCCACAATACCTAAGATAAAGTTCAGGTATACCATTGTCATGTGCTATGCTCTTCATGCTCATGGTACTGGACCTAAGCCTATCATAGATCTTCATTCACGGTGTCCAGCACCTTTGGTCACAATAACTAAGGCAAGCAACAATGGTTCCATACAAATGGTCAATCACAAAGAAAGACTCCAATGTGCATCCTCCCGGGGTAGTGAACCCGCACACCGTCGGGCTAACACCTTTTAATGGTGTGTCCCGACATACAAGGCTTGCAAGACTTTCTTTACTTTCATCATTCATTAATACATGCATTCTTACTTCATGTTCCTCTTTCATTATCTTTCTCTTTACATTACATACTACTTTCATTTCATTAACATAACACGTAAAGCCACAGGAAAGATAAACATACATCATAATAAGGAACATATCATATACAGTCATGAGCATCATACAGGGCAACATCATACATACATAACATGCATATCATGCAACATCATCATCATCATGCCTAACATGCTCTCTAAGGCCTCAACAGTCATCTTACATGAACTTACGGGAACCTTTACGTCAAAACTTACATCTGCACTTTCCCCTGAAAGTTAGAAGTTAAACTACGCTTTTCCTCGGGTGCAACAGTCCTATTCGGGCATATGGATCCCCTTCAATCGCATGGCCTCCATGCGACTGAACATCATGCGAATGGACCAATACGGATGAACCCAATGCGGATGAACACCTAATCGTGTGAATGAAACTAGTGCGGATGGACTCCATGCGGATGAGTCCCATGCGAATGGACTTAATGCGGATGGAACTAATGCGAATGAGCATTTATGCGACTGGGCTCTCAGTTTTGCGAATGAAACCCAATCATGCGAATGAACCCTCAATCAGCCGTATGGCCTCCATTCGGTCGCCTTGCCCTAGCTGGTGGTATACTGTTGGTGCGTCATCGTTCCCACCTCCAGCTGCAGGAACTCTCTTTCAACCTTTCCATTTCTCTGTGAGGACAGAACTCCTCAATCACCAACTTCTTCAGGTCAAACCATCTCATTCTCCCAATGGCCCTGCTACCCTCGGCTTGGACTATATTGTCCCACCAGCACAAATCCGAGTCTACAAATGAATGGGTAGCAAACTTCACCTTCTGGTCCTCCGGACACTCGCTGATACCAAGAACAACCTCCATTTCCTCACCCACCGGTGAGCAGCAGCAGCAGTGCCGTTTCCATCAAAAGTAGGGGGCTTGCATCTTATAAACGCCCCGTAGTTATAGCCTCGTGCCGCCTCCGGTGCAGGCTCTTCTTCTTCCTCCTTTTCATCATTAGAGAAAACTGTTTCCGGCTCCAGTTGCTCCCGTCCTCCCAAGGACCTGTTTCTCTCCTTTCTTTCCCCTTCCCGTACCGCCTTAATCACTTCGGTCACCACAGACGGTAAGATCGTCTGCATGACCCGATGAACTTCTTCCACAACAGCCTCCTTTACTAAGGCTCTCAGATTGGCGCTCTCGTCGCCACCTCCGGATGAAGGGTCTCTGGTTCTTCAGGAACCACCTTTTCCACTCTGGGTCTCCCCTTCTTGGGTCACGGTTCAGCACCGTGACCTCCACCATGAGAGGCTTTCGAAGATCTACCACCTGCCATCACACGTATGCTGAAAGATTCAAACACCAACATGGTCATTCAAGGGAACAACTCAGTTTATGTCAAGTATAGTAAGTCCCTAATTACAGTGGCCAGTTGTGATTAGCCACTTACTTTACTCTTCACACCCCAAGCATTACCTATCCTGACTACATCAATATTTAAATCTACAAACAACACATAACACATCACATGCGCACAAAATACCAGTTAACTTTACGAAAATACCTGATGGCACGCAGCTACTCAGATTGGCATCCCTTCCCTTTCCGTCCCATTCTCAGTTTAGGTTTATTTTTAATTTTTACCCATTTCACTTAAAGTTTGACTCTGATACCAACTTGTAAGACCCCGTTCCCGGGACGCTTACAGCTGGTAAATCATTGCACATAAAACATACATTTTCATTTATCTTACATAAATATTGCAGCGGAAACATTCAAAAATGACATCTCATTTCATCATAAAAACTTTTGCAAAATAATACATCATTAATTAGTTACAAAATACATTGTTGCATTACATCACAAAAGCATTATATAAATGGATGCCATCCCAAAAGAGCTGAGTAGCCGCCCCGTGCCATACTCAGCAATCATTACCTGCCAACTGGAAATACATCAAAGTCAGTGTTGTTGAGCGAGTTCTAGTTTTATAATAAAACATACTTTTTCTTTCGTTAAAACCGTTCTTACATTCATGCGTCCATACAACATACGTACACATAGATAATATCATTATTATCTTCATTATTTGTTCTTACATTCATTACATCTTTTTCCTTTCATCAACACCATGAACTTTACCCTTCATGCTCATGGTACTAGGCCTAAGCCTATCATAGACCTTCACTCATGGTGCCCAGCACCTCTGGCCACAGTACCTAAGATAAAGTTCAGGTATACCATTGTCATGTGCTATGCCCTTCATGCTCATGGTACTGGACCTAAGCCTATCATAGACCTTCATTCACGGTGTCCAGCACCTTTGGTCACAATAACTAAGGCAAGCAACAATGGTTCCATACAAATGGTCAATCACAAAGAAAGACCCCAATGTGCATCCTCCCGGGGTAGCGAACCCGCACACCGTCGGACTAACACCTTTTAATGGTGTGTCCCGACATACAAGGCTTGCAAGACTTTCTTTACTTTCATCATTCATTAATACATGCATTCTTACTTCATGTTCCTCTTTCATTATCTTTCTCTTTACATTACATACTACTTTCATTTCATTACATAACACGTAAAGCCACAGGAAAGATAAACATACATCATAATAAGGAACATATCATATACAGTCATGAGCATCATACAGGGCAACATCATACATACATAACATGCATAATCATGCAACATCGTCATCATCATGCCCAACATGCTCTCTAAGGCCTCAACAGTCATCTTACATGAACTTACGGGAACCTTTACGTCAAAACTTACATCTGCACTTTCCCCTGAAAGTTAGAAGTTAAACTACGCTTTTCCTCGGGTGCAACAGTCCTATTCGGGCATATGGACCCCCTTCAATCGCATGGCCTCCATGCGACTGAACATCATGCGAATGGACCAATGCGGATGAACACCAATGCGGATGAACACCCAATCGTGTGAATGAAACTAGTGCGGATGGACTCCATGCGGATGAGTCCCATGCGAATGGACCTAATGCGGATGGAACTAATGCGAATGAGCATTATGCGACTGGGCTCTCAGTTTTGCAAATGAAACCCAATCAGGCGAATGAACCCTCAATCGGCCGTATGGCCTCCATTCGGTCGCCTAGCCCTAGCTGGTGCAGAATGTAGTTCATCCCGAACCCAATCTGCCATTTTTGACCCCAAGCTCATCTAAACCCATTCTAAACCCAAATCAACCATCCTAAACCTTAGGAATACACACCCCAACACCATTCAAGCACACACAAGCTCAAAAGCAAGACCCAAACGAAGCATACACATACCCACACATACACAAACATGTCAAACACATACACACTAAAAAACATTTTTTAGATGTGTTCCAGCCCCAAATCATTCAAAAACGTGTAAAAGAGCGGTCCTAGAACTCACACAAACGACCCCAATAAGAAGAGCTTCGATTTGACCCGCTTCTCAACGATTTTGCTCACTCGAACCAACCCGAACCAACTTTTCTCTCCTTTTCTCTTCTTTCTCTCTTCTCCTCTTTTGTTTGCTGAAAATGTGAGTGTGGGGAGAGGGTAATGGCTGCCCTCTCCCTTCAAATATCACCACATACCCAAATTTCTCTTGTTAGCGAGTCTGGTCCCTCGACTTTGGACTTTATTTCTTTTTCTTCCTTCGTCGGCTTCAAAATAAATAAATAACCGGGCGTTACATGTACTGACTTTCGGGGGAAAGTGCAAATGTAAGTTTTGATGTGGAAGATTCCCGTAAGTTCATGTAAGATGATTGTTTTGGTCATAGAGGTTATGTTGGGCATGATGATGATGTTGCATGTTTATGCATGATTTATGTTATATATGTATGATGTTGCCCTGTATGATGATGATGACCGTGTGTGTTATGTTCCTTGTTATGATGTATGTTTATCTTTCTTGTGACTTTACGTTGAATGTTAATGAATGAATGAAAGTATTATGTGACGTAAAGTGAAAGATAATAAAAGAGGAACATGAAGAAGGAATGCATGCATTAATAAATGACAGAAAGAAATGAAAGGCTTGCAAGCAAATATATGGAAGGGACACGCCATTAAAATGTGTTAGCCCAACGGTGTGCAGGTTCGCTACCCCGGGAGGATGCATATTAGGGTCTTTCTTTGTGATCGACCATTTGTATAGAACCTTTACCGCTTACCTCGGTACTACGACACCATGTATAGTTATCTATTTATAGACTTCGGCCCAGTAGCCATATAGTTTGGGGTGTAGCACATGGTATTGGTACGGAAGATATGAAAAGTGAAAGAAAGAACGAATAATGAAGATAATAATGATGTTATCTATGTGTACGTATGATGTATGATCGCATGAAAGTAAAGTACGGTTTTAACGAAAGACAAAGTATGTTTTATTATAAAACTAGAACTCACTCAGCAATGCTGACTTTTATGTGTTTCCAGTTGGCAGGTAATGATTGCTGAGGATAGCACGAGGTGGCTACTCAGCTCTTTTGGATGGCATCCATATTTATAATGCTTTTGTGATGTAATGCAACATGTGTTTTGTAACTTGTTAACAATGTATTATTTTACAAAAGCTTTTATAATGAAATGATATATATATTTTGGTAATTTTGCTGCGATGTTTTATGAAGACAAATGTATTTATATGTTTAAGTGCGATGATCAACCAGCTGTGAGCGTTCGGGAATGGGTCCTTACACAAAGTGTTTAACATCAAACCGTAAATATAACTAACCATCTCGTTGATAAGAACTCTCCACCTGAAAGCAATCACACAAACTTAGGCACACATTGTCTTCATTAAATCATCAATCTTTACTTGATGATGATCAGTGATGATTGTTATGATGTATTGGGAACCTTGGAACACCAAAAAAGATACTTTCAAACCACTTTAATTCGTCTGAAAAAGTTATCATCCGAATTGGAGTTGTTGATTTTTAAATATCTTGAAATTTCACAAAAATAGGGGTTTGTTAGGGAACCGATGTATTAAACGCCCACATGGGCGTATCATACGCCCACCCCTGATCTCAGACGCCCAACTTTCTGAATTTTTTGTCAAATACGCACACAAATACGCCTATCACACGCTGACCGGCGTATGATACGCCCGTACCCGGCGTATCATACGCCTAATTAGGGTTTATGGGACATTTTTGTATCTTTTGTTATTTGCAACTTCACCCCTCGTACTTCCTTCTATTGCTTCTTTTCATCCAGAATATGCATCCTTTAGCTTCAATTCCCTATAAACCAAAACATACAAAACTTAACCTATTCCATGATAATCAATATATTATTTAACGTAATTAGGCTATTAAATATTGGATTATTACCCGCATATCACACCACATAAAAAAAGTTAGATCATAAGATAATATCCTTGAGTACCCTAAGTGGTAACAAACTAACAACACTTGCCCCCAACCACCCTCACAACTCTTTTTTTATTTTAACAAAAAATAAATTCCATTTCTAAAAACAAAAATAGAAATTCAAAGATAAATTTTATTTTAAATAAACAAAAACCATTAAAAAAACCAATATATCTCAAACGTTATTAAAGTTAAAAATAATCTTACCGTTAAGGGTATCCCAATGTTTACAAACGGGAGAGAGCCGAACCAGCTTTTGAAAGTCGTGGAACATAACCAAACAAGAAACCGCTATGGTGACAACGATTTAGTGATGCTCGGCCGAGTAGCCTTAGTGGGTAGCCGCTAAGCTCCCTCACCACCCATATAAGACTTTAAAACAAAATACTAAAATTAAAAGCCGTAGACAAATAATTTTGTATATCTTGTTGCACTATATGGCACATAAAAATCGTTATGTAGGTGATTTTCAATTTGGAGAATAGGCTTTGTCTTGTTATGTAGAGTTGATGAAGTAGAACGTGTGTACGAACGATATGAGCTAATTCCACAGTGTGTGGGACCCAAACACCCCCTGTCGGCTAATAGGAGGCCGTGAACCATATTTATTTGCTCCCTTAAATTCCTTCACCCAATTAAAAAACAATAGTACTTATAGTTATTATTACTACTTAAATTACTATCTAATTTTATTATGACATACTTTTATTTTGTTTCATAAGGATTAACTAATACATTTTTGATTTTAAGTAATAAACATATTTTCAAACGCATTTTATTACCTCTAAACAAAAGAAATATAAGATGATATACCAAGTAATAATAGATTGTATTACAGTATTGATTATGTTTTATATAACAAATAAACAAAATCTCCCTTAACTAGTATGTGAACTAGTAGTTGTTTATTTTAAAATTCATATGATTTCAAGTAAAGCACTAGGGCTTCACATTTTTAAAGTGTGAAGTTTTATTAATTCTTAACTTAAAAAATAATAAGTTAAAAAGTAACCTAGACAATTTATTTTAACCAGAAACCAAATAAATAAACGGAAGTTTAATATCAAACATAAAATTATTTATTTGGTATGTTGTCCACTACACTATTCCACGATAAGATGACACCATTATATTGAAGACACCTAATCAAAATATGGATGGGTAATACGAGTACCCTATCTGATTCTTCTAAAAAATATATTGATATGTCTTTAATTAACAAAAATATATTAAAATAATATAAAACTAATATTCCTGTTTTGTGAGAAACACTTAATATATAACATTCAAGTATATATTTAAATAAAAATAATAATAATAATTGTTAGAAGATATTTGTGTGCCTAAACTATACCTATAGTCCCAAAAGTTTATCTTATAAAAATTAAAAAAAGCAAACTATCCATTATTAATAAATTCTCCCATTATCAACATCTTCCTCCTTCACTCACTCATGTAATCACCCTCTCTGCAACTTCAAAATCAACCCAAATCACTTCCTCTAACTACATGGATTTTGGGGTTTTAGACTACTTGTTGTCGTTAGAAAACAACCAAAATAACCTCATTTCGTGGGGAGATTCGGATCGTAAGACCAAATGGGTCGGATCTGGAGTCGGGTTTTGTACCCAAGATTCCTCTGTTTCCGCCATTGTTGCAGGTGCTCATGAACATAACATCCCCAATTCAATGCTCTTACAACGTCACAGATCTAATGCTGATCAGAATATGCTTAGCTTTTCGTCACAAAACGCACAAAATAGCATCAAATTGCCTTATTATTATAGAGGTACACTTCGTCTTCTTCATCTTTATCCACTCTGTTTTTTCATGTTTGAGAAGATTGAAATGGGGTTCTAAAATCTTTAAATTTTATTCAAGAATCAGGTACAAATGAAATCAATATATGGGTATAACTGTTTGAGTTGTTTTTGTTCTATTTTTGTAAAATAAAAGGGAATTTTGGCTCCATGATTGACTGCAAGGGCCATTATGTTGCAGACAAGCTTCACCATTTTAGTTCATCATCTCTGTTGCATTCATAAGTGATTCAAAGGCTTTATGATCAAATTCAATGTTTAAAATTGCGTATTGATTGAAATTAGTTGCAGGTTATGAAGATGGGGGGCCATTTACACCATCACAGAGGATGGAGTTAGAACATCAAGCTTTGATCTACAAATACATCACCGCAAATGCTTCAATTCCTTCAAATCTCCTCATCCCCATCAGAAAATCACTTCAAACCATTGATTACTCAACAGGAATCTATAAACAAAACACTTGTAATCTCACAATCTCATCACTCTGTTTTTAAATTTCACTTTTCAATTTAGGGTTTCAGAATCTTGATTTTTATTTATTTATGTTGTTGAGCAGTTGGGTGGGGAGGGTTGCATTTGGGCCTATGCAATCTCCCGGGCTCTGACTCAGAGCCCGGGAGGTGCAGAAGAACCGATGGGAAAAAGTGGCGTTGCGCGAAAGACGCAGTGCCCGACCAAAAGTATTGCGAGCGCCACATCAACCGAGGCCGGCACCGTTCAAGAAAGCTTGTGGAAGCTCAAAACTGCCACTCTCTCCGAACCAACACCGCCAAGCTAACTAGCGGCTCCACCATACCCTGTCATACCATACCAGTGTCGTCGTCATCATCCATTCCCCTAAACCATACTCGACTTGGGTTTATTGGTTCTGATTCATTGGCCAATCCATTGCACAAAAGTGATGCAAAAACACATCAAGTTCTTAACACATTCGTTCATTCGAGCCAAGCCGCGATCTCAACAGCTATAGGGCTTTCTTGTTATGGTATGGGGACCGGTAAGCGGGCGAGTCGGGTGCCCGGTGGGCCGTTGGGTGAAGTGTTGCAATGTACAAGCAATGGGGATAGACCCATGGGTGCAAACGACAAAAGAGACTACAATAAATGATGAAAACCCTTAGGGTGTATGACTATATGTTATTAAGTAATGGTACAAAATGTTTGCAATGAATTATGAGTGCAATATTTGGTTGTTGGAAACATGTTTGTTGTTAAGTTGTTATTGACTTATTGGTGTGAATCATTTTATGTTTCATGTCTTCTTTCCTAACATCCTAGGTAACATATAAATTTAATAATATTAATAAAAAATACTAATACTAATAATAATAGTAATACTAATACAAATACTAATAATATACTAATAATAATAATAGTAATAATAATAGTAATAATAATACTAATACTAATAGTAACACCACCACCACCAGCACCACCACCAGCACCACCACCACCACCAGCAGCAGCAGCAGAAGAATATCTTGCCAAAGTGAAAACTTTTGTTCATGATGATTAATGGATTGTGATGATTAGGTATTGTTAATCATGTCTAGATGTTATGAGCTTGAGATGGTATAATTGTAATGAATTCATGAATACATTGAGTGTTTGATAGAGGTTGGAATGTAATCTCCCAAAAGGGAAACTTTATTTGCACAAAGTTTCAAGGATGATAGTTTGAACATGTTTGGGATGTTAGGAATATGTTTGGGATGTTAGGAGCATGTTAGTAAGTTCATGGATGAATTCTAATATGATAGAACATGTTAAATTAGTTGTATGGGATGCTTGGATAATCACGGGTGATGTTTGGACTTTGATGATCATGTATGATGTTGATGTTGATGTTGTTTAGTAGTTAGGACATCATGTTTGGGACTGGAAATTAATTGTTGTGGTGTATGTTGAATGCAATGAACATGGTTAATGAATGTGAATGTGATAATCATACATGCGTGCGAATGAGGCCCCTACTTAGTAGGATTGGCAGGGTTTAGGATGTGAAGTCATGAGTGGATTCACATGGCATGTGGTGCGTTATTTGATCTTTGTATGGCATGTTAGTTATGTTATAACTAGTGGACATGTTAATGTTCTAGATTCGTATGACTTGTATGATACTTGGTTGTATGATGATCTAAGTGATACACCTGGATAATGTAGCATACATATGATCCATTTGAATGTTAACCATGTATGATATGTGTGTATGATTGCTTGAATGGTTTACAACACATAAAGTCACTAACGGGTCAAAGGGTCAACTGGGTCAAACGTGTCTATTTTCTGAAACCTTGAGTCCTTGGTTGTAGTGTACTTAGGGTTTCACATGTTCTCTATTTACACGTACTCATGTACTTATATGATCTAGGTAACCTCTAAAGGTTGTCTGTCCACTCTGTCTGTCAAGTAAAATTTTAAGTATCTATTACGCATATCAGGTGAGTTCATGCCCCATTCTTTACTTAATCTCTTTTGGGGGAGATAGCATACTGGTAAACAATAAGCGCTTTATATATTCAAGTTGTGTATAATATTAATATAGTTTTGATATCATGGAAAAGTCCTCACATCAAACCAGATAGTGCGGAATCCTATTGATTGGTGATCCAATCAGTGAGAACGCACGTAGACACAATAATGTATTGAATCTAACGTCAACAATCGATTAGAAATCGATCTACACGTTCTATGAACTTGGAGTACAAACTTAGAGGCTTCTGGACGGCTAGGGTACGTCTGGAGTCGAAGTGGATTGAATGCTTACGTTTTTCCACGAATTAGGTGGTATTTATAGGTTAGGTTGCTCATTCGGCGACTGAACCATTAGCATGGTTCATTCGTGCGATTGAGCCATGCGGTTGATCCATTCGCACAACTGAGTGTTCAGTCATGCGACTGAGTCAGACGCATGAAGTTGTTCAGGCGTAGGACTATTGAGGTGCATGGACACTCAGTCACATGGCCATTCGGACGCATGACCACTGTTGGGGCGCACGGTCCAGTCGGACGCATGAAAACTTCACTTTATGCATAACGATTCAAAAAAATTCAAACAATCATAACCTATAATCAAGTCAATATGCGTTAAACAACTCATTAATGAATATTAAACATATAGAACAATCCAAAACATTGTATTTCATTAAGTACCAATAATTACATAAGTGTAAGACATATTACATTCAGATCAGGATCTAGGTACATATATGTATCAACAAACTCCCCTTGGACCTAGATCTCTCTATTGTCTAACATCTTTAATGATTTCCTCAAACTTCTTGTACTTAGCTTCTTTGGTGACTTCTGTATTTATCTCAAAAGCAAAACAGAGTCTTATCACTTTCTGGAACTGTAAAGCTTATACAATATCATGTGGGTCGTAGAACAAACGCCACTTGTATAAAGTATAAACATCTTGTGCTAACAAGTTGGTGAGCCACATCGGGTCAAACACCCTTTTGGTTTCCATTGTGCCATTCCTGTTCAAGACTGTTACGGCCTCTCCCGTTCTCCAATCGTAGTACCACCATTTGAAGTGTGGAGTGAAGTCCTGTGGCATCTCATGTAGTGGGATCTTTGACATTGTACGTGGTGGACTCCACTTCAGCACTACTCTAGGTTTGCCAGTTATGGCATCAACCTCAGATCTTTTGATGTACCTTGTTGGTTGTTAGGTTTGAAGTTGACCCATTTGGGTGGTACTCCCTCTTTAGAGCAGCCTGACATCTTACGAGGGTCAGCATATAGCAAGTTTAACTTTGCTAACTGGTTGAGCTCAAAACCTGGAAGATTCTTCAGATCGTGTGGAAATCTTTGAAGTACTCAATTTCCTTCTCACGTTTACCGCGTAAACATTAAGGTCTGCAAAATGTGCCCACGCTATGATCCTACCTGCCACCTTTTGATGTTTCTTGACCTTATACAGTTTGGTGTAGACAGTTGACGTTGTAGCACTGCGTTGGGCTCTGATTTCTTCAAAACATGCTGCCCATTCAGCCTTTTTGATGTTGACTTCGGCGTCTGAGGCTTGGGCCTTCTCTTTATCCTTTTCTGACTCTTGCTCCATTTTATCCAGAGTCTCAAAAGTGTCACTGACAAGAGTTTCTCCTAGATTTGGAATGACATTTCCCTCATTGTCAGTGTACTCTGATAGTGTTGTCCAGTGACATCTTCAATCTCGATCTCATCGACATCTTGAAGCTCATCGTCACTCTCCTTTGCACAGTTGGAGCATCTTTCACAATCTCATCAGGATTGAGTCGGAACATTTCAGCCAGTTGCTCGTCGGTGAGATCATGAATTATTTCTCCTTCTTCAGGAGTGTAATTCACAATCTCCTGACAATCCCCTGCAGATCAAGAATCATTGTGAGTTGAGTCTTGATCTGTTGGAGGGGAGCAACATCATATTCATCTCCTTGAAAATGTGGATCTGCTTGATTTAAAACATGTAACACATCAATCATTAGTCAACAATCAAAGCAGTAAACATCAATAATAACCATAAACATAATTACATTATTATTATACATATTTAGATACACATGATTTAAATAACATAAACAGCTATGCATTACTCTTGTCTTGAATAGCTGGTGTGTCAGTAGGATCAGCAGAAGATGATGGGGCTCCTTGGTCTTGATTTTCTTTGTGCGCCTCTCTTGACCTTGAGCTGATGTAGATGCAACTGCATCTCCTTCATCATCATATCATCATGATCGACATTATCACCTGCATCAGTGTCATCCCCTTGATCATCACAGTCATCATCATCATCATCACTGTCATCATCATCACCATCATCTCCATCTCCTTCTCGGATCTTTAGGGGCTCATCTTTGGATCCCTTCAGTCTCAGCATAAGCTTCTTGTTCTGGGCCTCTAAATCTTGTATCCTCTGTATTAAGGATGTATGCATCTCTCTCAACTCTGTGATCTCTTGGCTCTGGGCCTCTATCCTTTGGGCTTGAGATGCATTAAGTTCCATCAGCTGATTAAGCTGAGAGGCTCGCTGTTCATCCGTCACCAGCAGCTTCAGCACTAACTAGTTAAGGTTAGCCAACTGCTCCTCCAACCCGACATATGGGTAAGAGGATCCAAAAACAGTTAGGACCTGTGAGGAGGTCCCAACTCCATGGCCTGTGGTGGTGGTAGTGGATGTAGAGAAGATTGGGGTTGGTATCGATGTGGATGGCTGTGGATGAGCTGTAGTGGTGGTGGATGGGAAGTGTGTATCTGGTGGAGTAGGTGTGGAAGTGGTGTATGAGCTGGTGGTAGTGGTGGGTGGAATGGTGGTAGTGGATGTAGTGGTAGTGGTGGTAGGTGAATGGTGGTAGCTGTGTGGTGGCTGTGGTGGTGATAAAGGTGATCTGCACTTCTCTTTTCAAGCCATGGGGCTGAGCCATCCTCTTCTTCCTCGATCCAGTCGAGGAGGATGCTCCCCCTAGAGCACGGCCTGGCAGATCGGAGTATAAGTAGGATCATCAGTAGTCTCTCCCAATCTGCCTGGGCGTTCACCAACCGCCCGGAGCCCTCGTTCTGTGGGAACGTCTTTACTTCCCACAGTCCGAGTCAGAGGCTCCTCATCTGACTCCTCCTCTTCCTCACCAGGCATGAAACCTGGTGGAATCCAGCAGTCTCAGCGATATCTCCAGTGGGGGCAGATGCTGGAGATACAATATCAGCAGTGGTCACTTTGTCGAGTGGGCAATGTATCTCTGCATCCCCGCTATCATCGTCATCAGAGTCATGCTCTGGGAGCTGTAGCTGCTCGTCGTCGGAGTCGCTGTGTCTGTGACGCCACTTACGTCTCCCTGGCGCCACATAACTCTCATTGGCCAGATGGCCTATCAGTCTCTTCACCTGGGGCTTTACTTGCTTACCCGGTAGACTCTCATCGACCTAGGGTCGTATCATCCATGATCTCTAAAACCACAGCATCGTGGCTTTCCTTGGAAGTGATGGCAGCTTCTCATTGAAAATCAGCTGCAAGAATCTGGGTACATGCAAAAACCCTCCTTACCCTTTGCCTCCAGATTCTCCACAAGGTAAGAGAAGATCATGCTCGAGAAGCTGAAAGGGTAGTTCAGCACCAGTGCCACATAGGCATTCTGGATCTGGTCTGAAAGATCATCAAACCCATCTCTTCTGGACGATGCACTTCATATGACATGTGCCAAGTACTTGTACTGGGGACACAGGTTGCTTTTATTGAGCACACCTGTTGATGTCCCCAACATACTTAATCCTCAGAAAGCATTCTTTACTGTCAGTGGATGTAGCTTGGTGGGATGATCAGTATCGTCCCCCAGCTCAAGTACTCTTGAATATCGGCAGTAGATCTCGATAGCCATCCCACATAGAGCTTCATATGCTATACACTCTTGTGATCGATCAACAGAAGCATTCTCCAAAATGCCTGGTGTAAAGACCTGTAGGGAGTGCAAGGAGTAGAAATGGCCTTGTGGATCCTTGATCGCCTAAGAAATGCGATGATCTTTGTAAACTCGGCGCCATTCTGAGTAGTATGGTCTAGATGAGCACATATGTTGTGCTTAGGGTTGATTGACCATCTAGCAGCCATAATCTGAACACAAGACACATAGTCATTAGATACTCACATAACACATACCCGTTCTAAGTACTTGATAACATTCATTCTGATTCATTCATGCGAATGAATTTTGCGACTGAGTTCAGTCGGCTATCTATCATGCGGCTGGACTCATTCGGGTGAATGAACATGCAACTTAGTTCATTCGGTTGGTTGAGCCTACGATTGATTCAGTCGGCCGACTGAGCTCATTCGTATGTCACATTCGGCCGATTGAGCTATTCGGCTGGCTCAATCGTGCGATTGAGTTCATCCAGACATCCAGTCGCATGACCCACTGTTCGATCGACTGAGGTTTGAATCTTGACCAATTCATGAAATTAAACATGGTTTAATGGTTCTTTAGACTCGCAATCTCTTAACTAATGACCTATTAACTTAGTTTTAATACTTTACTTAGTTTAGGTTATTAGTCATTTAAAGATTCGGTTCTTGTTTCAATCGCCATTAAATTAGGGCACCATTTCTCTGATTTCTGTGAGATTTCATCTCAAAATACCTGTATGGATGCAAACACACTTCAGAAGATCAAGAAGGAAGTATATTCGAGGTCTAGAGAAATTTGGGCAGAGTAACGGTATGATGTGCGATTTAAGGGCGATTGGAGTGGTGAGAAGAATGCGATCGACTGTGGCCCTTTTTATACTGAATCTGAGTTCAATCGCCGACTGGACTCATTCGCTCAGTTCATTCGGGCGAATGAAGCTCAGTCGGCGATGACTCAGTCGATCACCTTCAGTCGGCGACTGAAGCTCAGTCGGTCGACTGACTCATTCGCACACTCCCATTCGACGAATGGCTCATTGGTTAAGTCATTTGGGTGAATGGTTCATACTCATGTCCATTCGGCTATAAAGGCATGAGTATGATCCATTCGCGGTTTGTCCATACTCATGGTCCAGTCGTGCGAATGGGTCATACTCTTGAAATTTTTCTGACTTTATGACCATTTGACATTTAGAACCTTTTAAACTGTTGATTAACATTATGATCATTTGATCATCTCAGACATGATCATTTTAACTTGAAAACTTTTGATCACCTCAGACGTGATCCTTTTAAACATTGTCACCTCAATGTGACCCATTGTTGTTTGAAAGCACTTGTGGTCACCTCAGACATGACCTTTTAGATGATAAGGTCCCTTATCAACTTCCATGACATAGTCCGATACTAACATACAGAATTTGACAAACTTTGTACAGAAATAAAAGAAATAATACTGAAACTTAACAAACTAAGACATGTTTTTGTGTTTTTGTGAGAGTTAATTCCTAAGATGTAGTTCTAAGGAATAATTATTCTGAGAGAGCAGCCTCAATCATTTAAACCATACATGGATCAATTCAAGTTGGAATCATACAGGATATTCAAATCATTCAGGACAAGTTATTAAAAACAACTTTGATGCTCTTCCTTGTTTTTCATCTGGAGTCATTTAGCAAATTTAGGAAATCATACTAGTACTCTTAGGTCCCACACTGATTTGAACTTTCAAGAATTGTAGCCACAGTGATTGTCAGTATACTTTCCTCTTAAATCCATACACAGACTTTCAACACAGTTTGGTGATCGTTTTAAGGTTTGTTTATTTCAACAAGCATTTGTGGATCCCACACTCATATGGTAATCAACATTCCTCAGGAGATTTATGAGCGGTCTTAGGGTAGTGTTCAAGAAGCGACTATTCATTGAATTTTCAAAGAGAAGCCAATCCTCAGGTCAGTGCCATCGCACAGCAGAGAGGCGGCAAACAACAATGAGTTCTAGAATATATAGGTTATGCTTATCCTCAGGTCAGTGCCCCGCACAGCAGAGAGGCACATAATCTATCTTCTTGTTTGAGCAATTTTTCTTCTTTTAGCACAAATCTCACCAACACCTAGGTTATCAGTTTGATTGTATTTTCATTTTTCATGTGCTTTTGCTCATGCTTTGGTCTTACGCACACTTTTGTGGCGTTTATTTTGCTCGTCACCCCTTATTGGAATCTTGTTGATTGTGTTAACCAGGGATAAGGTGTTACCCACAGCTAGTCAACATTTTAGTTTAATCTTGAGATCACCAAAAAGGTCTAGTCATCTATTGTGTTGAATCTACCGACATATCAACGTGGTCTAGCAACCTCTAGGTCTACTTTCTTTGTGTTACCTTAGTAGTAGCTAGCTTTACTATCATATTTCCTTTTATATTGCTCAGACTACACAGACTTATACTTGAACTTTGCATCTTTTTCAATTTGATTTTTAAAGTCCAAATGGTTTGTACCTGTGTACTATATTTCCACACATTAAATCGGTATCACATACGATCTTATTTATTATCGGCTTGCCTCTCCTTTTCCCTCGTTTTTTTTTTTTATTTTTTATTCTCCCCTAAAATACTAAAACCTCTAAGGATTTGCGTTTTAGGATTTTAATGAGCAAGAAAAGACATTAAGTGTAATTAACGAACTAACATTAACAAAAACAAGAGAATTAAACTTAAATAACACTAAAATTTAAAAATAAAAGAACCTAGACGCGACGCATCGGACTATACAAGGTCATCTTCAGGAATGACCTCATTTTTCTTTTTAACGCTATTGACCTCTAACAGATATAGGAAACGTGGTTTGTCAAAAGCCTTTGTATAGGGTCAGCGCGTTGAAAATCAGTATTTATTTTTATCACATCGATTAAATTCTTTTCAAAAAAATCACGTATAAAGTGATATTTGATTCTGATGTGTTTGGTCTTAGGATGTTGAATCGGGTTCTTAGTGACTGCAATCGCAGCAGAGTTATCAACAAATATAGGAGTGGAAGTGAAATGCAAACCGTAATCCCGCATTTGCTGTTGAATCCATATGATTTGGGAACAGCAGCTTGCAGCAGCAACGTATTCGGCTTCACAGGTTGACAAAGCAACCGAGGTCTGCTTCTTACACTGCCAGGTTACTAATCTTCTCCCAAAGAACTGACACCCTGCTGATGTAGACTTGTAGTTCATCTTGCAGCCGCCGTAATCCGAGTCACTATACGCTGTAAGTTCAAAGTCATCATCATGAGGATACCACAACCCAAGTGTGGGTGTGCCCTTCAGATAACGAAATATCCTTTTGACCCCAATTAGATGATTCACCTTAGGCTTTGCCTGATATCGTGAGCATAAACATGTCGCATACATGATATCTGGTCTTGAGGCAGTGAGATACATGAGAGATCCAATCATCCCTCGGTACATAGTGGCATCTACCAGATCACCATTCTCATCGGGTGCTACATCATGGTTTGTAGCTAGTGGAGTGCCAGCTGTGGAGGCATTCTCCATGTCAAACCGACTGAGAATATCCCTACATACTTGGTCTGATGTAAGAAGATTCCATTTGGTGTCTGATCCACCTGTAACCCGAGAAAGAACTTCATCTCCCCCATGGCACTCATCTCAAACTCCGCCTTCATAACTGCTTCGAATTCTTTGCATAATTCTTGTTCTTTGAACCGATATTATCATCTACATAGATCTGTACTAGCAGTAAGTCTCCATCTTTTCTTTGATAAACAGTGTGCAGTCAATGACTCCCCTGCGAAATCCGTGTTTCACAAGATGAGTTGAAAGTTTCTCATACCAAGCCCTTGGAGCTTGATGAAGCCCGTATAGAGCCTTGTCGAGTTTGTAGACTCTATCCCGATGATATGGATCCTCAAATCCCTCGGGTGACTGACATACACTGTTTCTCTGATCTCACCATGAAGGAATGCACTCTTCACATCAAGTTGATAAACTTTGATTTTCATATAAGATGCATAGGCAAGAAAGATGCGGATGGCTTCCATCCTTGCCACTGGTGCAAATACTTCATTGTAGTCAATACCTTCAACTTGTCGAAAACCCTGAACAACAAGCCGAGCCTTGTTTCTGATGATCATCCCTTGATCATCTTTCTTGCATTTCAAGACCCATTTGGTGCCAATGACTTTAGCACCTTTAGGTCTATCGACTAATGTCCATACACCTAACTTCTTAAAGTGAAGAAGTTCTTCTTGCATGGAACTAACCCAAGCCTCATCATTTAGTGCTTCATTAACATACTTTGGCTCAAACTGAGACACAAAGCAGCGGTATGCACCGTCGTGAAGGTATACTTTTTCCATCATGGAGGCATAATCAGCTGAGTATAGCTGATTTCTAGCCTAAACCCCTGATCTCACATCTCCGATAATATTATCCAATGGATGATAGACGTTTAGACGTGATCCAGGAGTTGTTGGAACAACCACCTCAGAGTCAAGATTATGAGCATTTGGTTCTAGGTCAGAGGCAATAGGAGTCTGAGGTTTGATGATTTTGAAGTATCACTTACCGATGCTGTGAACTTGTGTAGTCGGAACCTGTACATCCTGGTTGATCTGATCATTTTCTTCATTGTCTTCATCAGAGGAAGAATCACTCGCATCAACTGCTCCCTCTGAGTTGGTAGTATCATGACTTGTTGAATCTTGAGATGGTGTGTTCAATACATCGTACATCATCTTGTTTGCCAACTCGTCTTTTGAAGCGGGAACAGGTATGTGGAAGGTCTTGAAGAATCCATCATAGTCGAAGAAGTAGGCATGCCCTTTTCCAGCAGGTGGTGTGATATATCTCTGAACATCAACATTACACCACACCTCTACTTGGCCTGTTGAGTTGTTGTAAACTATCTTTTTTGGTATGTTGTATCCTAGAAAGATCCCTTCATCAACCTTCTCACTGAATTTTCCCTCCTGAGTCTTCTTCAGCAGGGTGCACGGAGCGCCAAACGGCTCGAGATATTCCAAGTTAGGTTTACGTCGCTGTAATAAGTCGTAGCACGTTTTTCCATGCCTTTTACTACCAGAACTCGATTAAGAGTATAACATGCATTTGCCACTGCTTCATTCCAAAATTGGATAGGCAGTATCGAGTCTGCCAGCATTGTCCATGCCGTCTCTATCAAGCTGCGGTTCTTTCGTTCAGCAACACCGTTCATCTGAGGGGTATAAGCTGAGGTAAATTGATGCACAATTCCTTTTCCTTGCAATAGGCCTCCATCCTCTGATTCTTAAACTCGTTCCGTTGTTTGAGCGCACCTGTCGTACCTTCAGCTTGTATAGGGATTCCAGTGTAGTTACCAATTCCTTGAAGGTTTCAAATGTTTCAGATTTGGATTTAAGAAACATTACCCAGAGAACCTTGAGTAGTCATCAGTAACTACATAGCAATACAGGTCACCAGCGATGCTTCTTGTACTGACTGGACCAAACAGATCCATGTGAAGAAGCTCAAGAGGAAGTTCTATAGAATGAACTTTCTTTTCCTTATGAGACTTCTTGTCTGTTTACCCTTTTTGCATGCAACACAGAAATCCGGAGTTGGAAGTTTTTGACATTTACTCCCCTCACAAGATCATTCTGGATCAAGTGATTCATTTTCCTCGGATTTATGTGTCCCATTCTCCTATGCCAGGAGATGGAGTCCTTCTCAGTAGCTTTGGACAAGACCATTGGACTTCACTATCCGTTGTGGATGCCTTTGAGAGATCCAACACATAAAGATCATTATATCTTGAAGCTGACATTTGGATCTGGTCCTCCGAGATCATGTATTCCTTCTTTAGAACGTAACACTTTTGGTTATCGAAAATGACCTTGAATCCTTTATCACAGATTTGAGAGATAGAAAGCAAGTTATTTTGTAATTGTTGGACATAGTTTACCTTATCAAACTTAACCTTCTCATTTCCCACTTCTCCTTGGGCTGTGATATACCCACCTTTGTTTCCAGCAAATGAAACATGCCCTCCTTTAATTTGTCTGACATTTGATAAGAGAGCTCTGTTCCCTGTCATGTGCCTGGATGCTCCGCTATCTACAATCCACGTGTTAGTCTCAGCACTATAGCGAACACCCTGTACATTCAATGAAAACATTAGTTCATGTTAGGAACCCAAGCCTTAACTGGCTTGGGTTTCCCTGAGGCATCACATATCACAAACTCAACCCACTGACCCTTTGAGGTTAAGGATTGATCAGGATTCTGTTTGTTCTTATTTTCAGGCACTGAGGAGGTTTTTTCTTTCCATAATCCAGATTGTGTAAGGCCTGTTTGTGATAAACAGACGACTGGCTGATGGGTTAAACTTTGGGTTCACAATCCCTTTTAGGAGGCGTCACTGAGTTCCTCTTAAAAGATCTAGATGTAGATGCAAAAGTTCAACTTTCTTCCTCGGTGTCTGGTAATAAGGACAGTGAGACGCTATGTGACCATACTCTCCACGATTATAGCAGGATCTGCTTTCAACTTTACGGTTTATTTGTTTTGGTGGAGATTTATTGTCACACGGTCAACCTTATTGTGTTTGGACTGAGACACTACTTTGTTAGATGTATGAGTTGGTTTTACAAAATTAATGTTTTACCTGGTTTTACATCTTTAATCTCTTGTTTCCCTGGACTGTGACATGATGCACATGATTGATTAGATTTTATAGTCTCTTTAGGTTCTTGTTTGACTTTGTTTGACCCTGACTTTAAACTAACTTTTCCAAATTCTTTTTCCAGGTTAACACATGGCATCTTTCCTCTTGCCTTTGAAGTGTCCTCTTTTGGTTTAGAATTTGATTCACTTGATTTACTTATGGAATCTGGATCATTACAAGAGCGTAGACACCACGTGATCCTTGATGGGGTTATTGTTAATTGGTTTACTTTTGGTGTTCATCAAGGTCTCAGGTGGTGGTGGAACCATTTTGTATCCCAGTCCCTCCCCATTATTTCTCTCTCTCACTAAGTGTTGGACAATGTGTGATGAGCTTGTCCAACTATGCAGTTTTTGTTTTAATGAATTGACTTCTACTTCTAAAACTGCTTTTTGCTTCTTAGTGTCCTCAAGAGAGTTCAGATAGTACCTAATGTCATTTTCTTGGTTAAAGGCAACTACCTCAGTTTCCCTAAGCTGTTTATTTAATAGGTCTATCTTTTCCTTGTAACAGTGCTCGTTTTGTTTTAACACTCTATTCGCTTCTGTGCACAGTTCTAGATCCTTTACTAAGCTATCATTATGATCTAATAGCCTCGCAAGCATGATTATTAAATAGCTGGTCAGTAGTACTTACCTGGGATGTTGAAGAAGAATCAGCCATGAGTGCTGACTCGGTTGTCTCTGGTTCTGGTGATTCAGATGATGATGCAGATTTTTCTTCTTCAGGCAGGTAGTTGACCACATTTGCAGTATCTTCAGAATTTGACATCGCGAGCTCTACTGCTATATCTCCTTCACTTGCAGAATCTTCATCAATATCCTCCACACTAGCTATATTGGACTCTCCTGGTGAGACGAACCAAAAGCTCCAGTCCTATACTTCATCCTCATTAGCAGTTAAGGCTTTTGGATACTTACTTGATGAGTCAGAATTACTAGATGTGGCCTTGTCTTGATGATTAAATGACGAGAAGGGATTTCCATTACCTGTCTTCTTTGGTTTTATACACTCCCTCTTGAAGTGTCCCTTCTCACCGCAGTTGAAGCATGTAACCTTTGACTTATCAAACCCAAAGGTTGTGTCTTTTGTTGCAACTAGGTTCTGTCCGGTCTTTTTGACAAACTTTTTAGCTCGTCGGACAACACTTGCCAGAGCCCACATTATGTCCATACGTTCCAACTCCATTTCATCCACCTGCTCATAGTCTTCATCTGCCAGGTGGCAGTTACCTATCTTTCCAGCAATTAATCCATCGTAGGATTGAACCACCACAGCTAAAAGGTCCATATGTTCTCTGGCCACCTCCACAGTTACATTCCCAAGGTTGTCAGTTTTAAGCTTTGCTGCATTAGCTTCAGGTATCATATATTGGGTGCTTGAAGACCCTGACATTTCGGATCCTGAAGTTGAGGGTTGTGCTGGAACTGCTGCGCTTGAGATGAAGGCGGTTTGCAGTGGTGCTCCAGATGTCTTGACTGAAGGAGTAGCATTGTAAAGTGCAGGATTCTGATCGTAGTTTGCATTTTGGGCTTGATACTTCATCCTAAGCTTCTCTTCTCTCAGTTTCAGAATGAAGTCATTTATATCTAACTTTGAGAGCATTCCATTCTATCTGAGATTTGAAACAAACGAAGCCTATTTTTCTGGTAATCCATTAGCAAAGTTGGATACCTTATCTTCTATCAAAGTAACCACTCCATGAGTGTGCATCTCACTCATCAAGTGGTAGAATCTATCGATCACATCATCAAGGCCTTCTTTTCCCATAGAAGAGAAGTTGTCAAACTCCTTCTTCAAGGCTTTTGCCTTGATAGCCTTCAGAGAAGCATTTTCGTCATACCTCTTATCCAACACATCCCAAAGTTTCTTTGCTTGAGTATACTCCGAATATTGATGGAAAATATCCTTCGGAATAGACTGAGTAAGCAAGCGTAGACTTTCTTCTCAATGTTGTGTTTTACCTTCTGTGCATTCGACATGCCACTTAGAGTAAGTTTTACTCCGTCAGCTCCTACTGGCATGCTGTACCCCGACTCTATTGCCTCCCACAAATTTGTATCCACTCCATTTAAGTAGATTTCGAAAAGTTGCTTCCATTGTGGGTAGTCGTCTAACGTGATAAGCTTCGGGGGTTTATTGTGAATCCCCACTTCGTTCTCCAACAGTAGTAGATTCTGAATACGTGTATCTCTACTTGCTATGTATGCTGAAAACTGATCCTCCATTTCACTTAACTTTACTATTTAACAAACTGTTGATGAATGTGAATGAAGGTATGTGATTGGGCTTATTCGGGCGATTGAACAAGTGCGGATGGTTTAATCGTGCGACTAAACAAATGCGGATGAGTCAGTCGTCTGAATAAACTAATGTGGTTCAGCAGTCCGAATGAAAATCTTAGTTGTATGAATGAGGGTACGAATGTGTCCAATCCTACGGTTGAAGAATGCGAAAGAACTCAGTTGTGCGATTGAGCCAATCGTGCGACTGAACTTGCTGAAGTTTGATAATTCGTAGGTTAAACTTGTTTTGGCCGTAAAAACTCGAATTTTACCAAACCCTAATAGCCGTATGCCGGAAAAACTATAGTTTTCAATTAGGAACCATCCAAGACTTCGTTAGACACAAAAAGATTGCGTTTTTGATGCAAAAACACAATTTTGTATCAAAACTATTGAATCAACACGTAATCAAGAGCCAAAGCTCTGATACCACTTGTTAGGATCTGGTATTTGACCAAACACCAACTGATTAACATGTTAACCAAACCAAATAGTGCGGAATCCTATTTGATTGGGGATCCAATAAGTGAGAACGCACGTAGTCACAATAATGTATTGAATCTAACATCAAGAATCGATTAGAAATCGATCTACAGCGTTCTATGAACTTGGAGTACGAACTTAGAGGCTTCTGGACGGCTAGGGTATGTCTGGAGTGGAAGTGGATTGAATGCTTACGTTTTTCCACAAATTAGGTGGTATTTATAGGTTAGGGTTGCTCATTCGGGCGACTGAACCATTAGCATGGTTCATTCGTGCGATTGAGCCATGTGGTTGATCCATTCGCACAACTGAGTGTTCAGTCGTGCGACGGAGTCAGACGCATGAAGTTGTTCAGGCGTATGAACTATTTAGGCGCATGGACACTCAGTCGCATGGCCATTCGGACGCATGACCACTGTTGGGGCGCACGGTCCAGTCAGACGCATGAAAACTTCACTTTACCAAGTTTGAATGTTTTCAATATTATAACATTATGCATAGCGATTCAAACAATCACAAACCTATATAATCAAGTCAATATGCGTTAAACAACTCATTAATGAAATACTAAACATTATAGACACAACCAAACATTTGTATTTCATTAAGTACCCAATAATTACATAAGTGTAAGACATATTGCATTCAGATCAGGATCTAGGTACATATATGTATCAACACTATTGAACATGTCACGACCTGTTAAGTCGTGACAGGAGGCAACAACGTAACACCGTCAACTTCAATTGTGAAATCACTATGGGTTAATATTTATTGTTAATGGACTAGCTATCTGTTACAATGCACTACTTCTATATCTCTATTATTAAACTGCTTATGTTTGAATATCACTCTTGAACTCACCAACCATTGTGTTGACATTTTAGTATGCTATTCTCAGGTTATTATCTTGCTTGCCTTTAGGAGCACTACATGGTTTCACTTGCATTCTAAGATTCGGTCTTCAAGACATCTTTATTGTTTATAATGGTTAATGTTTACTCATTTGGGTTGGCACATGTTTTGCCATAGTATACATTTTTATTTCTTTGGGTTGTTTTACAAAACGCTTCCGCACAGTTTCAAGTTATACTTTGGTTGATTTTATTTTAATTGTGGCATATAGAGTCGTTCTAAGTAACTATTGACTGTGATCCTCGTTTGTTCACACGCCTCGCGGTAAGACTCCGCACGTAGATTTTGAGGGTGTGACAGATTGGTATCAGAGCCATTGGTTATAGGGAACTAGGTTACATAGACACTAGACTATAACTGCACACAGTTAGTTAGTTACCTGCGCCTTAATCTCATCTACTGTATACTCATTGGCATACACGTCACACTCTCTGCAGCATGGCATCATCATCGGGAGCTCCGGGTAAGCGACCTGAATCACATTCACGATCTGAATCCCCACCTCCCGCACCTTTACTTGACAATGGACTCGATTGGCCCCGCCTAGCTTATCCTTGAATGGAGATTGACTGGGATCAACCTCTTGCACTGATGGAGCGTGACCCTCCACGAGACTGGAGTTTCTATCCCAGATTCATTGATCATATTATGCAGAGGGAGCGCGTACCTGTCCCGAGGCCCAGGACTAGGAACAATGCCGATCAACCAATGCCTTCACTCCGACAGACGGTGTAGTCCAACGAGCAACTGATTGTTGCACTGGTGGCTGCACTTGACACTGAACAGCATCGAGTCAGGCGGCTCACTGGTGATGTTTGTACACTGCAGCATGAGGTGTACAAACTAAGACATCAAATGGATGAACTCGAGGAGCAACACGGAAGACCCTAAAGGGGTGTCACCACATGGAAGATGGTCTCATAGCACTCAGAGGGCGCGTGACTGCTCGTGAACAGCGGGACGCCATAGCCGATAATAGAATTGCTATCTTAGAAGCCCAATTGGCAGCGCTTCAGATTGCTATAGCTCTTGCCCCTGCAGCAAACCTTGAGGATGAGGATTCCGAGAGGAACCCTAGGAGGAGGAACCGGAGGAGATGGAGGATGACAGTGATGGGTCAGATGTTGTCAATTGACTTTCTTTATATGACTTAGACTACGTAGTGTTTTTCTTTATGGAAACCTATGTGGGAAGGGTTGTTTCCCCACACAAACGACAAACTTAATTTTGACATTGATAATACATTGTGACTCATATACAATTTATTTACTTTGGTTATCATTTTTGTTATGAATGTTGTGGTTGTGATGATTCATTATTTCTTTTATTTACTATTTACTGTACTTCAATGAGATAAATGTGTTTGATGTTACTCATTATTGTATTTGTGAATGTAAAGTGAAAAGAATGGACACCTGTGGACGTGGACGTGGACGTGGCTGTGGACGCGGACATGGACGTGGCACTGGAGAACAGGGCGGTGGTGCTATTAACATGACCCCCGCAGAATTAGCTGTTCTAATTAATAAGCATGTTCAGGTGGCAGTGGCTGCTGCCCAGACGGGTCAGCCAGCATGTAAACAATGATAGAAAGTTAAATTTGATATCCTGCATAACCGTATGGTATGTCTGATCAATGTGTGTTGTGTTAAAACAGGACCACCGGTGTGTACCTACAAGTCCTTTATGGACTGTAACCACACACCTACAACGGTACTGAGGGTGCTGTAGGGCTTGTACGATGGTTTGAGAAGACTGAGTCTGTCTTCTCCAAATGCAACTGTCCACCTGCTGATCAAGTGAAATATGCCACCGGGACTCTAGAAGGTGTTGCTCTGTCTTGGTGGAACGCGCAAGTCCAGATGTTAGGACAAGCGATGGCAAATGGACTTCCTTGGGCTGAATTTAAAGTGATGATGACTGAGGAGTACTGTCCTCGTAATGAGGTACAAAAGCTGGAGATGTTGTTCTAGCAACTTAAAATGCAGGGCTCAGAAATCGAGGCCTACACCACCAGAACCCATGAACTAGCAACCCTATGCCTGGAATGGTGATTGAAGTGCACAAGAGGGTTGAGCATTACATACGGGGATTAGTACCCGAAATTCAAAGTATGGTAACTGCTTCCAACCCAACCACAATTCAGCAAGCCATCCAGTTAGCTCATAAGCTAACTGACCAAGCAGTGGAGCAAGGACGACTACCCAAGCGGGGCGCTGTAGCGAGCATGCCGGACAACAAGAGGAAGTGGGATAGTGCCAACAACACCAAATCATCATCATCTTCTAGCGGTCAACCCCAACCTCAACAACAACAACAACCAGTTCAGTAACAACGGAGGTTCGACAATAACCATAACTTCAACCAAACGGCTGCAAATAATCAAGGACCCAGAGGTTATGGTGGTAGACATCCGAAGTGCACTCGGTGTAATTACCATCATGTGGGAAGGTTTGATAACTTCAAGTGTCAACGTTGTGGTAAAATTAGACATGCTGCTAAGGATTGTCGTGGTGAGCTGGTAAGAAGGTCACAACAACCTCAGGACTCTCAAAGGTTGTTTTGAATGTGGGAAAGAAGGGCATTACAAGCGAAACTACCCACAACTAAGGAGAAATGGTAATGGCAACAACAACAACAACAACAAGAACAACGGTAATAACAACAACGGTGGCAATGGTACTGGTAATGGCGGCAACAAAGATGGAGCCAAAGGGAGAGCCTTCGTCATTGGCTCAGGTGAGGCTCTAAATGATCCCACAACTGCTACTGGTAGGTTCTCTGTTAATGGTTGTTTTGCTACGGTACTATTCAATACTGGAGCCGATAGGAGTTTCGTGTCTTTAAAGTTCTATAGTCTTTTAAGTGATATACCCTCTGCTTTAGAATCTAAATACACCATAGAATTAGCCGACGACAAACAAATCCATGTAACGCATATCCTTAAAGACTGTAAGATAGAACTTGCTGGTCATACTTTCGCTATAGATCTTATGCTTGTTATGCTGGGGAGTTTTGATGTTGTGATAGGCATGGATTGGCTCTCTAGCAAGCAAGTGGAAGTCTTATGTCATGAGAAGATCATACGAATTCTTGTTGGTGACAAAATCCTTACAGTCAGAGGTGATAGGATTGGTGCTGTGATAGGCATCATCTCATACATGAAAGCCCAAAGTTATTACGAAAGGGTCGTGTGGCTATTCTAGCACTCGTAACCGATAAGCAAGCGGAAGAAAGGAGATGGAGGATATTCCCATAGTGGCGACTTTCCAGAGGTGTTTCTAGAGGATCTTCCTGGATTACCACCTCACCGCCAAATGGAATTCCAGATCGAGTTGACTCCCAGCGCAGCCCCGATTGCTAGGGCACCTTATCGATTAGCACCGAACGAACTACAAGAGTTGTCATCATAACTTCAGGAGCTTTTAGATAGGGCTTTATTCGACCTAGCACATCACCTTGGGGAGCTCCTGTTCTTTTTGTTAAGAAGAAGGATAGCACATTCCGGATGTGCATCGATTATAGAGAGTTAAACAAACTAACAGTCAAGAACCGATACCCTTTACCTTGTATCAACGACTTGTTTGATCAGTTTCAGGGATCAAGCTATTATTCAAAGATTGAATTAAGATCAGGTTATCATCAACTTAGAGTTCGAGAAGAAGACATTCCCAAGACTGCGTTTCGTACTCGTTATGGTCATTATGAGTTCTTGGTCATGCCTTTTGGGTTGACTAATGCACCTGCTGTGTTCATGGACCTCATGAACCGTGTGTGCAAACCCTATCTCGATCAGTTCATCATTGTGTTTATCGATGAGATACTGATATATTCTAGGACCAAGGCGGATCATGAAGAGCACTTACGAATGATCTTAGAACTATTGAAAAATGAGCAGCTGTATGCCAAATTCTCAAGTGTGACTTTTGGATATGAGAAGTGCAATTTCTAGGTCATATTGTTAATGAGAAAGGGATACATGTGCATCCTGCCAAAACTGAGGCGATAAAGAATTAGACTACACCAAAACGCCGAGTGAGATAAGACAATTTCTGGGATTAGCAGGATATTACCGACGATTCATAGAAGGATTTTCTAAGATCGCACAACCTCTCACGGCCTTGACTCACAAAGGAACGACATACAAATAGAGTGAGAACCAAGAATTATCTTTTCAATTGTTAAAATAAAAACTCCGTACTGCCCCGATATTAGCACTGCCAGAGGGAACGGATGATTTCGTGGTGTATTGCGATGCATCCATTCAAGGATTGGGTTGTGTCTTGATTCAATGAGAAAAGGTGATAGCCTACGCCTCGAGACAACTAAAGGTTCATGAGAAGAACTATACCACTCATGACTTAGAATTAGGTGCTGTGGTTTTTGCCTTAAAGATCTGGAGACATTACTTGTACGGTACCAAGTGCACTATCTACATCGATCATAAGAGTCTTCAACATATCTTCGAGCAAAAGGAGTTGAATATGAGGCAACGACGTTGGGTGGAACTACTAAACGACTATGATTGCGCTATTAAGTACCATCCTGGAAAGGTGAACGTAGTTGCAGATGCCTTAAGCTGGAAGGAAACAGCCAAACCCAGACGGGTGCGAGCTTTACATCTTACTATCAGTACCCAATTGCCCGAACAAGTTAAGGAGGCACAAATAGAAGCCTTAAAAGCAGAAAATGTTGGTCTTGAGTCGTTAAGGGGAATGGATAAACAACTAATGGTGAAAGAGGATGTAATTCGGTATTTCATGGATAGACTTTGGGTGCCTGCCTATGGAAATCTAAGAGATTTAGTAATGAGTGAGGCACACAAATCTAAGTATTCTATACATCCTGAATCTGACCAGATGTATCATGACCTAAAGGCGCACTATTGGTGGCCTAACATAAAAGCAGATGTAGCTAAGTATGTGAGCAAGTGTTTGACCTGCTCGAAAGTAAAAGTGGAATATCAAAAAAACCATCTGGACTGTTACAACAACCTGAGATACCAATGTGGAAATGGGAACAAATATCCATGGATTTTATTACTAAGTTACCGCGGACTAATACTGGTTGTGACACGATATGGGTTATTGTGGATCGATTGACAAAGTCTGCTCACTTCCTTGCAATTAAGGAAACGGATAAGATGGAGAAATTAACTCGACTGTACCTTAAAGAGATCGTTTCGAGACACGGTGTGCCGATCTCAATTATTTCCGACCGTGATGCTCGTTTCACGTCACATTTCTGGCAATCATAGCAAAAATCTTTGGGTACACAATTGGATATGAGTACTACATATCACCCACAGACGGATGGCCAGAGTGAGCGTACCATACAGACGTTGGAGGATATGCTACGCGCTTATGTGATTGACTTCGGGAATAACTGGGAAATTCACCTGCCATTGGTGGAGTTTTCTTATAACAACAGTTATCATACTAGCATACAAGCAGCACCTTTCGAGGCGTTGTATGGGAGAAAATGTAGATCACCGGTTTGTTGGGCAGAAATTGGTGATGGTCAGCTAACAGGTCCCAAGTTTATTCATGAGACAACCGAGAAGATTGTGCAGATACGAAACTGTATGGCTGCAGCACAAGACAGACAAATGAGTTATGCTGATAAGAGACGGAAACCTTTAGAGTTTCAGTTGGTGAGAAGGTTTTGCTGAAAGTCTCACCATGGAAAGGCGTAGTTTGGTTTGGCAAGAGAGGGAAGCTAAATCCGAGGTACGTTGGACCATTTGAAATAATGGAAAGAGTAGGTCCAGTGGCCTATCACTAGCCCTACCTGATTCGCTAAGTGGAATCCATGATGTATTTCACGCGTCGAACCTAAAGAAGTGCCTAACTGATGCCTAACTGATGAAACAATGGTCGTACCACTAGAAGAAGTTCAAGTGGATAAACAATTGTGTTTTATTGAAGAACCAGTCGAGGTGATGGACCGTGAGGTGAAAACACTTAAGCAAAGCAAGATACCAATTGTCAAAATCCGTTGGAATTCGCGACGTGGACCGGAATTCACATGGGAACGAGAAGATCAAATGAAGCTTAAGTACCCTCAACTATTCGAAAAGACGATGCCAGCAGACGAAGGTATTGATTTTAAATTTTGGGACGAAATTTCTTTCAACATGGGGATGATGTGACAACTCATCCAAAACTCACTTGATTTTGATTTCTGTGTGCCAATGCAGTAGACCAGTGATGGAACACTCTCACCATGTAACACAATTTTCGGGACGAAAATTCTTTCAACATGGGGATAATGTGACATCCGGTAATTTTCCGTTACCAAACTCAGTTAGTTCCGTTGAGTCTTGCATACATGTGTCATAAGCACACACTAGTTGTCGTTTAACGTTGGTGACCTATAATAATTATCAATGTTAAATTAATGATAATCTAATGATAATGTGATTATGGTATTATGTTTATGTGTTTGCATGTAATGAATGTTCGTTGTGAAAATTAATCGCGTAACGTGGAAACGTGCCTATTAATTCGTATGTCTTGTGTTTTTATAAAGATAAAATATATAATGATTATCATTAGTTTATATCTTTTAATTATTAAGTTAAAAACACTTTACAAAGACTTTAAAAGCTTAAATTTTATAAAATACAAATTACAAGGGTTTAAATGGTAATTATGCAAAATTAAAATAAATAAAACAACCCAAACCCTAATCCCTCACACCTTCGGCCGTGAGCTCATCTCCCACTCCCCTCCCTTTACGAATTCGACCATGAAAAAGCAATTGGCTGCGATTTTGATTTGGTTTCAAGTCATACAACAAGTTAACAACATCAAATCGTGTTCCTTTGCAAGAATTAAGGTTAGTTTTGGTGTTTTTTGTGGATTTCTGTTATGGCCGAACCCTAATTCATGAATGGGTGTTCATGGTGTTGAAATTGTTGTTGTTTGATGATGTTAGTATGCTAGTTAGATAGTATACATGTTGTTTAACGTTGATTATGCATGAATGATACGTTTCTAATGGATTGATCATGAACTTTGATTCTAGACAAACCCAAATTCAAAATTGATGTGGTTATGTGAGATTAATGATTGTTTGATGAATGTATGATGGTTACTAGGTTGTATGAATGCTAGATTACATTGATCTTTCAAGAAATTGATGAATTGAAGGTTGTGTTCATAGGTTACTATTAATAGTAACTTTATTTTCATGACATGATGATTTGATGATGGATTGATGTTGTTGATGTGTTTAGAATGATGTTAAGGTGTTAGATTGTTGATATGAATGCTAGAAACCTTGGAATGAAAGTTGTAGTTCATGGTTTGCCAAAAGTAGAAACTTTTGTTCATGATGATTGATGAATTATGATGATTGGGTATTATTGATGATGCTTAGATGTTGATATGAACTTGAATTGGTGTATTATTATAAATTCATGAATACATTGGGTGTTTGATAGATTTTGGAATGTACTTTTCGAAAAGGGAAACTTTATTTGCACAAAGTTTGAAAGATGATAGTTTGAACATGTTTGGGATATTAGGAGCATGTTAGTATGTTCATGGATGATTTCTAATGTGGTAGAATATGTTAATTTAGTTGTATGGACTTTGATGATCATGTATGATGTTAATGTTGATTAGTAGTTAAGACATCATGTTTGGGACTGGAAATTAATTATTGTGGTGTATGTTGAATGCAATGAACATGGTTAATGAATATGATTGTGATCATCATACACGCGTGCGAATCTGAGGCCCCTACTTAGTAGGATTGGCAGGGTTTAGAATGTGAAGTCGTGAGTGGCTTCACATGGCATGTAGTGCGTGATTTGATCTTTGTATGGCGTGATAGTTATGTTATAACTAGTAGGCATGTGATGTTTTAGATTCGCATGATTTGTATGATATTCGGTTGTATGATGATTTAGGTAATGCACCTGGGTAATGTAGCATACATGTGATCCATTTGAATGTTAACCATGTATGGTGTATGTGTATTGTGACATCCGTCACCTTAAGGTCCATCAAACAACATAGTTAACCATCGAATTATTCTTATTTATTCTTCCTCTTCTTCATGAACTCCTGTTATAGAAATCATGTTTGCTTTATTACCCTTGTGCCTCTACTTCCTTCGTGAACGTGTGCTAAACCTAAACCTTTTATAAATTTCATCACCACTATCACCACATATATCATTTTTAATTATAACCATCGTCATTAATAAAACCATTTTAAGTCATCAATTACCATTAAACACACTTTTAACATTAAAATAACAAGCACTTTTAAAGTCGTTTTCAACCGAAACAAACTTTGGGAACTCGGGGGCTAAGGGCGGGGACTAAAATTGACATTTTGCAGACTTGGGATGGGTATAAAAATCCCATTCCCAGCCACATTCTTCATCTTCTTCACTTCTCCATTTTCTTCTTCACCACCTATCTTCTTCACTTTTGCATAAAAAACGCTTTATTTGGTCTCGTTTTCGTCGTCTAGACGTCATCTACAACCTAGTCTACTCCATCTTTGTAGGTAGATGACCTTGGTTGTCCATTTCTTGCTCATTTTACTGCTACCCATTTCTAGGGTTTGGGTGTTCGGGTTAACCCGAACACAAGAGGTCGTGTGGGTGTGTGTGTTGACTTTCTGAGTGTGCTTCTTGTTTGTGTGTGTTTGTTGTGTGATTTTGGAAGTCCTTGTTGCATAGAACCCATGCTCGGGGTAGCCGAAGGCTGCTCTGCACTTCAGTAGTCGCAAACCTACAGTTCAGGCGACTGGGTCTGTCATGCGACTGAGCCGTGCGACTAGGTGAGTCGTGCGACTAAGTCATGCGACTGTGTCATTCGGGCGACTGAGTCGTGGGACTGGGAATGTCATGCGATTGAATCGTGCGATCGAATGTTGCGTGTGATTGAGTCAATGCGGATGAATGTGGTGTGTGATAGAGTCAATGCGGATGAATGCGGTGTGCGATTGAGTCCTACGACCGAATGAATGCATGCGACTGTGCGTGTATCGCACGACTGAGGGCCAATCGTACGAATGAAGGTTCACTCGTATGATTGAAGCTGATTCGTACGAATAAAGGTTGATTCGTTCGTATGGAGGTTAAGTCGTGCGATTGGGTGTTGTGTGGTACGACTGAATGCCAGTCGTACGAATGAAGGTTCAATCGTGCCAATGAAGCTGATTTGTATGATTGATGGTTGATTCGTACGAATGGAATGATGAGTTAAACGTCTGGTCCTGTTGTGTGACTGATGATGCGTGTATGTGTGAATTCCCTTCCTGAATGTCTCGTGATGATGAGGCAACATCAGTAAAAGTGTCATTGCTTGACCACAAAGATTAAAGTCAAATCTATCAACAAGTGCGTACTATTTAAATTTAAATCAACCTAACTTTTTACAATTATCGACAATCCATTTAGGACTACAAATATTTAACAAGTACTATCTTTTATAACAATAGGATCTTCATACGGATGTCATTATCAATGACGACTACTCTTAATACTTGGATCTATATAAGGTCTGATACGTGTGTCCGCTTGTGTGTGTGTTACCCACGACCGAACCGATACAACCCGAACTGACCAAACATTACTACTGCTTTATACATATCATTTATGCTAAACAATAACTGTCAATAGGTGTTTGACTCTTCATTGAATTCAACCGTTGGGAACTTGATCCTTCATACTTACCACTTAACATGTGAGTTTTGTGGACCCTTTTTATGCTTATACAACCTTTCAATCATTTACAAACTTGGGGGAAAAGTATGCTCACCCACTTTTCATGCTATACATCATACATACAATTTACATACTTGGAATTAACGTGCTACTGTTTTGTGAGTACTTATCTGATACATGCTTGAGTCTGCTTTGTGGTTCTTTCTTACAACCATTTAATTCCACTGTGAGAACCGACGGATAGGTATTGGTAGTACTACTTGGGTTGACACCCCCACCCTCGTGTTGGTATACTAGTTAGTACCAACAAGTGCCAGGAACGGCCTTGGGTGAATATAGTCCGACAAGATTCTTTGTGTATGTCATTAGGTTTGGTTGTAAAGCTCTTGTCATGTGATTTTGCTTACTTATAACTGTATGCATGGTATTCTTCAACAACTTTATACAACATCAATACTTATTGACATTTAAACCTGCGAGCTCACCAACAATTTTGTTGACCATTTTGAGCATATCTTTTCAGGTGATCATGCTAGCTGAAGATCTAGGTGTGCTGCCTTAGTGGAGACCCTAGGATGCATTTTCGGGCTAAACTTGTCATTTTGAAAACATTTGATGCAGTCTGTTTTAATCAACAATTACTCTTTTGTTACTTGTTCCCAGGTTGTGGGAAAAATGCATTACAATGTTGATTTCCGTATTTGTGTGATCATTTGGTTGCGTATGCTTATGGCTATGTTGTCGTGAATATTGACTATACACGACACAAGTCCCCTTGTTATCGGGTGTCGTCATGACATGCTTGTTATCATTTATTATATTTCATCTCTATCGCTTACCATGTGTTATGACGATTCCCGTCTCGTTACATCCTCGTGTTTCCGTTCTTAGCGGGGCTGTGACATGTATGATTGCTTAAATGGTTTACAACACATAATTTTACCAACGGGTCAAATGGGTCAATTGAGTCAAACGTGTTTGTTTCCTGAAACCTTGAGTCTTTGGTTGTAGTGTGCTTAGGGTTCTACATGTTCTCTGTTTACACGTACTCATGTACTTATATGATCTAGGTAACCTCTGAAGGTTGTTTGTCCACTCTTTCTTTCAAGTAAACCCTAAGTATTCATTTCGCATATCAGGTGAGTTCATACCCCACTCTTACTTAATCTCTTTTGGGGGAGATAGCACACTGGTAATTTACAAACGCTTTATATGTATTTAAGTTGTGTATAATATTAATATAGTGTTGCTTACTTTGGAAAAGTCCTCACACTTTCGAATTGTTAATATTGAATAGCGGGGAAACTTGGGTAGTACTACTAGGTCTGACGAGCCCCACCTTTGTGACTCAAGGTCAACCGGGTGCAATTTGTCCTATTGAACATTGTCACGACCTGTTAAGTCGTGACAGGAGGCAACAACTTATCACAGTCAGCTTCAATTGTGAAATCACTATGAATTAATATTTATTGTTAATAGACTAGCTATCTGTTACAATACACTGCTTATATTTATCACAACTGTTAAATTGTTTATGTTTGAACACCAACTCTTGAAGTCACCAACCGTTGTGTTGACATTTTGGTATGCTATTCTCAGGTCGTTACCTTCGCTTGCTATTAGGATCACTGCACGGTTCATCATGAATATTAAGACTCCGTTTAAAAGACATCTTTATTGGTTTTATTCATTAATGTTTACTCATTTGGGTTGGCGCATGTTTTGCCATAGTACGCATTTACATTCTTTGGGTTTACCTTGTTTTACAAAACTCTTCCGCACAGTTTCAAGTTTAAACTTTGGTTGATTTTATTTTAACGTTGGCATATAGTGTCGTTCTGAGTAACTATTGACTGTGATCATGGTTTGTTCACACCCCTCGTGGTAAAACTCCGCACGTGGATTTTGAGGGTGTGACATGAGTAGCCGCCTCGTGCCATCCTCAGCAATCATTACCTGCCAACTGGAAACATATCAAAGTCAAGGTTACTGAGTGAGTTCTAGTTTTATAAAATAAACATACTTTTCTTTTGTTAAAACCGTTCTTTACTTTCATGAGATCATACATCATACTTACACATAGATAATATCATTATTATCTTCATTATTCGTTTTCTTTCGTTCATTCATTCATTCTTTCTTTCATTCGTTCGTTCATCATTAGATCTTTTCCTTTCGTTATCACCATGAACTTTACCCTTCATGCTCATGATATTGGGCCTAAGCCTATCATAGACCTTCATTCACGGTGCACCGCACCTCTAGCCACAGTACCTAAGATAAAGTTTAGGTATACCATTTCCATGTGCTATGCCCTTCATGCTCATGGTACTAGACCTAAGCCTATAATAGACCTTCATTCACGGTGCCTAGCACCTCTAGTCACAGTACCTAAGGCAAGCAACAATGGTTCCATACATATGGTCAATCACAAAGAAAGACCCCGATGTGCATCCTCCCGGGGTAGCGAACCCGCACACCGTTGGGCTAACACCTTTAAATGCCGTGTCCCGACATACTATGCTTGCAAGACTTTCATTACTTTCATTATCATTAATGCATGCATTATTATTTCATGTTCCTCTTTCGTTATCTTTCCTTTACGTTACATACTACTTTTATTCATTCATTAACATTCATCGTAAAGCCATAGGAAAGATAAACATACATCATAATAAGAAACATAAAATACACAGGCATCAACATCATACAGGGCAACATCATACATACATAACATGCATAATCATGCAACATCACCATCATCATGCCCAACATGCTCTCTAAGACCTCAACAGTCATCTTACATGAACTTACGGGAACCTTTACTTCAAAACTTATATCTGCACTTTCCCCCGAAAGTCAGAAGTTAAACTAAACTTTCCCTCGGGTGCAACAACCCTATTAGGGCGTATGGACACCATTTAGTCGCATGGCCTCCATGCGACTGAGCATCATGCGAATGGACCAATGCGGATGAAACTTATGTGCATGAGCATTTATGCTACTGGGCTCCCAATCGTGCGAATGAACTCTCAGTCGTGTGAATGGACTGCAATCATGCAAATGAACCCCAATCGCACCTCAATCGGCCGTATGGCCTCCATTCGATCGCCTAGCCCTAGCTAGTGCAAAATGCAGTTCATCCCGAACCCAATCTGCCATTTTCGACCTCCAAGCTCATCTAAACCCATTCTAAGCCCAAATCAACCATCCTAAACCTTAGGAATGCATACCACAACATCATTCAAGCACACACAAGCTCAAAAGCAAGGCCGAAACGAATTATACACACACATACACATACACAAACGGGTCATACACACACACACACATAAAAACCTGATTTTCAGATGTGTTCCATCACCAAATCATTTAAAAACATTTAAAGGAGGGGTCGTAGAACTAACACAAACGACCACAATGAGAAGAGCTTCGATTTGACCAGCTTCCTAACGATTTTGCTCACTCGAATCAACCCGAACCAATTTTTTTCCCTTTTTCTCTTCTTTCTCTCTTGTCCTCTATTGTTTTCTGAAAATGTGAGTGTGGGGAGAGGGTTATTGTGACACCTACACATATCTCACATCGGCCGTGGACAGGAGAGATTCCTGGTTCATAAGGAATGTCCGGCCTCTAACATCAACAACGCATTTTTGGCGTATTGGCTGTGGATGAGAGGAGAACTTCACAGTTATGTGTGCTTAGGTGGGAGCAACCCAGGGATGGGTGACCTCCCTGGGAAGTTTTCACCGGGCAAGCAAAAGCAAATGGGGTGTGGGACATACCTCACCAAGGACGGTGACTTCTTGGGCTCATCGAGGACGATGAGTCCAACAGGAGGTGCTTGTGACACCCTACACATATCCCACATGGGCCATGGATAGGAGAGATTCTTGGTTCATAAGGAAGGTCCAGCCTCTAACATCAAGAACGCGTTTTGGGCGTATTGGCTGTGGATGAGAGGAGAACTTCACAGTTAAGCGTGCTCAGATGGGAGCAATCCGGGGATGGGTGACCTCCCGGGGAAGTTTTCACCCGGACAACAAAAGCAAATACGTGAGCTCCTCGTGGGCAAAGCGGACAATATTGTTGGTGTGAGGGGTGGGTGTTACAGTTATGGCTGCCCTCTCCCTACAAATATCACCACATGCCCAACTTTCTCTCATTGGCGAGTTTGGTCCCTCGGCTTTGGACTTTATTTCTTTTTTTCTATATTCGTCGGCTTCAAAATAAATAAATAACCAGGTGTTACAAGTCCATCCCCCTTAAATAGGTTTCGTCCCCGAAACTTGTTATTCCTCGAACAAGCGTGGGTAATGCTGTCTCATTTCTTCCTCAGTCTCCCACGTTGACTCAGATCCGTTCCTGTGCTTCCACTGTACACGCACAAGAGGAACCGTTTTATTTCTCAGTCTCTTCTCTTTTCGATCGATGATTGCCGCTGGTTGCTCCACATAGTTGAGCCGTTCGTCTACTTCGATATCCTCCAGTGGAACAATCATTTCTTCATCTGCCAAGCACTTTCTTAGATGAGATACATGGAATGTCGGGTGAATTCCACTTAACTCATCTGGTAACTCCAATCTATAGGCCACATCTCCTACTCGAACAATGATTCGAAAGGGCCTATATACCTCGGGCTCAACTTGCCTTGCTTTCTGAATCGAATAATACTTTTCCAAGGTGAGACCTTCAACATAACCCGGTCACCAACCTGGAACTCAATCGGTCTGCGTCGTTTGTCGGCGTATGACTTCTGTCTATCTTTGACTGCCTTCATAAAGGCTTTGATCCTCTCAAGCTTCTCAGTCGTAGTCTCGATCACCTCGACGCTCCCCAACTCCTTCTGACCAATATCACCCCAACAAAAGGTGTTCTGCATCTCCTACCGTATAGCATCTCATATGGTGGCATACCAATGCTGGCATGATAGGTCTTGTTGTATGAGAATTCAGCTAACGGTAAGTGGTCATCCCAATTTTCCCCAAAATCAATCACACATGCCCGAAGCATGTCTTCCAATGTCTGAATGGTCCTTTCTGACTGACCATCAGTTTCGGGATGATAAGCCGTGCTAATATGTAACCTCTTCCCCATGGCGTCATGGAATTTCTTCCAGAATTTAGATGTAAATCGGGTATCACGATCAGATACAATAAACACCGGCACACCATGACGAGTTACAATTTTCTTGATGAATAGATCCGCCAACCTCTCAGACGAATATGTCTCGCGGATCGATAGGAAGTGAGCACTCTTCATCAAACAGTCAACAATCACCCATATGGCATCGTACCCATTCGGAGTACGCGGCAGCTTCGTAATGAAATCCATGGTGATGTGCTCCCACTTCCATTCCGGTATATCCAAAGGTTGGATCTTCCCATACGACTTCTAACGCTCAGCCTTCACCTGTAGACAAGTAAGACACTTACTCACGTACTCCACCACATCGCGTTTCATACGGCCACCAATAATCTTTCTTCATGTCTTGATACATATTTGTGGCACCTGGATGAATAGAGTATCGAGTCTTGTGAGCTTCATCTAAAATCTTCACCCGTAGATCCCCAAACGAGGAATCCACGTTCTCCCGAATCGAGTTCTAACACAAGCATGTTTTCACCCAATTCTACGACCAGACCTCTCATTCTCTCAGAGTTAAGATGATCCTCGTTCAGTGCCTCATCTTGAAACTCTTTGACTTGCTTCATCACGTCAGAGGTCATGATCAGCTGATATGCTTTCACCCGAATCGGCTCGGCCTCTCTTTCCGACTAAGGGCATCAGCCACCACGTTGGCCTTGCTCGGATGGTGATGGATCTCACAATCATAGTCCTTTATAAACTCCAACCATCGTCTCTGTCTCATGTTCAGATCTTTCTGCTCAAAGAAGTACTTCAAGCTCTTGTGGTTAGTGAAAATGGTGCACTTCGTCCCGTAAAGATAGTGCCTCCAAATCTTTGGTGCAAAGATCACGGCTGCTAGCTCCAAGTCATGAGTAGGGTAGTTGACCTCATGAAATTTCAACTGTCGGGATGCATAGTTATAACCTTCCCTCTCTGCATTAACACGCACCCCAACCCCGAGTAGGAAGCATCAGAATAAACCACCAGATCTTCGTTTCCATCGGGTAATGACAGAACAAGAGCTTGAGTCAATCTTGCATACAATTCTTCGAACGCCTTCTCTTGAGCTTGACCCCATACAAACTTCACATCCTTCTGGGTCAACTTAGTCAGTGGAGAAGCGATACTCGAAAAGTCTTGGATGAACCTTCTATAGTAGCCCGCCAAACCCAAGAAACTACAGATCTCGGATGGCGTCTTTGGAGACTTCCATTGCATCACCGCCTCCACCTTTGTCGGGTCCACCATAATCCCGTCAGGATTCACCACATGACCCAAGAACTGAACTTCGCACAACCAAAATGCACACTTGGAGAACTTGGCATACAACTTCTCCTTTCTCAACATCTCCACAACCTCCCGAATGTGACCTGCGTGTTCAATCTCGCTCTTCGAATAAATCAGGATATTATCAATAAACACAATCACTGATTTATCCAACATCGGCCGACACACCCGATTCATCAAATCCATAAAAGCAGTTGGCGCATTGGTCAAACCAAAAGACATGACAAGAAACTCGTAGTGACCATAACGCGTGCGAAAAGCTATTTTAGGAACATCCTGCTTTTTCACATTCAACTGATGGTAGCCAGATCGAAGGTCTTACCTCGAGACACCAACTGGCAGCTTGAAGCTGATCAAACAAATCGTCTATTCTCGATAAGGGGTATCAGTTCTTCACCGTCAGCTTGTTCAGCTCGCGGTAGTCAATGCACATCCTCATACTACCGTCTTTCTTCTTCACAAACAGGACCGTAGCACCCCAAGGAGAGATACTCGGTCTAATGAACCCCTTATCAAGCAGCTCTTGCAACTGCTCCATCAATTCCTTCATTTCCGTCGGAGCCAACCGATACGATGCCTTGGCAACAGGCTGGGCACCCGGTATCAGATCAATCTGAAACTCAATCTCTCTGTCAGGTGGTAATCCTGGTAAGTCTTCTAGGAACACGTCCAGAAAGTCACATACAACTGGTACATCAGACAGTTGTGGTGTTGGCGTATCCACATCCTTTACATAAGCCAAGTAGGCGCTACATCCATGCCTTATACACTTTCCCGCCACCGCCATTGAGATTACCTTTGGGATCGTAGTAACCCGATCCCCATAAACAGTTACCAAACTCCCATCAGGCGCTGTCAAACGAATCATCTTCTTGCGACACACAATGTTCGCCTCGGAGTCCGCCAACCAATCCATCCCAAGAACCAAATCGAAACCACCTAAGGTCATCACAAACGGTCTAACAGGAAACTTATGACCTTCTAGCTCCACATCACAGTTCTCTATCATCTCAAAGATCCTGGTAGACTTACCTATGGCAGTTTCTACATCGAAGGGCACATCAACACGTCTACTACTAACAGGCAGCTTAGCATAGAAAGCAGCTGAAATAAAACTTTTATTGGCACCCGAATCAATAACACATAACCTAAGGTTTGGTTCACTAAAAACGTACCGGACACAACATCAGGGTTCGTCCTAGCTTTGTCCTGTGTCATCGTGAATGCCCTGGCGCTCGCCCTCGTCCTTCACCTCCCGTCTTCTTCGCCCTGGAACCCTCAGCCCTTGGCTTCTTACAATCCTTACTTATGTGACCCTCTTCACCACAGTCAAAGCACCAGACCGTACGACAGTCCCTTGATCTTTCGAGACAGAGGTGTCACCTAATCCGGCACCAGACGCGCCATCTCGTTGAATTTGATGGTGTACTGTTGGTGGGTCATGGTTCCCGCCTCCAGTTGCAAGAACTCCCTTTCGACCTTGTCCATTTCCCGGTGAGGACAAAACTCCTCAATTACCAACTTCTTCAGTTCAGACCATCTCATCCTCCCAATGGACCTGCTATCCTCGGCTTGGACTATATTGTCCCACCAGCACAGATCCGAGTCCACAAAAGAATGGGTAGCAAACTTTACATTCCGGTCCTCCCGACATTCGCTGATATTCAATGCAGTTTCCATTTCTCTCACCCATCGGTGAGCAGCAGCAGCAGTGCTGTTTCCATTGAAAGTAGGGGGCTTGCATCGTTGAAATGCCCCATAGTTACAACCTCGTGCCACCTCCGGCGTAGGCTCTTCTTCTTCCTCTTCATCATCATCAGAGGGAACTGTTTCCGGCTCTGGTTGTTCCCGTCCTCCCGAGAACCTGTTCTTATCTTTTCTTTCCCCTTCCCATACCGCCTTAATACTTCGGTCACCACACACGGTAATATCTTCTGCATGACCTGGTGAACTTCTTCCACAACAGCCTCCTTTACTGAGGCTCTCAGATTGGCGCTCTCGTAACACCCTCTGGATGAGGGGTCTCGGGTTCCTCATGAATCACCTTCTCAACTCTGGGTCTCCCTCTCTTAGGTCGTGGTTCAGCACCATGACCTCCACCACGAGTGGCTTTTAAAGATCTACCACCGGCCATCACACGCACACTGAAAGATTCAAACACCAACACGGTCATTCAAGGGAATAGCTCAGTTTATGTCAAGTATAGTAAGTCCCTAATTACAGTGGCCAGTTTTGATTAGCCACTTACTTTACTCTTCACACCCCGTGCATTACCTATCCTGACTACATCATTATTTAAATCAAACAACACATAACACATCACACGCGCACATAATACCGGTTAACTTTATGAAATTACCTGATGGTACGCAGCTACTTAGATTGGCATTCCTTCCCTTTCCGTCCCATTCTCAGTTTAAGTTAAGGTTTATTTTGAAAATTTATCCGTTTCACTTAAACTTTGGCTCTGATACCAACTTGTAAGGCCCCGTCCCGGGACGCTTACAGTTGGATCCTCATCGCACATAAAACATATAGTTACATTTGTATTTCATAAAGCATTGCAGCGGAAACATTTAAAAATGACATTTCATTTCAATATAGCATTATATTGTTGCATTACATCACAAAAGCATTATATAAATGGATGCCATTCCAAAAGAGCTAAGTAGCCGCCTCGTGCCATCCTCAACAATCATTACATGCCAACTAGAAACACATCAAAGTCAGTGTTGCTGAGTGAGTTCTAGTTTTAAAACCGTTCTTTACTTTCATGCGATTATACATCATACGTACACATTGATAATATCATTATTATCTTCATTATTCGTTATTTCGTTCATTCATTCATTCTTTCATTCATTCGTTCGTTCATCATTACATCTTTTCCTTTCGTTATCACCATGAACTTTACCCTTCATGCTCATGATATTGGGCCTAAGCCTATCATAGACCTTCATTCACGGTGCACCGCACCTCTAGCCACAGTACCTAAGATAAAGTTCAGGTATACCATTGCCATGTGCTATGCCCTTCATGCTCATGGTACTAGACCTAAGCCTATAATAGACCTTCATTCACGGTGCCTAGCACCTCTAGTCACAGTACCTAAGGCAAGCAACAATGGTTCCACACATATGGTCAATCACAAAGAAAGACCCCGATGTGCATCCTCCCGGGGTAGCGAACCCGCACACCGTTGGGATAACACCTTTAAATGCCGTGTCGCGACATACTATACTTGCAAGAATTTTATTACTTTTATTATCATTAATGCATGCATTCTTACTTCATGTTCCTCTTTCCTTATCTTTCACTTTACGTTACATACTACTTTCATTCATTCATTAACATTCATCGTAAAGCCACAGGAAAGATAAACATACATCATAATAAGGAACATAACATACACAGGCATCAACATCATACAGGGCAACATCATACATACATAATATGCATAATCATGCAACATCACCATCATCATGCCCAACATGCTCTCTAAGGCCTCAGCAGTCATCTTGCATGAACTTACTTTACATGAAAACTTACATCTGCACTTTCCCCCAAAAGTCAGAAGTTAAACTACACTTTTCATCGGGTGCAACAGCCCTATTAGGGCGTATGGACACCCTTCAGTCGCCTGGACTCCATGCGACTGAGCATCATGCGAATGGACCAATGCGGATTAAACTAATGCGGATAAGCATTTATGCGACTGGGCTCCCAATCATGCGAATGAACTCTCAGTCGTGCGAATGGACCCCAATCGTGTGAATGGACCCCAATCGTGAGAATGAACCCCAATCGCACTTCAATCGGTTGTATGGCCTCCATTCGGCCGCCTAGCCCTTACTGGTGCAGAATGCTGTTCATCTTGAACCCAATATGCTATTTTCAACCTCCAAGCTCATTTAAACACATTCTAAGCCCAAATCAACCATCCTAAACCTGAGGAATGCATACCACAACACCATTCAAGCACACACAAGCTCAAAAGCAAGGCCTAAACGAATCATACACACACATACACATACACAAACGGGTCAAACACACACACACATAAAAACTCGATTTTCAGATGTGTTTCAGCCCCAAATCATTTAAAAACGTTTAAAGGAGGGGTCCTAGAACTCACACAAACGACCAGAACGAGTAGAGCTTCGATTTGACCCACTTCTCAACGATTTTGCTCACCCGAACCAACTTTTTCTCCCTTTTTCTCTTCTTTCTCTCTTCTCCTCTATTGTTTTTTGAAAATGTGAGTGTGGGGAGAGGGTTATGGTTGCCCTCTCCCTACAAATATCACCACATGCCCAACTTTGTCTCGTTGGCAAGCTTGGTCCCTCGGTTTGAACTTTATTTCTTTTCTTCTTTATTCGTCGGCTTCAAAATAAATAAATAACCGGGTGTTACAAATAATAATAATAATATAATAATAATAATAATAATAATTATTATTATTATCATTATCATTATTATTATTATAATAATACAACAACAACTATCACACCCTCAAAATCCACGTGCGGAGTTTTACCGCGAGGCGTGTGAACAAACCAGGATCACAGTCAATAGTTACTCAGAATGACTCTATATGCCATAATTAAAATAAAATCAACCAAAGTATAAACTTGAAACTGTGTGGAAGCATTTTGTAAAACAACCCAAAGAATAAAATATATACTATGGCAAAACATGCGCCAACCCAAATGAGTAAACATTAACCATTAAAAACAATAAGGATGTCTTGAAGACTGAGTCTTGGAATGCAAATGAAACCATGTAGTGCTCCTAAAGACAAGCAAGCTAATGACCTGAGAATAGCATACTAAAATGTAAACACAATGGTTGGTGAGTTCAAGAGTGATATTCAACATAAGCAGTTTAATAATAGAGATATAGACGTAGTGCATTGTAATAGATAGCTAGTCCATTAACAGTAAATATTAACTCATAGTGATTTTGCAATTGAAGCTGACTGTGTTACGTTGTTGCCTCCAGTCACGACTTAACAGGTCGTGACAATGTTCAATAGGACAAATTGCACCCGGTTGACCTCGAGTCACATAGGTGGGGCTTGTCAGACCCAGTAGTACTACACAAATTTCCCTGCTATTCAATATTAACAATTCGAAAGTGTGAGGACTTTTCCATGATATCAACCTATATTAATATTATACACAACTTGAATATATATAAAGCGTTTGTAGTTTACCAGTATGCTATCTCCCCCAAAAGAGATTAATTAAAGAGTGGGGCATGAACTCACCTGATATGCGTAATTGATATTTAGAGTTTTACTTGACAGGCAGAGTGGACAGACAACCTTCAGAGGTTAGCTAGATCATATAAGTACATGAGTACGTGCAAAACAGAGAACATGTGAAACCCTAAGTACACTATAACCAAGGACTCAAGGTTTTAGAAAACAGGCACGTTTGACTCAGTTGACCCACTTGACCCGTTGGTGACTTTATGTGTTGTAAACCATTCAAGCAATCATACACATATATCATACATGGTTTACATTCAAATGGATCATATCTATGCTACATTATCCAGGTGTATCACTTAGATCATCATACAACCAAGTATCATACAAGTCATGCGAATCTAGAACATTAACATGTCCACTAGTTATAACATAACTAACATGCCACACAAAGATAAAATCACGCACCACATGCCATGTGAAGCCACTCACGACTTCACATCCTAAACCCTGCCAATCCTACTAAGTAGGGGCCTCAGATTCGTACGCGTGTATGATGATCACATTCACATTCATTAACCATGTTCATTGCATTCAACATACACCACAACAATCAATTTCCAGTGCCAAACATGATGTCTTAACTACTAACCAACATCAACATCGTACATTATAATCGAAGTCCAAACATCACCCATGATTATCCAAGCATCCCATACAACTAATTTAACATGTTCTATCACATTAGAATTCATCCATGAACTTATTAACATGCTCCTAACATCCTAAACATGTTCAAACTATCATCTTTCAAACTTTGTGCAAATAAAGTTTCCCTTTTGGGAAAGTACATTCCAACATCTATCAAACACTCAATGTATTCATGAATTCATTACAATTATACCATCTCAAGCTCATAACAACATCTAGACATGATTAACAATACCTAATCATCATAATCCATTAATCATTACGAACAAAAGTTTCCACTTTTGGCAAGATATGAACAACATTAATTCTAAGATTTCTAGCATTCATATCAACAATCTAGCATCTAATTATCATCATGAACACATCAACAACATCAATCCATCATTAGATCATCATGTCATGGAAATAAAGTTACTATTATTAGTAACCTATGAACACCAACTTCAATTTATCAATTTCTTGCAAGATCAATGTATCCTAGCATTCATATAACCTACTAATCATCATACATTCATCAAAAAATCATCAATCATACATAATCTCATCAATTTTCGAATTAGGGTTTGCCTAGAATCAAAGTTCATGATCAATCCGTTAAAAACATATCATTCATGCATAATCAACGTTAAATAACATGTATACAATCCAACTAACATACTAACATCATCAAACAACATCAATTTCGACCCCATGATCATACAAAAATGAATTAGGGTTCGGCCACCATGAAAAACCCACAAAACTTGTAAAATCTAACCTTTAATGTGTGCTAACTTGCAATTGATGATTCCAACGTGTTGTAATCCTTGAAATCGAACAAAACCGAGGCTTTGATGCTTGTTCTTGGTTGAAATCGCAATGGTGAAGGTGTGTGTGGGTGTTTGCGGCCGAATGGGGGGTGGGAATTAGGGTTTGGGTGTTTTTTTTAATTTAGTTTGCATATTTACCATTTAAGCCCTTGTAATTTGTATTTTATCAAAACTAAACTTTAAACTCTTTGTAAAGTGTTTTTAACTTAATAATATAAAGATATAAACTAATGATAATCATTATATATTTTATCTTTATAAAAACACAAGACATCCAAATAAATAGGCACGTTTCCAGGTTACGCGATTAATTTCCTAATTAACATTTAAAACATGCAAAAAAATAAACATAATACCATAATAATAATCAATTAGATTATCAATAATGTAACATTATTAATTATTATTAGGTCACCCACATTAAACGACAACTAGTGTGTGCTTACGACATGTGTATGCAAGACGTAACGGAAATTTACCGGATGTCACATTATCCCCATGTTGAAAGAATTTTCGTCTCGAAAATTACGTTACATGGTGAGAGTGTTTCATCACTGGTCTACTGCAATGGCACACAAAAATCAAAATCGAGTGAGTTTTGGATGACTTATCACATCATCCCCATCCTGAAAGAAATTTCGTCCCGAAATTTAAATCAATACCTTCGTCTGCTGGCATCGTCTTTTCGAATAGTTGAGTGTACTTAAGCTTCATTTGATCTTCTCGTTCCCATGTGAATTCCGGTCCACGTCGTGAATTCCGGTCGACGTCGTGAATTCCAATGGATTTTGACAATGGGTATCTTGCTTTGCTTAAGTGTTTTCACCTCACGGTCCATCGCCTCGACTGGTTCTTCGATAAAACGCAATTGTTCATCCACTTGAACTTCTTCTAGTGGTACGACCATTGTTTCATCAGTTATGCACTTCTTTAGGTTCGACACGTGAAATACATCATGGATTCCACTTAGCGAATCAGGTAGGGCTAGACGATAGGCCACTGGACCTATTCTTTCCACTATATCAAATGGTCCAACGTACCTCAGATTTAGCTTCCCTTGCTTACCAAACCGAACTACACCTTTCCATGGTGAGACTTTCAACAAAACCTTGTGACCAACCTGAAACTCTAAAGGTTTTTGTCTCTTATCAACATAACTCTTTTGTCTGTCTCGCGCTGCAGCCATACGGTTTCGTATCTGCACAATCTTCTCGATTGTCTCATGAATTAACTCGGGACCAGTTAGCTGACTATCACCAATTTCTGCCCAGCAAACGGTGATCTACATTTTCTCTCATACAACGCCTCGAAAGGTGCTGCCTGTATGCTACTATGATAACTGTTGTTATAAGAAAACTTCACCAATGGCAGGTGAATTTCTCAGTTATTCCCAAAGTCAATCACACAAGCACATAGCATATCCTCCAACGTCTGTATGGTACGCTCACTCTGGCCATCCGTCTGTGGGTGATATGCAGTACCATATCCAATCGCGTACCCAAAGATTTCTGCAATGATTGCCAGAAATGTAACGTGAAACGAGCGTCGCGGTCGGAAATAATTGAGATCGGTACACCGTGTCTCGAAACGATCTCTTTAAGGTACAGTCGGGTTAATTTCTCCATCTTGTCACTTTCCTTAATTGGAAGGAAATGAGCAGACTTTGTCAATCGATCCACAATAACCCATATCGTGTCACAACCAGTATTAGTCCGGGGTAACTTAGTAATAAAATCCATGGAGATTTGTTCCCATTTCCACATTGGTATCTCAGGTTGTTGTAACAGTCCGGATGGTTTTTGATATTCTACTTTTACTTTCGAGCAGGTCAAACACTTGCACACATACGTAGCTACATCCGCTTTCATGTTAGGCCACCAGTAGTGTGCCTTTAGGTCATGATACATCTTGTCGGATCCAGGATGTATAGATTACTTAGATTTGTGTGCCTCGCTCATAAGTAAATCTCTTAGATTTCCATAGACAGGCACCCAAAGTCTATCCATGAAATACCAAATTCCATCCTCTTTCACCACCAATTTTTTATCCATTCCCCTTAACGACTCAGAACCAACATTTTCTGCTTTTATGGCTTCTATTTGTTCCTCCTTAACTTGTTCGGGCAGTTGGGTACTGATAGTAAGCTGTAAAGCTCGCACCGTCTGGGTTTAGCTGCTTCCTTCCGGCTTAAGGCATCGACAACTAAGTTCGCCTTTCCTGGATGGTACTTAATAGCGCAATCATAGTCGTTTAGTAGTTCCACCTAACGTCGTTGCCTCATATTCAACTCCTTTTGCTCGAAGATATGTTGAAGACTCTTGTGATGAGTGTAGATAGTGCACTTGGTACCATACAAGTAATGTCTCCAAATCTTTAAGGCAAAAACCACTACACCCAATTCTAAGTCATGGGTGGTATAGTTCTTCTCATGAACCTTTAGTTGTCTTGAGGCGTAAGCTATCACCTTTTCCCGTTGCATCAAGACACAACCCAATCCTTGAATGGATGCATCGCAATACACCACGAAATCATCCATTCCCTCTGGTAGTGCTAATAGCGGGGCAGTACAGAGTTTTTGTTTTAACAATTGAAAAGCTGATTCTTGGTTCTCACTCCATTGGTAATTCGTTCCTTTATGAGTCAAGGCGGTGAGAGGTTGTGCGATTTTTGAGAATCCTTCAATGAATCGTCGGTAATATCCTGCTAATCCCAGAAATTGTCTTATCTCACTCGGCGTTTTGGGTGTAGTCCAATTCTTTATCGCCTCAATTTTGGCAGGATCAACATGTATCCCTTTCTCATTAACAATATGACCTAGAAATTGCACTTCTCGTATCCAAAAGTCAAACTTTGAGAATTTGGCATACAACTGCTTATTTTTCAATAGTTCTAAGATCATTCGTAAGTGCTCTTCATGATCCTCCTTGGTCCTAGAAGATATCAGTATATCATCGATAAACATAATTACAAACTGATCGAGATAGGGTTTGCACACACGGTTCATGAGGTCCATGAACACAGCAGGTGCATTTGTCAACCCAAAAGGCATGACTAAGAACTCATAATGACCATAACGAGTACAAAACGCTGTCTTAGGAATGTCTTCTTCTCGGACTCTAAGTTGATGATAACCAGATCTTAGGTCAATCTTCGAATAATAACTTGATCCCCTGAAGTTGATCAAACAAGTCGTCGATATGGGGTAAAGGGTATCGGTTCTTGACTGTTACTTTGTTTAACTCTCTATAATCGATGCACATCTGGAATGTGTCATCCTTCTTCTTAACAAAAAGAACAGGAGCACCCCAAGGTGATGTGCTAGGTCGAATAAAGCCCTTATCTAAAAGCTCCTGAAGTTGTGATGACAACTCTTGTAGTTCGTTTGGTGCTAATCGATAAGGTGCCCTAGCAGTCGGGGCTGCGACGGGAGTCAACTTGATCTGGAATTCCACTTGGCGATGAGGTGGTAATCCAGGAAGATCCTCTGGAAACACCTCTGAAAGTCACACACTATAGGAAATCCTCTATTCTCCTTTCTTCCGTTTGCTTATCGGTTACAAGTGCTAGAATAGCCACACGACCCTTTCATAATAACTTTTGGGCTTTCATGTATGAGATGATGCCTATCACAGCACCACTCCGATCACCTCTGACTGTAAGGATTTTGTCACCAACAGGAATTCGTATGATCTTCTCATGACATATGACTTCCGCTTGCTTGCTAGAGAGCCAATCCATGCCTATCACAACATCAAAACTCCCCAGCGTAACAGGCATAAGATCTATAGCGAAAGTATGACGCGCAAGTTCTATCTTACAGTCTTTAAGGATATGCATTACATGGATCTGTTTACCGTCGCTAATTCCACGGTGTATTTAGATTCTAAAGCAGAGGGTATATCACTTAAAAGACTACAGAACTTTAAGGACACGAAACTCCTATCAGCTCCAGTATCGAATAGTACCGTAACAAAACAACCATAACAGAGAACCTACCAGTAACAGTTATGGGATCATTTAGACCCTCACCTGAGCCAATGATGAAGGCTCTCCCTTTGGCTCCATCTTTGTTGCCGCCATTACCAATACCATTGCCACTGTTGTTGTTATTACCGTTGTTGTTGTTGTTGTTGTTGCCATTACCATTTCCCCTTAGTTGTGGGCAGTTTCGCCTGTAATGCCCTTCTTTCCCACATTCAAAACAACCTTTGGGAGTTTCCTGAGGTTGTTGTGGCCTCCTTACCAGCTCACCACGAAAATCCTTAGCAGCATGTCCAATTTTGCCACAGTGTTGACACTTGAAGTTATCACACCTTCCCACATGATGCTAATTACACCAAGTGCACTTCGGATGTCTACCACCATAACCACTGGGTCCTTGATTATTTGCAGCCGTTTGGTTAAAGTTATGTTTATTGTCGAACCTCCGTTGTTGCTAAACTGGCTGTTGTTGTTGTTGAGGTTGGGGTTGACCGCTAAAAGATGATGATGATTGGTGTTGTTGGCACTATCCCATTTTCTCTTGTTTTCGGGCACGCTCGTCACAGCGCCCCGCTTGGGTAGTCGTCCTTGCTCCACTGCTTGGTCAGTTAGCTTATGAGCTAACTGGATGGCTTGCTGAATTATGGTTGGGTTGGAAGCAGTTACCATACTTTGAATTTCGGGTACTAATCCCCGTATGTAATGCTCAACCCACTTGTGCACTTCGTTCACCATTCCTGGGCATAGAGTGGCTAGTTCATGGGTTCTGGTAGTGTAAGCCTCGGTTTCCGATCCCTGCATTTTAAGTTGCCAGAAATCCATCTCCAGCTTTTATACCTCGTGCAAGGACAGTACTCCTCAGTCATCATTGTTTTGAACTCATCCATGGAAGCCCATTCGCCATCGCTTGTCCTAACATCTGGACTTGCACGTTCCACCAAGACAGAGTAGCACCCTCTAAAGTCCCGGTGGCATACTTCACTTGATCAGCAGGTGGACAGTTGCATTTGGAGAAGATAGACTCAGTCTTCTCGAACCATCGTACAAGCCCCACAACACCTTCAGTACCGCTGTAGGTGTGTGGTTTATAGTCCATAAAGGACTTGTATGTACACACCGGTGGTCCTATTTTACCATAACAGACATTGATCCGATATCCCATACAGTTATGAAGGATATCAGATTTATCTTTCTATCATTGTTTACCTGCTGGCTGACCCGTCTAGGCAGCAGCCACTGCCGCCTGATCACGCTCATTAATAAGGGCAGCTAATTCTGCGGGGGTCATGTTAATAGCACCACCGCCCTGTTCTCCAGTGCCACGTCCGCGTCCACGGCCACGTCCACAGGCATCCATTCTTTTCACTTTACATTCATAAATACAATAATGAGTAACATCGAACACATTTATCTCATTAAAGTACAGTAAACAGTAAATAAAAAAATAATGAATCATCACAACCACGACTTTCATAGCAAAAATGATAACCAAGGTAAATAAATTGAAATGAGTCACAATGTATTCATCAATGTTAAAATTTAAGTTTGTCGTTTGGGTGAGGAAACAACCCTTCCCACATAGGTTTCAAAAGCGAGAAACACTACATAGTCCAAGTCATATAAAGGAAATCAATCGACACATCTGACCCATCACTATCATCTTCCATCTCCACGGTTCCTCCCCCTCGGGTTCCTCCTCAGGATCCTCATCCTCAGGGTCTGCTGCAGGAGCAGGAGCTATAGGAATCTGAAGCGCTGCTAGTTGGGCTTCTAAGATAGCAATACTATTATCGACTATTGCGTCCCGTTGTTCACGTGCAATACACGTCCTCTAAGTGCTAAGAATCCGTCTTCCATGTGATGACACCCGTTTAGGGTCTTCCCGTGTTGCTCCTCGAGTTCATACATTCAGTGTCTTAGTTTGTACACCTTATGCTGCAGTGTACAAACATCACCCGTGAGCCGCCTGACTCGATGCTGCTTAGTGTCCAGTGCAGCCACCAGTGCAGCAATCAGTTGCTCGTTGGACTGCACCGTCCGTGGGAGTGAAGGCATTGATTGATCGGCGTTGTTCCTAGTCCTGGGCCACGAGACATGTACGCGCTCCCTATACATAATATGATCAACGAATCTGGAATAGAAACTCCAGTCTCGTGGGGGGTCATGCTCCATCAGTGCAAAAGGTTGATCCCAATCGATCTCCCCTCGAGGATAAACTAGTAGGGGCCAGTCGGGTCCATTGTCCGGTACAGGTTCGGGAGGTGGGTATTAAGATCTTGAAGGTGATTCAGGTCGCTTACCCGGAGCTCTCGATGATGATGCCATGCTGCAGAGAGTGTGACGTGTATGCCAATGAGTATACAGTAGATGAAAATAAGGCACAGGTAACTAACTAACTGTGTGCGGTTATAGTCTATTGTGTATGCAACCTAGTTCCCTATAACCAATGGCTCTGATACCAATCTTTCACACCCTCAAAATCCACGTGTGGAGTTTTACTGTAAGGCGTGTGAACAAACCAGGATCACAGTCAATAGTTACTCAGAACGACTCTATATTCCCTAATTAAAATAAAATCAACCAAAGTATAAACTTGAAACTGTGCAGAACCGTTTTGTAAAATAACGCAAAGAATAAAAATGTATACTATGGCAAAATATGCGCCAACCCAAATGAGTAAACATTAACCATTAAAACAATAAAGATGTCCTGAAGACCGAGTCTTAGAATGCAAGTAAAACCATGTAGTGCTCCTAAAGGCAAGCAAGCTAATGACCTGAGAATAGCATACTAAAATTTCAACACAATGGTTGGTGAGTTGAAGAGTGATATTCAACATAAGCAGTTTAATAATAGAGATATAGAAGTAGTGCATTGTAACAGATAGCTAGTCCATTAACAGTAAATATTAACTCATTGTGATTTCACAATTGAAGCTGACTGTGTTACATCGTTGCCTCCTGTCATGACTTAACAGGTCGTGACAATGTTCAATAGGACAAATTGCACCCAGTTGACCTCGAGTCACATAGGTGGGGCTCGTCAGACCCAGTAGTACTACCCAAATTTCCCCGCTATTCAATATTAATAATTTGAAAGTGTGAGGACTTTTCTATGATATCAACAATATATTAATATTATGCACAACTTGAATATATATAAAGCGTTTGTAGTTAAACAACATGTATACAATCATTAAAAACGTATCATTCATGCATAATCAACGTTAAACAACATGTATACAATCCAACTAACATACTAACATCATCAAACAACATCAATTTCGACCCCCATGATCATACAAAAACGAATTAGGGTTCGGCCACCATGAAAAACCCATAAAAACTTGTAAAATCTAGCCTTTAAACGTGTGCTAACTTGCAATTTATGATTCCAACGTGTTGTAATCCTTTAAATCGAACAAAACCGAGGCTTTGATGCTTGTTCTTGGTTGAAATCGCAATGGTGAAGGTGTGTGTGGGTGTCTGCGGCCGAATGGGGGGGTGGGAATTAGGGTTTGGGTGTTTTTTTAAATTTAGTTTGCATATTTACCATTTAAGCCCTTGTAATTTGTATTTTATCAAAACTAAACTTTAAACTCTTTGTAAAGTGTTTTTAACTTAATAATATAAAGATATAAACTAATGATAATCATTATATATTTTATCTTTATAAAAACACAAGACATCCCAATAAATAGGCACGTTTCCAGGTTACGCGATTAATTTCCTAATTAACATTTAAAACATGCAAACACATAAACATAATACCATAATCACATAATCACATAATCACATAATCAATTAGATTATCAAAAATGTAACATTATTAATTATTATTAGGTCACCAACGTTAAACGACAGCTAGTGTGTGCTTACGACACGTGTATGCAAGACGTAACGGAACTAACAAAGTTTGGTAACGGAAATTTACGGGATGTCACAACAACAACAACAACAACAATAACAACAACAATAAATAATAATAATAATAATAATAATAATAAATAATAATAATGATAATAATAATAATAATAATAATAATAATAATAATAAAATAATAATAATTGTAACACCTAGCCCCTCGCATCAACAATATTGTCTGCTTTGCCGAAGAGAAGCTCACGGATTTGCTTTTGGTTGCCCGGGTGAAAACTTCCCAGGGAGGTAACCCATCCCTAGATTGCTCCCACCTGAGTACGATTAAATATGAAATTCTCCTCTCATTCATAGCCAATACGCTCAAAATACGTTGTTGATGTTAGAGGCCAGACATTCCTTATGAGCTAAGAATCTCTCCTGTCCACGGCCGATGTGGGATATGTGTAGGGTTTCAGAAGCACCCCCTGTTTGGACTCATCGTCCTCGATGAGCCCGAGAAGTCACCATCCTTGGTGAGGTATGTCCCACACCCCAAAAGGCAAAGGAGTGGCTCTTATACCATTTTGTAACACCCGGCCCCTCGCATCAACAATATTGTCCGCTTTGCCCACGAGGAGCTCACAGATTTGCTTTTGGTTGCCCGGCTGAAAACTTCCTAGGGAGGTCACCCATCCCTGGATTGCTCCCACCTGAGCACGATTAACTATGGAATTCTCCTCTCATTCACAGGCAATACGCCCAAAACGCGTTGTTAATGTTAGAGGTCAGACATTCCTTATGAACCATGAATCTCTCATGTCCACGGCCGATGTGGGACATGTGTAGGTGTCACAATAATAATAATAATAATATAATAATAATAATATAATAATAATAATAATAATAATAATAATAATAGTAATAATAATAGTAATAATAATAGTAATAATAATAGTAATAATAATAGTAGTAATAATAGTAATGATAATAGTAATATAATAGTAATAGTAATAGTAATAGTAATAGTAATAATAATAGTAATAATAGTAATAATAATAGTAACAATAATAGTAATAATATAGTTACAATAATAGTAACAATAATAGTAACAATAATAGTAACAATAGTAGTAATAATAGTAGTAACAATAATAGTAACAATAATAGTACAATAATAGTAACAATAATAGTAACAGTAATAGTAAAGTAATAGTAATAGTAATAGTAATAATAATATAATATAATAATAATAATAGTAACAATATAGTAACAATAATATAACAGTAATAGTAATAGTAATAGTAATAGTAATAGTAATAGAATAGTAATAGTAATAGTAATAGTAATAGTATAGTAATAGTAATAGTAATAGTAGTAATAGTAATAGTATAGTAATAGTAATAGTAATAGTAATAGTAATAGTAATAGTACTAGTAATAGTAATAGTATAGTAATAGTAATGTAATAGTAATAGTAACAATAATAGTACATAATAGTAACAGTAATAGTAAAGTAATAGTAACAGTAATAGTAACAGTATAGTAATAGTAATAGTAATAGTAATAGTAATAGTAATAGTAATAGTAATAGTATAGTAATAGTAATAGTAATAGTATAGTAATAGTAATAGTAATAGTAATAGTAAAGTAATAGTAATAGTAATAGTAATATATAGTAATAGTAATAGTAATATAGTAATAGTAATAGTAATAGTAATAGTAATAGTAATAGTAATAGTAATAGTAATAGTAATAGTAATAGTAATAGTAATAGTAATAATAGTAATAGTAATATAATAGTAATAGTAATAGTAATAGTAATAGTAATAGTAATAGTAATAGTAATAGTAATAGTAATATATAGTAATAGTAATAGTAATAGTAATAGTAATAGTAATATATAATAGTAATAGTAATAGTAATAGTAATAGTAATAGTAATAGTAATAGTAATAGTAATAGTAATAGTATAGTATAGTATAGTATAGTAATAGTAATAGTAATATAATAGTATAGTATAGTAATAGTAATAGTAATAGTAATAGTAATAGTAATAGAATAGTAATAGTAATAGTAATAGTAATAGTATAGTAATAGTATAGTAATAGTAATAGTAATAGTAATAATAGTAATAGTAATAGTAATAGTAATAGTAATAGTAATATAATAGTAATAGTAATAGTAATAGTAATAGTAATAGTAATAGTAATAGTAATAGTATAGTAATAGTAATAGTAATAGTAATAGTAATCGTAATAGTAATAGTAATAATAGTAATAGTAATAGTCATAGTAATAGTAATAGTAATAGTAACAGTATAGTAACAGTAATAGTAATAGTAATAGTAATAGTAATATATAGTAATAGTAATAGTAAGTAATAGTAATAGTAATAGTAATAGTAATAGTATAGTAATAGAATAGTAATAGTAATAGTAATAGTAATAGTAATAGTAATAGTAATAGTAATGTAATAGTAATAGTAATAGTAATAGTAATAGTAATAGTAATAGTATAGTATAGTAATAGTAATAGTAATAGTAATAGTATAGTAATAGTAATAGTAATAGTAATAGTAATAGTATAAGTAATAGTAATAGTAATAGTAATGTAATAGTAATAGTAATAGTAATAGTAATATAATAGTAATAGTAATAGTAATAGTAATAGTATAGTAATAGTAATAGTAATAGTAATAATAATAATAATTGTAACACCTGATAGGATCTCAACATCTAGTTTGATCGATTTGAATGATTTCAGCAGAGGAATAAAGTACCAACTAGCACAATTCGAGCAAGAATACAAAGATATAGCAATGAACAGAATTAGTTATAGAGAGAGAAAGTTTCTGCAAAAAGAATATTTCATTCAATCACACGCTTTGGCATGGCTTTCGCAAAATTACAATTTAGGTCATTCTTCCTTATATAAGGAAAATGACGTAGGCTGATGTCACTTGATAGTGACATCTAACCGTTATTTAACAAACTACTGAAACACTAAACTACTGAAGATGTCTAACAGCTGACATTTTCTTACAAGAAGCTAAGTGTTTACTTATTACAAAACTACTGATAAGAAACTACTGAAACTACAACGACTGAAGAACAAGCTCTTCAGTCGTTTTACAAAACTACTGAAAGCAAAAACATAAAACTACTGATAAACACAACTACTGAAATAGTACTCTTCAGCTGTTGTGACAAACTACTGAAACTTCAGCACTTGGGCTTCAGACTTGAACTTCAGACGCTTCATCAGCTGATGACTTCAGTAGATGTCATCAGCTGATGTCTTCAGTCTTTGTCTTCAGACTTTGTACATCAGTGTTGATCTTCAGCACTTGTGGACTCTTCAGCTGTGAACTTCATACTGGTCTTCAACTTCAGCACTTGTATTCTTTAGCTTTTGGACTTCAACACTTAGTCTTCAGCTTCAGCACTTGTTGTTCTCCAGCTGTTGGACTCAGCACTATTCTTCAGCTGTTGAAGTCTTCAGTACTTGATCTTCAGCTGTTGAAGTTTCAGCACTTGTCGAACTGCTGATGAAGCCTTCAGCAGTTGTGTTGACAGGATCAGCGATCACAAGTTTGATGTATTAGGATTCAAAGCAGCGGAATACAAACAGAATTAGACAAATCGTAGCAAGCAATCGATACTTGTATGCATTAAGGCGCATACGGTTATAGGGAGAGAATATATATTTCTGATTTCAAGGAATGTTTATAGATGTAGAATATTTCTAATCAAATCATTCGTTCATTCCATTCATTCATCATCGTTACAATAAGTTGTCACTCCTTATATAGAGTGCAACAATCACTGCTGTTATCACGGAAAGTGACAACTGGCAGATCTAATACAAAAATAACTAATTCTTAACAAACTACTGAAATGTTCACAACTACTGAGAACATATCAGCATGTTAAGTACAATATTAAAACTACTGAAGCTACAACGACTGAAGAACAAGCTTTTCAGTCGTTTTACAAAACTACTGAAACATAAAAATATAAAACTACTGATATCACCAACTACTGAAGAAGTACTCTTCAGCAGTTGTGACAAACTACTGAGGCTTCAGTACTTGATCTTCAGACTTTGACCTTCAGGTGTTTCATCAGCTGATGACTTCAGTAGATATCATCAGCTGATGTCTTCAGTCTTTGTCTTCAGACTTTGTACATCAGTTGTTGATCTTCAGCACTTGTAAACTCTTCAGCTGTTGTACTTCAGTACTTTGGTCTTTCAGCTTCAGCACTTGTGTTCTTCAGCTATTGTACTTCAGCACTTTAGTTCTTCAGCTGTTGAGGTCTTCAGCACTTGATCTTCAGCTGTTGAAGTCTTCAGCACTTGTCAAACTACTGATGAGGCTTTCAGCAGTTGTTGTGATACCATGTGGGACTTAGAGGTTTTCTGATCTTGGCTCATTGGTTCTTTTGGTCCAACAAACTCCCCCTGAACCAATGCAGCCAAAACCTCTAACTTATTATTATCCCACTTATTGTTGGCAAAATGTTGTCTTTTTCCTTCTTGATCAGTAGAGAGATGACCCATGTAAGCTCTGGCCTGGGAAGAAATCTCAAATATTTGTTTGGCAGAGTATGAATGGGAACTCTGTTTTGGGGAACTGGACACAGAGTTGTTATCCCATTCATGAGATTTACTTCCCCATAATGAGTCTGTATGACTCACGAACATAGGCCTCAAGGAGAACAACTTGTTCCTCCTGAGAGAGTTCTTCTGCTCCTCCTTCGAAGAAGAACTCTGGACCATAGTACTCTGATAAGTACTTCATGGTCCTGCCATTTTTCAGCTCCACCGTAGTTACCTCCCTATATACAAATTCATCAGGATGGTTGCCTTCAAGGAGTAACTGGAGCTCATTCTTCTGGATGTCTTCAAGCTTTTTATATAGCAACCCTTCTTAATCATCTTGTTTTCTAGTAAAGCTTGAGGGGTCTTCTTTGCTTGGTGAGCTTTCTTGAATTCATCAATGATTTCCCAAGGTGAGACTACAACGGCCAACATGATGGTAGATCTATTGTTTTTCGTACCTGGCCGTTGTATCTGTGTGGGATAGTTCTTTTATGGATTCTAGAACTCACCCTGGGGTCTGGCCATACTCTCACTCTCTCCTTCTGATACTGAAAGGTGCCTGAGAGTGTACAGCCTTTGAGCATGCCCTTTCATGGCTTGAATAGATGATGACTGAGGAAATTCCTTGTCAACCATCTTCAACAGTTGCTCATCGTGCTGTTTCTGCTGTTCTTCTTCTTCTATCTTGACTCTGACCATTTCCCTTTGAGAGTCAGGTGTGTGATCATGGGTTGACTTCGGGGTTTTGGTAGCTTCAGAACAGCAGAGAGTGGCAGACTATCATCTTCATCCTCCTCTTCTTCTTCTTCTTCCATCCTCAGCACCCTTCTCCTCCTTCTGGGTACATCACTGGATGATGGTTGGGTTGGTGAAGGAATTGGTTTTGAAGAATGAGGATATTTGGATTTTGGCTTAGAGATTGGTTGGGAGATTTGAGGGATAGGATCTGTTTGAGTGGGGGGGGAAGGTTGATCCAGCATCTTTGTAGTTAGTTTCGCCTTTGTGAGTTTAGCCATCTCTAACCTTTTACCAGCCCCAGCCTCATCAAGGGCTTCCACAATAATCCCTTTGTTGAATTGCTCAGACAGACAGATTCTGGTGGCTATAGCCAGAATGCTGTCCCTGGTCCATGCGCGAATCTCCACTAACGATCTTCCTAAGTATTTTGCAATGAAGCGGATCATTATTTCCAATCTCTCTTTCTCAAGAGCATCATACCCTGCCCATCGGGTTTGTATCTCTTGTACTTCTAACCTTCTGATCTCACTATCCAGTGTGGCTGTGTCAAACCCCTGCCTGAAGAGTTGTTCAATTATTTTATCCATGGATCGGCTGTGTGTAGTGTCAGCTTCTTTGACCAGCTCCTCCAAGGATTTGTCTTCAGCAGTGTGATCATCAGCACTTCTCTTTCGCTTGTAAGTGAGCAGAGGTTGCTTTTCTTTTCCTCCTCTTGGGCTTGCTTCTCTTCCTTTTCTCCTCTGTCTTTTCCTCTTCTTTTCTTTCACTGCAGTACTCTCCCCCTTTTTGGTGCATTGGAGGAAGGGGTTTGTACCGCAGAAAGAGTCTTTGGACAGCAGCATCAACAAGGGCTGTAAAGTTGAGGAAAGCCTCTCATCAATGGCTTTAGTCACAATATCAGTGATTATGGGTGTGATGAGAGGGAGGGAATTTTGAAGTACAGCACCTATTTGCTCAGGAGGTTTTGTTCCTGAGAAGTAGGGCCTGAAGCAGAGGCAGGTGGTTGAGTTTGGAGTGGCTCAGTGTTGGGAAACCTTCAAGTGAAGGTGCCATCTGTGGGTGGGTAGAGGCAGATGGTCTTTCTCCTTGTGAGAGTTGGTCAAGTAGGTTTTGCAGCCTACTGACTTTCTCTTCAAGGATTGTGTTCTGGGCAAGAACATCATAGAAAAAGCCCAGGTCATCATCAGCCGAAACTGAGTCATCTGACCTCCTGCTTAGAGCAGGATTTACATGCACTGGGTGTAGACCAGTTGGTGCATGTGCCCCTTGTGCTTGGTACTGGGGACTTCCAGCCTCAGGACAATGTCCATCATCAGCTGTTGCCTCTAGTGAGGTCTTAGCAATGTTACCAGCCTCACTCTGGTCATGTGCTGAGTCAGAGGAGGTGGCAGCCTCACTAGATATTCTAAGCTCCTTGTCTACACCAGGAGATAGAAGTGGGAAACCCCTGCTGTGGGTTCTCAAGTGCACTGTGTTCCTCCCCCTCAATTGTAGAGGTATTCCCAGTAGTAAGTGGTTTCTGGGGGGGGTGAGGAGTGCAATTGAGTCAGCACTTGTGCAACTATTAAAGTTGGGCTGTGAGGGGCGGTTGTTTGGGGTGAGGGATAGAAGCAGTGTGCACCTGGGGAGGTTGGTGCTCTTCAATGGCAATCTCCTCAAGTGAGGAAGATCCCAGATATGTAGGTGCCCTTGTGGGTTGCTGCAGGCTCCTGTTGAGAGGAAGCCTGAGCGGCTGTGGCTGGAGGAGTCATTGTATCCACTAGGGGTTTGGACTAGTGGATATATCCTGCGTTTGTGTTGCAGGGGCATCCTCAGGGGACTCAATCCCTGAGTAGCCGTTTGGGTTTCTTTTGGTGGGTTTGGTGGGGACTTTGGATTTGGAGGTGGTGGCTGTGGGTTCCAGCTGCGTGGGTTTTCGCAGCTTGGCAGCCATTTTGAGTGTCCGGTCAGAGTTGTGCCGGGAGTATACTTCCGGCAGAACAGCCGTAGCAGGGACTCCCAAGCCAACAAGTCCCTCAGCATTAAGCTGGTTTGTAATGATGGCCATTATGAACCGTTGTGGATTTAGTTCCTTGAGCTCTAAAAATATTATTTCTGAAAAATTAAGTGGTTGTTGCTCAAGAATAGAATACATTACCTGCTGCCATTTTGTCGACATTTGATCCCAAGACGACGTCTTAGGGGCCAAACATACATTCACCATGTGAAAAATCAGGCGCTCAGCGTCATTAAAGTGTTTCTTCATGATAGTGGAGGCACTAAGATCGCCTTGATATCCATGTTGAGCAAAGGATAGATCTATGGTGCCCTTCGGATATCCAGCAGGAGAACTAGCATCATTCAGTTGAAGAATTTGGCGGATTATTGCAGGAGTGATGACTACTTCTTTGTTGTTGACGACCGACTGGAGGGATGGTGTGTTGTTTCCCCCAGTGGTAACAGTAACGTTCATCCAAAATTGGTGCAAGGATTCGGCATGTAATATGGGATTCAGAAGAAATGCCGTGTTGTATTGGGACTTAACCATAAGATCGATAGCAGTATCGAACTTAGTCCAGATGGGCGATTTAGTGAGGTAGGCAACACAGTTGTGTCGCGGTTTAATTTGCATAGACGCCATTGAGAAGAGGGAAGTTTTGGAGAGGAACGTTAGGTTTGAAGAAGATGAAGCATTGAGAGCTAAGGTTAGGGATATTATAGGGTACGGGGGTAGAAACGACTGAAGGATGTGGTGTTAGTCATCAGTAGTTTTAAACGACCGTTGACATGGTATTATCCTTTCAGACGTTGAAACAGCTGAAGTCGTGGTGTTAGGCATCAGTAGTTTAGAAAACTACTGAAGACCGTGGTTTTGACTTCAGATGATTGAAACAACTGAGGACTTGGTGTTTGTCATCAGTGTTAGAAACTACTGAAGACAGTGGTTTTGTCATCAGATTGTAACAACTTAGTTCAGTAGTAAAAACTACTGAAGACGTGGTTTTGTCATCAGCTGTTGTAAACAAGAAGACTTGGATAGTCATCAGTAGTTATAAAACTACTGAAGACGTGGTTTTGCTTCAGTTGTTTAAAATGAAACAGCAGTTGTACAAACGACTGAAGAGAAAGTTCTCTTCAGCTGTTTTCGTCAATTCTTAGCTTTTCAGCTGTTTCAAACTGTCCTCAACACATTCATCAGTCTTTTTGGCTGATTTCAGTTGTTTCATAGGACATCAGTACTTATCTGTTTTTACTGATTGCAGTAGTTGTAACTGCATCAGTAGTTGTAACTACATCAGTAGTTTAGAACAGATGAAGTACTTCAGTACTTGTGAGACATTTAGCCTTCAGTAGTTATAAAACTACTGAGGGTAAAAGAGCTCATCAGTACTTATATGTGACATAGGTACTCATGATCATCAGTACGAATTACTAAGATCATCAGTAGTTGTCACTTATTCTAGCTGCAGCATACCAAGCCTTAACACCAGGTTTTGGAAAGTTGAACTATCCAAAGGCTTAGTAAAAATGTCTGCAAGCTCATCAGCACTAGGCACAAACTTAGGATCAATCAGACCTTTTTCAAAACAATCCCTTATAAAATGATGTCTGATCTCTATATGTTTGGTCCTAGAGTGCTGGACTGGATTTTTGACAATGCAAAGAGCTGAAGCACTATCCATTAACAATGGAGTCTTAGTCTCTGTAATGCCATAATCCAAAAGTTGGTTTTGAAGCCAGAGTACCTGAGATGTACAACTTGCAGCAGCAATGTACTCTGCTTCAGCAGTGGATGTAGCAACTGAGGTCTGTTTCTTGCTCTGCCAAGAAATCAAGCAGTTGCCTAGGAATTGACATCCACCAGAAGTTGATTTCCTGGTCAACTTACACCCTGCATAGTCACTGTCAGAAAAAGCAACTAATTTACCAGAATGTCCGGTAGAATACCATAAACCTAGAGATGGAGTGCCTTGCAGATATCTAAAGATCCTCTTGACTGCAATCAGATGAGACTCTTTAGGTGCAGCCTGAAATCTAGCACAAACACATGTAGCAAACATAATATCTGGTCTAGAAGCTGTTAAATACATCAAGGACCCAATCATACATCTGTAAAGTGTTTCATCAACCACTTTACCTTTCTGATCTGTGTCCAGTTGTGTGGTGCTGCTGGGGAGTAGAACAAGGCTTACAGTTTTGTAAATCAAACTTTTGCAAAAGATCTTTTGTATATTTGGACTGATGAATAAAAATTCCATCAGCCTTTTGTTTGATTTGCAACCCCAGAAAGAACTGTAATTCTCCCATGGCACTCATTTCAAACTTCTGTTGCATCAACTTTGTAAAGGCATCACACAACTTTGGATCAGAGGATGCAAAAATGATCATCTACATAAATTTGAACAAGTAGATTATGCTGCCCAGCTTTCTTAATGAATAAAGTCTTATCTATGGAGCCTCTAGTGAAATTGTTTTCCAGAAGAAAGTTTGATAATGTCTCATACCAGGCTCTGGGAGCTTGTTTTAACCCATAAAGAGCTTTATCAAGCTTATACACCCAATTAGGATGTTTATTGTCCTCAAAGCCTGGAGGTTGACATACATAAACCTCTTCTTTAATTTTTCCATACAAAAATGCACTTTTGACATCCATTTGAAAAACTTTAGGTTTTGATAAGCAGCATAAGCTAAAAACAATCGAATTGCTTCCAGTCTGGCTACAGGGGCAAAGGTTTCATCATAATCAATACCTTCTTCTTGTGCAAACCCCTGAACAACCAGTCTGGCCTTGTTCTTAACAATAAGCCCATTTTCATCAGTTTTGTTCCTAAACACCCATTTAGTGCCTATTGCACACTTACCTGGAGGTAGAGGAACCAGTTCCCACACTTGCTGTTTCTTGAACTGAAGAAGCTCAAGCTGCATGGCATCAACCCATCCATTGTCCTTTAAAGCAATGTGATAATTCTTTGGCTCTTGCTGACTGATGAAGAGAGCATAGAAGCAGAAATTTGACAATTGACTTCTTGTTGATACTCCAGCAGTGATATCACCAATGATTTGAGACATAGGGTGATTCTTCAGATCTTGATACACAATGAGATCTGTGCAAGTGTTTGTAGCCGGCTCAGCAGCAACAGATGGTGATGGTGAATCATTTCCTTGAAACCAATCAGTGGATGGTAATTCAAAGGAAGTTGAATTCGAAGAGATCTCATCAGCATTTGTTGTGGATGGTGCTACTGGAGCTACAGGAACATCAGGTCTAGCTGAGTCAGGCAGCTGATCACTAAACCTGAAGAGGTGAGTACTGCAATCATCATCATCATCAGCAGTACCACCAGGTGGTGAACTGTTGACAGGAGCAACAGCAGGAGTTTGATAAGGAACATATTGCAGTATGTCCAAATCAAATAACTCCACAGGACTTTGTGGAATCTTGTCCTTTGGAGATTCATTAAACTTAACATGTAGAGTTTCTTCAACCATCTTTGTTCTGCAGTTGAAGACTCTGTATGCCTTGCAAGTAGATGAATAACCAACAAAGTACCCTGCATCCACCTTAGGATCAAATTTATGGAGTTGATCCTTTGTGTTGAGAATAAAACAGGGACACCCAAATGCTTTGAAAAATGAAATCAGAGGAGCCAAATGATGGAGAACTTCATATGGAGTCTTCATCAACCTCTGATTTACTAAAACTCTTTTTGCACATAACAAGCTGTGTTGACAGCTTCAGCCCAAAAGGTCAGTGGCAAACCTGAGTCAGCCAGCATGGACCTTGCAGCTTCAATGAGGGTCCTGTTCTTTCTCTCCACTACTCCATTTTGTTCTGGAGTCCTTGGAATGCTGAACTGCCTTTTGATTCCCTTTGAAAGATAGAAGTCATCAAGTGTATGATTTCTGAACTCAGTTCCATTGTCACTCCTAATACACTTGACTGGAAGGGAATACTGCTTCTCAATGTACAGCACAAAGTGAATAATCTTCTGAGCAGCCTCATCCTTTGAATGTAGAAAGAAAGTCCATACAAATCTGGAGTAATCATCCACAATTACCAGACAGTATTTCTTCTTTGCCATGCTCATTACTCTCACAGGACCAAATAGATCCATATGCAGTAATTGCAAGCAGGCAGTGGACTTGGGCACTTCAATAGGAAGGAATGAGACTTTGTGCTGTTTTCCTTTTAAACAAGCAGTGCAGGTTTCATCACAGTGGAACTCCTTTATTGGTAAGCCTCTGACTAAACTATTGTGGGTAAGCTGATTCATGTTTTTGAGATTAACATGACCAAGCCTCCTGTGCCACAGTTTAGATTCTTGAGAAGAGGCTTTGGAAAATAGGCAAGGATTGCCTTTGAGATCTATCTTTAGAAAGATCTAAGGCATACACTCTTCCTGTCCTGTTGGCTTTCAGGAGAGTGTGATCATCCAACACCTTGTCAATCAAGTGCAAAACTTTGGATGACAGAATCCTACAGTTTTGACTGGTGAAAAGGGCAACATGGCCTTTATCACACATTTGACTGACACTCAAGAGATTGTACTTGAGATTTTCCACATGATTAACATCATCAAATTTGATTTCTCCATTGGAGACAAAGCCCTTACCGATGATGTAACCCCTAGCATCATTGCCAAAAGAGACAAATCCCTTCTTTCCTTGAGAGTAGTCATGAAGAAGAGAGTTGTTCCCAGTCATGTGCATAGATCCCCCACTGTCTACATACCAGATGCTACTTTGGCATGTTGAAGAACCCTGCAAAAATAAACAATTAGTTAGTTTTAGAGACCCAAACCTTTTTGGTTTTGGGCCTGGTCTCATCAATAGATGGTAAACTAACAGGTTTATTTGAAACAACAGCCTGAGAGGAAGAAGATGGTGTAGAAGAGGAGTCCTTTGGCTTGGACCTCCTTTTCTGTGGTTTCAACATAGGAGAATCTAGTTGGTTAACTCTACCCAACAGATGTTGTACCATCATCACCAGCTGTGTCTGATTTTGTGATAAAGCTTTCAGCTCATCAGACACATTGCTAGGAGTTTGATAAGTTCCTATGTTGCACCTTTTCTTCTGAGCACCCTCAGCTGTCACCTGTTTAAACCCTTCCTTTTTGGATTTCTTTGAGGACTTAAGGGTTACAGGATTTGATGTTGCTGATACAAATGTGGTCTCAAACTCAGTTTTCATTTTTACCATTTTCTCATTAATTTCTTCTTTTTGTTTGAGTTTGGAACCTCTTTTGTACCAACAATCATCTGTAAGATGATTGAACAAACCACATACTTCACATGGTTTCTTCTTCATCTTAGGTTGATCATCAACTAAAGAGGGTGAAGCAACAGAAGACTTGTTCTTTAATGCTTTGGAAGCATTGTTTGCTTTCTTGACAGCCTCTTTAGTAGTCTTCAAACTCTTTCTACTGCCAGTTTTCTTCTCTTCAGTACTGACAGCAGTTGAAGTTTGAACTTCAGGTGTTAAATCCTGCTCTCTAGTCCTTTCAGGACCTTCAGAATTAACTCCTGAGTTGATCAACTCATTAATCATGTGAATGTCAGCATTTGAACCATCAACATCAGCTGATAGGTTCAAAGAGGGCTTGATGCTGACTGCTACTTCTGATTGTGCTGTATCAGAAGGTAGATCACATGATGTGATGGATTGGTTATCACTCTCACCATCAGATTCTACCTCTGCTCTTGGGGTAAAATCTGTAGGTGGAGCAGTGTGATTGTAACCAATTCCAAACTTCACATTTGAAGCAGATTGCTTACTAAGAAGCATTTCAAAACCTTTGCATGATTGTACCCATCTATCACACTCGACCTGGGTAACTGCAAGGGTTTCTTTGAGATCTTTGTACTTCTCTAGAAGTACTTCTTCTCTAGCCTTATCATCAATTATTTGGCAATTCAGTTTATAAATCTCATCATTTTTATCTTTGAGCACAAACTCAAACTCAGCTTTGTTTTTGGAAATTATTTGTTCTAGCTCAATGTTCTTATTAATTAGAGCTACATTTGCTTCTCTAATGGAAGCAAATGCTGCTATGCATGGTTCAGAACATAATTTGGCTTTTGCCTCAGAGGATACCTGTGATACCTGAGGTGTAGAGGCATTAGAAAATGAAGTATCAGCAGACTCCAAAGCCATAAGAGCTAGATTCCAAAAGGACTGTCACCACCATGTTGACCAGCACCTGAGAACAGTTGATCATGACCAGACAAGTCATCTGGTAAACTGCTCCAGTCAACAACTCCTGGGGTGAAGAAGCTGTGTTGTTGAGGTTGAGGTTGTTGATGAGATTGGGATGGCTGAGGTTCTGGTAGTGCATGAGGTTGTGGTGCCATAGGAACTTGAACTTGATTTGACTGTGGCATGTAATAACAAGGGTACGGATATGGCATTTGACCCTGAGAAACAAAATATGCCGGAGATTGTTGTTGAGGATGATGACTAGAGGTGACAGGATGTTGCCCTCTGTGTTGTTGACTATTGCCAGGAAAAGTCACAAAGGGTGCAGTGGAGTTAGATCCAGTTGATCTACACTCTCTTGCAAAGTGTCCAAGCCTTTGGCATTTGTGACACCTCAACTTGCTCTTGTCAAAACCAACTTTGGTTTTGCCAGAGAGTCCTGGGAATTTTCTTCCAGTTCTTTTATAGAACTTCTGAGATCTGATATTTATCAAGGCCATTTGGCTCAAAATATCCATCTCTTCTAAGTCATCATCAGCAATCCCCTTGAGATCATCCATAATGAAACATAGATTGTCATTATTACACCCAGTAAACTGACCATCAACACTCACAAATGCAGAATCAGAAGTGCTTGAAGAGAAATTAATATGCTCATCATACTGGCATTCAGATGAATATTCTGACTCATGACCCACCAAGGCAGTGTTGCCTTGTACAAAGTCTTCAGTGAGCTTTCCAGATGAAGACAACTTTCTCTTCTGTTCTATCTCTCTCTCAAAAGTGAGCAGTTTCCCATGGAGTTGGGTGAGAGATAGTTTGTCCAAACTTGCACTGGAGCGTAGGACAATAGTATATGTGTCCCATCTCTCAGGCAGTGATCTGAGAAATCTGTTATTCATCTGAATATTGGTGTATTCAAGTTTGACCATTTTTAGTTCAGAGATCAAACAAGAGAACCGCTCATATTGTTGAGTCAGTGTCTCACCCTTTCTATGAGAGAATGTCTCATATTGTTGGGCAAGAATTTCTCTATTATTTGCCAAGACCTCATCTGTTCCTCCAAATTGTTCTTTCAAGGCATTCCAGAGGTCATGGGCAGTTTCATGATGCATTAGCCCAGAATAGATTTCATTTGGCAGTGCCATGGCCAGAATTCCATGGGCTTTTGCATCAATTTCAAGCAACTTCTTATCCTCATCTGAGTATTGCTCCCTCCTCTTCGGAACCATTTGATTGGTTTCGGGTTATTCACCATAGGCTTGTTGGACCATGTACCACTGATGTCCAACACCCTGCGCTGTTAACAGACAGGTGATGGAGCATACGTCTTTGCCATATGTTATACTCATTCCTAACCAGCATGGTGGCTTGGTTGAGGAACCAGTATTGTGAGGATCATTGGAGGGAGTAGTCATTTCAGTTCAAAAACAATTTAGTTCAAGCTTTTAAAAGTTTTAGACAGACCACAACAAACTCAATGAGAACCAAGAAAAGATCTCAGGATGAATGAGCAGAAATACAGAAAATTCAATCTCTATAACGTTTCTTGCAAAAACAAAAGCTATTCAATCAAACTTAGATCTTGAATAGCAGTTTCAATGATCAATTATTAGATCGATCAATGATTAACCTGCTCTGATACCATTTGACAGGATCAGCGATCACAAGTTGATGTATTAGGATTCAAAGCAGCGGAATACAAACAGGAATTAGACAAATTGTAGCAAGCAATCGATACTTGTATGCATTAAGAGCGCATACGGTTATAGGAGAGATATATTTCTGATTTCAAGGAATGTTTTAGATGTAGAATATTTCTAATCAAAATTCGTTCATTCCATTCATTCATCATCGTTACAATAAGTTGTCACTCCTTATATAGAGTGCAACAATCACTGCTGTTATCACGGAAAGTGACAACTGGCAGATCTAATACAAAATAAAATAATTCTTAACAAACTACTGAAATGTTCACAACTACTGAGAACATATCAGCATGTTAAGTACAAAATATAAAATACTGAAACTACAACGACTGAAGAACAAGCTCTTCATCGTTTTACAAAACTACTGAAACATAAAAATATAAAACTACTGATATCACAACTACTGAAGAAGTACTCTTCAGCAGTTGTGACAAACTACTGAGGCTTCAGTACTTGATCTTCAGACTTTGACCTTCAGGTGTTCATCAGCTGATGACTTCAGTAGATATCATCAGCTGATGTCTTCAGTCTTTGTCTTCAGACTTTGTACATCAGTTGTTGATCTTCAGCACTGTAAACTCTTCAGCTGTTGTACTTCAGTACTTTGGTCTTTCAGCTTCAGCACTTGTGTTCTTCAGCTGTTGTACTTCAGCACTTTAGTTCTTCAGCTGTTGAGGTCTTCAGCACTTGATCTTCAGCTGTTGAAGTCTTCAGCACTTGTCAAACTACTGATGAGGCTTTCAGCAGTTGTTGTGATACCATGTGGGACTTGGAGGTTTTCTGATCTTGCTCATTGGTTCTTTTGGTCCAACAGTTGTGTATCATGTGGGACTTAGAGGTTTTCTGATCTTGGCTCATTGGTTCTGTTGGTCCAACAAACACCCGGCCCCTAGCTCAACAATATCTCCGCTTTGCCCACGAGGAGCTACGATTTGCTTTTGGTTGCCCGGGTGAAAACTTATAGGGAGAGTCACCCATCCTGGATGCTCCCACCTGAGCACGATTAATTGTGGAATTCCCTCTCATCCACAGCCATACGACAAAAAAGTTGTGATGGATTAGACGCCAGACATCTTATGAACCAGGAATCCTCTCCTATCCACGAACGATGTGTGGGATATGTGTAGGGTGCACAAGCACCCCCATGGCACTCAATCATCCTTGATGAGCCGAGAAGTCACCATCCTTGGTGAGGTATTGTTCCACACCTCGAACGGCACAGGAGGCTTTGATACAATCTGTAAACAGCAGTCCCCTCGCATCACAATATGTCCGATTTGCCCACGAGAGAGCTCACGGATTTCTTGGTTGACTGGGTGAAAACTTACAGGGAGGCACCCACTGGATTGCTCCCACTGAGTACGATTAACTGTGGAATTGTCCTCTCATCCACAGCCATAGCCCAAAATTGAGTTGTTGATGTTAGAGGCCAGACATCATATGAACCAGGAATCTCTCCTGTCCACGGCCGATGTGAGATATTGTGACAAACTCCTCCAAAACTCACTCGATTTCGATTTCTGTTTGTGCCAATGCAGTTAAACCAGGGATGGAAAACTCACCATGTAACACAATTTTCGGGACGGAAAATTCTTTCCACATGGGGATAATGGACATCCGGTAATTTCCGTACCAAAACTCCGTTAGTCCATTACGTCTTGCATACACGTGCCGTGAGCACATAATAGTTGTCGTTGAACGTTTGTGACTTAATATTAATAATCTAATATAAACAATCATTATCTAATTAATAATGTTGATTATTAGTTGTGATTATGTGGTTCATGATTTTATAGAATTTTAAATGATTGTTTCATAAATTTTACGCGATAACGTGACAATGTGTTATTTATATATATATATATTCTATGTGTTATGTGACTTGTGGTAAATGTTTAGGATTATTATTGTTGGTTAATAATATTTATAAATTTTAGTTTAGATTATTTAAAAAGTCTTAGAATGATAGTTTTTATAAAATAATCAAAGGGGGTTATTGTGTAAATATATTTTAACCAAATGTTACCAAAATTACCCAAATTGGCCGCAAACCACCAATCCAAGCCCTCACATTCGAAATTCAGCCTACAAACAATCACTGTGCTTCGATTTTGGTCGATCTCAAGCTATAAAACACGTTAGAATCATCAATTGCAAGATATTACATGTGAAAAGGTTAGAATTTTACAAGTATTGTGAGTTTTTTTATATGGCCGAACCCTAATTTGGTTTTGGGTTCAAGAATGTTGAAGTTGTTGTTGTTTGATGATGTTAGTATGTTAGTTAGATAGTATACATGTTGTTTAACGTCGATTATGCAAGAATGATACGTTTTTTATGAATTGTTCATGAACTTTGATTCAAGATAAACCCTAATTCGAAAATTGATGTGATTATATGAGATTGATGATTGTATGATGATTATATGATGTTAGTAGGTTGTATGAATGCTAGATTACATTGATTTCGCAAGAAATTGATAAATTGAAGGTTGTGTTCATAGGTTACTAATAATAGTAACTTTATTTTTCATGATATGATGATTTGATAAGGAATTGATGTTATTGAAGAGTTTATTATGATGTATGTATTATAGATTGATGATATGGATGCTAGAAAACTAGGAGTGAATGTTGTAGTTCATAGATTTCCAAAAGTCAAACTTTTGATCATGAAGGTTAGTGAATTATGATGTTTGGATGTTGTTGATCATGCTTAGATGTTGATATGAACTTGAATTCGTATATTCTTAATGACTTCATGAATACAATGGGTGTTTGATAGATTTTGGGATGTGCTTTCCCAAAAGGGAAACTTTATTTGCACAAAGTTTGAAAGATGATATTTTGAGCATGTTTGAGATATTAGGAGCATGTTAGTATGTTCATGGATGATTTCTAATGTGATAGAATTTGTTAATTTAGTTTTATGGAATGCTTGGATGATCATGTGTGATGTATGGACTTTGATGATCATGTATGATGTTGAAGGTTGATTAGTAATTAAGACATCATGTTGGGACTGGAAATTGATTATTGTGGTGTATGTTGAATGCAATGAACATGGTTAATGAATATGATTGTGATCATCATACAAGCATGCGAATCTGAGGCCCCTACTTAGTAGGATTGGCAGGGTTTAGGATGTGAAGTCGTGAGTGGCTTCACATGGCATGTAGTGAGTGATTTGATCTTTGTGTGACGTGTTAGTTATGTTGTAACTGGTGAGCATGTTAATGTTTTAGATTCACATGACTTGTATGATATTTAGTGGTATGATGATCTAAGTAATGCATTGGGTAATGTAGCACCTCATGTGATCCATTTGAATGTTAACCATGTATGTTATATGTTCACGTTTGCTTGATTGAATTATACCTCATGATGTCACCAACGGGTCAAACGGATCAACTGTGTCAAACGTGTCTGTGTTCTGAAACCTTGAGTCTTTGGTTGTAGTGTGCTTAGGGTTCCACACGTTCTCTGTTTACATGCACTTATGTACTTACATGATCTAGGTAACCTCTGAAGGTTGTCTGTCCACTCTTTCTTCCAAGTAAACCCTAATTAGTATTACGCATATCAGGTGAGTTCATGCCCCACTCTTTAATTAACCTCTTTTAGGGGAGATAGCATACTGGTAATTTACAAACGCTTTATATATTTAAGTTGTGTATAATATTAATATAATGATGTTTATCATGGAAGAGTCGTCACATTTTCGAATTGTTAATATTGAATAGTGGGAAAAATTGGGTAGTACTACTGGGTCTAACGAGCCCCACCTGTGTGACTTGAGGTCAGCCGCGTGCAATTTGTCCTAATGAACATTGTCACGACCTGGTAAGTCGTGACATGAGGCAACAACTTATCATAGTCAGCTTCAATTGTGAAATCACTATGAATTAATATTTATTGTTAATAGACTAGCTATCTATTACAATACACTATTTATATATATCAATTATTAAATTGCTTACATTTAAATATCAACTCTTGAATTCACCAACCATTGGGTTGACATTTTAGTATGCTATTCTCAGGTCGTTAACTTCGCTTGCCATTAGGAGCACTACACGGATTCATCATGCATTCTAAGACTCTATTTTAGAGACATCTTTGTTGGTTTTTATTTATTAATGTTTAACCATTTGGGTTGGCGCGTGTTTTGCCATATTATCTTTGGGTTTCTTTACTTACAAAACGCTTCCGCATGATTTTAAAGTTTGAACTTTGGTTGGTTTTGTCTTAAATGTTGGCATATAGAGTCGTTCTGTGTAACTATTGACTGTGATCCTGGTTTGTTAACACGCCTCGCGGTAAAACTCCGCACGTGGATTTTGAGGGTGTGACAGATTGGTATTAGAGCCATTGGTTATAGGGAACTAGGTTTCATACAAACTAGACTATAACCGCACATAGTTAGTTAGTTACCTATGCCTTATTTCCTCTACTGTATACTCATTGTCATACACATCACACCCTCTGCAGCATGGCATCGTCATCGAGAACTGCGGGTAAGCGACCTACATCACCTACACGATCTAAGTCCGCACCTCCCGCACCTATACCCGACTGGCCCCGTCTAGCTTATCCTCGCAGAGAGATTGATTGGGATCCACCTTTGTATTGATGGAGCGTGACCTCCACGAGACTGGAGTTTCTACCCCAAGTTCGTTGATCGCATAATGCATAGGGAGCGCCTACTTGTCCCGAGGCCCAAGACTAGGAGCAACGCTGATCAGCCAATGCCTTCACTCCCACGGACGGTGCAGTCCAATGAGCAACTGATTGCTGGACTGGTGGCTGCACTGGATACTGAGCAGCAACGAGTCAGGAGACTCACGGGTGATGTTTGTACACTGCAACACGAGGTGTACAAGCTACGACATCAAATGGATGAACTCGAGGAGCGACACGGGAAGACCGTAAATGGGTATCACCACATGGAAGACGGTCTTATAGCACTTAGAGGACGCGTAACTGCTCGTGAACAACGGGATGCAGTAGCCGATAACAGAATTGCTACCTTAGAAGCCCAATTGGTAGTGCTTCAGATTGTCATAGCTCCTGCTCCTGCAGAGGACCCTGAGGATGAGGATCCTGAGGAGGAACCGGGGAAGGAGGAACGGTGGAGACGGAAGATGACAGTGATGGGTCAGACGTCATCAATTGATTTCCTTTATATGACTTGGACTACGTAGTGTTTCTCTCTTTTTGAAACCTATGTGGGAAGGGTTGTTTCCCTACCCGAACAACAACCTTATATTATGACATTGGTGAATACATTGTGACTCATTTACAATTTATTTATCTTGGTTATCATTTTTGTTATGAATGTTGTGGTTGTGATGATTCAATATTCCTTACTCTTTACTGTACTTCAATGGGATAAATGTGTTTGATGTTACTCATTATTGTATTTGTGAATGTAAAGTGAAAAATGGACTCCCGTGGATGTGGACGTGGACGTGGGCGTGGACGCGGATGTGGACGTGGCGCTAGAGACCATGGCCGTGGTGCTATAAACATTACCCCTGCTCAATTAGCTGCCTGATAAACGAGCATGTTCAGGCAGTGATGGTTGTTGCCCAGACGGGACAGCCAACAAGTAAACAATGACAGAAAGTAAAATCAAATATCCTGAGTAACCGTATAGGATATCTCATCAATGTTGGTTGTGTTAAAACAGGACCACTGGTGTGTACCTATAAGTCCTTTATGGACTGTAAAGCACACACCTATAATGGTACTGAAGGGGCTGTAGGACTAGTACGATGGTTTGAGAAGACAGAGTCTGTTTTCTCCAAATGCAACTGTCCACCTGTTGACCAGGTGAAATATGCCACTGGGACTCTTGAAGGTGCCGCTCTATCCTGGTGGAACGCGCAAGTCCAGATGCTAGGACGAGCGATGGAAAATGGGCTTCCCTGGACTGAATTCAAAGAGATGATGAGTGAGGAGTACTGTCCTTGAAATGAAGTACAAAAGCTGGATATGGAGTTCTGGCAACTTAAGATGCAGGGCTATGAAATCGATGCCTACACCACCCGAACCCATGAACTAGCCACCTTATGCCCAGAGATGGTGAACGAAGTGCACAAGAGGGTTGAGCATTACATACAGGGATTAGTACCCGAAATTCAAAGCATGGTGACTGCTTCCAACCCGACCATAATTCAGCAAGCCATCCAGTTAGCTCATAAGCTAACTGATCAAGTAGTGGAGCAAGGACATTTACTTAAGCGGGGTGTTGTGGCTAGCGTGCCCGACAACAAGAGTAAGTAGGATAGTTCCAACAACAAGAAATCATCATCATCCAGCGATCGACCCCAATCTCAACAACAACAACAGCCAGTTCAGCAACAACAACGGTGGTTCGATAATAACCGCAACTTCAATCAGACGGCTTCAAACAGTCAAGGACCCAGTGGTTATGGTGGTAAACATCCGAAATGCACTCGGTGTAATTACCATCATGTGGGAAGGTGTGATAAATTCAAATGTCAACGCTATGGTAAGATTGGACACGATGCTAAGAATTATCGTGGTGAACTGTTAAGGAATCCACAACAACCTCAGGAGACTCCCAAAGGTTGTTTTGAATGTGAGAAGGAAGGGCACTATAGGCGAAACTGGCCACAACTAAGGAAAATGGTAATGGCAATAACGGCAATGGCCACAACAACAACAACCATGGTAATAACAACAATAATGGCAATGGTACTGGTAATGGTGGCAACAACGATGGAGCCAAAGGGAGAGCCTTCGTCTTGGCTCAGGTGAGGCTCTAAACGACCCCACAACTGTTACTGGTAGGTTTCCTATTAATGGGTGTTTTGCTACAGTACTATTGATACTGAAGCTAATAGGAGCTTCGTGTCCTTAAAGTTCTGTAGTCTTTTAAGTGATATACCCTCCGCCTTAGAATCTAAATACACCATAGAATTTGCTGATGGTAAACAGATCCATGTAACGCATATCCTTAGAGATTGTGAGATAGAGCTTTCCGGTCATACTTTCACTGCAGATCATATGCCTGTTACGCTGGGGAGTTTTGATGTAGTGATAGGCATGGATTAGCTCTCTAGCAAGCAAGCGGAAGTCATATGTTATGAGAAGATCATACGAATTCCTATTAGTGATGAAGTCCTTACAGTCAGAGGTGATAGGAGTGGTGCTGTGATAGGCATCATCTCATACACGAAAGCCCAAAAGTTGTTGTGAAAGGGTCGTTTGGGTATTCTAGCACTCGTCACCGATAAGCAAGTGGAAGAAAGAAGAATGGAGGACATTCCCATAGTGTGTGACTTTCTAGAGGTGTTTCTAGAGGATCTTTCTAGATTACCACCTCACCACCAAATGGAATTTCAATCGAGTTGACTCCCGGCGCAGCCCTGATTGCTAGGGCACCTTATCGATTAGCACCGAACGAACTACAAGAGTTGTCATCACAACTTCAGGAGCTTTTAGATAAGGCCTTTATTCGACCTAGCACATCACCTTGAGGAGCCCCTGTCCTTTTTGTTAAGAAGAAGGATGGCACATTCCGGATGTGCATCGATTATAGGGAGTTAAACAAAGTAACAGTCAAGAACCGATACCCTTTACCTCGTATCGACGAATTGTTTGATCAGCTTCAAGGATCAAGCTATTATTCGAAGATTGACTTGAGATCTGGTTATCACCAACTTAGAGTCCAAGAAGAAGACATTCCCAAAACTATGTTTCGTACTCGTTATGGTCATTATGAGTTCTTGGTCATGCCTTTTGGGTTAACTAATGCACCTGCTGTGTTCATGGACCTCATGAACCCCGTGTGCAAACCCTATCTCGATCAGTTCGTCATTGTATTTATCGATGATATACTGATATATTCTAGGATCAAGGAGGATCATGAATAACACTTATGAACGATCTTAGAACTATTGAAGAATGAGCAGTTGTATGCCAAATTCTCTAAGTGTGACTTTTGGATACGAAAAGTGCAATTTCTAGGTCATATTGTTAATGAGAAGGGAATACATGTTGATCCTGCCAAGATTGAGGCGATAAAGAATTGGACTATACCCAAAACGCCGAGCGAGATAACGCAATTTCTGGGATTAGCAGGATATTACTGACGATTCATAGAGGGATTCTCTAAGATCGCACAACCTCTTACAGCCTTGACTCACAAAGGAACGACATACAAATGGGGTGAGAGTCAAGAACCGACTTTTCAATTGTTAAAATAGAAACTATGTAGTGCACCGATATTGGCACTGCCAGAGGGAACGGATGATTTCGTGGTGTATTGTGATGCATCCATTCAAGGATTGGGTTGTGCCTTGATGCATCGAGAAAAGGTGATAGCCTACGCCTCGAGACAACTAAAGGTTCACGAGAAGAACTATACCACCCATGACTTAAAATTACGTGCAGTGGTTTTCGCCTTAAAGAGTTTGAGACATTACTTGTACGATACCAAGTGCACTATCTACACCGATCACAAGAGTCTTCAACATATCTTCGAGCAAAAGGAGTTGAATATGAGGCATGGACGTTGGATGGAGCTACTAAACGACTATGATTGTGCTATCAAGTATCATCCGGGAAAGGCGAACGTGGTTGTTGATGCCTTAAGCCGGAAGGAAACAGCTAAACCCAGATGGGTGCGCGCTTTACCACTTACTATCAGTACCTAACTACCCGAACAAGTTAAGGAGGCACAGATAGAAGCCTTAAAAGCATAAAATGTTGGTTCTGAGTCATTAAAGGGAATGGATAAACAACTAGTGCTGACGGAGGATGGAATTCGATACTTCATGGATAGACTTTGGGTGCCTGTCTATGGAAATCTAAGAGATTTAGTTATGAGTGAGGCACACAAATCTAAGTATTCTATACATCCTGGATCTGACAAGATGTACCATGATCTAAAGGCGCACTACTGGTGGCCTAACATGAAGGCGGATGTAGCTACGTATGTGAGAAAGTATTTGACCTACTCGAAAGTAAAGGTGGAATACCAAAAACCATCCGGACTGTTGCAACAACCCGGGATACCAATGTGGAAATGGGAACAAATCTCCATGGATTTTCTTACCAAGTTACCCCGGACTAATATTGGTTGTGACACGATATGGGTTATTGTGGATCGATTGACGAAGTCTGCTCATTTCCTTGCAATTATGGAAACCAACAAGATGGAGAAATTAACTCGACTGTACCTTAAAGAGATCGTTTTGAGACACGGTGTACCGATCACAATTATTTCTGACCGCGACGCTCGTTCACGTCATATTTCTGGTAATCACTACAGAAATCTTTGGGTACACGATTGGATATGAGTACTGCTTATCATCCACAAACGGATGGCCAGAGTGAGCGTACCATACAGATGTTGGAGAATATGCTACGTGCTTGTGTGATTGACTTCGGGAATAACTGGGAAATTCACCTACCATTGGTGGAGTTTTCTTATAACAACAACTATCATACTAGCATACAGGCAGCACCTTTCGAGACGTTGTATGGGAGAAAATATAGATCACCAGTTTGCTGGGCGGAAATTGGTGATAGTCAACTGACGGGTACCGAGTTAATTCATGATACAACCGAGAAGATTGTGCAAATACGAAACCGTATGGATGCAGCACGAGACAGACAGAAGAGTTATGCGGACAGGAGACGAAAACCTTTAGAGTTTCAGGTTGGTGACAAGGTTTTATTGAAGGTCTCACCATGGAAAGGCGTAGTTCGGTTTGGCAAGCGAGGAAAGCTAAATCCGAGGTACGTTGGACCATTAGAAATAGTGGAAAGAATCGGTCCAGTGGCCTATCGACTAGCCCTACCTGATTCGGTAAGTGGAATCCATGATGTACTTCACGTGTCGAACCTAAAGAAGTGTCTAACTGATGAAACAATGGTCGTACCACTAGAAGAAATTAAAGTGGATGAACAATTACGCTTTATTGAAGAACCAGTCGAGGTAATGGACCGTGAGATGAAAGCACTTAAGCAAAGCAAGATACCCATAGTCAAAATCTGTTGGAATTCATGATGTGGACGAGAATTCACGTGGGAACGAGAAGATCAAATAAAGCTTAAGTACCCTCAACTATTCAAAAAGCCGATGCTAGCAGACGAAGGTATTGATTTAAATTCAGGACGGAATTTCTTTCAACATGGGGATGATGTGACAACTCATCCAAAACTCACTCGATTTCGATTTCTATGTGCCAATGCAGTAGACCAGTGATGGAACACTCACCATGTAATGCAATTTTCGGGACGAAAATTCTTTCAACATGAGGATAATGTGACATCCGGTAATTTTCCGTTACCAAACTCCATTAGTTCCGTTAACTCTTGCATACACGTGTCGTGAGCACACACTAGTTGTCTTTGAACGTTGGTGACTTAATATTAATAATCTCAGATAAACAATAATAATCTAATTAATAATGTCGATTATTAGTTGTGATTATATGGTTCATGATTTTATAGAATTTTGAATGATTGTTTCATAAATTTTAAGCGATAACATGACAACGTGTTATATATATATTCTATGTGTTATGTGACTTGTGGTAAATGTTTAAGATTATTATTGTTGGTTAACAATATTTATAAATTATTGTTTAGATTATTTAAAAAGTGTTAGAATAATAGTTTTTATAAAATAATTCAAAGGGGGTTATTGTGTAAATATATTTTAACCAAATGTTACCAAAATTACCCAACCCTAAACCCCCCGAACCCCAAATCGGCTGCAAACCACCATTCCAAGCCCCCACATTCAAAATTCAGCCTTCAAACAATCATTGTGCTTCGATTTTGGTCGATCTCAAGCTATAGAACACGTTAGAATCATCAATTGTAAGATATTACACGTGAAAAGATTAGAATTTTACAAGTTTTATGAGTCTTTTTTATATGGCCGACCCTAATTCAGTTTTGGGTTCAAGAATGTTGAAGTTGTTGTTTGATGATGCTAGTATGTTAGTTAGATAGTATACATGTTGTTTAACGTCGATTATGCAAGAATGATACGTTTTTGATGAATTGTTCATGAACTTTGATTCAAGATAAACCCTAATTCGAAAATTAATGTGATTATATGAGAATGATGATTGAATGATGATTATATGATGTTAGTAGGTTGTATGAATGCTAGATTACATTGATCTTGCAAGAAATTGATGAATTAAAGGTTGTGTTCATAGGTTACTAATAATAGTAACTTTATTTTTCATGATATGATGATTTGATGAGGAATTGATGTTATTAAAGGGTTTATGATGATGTATGTATTATAGATTGATGATATGGATGCTAGAAAACTAGGAGTGAATGTTGTAGTTCATAGATTTCCAAAAGTAGAACTTTTGATCATGAAGGTTAGTGAATTATGATGTTTGGATGTTGTTGATCATGCTTAGATGTTGATATGAATTTGAATTGGTATATTATTAATGAATTCATGAATACATTGGGTGTTTGATAGATTTTGGGATGTGCTTTCCCAAAAGGGAAACTTTATTTGCACAAAGTTTGAAAGATGATAGTTTGAGCATGTTTGAGATATTAGGAGCATGTTAGTATGTTCATGGATGATTTCTAATTTAGTTGTATGGAATGCTTGGATGATCATGTGTGATGTATGGACTTTGATGGTCATATATGATGTTGAAGGTTGATTAGTAATTAAGACATCATGTTTGGAACTGGAAATTGATTATTGTGGTGTATGTTGAATGCAATGAACATGGTTAATGAATATGATTGTGATCATCGTACACGCTTTATATATTTAAGTTGTGTACAATATTGATATAGTGATGTTTATCATGGAAAAGTCCTCACACTTTTGAATTGTTAATATTGAATAGCGGGGAAACATGGGTAGTACTACTGGGTCTGATAAGCCTCACCTATGTGACTCGAGGTTAACCGGGTGCAATTTGCCCTAATGAATATTGTCATGACCTGGTAAGTCGTGACATGAGGCAACAACTTATCACAGTCAGCTTCAATTGCGAAATCACTATGAATTAATATTTATTGTTAATAGACTAGCTATCTATTACAATACACTATTTATATCTCATGTGTTAAATTGCTTATATTTAAATATCAACTCTTGAACTCACCAACCATTGTGTTGACATTTTAGTATGCTATTCTCATGTTGTTAACTTCGCTTGCCATTAGGAGCACTGCATGGATTCATCATGCATTCTATGACTCTATTTTTAGAGACATCTTTGTTGGTTTTTATCCATTAATGTTTAACCATTTGTGTTGGCGCGTGTTTTGCCATATTATGCATTTATGTACTTTGGGTTTCTTTACTTACAAAACGCTTCCGAATGGTTTTAAAGTTTGAACTTTGGTTGGTTTTGTCTTAAATGTTGGCATATAGAGTCGTTCTGAGTAACTATTGATTGTGATCCTGGTTTGTTCACATGCCTCGCGGTAAAACTCCACACTTGGATTTTGAGGGTGTGACAGATTGGTATCAGAGCCATTGGTTATAGGGAACTAGGTTGCATACACACTAGACTATAACCACACACAGTTAGTTAGTTACCTGTGCCTTATTTCCTCTACTGTATACTCATTGGCATACACATCACACCCTCTCCAGCATGGCATCGTCATCGAGAACTCTAGGTAAGCGACCTGCATTACCTACATGATCTGAGTCCCCACCTCTCGCACCTGTACCTGACAATGGACCCGACTGGCCCCGTCTAGCTTATCCTCGAGGAGAGATTGATTGGGATCAACCCTTTGCATCGATGGAGCGTGACCCCCACGAGACTGGAGTTTCTACCCCAAGTTCGTTGATCACATAATGCATAGGGAACGCCTACCTGTACCGAGGCCCAGGACTAGGAGCAAAGCTGATCAGCCAATGCCTTTACTCCCACGGACGGTGCAGTCCAATGAGCAACTGATTGCTGTACTGGTGGTTGCACTGGATACTGAGTAGCAACAAGTCAGGCGACTCACAGGTGATGTTTGTACACTGCAGCACGAGGTGTACAAGCTACGACATCAAATAGATGAACTCGAGGAGCGACATGGGAAGACCGTAAATGGGTGTCACCACATGGAAGATGGTCTTATAGCACTTAGAGGACGCGTAACTGCTCGTGAACAGCGAGATGCAGTAGCTGATAACAGAATTGCTACCTTAGAAGCCCAATTGGTAGCACTTCAGATTGCCATAGCTCCTGCTCCTGCAGAGGACCCTAAGGATGAGGATTCCGAGGAGGAACCCTGGGAGGAGGAACCGGTGGAGACGGAAGATGACAATGATGGGTCGGACGTCGTCAATTGATTTCCTTTATATGACTTGGACTATGTAGTGTTTCTCTCTTTTTGAAACCTATGTGGGAAGGGTTGTTTCCCCACCCGAACGACAAACTTAAATGATGACATTGGTGAATACATTGTGACTTGTTTACAATTTATTTATCTTGGTTATCATTTTTGTTATGAATGTTGTGGTTGTGATGATTCAATATTCCTTACTATTTAATGTACTTCAATGGGATAAATGTGTTTGATGTTACTCATTATTGTATTTGTGAATGTAAAGTGAAAAATAGACTCTCGTGGACGTGGACGTGGATGTGGGCGTGGATGCGGACGTGGACGTGGCACTAGAGACCATGGCCATGGTGCTATAAACATGACCCCTGCTAAATTAGCTGCCCTGATAAACGAGCATGTTCAGGCAGTGGTGGTTGCTGCCCAGACGGGACAGCCAGCAGGTAAACAATGACAGAAAGTAAAATCAAATATCTTGAGTAACCGTATAGGATATCTGATCAATGTTTGTTGTTTTAAAACAGGACCACCGGTGTGTACCTATAAGTCCTTTATGGACTGTAAACCACACACCTATAGGGGTACTGAAGAGGCTGTAGGACTGGTACGATGGTTTGAGAAGACAGAGTATGTTTTCTCCAAATGCAACTATCCACCTGTTGACCAGGTGAAATATGCCAGCGGGACTCTGGAAGGTGCCGCTCTATCCTGGTGGAATGCGCAAGTCCAGATGCTAGGACGAGCGATGGCAAATGGGCTTCCCTGGACTGAATTCAAAGAGATGATGACCGAGAGTATTGTCCTCGAAATGAAGTACAAAAGCTGGAGATGGAGTTCTGGCAACTTAAGATGCAGGGCTCTGAAATCGAGGCCTACACCACCCGAACCCATGAACTAGCCACCCTATGCCCGTGGATGGTGAACGAAGTGCTCAAAAGGGTTGAGCATTACATACGGGGATTAGTACCCAAAATTCAAAGCATGGTGACTGCTTCCAACCCAACCACGATTTAGCAAGCCATCCAGTTAGCTCATAAGCTAACTGATCAAGCAGTGGAGCAAGGACGTTTACTTAAGTGGGGGGCTGTGGCTAGCGTGTCCGACAACAAGAGGGAGTGGGATAGTTCAAACAATAACAAATCATCATTACACAGCGGTCAACCCCAATCTCAACAACAACAACAACCAGTTCAGCAACAACAACAGAGGTTCGATAATAACCGCAACTTCAATCAGACGGCTTCAAACAGTCAAGGACCCAGTGGTTATCGTGGTAAACATCCGAAGTGCACTCGGTGTAATTACCATCATGTGGGAAGGTGTGATAATTTCAAATTTCAACGTTGTGGTAAGATTGGACACGCTGCTAAGAATTGCCATGGTGAACTGTTAAGGAAGCCACAACAACCTCAGGAGACTCCCAAAAGTTATGTGGGAAGGAAGGGCAATATAGGCAAAACTACCCACAACTGAGGAAAAATGGTAATGGCAATAATGGCAATGGCAACAACAACAACCACGGTAATAACTACAATACTGGCAATGGTACTGGTAATGGTGGCAACAACGATGGAGCCAAAGGGAGAGCCTTCGTCATTCGCTCAGGAGAGGCTCTAAACCACACCACAATTGTTACCGGTAGGTTTTCTGTTAATGGGTGTTTTGCTACGGTACTATTCGATACTAGAGCTGATAGGAGCTTCGTGTCCTTAAAGTTCTGTAGTCTTTTAAGTGATATACCCTCCACCTTAGAATCTAAATACACCTTATAATTGGCCGACGGTAAACAGATCCATGTAACGCATATCCATAGATAATATCATCTTTAATCTTTCATGCTTTCAATCTTTCATCAATACTTCTTTCTTTCCTTCACCCATAAACTTTACCCAACTATTTCCTGGTACTGGATCTAGGCCTATCATAGACCAGCTATAACGGTGCATCGCACCTCTGGTCACAGTACCTAGGGTAGAGTTTAGGTGTACCACTGCTATGGGCAATACCCAGCTATTCCTGATACTGGACCTAGGTCTATCATAGACCAGCTATAACGGTGCATCGCACCTCTGGTCGCAGTACCTAGGGTATGCAGCAATGGGGCTATACAACTGGTCAATCACAAAGAAAGACCCCGATGTGCATCCTACCGGGGTAGCGAACCCGCACAAATGTCCCGACATACTATGCTTGCAAGACTTTCTTTACTTTCATCGTTCATTAATGCATGCATTCTTTCTTCATGTTCCTTTTTTCTTTATCTTTCACTTTACGTTAGATACTACTTTCATTTCGTTCATTAACGTAACACGTAAAGCCACAGGAAGATAAGCATACATCATAATAAGGAACATAACATACACCGTCATCAGCATTATACAGGGCGACATCATACATACATAACATGCATAATCATGCAACATCATCATCATGCCCAACATGTGTCACACCCCAACCGATGGCGGAAATATCGGGGCGGGATAAGTGATAGATTGTTCAAAGTCAACATAGTATTTAAAGTGTCAATATGTTAAATTCCAAATTTCATTTTATTGATTATAAAACGAACATTACATAGTCTTAAAATGGAGTACAATACAAGATAAAGACAAGTTACATCATAACATAAAATTTGGATAAAATCTAGATGTGTTTCTAAGTCCACCTAAGTATTCTCTTGCATAAACCTTCATTCATTTTTGCAACATGCATAAAATATCCGTCAACACAATATGTTGGTGAGCATACAAGTTTGAATACATAGCACAAGTATGAATAAAATCTCAATCCGCATGTTTAGTATACTAATTTGAGATCAAAACTAGCATGCATTACCTAATAATCAACCGTAGTGTCCACAAGTATATGTACCACATCGTCTCAACGAATAGGTATCGATTGAATGAAAATTTAACATAAACCCATTATACAAATAGGCGGATGTGCTAGTCCTATAGCGCTATAAATGTTAAGGCGGTTGTATTAGAATGCATAAGAGTGTATAACTTGCATGTATTCACAAATAGCATAACTAAGCATGTATTTAGATTGAGTGTTGAATGTATTGCTTGAATGTATAAGTGGGTGTATTTAAATAAGTAACATGTTGCAACCCAAAAGTGATGAAACAAAAAGGGGTGAAGTATTCGCACGGTTTCGATAGGAAAAGTTTCGAGTCGTGAGTAGTGGATTTGGGAGGATTAGACACCGGTTAACCTAACAAGGAAAACAGGTTTGTCTTAGAGTCAGATTAGAGTACTTGTACGTATGTATATAGAATCATAGAAGTCGTGTATCGCCAATGGCGGACCAAAACACAATTCACCAACTAGTGTTGGAGATTCGGATGGTAAAGTTAGTACGTTAGTGTACCCTCCTCGAAGGAGGTCATGAGATACGAAGGTAGGATAATAATCCACAAACCTTTGTAAATAATCATATAATAGTTGAAGTGTTTAAAGTATAGATATACTACATATAATATCTCAAGTAATCCGGGTGAGTTATGGTGGGAAAGCCCTACTTGAAGAACAAAAGTTCTTCAAGATTGCCATTGGAACCTTAACATAAACTTGTCAACATGGTAAAGTTGAATACTTAGTTTGGTTTATCACACTTGTTGTTATGTTAGATTACTTGAGTAATAAAAATATATAAAGTTAAGTTCAAAACTCATTCATTTCAGCATTTTTACCTTAACTCAAGTCATCCAACAATGAGGTTTGTTGGAGACAAAGTTTGGTTCAAAGAAAATCCAAGTTTGAACAAGGTAAACTCAAGAGCAACAATTTCATAAAGTTTAGCCACTTGGGAACCCATTTTAGGTGCCTCCCCCTTAGTGTTTACCATTGTAAACCTAGAGGATAGTCCATAGTTTTTTCCAAGTGGTTTAGTATGTTTTAAAATAAGATTTAAGCTTGTTAAAAGATAAAAAGAACATCAAGGACAAAGACACAAAATAAAAATTCAGCCTTGTAAAACTAACTTTGGACCTCATTATAGATGGCTTCCACTCAATGTTGCCAAGGAAAAGTCATTGGGGATAGTCCTAGAGGTGTATCCATGAAGCTAGATGCAAGGTTAAGTGTTAGAAGCAAGAAAAATGGGTTAGAATGGTGTTCTAACCTTGAAGGTTTTGTGCAGAATTTTTGTGAAGAAGAAGAGAACCTTGAGAGAATTTGAGAGTGTTTTGGTGGGATGTAGAATGTACAAGTGTTTTGTGAGGTGGAGGCTAGTTTATAAAGGGAAGGAGTTGGATTTGATGGGCTTTAATTAGGTTAAAAAAAGGAAAATGGGCTTAAACCCGAGTGGGTTTCGGTTTGACTAGTCAACAAAACCATCAAACTTGTTTTCGCGATTCCCGCTTCGTTATAACTCCGTTTCGCACGCGATTTTTTTCTACGTTCACCATTTTCAGAGTAATTTCATATGGAGAAGAGTAATTTAACAGTCATGGTACTGAGAATTGGGTTTGGTGCATTGATCTTGATACAGTTCGAGAGTTACGATCACAAACTTGTGTTTGTGTTGAGCTTGGACCATTGGACTTGGTTTCAGGTTTTTTTTTGGGTTATTTTACGTGTTTTAAGACCCTTAATTATATTTTAAAATTTTGTGCTTTTTTACAAGTTGGTTGGGTTCGTTCATTAACACCCAGTTATGTATGATTCCGACTGAATTTATATTTATAGCGTGTCGTAAGTATATTTGAATGCATATAACGTTTCCTTTAAGCATGTGTAACATATAAGTATATAGAATAACTTTTAATAATACTTCCATTGATCAAGACTCAAGAGTACAAGGGTATAAATTGATGAATTACAAAGTATAAGGACCAGAAATGAAACAACAAAAAGTACGGACGTTACCGTTTCCCCTACTTTAGAAAATTTCGTCTCGCAATTTCACAAAGAAGTAGATTCTTAATAAAAAAGGTGCGGGTACTTGGATTTCATTTGGTCTTCCCGTTCCCAAGTAAATTCAGCACCACGCTTTGCTTCCCAACGTACTTTGACTATAGGAATACGACTACGCTTGAGTTGTTTGATTTCACGGTCCATGATTTCTACGTGTTTCTCAACGAAGTGCATGGTCTCATTAATACGAATCTCATCAATTGGGACATGAAGACTTTCATCAGCTAGACATCTTTTGAGATTTGAGACATGAAATGTTGGATGGATATTGCTAAGCTCTTGCGGTAGGTCAAGTCGATAAGCCACTTTACCCACTCTTTCAAGGATTTTGAATGGACCTACGTATCGGGGTGTAAGCTTTCCTTTCTTACCAAAACACACTACTCCCTTCCAAGGAGATACTTTAAGGAGTACGAGATCACCGACTTCAAATTCCATGGGTTTACGTTTTTTGTTAGCATAATCCTTCTGACGGTGCCTTGCTTTAATCATGTTAACACGGATTTGCAAGACCTTATCCGTCGTCTCTTGAATGAGTTCGGGTCCAGTGATTTGTGCCTCACCAATCTCATGCCAACAAATGGGTGATCGACACTTTCGTCCATAAAGAGCTTCAAATGGTGTCATTTTGATACTCGAGTGATAACTGTTGTTGTACGAAAATTCGGCCAATGGCAAATGTACATCCCAATTTCCACCAAAATCAATGACACACGATCGAAGCATATCTTTGAGGGTTTGGATAGTACGTTCGGATTGACCATCCGTTTGAGGATGAAAAGCCGTACTAAGATTGAGTTGAGTTCCTAAAGCTGCTTGAAAAGATCGCCATAGGCAGGAAGTGAAACGACCATCTCGGTCGGAAATGATGTCTAGAGGAATACCATGACGGTTGACGATTTCTGCAGTATAGATACGAGCTAGTTTCTCAACAGAGTAATCTTCACGAATTGGAGAAAGTGAGTAGATTTGGTCAATCGGTCAATGATCACCCAAATACTATCATGCCCGGATGATGTTCGTGGGAGTTTGGTGATGAAATCCATGGCAATACTTTCCCATTTCCACACCGGAATTTCTGGTTGTTCAAGTAATCCAGAAGGACGTTGATGTTCGGCTTTAACTTTTGAACAAGTGAGACACTTAGCCACAAAGAGAGCGATATCCTTCTTCATACCCGGCCACCAATAAGTATGACGAAGATCTTGATACATCTTGTCGGCACCGGGATGAATGGAATATCGTGTCTTATGTGCTTCACTCATCACAAGGGCATGAAGATTGTCACGATTAGGAATCTATATACGATCAAGGTAATGAAGGATTCTGTTGGATTTAGACTCAAGGTGGTGTTCGGCTCCAAATTGCATTTCATTGTATAAATTATTTTCAACGATCGATGAATGTTGCGCTTCACGGATACGGGATTGGATGTCGGTTTGGATTTGTAGACAACGGAGACGGTTGGTCACGCACATGATGTTGGCCTTGTCATGACTCTTTCGGTAAGAGAATCGGCCACAACATTTGCTTTACCGGGATGATAACGGATTTCACAATCATAATCGTTTAACAGTTCGACCCATCGTCGTTGATGCATGTTGAGCTCCTTTTGATTGAAGATATGTTGGAGACTCTTATGGTCGGTTAAGACCTGACATTTAGTACCATAAAGGTAGTGTCTCCATATCTTAAGAGCGAAAACAACGGCACCGAGTTGGAGATCGTGGGTTGTGTAGTTCTTTTCATGAACCTTGAGTTGTCTCGATGCATAGGCAATGACTTTGTCACGTTGCATCAGAACACAACCGAGTCCTTGATTGGAGGCGTCACAATAGATAACAAAGTCGTGATTTCCGTTTGGTAGTGCTAGGATAGGGGCATCGCATAAAATTTGCTTGAGATTTTGGAATGAATTTTCTTGTTCAGGACCCCACACGAAAGATTTCTCTTTTTGGGTCAGCGAAGTGAGAGGAACCACGATTTTGGAAAAGTTAGAGATGAAACGGCGGTAGTAACCTGCCAACCCGAGAAAAGAATGAACTTCGGAAGGATTTTTCGGAGCGACCCAACTTTTGACAACTTCAATTTTTGCAGGGTCGACATGGATCCCTTTCTCATTTACGATGTGACCAAGGAATTGAACTTTTTTCAACCAAAACTCACATTTGGAGAATTTGGCATAGAGTCTTTCGGTTCGAAGGAGTTCCAAGACCAAACGCAGATGACGCTCATGTTCGGTTTTGGTTTTAGAGTAAATCAGGATATCATCAATGAATACAATGACAAAACGATCTAGATAGGGTCTACACACTCGGTTCATCAAGTCCATAAAGGCTGCGGGTGCATTTGTCAAACCGAAAGGCATAACCATGAACTCGTAATGACCATACCTAGTACGAAAAGCGGTTTTTGGAATGTCCTCTTCGTGGACACGAAGTTGATGATAACCCGAACGAAGGTCGATTTTTGAAAAGCACGTTGCTCCTTGGAGCTGGTTAAAGAGATCATCGATGCGAGGAAGAGGGTAACGATTTTTGACGGTGAGTTTGTTGAGCTCGCGATAATCAATGCACATACGAAAAGTACCATCCTTCTTTTTGACAAAAAGGACCGGAGCACCCCAAGGGGATGAGCTAGGACGTATGAAACCTTTGTTAACCAACTCTTGGAGTTGACTAGCTAGTTCTTGCATTTCGAGTGGTGCGAGCCGATAAGGAGATTTTGCAACTGGTGTAGCACCGGGAACAAGATTGATTTTAAAATCCATGGAACGAGCAGGAGGAAGACCGGGTAGGTCTTTGGGGAAGACATCGGGAAAATCACAAATGACGGGAATATCCTTTACACTTTTACCCGTTTTTTTCTCCATAACAACATGGGCCAAAAAGGCAACACATTCTTGACGAATGTATTTTCGAGCTTCCATACAAGACATGAGTTTTAGCTCTTTAGTTGGTTTCTCCCCATAGATTTTAAAGTGTCACCAGACGGAAGTGGAATGCGAATATACTTTTCAAAACAAACAATTTCAGCACAGACTTTGGCAAGCCAATCCATACCTACTATGACATCAAAGCTTCCTAATTTCATTGGGATGAGCTTGATAGGAAAATCATGGTTGTTGAGGCTAAGAACACAATTAGTAAGAATTAAATCAACGGACACGAATTTGCCATTAGCGACTTCAACGGTGAAAGATTTTGGTAATTTAGAGCGTGTACATTTAAGCATTGGTTCAAATTTTTCGGATACAAAACTTTTATCAGCACCCGTATCAAATAACATTGAAGCGTAAATACCATTAACAAGAAACATACCGTTTACGACGTCATTTTCATTTCGAGCTTGATTAACGTTGATATTGAATGCACGTCCCCGCGTAACCGGTACTTTGTGTTGATTGTTGGGTGGGCATTGGTTGGCAAGGTGGTTTGGATCTCCACATTTGTAACATGCACGGACATTGGTATTCACCGGGGTTTTTTGGTTATTGGTAGGTTGAGCTAGTTTTCCTTGCGTATTCGCGCCATTTCGGCATGCCGAAGCAAAGTGGCCAAACCTATTGCACGTCATGTAATGACGGCACTTGGAAGTAGTCGGGTGGTGGTATTGGCAAGTGTTACATTTGGGAAAAGAACCGGTGTAATTTTGTTTGGGTTGTTCTTGAGTGGGTTGGATAAGAGCTTGAGTTGTTGGGGTGGTCATGGCATAGTTGCGGCTATGTAGCTTACGTTTCTTTCCACGATTATTGGGTTTGGAAGAGGTTTTGGTATCTTTGGTTTCATCGGGTGTGGTACAAATTACTTGGTGGACGGTTTTTGAGGAACCTTTAAGGGACAAGGTTCCATCTTTTACAAGATTATCGGAAATGGTAGCTGCCAACCTAATGGCTCTCTCAAGGGAGAATGGTTCGGCTGCAGTGACGGAGTCACGAACAAGTGGGGGAAGGCCTCTAATATACTTAGCAATGGCCCTATCGGTTGTGTTTACAAGGTGGGGAACAAGGATGCTAAGTTGTTTGAACCTAGTGGTGTAGATTTGGTTGTTCCCTCCAGTTTGTTTAAGGTTCCAAAACTCTTCCTCAAGACCTTGCATCTCGTGAGAAGGGCAAAACTCCTCAAGTATGAGTTCTTTTACCTTCTCCCAAGGTAGGGCAAAGGCAACATCGTTGCCATGGGTGGTTCTTTCGCTTTTCCACCATTCAAGTGCCCTCGATTGGAAGACACCGGTGGCACTGCGAGTCCTTAGTTCATTGGGACATTCGCTATTCACAAAAGTTACTTCGATGCTATCAAACCATTCAAGCATCTTCGAAGCACCTTCTTCGCCGGTGAAGGGTTCAGGGCCACAAGATTTGAAGTGTTTATAGTTGAAGGTAGGGGTTTTTGATGTATTAAGTTGGGAGTCAGCCGAGTGATTTGGGCTAGGAGTAGCTTGGACTTGTCTTACAATATCGGGGATGACACGTGCCATTTGGGTTGCCATGAAGGCAATCATTTTCTTGTTGGAATTATTTTTCCAACGGCGATCCATCTAGAAAAATTTTAATGGAAAGGATGAGACTTGAATCAATATCTTTGGAGAAAAATAATTTTACACATTTTAGTCATGATAGTATGTCACGTAAGCATGTATGTATCACATTCTCTCATAAATAAAACATAGGCCACATTGAAAGTTAAAATTAAACAATAATATAGAGACTTAGTGTGTGTGTGTATATATATATATATATATATATATATATATATATATATATATATATATATATATTAACTTATGAGTATTATTAGTGTTTTAGATTACGGAAGAGTAGTTCGACGCGTGAAGCTTGAGGTTGTAAAGGATAAAAGCTTAACATGAAAAAAAAACATTAAAACATATGAAACAAATTTAAGTACAAAAGAGGTTTGTTTGCATTTGGAGTAGTTCGGGTATAGAACTTTTGACTAACCAAAGTGGTCAGAAAAACCTTTGAGTTCGGGATTCATGCTTTGGCCTATAGGTAGAATATTCTCGCCGACAAGTCGGTTATCGATATTCACCCTTCCGGTTACTACATATCCTTAGTCATTAGAAAATCTGAGACTTTAGAGGGATTGATAAATCATGGAATGGAACTAGTCATCAAGATATGGATTTCACTTCTAGCTTGATGGTGTTGTTCCGAAGTTGTGGTTGTTACTTAACTCAATGGTTAAGGGTCCACCAGAAAGAGATGTGTGAAATTATCATTAAGTTAAGGAACTCACTCCTATCTCAATGATGAAATTTCAAAAACAAAAACAAAAACCAATGTAGGCGGATTGAAAGTCGTCACCAAATATAGGAATCACCCTTTTTTTCGGTGATGTCGTTTCTTTTGTGAGATATGAGTGTCTTCTTGTAGTTGTCTCCTTCACGCACAAAGAAAGTATCTTTTGAGGTCAAGAGATATAATGAAAGTAGTGTAAGGTAGGATTTCGAGTATTGTTAGGCAATAGATAATAAATAAATCAAATAAGCCTAAGCATGTCTACCGGGAGTCCTAAGTTATAGTCTAGGTCAAACATGAAAGTTTTACTAATTCTCTATAACTATGGCTCTGATACCAATCTGTCACACCCCAACCGATGGCGGAAATATCGGGGCGGGATAAGTGATAGATTGTTCAAAGTCAACATAGTATTTAAAGTGTCAATATGTTAAATTCCAAATTTCATTTTATTGATTATAAAACGAACATTACATAGTCTTAAAATGGAGTACAATACAAGAAAAAGACAAGTTACATCATAACATAAAATTTGGATAAAATCTAGATGTGTTTCTAAGTCCACCTAAGTATTCTCTTGCATAAACCTTCATTCATTTTCTGCAACATGCATAAAATATCCGTCAACACAAATATGTTGGTGAGCATACAAGTTTGAATACATAGCACAAGTATGAATAAAATCTCAATCCGCATGTTTAGTATACTAATTTGAGATCAAAACTAGCATGCATTACCTAATAATCAACCGTAGTGTCCACAAGTATATGTACCACATCGTCTCAACGAATAGGTATCGATTGAATGAAAATTTAACATAAACCCATTATACAAATAGGCGGATGTGCTAGTCCTATAGCGCTATAAATGTTAAGGGCGGTTGTATTAGAATGCATAAGAGTGTATAACTTGCATGTATTCACAAATAGCATAACTAAGCATGTATTTAGATTGAGTGTTGAATGTATTGCTTGAATGTATAAGTGGGTGTATTTAAATAAGTAACATGTTGCAACCCAAAAGTGATGAAACAAAAAGGGGTGAAGTATTCGCACGGTTTCGATAGGAAAAGTTTCGAGTCGTGAGTAGGTGGATTTGGGAGGATTAGACACCGGTTAACCTAACAAGGAAAACAGGTTTGTCTTAGAGTCGGATTAGAGTACTTGTACGTATGTATATAGAATCATAGAAGTCGTGTATCGCCAATGGCGGACCAAAACACAATTCACCAACTAGTGTTGGAGATTCGGATGGTAAAGTTAGTACGTTAGTGTACCCTCCTCGAAGGAGGTCATGAGATACGAAGGTAGGATAATAATCCACAACCTTTGTAAATAATCATATAATAGTTGAAGTGTTTAAAGTATAGATATACTACATATAATATCTCAAGTAATCCGGGTGAGTTATGGTGGGAAAGCCCTACTTGAAGAACCAAAGTTCTTCAAGATTGCCATTGGAACCTTAACATAAACTTGTCAACATGGTAAAGTTGAATACTTAGTTTGGTTTATCACACTTGTTGTTATGTTAGATTACTTGAGTAATAAAAATATATAAATTTAAGTTCAAAACTCATTCATTTCAGCATTTTTACCTTAACTCAAGTCATCCAACAATGAGGTTTGTTGGAGACAAAGTTTGGTTCAAAGAAAATCCAAGTTTGAACAAGATAAACTCAAGAGCAACAATTTCATTCATTTTAGCCACTTGGGAACCCCTTAGTGTTTACCATTGTAAAACTAGAGGATAGTCCATGGTTTTTTCCAAGTGGTTTAGTATGTTTTAAAATAAGATTTAAGCTTGTTAAAAGATAAAAAAAACATCAAGGACAAAGACACACAAAATAAAAATTCAGCCTTGTAAAACTAGCTTTGGACTTCATTATAGATGGCTTCCACTCAATGTTGCCAAGGCAAAGTCATTGGGGATAGTCCTAGAGGTGTATCCATGAAGCTAGATGCAAGGTTTAAGTGTTAGAAGCAAGAAAAATGGGTTAGAATGGTGTTCTAACCTTGAAGGTTTTGTGCAGAATTTTTGTGAAGAAGAAGAGAATCTTGAGAGAATTTGAGAGTGTTTTGGTGGGATGTAGAATGTACAAGTGTTTTGTGGGGGTGGAGGCTAGTTTATAAAGGGAAGGAGTTGGATTTGATGGGCTTTAATTAGGTTAAAAAAAGGAAAATGGGCTTAAACCCGAGTGGGTTTCGGTTTGACTAGTCAATAAAACCATCAAACTTGTTTTCGCGATTCCCGCTTCGTTATAACTCCGTTTCGCACGCGATTTTTTTCTACGTTCACCATTTTCAGAGTACTTTCATATGGAGAAGAGTAATTTAACAGTCATGGTACTGAGAATTGGGTTTGGTGCATTGATCTTGATACAGTTCGAGAGTTACGATCACAAACTTGTGTTTGTGTTGAGCTTGGACCATTGGACTTGGTTTCGGGCTTTTCTTTTGGGTTATTTTACGTGTTTTAAGAACCTTAATTATATTTTAAAATTTTGGGCTTGTTTACAAGTTGGTTGGGTTCGTTCATGAACACCCGGTTATGTATGATTCCGACTGAATTTATATTTATAGCGTGTCGTAAGTATATTTGAATGCATATAACGTTTCCTTTAAGCATGTGTAACATATAAGTATATAGAATAACTTTTAATAATACTTCCATTGATCAAGACTCAAGAGTACAAGGGTATAAATTGATGAATTACAAAGTATAAGGAACAGATTGAAACAACAAAAAGTACGAACGTTACAACATGCTCTCTACGGCCTCAACAGTCATCTTACATGAAATTACGGAAACCTTTACGTCAAAAACACTTTTCCCCGAAAGTCAGAAGTTAAACTACACTTTTCCTCGGGTGCAACATCCCTATTTGGGCATATGGACACCCTTCAGTCGCATGGCCTCCATGCGAATGTGCATCATGTGAATGGACCAATGCGGATGAACACCCATTCGCTCGAATGAAACTAGTGCGGATGGACTCCATGCGGATGAGTCCCATGCGAATGGACCTAACGCGAATGGAACTAATGCAGATGAGCATTTATGCGACTGGGCTCCCAATCATGCGAATGAACTCTCAGTCGTGCGAATGAACCCCAATCGTGCGAATGAACCCTCAATCGCACTTCAATCGGCCGTATGGCCTCCATTCGGTCGCCTAGCCCTAGCTGGTGCCGAATGCAGTTCATCCCGAACCTAATCTGCCATTTTCGACCTCCAAGCTCATCTAAACCCATTCTAAGCCCAAATCAACCATCCTAAACCTTAGGAATGCATACCACAACACCATTCAAACACACATAAGCTCAAAAGCAAAACCCAAACGAATCATACACTCACACGCACATACACAAACACGTACACACTCAAAAACCCGATTTTCAGATGTGTTCCAACCCCAAATCATTCAAAAACGTGTACAAGAGGGGTCCTAAAACTCACACAATCGACCACAACGAGAAGAGCTTCGATTTGACCCGCTTCTCAATGATTTTGATCACTCTAATCAACCCGAACCAGCTCAGTTTATGTCAAGTATAGTAAGTCCCTAATTACAGTGGCCAGTTGTGATTAGCCACTTACTTTACTCTTCACACCCTGAGCATTACCTATCCTGACTACATCAGTATTTAAATCCACAAACAACACATTCGGGTGCATGAACTATTCGGGCGTATGGTCCATTCGGACGCATGGACACTTAGGCTGTCACACCCCCGCTAAGAGCGGAAACACAGGGATGTAACGAGATGGGAATCGTCATAACACATGGTAAGCCAATAGAGATGCAATATAATAAATGATAACAAGTGTGTCATGACGACACCCGACAACAAGGGGACTTGTGTCATGTTTAGTCAATGTTCACGACAACATAGCCATAAGCATACACAAGCAAATGATCACACAAATACGAATATCAACATTGTAATGTATTTCCCACAACCCGGGAACAAGTATCAAAAGAGTAATGTTGTTTAAAACAGACTACAAAAAATGTTTTCAAAATGACAAGTTTAGCCGCAAAATGCATCCTAGGGTCTCCACTAAGGTAGCACACCTAGATCTTCAGTTAGCATGATCACCTGAAAAGATATGCTCAAAATGGTCAACAAAATTGTTAGTGAGCTCACAGGTTTAAAAGTAAATAAGTAATTGATGTTGTATAATAGTTTGTTGCGGAATACCGTGCATACAGTTATAAGTAAGCAAAATCACGACCTAAGCTTTATAACCAAACCTAACGACGTACACAAAGAATCTTGCTGGAATATATTCACCCAAGGCCCGTTCCTGACATCTGTTGGTACTAACTAGTATACCAACAACGAGGGTGGGGGTGTCAACCCAAGTAGTACTACCAATACCTGTCCATCGGTTCCACACTGGAATTAAATGGTTGTAAGAAAGAACTACACAGCAGACTCAAGCATGTATCAGATAAGTACTCACAAAATAGTAGCACGTTGATTCCAAGTATGTAAATTGTATGTATGTTGTACAGCATAGAAAACGGGTGAGCATACTTTTCCCCCATGTTTGTAAATGATTGTAAAGTAGTATAAGCATAAAAAAGGGGCCACGAAACTGACTTGTTAAATGGTAAGTATGAATGATCAAAGTTCCCAACAGTTGTATGCAATGAACAGTCAAACACCTATTGATAGTTATTGTTAAGCATTAATGATATGTATAAAGTACACAGTAATGTTCAGTCGGTTCGGGTTGTATCGGTTCAGTCGTGGGTAACACACACACAATCAGACACACCTATCACATCTTATATAGATCCAAGTACCAAAAATAGTCGTCATTGCCAATGACATTTGTGTAAAGACCCCATTGTTATAAGAGAAAGTACTTGTTATAAATATGTAGTCACAAATGGGTTATTGATAATTGTAAAATGTTAGGTTGATTTATATTGGAATAGTATCTGGATGTTGATAGCGTTGACTTTAATCTTTGTGGTCAAGCAATGACACTTTTACTGATGTTACCTTATCATCACAAGAAATTCAAGAAGGGAATTCACACACATAGCATCATCAGTCACACAACAGAACCAGACGTTCGACTCAACACTCCATTCGTACGAATCAACCTTCAATCGCATGAATCAGCTTCATTCGCACGATTGAACCTTCATTCACACGACTGGCATTCAGTCGTACCATACAACACCCAATCGCACGACTTAACCTCCATACGCACGAATCAACCTTCATTCATACGAATCAGCTTCATTCGTACGACTAAACCTTCATTCGTACGATTGGCCTTCAGTCATGCGATGCATGCACAAACACATACCTCCATTCGGTCGCATGACTCAATCGCACACAACATTCATCCGCATTGACTCAATCGCACACATCATTCATCCGCATTGACTCCATCGCACACATTCATTCAATCCCATGACTCAGTCGCATGACATCCCCAGTCGCACGACTCAGTCGCCCGAACGACTCAGTCGCATGACTCAGTCACCCGAACGACTCAGTCGCATGACTCAGTCGCATGACTCAGTCGCATGACTCAGTCGCACGACTCACCCAGTCGCACGGCTCAGTCGCATGACAGACCCAGTCGCCTGAACTATAGGTTGACGACTGCTGAAGTGCAGAGCAGCCTTCGGCTGCTCCGAGCACGAGTTTTACACAACAAGGATCTCCAGAACTACAAACACACACAAACAAGAAGCATACGCAGAAAGACATCACACGCACCAACACGACATCTTGTGTTCGGGTTGACCCGAACACCCGAAACCCTAGAAATGGACAGCAGTAAAACGAGCAAGAAAGAGACAACCAAGGTCGTCTACCTGCAAGGATGGAGTAGACTAGGTTGTAGATGAAATCTAGATGACGAAAACAAGACGAAATGGGGCGGTTTTGGTGCAAAGATGAAGAAGATGAAGTTATGGCTGGAAAATGGGTTTTTTATACCCATCCAGAGTTTGCAAAATGTTTATTTTAGTCCCTACACTTAGCCCCGAGTTCCCAAAGATTGTTTCGGTTGAAAATGACTTTAAAGGTGTTTGTTATATTAATATTAGAAATATATTAATGTTAATTGGCACTTAGAAATGGTTTTATTAATGACAATAATATTATATAAAAATGATATTCTTAGTAATAATGACGATAAAAATTTGTAAAAGGTTTAAGCATAGCACAAGTTAACGATGAGAACACAAGCACAAAGGTAATAAAGCATGTATGATATATGTTAGGACCTGGTATTTGAATGAAATACCTAGTGATTAGCGTGTAAACCAGATCAAATAGTGCGGAATCCTATTTGATTGGCGATCCAATCAGTGAGAACACACGAAGAATCAATAAAGAATTGAAACTAACGTTAGAAATCAATTGGGAATCGATCTAATGTGTTCTATGAACTTGGAGAACGAATTGGGAGGCTTCTGGATGGCTAGGGTACGTCTGGAGTCGTAATAGAATCAATTCTCTTTTTTTTCACGAATTGGGTTGTATTTATAGGTTAGTATTGTTCATTCGGGCGACTGGACCATAAGTATGGTTCAGTCATGCGATTGAACCATGCGATTGATCCATCCGCACGACTGAGTGTTCAGTCGTGCGACTGAGCCAATCTTATGTGTCAATCATACGACTGATCCAGTCTCCTGGTTCAGTCGTGCGACTGAGTCAATCGTATGAAGTTATTCATGCGTGTGGTTCATTCACATGGGCCATTCGCATGAGAACTTCATTATGTTAAGTTTGAATGTATTAATTAATAAACATTATGTGTAACCATTCAAACAATCACTAACCTAATTAACCAATTCAATATCGACTCACTAATGAAATATTAGACATTACAAATCACAAACAATCAATATCATTTCATTAATCATATCAAATTACATCCGAATCAGATAAACAAGATCTATTACATTTCATATCATGATCTAGGGACATACATGTATCAACAAACTCCCCCTTGGACTTAGATCTCTCTAATGTCTTGCTTTCTGCATCACCTCCTCATATTTCTTGTACCTGTCCTCTTTTGTGACTCCCGCATGAATCTCAGACGCGAAGCAGAGTCTTATGACATTTTGGAACTGGAGGGCTTGTACAATATCTTGCGTATCATAGAACAGTGGCCACTTCTATAGCGTGTAGACATCATTTGATGACAAGTTGGTAAGCCACATTGGGTCGAATACCCTGATCGTATCCATTTGGCCCTCTTTGTTTAGGACTATGACTGCTTCAGCTGTTCTCCAATCGTAGTACCACCACTTAAAGTGTGGAGTGAAGTCCTGTGGCATTTCCCTGAGTGGGATTCTTGACATTGTGCGGTGAGGACTCCACTTCAACACTATCTTCGGCTTTCCAGTAATGGCATCAACCTCAGACCTTCTGATATACCTTGTAGGCTGTTGGGGTCTGAAGTTAACCCACCTGGTGTGGTACTCCTTGTTTAGGGCAGCCTCGAACCAGCCTGACATCTTCCTCGGGTCAGCATACAAAAGCTTTAGTTTGGCCAGCTGGTTGAGCTCAAAACCTGGTAGAGCCTTCAGATCATGTGGGAATCTGAAGTACTCTATGCCCTTTTCCCTCTTAACTGCATATACGTTAAGATCCTCAAAATACGCCCACGCTATGATCCTGCCAGTCACCTTATGATGTTTCTTGAATCTGTAGAGTTTGGTGTAGGCATCCTGTTTCGGTGCAGCGCGTTGGGCTCTAACTTCTTCAAAACACGCAGCCCACTCAGCCTTTCGGATATCGACATCATCATTTGAGGCTTGGCCCGTTTCCTCTACTTTCTCCGACTCTTGCTCCATCTTGTCTAACGCCTCAAAGTATCGCTGACGAGGGATTCACCCAGATTGGGGGACACATTTCGCTCATTGTCAGCGTACTGAGGGTAGTGCTCGGCAGTGACATCTTCAATCTCGATTTCATCAACATCGCTGAGCTCTTCGTCACTGGTCGAGTCGCATGTTGGAGCATCCTTCACTATCTCATCTGGATTGAGCTTGAAGATCTCCGCGAGTTGCTCGTTTGATAGGTCGTGAATTATTTCCCCTTCCCAGCCGGGGCGGACACTAGAGGTATAACATTAGAAACTGAGCCTCTCGGTGGAGTAGGCATATCATCCACAGCGTCCCCACTGTCGTCATCATCAGAGTCATGCTCTGGGAGCAGTAGCCTCTCGTCATCAGAATCACTATCATCATGAAGTCATTTGCGTCTCCCCGGCGCCACATATCTCTCGTTGGCCAAATGGCCAATCAACCTCTTCACCGGGGCTTCACTTGCTTTCCCCTATACACCTTATATCAGCTTTCCACTCCTTTTACACAATTTAGTCACCTCAGACGTAACCCTTTTAAACTTTGAAAACACATGTGGTCATCTCAGACATGACCCTTTTAGGTGAGTTAATCCCTTACTGATTTTCATGATATAGTCCGACGAACAAACAAACTAAAATGGCTAACTAACTAGAAATTTAAACTAAATACAAAAATAAAACTTGTTTTGGACTTTTTGTGAGAGATAAATCCTAAGATAGACTTCTACTGGATTTGGTTCCAGAATAGGCAGCTTCAATTTAGTTTGACCACACCTGGACCAATTCAAATTTGGAATCATACAGGCAAGTCAAATCATTTGGGACTTGTTATCAAAACCTTTCGATGCTCAATTCTTAGTTTTCATCCAGAGTCGCTAGCAACTTTTAGGAAATCATACTGGAACTATTAGATTACCACATTGATTTGAACTTTCAAGAATTGCAGCCACAATGATTGTCAATATGTTTGTCCTCTTAAATCCATACACAGAATTTTGACACAGACTGGTGATAGATTTAGGTTTAAATATTTCAACTAACATTCCTCAGGAGCTTTTGAGCGGTCTATGGGTATTTTTACAAGAAGATACTATTCTTAGAGCTTTCAAAGAGAAGCCAATCCTCAGGTCAGTGCCATCGCACAGCAGAGAGGCGGCAAACAACAATGAATTCTAGAATATCTAGGTTATGCGTATCCTCAGGTCAGTGCCATCGCACAGCAGAGAGGCACACAACCTATCTCCTTGTTAGAGCAGCTTAATTTTATTTTGCACAAAATGCACCAACAACATAAGTCATTAGCTTGATAGCATTTTTCTTTCATTTTTTTCATGCTTTGCTCTATTTATGGTCATCCGCACACATTTGTGGCGTTTACATGCTCATTACCCCTTATTGGAATATTGTTGATTGTGTTAACCAGTGATAAGATGGAAGCCCACAGTCAGTTGAACAACTTAGTTTGATCTTGAGATCACGAGTCAGGTCTAATCATCTATTGTGTTGAATCTACCGACATATCAATTGTGGTCTAGCAACCTCTAGGTCTACTCTCATTGTGTTACCTTAGGAGTTACCAGTTTTTCTATCATCTTCCCTTTTATATTGCTTAGACTACACAGACTTATACTTTGAATTTTTGCATATTTTCTAAATTAAATTTTTAAAGTCCCTCTTGATTTGTTCCTGTGTACTATCATATTCCAAAGGGTTTGAATCAGTATCACAGATACGATCTACCTTATATCAGCTTTCCACTCCTTCTCCCTCGTTTTTTTTCTTTTTTTCTTTTTTTAATGTTACTTGCTGACTTATTCCCCCCCCCCCCCTAAAATACTAAAATCAAAACTGGTTTAATTATTTTAGGATTTTAATAAACAGCAAAATAACATGAGTTTAATTTAAACAGACTATAAATAAATAAAATAAAATAAAAAAGAAAAATTAACTAAACTACATCGGACTACACATGATCATCATCAGGAATAACATCACTTTTCTTTTTAACGTCGTTGACCTCTAGAAAATATTGAAAACGTGGTTTATCAAAGGCTTTAGTATAGAGGTCAGCGCGTTAAAAATCAGTATTAATTTTTACCACATCAATTAAGTTCTTTTCAAGACAATCTCTTATGAAGTGGTATTTAATACCGATATGTTTGGTCTTTGGATGTTGAACCGGATTTTTAGTTACTGCAATTGCAGCAGAGTTATCAACAAAAATAGGAGTAGAAGAAAACTTTAAACCGTAATCCCGCATTTGCTGTTGAATCCAGATGATTTGTGAACAGCAACTTGCAGTAGCAACGTATTGGCTTCATAGGTTGACAATGCAACCGATGTCTGCTTCTTACACTGCCAGGTAACTAATCTTCTCCCAAAGAATTTGACACCCTGCTGATGTAGACTTGGAATTCATCTTGCAGCCCCCGTAATCCGAGTCACTATACGCCGTGAGCTCAAAGTCATCATCATGAGGATACCACAACCAAAGTGTGGGTGTACCCTTCAGATAACGAAATATCCTCTTGACCCCGATCAGATGGTTGACCTTCGGCTTAGCCTGATATCTAGAACATAAACATGTAGCATACATGATATCAGGTCTTGAGGCAGTGAGATACATGAGGGATCCAATCATTCCTCGGTACATTGTGGCATCTACAAGATCTCCATTTTCATCAGGTGCTATATCGTGATTCGTAGTAAGTGGAGTCCCAGCAGCGGAAGCATTCTCCATGTCAAAACGACTGAGAATGTCTCCTACATACTTGGTCTGATGTAGAAATATCCCATTTGGTGTTTGATCCACCTGTAACCCGAGAAAGAACTTCATCTCCCCCATAGCACTCATCTCAAATTCTTTCTTCATAACTGCTTCAAACTCTTTGCATAACTCTTCGTTCTTTGAACCGAAGATTATGTCATCGACATAGATCTGTACGAGCAGTAGGTCGCCATCTTTTTCTTTGATGAACAGCATGCAGTCAATGACTCCCCTGCGAAATCCGTGCTTCACAAGATGAGTCGAGAGTTTCTCATACCAGGCTCTTGGAGCTTGATGAAGCCCGTATATAGCCTTGTCGAGTTAGTAAACTCTATCCCGATGATAAGGATCTTCAAATCCCTCAGGTTGACTGACATACACTGTCTCTCGAATTTCCCCATGAAGGAATGCACTCTTCACATCTAATTGATAGACTTTAATCTTCATATACGATGCATAGGCAAGGAAGATATGGATGGCTTCCATCCTTGCCAATGGTGCAAACACTTCATTGTAGTCAATCCCCTCGACTTGGCGAAATCCCTGAACAACTAGTCGAGCCTTGTTTCTGATAATGACCCCTTGGTCATCATTCTTGCATTTCAAGACCCATTTGGTGCCAATGACTTTAGCACCTTAGGTCTATCTACCAGAGTCCATACTCCTAACTTCTTGAATTGAAGAAGTTCTTCTTGCATGGCACTCACCCATGCCTCATCGTTTAATGCATCACTTACGTGTTTTGGCTCAAACTACGAGACAAAACATCGATAAGCACCATCATGAATGTAACCCTTTTCCATACAGAGGCATAATTAGCTTAGTACAGCTGATTTCGGGTTGTACTCCTGATTTGACATTCCAATGACATCACACATCATGAATTCCACCCATTGACCCTTAGAGAGTGAGGGTAGCTCAGGTTCCTTCTTGTCATCATTACCAGACACAGAGGATGACTTTTCTTTCCATAATCCAGATTTGTGCAATGTCTGTTTGTGATAAACATTCGACTGGCTAATGGGTTGAACTTTATGTTCACTAGTTCTTCTTGGTGGAGTTAAAGAACTCCTCTTAGAAGACGTAGGTTTTGAGTCCTGAAGTTCAATCTTCTTCCGAGGTGTCTGATAATAAGGACAATAGGAAGCAATGTGTCCACATTCTCCACAGTTGTAGCACGACCTGCTATCAACTTTATAATTAAACTTTCTTTGTGGAGACGTGTGTGACACTCTAGTAACATCACTCACTTTAGGTTTTGACTCTGGTTCTTTTGATGTTTTCTCTTTTTTAACAAAGTTAATTGTTTTAACATGTTTAACATCGTTTTCCTTTTGGTTAACTGGTTTTTGACTTAAAACAAGTGAAAGATTAACATTAGAAGTCTTTTTAGGTTCTGATTTGACTCTGTTTGACCCTGACTTTAAGTTAACCTTTTCAAATTCTTTTTCCAGATTAACACAAGGCAATTTACCCTTTGCCTTTGAAGTGGCCTCCTTTTGTTTGTTTCCATATTCAATAGATGAACATGAGGAATCTGGATCACTAACAAGAGGAGTAGACACCACATGATCCTTGATGGGGTATTATTTACTGGTCTACTCTTAGTGTTCATCAAGGTCTCAGGTGGTGGTGGAACCACTTTGTAACCCAAACCCTCCCCGTTGTTTCTTTCTCTCACTAAGTGTTGGACTATGTGTGATGAACTTGTCCAACTGTGCAGTTTCTGTTTTAATGAGTTTACTTCTACTTCTAGAACTGCCTTTTGCTTCTTAGCGTCTTCTAGGGAGTTTAGATAGTACCTAATGTCATTAGCTTGGTTAAATGCAACTACTTCAGTTTCCCTAAGCTGTTTAGTCAAAAGGTCTATCTTTTCTTTGTAACTATGCTCATTTTGTTTTAGTACTCTATTAGCCTCAGTGCACAGTTGCAAATCTTTTACTAAGTTATCATTATGATCTAATAACCTAGCAAATTTATCATCTATGCTATTTCTAAACGTATTACAATCAGAACAAGCATGATTATCAAACATTTGGTCAGTGGTACTTACCTGAGTTGGTTCAGAAGAGTTAGCCATCAACACAGCATCAGATGTCTCTGGTTCTGGTGATTCTGTCTTTTCTGTCTTTGCTGTGGTAGTCTCCTCTTTAGGATTGTAGCTGACCTCAGTTGCAGTTGTCTCTTCAATATTTGACATCGCTATCTCAACTGCTAGATCTCCTTCACTCGTGGAATCATCGTCAATGTCATCTACACTTGCAATGTTTGATTCCCCTGGAGAGACAAACCTAAAGCTCCAGTCCTGTCCTTCATCATCATGAGCAATCAAGGCTTTTGGATCCTTGCTTGATGAAGTAGAACTAGTAGCTTGCTTCTCTTGACGAGTGAAGGACGAGAATGGGTTCCCGTTACCCGTCTTCTTTGGCTTAAAACATTCTCTCTTGAAGTGCCCCTTCTCTCCACAGTTAAAGCAGGTCACTTTGCTCTTGTCAAAGCCAAATGTGGTATCCTTAGTAGCTACCAAGTTCTGTCCGGTCTTTTTCACAAACTTCTTCGCCCTCCGGACAGCACTAGCTAAGGCCCACATTATGTCCATTCTCTTAAGCTCCATTTCGTCCACCTGCTCATAGTCCTCGTCTGCCAGATGGCAGTTTCCAATCTTCCCAGCAACAAGTCCATCATAAGAATGAACCACTGCAGCCAAAAGATCCATGTATTCTCGAGCTACTTCTACAGTCACATTACCGAGGTTCTCGGTCTTCAGTCTAGTAGCATTTGTTTTAGATCCAATATGATGGGTACAAGATGACCCCGACGTGTTTGATCCTGAAGGAGAAGCATGTGAAGGACCCGATGAGCTAGACACAAATGCAGTCTGGAGAGGTGCTCCAGATGTCTTAGCTTGAGGTGTGGCATTGTACAAAGCTGGATTCTGAGTATACGAAGACTTCTAAGCTATGTACTTCATCCTAAGAGCTTCTTCTCGCAGCTTTAGAATGAAGTCATTTATATCCAGCTTTGCCAGCATTCCATTCTGTCTCAGGTTAGACACGAATGAAGCCCACTTTTCCGGCAATCCGTCTGCAAAGTTAGTAACTTTCTCTTCCATGGTAGTAGCCACCCCGTGTGTATGCAGTTCACTCATCAGATGGTAGAATCTATCTATAACATCGTCCAAACTCTCCTTTCCCATCGATGAGAAGTTATTGAATTCCTTCTTTAACTCCTTAGCCTTGATTGCCTTCAACGAAGCATTCCCGTTGTACCTCTTTTCCAGCTCATCCCATAGTTTCTTGGACTGCTTATTCTCTGAGTACTTGTGGAAAATGTCTTTAGCGATAGACTGTGTAATCAATGCATAAACCCTCTTCTCTACATTATATTTAACTTTCTGCGCGTCTGTCATCCCTCCTAAGGTTAGCTTTACTCCATCGGCTCCACCGGCGTACTATACCCAATCTCGATAGCTTCCCACAGATTCGGATCCACTCCATTGAGGTAGATCTCAAAACGTTGTTTCCAGTGGGGAAACTCATCTAACGTTAAGAGCTTTGGTGGTTTATTATGATTACCCACCTCACTCTCAAGTAACAGCAAGTTCTGGATCCTAGAGTCCTTCCAGCAGTAATGCTGACATTTGATCTTCCATGGCGAATAACTTTAAGTCTACTAAAACAAACTGTCAACTGGTGTGACTGAAGGATGCGATTGGGCTATCCGTGCGAATGAACTATACGAATGGTTCAATCGTGCGGCTGAACTAAGCGATTGGTTCAGTCGTGCGAATGAAGCTGATGCGTATGAACACTGCGAACGAATGGTTCAATCGTACGAATGGAGATGCGACTCGGTCCAATCGTGCGTCTGAGCAATGCGAATGAGGTCCAGTCGTGCGAATGGCTCACTCGTGCGACTGAAGCTGCTGTTTTGCGAAAATTCTAGGTTAAACGTGTTTTAGCCGTAAAAATTCGAAATTTCGCAAGGTCAAATCGCCTAAGTCCAAGAAATCAAACTTTGATGAGCAGAGAACGTCCAAGATCACTTTTGATACAAAAGATTGCGTTTTTAGTGCAAAAACACAAACTTTTTATCAATCTTGATTGAATCACACGTAATCAATAGCCAAGGCTCTGATACCAATTGTTAGGATCTGGTATTTGAATGAAATACCTAGTGATTAGCGTGTAAACCAGATCAAATAGTGCGGAATCCTATTTGATTGGCGATCCAATCAGTGAGAACACACGAAGAATCAATAAAGAATTGAAACTAACGTTAGAAATCGATTGGGAATCGATCTAATGTGTTCTATGCACTTGGAGAATGAATTGGGAGGCTTCTGGATAGCTATGGTACGTCTAGAGTCGTAATAGAATCAATTCTCTTTTGTTTTCACGAATTGGGTTGTATTTATAGGTTAGTATTGTTCATTCGGGCGACTGGACCATAATTATGGTTCAGTCGTGCGATTGAACCATGCGGTTGATCCATCCGCACGATTGAGTGTTCAGTCGTGCGACTAAGCCAATCTTATGTGTCAATCATACGACTGATCCAGTCTCCTGGTTCAGTCGTGCGACTGAGTCAATCATATGAAGTTATTCATGCGTGTGGTTCATTAGCATGGGCCATTCGCATGAGAACTTCATTATGTTAAGTTTGAATGTATTAATTAATAAACATTATGTGGAACCATTCAAACAATCACTAACCTAATTAACCAATTCAATATCGACTCATTAATGAAATATTAGACATTACAAATCACAAACAATCAATATCATTTCATTAATCATATCAAATTACATCTGAATCAGATAAACAAAATCTATTACATTTCATATCATGATCTAGGGACATACATGTATCAACAATATACACACAAGAAGTTAATAAAGATAAGGAATGAATGATCAAGGAAAAGTTAACGGATAATCACATTAATTGACGGATCTTGTGGTGACGGATGTCATAGTATCCCCCAGTTGAGAGAATTTCGTCCCGAAATTCAGCTGGAGTTAGGTCCAAGAGTGTCATCCTCGAATAGATGTGGATATTTGAGTTTCATCTGATCTTCCCGTTTCCATGTAAACTCTGGCCCTCATTTTGAATTCCATCTCACGCGTACAATTGGTATTCTGCTACACTTCAATTGTTTGACCTTTCGATCCATGATCTCAATGGGTTCCTCAACAAAATGAAGCTTGTCATCTATCTTGATGTCCTCAATTGGTACGTGAAGTGATTCGTCAGGCAAACACTTCTTGAGGTTCGACACATGGAAAGTATCATGTACGTCGCTGAGTTCTTGTGGTAACCTTAATCGGTAAGCCACTGGACCAATTCTTTCTGTAATCTCGAATGGTCCGACGTATCCTGGGGCTAACTTCCCTTTCTTTCCAACCGAACAATTCCTTTCCAAGGAAAGACTTTGAGTAAAACTTGATTTCCAACATTGAATTCTAGAGGCTTCTGATGGTTGTCGGCATAGCTCTTTTTGCGATCTCTAGCCGCTTTTAGTCTATCTTTGATTTGGAAGATCTTGTCGGTTGTTTCTTGAATGATCTCTGGCCTGTTAACTGACTCTCACCAACCTCGGCCAACAAACGGGAGATCTGCATTTTCTCCCATACAACACTTTGAATGGAGCGCATCCAATGCTCGTATGGTAGTTGTTGTAAGAGAACTCAATCAACGGTAAATGAGTATCCCAACTACCACCAAAGTCGATTACACACGCCCTCAACATGTCTTCTGGCGTCTGTATAGTTTGTTCACTTTGGTCATCTGTCTGAGGATGATAGGCTGTGCTCATATCCAATCAAGTGTCCATCGCTTTCTGCAGTGTCTGCCAAAATCGTGAAGTAAATCGGCTGTCACGGTCGGATATGATCGACACCGGTACTCCATCTCTTGTCACGACCTCTTTTGTGTACAATCTCGCTAATTTATCCATTTTCTAGTCTTCTTGAATCGGCAAGAAATGAGCTGACTTCGTCATTCGATCCACTATGACCCATATCGAGTCATGCCCGCTGCTTGATCTAGGGAGTTTGGTAATAAAATCCATAGCTATGTTCTCCTATTTCCACTCGGGAATTTCATGTTGCTGCAATAATCCCGATGGTTTCTGATGTTCAGCTTTAACTTTCGAGCATGTCAAGCATCTGCCTACGTACAGGGCAATGTCTTTCTTCATGCCTGGCCACCAGTACAGATCCTTAAGATCGTGGTACATATTGTCTGCACCAGGATGAATAGAATATCACGTCTTGTGTGCTTCATCCATGACCAAGGTACGTACACCTCCCCATCTGGGTACCCATATATGATCCATGAAGTACTATATGCCATCATCCTTGCAAATCATTTGTTTATCCAACCCCCAGAATTCTTCTCCCGTAAGGTTTTCCTCTTTCAACGCCTCACTTTGTGCAATTTGGATCTGAGCTTTTAAATTCGTTTGGATAGTCAACACCAACGCTCGAGCACGTAATGTTTTCGTGCGTTCTTTGCGGCTTAAAGCATCAGCCACTACGTTGGCTTTCCCCGGATGATACCGGATTTCACAATCGTAGTCACTAAGAAGCTCTACCCAATGTCGTTGATGCATATTAAGCTCTTTCTGATCCAAGATATGTTGCAGGCTCTTATGATCAGTGTAGATGATGCATTTGGTTCCATACGGGTAATGCCACCATATCTTAAGTGCAAATACTACAGCGCTCAACTCCAAATCATAGGTTGTATAGTTCTTTTCGTGCACCATAAGTTATTGCGAAGCGTAGGCAATCACCTTATCCTTCTGCATTAGCACACATCCCAACCCTTGATGTGAAGCATCGCAATATACCACAAAGTCATCAGTTTCGTCTAGGAGGGACAGTATTGGTGCATTGCACAACTTCTCCTTCAACGTTTGGAACGCTTGTTCTTGTGCATGTCCCCATCAAACTTCTTGTCTTTCTAAGTCAATAGTGTTAACGGTTGAGCGATCTTTGAAAAATTCACGATGAAACGGCGATAGTATCCGGCCAATCCTAAGAATTGTCGTATCTCTGAAGGCGTCTGAGGTGCATCCCATTTCTTCATTGCTTCGATCTTGCCGGGATCTACATGAATCCCATCCTCATTAACCACATGACCCAAAAAATTCACTTCCCGCAACCAGAATTCACACTTCGAGAACTTGGCGAAAAGTTTCTCTTCCCGTAACAGTTCCAGTATTGCTCGAAGGTGTTCTTCATGATCCTCTTTCGATCGGGAGTAAATAAGTATATCGTCTATGAATACGATCACAAACTTATCCAAGTAGGGTTTACACACCCGATTCATTAGGTCCATAAACACAGCTGCTGCGTTAGTCAACCCGAACGGCATGACCAAGAACTCCAGTTCTTACCATTCCCACTCATCTTCTTCACCTCCACCACAGTCTCCTCTCGCTCATCATACAATCTACCCGCCAAATCCACCACCGATCAAAAGGTACCTGACTGAGCAGCAATTAGGTGCCTGGGAATGTCAATCGGCAGTCCCTGGATGTACCTCTTGATCTTCCTTGACACCGGCATCACCTGATATGGCACCAGACTTGCCATCTCGTTGAATTTAGTGGTTTACTGCAGGTGGGTCATGGTTCTCGCTTCAAGTTGCAAGAACTCCCTCTCAATTTTATCGAGTTCCCTATGAGGATAGAATTCCTTGATCACCAACTGCTTAAACTCCTTCCATTGGCTCTGGCATCCTCAGCTTGGACAATATTGTCCCACCAACATAGCACTGAATCAACGAAACAGTGAGTTGCAAACTTCACCTTCTGGTCCTCGCGGCACTCACTGATTTCCAAGACTGCCTCCATCTCCTCACCCAGCGGTGATCGGCAACAGCATTGCCATTGCCATCAAAAGTTGGGGGCTTACACCTTTGGAACGCCCCATAACTGCACCCTCCGGTTGCTACCCCTACTACATCATCCTCCTCCTTATCGGACAACACAGTCTCAGGCTCCGGTTGTTCCTCCTCCCCTTTGCTCCCCTTGCCCGTTGATCCCTTTCTATACTCCTTCTCCTTCATCTCCTCGCTTCTCACAGCCCTGATGACTTCAGTCACCACAGATGGTAAGACTATCTGCATGACCTTGTGTACTTCATCAGCAATCGCCTCCCTAGCTAAGGCATTCAACCTAGCATTCTCATTCTCTTCAACCTCAAGGTTCTCATGGGTCGTCTTAGGAGCCTTAGCACTACTCCTAGTCACACGTGGACGGCCTTTGCCTCTAGAAGTCTTGGAAGATTTCTGTCCAGCCATCCTCTAACACACTATAGATTCAAACACTAACGCGGTCATTCGAGGGAGTAGCTCAGTTTACGTCAAGTATAGTAAGTCCCTAATTACAGTGGCTAGTTGTGATTAGCCACTTACTTTACTCTTCATACCCCAAGCATTCCCTATCCTGACTACATCAGTATCTAAATCTACTAAGAGCACATAAATCAAATAGCATGCGCACATAACACTAGTTAATCATCAAGAAAAGACATACCTGACGGCACGTAGCTACTCGGGCTGACATCCCTTCACTTGTCCCATTTTCAGTTTAAGTTTAGTTTTTTTTTAATTTACTTAACCCAATTCTCTTAAACTTTGGCTCTGATACCAACTTGTAAGGTCCTGTTCCCGGAGACCTCATAGTTGGTCATTCACAGCATTAAATACATTAAACATTATAATTTACAAGCTTAAGCGGCGGAATTATTTTAACAAAAGCCATTCATTTCATTAAAAACACTGTTGTTGAGCAATACACTATTATTTAACCGAATACAAAAGAATTGTTTAATTGCATTACAAAACAACAACAATAACAAGTATGAATGGATGTCAGTCTTTTCTTGTCGAGTAGCTTCACCCTCATGCCATCCTCAGCAATGTTTACCTGGCAACTGAAATGTATAAAAGTCAGCGTTGCTAAGTGAGTTCTAGTTTTAAAAGTAATAAAATGCTTTCCGTAAGGTATACATATGAAAATACTCTTTCTGTGAAGTTTCATCTCTTTATACGTGAGGACGCATTAACTATACAACCAAATATTGCTTCTTCTCTTTACTGTATGCCTTGTTTATTCTGTAGTCTTTATCTTCATCTTTCACTGTCTATATGGACCAATGAGCAATACCCTAAACTATATGCTTGAGGGAAACTGGTGATGGGCCCACTGGTACCTCAATGGGCTCTGATTACTGTATACAAGTCTGGCCCAGTCACCTAGGGTACGCTGCAAAGGTCCGCCAAACTCAATTGACTGGCCCCGTGTGCATAATAGGGTAGCTAACCCGCATCACAGTTGAGCTAACGATAACATGGTCGTGCCCTCCTATAAGCTTGCAAGACTTGTTAACATTTTATTTAAGTTCCATTTCTCTTCTTCATTGCTCTTTCGCTTTATTATTATTAGTAATACTTTACGTTACGATAATAAACACATCACGTAAAGTCATACACTAATAGTAATAATAATAATAATACAGAACAATCATAAAACAATCATAATCATGCATAAACTAAGCATTAATAAGCCCTGGTCAAACCTTGGTCAAAACCCTAATAGCACAGACTCCAAAAATTTCATAATAAATTCTAAGTGTTTAGGCGCACCAATACTATTTGGGCGCATGAGCCCTGTTTGGACGCTTCATCACTATGCAGGCACATCAGCCAACACTTAACCGCTTTAGCACTTAGGCGCATGAACTATTCGGGCGTATGGTCTATTCGGACGCATGGACACTTAGGCGCATGGCCATTCGGACGCATGAACACTATCGGGGCGCATGGCCCGACACTTAGTCGTCCGATTACAAATTTCTAGGCGCATGAACCACTGTTCAGGTAGATGAGTTACACTTAAAACATTTCTAAGGCATTTCCAGGCCCATGAGCCTTATTTAGGAGCATGAACCTTCTACTTAACATGTTTCTAGGATATTTTCGAACCCAAACATCAAGCCTATTTGTTCTAAGCTTACCAAGGTTATTCTAAGGATGAACGACATAATAACACCTAGGGAACATCATCAAACATGCATAATACATACGGGAATACATACATAAACATTATAAAATCATTTAAATACATTTTCAGCCCCAAAAAGTTTAAAACAAGTAAAACCGGGGTCTAGAAACTCACCGGGTGCAACTTTGGGTGTACTCTGAATTCATCCTTCTTCTTCTTCCTCTTCAACCCAAAAGTTTTCTGCTCTCATTCTCTCTAGAACTGAAAGAAAAGGTGATGTGAAAAGAGGGTGGGCGGCCATGCCCACCTTTACACTATCTTTTTGTACTTTTGTCCCCTTTTACATTTTTAACCCCTCAACCTTGGGTTTATTGATGTTTCCTACTTTTATTTACTTTAATCGAATAACCGAGTGTTACAATTCAACTCACTTAATTTGTGTGTGACATGTATTTACATTTAATTTATTGTGTTAAATATATTGACATGAAATGATTAGGACAAATTTATCAAAATGCTAGTTTTTTGAATAACTATTTTTTTCTAGAACAATTACTTTATATGGTCACTAAATCTATTTCTAAATCTACATTAATGTTTACCTTAAGACTAAATCACTCAACTATTTGATCAAGTAATACTTTTAGAACGCACCTTGATATGAGTAGGATAAAAGTCTTTGTTCCTATAGATGTTTATTGAAAACAAAGCATTGTAATAGTCATTGTGAAGGTTAATGCTATGTGAACAGACATGTTAAAGTGAAGAAATCCAACCAAATACGGATAAATAGCGAGAGTAACTATAACTCTTTTAAGATGGTCAAGTGACTCGTCATTTGAATAACTTAGTATGGTTTGCTAACTTTATTTAATCATGTTAGCTATGAGTTATTATTTCTTAATTGTGTTTATATTAGCAATATTATAGATTATAAGTATATTTAAATTTATGTCATGTGTATCTATTCCTAATGTCATGCATATCTATCCTTAAATTAGTGGTAGGGTTAGTTGTATCTTCCCTATATATAGGGGGCGTTGGTTATCAATGGAATTCATTGGCAATCAATACCATAAACTACTTTTAGTTGAGTGAATCATGCAAGTAGTAGCATGTGACATGTCATTTAACTACTTACATTTTACTCATGTTAAATATGTCATCTAATATCATGTTATTAAACTTTTTACATTAATCTTTCAAGACGTGCCATGTCGTGTACTCTGCTTAATAAACATACAAGTAATAATTTTCAAGGAAATGACACGTTTAATAAAATACATTGTTTTCATGTATACTACCTAAACGTGTTGTGTGCACTGGTTATAAGGACAAGTATCCCTCCACTTCCTAATCACATATTAGAAACATAAAACTAAAACACATATGTGTCGATATCCGTGTATGTATACCTCGTACCATATTCGTGCTATCTTCCGAGTTCAAAGACCATGAACCCCAACACTTATCATGTTGTGAAGATACACAATGATTACAATACTTATTTGATTGACTTAATTAATGTAAGTCAAGTAACCATTAACTTTATTTCATTGGTAACTTATCAAGTTCAATGTTATGAGATCAAGCAAAGTAAACACACAGATTCAAGAAAAAAACTCTCTTTATTATATTATGGAAACTATTTCAAAACCACAATACAACAAACTCATACCCCAACCCTTATCTCGATTGAAGTATTTATAGGAACGTAAGACTTAATCTCTAACTATAAGTCTTATCTATAATTCAAATTGTTTTGATCTAATCAACTACTTTGAATTACCCTTATCCCTTTGATTAAACCAACTTGTTTAACCAACATGGGCCGACCTAGTTATAGGCCACTAGGTAATTAAATCCTAACATATTCCCCCTTAATTTCGGTGTTGGATTTAGGGAGATCTTCAATGCCAATCAACTTACGCATCTCTTCGAACTTGATTCGACCCAATGGCTTTGTAAAGATGTTTGCCTTCTAGTTTTCTCCAAGAACATACTCCACATTAATTAGCCCATTGTCCACACACTCTCGTATGAAATTCTAACGGGTATGTATGTGTTTGCTCCTTGTGAAATACCGGATTCTTGGTAAGTGCTATGGCTGATTTGTTGTCCACCCTTATATATATATTCTCCTGATTCCAGCTGTTACTTTGACCAACATCTCCAAAAGCCAATGGCTTGGCACGCAACTGTTGTTGCCACCAAGAACTTTACTTTGCATGAGGACAGAGCAACCATGGCTTGATTATGCGGGAACCATGTTACTGGTATAGATCCAACATAAAATATGTGACCCGTGGTGCTTTTCCATCATCTGGTTCTACATTATGGATGTTGTCGCTATAACCAATGAAGCACTTTGTCCCTTCTTTTGTGAATTTAATTCCATAATTTACTATTCCCCTCAAGTATCTTAGTATATGTTTGATTGCTGTCCCATGAGACACCTTTGGACTTTACATATAACAACTGACTACTCCCACTTTGTAGGCTAAATTAGGTCGTGTGTGCAAGAGATACCGGAGACAACCTATAAGCTTACGGTACTCGGTCGGGTTGATCTTGGGTTCCTCTTTAGACTTGGAGAGTTTTATTCCAGGGTCCATTGGGACTTTTGTTGGGTTACATGTTATTATATATGCTTCTTTCAGAATCTTCTGAGCATAGCCTAACTGCTAAATCATTATGTCTCCGTCTTGCTTAATTACTTCAATACCAAGATAGTAGCTAAATTTGCCGAGGTCTGTCATCTCGAACTTCAGGCCCATCCCTTCTTAAATTCATGGATGATTTGTGCGCTTGTACCAGTAACGAATAGGTCATCAACGTATACTGCTAAAATTATCAGATTCTTCTCACTTTTCTCTCGATACATCGATTGTTCTTTTAAGCACCTTTTGAATTCATCTCCTTTAGGATGGTGTCGAGCTTTGTGTTCCATGCTCGGGGCGCACGAGTCATATGTTTCTTGGATTAGCTCTAGTGCATGGGAAGCTCTATAGCTTGTGCACTTAGGGAACATGTTTCCTGTTTGCTTACTTACCAAGCATGAGTCACATACCTAGTTTCCTTCTTTCAGATATGGTAGGCCTTTTACAAGACCATTGGCACTAATTTTCTTTAGTGTTTCAAAACTTATGTGACTCAAACATGCGTGCCATCACCATGCACACTCACTGATTTTGGTTGTAAGCAAACGGTTGACCCGGTTGTTAGCCGTATATTGTATACTCTGTTTGATGATCTCTCAACTTTCATTAGTAACTTCCTTCTGCATCGTGCATGGTGAGAATGTTATCTCTCATTGGGATTTCGCAGCCTGATTTCGTAGCTTGACCGAGGGTTAATAGACTGTTCTTGAGTTCGGGTATATAGTAAACTTCAGTCCATAATCGTTGTTGGTCATTCTTCCCTTGACAAGACCATTGGCACTAATTTTCTTTAGTGTTTCAAAACTTATGTGACTCAAACATGCGTGCCATCACCATGCACACTCACTGATTTTGGTTGTAAGCAAACGGTTGACCCGGTTGTTAGCCGTATCTTGTATACTCTGTTTGATGATCTCTCAACTTTCATTAGTAACTTCCCTTCTGCATCGTGCATGGTGAGAATGTTATCTCTCATTGGGATTTCGCAGCCTGATTTCGTAGCTTGACCGAGGGTTAATAGACTGTTCTTGAGTTCGGGTATATAGTAAACTTCAGTCCATAATCGTTGTTGGTCATTCTTCCCTTGACATAGTATTGCACCTCTTCCCTTAATCTTAACACAAGAATCGTCTCCGAATTTGACTAGTCCTGTAATTCTTTCGTTGAGTTTGCAGAAGAATGCTTTGTTTCCCGTCATGTGCTTGCTCGCCCCGTTGTCTAGGTACCAAATATTCCTTCCACTGAATCAGTTTCAAGTTCTTTTGGTAACAACGTACTATCATTTAAGAATACTAATTCATGCAGGAAAACAGACTCATCCTTTTCTTGGGTTTCGTTTAAGTGGGCTTCTTGTAGTTTCTTTATTCTTTATGGACGGTTAGACACGAAGTGTCCCATCTTATCGCACCGATAACAAACTATCTTCGATCGATCTTTATTTTCTCATTCTTTTCCCTGGCTTCATGAGTTTTGAGAATGAGTGTTTCGGTTTGGGTCATTGCCTCGACCCTAACCCCTTCCTCTACCGCCTCTTCCTCGTCCCCGTAAACTATCGTGACCTCTTTGAGTGTTAGAAGAATCGGACTTAGAAAACAAAAGTTTAGACTAGGTACCTTCTTGACTTTCATCTTCCCTGATTTGTTCTTCATAGGCCTTTAGACGTCCTACGACATCTTCAAATCCCATGGTGTTGAGATTCAATACTTGTTCCAGAGAGGTTACTATTTGTATCTACTTGGTTCTTGGGAGAGTCTTGAGAAACTTCTTAATGGGCTTTGATTTCTCCATTACTTCTCCCAAAGCAGCAGATTTTGAGGCTATTCCGGACAACTGCATACTCATCTATGGTTTCATTTTCGTTCATCTTAAGTCGATCAAACTCCAACATCAAGATTTGTAAGCAAGCTTCCTTAACTCTATCAGCCCCAACATGGTGTGCCTTAATCGTATTCCACAGCTTATTCATTGTGTCTTGATCGCCGATCTGCATGATTAGGTGCTCGAGGATCGATTGGAACAAAAGCCCATGGCTAGGTCATTTTTCTCGGTATCGGTATATCCTGGTTCTATCACATCCCAAACTTTATGGATCTTCAAGACCACCTTCATTTTTATCCCCCATACAATGTAATTAGTAGAGGATAACATCGGGCATTGGACGGATGTGGTGCTGTGATCTTTGTTTTTGGCCCCAACTGTTGTTTCTCCAGAACGTTTGTGGATTGCCTTTGATTGATCTTTAGATCTTGAACTAACTCTGATACTAATTCAAGTTCAATATTATGAGATCAAACAAAGTAAACACACAGATTCAAGAAAAAAGACTCTTTTTATTATATCATGAAAACTATCTCAAAACCACAATACAATAAACTCATACCCCAACCCTAATCTCGGTTGAAGTATTTATAGGCACGCAAGACTTTATTTCAAACTATAAGATTTATTTATAATTCAAATTGTTCTTATCTAATCAACTACTTTGTATTACCCTTATCTCTTTGATTAAACCGACTTGTTTAACCAACATGGGCCGACCCGGTTATGGGCCACTCAGTAATTAAATCCCAACAACTTATACCTTGATTATGATTAAGCAAAATGTAAGAATTGTTACAAGTTGTGTTTTATCATTTTGCCTAACCATGATAAGTCTATTCAAGAAAAAAAATTGAAGTTTTAAAGTTACATGGTTTTTGACTCTTTGTTGATCAATATAAGTATGTAAGAATGTAGCGGAGTCAATAGTTATTTTAATTTCTTAATATTTCTGAAATACTATTCTTTGAGAAATATTTCTTTTGAAATTAGATTAAACAAAAACAAGGATTTATCACAAGGAGCTTATTATTTTCAATGAAATGATTACATTTTTCTCTTTTCACCAATTTAGATAATTTAGATAACTATCAACCTTTTTTTCAATAAACTTGGTTGTGATCACCAATTCACCATTTAGCTCTTCATGCATCTAGATAGTGATCAACTTTGCTCTCACTCCTAATCTTGATAATGATAATCACTTGATGTTGGGATACAAACAACGGAAGCGTAAAACATATACATTGATTTATAACTTTTTAAACCTCCCATAGAGGATTCATTTTGAGAAACCATTTTCAAGCATTGGATATTTAAGATTACAACCTTTGTACAGGCGCATTTGATCACCGTTTGATCTCAAGCGATGCTAGCCACATCGAGCATTTTCTTTCAAGTGATGCTAGCCATTCAACTATAAATACCGTCGCATTGATATATGCTAACCATTTAACTACACCTGGTGTTAAAATACCTCTTGGTTTTCAACTCGTAATGAAAAAAAGGATGGCAAAGCCGTTCGTGAGGTTTGTTGATTTGTATACGGTATCATTCTAAATCCTCTTATGACATAAAGTATATGTCTTTAAGATTATGATTCCTTAATTATAACCAGTCGAGTCTTGATGAAGAGATAAAACGTTGAAGGTGATTAGCGACATACCTTAATCTTTTTTATAACACTTTATTTTTAACTTCTTTAAATATCCTTGTGACATCTATAAAATCACACAATACACATGTTCAATAGTTGGTTCATGGTCTACTATTGCTCCGCATGCTACTAAGTTGATTCAATCATTTAGTCCTGATATTTGATCATGGTTGACGTTTTAAGCACATAAGGAGTTGTTAGAATAGTTACATATGGTTAGTAGTTTCAAATGTTGACTCAAATAACATTTGAATCACTAGGTTAGTAACGTACCGTGTAAAACAAGGATCGAAAGAATATTAAATAATTAGAAAGAAAGAAATTATAAAACAATACTTTGGTATAATATACGATTAAAATTACATATAATTAATTCGTTTATATTATAAAACAATAATAACATTTTTTCTACTTTCGTTTTAACATTATGTTTTGCTAAATTGTTTTTTGAAAATTTCATTTTTATAAAACTATTTTTTAAGTATTATTGGATTATAAACAATAGTCACAACTTTTATCTATTGGCCGAAATCATTTCCAACTCAAGAAATATTATACTCACTTTTAACTTTAAGTTTATTTTTACTCAATAATCATTTACTAACTAAAAGTTAACCTCCGATAGTTTTTATGATAACATGGGGTTAACTTTATGCCATTTTTCAACTTTGGCGCTGCTTAGCATCTATTAGATCTGTTTTTTGTCATCTAGCCTCCATCATATCTTGAAATGTGTCTCTAAGGAGTCAGGTTGTTTAAATCAAGAGGTGAAGATTGCTAGGTTTTAGGGTGTGAAGATTTTAAATTGACGCACCTGATGGTAGATTTCAACTTTCTAGTTAGTGTTTTGGTCACGAAAACAGTCCATGTTATCAGAAAAGTAAAAGGAAACTCTCAGTTAGTAAGGTATCGTTGAAGAAAAATAAACCTAAAATCGAGAATGTCTATAAATATTTCCTGAGTTGGCATTAATTTCGACTAATAAATGAAATTTGAGATTATTAAAATCCAATAACCCTCTTTTAATTATTATTTTTTTAATAAAAAGATCGTTGTATTAAAAAATAGTTCGTGTTTCATGAATTCATGTTTTTTATAAATAGCATCAAGCTTTTAATTGCTTAAAAATATATTAATTTTTAATTTGGAAAGGTTGTACAATAGTATTGGTATCATTATTAAATATGATAGATAAGCGAGAAATATTATTTTAGGATACTTAGAAATGTGACATTTTTAATTCTTCTTTTACTAAATGTATAGATTTTGACATCATTAGTCAGCAAATAACTCGACTAACTTAGCATAAGTCAGAAGATGATTTACTTGATCATAGTAGCCACATTGACTTGATGAATAAGTTAATGATCAACACATGATCAAGCTTTTACATGCTTATGTTATTCGTCGGTTCTTATATGTTTGTCAACCAAACATAATGATAGAACCCAAGTCAGCAAGCTTTAATTACTATAAATAAACAAGAACAATAGTCCTCTTCGAGAGGGACAATTCTCCAAAAATACGACTTATAAAATCCAAAATACTCCACTCCCCCACTAGAAAATCAAAACAACCATAAGTAAGGTAACATGCCATTAACTATCCCACTACCCCCCGGTTATACTATTTGACTGAACCAGAACACGATATGATGACCAACTTGATCTGCTCCAACACAATCAGGTTTTGCCCGCGGTTTTGAATCACATAACTTACAAATATTTTTCTAAGGAATCATATTATTTTTTATCTACATATATTGCAGGACCGTTAGAAGGAGTGATGCACTTTACAACGCAACAACACAATTGAAGAGAGTTCTTTAGAACACTTAACAGATCAAATAAGGAACTAGTTAACTAAAGTAAAAGATGGTAATAACATAAGTAAATGAGAGACAGAACAAGATAGCAAACAACACAAGTATTTGGTTTTCATGAATGCTATATATTACTTCTCAAATTCTATTACAAAGTGTTACAAAAGCATAATGGAAAGTTACAAGTACTTGAGATACATATACTACATCCTACAGTCGGATATACTTTGAAAGCCAGCTGGATACATAAAACTAGACAACAAAATCAAATTTAGAGTCAAAAGGCAGATTGCCTTTTAACTATATGACTATGACATGCCATAGCTCACATCCTAATATATTACAAAAAGAATTAAGTACATAAAGTAGAAAGCTCAGACTCAAGACCTCAATGTACAGTTTACTAAAAGCATGGACCTTTTCACTAACTTGTGAAAGTTGGTAAGTCAAACACAGTTGCAGTGAAAAGGTGGTTCAGCTTTATGAAAAAGTACATCAAATAATAGCATGTACATAAAAGTCTTCGGAAGAAATCTGTCTTCATAAACTGGCTTCGGAAGACTTTTTCTTTGAAGCTTCGGAAGACTTCATATTTGGTTTCGGAAAATATTGGTCTTTGCTTCGAAAGATTTTACACTTAGAATATTTCTTGTGTAAGATGTAAAACTTCTGAAGCATTAAGTACTTTAGTGCATGCATGCAGAGAGACTTTGGATGCTTTGAATGTTTTGACTGTATTAGACTTATTAAAATCGTTACATATATGTATACAAAGGATTGTATAACGAGCACCTGTACTAGTTGTTACAACACCGATTACTGACAGTTTGGTGTGGCCACATGTAAGGCCCCGTTTCCGGGACGCTCACAGCTGGTAAATCATCGCACATAAAATATATACTTTACATTTAATCATTCATAAAACATTACAGCGGAAGTCTAAAGAAATAACTTTTCATATCATTACAAATGCTTTTGGAAGTTAATACAAGCGTTCATTTCAAAACGTCATTTGTTCGCATTATAATGCAAAAACATTAACAAAAGAATGCCATTCAACATGCCAAGTAGCTGCTCCGTGTCATCCTCAGCAATGCTCACCTGCCAACTGAAAAATGCATAAAAGTCAGCGTTGCTAAGTGAGTTCTAGTTTAATAATAAAACATACTTTTTTCTTCATTTAAAACTGTTTATTTCTATTGCATGTGATCATACATCATACATACATACAGCTAATATCATTATTATCTTCATCGTTCTTTCGTTCATACTTTCATTCATTCATTCATTACTTCCAGTGACATGTACATTACCCCGAACATTGTGCACGAAGCGGGTAACTAGACCTAAGGTCTTTCATAGACCTCGAACATTGTGCACGAAGTTGACTCCAGTCTCCAGGGTAAGTACATTCACCATTTATCTTTTCTCTTTCATTCTGGATCAATGCCATATGCTATACCCCGAACATTGTGCACGAAGCGGGTAACTGGGCCTGAGGTCATTCATAGACCTCGAACATGTGCACGAAGCTGACTCCAGTACCTAGGGCAAGCAGCAAGGATCCCATTCATATGGGCAATCACAAAGATTGGACCCCCAATGTGCATCCTTTGGGGTAGCTAACCCGCACACCATTGAGCTAACACCTACATAGGGTGTGCACCTCCATACATTTGCTTGCAAGCCTTTCTTACATTCATTCATTCATTAATGCATGCATTTATCATCTTGTTCCTCTTTCGTTATCTTTTACTTTACGTTACATAATACTTCGTTCATTCATTATCATAACACGTAAAGTCATGGGAAGGATAAACATACATCATCATAAGGAACATAAACATATCATTCATACATCATCATGTAGGGCATCATACATACATAACATACATCATGTATAACCATGCAACATCATCATCATCATCATCATCATGCATAACCATCAAGCACATATCATTTCATGCCCATCATGTCCTCCGTGACCTCAAAAGTCAACTTACATAACCCCCTGGGAATCTCCTAGGTCAAAGCCTATATTACTCCTTTTCTCCCAAAAAGTCAGAATTTTTCTAAGTGTTCATCCGCATTTACCCTATAGTTCATCCACATTTACTATAGTTCATCCGCATTTACCCTATAGTTCAACCGCATTAGATCTACTTCATTCGCATTTGTTATAATTCATCCGCATTTGTCATCCACATTGGACTTACTCATCCGCATTTTCCCAGACTTAGTCAAATGCTCATCCGCATTGACTCACTTTGCTCATCCGCATTTCCATACTTAGTAAATGCTCATCCGCATTTACTTACTTTGCTCATCCGCATTTCCATACTTAGTCAATGCTCATCCGCATTGACTTACTTTGCTCATCCGCATTTCCATAATTAGTCAATGCTCATCCGCATTGACCTCATCCGCATTGACCTCATCCGCATTGACTTACTTTGCTCATCCGCATTTCCATGCTTAGTCAATGCTCATCCGTATTGACCTCATCCACATTGACTTACTTTGCTCATCCGCATTTCCATACTTAGTCAATGCTCATCCGCATTGACCTGTTTCATCACTTATGCAAATTTTAAAACTTAACATATGAGCCTTAAACATCATATTTCAATTCACCATTCATCATGTTCTAAGCTTACATCATACATTCTAAATCTTAGAAACATCATCATACATCAGCAAACATGAACATAGTCAAGCATCACATCATAACATCATCATACGCACATTCAAGCATACGTGTCCAAAACCCAGTTTAATAAAAACATACATCCATTCATTTCCAGCCCCAAAATCAGTTAAAAACCAGTAAAAGAGGGGTCCTAGAACTCACCTTTGCAGCTCTTGAGTATGGCTTCCTCCAAACTCATATGCAAATTGAATTCAACCGTTAAGAAACCCACTAAAAACATACCCAAACACATACAAACACACATAAGCATAAACCCGAGGATAAGACCAGTCAAGAACATCATAAAAGCATGAATTCTTACCTTGAATTCGAATTCTTTCTTCTTGTTCTTCTTCAAAGCCGAGAATTTGCTGCTCCCAGCTACTCTCTCTCTCTAAAACCCGAAAATCAGTGGTGTATGTGACATATGGGCAGCCATTCCACCTTTTACACCCACTTTTCAAACATTTTGTCCTTTTGGACACTTTTTACCACTAGACTTGGGTTTTATTTCTTTTCCTTTTTTCCTTTCACTTTATTCATTCTTTTCTTTGACTTTAAAATAACCGGGTGTTACACCACATCAGTTTTATCCATTATGCTCATAGAACACCTAGTTACTTTTATTAGTATAGAGGTATAAAAATCAGTAGTAAGATAATATAGAAGTAGATGTACTATGTCAAAATATTAGGGGATTCATAACTCAATAAGAAATTATATTTATCATAACGGGAATAGGTTAGGTCACGACACCATCTTTAATAAAAATACATATGTTTTTAACATGACTCGTATGTGGGTACTTGTAAAAACCTAAAAAGAAAAAATGAAAATATAAAATTAAATATTTACCTATATATTAAAGAAGCAAGTTGATGAATAGTACACATACAACTGCTTTTGCTATGCATACATCTTGTCATTGCATAGCGGATTGTTGTAAAGTGAACGGTAGGGCACGGATGGAGGGGGTTTCCGGTCTACCACTACCGCAGGTCACTGGGCGGACCCCCAATAGCTGTCGCCGTCTGCATGTGCGCATTGTGATTGGCCCTAGATGGCGATTGCATTGTTGTGGCTAGGGGCGGAACTAGGGTGTAGGGTACGGGGTCAAGTGACCCTATTGATTTTTTAACCCGTAGTGTAACGTATAATGTCAATTTTTAGTGAACCCATAATTATTCAGGAAGTGTACCGACAAAATATTAAAAGTTCAAAATATATCAAAAATCAAGTGCTAGTTCACTGGTATGTGTGTGCCTCTTCAAAGAAGAGGTCTGCAAGGCGCAGCTTGCAGCAACTTCATTTTCTCCTTTTTTTATTTAAGTAAAATTACTAAACTACACTTATTCTAATAAAAAATAAAACCCTAGCCCCCAGTCTTTTTCCCCGATCGATTGACCATTTTTTGCCGACATTAATGATATATTGCTCTTGTATGTTGAACTTATCTCCTGCCGACATATTGATTATCCTTTCGTTTATCGTATGTTGAAGGTACCTCTTGTCTTACCCATTGCAATGGAAAGTATTGAGAGATGTGTTTCTTAGTTGTTGTCTCTGTTTTCTTGGTGCTCCTTACTCCGACCTGCCTTTGTATCGATAGTAGCCACCGAACCATCGGTGACGATGATTTATTTCTTGTCGATAAGTCGAGGTTGTTGCCGCCAGTTATGAGGATGTACTGTCATTTACGTTATTTTCATTTCTGAAAGATCTGAACTCCATTATAGCGTCCAAAACCAAAAATCTAATTCAATCGATAGAGACGAACCACTATGATGTTTACATTTGAAATCGAAGCTCTAGAGTAAGTTCAAATACATCTTACAATCTCATAATTGAGTCATGTTTACTTTTATAACGAGATACCGAATTGAATCCGACCAAAATCCATGAGTTTGGAGTACATGTTTCAATCTCATCTCATGTCTGAATGATTAAAGTTATTTTCGAATTTTGTTCTGATGTTGTGTTGTTGATTTAGAAGTTTTGTTTGAGGAAGCATTAATGATTTTTTATATACATTGAGGTTCGCATAATATTCAGTCTTACTTACGAATTTTGGTTTTTTAGATTAATATCAACTTTAATAGTATGTACCTTACATCTATGGACTTTTAATATGTTTAAGTAGCAAAACTTGGTCTTTTGTCATGATGATAGACTTTTATAATCAACTTAGGGTACAGAAACATTACTCGAATAGAGGGTGTGTTATTTCTTGATTTGGATATTTTATCATTGAAAACTAATATAAGGGTGTATATGTCTTCATAATGCTGAAAAGAAAGTATATGCCTTGTTGACTCAATCTATACCTAAGGACATATTTCATCAATTCTCTGAGAACAAGCAGTCTAAGAAATTATGGGAGGCTTTGGAAAAGAGATACGAAGGAATGCAACTCTGAAAGCACTAAAGACAAAAGCTCTTAAGAAGGAATTTGACAATTTCTCTCCAATTGGGAATGAGAGCTTGGATGATATCATTGATCGATACTATCATCTGATGAGTGAGTTGCACACTCATGGCGTGACCATATCCATGAAAGATAAAGTCTTTAGTTTTGCTGATGGTCTGCCAGACAAATGGGATCCATTTATGTCTAATCTGAGACAAAATGACACTCTTGCTACTTTAGACAAAAATGATTTCATTTTGAAGTTAAGGGAGGAAGAACTACATATGAAATACAAGTCAAAGAAAGGATCCTATGTTCAGAATCCTGCACTATACAATTCAGTTCCAACTACGACTGCTTCAGGAGCACCGCTACAAACGGTGTTTGTGCCTAGCTCTTCTGCTCCTACCTAAAGCAGTGCATTAGGAACCGTAATGTCAGGGTCATCTGGAACTCAATACATAGTTCCTGAGGCCAATACTACCAGGTTGGAGACCAAGAATCTCGGAAATGTCACCGTGGAAGTTGCTAAGAGCACATGGACCTTCTAGCTATTGTTGTTCAATCCTATGATGGATTAGTTGTTGGTAAGATTGGAAACTGTCATCTTGCTGACGAGGACTACGAGCAAGTTGATGAAACTGAGCTAGAACGCATGGATATTATGTGGGCCTTGGCTAGTGTTGTTAGAAGAGCCAAAAAGTTTGTTAAAAAGACGGGGCAAAATTTGGTTGCCACTAAAGATACGACATTTGGATTTGACAAAACCAAAGTCACTTGTTTCAATTGTGGTGAAAAGGGGCACTTCAAATGTGAGTGCGTAAAGCCAAAGAAGACTGGAAATGGAAATCCTTTTCCCACATTCAACCGACAAGACAAGGACAAGTTGGAGCTTCATCTTCAAGTAAAGAGTCTAAGGCTTTGGCTGATCAAAGTGATGGACAAGATTGGTCCTTCCGATTCGTTTGAGGGTGAGTCAAACATTGTTTTAATTGATACATTGGATGATGGATCTGCAAGTGAAGGAGACATCATAGCTGAGCATACACTTTCAGATATCGAAGAAGCTATGGATGTTGTTGATCATTTGGTTGAAGAAGAGCTTAGTGCCACAAACTCAGAATCTCCAGTCACCGAAGAGTCTGACACTGCTTTGAGGTTGATTCGTCTAGTTCTACATAGGTATATTCTAAAGACCAATTATTTAAAAAACATGCATGTACTAAATGTGATAACTTTAGGGAAAGCATTGATTTAAATTTTTCTAGGTTATTAGAACATAATGATAATCTAGTAAATGATTTACAACTCTGCACTGAAGCAAATCGTGTTTTAAAACAAAATGAGTGCAGCTTCTAAGAAAAGATAGAACTGTTGGGGAAACAACTAAGGGAAACCGAGGTTGTTGCCTTAAATCAATCAAATGATATCAAGTTCTATTTAAATTCCTTGGAGGAACTAAAAAGGAAAAAGCAGTTTTGCAAGTCGAAGTTGAATCATTAAAACAAAAGTTGCACAGTTTGGCAAGTTCTTCTCACATAATTCAAAACCTAGTGAAAGAACGGAACATCGGGGAAGGTCTGGGTTATAAGGTAGTACCGCCACCACATGCAATCCTTTTGAACACTAAATGTAGACCAATTAATAATAACCCAGTAAAGGATCATGTGGTGTCTACTCCTCTGGTTAGTGATCCGGATTCTATGGGTAAACCTGTGAAATCTGTCACTAAATAGAAGGATTCTACTTTGGGATCAAAAGATAAGATACTTGTTGAGGATTTGGGTGATAAAATTGAAAAGGTTAAATTAGGGTCAGGTTCACAAACATTTATTTGAGAACCTAAAAGGTCTAATCCAATGAACCTTAAACGTGTAAATCATCAAAGTCCTAATAAAATGAAAGTGAAAGATGTTCAAAATATAAAAACAATTAAGTTTGTCAAAGAAGGTGAAACATCTAATAAGGAAGAGAAACAAACCAACCGAACATATCTCAAACCCCGACCAAACTCAACCCCACATCAAAACATTCCTCAAATTTTCGAAGGGAGATCCTGCTACAGTTGTGGAAAATGAGGACATATCTCTCCAAATTATCCTTATTATCAAACACCTAAAAAGAAAATTGAACTTTCTGATAAAAACCAAGATTTTTTGAGATTGGATCTAATGTGTCACTTAAGGTTACACCTAAGATAGTGTACCTAAAGTTCAAACCATAAGCCAATCATCTGTTTACCACAAACAGGCCTTACACAAAACTGGTTTATGGAAGATAAAAACAAGTAATGTGTCTAATAGTGAGAAAAAGAAGAAGAAAGATGTGCCCTCATCCTCTGAAGGACATTGGATTGAGTTCATGATGTGTGATACCTCTGGGATACCCAAGCCAATTAAGGCTTGGGTCCCAAACCTGAACTAATAAATGCCTTTGTATGTGCAGAGTGTCCACTATAGCGCTATCACTGATACCTGGATTATTGATAGTAGGGCTTCCAGGCACATGACCGGGAATTCGTCTCTCTTTTCAACGTCAAGAAAATTAAAGAGGGACACGTATCATTCGCTAGGAATAAAGGAGGTTACATCACCGCTCAAGGCAAAGTGGGAAACGAGAAAGTGAGTTTGACAAGGTCAAATACGTTAAGAAACTGCAAAAAAACTTGCTTTCTGTCTCCCAAATCTGTGATAAGGGATTCAAGGTTGTGTTTGACAACAAAAAGTGCTACATATTGAAGAAGGAGTATGTTATCAAGGAGGATAAAATTATAATGTCAGCTTTAAGATATAACGATCTGTATGTCTTGGATCTATCAAAAGCCTTCACAACACTGTCTAGTGCTTCTTGTCAAAGGCAACAAAGAGGGATTCAGTCTCCTGGCATAGGAGAATGGGACACATTAATCCCAGAAAGATGAATCATCTGGCTTAGAATGATTTGGTGAATGGAGTTATAGTCAAGAATTTCCAGCTCCCAGATTTTTGTGTAGCATGTAAGAAAGGGAAACAGACCAAGAAGTCTCACAAAGCAAAGAAAGTTAATTATATCGACATTCCTCTCGAGCTTCTACACATGAATTTGTTTGGCCCAGTCAGCACAAAAAGCATTGCTGGAGATTGGTACCGCTTTGTAGTGACTAATGATTACTCCAGATTCTCTTGGGTAATGTTTCTGAAAGCCAAGTCAAAGACATTTGAATCATTCAAGCATCTAGTCACTACATTGGAATCACTCTACAAGCTAAAAGTAAGAAAGATTCGATCAGACAACGGAACAGAGTTCAAGAATCAGTGGATGGAGGCATTCTATCGAGAGAAAGGAATTGTTCATCAATTTACTTCTGCCTACACTCCATGGATGAATGGGGTTGCTGAAAGAAAGAATCGAAGCTTGATAGACACAGCAAGGACAATGTTAGCCGACTCTAAACTGCTTATTCAATTCTGGAATGAGGCAGTGGCTAATGCATGCTACACTCTCAATCGAGTCTTAGTGGTCAGACGTCATGGAAAAACATGTTATGAATTGCTCCAACAACATAAACCCAACTTGGAGTATCTAGAACCATTTGGAGCACCGTGTTAAAGAAAACTCAGACAAGGAAGTTTTGTGAGAAGGCAGAAGAAGGTATCTTTCTCGGATATAGTATACCAGAAAAGAGAGTTTATAACAACTCAACGGGTCAAGTAGAAGTGTGGTGCAATGTTGATGTCCAAGATACTCTACCCTCCCCCTGCTGGCAAAGGACCTTCCTTCTTCTTTGACTATGATGGATTCTTCAAGTCCTTCAATCTACCTCCTTCTCATTCTGATGATGAGTTATCTGTTCGAATGATGTAAGATGTTCTGAATACTCCTACACTAGACTCGACATCAGCGGTTTCATTAGATGGTACTTCTAGCCCTTCAGGGGGAGAGCTTGAAGTAAGTGAGTCTTCCTCTGATGATGAAGCAGTTGAGACTACAAATGTGGACCAGGAGGAACAGGTTCCCACTACCGAAAGTACACAAACATCTGATCTTGATGCCACTAGAACTTCTGAACCCCATACTCCAATGGCCAAAGAAACTGAACCTGGGATTCAAAATCTGGATAATGAGGTAGTTGTTCCCACCGCTCCCGGAACTCGAGTTAATGTGCATCATCCCCTGGACAACATCATCGGGGATATTCTATCGGGAGTTCAGACACGAAATCAGCTATACTCAGCTGATTATGCCGCAGTCATGGAAAAAGGATATCCACACGATGGTGCTTATTGATTTTTGTGTCTCAATTTGAGCCAAAATATGTAAGTGAAGCTTTAAATGATGAGGCATGGGTTAACGCCATGCAAGAAGAACTCCTTTAGTTCAAGATGTTAGGAGTATGGACTCTTGTGGATAGACCAAAAGGGGCAAAGGTGAATGGAACTAAATGGGTTCTTAAGTGTAAGAAAGATGACCCAGGGGTTATAATCAGAAACAAGGCTCGGCTTGTCGTTCAAGGGTTTAGACAAGTCAAAGGCATTGACTACAATGAAGTGTTTACACCTGTGGCAAGGATGGAAGCAATTCGTATCTTCTTAGCCTATGCATCCTACATGAAGATCAAAGTTTATCAATTGGATGTGAAAAGTTCATTCCTTCATGGTGAAATCCGTGAAACAGTGTACGTCAGTCAACCTGAAGGATTTGAGGATTCTTATCATCGGGATAGAGTTTATAAACTGGACAAGGCTCTTTACGGGCTTCATCAAGCCCCTCACGCCTATTATGAGAAGCTCTCTAGTCATCTCCTGAAACATGGTTTTCGCAAAGGAGTTATTGACTGCACGTTGTTCATCAAAGAGAAAGATGGTGATTTACTATTGATACAGATATATATGGATAACATAATCTTCAGTTCCAAAATTGAAGCATTGTGTAAAGAATTCAATCAGTGATGAAAGCTGAGTTTGAGATGAGTGCCATGGGAGAGATGAAGTTCTTTCTTGGGTTACAGGTGGATCAGACACCAAATGAAATCTTCCTGCATTAGTCCAATATGTAGGAGATATCCTTAGTCGATTCGACATGGATAATGCAGTGGTTGCTAGGACTCCACTTTCCACAAACCATGATGTGGCACCCGACGAAAATAGTGATATGGTAGATGCCACTATGTACCGAGGAATGATCGGATCTCTGATGTACCTCGCAACCTCTCATCATGATATTATGTACGCCACGTGTCTCTGTTCCAGATATTAGGCTAAACCAAAAGTGAATCATCTAATTGGGGTAAAACGGATCTTTCGTTATCTGAAGGGTACTCCAACACTCGGGTTGTGGTATCCTCATGATGATGACTTTTAGCTTACAGCGTATAGCGACTCAAAATACAATGGTTGCAAGATGAATTACAAGTCAACATTAGCGGGATGTCAGTTCTTTGGAAGACACTTAGTCACCTGGCAGTGTAAGAAGCAGACATTTGTTGCTCTATCAACATGTGAAGCTGAATATATTGCTGCTGCAAGTTGTTGTTCACAAATCATTTGGATTCAACAGCAAATGCGAGACTACGGTTTGAAATTGTCTAACACCCCTATCTTTGTTGATAATTCTGCTGCAATAGCTGTCACCAAAAATCCGGTCCAGCACCCAAAAACTAAACACATTGGTATTAATATCACTTTATACGTGACTGTTTTGAAAAACAATTAATCGATGTTATTAAAATTAATTTGAATTTTCAACGCGCCGACCTCTACACAAAATCTTTTGATAAACCTCAGTTTTTCTATCTTTTGGAGGTCAATTGCGTGAAAAAGAAAAGTGATGTGATTCCAGAAGAATCGAGTTCTTAGTCCGAAAAATTTTTCTTATCTTTTTTATTATATTTTCCTGTCTTTTAAAATCCAAAAACATTTTTGGTTTAGAATTTTAGAGGGAGAATAGTTTAGTTTCAGTATTTAATTACTTAAAAAAGGGGGGCAGGCAGATAAGTTGAAAGCAAAGAAATCAAATCTGTGATATTGATTCAAAAATTATGAAAAATGATAGTACACAGGGAACTAATTGTTTGGGACATCAAAAGGATTTGAATGATCAAAATGTCATATTCAAAGCACAAGTCTGAGAAGTCTAAGCAAAATAAAGGAAAAATGATAGTAACTAGTCTGCTACTAAGGTAACATAGAGAAAGTAGGCCTAGGGGTTGCCAGTTTATTATATGATGTGTCGGTAGATTCAACATAATAGATTAATAGACTTCATTGGTGAATCAAATTAAAACTAATTTGTTCAACTTGCTGTGGGTTTCCATCTAATCCCTGGTTAACACAATCAACATATTTCCAATAAAGGGTGACGAGCAAAATAAATGCCACAAATGTGTGTGGATGACCAAAAAAATGAGCAAAGCACATGGAAAAACAGTAAAGCGCAATCAATCTAATGACTAACGTTGTTGGTGTGTTATGTGCAAAAGAGAAAATGCTCTAACAAGAAGATAGGTTGTGTGCCTCTCTACTGTGCGATGGCACTGAGCTGAGGATAAGCATAACCTAAATATTCTAGAATTCATTGTTGTTTGCGCCTGTCTGCTATGTGATGGCACTGACCTAAGGCTTGGCATCTCTTTGAAAGCTCTTAGAATAGATTCTTCTTGTCAAATACCCGTAGACCGCTCAAAAATCTCCTGAGGAATGTTGATTACAATATAAGGGTGGGATCCACAAATGCTTGTTGAAATAATAAAACCTAACTCATCACCAATGTGAGTCAAAAATCTGTGTATGGATTTAAGTAGACAAATATATTGATAATCATCATGGCTACAACTCTCGACAGTCAAAATCATTGTGTACATCTTATAGCTCTAGTATGATATCCTACAAGTGCTATTGACTCTTAGACAAATAAGAATCTAGTATCCAAGTACATATAAAAGGGTCCCAATTGATTATTATATACCTGTATGATTCCATATGAATCTTTCCAGATATGATAGAATTAAATTGAAGTTGTTTTGCTCAGGAGGAAAAATCGGTTAGATGATTTTTAAAAGGTTTCAATCCACCTCAAACCAAAAACATAAAAATGTGTAAGGCCCCGTTCCCGGAGACTTCACAGTTGATCATTCACAGCATTAAATACATTAGACATTATAAATTTACAAGCTTAAGCGGCGGAATTATTTTAACAAAAGCCATTCATTTCATTAAAAATAATGTTGTTGAGCAATACACTATTGTTTAACCAAATACAAAAGAATTGTTTAATTGCATTACAAAACAACAGCAATAACAAGTATGAATGGATGTCAGTCTTTTCCCGCCGATTAGCTTCACCCTCGTGCCATCCTCAGCAATGTTTACCTGCCAACTGAAAATGTATAAAAGTCAGCGTTGCTGAGTGAGTTCTAGTTTAAAAGTAATAAAATGCTTTCTGTAAGGTATACATATGAAAATACTCTTTTTGTGAAATTTATCTCTTTATACGTGAGCACACATTAACTATACAACCAGATAATGCTTATTCTCTTTACTGTATGCCTTGTTTATTCTGTACTCTTTTACCCTTATCTTTCACTGTCTATGTGGACCAATGAGCAATACCTTAAACTATATGCGTGGGGGAAACTGGTGCTGGGCCCTCTAGTACCCCAATGGGCTCTGATTACTGTATACAAGGCCGGTCCAGTCACCTAGGATATGTTGCAAAGGTCCGCCAATCTCAATTGACTGGCCCCGTGTGCATAATAGGGTAGCTAATCCGTATCACAGTTGAGCTAACGATAACATGATCGTGCACCTCCTATAAGCTTGCAAGACTTGTTAACATTTTATTTAAGTTCCACTTCTCTTCTTCATTGCTCTTACGCTTTATTATTATTTGTAATACTTTACGTTACGATAATAAACACACCACATAAAGTCATACACTAATAGTAATAATAATAATACGGAACAATCATAAAACAATCATAATCATGCATAAAACTAAGCATTAATAAGCCCTAGTCAAACCTTGGTCAAAACCCTAATAGCACAGACTCCCAAAAATTTCGTAATAAATTCTAAGTGTTTAGGCGCACCAATACTCTTTGGGCGCATGAGCCCTGTTTGGGCGCTTCATCACTATGCAGGCGCATCAGCCAACACTTAACCGCTTTAGCACTTAGGCACATGAACTATTCAGGCGCATGAACTATTCGGGCGTATGGTCCATTCAGACGCATGGACACTTAGGCGCATGGCCATTCGAACGCATGAACACTATCGGGGCGCATGGCCCAACACTTAGTCGTCCGATTACAAATCAAGGCGCATGAACCAACGTTCAGGCGCATGAGTTACACTTAAAACATTTCTAAGGCATTTTCAGGCGCATGAGCCTTATTTAGGCGCATGAACCTTCTGCTCAACATGTTTCTAGGATATTTTCGAACCCAAACATCAAGCCTATTTGTTCTAAGCTTACCAAGGCTATTCTAAACATGAACAACCTATAAGCATCTAAGAATCATCATCAAACATGCATAATACATACGGGTACACATACATAATCATAATAAAAAACCGTTTTAATACATTTTCAGCCCTAAAGAGTTTAAAGCAAGTAAAACCGGGGTCTAGAAACTCACCTGGTGCAACTTTGGGTGTATCTTCCTTCTAACCCGTATGCAAAAGAGTTCAAACACCTAGAAACCCACCAAACACACACACACGAACACACACAAACACATAAGCACATAACCGAGACAAAACCCATCATAAACACTTAAAAACTTCGAATTCTTACCTTGAATTCAACCTTCTTCGTCTTCCTCTTCAACCCGAAAGTTTTCTGCTCTCACTCTCTCTAGAACTGAGTGAAAAGGTGATGTGAAGAGAGGGTGGGCGGCCATGCCCACCTTTACACTAACTTTTTGTACTTTTGTCCCCTTTTACATTTTTAACCCCTCAACTTAGGTTTTTGATGGTTCCTTCTTTTATTTACTTTAATAGAATAACCGGGTGTTACAAGTCCACCCCCTTATAAAGATTTCGTCCCCGAAACCTGGTATTCCTCAAACAGATGAGGATAATGCTGCCTCATCTCCTCCTCAATCTCCATGTAGATTCGGATCCCTTTATGTGCTTCCACTACACACGCACAAGGGGAACCACTTTCTTCCTCAACATCTTTTCTTTACGATCGATGATTGCCATCGGTTGCTCTACATAATTGAGCCGTTCATCTACTTCGATGTCTTCCAGTGGTACAACCATGTCTTCATCAGCTAAGCACTTCCTCAAATGGGATACATGGAATGTGGGATGGATTCCACTTAACTCATCTGGCAATTCAAGTCGATAAGCCACCTCCCCTACTCGTGCGAAGATTCGGAAAGGTCCTATGTATCTTGGGCTTAGCTTACCTCGTTTCCTGAATCGAATGATCCCCTTCCAGGATGAGACCTTTCGCATAACTCGGTCGCCCACCTTGAATTCTATCGGCCTTCACCTCTTGTCAGCATACGTCTTTTGTCTATCTTTGGCCGCTTTCATGTAGGCCTTAATCTTTTCTAACTTCTCAGTCGTAGCCTCGATCACCTCGACACCTCCCAACTCTTTCTACCTAATGTCTCCCCAACATACGGGCGTTCTACTTCTTGTACCGTATAGCATCTCGTATGGTGGCATGCCAATACTAGCATGATAACTGTTGTTGTACGAGAATTCGGCTAGCGGTAGGTGGTCATCCCAACTTCCCCCAAAATCAATCACATATAATGTCTTCCAATGTCTGAATGGTCCTTTCTGACTGACCATCAGTTGGGGATGATAAGTCGTGCTAATATGTAACCTCGTCCCCATAGCGTCGTGGAATTTCTTCCAATATTTAGATGTAAACCGGGTGTCACGATCAAATACAATAAACACCAGCACACCATGACGAGTTACAATTTCCTTGATGAACAGGTCAGCCAACCTCTCAGATGAATATGTCTCGCGAATCGATAGGAAGTGAGCACTCTTCGTCAAACGGTCAACTACCACCCATATAGCATCGTACCCTCGTGCTGTGCGTGGTAGCTTCGTAATAAAGTCCATGGTGATATGCTCCCACTTCCACTCCGGTATATCCAAAGGTTGGATCTTTCCATACGGCTTTTGGTGCTCGGCCTTCACTTGTAAACAAGTAAGGCACTTACTCACATACTCCACCACATCACGCTTCATACCCGGCCACCAATAGTCTTTCTTCATGTCTTGGTACATCTTTGTAGCACCAGGATGAATAGAGTACCGAGTCTTATGAGCTTCATCCATAATCTTCACACATAGATCCCCAAAACGAGGAATCCACACCCGTCCAAATCGGGTTTTAACACCAAGTGTGTTTTCACCCAATTCCCCAACCAAACCTCTCATCCTTTCAGAGTTAAGAGGATCTTCTTTCAGTGCCTCATCTTGAAATTCTTTGACTTGCTTCATCACGTCAGAGGTCATTTTCACCCGAATCGGCTCGGGCCTCTCTTTTCGGCTAAGGGCATCAGCCACCACGTTGGCCTTGCCCGGATGATAGTGGATCTCACAATCATAGTCTTTTATGAGCTCCAACCATCTTCTCTGCCTCATGTTCAGGTCCTTGTGCTCAAAGAAGCACTTCAAGATTTTATAGTCCGTGAATATGGTGCACTTCGTCCCGTAGAGATAGTGCCTTCAAATCTTTAACGCAAAGACCACGGCTGCCAGCTCCAAGTCATGAGTAGGATAACTGACCTCATGAACCTTCAACTGTCGGGATGCAAGGCTATAACCTTCCCTTTCTGCATTAATACGCAACCCAACCCCGAGTAGGAAGCATCCAAATAAACCACCAGATCTTCACTTCCGTCGGGTAGACAAGACAGGGGCTTGGTTCAGTCTTGCCTTCAACTCCTCAAAAGCCCTTTCTTGCTCTTGACCCCACATGAACTTCACATCCTTACGGGTCAGCTTAGTCAACGGGGAGGCTATCTTGGAGAAGTCCTAAATGAACCTTCGATTATATCCCGCCAACCCCAAGAAACAACGAATCTCGGATGGTGTCTTTGGAGACTTCCAATGCATCACTGCCTCCACCTTTGCGGGGTCTACCATAATCCCCTCAGGATTTACCACGTGACCTAAGAATTAAACTTCGCGCAACCAGAACGCGCACTTGGAGAATTTGGCATACAACTTCTCCCTTCTTATGTCTCCAACACCTCCCAAATGTGACCGGCATGCTCTTCTTCGCTCTTCGAGTAGATCAGGATATCATCAATGAACACAATCACTGATCTATCCAACATCGGCCAGGACACTCGATTCATCAAATCCATAAAGGCAGCTGGCGCATTAGTTAGACAAAAGACATAACGAGGAACTCGTATTGTCCATAACGCGTACAGAAAGTTGTCTTAGGAATGTCTTGTTCCTTCACCTTCAATTGATGGTAACCAGATCGTAGATCTATCCTCGAGAACCAACTAGCACCTTGGAGCTGGTCGAACAAGTCATCAATCCTTGGTAACGGGTACCGATTCTTCACCGTTAACTTGTTCAGCTCTTGATAGTCAATGCACATTCGCATACTTCCGTCCTTTTTCTCTACAAACACTACCGGAGCACCCCACGAAGAGATACTTGGTCGAATGAATCCCTTATCCATTAACTCCTGCAATTGGCTCATGAGTTCTTTCATCTTAGTTGGAGCTAATCGATATGGTGCTTTGGCAATGGGTTGAGCACCGGGTATCAAATCAATTTGGAACTCAATCTCGCGATCCGGTGGCACGCCGGGTAAGTCTTCCGGGAATACGTCCGGAAAGTCGCACACCACTGGTACCTCAGATAATTGCGGTACCGACGCATCCACATCTTTTACGTATACCAAGTAGGCACTACATCCACGTTTCATGCACTTCCCCGCCACAGCCATCGAAATCACCTTCGGGATCGTAGTAACGCGATCTCCGTAAATCGTAACCAAACTACCATCGGGCGCAACTAATCGAATCATCTTCTTGCGACATACGATGTTTGCTTCATAGGTTGCTAACCAGTCCATCCCTAGTACTACATCAAATCCACCTAGGGGCATCACGTGTAACCTAGCAGCAAACCTATGACCTTCTAGTTCTATAGCACAGTCCTCTATCACATCAGTAGTTCTAGTGGACTTACCAATAGCGGTTTCTACATCGAATGGTTCACTGACATTTCTACTACTAATAGGCAACTTAACACAGAAAGTAGTGGAAATAAAACTCCTACTAGCATCGAAATCAAACAATACAGAGGAAAAAGTTTGGTTTACTAGAAACATACCTGACACGACATCGGGATTAGCTCTGGCTTCCTCCCAGGTCATGGTGTAAGCTCTAGCACTTGCCCTCTGCCCTCCTTCCTCCGGCTTCTTCTTCGCTCCAGAGCTCTCCGCCCTCGGCTTCATACAGTCTTTGGTCGCGTGGCCCTCCCCGCCACGGTCATGGCACTTTAGCGCCCTACAGTCTTCAGCGATGTGGTCAGGCTTGCCACATCTGAAGCATACATTCATTCACATCCTGCACTCACCGGTATGCTCCCTTCCACATCTGCCACACTTTTTCAGCCCTGATCTTGACGACACTCCACGGTCGTCCACCTTCATCTTCTTGTTGTTTGGAGTGAAACCACCACGTTCAAACCTCTTCCTATTCAATTCATACCATTCCCACTCATCTTCTTCACCTCCAGCACAGTCTCCTCTCACTCATCATACAATCTACCCGCCAAATCCACCACCGATCGAAAGGTACCTGGCTGAGCAGCAATCAGGTGCCTGCGAATGTCAGCCGGCAATCCCTGGATGTACCTCTTGATCTTCCTTGACAACGGCGTCATCTAATTCGGCACCAACCTCGCCATCTCATTGAATTTAATGGTATACTGCTAGTGGGTCATGGTTCCCGCCTCAAGTTGCAAGAACTCCCTCTCGATTTTATCAAGTTCCCTGTGAGGACAGAATTCCTCGATCACCAACTGCTTAAACTCCTTCCATTGCATTTTCCTGATGGCTCTGGCACTCTCAGCTTGGACAATATTCTCCCACCAACACAGCGCTGAATCAACGAAAGAGTGAGTTGCGAACTTCACCTTCTGGTCCTCGTGGCACTCACTGATCTTCAAGGCTTCCTCCATCTCCCTCACCCAGCTGTGAGCGGCAGCAGCATTGCCATTGCCATCGAAAGTCGGGGCATACACCTTTGGAACGCCCCATAATTGCACCCTCCGGTCGCTACCCCCACTACATCATCCTCCTCCTCAACGGACAACACAGTCTCAGGCTCCGGTTGTTCCTCCTCCCCTTTGCTTCCCTTGCCCGTTGATCCCTTTCTAGTCTCCTTCTCCTTCCTCTCCTCGCTTCTCACAGCCTTGATGACTTCAGTCACCACAGACGGTAAGACTGTCTGCATGACCTGGTATACTTCATTAGCAATCGCCTCCCTAGCTGAGGCATTCAAGCTAGCATTCTCATTTTCTTTGCTCCGGCCATGAACCTCAAGGTTCTCATGGGTCGTCTCAGGAGCCTTAGCACTACTCCTAGTCACACGTGAACGGCCTCTGCCTCTAGGAGTCTTGGAAGATTTCTGTCCAACCATCCCCTAACACACTATAAGATTCAAACACCAACACGGTCATTCAATGAAACAACTCAGTTTATGTCAAGTATAGCAAGTCCCTAATTATAGTGGCCAGTTGTGATTAGCCACTTACTTTACTCTTCATACCCCAAGCATTTCCCATCCTGACTTAATCAGTATCTAAATCTACTAAGAGCACATAAATCTAATAGCATGCGCACATAATGCTGATTAACATTAAAGAAAATACCCGATGGCACGTAGCTACTTGGGATGACATCCCTCTAGTTGTCCCATTTTCAGTTTAAGTTTAGGTTTAAAAAATTTATTTAACCCAATTCTCTTAAACTTTGGCTCTGATACCAACTTGTAAGGCCCTGTTCCCAGAGACCTCACAGTTGGTCATTCACAACGTTAAATACATTAGACATTATAAATTTACAAGCTTAAGCGGCGGAATTATTTTAACAAAAGCCATTCATTTCATTAAAAACATTGTTGTTGAGCAATACACTATTGTTTAACCGAATACAAAAGAATTGTTTAATTGCATTACAAAAAAACAGCAATAACAAGTATGAATGGATGTCAGTCTTTTCCCGCCAAGTAGCTTCACCCTCGTGCTATCCTCAGCAATGTTTACCTGCCACTGAAAATGTATAAAAGTCAGCGTTGCTGAGTGAGTTCTAGTTTAAAAGTAATAAAATGCTTCTGTAAGGTATACATATGAAAATACTCTTTTTGTGAAAGTTCATCGCTTTATACGTGAGCACGCATTAACTATACAATCAGATAATGCTTCTTCTCTTTACTGTATGCCTTGTTTATTCTATACTATTTTATCTTTATCTTTCACTGTCTATGTGGACCAATGAGCAATACCCTAAACTAAATGCGCAGGAGAAACTGGTGTTGGGCCCTCTAGTACCCCAATGGGCTCTGATTATTGTATACAGGCCGGCCCAGTCACCTAGGGTACGCTGCAAAGGTCCGCTAATCTCAATTGACTGGCCCCGTGTGCATAATAGGGTAGCTAAGCCGCATCACAGTGAGCTAACGATAACATGGTCGTGCACCTCCATAAGCTTGCAAGACTTGTTAACATTTTATTTAGTTCCACTTCTCTTCTTCATTGCTCTTTCACTTTATTATTATTAGTAATACTTTGTGTTACGATAATAAATACACCACGTAAAGTCATACACTAATAGTAATAATAATAATACGGAACAATCATAATCATGCATAAAACTAAGCATTAATAAGCCCTAGTCAAACCTTGGTCAAAACCCTAATAGCACAGACGCCCAAAAATTTCGTAATAAATTCTAAGTGTTTAGGCGCACCAATACTCTTTGGGCGCATGAGCCCTGTTTGGGCGCTTCATCACTATGCAGGCGCATCAGCCAACACTTAACCGCTTTAGCACTTAGGCGCATGAACTATTTAGGTGTATGGTCCATTCAGACGCATGGACACTTAGGCGCATGGCCATTCGAACGCATGAACACTATCGGGGCGCATGGCCCAACACTTAGTCGTCCGATTACAAATCAAGGCGCATGAACCAACATGCAGGCGCATGAGTTACACTTAAAACATTTCTAAGGCATTTCCAGACGCATGAGCCTTATTTAGGCGTATGAACCTTCTACTCAACATGTTTCTAGGATATTTTCGAACCCAAACATCAAGCCTATTTGTTCTAAGCTTACCAAGGCTATTCTAAACATGAACAACCTATAAGCATCTAAGAATCATCATCAACATGCATAATACATATGGGTATACAAACATAATCATAATAAAAACCGTTTTAATACATTTTCAACCCCAAAGAGTTTAAAACAAGTAAAACCGGGGTCTAGAAACTCACCTGGTGCAACTTTGGGTGTATCTTCCTTCTAACCCGTATGCAAATGACTTCAAACACCTAGAAATCCACCAAACACACACACACGAACACACACAAACACATAAGCACATAACCGAGACAAAACCCATCATAAACACTTAAAAACTTCGAATTCTTACCTTGAATTCAACCTTCTTCTTATTCCTCTTCAACCCGAAAGTTTTCTGCTCTCACTTTCTCTAGAACCAAGTGAAAAGGTGATGTGAAGAGAGGGTGGGCGGCCATGCCCACCTTTACACCAACTTTTTATACTTTTGTCCCCTTTTACATTTTTAACCCTCAACTTGGGTTTATTGATGTTTCCTTCTTTTATTTACTTTAATAGAATAACCGGGTGTTACAATATGTCTTGTTTGTTTTAATTCAAGTTGTATTTTGTTTTCATTGTCTTCTTTGTGTCGATGTCGGACTATATAACTAGATGAACTCTATGAATCACAAATTAAAAAGGTCATGTCTATGGTGACCAATCGGCTTTCAATTAAAAGGTCACGTCTGAGGTGATCAAATGATTTTCTGTTGAAAGGGTCATGTCTGAGATGATCATTGGTCATAATGTTATATCAAGAGTTAAAATTTGAGTGTATGAAAATATATGAAGTCAAACTCATAAGTATGATCCACCGTACGATTGAATCATAAGTATGAGCTACTCGCATGATTGAACCATAAGTATGAGCTAACCGTACGATTGAATCATAAGTAAGAGCCAATCGCACAATTGAACCACAAGTATGAGCCAATCACACGATTGGACCATAAGTATGAGCCAATCACACGATTGGACCATGAGTATGGGTCAACTATGCGATTGGATCACAAGAATGAACCAATCGTACGACTGGATGAAGAAGTCTAAGATAGTCGCACGACTGAACCCCAGTCGCACGAATGAATCATGCGTATGGATCCAGTCGCACGACTAAAACTTGAAACAGTATGAAAGGGGGTCAGTCAGTCGTATTCACTACCACCCTTCAAAAACTCTCAAAAAAATAGCCTAATACCCATACACTCTGCCACAATTCGATTGTTGTGATAACTCTCCGATTGTGATTCTAATTGATTTCCTATTCATCTTCGGGTACTTTGAAGCTGAAAACGGGACAATGAACACATTAAAACAAAACAACATTTTCATTTCATCAAAATGCCCTAGCAAAATACTACAACTGTTAATTACATAATATCATTTTACATTCCATTACAAAAGTCTTATAATAATGGATGCCTTTCCAAAAGAACTGAGTAGTAGCTTCGTGCCATCCCCAGCAACATACCTGCCAACTAGAAACACATCAAAGTCAACATTGCTAAGTGAGTTCTAGTTTTATAATAAAACATACTTTTCTTTCGTAAAACCGTTCTTTACTTTCTTTCAAAATCACACACTACTTTACATTCGTTCGTGATCATACATCATACGTACATACGAATAGTATCATTATTATCTTCATCATCCGTTCATACTTTAACTTTTACATTCTTTTATCATTACACTTTTTCTTCCCATCAACCATAAACCTTACCCTTCTGCTCATGGTACTAGACCTAGGCCTATCATAGATCTTCTATAACGGTGCACCGCACCTCATGGCCACAACACCTATGGTAAGTTTATTTGTACTATGCAATATGCAATACCTTTTCTGTTCATGGTTCTGGACCTAGGCCTATCATAGACCTTCTATAACGGTGCATCGCACCTCGTGGTCATAGTACCTAAGGTATGAGTATAGGTGTACCATTGCCATATGCAATACATTTCTGTTCATGGTTATGGACCTAGGCCTATCATAGACCTTCTATAACGATGCATCGCACCTCGTGGTCACAGTACCTAAGGTATGAGTATAGATGCACCATTGCCATATGCATACCTTTCTATTCATGGTTCTGGACCTAGGCCTATCATAGACCTTCTATAACGGTGCATCGCACCTCGTGGTCACAGTACCTAAGGTATGAGTATAGATGTACCATTGTCATATGCAATACCTTTCTGTTCGTGATTCTGGACCTAGGCCTATCATAGACCTTCTATAACGTGCATCGCACCTCGTGGTCACAGTACCTAAGGTATGAGTATAGATGCACCATTGCCATATGCAATACCTTTCTATTCATGGTTCTGGACCTAGGCCTATCATAGACCTTCTATAACGGTGCATCGCACCTCGTGGTCACAGTACCTAAGGTATGAGTATAGATGTACCATTGTCATATGCAATACCTTTCTGTTCGTGATTCTGGACCTAGGCCTATCATAGACCTTCTATAACGGTGCATCGCACCTCGTGGTCACAGTACCTAAGGTATGAGTATAGGTGTACCATTGCTACATGCAATACCTTTCTGTTCATGGTTCTGGACCTAGGCCTATCATAGACCTTCTATAACGGTGCATCGCACCTCGTGGTCACAGTACCTAAGGTATGAGTATAGGTGTACCATTGCCATATGCAATACCTTTCTGTTCATGGTTCTGGACCTAGGCCTATCATAGACCTTCTATAACGGTGTATCGCACCTCGTGGTCACAGTACCTAAGGTATGAGCATAGGTATACCATTGCCATATGCAATACCTTTCTATTCATGGTTCTGGACCTAGGCCTATTATAGACCTTCTATAACGGTGCATCGCACCTCATGGTCACAGTACCTAAGGTATGAAGCAATAGTTCTATACAAATGATCAATCATAAGGAAAGACCCCAGTGTGCATCCTTCTAGGGTGGAGAACCCACATACTAATGGGCTAACACCTTTTAATAGCATGTCCCGACATACCATGCTTGCAAGACTTTCTTTACGTTCATTACTCATTAATGCATGCATTCTTACTTCATGTCCTCTTTTCTTTATCTTTCACTTTACGTTACATAATACTTTTATCCCATTCATTAACATTCCACGTAAAGCCAAGGTAAAATAAACATACATAATAAGGAACACAAACATAAACATACAACATTACCATACAGGGCATCATCATACATACGCATCAATCATACACAAGCATCAATCATACCTCACATCACACACATCATACATACTATGCATCACACGCACCACCATGCACAACATCACACATAACTTCATACATATCATCATCGTCAACTCATCATCATACATCGTCTTGCATCATCCCTGCCCATCCCATCATCTACGACCCCGAGGGTCCGAGCCTAAGTCCACACTTTCCGAAAGTCGAACAATACTATGGTCATTCGGGCCTATGCGTATGGACCCTATGCGAATGGACCTATGGGCGAATGGACCTATGTGTATGGACTCTCAGTCGCATAGATTTTATGCATGGCCTTCAGTCGCATGACTTCAGGCGCATGGGCTTCAGTCGCATAACCTTCGTGCGAATGGACCTCAGTCGCATACCCTTTGTGCGAATGAACCTCAGTCGCATACCCTTCGTGTGAATGGACCTCAATCGCATACCCTTCATGCCAATGGGCTTCAGTCGCACGCCAATCCGTCGTATGGCCTCCAATCGCCCTCTAGTCGGCCGCCTAACCCTAGCTGATGCAGAATGCAGTTCACCCCGACCGCAGCCAACGGTTTTCGGTCTCCAACCTCTTCCAAACCTCTTTAAGCTGAAATCAACCATTCTAAGCCTTAGGGAAACATACCACAACCTCATTCAAGCATAACCAAACAAGAAATCAATCCCCAAAGGAATCATACTCATACACATACATACAAAAACGGGTTTTCACCCAAAACCTCGAAAAAGGGTTTTCAGATGTGTTTCAGCCCCAAAATCATTCAAAAAGGCGTAAAAGAGGGGTCCTAGAACTCACACAAACGATCCCGTCAAGTAGAGCTTCGATTTGACCCGCTACACGACGATTCCACGCTCGAATCCACACGAACCGAGCTCGAGACCACTTTTTCTCCCCTTTTCTTTCTAAGGCTGAAATGTGTGAGTGTTGGGGAGGGTGTGGGCTGCCCTCCTCCTTTTATACTCCCACCCATTCAACATTTTCCCGTTTTGGCAAGTTTGGTCCCCCGACTTTGGACTTTATTTCTTTTTCTTCTTTCGTCGGCTTCAAAGAAAATTTCCGGGTGTTACAAGTCCACCCCCCTTATTTAGGTTTCGTCCCGAAACCTAGTATTCCTTGAACAACGTGGACAATGCCGTCTCATCTCTTCTCCAGTCTCCCACATAGGCTCAGATCCCTTTCTGTGCTTCCATTGTACGCGCACAAGTGGAACCACTCTATTCCTCAGCCTATTCTCTTTTCGATCGTTGATTGCCACTGGTTGTTCCACATAATTGAGACGTTCGTCTACCTCGATATCTTCCAGTGGGACAATCATATCTTCTTCTGCCAAACATTTCCTCAGATGAAAGACATGGAACGTCGGATGGATTCCACTTAACTTATCTGGTAACTGTAACCTATAGGTCACCTCTCCTACTCGAGCAATGATTCGGAAAGGCCCTACGTACCTTGGGCTCAACTTGCCCCAGTTTCTAAAACGAATGGTACTTTTCCAAGACGAGACTTTCAACATAACTTATCACGCACCTGGAATTTAGTCGGTCAATGTCTCTTATCGACATACGACTTTTGCCTATCTTTATGCTTTCTACCTCGTGAAGCTTCAACTGATGATAACCAGATCGAAGGTCTATCCTTGAAAACCAACTGGCACCTTGAAGCTGATCGAACAAATCATCAATTCTCGGTAAGGGGTATCAGTTCTTCACTATCAGCTTATTCAACTCACGGTAGTCTATACACATCCTCATACTACCGTCTTTATTCTTTACAATTAAGACTGGAGCACCCCAAGGAGAGATACTCGGTTTAATGAACCCCTTATCAAGCGGCTCTTGCCATTCTCCATCAACTTTTTCATCTCAGCCGGAGTCAACCGATACGGTGCCTTAGCTACCGGTTGGGCACCTGGTATCAAGTCAATCTAAAACTCAATCTCACGGTCCCATGACACTCCTGGTAGGTCTTCGGTAAACACATCCGGAAATTCACGCACAACTGGTACATCGGACAGTTGTGGTGTCGGCGCATCTACATCCTTTACGCAGGCCAAATAGGCGCTACATCCATGCCTCATATACCTTTCTGCCACCGCCATTGAAATCACTTTTGGGACCGTCGTGACTCGATCACCTTAAACTGTTATCGGACTCCTGTCGGGCGCTGTCAAACTAATCATCTTCTTGCGACACACAATATTCTCCTCAAAGTCTGCTAACCGATCCATTCCAAGAACCAGTCAAAACCAACTAAGGTCACAAGAATGGTCTAACTGGAAATTTATGACCTTCTAATTCCATGTCATGGCCATCTATCGCAGAAAAATTCTGGTAGACTTACCTATGGCATTTTCTACATCGAAGGGCTTATCAATACTTCTACTCCTAATGGGCAACTTAGCACAAAAGGCAGTAGAAATGAAACTCTTACTCGCACCAAAATCAACTAACACCGAAGTTAGAGTTCGGTTTACTAGAAACGTACCTGACACAACATCGGGGTCCGTACTAGCCTTATCCTAAGTCATCACGAAAGCTCTGCGCTCGCCCCCTGCCCTCCGGTTCTGGTCGTCTTCCTTGCTCCAGAACTCTCTGCCCTTAGCGCCTTGCAGTCCCTGCTTATGTGACCCCTTCTACTACAGTTATAGCACCATACCACCCCACACTCTCTTGCCACATGACCGGGCCTTCCACACTTGAAGCAGAGATTTGATCCCCACCTACACTCTCCTGTATGCCTATTCCCGCAATTACCACATCTCTTTACCTCCATATTGGATGTGACCACAAGTCGGTCATCCACCCTCACCCTTGTTATTTGGAATGAAATCCCCACTTTCAACCCGCTTTCCTTTCCAATTCATGTCGCTACTACCTTCCTCGTTTACTTCAATCACGGTCGTCTCCTCACCGCCCTAATTACCTCAGTCACCATAAACGGCAGAATCATCTGCATCGCATGTTGAACTCCCGCAACCACAGACTCTTTCATTGCGGTCCTCAGGTTAGCATTATCGTCACTGCCTTCCCAGTGATGGATTTCAGGCTCTTCGGGTGCCATTTCAGCAGCCCTCGTCATGCTCCTCGTGACACGCGATCCAACGCCACGTCCACCACAACCTTCACCTGACACAGCCTTCGAAGATCTACCACCGGCCATCCTCTAGACACACTATAAGATTCAAACACCAACATGGTCATTCAAGGGAACAGCTCAGTTTATGTCAAGTATAGTAAGTCCCTAATTACAGTGGCCAGTTGTGATTAGCCACTTACTTTACTCTTCATACTCCAAGCATTACCTATCCTGACTACATAAGTATCTAAATCTACCAACAACACATAAACCACATAACATGCACACATAATACCAGTTAACATTACGAAAATACCTAATGGCATGCAGCTACTCAGATTGGCATCTCATTCCCAATTTCCATCCCATTCTCAGTTTCAGTTAAGGTTATTTTGAAAATTTACCCATTTCACTTAAACTTTGGCTCTAATACCAACTTGTAAGGCCCCGATCTCGGGACGCTTACAGCTGGTCATTCATCACACTCAAAACATAATTTTTGTCATCTTACATAAAAACGTCGCAACGGAAACATTAAAAACAAAACAACATTTTCATTTTATCAAAATGCCCTAGCAAAAATACTACAACTGTTAATTACATAATATCATTTTACATTCCATTACAAAAGCCTTATAATAATGGATGCCATTCCAAAAGAACTGAGTAGTCGCTCCGTGCCATCCCTAGCAACATACCTGCCAACTAGAAACACATCAAAATCAGCATTGCTGAGTGAGTTCTAGTTTTATAATAAAACATACTTTTCTTTCGTACAACCGTTCTTTACTTTCTTTCAAAATCATACAGTACTTTACATTCGTTCGTGATCATACATCATACGTACATACGAATGGTATCATTATTATCTTCATCATCCGTTCATACTTTAACTTTTACATTCTTTTATCATTACACGTTTTCTTCCCATCAACCATAAACCTTACCCTTCTGTTCATGGTACTAGACCTAGGCCTATCATAGACCTTCTATAACGGTGCACCGCAACTCATGGCCACAGTACCTATGGTAAAGTTTAGTTGTACTATGCAATATGCAATACCTTTCTGCTCATGGTTCTGGACCTAGGCCTATCATAGACCTTCTATAACGGTGCATTGCACCTCGTGGTCACAATACCTAAGGTATGAGTATAGGTGTACCATTGCCATATGCAAACCTTTCTGTTCATGGTTCTGGACCTAGGCCTATCATAGACCTATAACGGTGCATCGCACCTCGTGGTCACAGTACCTAAGGTATGAGTATAGGTGTACCATTGCCATATGCAATACCTTTCTGTTCATGGTTCTGGACCTAGGCCTATCATAGACCTTCTATAACGGTGCATCGCACCTCATGGTCACAGTACCTAAGGTATGAGTATAGGTGTACCATTGTCATATGCAATACCTTTCTTTTCATGGTTCTGGACCTAGGCCTATCATAGACCTTCTATAACGGTGCATCGCACCTCGTGGTCACAATACCTAAGGTATGAGTATAGGTGTACCATTGCCATATGCAATACCTTTCTGTTCATGGTTCTGGACCTAGGCCTGTCATAGACCTTCTATAACGGTGCATCGCACCTCGTGGTCACAGTACCTAAGGTATGAGTATAGATGTACCATTGACATATGCAATACCTTTCTGTTCATGGTTCTGGACCTAGGCCTATCATAGACCTTCTATAAGTGGTCACAGTACCTAAGTATGAGTATAGGTGTACCATTGCCATATGCAATACATTTCTGTTCATGGTTATGGACCTAGGCCTATCATAGACCTTCTATAGCGATGCATCGCACCTCGTGGTCACAGTACCTAAGGTATGAGTATAGGTGTACCATTGCCATATGCAATACCTTTCTATTCATGGTTCTGGACCTAGGCCTATCATAGACCTTCTATAACGGTGCATCGCACCTCGTGGTCACAGTACCTAAGGTATGAGTATAGATGTACCATTGTCATATGCAATACCTTTCTGTTCGTGGTTCTGGACCTAGGCCTATCATAGACCTTTTATAACGGTGCATCGCACCTCGTGGTCACATTACCTAAGGTATGAGTATAGGTGTACCATTGCTATATGCAATACCTTTCTGTTCATGGTTCTGGACCTAGGCCTATTATAGACCTATAACGGTGCATCGCACCTCGTGGTCACAGTACCTAAGGTTTGAGTATAGGTGTACCATTGCCATATGCAATACCTTTCTGTTCATGGTTCTGGACCTAGGCCTATCATAGACCTTCTATAACGGTGCATCGCACCTCGTGGTCACAGTACCTAAGGTATGAGTATAGGTATACCATTTCCATATGCAATACCTTTCTGTTCATGGTTCTGGACCTAGGCCTATCATAGACTTTCTATAACGGTGCATCGCACCTCGTGGTCACAGTACCTAAGGTATGAAGCAATAGTTCTATACAAATGATCAATCATAAGGAAAGACCCCGATGTGCATCCTTCTGGGGTGGCGAACCCACATACTGATGGGCTAACACCTTTTAATAGCATGTCCCGACATACCATGCTTGCAAGACTTTCTTTACGTTCATTACTCATTAATGCATGCATTCTTACTTCATGTTCCTCTTTTCTTTATCTTTCACTTTACGTTACATAATACTTTCATCCCATTCATTAACATTCCACGTAAAGCCAAGGTAAAATAAACATACATAATAAGGAACACAAACATAAACATACAACATTACCATACAGGGCATCATCATACATACGCATCAATCATACACAAGCATCAATCATACCTCACATCACACACATCATACATACTATCCATCACACGCACCACCATGCACAACATCACACATAACGTCATACATATCATCATCGTCAACTCATCATCATACATCGTCTTGCATCATCCCTGCCCATCCCATCATCTACGACCCCGAGGGTCCGAGCCTAAGTCCACACTTTCTGAAAGTCGGACAATACTATGGTCATTCGGGCCTATGCGAATGGACCTATGGGCGAATGGACCTATGTGTATGGACTCTCAGTCGCATAGCTTCTATGCGTATGGCCTTCAGTCGCATGACTTCAGGCGCATGGGCTTCAGTCGCATAACCTTCGTGCGAATGGACCTCAGTCGCATACACTTCGTGCGAATGAACCTCAGTCGTATACCCTTCGTGTGAATGGACCTCAATCGCATACCCTTCATGCCAATGGGCTTCAGTCGCACGCCAATCCGCTGTATGGCCTCCAATCGCCCTCTAGTCGGTCGCCTAGCCCTAGCTGATGCAGAATGCAGTTCACCCCGACCGCAGCCAACAGATTTCGGCCTCCAACCTCTTCCAAACCTCTTTAAGCTCAAATCAACCATTCTAAGCCTTAGGGAAACATACCACGAACTCATTCAAGCATAACCAAACAAGAAATCAAGCCCCAAATGAATCATACTCATACACATACATACAAAAACGGGTTTTCACCCAAAAACTCGAAAAAGGGTTTTCAGATGTGTTTCAGCCCCAAAATCATTCAAAAAGGCGTAAAAGAGGGGTCCTAGAACTCACACAAACGATCCCGTCAAGTAGAGCTTCAATTTGATCCGCTACACGACGATTTCCACGCTCGAATCCACACGAACCGAGCTCGAGACCACTTTTTCTCCCCTTTTCTTTCTAAGGCTGAAATGTGTGAGTGTGGGGGAGGGTGTGTGCTGCCCTCCTCCTTTTATACTCCCACCCATTCAACCTTTTCCCTTTTTGGCAAGTTTGGTCCCCTGACTTTGGACTTTATTTCTTTTTCTTCTTTCATCGGCTTCAAAGAAAATTTCTGGGTGTTACAGTTGAGCCCACTGTATCCGGAGCTCTGTATTCGGACAAGAGATTTAGATCAGTGAAGACGACCTGAGGAATGTCTTAGATTTGGGTGAAGACGGAGCCCATCCAACCAAGCTGCATCCCCTAACTATTCCAGGATGTTTTCTGAGGATCAAGTACGCTGGTGACATCAATACCGACGTACTGAACAAGAGCAACATGTGCCCCTAGTGTAAGTATTGGCACATGTGATCCTCAAGTGCATAGCCTCCAGACGTGGAGGATTCGATGAGATATCCAGAATGCATACGTTACACTAGTACTGAACCACCCGTTTAGTTTCTCACGCATGCTCTCTTGTACTTGATAGAGAACATTGAGGCCAAAGGCAAGGAAGGCTTCTACATGTATCCAAGGTTCCCGCAAATGATCATCGACGAGAAGCTTCCTCTGCTGCCTAAGGAGAAGGATGATGCAGTTATATTAGTGGTGATGGATGACACCACTCTGGGTAGGATGAAGGTGTACAGAGGGAAGCAGGTGAAGCCCCCGGTCAGGAGACTGTTTGGCCATCTGGCCTACGAGGATTAAGTGGCGTCATGATGACAGTGACTCAGACGTTGAGCCCATAGTGGTTCCTACTGATGAAGATGACGACGATGATGACGACCATGATGATGGTCAAGGTGGTGGAGATGCTGGCTCCAGTCAATCATGGGCCACTGACACGTCTACCATATCTCCACCACCTCCACACAGTACTGCATCTGCTTCTGAAGGATCTAAGCAAGCTGCTTTCCACCATGACTTCTTAGTAGATGAAGAAGATGAGTCTGATGATGACCCTCTCACTAGGAGAGTCGGGAGCCGGGTTGTGGCTACCGAGAAGGGGAAAGAGACGGTTGGTGGATGCCAAGCTGGTACTAAGGGTGGTGACACTGATGTCACAGATCCAACATACGCATCTGACCAGCTGATTAGCTCAGGGGAGCCCCGATAGCCAAGGGTTCCAGGAGGAATATCTTGATAAGTGCTTCCACCACCACAGCCACTACCACCACTACAGCCATTGCCACCACCACAGCCACTACCACCACCACTGTTACCCACACTGCCACCTCTACTGCCACTAACACTCCCACCACCACTCATACATTCACACCTACCTCACCACAATAGCCAAATCAATTCCACCACAATCCATTTTCATTCCCACTCCCATCTACACCACATCCACCACTACACCCACTACTCCCCAAGCTAGCACATCCACCTAATTTCCACCTACACAGGGCTCTACCCTACCCATTGTTGGGCTACAGGAACAATTGGCGAGCCTAAACATACTGGTGCTCAAGCCGCCAACGACAGATGATCTGAGAGCCAACCAGATGAATCAGCTGATGGTGGTCAATACCGCACAAGACAAGCATATTGCTCAGCTTATAGAGAAGAACGCTGCTCATGAGAGAGCGTTAGTTCGAGCTCACCATGCCTTGAAGGCTCAAAATGAGCTTGTAATGGAATCCGTCAAGCGTATTGAAGGGAACAAAAAGCTTATGCTAAGGTTGAAGGGAACAAAGGGTGAGCTCCTGAAGATTAAAGATGATGGAGATGATGGTAGAGATGATGATGATGAGTTGACAGATGATGAATCAGAAGAAGATGATGATGACGAGGAAGCTGGAGGAAGTGGAAAGGGAAAAAGAGATGATAATGTGAGGAGGATGATCAAGAAGGTGATGCATCTGCATCAGCCTCAAATCAAGCAGCACAGGAGAGGCGCTCCAAAAGAGTCGCGTCCTCCATAGCTCCAGCTGAAGAGACACATAAGCAGGGAAAAAGCAAAGCTCCATGCTGAGGATTATGATGTTGTTCCCCTTCAGCAAGTCAAGACTCAACTGACTATGATTCTTGATTTGCAAGGGATTGTGAGAAGGTCTGTGAGCTACACTCCAGAGGAAGGAGAAATCATTCATGATCTGACCGATGAGCAGCTCGCTGATATGTTTACACTAAATCCAGGTGAGCTTGTCAAAGATGCTCCGGAAGTATATGTTTTGAGTGACGAGGAGCTACAAGGGGTGGATGAGATTGAGATCGAGGATGTCACGTCTGACTACTATCCTCAGTACACTGACCCTGAAGGCAATATTATCCCCAACTTGGGTGAAACTTTTGGCAGTGATACTTTTGTCAAGCTGGATAAGATAGAGAAGGAAAAAGCAAAGGATGAAAGTAAAGCCCAAGCTACAGTAACTATTGTTGATTTAAAGAAGGCTGAATGGACAGCTTGTTTATCAGAGATGAAGGCACAACGTGCACCTCCAAAGTTGAATGCCTACACCAAACTTTATCGAGTTAAGAAGCATCAGGAAGTGTCAAGCAAGATCATCAATTGGGCCTTTTTTGAAGATCTGGATGTATATGTTGTTAAAAGAGAGAAGGAGATTGAGTACTTCAGATATCCACATGATCTGAAAACTCTTCCTGGTTTGAGCTAAACAGATTAGCCTGTTTAGATCTTTTGTATGCCAACCCAAGGAAGATGTCAGGATGGTTTGAGAAATCTTTGAAGAAAGAATACCACACCAGATGGGTCAACTTCAGACCTCAACAACCTAAGCGGTTCATTCATAAGACTGAAGTTGATCCTATATCCGGAAGGCCTAAGGTGGTGTTGAAGTGGAGTCCCCCACGCATAATGTCTAAGATTCCTTTATGAGAGATGCCTCAGGACTTCACTCCACACTTCAAATGGTGGTATTATGACTGGCGGACGAGGGAAGCGGTCATAGTTCTGAACAAAGAAGGGAAGATCGAGACTATCAGGGTATTTGGCCCAATGTGGCTTACAAACTTGTCTGCTGAAGATGTTCACACTACAAGTGACCATTGTTCTATGACACGCAAGATATTGTACAAGCTCTACAATTCCAACATGTTATACGGCTCTACTTCGCATTTGAGATACACGCGGGAGTCACTAAAGAAGAGAAGTGCAAGAAATTTCAAGAGCATGTGAAGAATGTTAGACAATAGGATAAACTAGGTCCAAGGGGGAGTTTGTTGATACATCATGTTCCTAGTTTATGTTCTTAAATGTAAGTCTTTCATTTCTTACACATATGTAATGTGAATTCTTAATGATATATGATATGCATTGTGATGTTTATTTGTATTTGAGTATTTCATATTATTATTGTGTTTAGTATAATTCATATGTATGAACGTCATATATAGGTTTGAGGTTGTTGTACATAGTTCTTAGTCAATAATGATTGAGAAATGTGTTCAACTTAGTCGGGTGATTATTTATGCTAATGGACCATACTTATGGACCATACGCATGAATGAATCATACTTATGGACCAGTCACACGACTAAACCAAGAGACTGGATCGTCGTATGACTGATACATAAGATTGATTCAGTCGCACGACTGAACCTTCAGCCGTGCGTATGAATCAACCGCATGAGTCAGTCGCACGACTGAACCATGCTAATGGTTCAGTCGTACGAATGAAAACTAAAAACCTATAAATACCATATAATTCGTGGAAAAACAGAGACTTCGAATATTCACATACCCTGACGTCCAGAGCGCCCTAAGCAGCCTATCCAACTTCATAGTTCGTTCTTGATCGATTTCTACTCAATTCTTAACGTTTGTTTCATCGTTAGATCGATCGGGTTGTTGTTCTCACTGATTGGATCGCAATCAAATAGGATTCCGCACTATTTGATCTGGTCTCACGTTAAATCCGTTAGTACTCCGTACGAAAACGGTTCTAAGAACTGGAATTCCACCGGTTACATTAATCTTCAAGTATTTATGGATTGACTCTACTTTAGATATTCGTAATAGTTCAACCGTTTTTATTCTAGTCTTGCACGTCAATCGAGAAACACAACAATCAACATTTAAAAATGGAGTTTGGGCAAATGAGTCATAAATAACCTGGTTTAACATCTTACGACTTTCTAAAGTGGAGGTCATGTGTTGGATTCTCACTAGATGCATTATGTTTCAAGTGGGTCAAAGGTTTTACCACATTGGACTTTTGGGTGGTGAGTTTCCCTTGAAATGATTGATGAGCCGGGTCACCTGCGTTGGTTGTTCAAAAAAAATAAAGCTTGGAAGCTAGAAAGTCCAAAATATATGTTATGGATATAGTGATCGTGTATCTACTTTATGTCTCGTGTTTTATCAAGAAAGGTTATGACGAATATGTAGGTGTTACAACACCCCAATAAGTATGACTATTTTAACATTGTTATTCTTAGATTTCATTTTATGAAACTCGTAAAGATACATATTAGAATTAAAATATTGATTAATATGAAGATATATGAATCTTAATGTATACTGATTTAAAGTTATGCTATAGATTCTCCGATTTAAAATAATCAATAAATGAACTGTTAATACATTATTTATTTAATCATTAAATAAAAAATTAGTCTACTAATTTATTAGCCAACTTAATTAATTCTCTTGACTTTTAATAAAATAATATAATAAATAAACCAACTACATTGTACTAGAATATTATTTCCAGTTATTACTTCATAATAATTAACATTTAATATCGTGTCTTCGAAACACTGCTTTCTAACATCTTATAGTCTTTTTCGACAAATGCAACCAAACCATTATAAATAAACTAACTACATCGTACTACAAACTTCCAACACCATTATAAATATGAAATGAGTACTTTGTTTAACGGCTATTCGATTTGAAAATTTTGGGAAACTCGCAACATATGAAAATATAAATTAAACATTATGTTTCTGCCTAATACGATTACAGTCTATATACAATTTCCATTATGTTGGTCAAGAAGTTTTCTCCTTTCTTCTTTTCAATATCGTCCACAAGAAAGAGAAAGCCGGTGATCTCTAACTTATTTCATTTTACAGTGATATATCCTACAAGTTCACCGGCAAATCCCCCTGATTTTGGCAAGCAAATGACAGAAACAGTAGAGCCCATGAAGAACACGATAGCACAACTACGCGATTGTGTTTCTTATTATCTTATAATCCAAGTGGGAAAAAAATATAATTACCTAGTTACACATTAAATGTAATTTGAGAGGCTTTTACTTTGAAGAATGTACCTTAAATAGAAGATCATAAGCAATATGTTCCCAAGGTAGGGATATGGACATGAGGCAGCATTTGAGAGGGACCATGACCATTCCTCCATCTGAATTCCGCGTGGAGGAAGCAGCTGCTGCGTATGCATTTTTTGCTGCCACCTGAGCAACCGATGCAGCTTTCCGAACCATTGCACCAATCTTCAATCCTCCTTGTGATATATGTAAGGGTGAGTGAGGCCCTGATTCATCTAGGCTCTGATCTGACAAATAGCAGCGCCACAGGTGGGTTCATATGAGTAAAACACCATCTTATAACACACCTTTTATAAGACATAACTAGACCGATGAAAAGATAAATTTGTATACCTGCAATCCCAGAAACTGCAACCTCGACTTCCCCACGACCTCCAGGCCCTTTCATGTATATTCTGTCTGTTTTACGTGCTGAATGACCAAATGGCAATAGGCTTCCAAATCCAGACTTCCCAGCTGTATATATTCACAATAAAAGAGTTGCATATAGTTCATATTTGTGCGGTCCATATTTCATGAGGAAGATAAAGCATAGATAGGTATGTGATTTATATAGCCAAATGAAAATGCAGAAACTGGTCATTTTTGTATTTTAAACATTATGATTCAAACATACACACACATAATTCAAATTCACCTAACTTGACCCATGTATCAAATACTTACCATCGTAGGCTTCACGAACCATCTGATAGCTGACAAATCCTGAGAACAGAGTAAGCTGTGATCACAAATCACAACCTAGTTAAGACTATAAGCAAATCCAAGTGCACATGCTGACTAGAAAAATGTAAAAAGAAACACATACATTAAGATTAAGATATTTAAATGATATTCAGTTAAAAACTATAAGCAAATTTGTAATTCTTGATATCCTACTAAAAATTTATGAATATGCCTTGGTTTTATTTGTTTGTCTACGCGCATCCACATTATCTTGTGGTGGATTATCACTGGGAAATGCTGTCCCGCCCACTGCATTCAGAATTACACAGAAGCAATGGTCTGTGTCGGTCAAAACCTGAAAATAGTAAAGAAGTTCCAGTAACGTATTATGTTAAAAGTTATGTGAAACATAAGGTATTAAACCAAGAAGAAGAATAGGTAACCATTAAAACTGAATTATCACACATGTCATCAAAAGTAAACAGTTTACTCGACTCAAAACACTTTGTGTTCAAAAACTGTTAACTTCTTTTCAAAACATTGATTTCTCAAACATGATTACAAAGAGTATATCATTTCCAAGTATATATTGTTGAATAAAAGTCAATAAAAATACATTTTGGGAGACTTTTGACTCATTTGACCTGTTAATATATTATACACCGGTTTCACCAATTGACCTATTAAAATTTATGTAACTAAATTGACCTATCTGTAACCAAATGGGTAAAAAATGCCACATATATAAGAAACTTACCACAGCGTCAAAGGTTGAATCGAAGTCATCAACTGCAAAACAAATATCTGGGTATGCAGGTTTTGTCTCAACTTCTGGACACAAACAATACCATTTCTTTAACATTACAACATATCATGAAGTCAAAAATAATAAGAAACACCATGGAAGGTGATACAGTTATTTGCCTTTCTGGAGTCCAAGTGGAAGTTAACACGGCTTGGAGATGCATAGACTGTTTTGACAATCTGGAGAAACATTCATAAAACATGTTTAAGAGGGCTTCTAGATGAAATTAAAAGAAAAAACTTTTAAAGTGATCATTGGCCAGTAACAACTTCAAGTTCACACCAAATTAACTAACTAGATTTCTAGAACTCCATAACATGTACTTAGTAGTGCCATGTGAATTGCAACAATTAGCCAAAATAGAATATTCACATGACCTAGATTGAAGGAATTATTCAAAATTGTAAGATTGCCAATTCCAATAGAATGTACATATTGTACATGTATGACAATTAATAACTTAAAACAGAAAGGTAGAACATAAAACTACACAATGATAAAGTAATAATACACATTTAAAGATAACAATGCTAAAGCCAGCATTTTGGAAACTTTTACCAGAAAAAGTAATTGCAAGGATATAAACAATGTTAATGTATAGAGATAAAACACATGACAAATTTGGTGATGATACAATAGATATAAATATGATGAAAAAAGAGATAAATACTGAATGAAAAGTTACCTTGTATATCGGAGATAGTGGTGTTCCTTGGTTGTTTTGATGATCCTGCAGAGACTGGTAACTGAAAGAAATCATATTCTTTAGAAAACGAAAGAAAAACATAATATAGCAGAAAGAGCCTAAATCAAAGTCTATATATTTAATGAATACAATATTTGTTTTTGTGTTCTGCTATTTTAATAGTTAGGTCTTCAAGTTCAATCTACCCCAATCAACTGGGGTTAAAAGGCATTTTGTTGTTTGCTAATTCACTTTAACAGTCTAAAGAACATGATAAGTTAAAAAGAGACTAAACCCATTTCATAGCAACCAGAACAAATTAATCTAATATCACAGTTAGTCACTATCATTATAAGGAGTATGAGGTATACTAGGAAGTTTCATAGAAGTTTTTCACCCTTCTCATAAGATATATAAAATATATCTTTGATATTGGTTGGTATATAAACTAGCTATTACAAAATAGGTACTAAGCACTTCATAACTTAACTACTAACTAGAATGATATATTTGTCTGATATTTTCTCCAATGATTCTAGAAAAACAGGCACGCATTCCTTCTAATCTCACTGTTACGAGCCTGCCCTTTTGTAACCTTTCAACAGTTAATATCTCATTCTTTCATAAAACCATTTTGTATTCCATTATTTGACTAATTAATACAAGAATAAGAGTTCCTTTATGATATATGCACATATAACTCTATATGTACAACAACAAGCATCCCAAAAGGATGGAAGTAGGCTAATAATTCACAAGAATCACTATAGGACATATGTGTATATCATTCTATTTGTAGTACGGCACCATCTGCAAATTGGGTATTTCAATGCTCCCTCCATTTCTTATTTTAAAATTCATTATATTCTTCAGCGGTATAGAATGACAGTGAGAAGATGACAGTTTACCTGCAAATTGCCACTGTTACACTATATGAAGTGTGGGCAATTAGGTTTAAGTACAATGAACGCCTCCAATCTACAATCACTGAGCTCTCTCCAACTAAATCGTCCAACTGTCAAAATGAACATAAGGCAGACATCACTATCAGCATCTGCTATCAAAACCTTATCTACAATCAATCAGTAGAAAGCAGAATGACGCGAAATTCTCAAAATAGAAAGTATCATTGCTTGTTTTTTTTACCTTGGTAGCCCACCTGCGTACAAAGTAAGGAGAGTCTCCTTCAAGATTGTCATTGAAGCCATAACCATGTAAGCTCTGAAACCAAAGGTGCAGCATCATTATCAACAATTCATAATAGCATTTGACTGCCACGGGTTAAGTTTTAAGAACATACCATTTTTTTAACAAAGAACAAGAGATCATCATCCTGCTGTTCCTTTGCCTCCCTCCCACCAATGAATATAAATCCAAAACATCATGCCAAAACTTCTGATCCAATTCAACATCAGAAACATCTTGCTCATCTACTACTGTCTTTCCTATTAAATTTGAATGTTTCTTCACCATACTCAACAATTCATACCTAAAGATAAACATGATTTCAGCAATATGTTGGAACAAAAGAAATCACAAAAACACTTGAGGTATGACCAAAAACACCAATTATGGCACATATAAGCATTTCTGTAGAAAAAAACTGACCCAACATCACTGACCAATTAGGGTTTTAAAATCACTACACATTAGTGCACTATCTGGACGCGACTAATCAAAATGTGAATACTTTAGTTATCAAAACTCATATCATCAGCTTAAAACAAACTAGGGCGAATTGAAATCAGAACACAGATTGCAGATAAGCGATCAAGAACATTGATTTAATGAATTACAAACGAATTGTTTGCATACCTAGAAGGGGATTCCCCTGCATCACCGAGCATTTTCTTTGATTATGATGTGTGGATCGAACTGATCGTAGAGTTGAACAAATTGGTGATGAATTCGATTTATGATTGATCGAGGTTGAAAGAGATCACGTGAATCAATGAATGAATGATGACAGAAGCATGTACATAAGTGTGTGTGTGTGTGCATTCTTCATGTAGGTAAACTGTTATGTTTGTTGGGTTTTTAAAATCGTTATGTTTTGGTTTTTTCGATTTTTTGTTTCGAGTTTTACTTGATTTTAGTTTTTTGTGTTTTCATTTCGGTTTTAGTTTTGGGTTTGAAATCATTGTTTTGTTTATCTTTTTTAAAAAGAATATGTGTGTTCTTTAAACCAATATATTGTTAACCTTTAAAGTTAACAAGTTAATGTATCAACTCAAAGAAAAATTAATTGTATACTCGTTTGATGTTAAAAGCAAGTATATTTAAATAAAAATTGATCATTTACTTTTTTCATGTCAATTTTGGTTTCAAGTGTACTGTGTACAAGTAGTTAATGTTATCTATTTTATTACATCAATGATATCTATTTATTTTTTTCATTTTAGAATTATTACATCAATGATATCCATTTTATTTGACCTAACTTGTTTCCAAACTAAATTTATATCGAAACATAGACCAACCCGAACCGAAAATAATAAGTTCGATTTTAAAAAAGTAATTTAAATGTAAGGCCCATGTGTTGCAGAGAATTATGATTTAACGACATGTTTGTGATGCGTATGATCTACATTACACTCGTGCATCAAATAGAAAAACTAATTACATTAGATAAACATTAGAAAGTAAAAGATAAAAGGTAATTTAAATGAAAATAATGTAGAAAAGTTATAAAAAGCAAAAAATCAAAAAACAGCACGGCGTAGGTTTGAACTCGTGACCAACAGACAGTTACACCTTAAAAGGACGGATTTAACAACTACACTAGCCTTAGTGATAGAGTTATGTTTCTGAGAAATAATAATTTATTGTTAAAAGACTTCGGAAAAAAACAAAACAAAAGGTTGTAATGACATGTGGCAAGCCCGGTGGTATACGGCGGTGTGGATGGTGGTGGTGATGGTAGATGGTGGGTGGTGTTGGACGGTGGGTGGTAGTGGCGGCGAACAGTGGTGTTGGTGGCGGACGGTGGTGGTGGTTGACATGGGTGATGGTGGGTGATATATAGTGTTTAATACTTTGTAAGTTTTAGAGAATTTGAGAAATAATTGTGTTAAGTCTGAATCATTTTTTAATGAAAATTTCAAAAAACAACACTATGCAAACTTTAACGTTGCACATTATTTGCACGATGCAGACAAAAAAAGTTCAATGATTTTTTTTGAAAAACAAACACCCCATTTGTAATGCTAATCAGTACTTGCGCTTGGGATTATGAGAAATATTCAAATGAGAGTGGGCCGGCATGAATGCAACTTGGTATATTGTATGTATATATAAAGTAGACAAATTGTTTAACTGTTATAGCATTTAAATCCATGATAATCAATACTAATTTACCATCATTTAAAGCATGATAGTACAAGTTGTTTTTGCATATGTTACGGTACTTTGTTGGTTTTGAACAAACATTCAAATGTCATGTCATATAAGCTTATATATTGGTTAATCATTTTAGAAGAACCAATAATAGAATTAGCTTTTTATACCGTAAGTTATAGCGAGCGCAATAATCATTACAGTATCGTAACGAAACAAACCGATGAAGAGTCAAAACATCGTCTTAGGTACTGGTATTATTGAAACCGTCGAAGCATTCGTTTTTACAATTTTTGATAAAGTGGCTTGATCACGTAGCGTAGCACTAGAAAAAAAGATCAAACTCACGCCGCATAGGTCGGGAAAAAACCTAGTTTACTCTATTTTCTACGTACACAAATCATATCTGAAAATTAGCCATTAACATATCGATATGATGGATACACCAAGAAAACCTCCAGCACTTTACTCCCTCAAGAACGAAATAATAGACAACTCACCCCTCACACTTTCCACTACGACGTCTTCTTAAGCTTCAGAGGCGAAGACACCCGAAAAACCATCTCAAACGACCTCTACATCGCCCTCACAGACTCCGGGCTCCACACCTTTCGCGACGACGACGAGCTCCCGAGGGGCAACGACATATCCTCCGAGCTCATCAAAGCGATCCAGGAGTCGCGCGCCTCGCTCGTGGTTTTCTCCAAGGACTACGCGTGGTCGCGATGGTGCTTGGATGAGCTGGTGGAGATTATGGAGTGCATGAGGGCGTTTGATCAGGCGGTTTTCCCCCTGTTTTACGACGTCGATCGCGATGATGTTGTTCGCCAAACCGGAAGGTTCGGATCAGCGTTTGCGAGGCATGAAGATCGGTTCGATGGGAGCAAGGTGAGGAGATGGAGAGAGGCGTTGACGGAGGCTGCAAGTTTCCAAGGGTGGGAGGTTTGTGATAACGCAACCAGGTATGTCATCATAATATTCTTTGTAAATATTTTAAGTTTATTGAAGAACTAGTTTCTGTAGGGGCCACCATTTCATAGTAGTTTGTGAAAAATGTTTTATTATAGTTGGTGTACTTTAGTTTTTCTTTTTTTTACAATGATTTCGCTTGAGTGCCTAGCGTAGACATGGGTCATAATGTTACAACGAGTATGATAAATAAAGTTATAGTTAGTTTGTTGAGATATCCTAACTCTTTGTAAACCGCTTTAAAACTATTTTTAATATAGAAACCATTAACATAACATAAAATTACCGTCAAAAATAAATAATAAATTCCATAATGTCTGTAATGACTATCAAAACTAACAATATTTATTTTTGCTCCAATTTCATACTTTATTCTTGTAGTTAAGTATGTATGACATGCAATCAAAAAGTTTGATTATTTAAATGCCGAAGGAAACGTGTTATGATGTTTTTGTTTTATAAAATATCAGAATTTTTGTAAAAATAAAAAATTATCTATATAGTTATAAGAATCGGAAGACTAAAGAAAATGAAATAGAATATAATACTCGTATTATAAATAGATTATATTGATTTTTATATTTAAGTACTGTATGTATATGTATCATCGCAAGTTTTTAGTGTATATTTAAAATAACCTTTTCAGCTAATATTGGAAAATATAGGGCGGAAAAATCAAAAATTGTTCAAGAAATTGTAACAAAGGTAAGACAGAAAGTAAAGCCAAAGTTATTTGTGGCAAAACATCCGGTAGGATTGGATTCTCGTATTAAGGAACTGAGATCATTGTTTGAAGACGCGATTGTTGACGGGTGTATGATCGGGATCCATGGTATTAGCGGTATTGGCAAAACAACTATCGCTAAAGAATTCTATAACACGCTTATCAATAAGTATGAAGGTTGTTGTTTTCTTGCAAACGTCCGAGAAAAATCTAAACCGCACAATGGTCTTATATTTTTACAAAGTCAACTCTTATTTGAGCTCAAAGGAAAGAGTTATGAGATTGACAATATCAACAAAGGAATCGACATGATAAAAAGTCAACTAAGATGTAAAAGAGTTCTTATTGTTCTTGATGACGTTAATGAGTTGAGTCAACTAGATTCCATAACAGGGAATCTCTCATGGTTTGGTAAGGGAAGTATGATCATCATTACAACTAGAAGCATAAATATTTTGGATCGAGCTAAAGTTGACCTAAGATACGAGATCAAGGAGTTGAATCATGAGGAAGCAACGGTACTTGTATGTCGATATGCATTTGGAGGTCCTGTCCCGTTGCAGTCTTACAAAAGTATAGCGCGAGAAGTTGTGAACTACGGTCATCGGTCTCCGATGAACCTTGAACTTATCGGCTCTTCACTAGTTGGGAAAACCAAAGACGAGTGGAAAAATATGATTGAAAAGTTAAAAAAGAAGTCCCTCGTCCAAAATTGAATGATTTCTTATGAAAAACCGATTTGTTCAAAAACTCCTTAGTTATGTAATAGAAAAATTGAGACATATAGAATGTTTTGAACTTTGTGGTAAACGATTGTATGACACACCCTGTCTTAGGCACGGGTTATATTTGACAAGACGTTATTAGGAAAATGTAGAAGATTTACTATTATCTTTATTTTTTTCACTAGTAAATTTTTTTGTCTTGAGTGAGCTATGAACCTACAACCTCATAGTTGTAAGATTCTTCTCTTGTCACTAGGACACAACCGTTTCTATAAATTTATATATATATTAAACCTTAGTAATATGTATAATTGTTTAAGAGTTATAAAACACTGCATTAGTCTAGATCTAAAAATATCCAAGCCTGCATCCCTCTATCAGTTATAGCCTCAATTATTATCTTCTTCAAATGTTTATTCCTTAAACTTGCAACCCTGCAATAAAAAAATGTGTGCTTGAAAACATTTAATCTCAGCTTAAGCATAGATCTAGGGTATCCGGTATTCTTCAAGACCGGTATTCTAGCATAGAAGCTTACATTTTTAGTCAAAGATTATAATTTGAGATATACTGATTTTGACATATACATTGTTTACATATTTTGTTGCTTAGGTTTAGTGGAAGTTCGATTTAAAAGTTATGTTTTTAATGTGTAGATCCAATTGTGAGGTCTCCTGAAATCGGGGCCTTACATCACGATACTTGACCGACTCAAATTTGAATATTGTCCCCACAAGAGATAAAGACTATGATGTGCTCATTGAAGATAAGACCGGTTTGCAGTCAGACATGTCAGCTCGATGAAGGATGGTGGAAATGTACTTTTGTTGTGAGCGAAGGATTTCAATCATCGGGAACTAAATTCAATACTCAAGCGGTCATGGTTAGCTGTCAAGATCATTGAGTGCAAAATCTTGGCCAAGTTTTGTATAACTCAACTGATTGCTAATGAATTGTTGCCAATGACAATGATGTCATCAACGTAAACAAGAATTTATATTTTTATTTTCTCAGACTCGTGATTGAACATGGAAGAACATTTTTGAAAACACTAAAACCTATTGTGTGAATGACATATGACAAACAATAGAACACATATATACATACATACACACATACTATGATACTAATATTAAAAGTAGAGGTATCTTTAACCATTTGAGTTATTGTGGGTGTTTTAGTCGATTCAAAAATAGTATTACAAAATTTAACATATGTTAGCCATCGAAACTCAAATGCATACAAAATTAAAAAGTCAATACAAATCAACAATTTTAAATTTTAGGTCACAAACTTTTAATAACTAGCAAAAGTAAAAATTAGAATGTATTTTCAACCATTTGAATCCTTATGGATGTTTTAGTTATTTTAGTAAAAAATAATCAGAAAAGTTAACATCCATTAGCCACTTGAGCTCGAATAAAGTAGAACTCAAAAATTTTAAAGGAAGGTGATATGTTAAATTGATTATGTTAGAGATACAAATAGTATTAATTCTAACTTTAAACTTAAGGGAGGTGATATGTTAAATTGGTTATGTATTTTCACATATTTCTTCCCTTCCTAGACAAGTTGCATATCTCTAAAAGACCTCTGTTAAGAGAGTTCACGTTAGTTTTCCCTAGAGTTGCACATAAAAACCGGGTACGAACCCGACCTGGACTCGGGTCCGGGTACAATCCGATACCGGGTGTACTTAGTTCGTACCCGGAAAAAACCGGCGGGTTCAAACCGGTTTGGGGTGTTTGGAAATCATAGGAACCGGACCCGACCCGGAACCGGACCCGAACTGGACCCGAACCGGTTGAACCCGGGTTGGACCCAGTTTCGACCGTTTTTTTCTAGCCGTTTTTAACGGCTATATAGCCGTTGAGGATGAAATGTGACCGTTTTTTGGTTGTTTTTGTCTCTAAAACAAGTATAAATAGGTGTGGGTTGATATGGTAAGGTACCCAAGCTTCAAACACAAAAAAACATACGCAAAAAACGCAAACAATACTCTCGTTTACTCTCGTTTATTCTCAAATCTCAATATGGCTCACTCTCAATCTTCCGTTGGTCAAGATTCATCGAACTCTCCAACCGTCGTTCGTGTTCTTCTACACAATCGTAACATGGATGTTTGGTGCAATTGGGATATGGTTGAGTTGAGTGACGGATCTGTAAAGGCTCGTTGCAAGTTTTGTGGAGCTTTACTTGCTAAAGATTCTAACATGACTTTAAACAAACACATTACCAAGAAGTTTTGTAAGTCGTTGAAAAGTAATGAGGTTCGAGATCGAATGGAAAAGTTCGTGATTCAAGAAGCTTTGCCTTTCAATCACTTCGACAACCATCGGTTAACCAACTTAATTCGAGAGACACTTCAACCTCGTTACACTCACGTAAGTCGTACTACACTTAGACGTTATGTTTAAAATTGTGAAAGCAAGCAAAAAATGATTTAATTGTATTATTTGAAAACTTAAATACCAGTGTAAATTTAACTAGTGACGTTTGGTCGGCGCCACACGGTTTGCCCGAATCGTACCTCTGCGTCACCGCTCATTGGGTAGATCCCAGTTCATGGCAAATGATGAAACGTACGATTGCATTTGATCTATTTCCGTATCCACACACCGGAGAGTATTTATTTTACTTTTTGGATAATGTAATAACTACTTTTAATTTAAAAAATAAAATATTTTCAATGGCATTTGATAACGCTTCCAACAACACAACCGCGGTTGAAAAATTAAAATTAAAATATCTTCCGATTGCAAACGGTGATTTTTGCATACTCGTTGTGTTGCACATATTATTAATTTAGTAGTACAAGATGGTCTATCCGTACCATTTGTTGATAGCTTTATAAAAGCTTTTTGATTTATGTTACACGACGTTTTTAAAAGAAGTAGAAAAAGATATCAAGATTATAAACAGCTTTGTAAAGATACAGAATCTAGATTTTTAGGGCCTAATTGGGATGTACCTACTAGGTGGAATTCGACTTGTCATATGTTTGATTGTGCTTTAAAACAAAAAGGCACTTTAAAAGCTTTTCATAATAGTCTTTTGGATAATTGCGAAGCCGACCTGTTTCCGGATTTGGGTTGGAAAAATATTGAACATTTATCCGAATTTCTTGAGGTGTTTAAAAACTCAACTACAAAATTATCGGGAGTTTATTATCCCACTAGTTATTCGGTGCTTCAAGAATTATATTTCATGGCTTTGAATTTTAAAAATTTTCAAAATAAAAATAGTATGTTTAGAGAAATGATAGAACCAATGAAAGACAAGTTTAAAAAATATTTTCTTGAGTTACCATCCGTTTTTACTTGTGCCGCTGCTTTAAATCCTTTTTTAAATGTTGCGGGGGTAGAATGTTTAATAGACGAGATAAATGACAATTGGATATACATGACGAAAACCCCAATTTTTCAACCGAGGCAAAAGAAGTTTTAATAAAAGTTTGAAAATTATTTATAATTTTTATTTAAATAAATATGGACCTAACGTAAATATAACTACGCAAAGAGAATCAACCTCAAGTGCTAGTACCTCGTTTAAAGACCCCGTTATGACTATGTTGAATGTTGTTCGGGATGTGACGGCTAAACGTCAAAGGGGTAACGCCCCAACAAGCGAACTTGGTATATATAGTACGACGAATTTTATTTCAACTATGAGTACTCAAGATTATCATGCATTTGATATTTTGGCTTGGTGGAAAGGAAAGGAATCCCAATTTCCAATTCTTTCCGCTATGGCCCATGATTTACTAAGCGTCCAAGCTTCTACGGTAGCTTCGGAGTCTGCGTTTTCTCTTAGTGGCAGGGTATTATCATTACGGAGAACAAGATTAACTCCGGAAGCGGTGGAGATGTGCATTTGTTTAAAAGACCACTTAGACGCGATGGATCGTATACAAGACAAAATAAATCTTGAAGACGAAATTGCAATCGAATGTAAAGTACAAGATGAAGAGGTAGAAGGAGTATCTTCTGGTATCCGACGAATAATTAGCATTTGATGAAGCCTCTCGAAGAAAATAGTCGATTAGTTATTGATTCGTTAATGTATTTTTAAGTTATTTTAATAAATAAATAATAAATTAATGAGTTATAGATGTTTTTTTAATGTTGTTATAATAATAATAATAATAATAATTGTAATAATAATAATAATAGTAATAGCAATCATAATAATAATAATACTACTAATAATATTAATATTAATAGCAATTAAAAAAAAAAAAAAAAAAAAACGGTTGTACCCGGTTCTGGACCCGACCCTAACCGGGTAGGCCGGGTAGGGTTTTAAGTTTGCCCAACCCGACCCGTACCCGAACCCGGTTTCACCGATGCCCGGTTCCAAAAAAAACCGACCGGACCGAACCCGGTTCCGGGTCCGGCCCAAAACCCAATTTGCCCATCTCTAGTTTTCCCAACCTCATCCTCATATTTACACTAAAAATACTATTTTTTACTATATCTTTTAATTAAATAATACTTTTTAATATCTTTATCATTACATTTTATCTCTTCTTCACTCACAATCATTTTTAAAAATATTAAAAAATATATGATTGTTGTATCATGATTCCTCATATTTCCCCAAATATAGAAAATCATAATTCAACCCCCATAAATATTCTCCCTATTCACTCACAACCACTAACAACCATCCGCAAAATATAGGCACACACTCACGTAAAAATAGAAAACCTACCAGGAATGCTATCATATTATGGATTTTTGAACCAAGCAACCCACAAGAACATTAAAAAGAAGATAAATATACAACTTGATAAATAATAATAAAAATGTAAAAGATACATGACTGACTTTAATTTCACTTCACACTATTCATTCCAAGAAACTTTATACAAAAACCGATTTCTCCATGAATTCATGGGGGAAAAATTAACAAAAGAAAGAACAAAAGGTAAAAAGTTTCAAAATTTCATCACCTCAATCTTCAAGAAGCACTCCAATAGCATGAACCCATTGCAATACCACACTGTTTAACTGTACATTTGTTGCAAACAGATCCCATCTATGAGAAAAGATGAGCACATCTCAGTTTCATGCTTTAACCAGAAAGCTGATCTCAGACTAATCGGCGTCTCATTTGATGGACAATGCAGGTCCCAATTCAACAGTCGAGAAGTCAGCATCAGTGAGCCCGTTTTACAATTGAAACCACAGTTATGGGCAAATTATTTTAGATGCTGATGGATATTCATACAATCATCATCCTCAAGATCACTAAATGAGATGTCTTCTTCAGCTCCTATAGGAACATCAGGCCCATCATACCCGTCTAACTCTGAATTCTCATGGATCCAATCATCCTCATCGTCACCAAAATCGTCAATTGGTATTGTAAAAGATGAAACCACTCTCTGATCAGATGCATTGTTTGTTGACCCATCTTCTTTGGTCAAAACTGGTTTATTTTCGACAACCGTATGATTAGTTGTAGGTTCAAAAGCATGAGTGGTTCTCTCCAACACATTTGCAGCAGTAGGAGATCCGGGTGACATGGTATTGCAATCTTCATGACTATCTAACGCGTGTGTCTCAAAAGATTCTGGTCCAGGCTTGGTTTGCTTCTGTAACTCCTTCATCCACATAGCGCGTGCTGCAACTATCTGCAATGCAGTAGCCAGTTCAACCGCTAGTCATAATGTGCCAAAAACGCGTAACTGCTTGAAATGCCTGCTTAATCTAACCTATTGTAACAACTTAATGATCTGAGAGTACCTGACTATTAGCATTAAAAACTAACTACATTCTTCACCTATGTTAACAATCCGTTGCACATGGATTAAAAAGAGTCATGAGTATAGTTATGGCGTACTAACAAAGAAAAGATCGGTTAAACTTACTTGGGGTGTTGATAGAAGATCAGCATCATGTTTATTGAGCCTTGGGTGCAGTAGAACAAAGTAGACCTTCCAAAAATAACTTTCGCTCATGTGAATAGGACAAAGTTCGATTCTGAGAGCAGCTAATCTGGGTACTAGACGTTCCACCAAAGTTGCATGGTTCCATTGAGTATCAGACATTTCAAAATCTATGAAACAGATATAAAAAGCAACTTAGACTATTAACATAAATCAAAATCAATTGCGTGCATCTTTCAGGAGAAAACAGATAAAAAGCTTCATAAATCTAATCATAATCATAAGCAGTCCATTGACCCTGCGGCTAGCAAAAACCTTATTTTAAGGAAGGCATCGAACTCTAGTTAGCCAAAGTCTAAAGGCTCAATCAAGGCCTAAAGGGTGAGCATGTTGCCTAGTTGAAAAGCGATTAAGAAGAATCTGCTCAAGACAAGCAAGTCACACGTGTGTTCCAGGCCATTTTCTAACTATTTTAGGCTGGCTTAGACTACTTTAGGCTGTTTTAGACTAGTTTAGCTGTTTTCTGGCTAGTTTAGACCCGTTCACACAAGTTTTTTGCAGATTCAGGCTTGTTTTCTTCAAAAAGATGTTGCACATTCATGTCTTTCTTTCAAGTTCTTTGTGTGCGTCCTTGACTACTATGATCAAACGTCGTTCCTATCTTGTAGTTGAATCAAATTATTGGAAATCATCCACAACATTAGGCAACTGATTAACATAATCAACAGAACCAAAATCAAATGTTGAATCTACCAAAAAAAAGTTTCGATCATTCCCAAATAGATCTTTAACCACCATGAATCACTCACAATGCCTAAACTTTTCATCATCTTAACACAATTATAAATCTACAAAAAGAATGACAATGTTATAAAAGTTTTCCCCTTCATGTGCTAACGAAAAATGGAAGAAAAAAAACAACCTTTTTTAAACATAAATGATATTTTGTTCATCTTCATCATCAAACCAAACTTGATGAAAACCAATCATCCAAAACCTCAATTCTACTTATGAACACAATTAGGGCATACCAAAATTGGGGAAAGAGCAAAGAACATAAAAAGAACATAATTCATAATCAATTCAATTACCATCACAATCTTCATCTTCCGATAGAGGAAAATCCAACCACGTTTCAGGATGATGCGCTATATTCACAGCGAATCCCAAAACCTCCTCCGTAACACCAACACAACCCACATCCTTCTCCTCTTCATCTACACCCACAATCGCCACCAAATTCGAGACCCCAATTCCACCACCATCTCCACCATTACACCTAACAGATTCGGTGGTGGTGGTGGTGGAGGAAGAAACGTTCGATCGCGGCGGCGGCGACGGTGGTGGTGGTGGTGGTGGCGGTGGAGGGACGAGAAATGAAGCTACACCCCAGATTTGTCGGGATAGGGATTGGGTGAACTCCGATAGATCTTCTTGAACTCCTGTTAGGGTTTGAGGGTTTGAAGGTGGTTGATCTGGATCGAATTCTTGTTGTTTTGGGGATTGAGTGTGGTTGTTATTTGGATCGATTGAAGTGGTAGGATGATTATAATCGTCTTCTTCTTCCTCGATTAGCAGAGAATTAGCGATTGATCGAGGCAACCATGACATGATTGGTGGTTGGTGAAATCACCAACCAACGTATAGATGAAGAATCGAAGAATGATGATGATTTGAATTTTGAGCAGAGGAATTTGATCTTCTGTTTGTTTTAGTTCAGTGATGGCCTGTTGTTGAAGAAGATGTCCAATGGGCTCCTGCCCAGACCATATTAAAACGCTCGTAGATCGACGCTCACTCGACGTTCATTCGAAAGTTGCTCGAAAAACATTCGATTTAATTTCTACTTGGTTGTAAACGAGTCGTTCGGATAGGATCGTTTGTAAACGAGCTAAGCACGAGCAAATGACCACTCGGTTCAGTTCGGATCGAATTATTTTTTATTTTTTCATATACATAGTTTATATATAACACTCTAGTTGATTTTACCTAATATATATAAATATACAATTATATTTATACATATTAAATCAATCAATTTAATAAAGAAATAATATTAAGTATTAGGTGAATCCTAAGTCGTTATGAATAAAATTTTTAACTTTGCTCTTGCTCTTAATCGATCATCTCCCACTCTCATGTATTGTTCTCTCCAATATGATCACCGTCTCAGCAGATACAGCCTTAGCTTAATTGCCAATCACAACGTATTGTTATTCATAGAAATGTTATGTTATGAAATATGACTTCTTTTTTAATTATTAAAATGTAAGACTCAACATTGTCATCGTCTCGCATTGCAATATAAATCGGATGAAACTAAATTTTTGAGTTGTAAAATTGCTCAGTGCTCGTTTCCACTTGCTCGATGTTTGATCAAAAAATTAGAACTCAAAAAATGTTTGTTTGATTTTCCGCTCAATTGTAAACGAGCCAATCGGCTTGATGCGGTTTTGAAACGAACCAAACAAGAGAAACGGTCTGCTCGGTTTGGTTCGGGGTCATGAACACCTCTGTACGTAATAGGTCATGCATTTGTACCTTTCAGCCGAAGTGTAAGGGTGGTAGGGTGCCCATGCCACCCCTACCACACACCCACCAATCAAACAACACATATCAACTACACCACACCGCACCACATCAATTGGTCGGGGCACTCATATCACATCACACCACAAATCTTTTTTAAAATGAATAAAGTAGGTGGCCAGAGAAGGTGGATGATCGAAGAAAGTAGGTGGTTGGAGAAGGTGGGTCGCCGGCGCCGACAACGGTGAAGAGAGTTGTGTTCTTGACTGTTAATCGATCATAATAATGAGGCGTGGATGTGGTGTGGGCACAACGAATAAATTCCGTGTGTCTCTGACATGCGCACCCCTACCCCTTATAACCCCTATATTTTACGTTCACTGATTTACATCCTGATAAAATTGCGCAAATGGTCTTTACAGGTTGATCAAGTTTTACTGTTACTTCTTAGCTTTAAAAATTATGAAATTAATCTAAATTTTTATGTATGTGATACACTATTGCTCCTTGAAGTGAAATCTCGTTGGGTTTTATGTATTTCGCACCAACTAAGAATTTAACTTTAGAACCAAGCGCATAATGTACACATAAAAGTTTGCATTAATTTTGCAGTTATTTAAAAAGTAGGGGGACCAAATATGTCACATGCATATTTTTTCAAATATGGGTGCCAAACATGCAATATAGTTAAACCAGTGGGCCATTTACATAATCTTATATTTACATGTGCAGGACCGTTGAAGGGTGATCAAATACAACACAACAACACAAAGAGGAGAGTAACTAAACTTAATCAAACAGTGAACTGGATTAACCACAAGTAAAGATACTAAGAACACAAGTAAATAAGAGACAGAACACAAGAGCAAGATACACAAGGAGATGGTTTTCAAGATTGCAGTATATTACCTTCTCAATGTTCTATTACAAGTTTTACAAAGCATAAAAATAAATTTACAAGAATATGAGATACTTATACTAAATCCTACAGCCGGCCATACTATGAAAGCCAGCTGGATACAATTGACTAGACACAAAACAAAATCAATTGTAGAGTCAAAAAGGCAGATTGCCTTTTTGACTTTGTGACTATGACATGCCATAGCTCACATCCTTATCTATTACAAAAAGGATAAAGTACATAAAGTAGAAAGTTACAGACTCAAGACCTCAAAATACAGTTAACAAAAGCATGGACCTTTTCACCAACTCATGCAAGTTGGTGACTTTACAGAGTTGCAGCGGAAAAGGGTCCAGCTTTATGGAAAAGTACATCAGATAAAGCATGTTGTTAAAAGTCTTCGGAAGAAATTTGTCTTCAAGAGTTGAGCTTCGGAAGACTTCATCTTTGGCTTCGGAAGATATTGGTCTTGGCTTCGGAAGATTTCACACTTAGAGTATTTATGTTGCTTGTGTGAAACTTTCGAAGCATTCTTCTTCAGTACTTGTGCAGCATGCATGCAAAAAGACTTTGGTTGCTTCAGCCTCTTCAAATATTCTTTACAAACCCCCCCTAGGCTAATGCTACCAAAACACTTAAAGACTTCAGATATCAACAGTACTCATCAGGATAATAACCGGTTCTTTCTTCATAAGATGATCAGGATCCTTCAGACTATCAAAGTGTCTTCTCATGTTAAAGAGATCACGCAGAGGCAACTAAAACATGTCTTACCAAGTGTAGACATTCTCAATGCCATGACTCTAATGACATGCTACCTTTCTGGATTTGTAGTGTATGTTCAGGACAGGATGGGTCTTTCTAATGCTAGAGGAGCTATTAGAATGGGAGATGATGGAGCATCCTCTGGCTGCACATCCTCAGGATGTTTTGACTCATCCTGAGGATTAGAAAAGGATGTAGTTTTCTTCTTCTTCTTTGGCTTTGTCTTTGAAGCCATCATTTTCTTTCTCTTTACAACTTTTAACTAAGAAGACTGACCTGCAGCACTTGGTTGCATTGTCTTTCTCAGTTGGGTCTTCCACTCTCATAGGTTCAGATTGAGAGTGAGTCTGACCCTGCTGTGGATCAGAAGATGAAGCTTGCTGAGATTCAGCAGGAGGTCCAGGTTGTGTTGTCTCTGGTTGTTCAACCTTAACCTTCATTTCAGGTGGAGCTTGACTTGGAGGGGAATATAAGTCAACCAGCTCTCCACTCTTTATCTTCTGCTTGATCACCCTAATATGCTCATCCATAGTGGATAGATACATGGGGCCAAGTCTCCTTCCGGAGAATCCATACAGCTTTAAGAAGCTTATCATCCTCTACCTATCTGCAGACTTCTTCATACTCTTCTAGATAATGGCTCTTGACTTAGCAGCTTCTTCCCTTAGATTTCTTTTGGTTGTCTTTCTTTCCTTGACTATCTCAAGTTCGAGTTGTTTGAGATACTCAAACTCAATATAGTCAAAGGATAAGGGAAGAAGTGCTTCTGCCTGATAGAGGCTTGTGGCACTCAGGTAGTTGATCATCTTGATCCTTTCTTCTTCTTTATCTACCTGAGGTTCTTGTTGAACCACATCCTCATATGCAGGACTTTCTTGAACTGGGGAGAGAGTAGGCACATGCTTGTACAATCTTTTCTTTCTTCTATCTTCTTATTTGTATTAGTAGCTCTGCATCTTCTGCCTCTTTCTTCTCCCTTGACCTTTTCAGGTCAACCAGTTCATTTAGTTCCTCCAAGGGGAGAGAAATGACATTGTCTATGTCATAGTTCCTTGTTTGCAGGTAGTTTGTCCTGACTGCCCTCAACTTATCATTCTGAGTATCTGGTCTGGGGCAGCCCTGATAGTAGACTCGATGAGTCTTGCAAACTCAAAAGATGAACTTTCTCCCCTCAGCTTCCTTTTTCTCTCTCTCTCTTCTCCTCCTCAATCTCCTCAAAAGTCATTTTCTTTTCCCTTTGTCACTCACAGACCTTTGTGACTCAGGGTGGAGAGAGCTTTGGCCTTCATTGCTTAGTGTAGCTTCCAAGCTCTGGCCAGAGAGAGGTTGAGAAGCACTTTCACCAGCGGGTGTCTCAAAAAGGGAATTGATCTTTGCAGCAGTTATTGGTGATAAGACAGGGCTCTTAGGTTCTATCACTGGGCCTTCAGTCAAGGTTTCCCCTATGAAACTAATCTAGGGTCTGCCTCAACATCTAGTTGACCAATGACATTGCCTGATTGCTATAGTCTTCTTCTAAGGCTGAACTCTGCAGTGATCTGATCTTGGATTCTTTGGGCCAACTTGTCAGCTTGTCTTGATTGGCTTGGATTGACAAGTGGCATGTTGACTAAATCCAGACCCTTATAGAAATTCAAGGTCTGAAAGTTGAAGATCTCCTGCTACCCTTGAACTCTAATGATGATTAGGGCTCTCCTGTTGCTGTCATACCTCCACCCAATGATGTGATTGGAAGATGGTGGAAATGACATAGCCCTTGGTATCACTTCCTCAAACAGACTCTGTATGAAGGAGTCTATGTAGTCCATATCAATGTGAACTTGAGGAAGTTGCTGAGTATGCACAATTTCAAGTGAGGATGGTGAGTCCTCTGTGTCCATACTCTCTAAAGAACTCCCAGGTTCTATGATTATAATGACTTTCTCCCCCTTTTTGGTAGCATCACCCACTTACATAGGTGAGCTAGGAGTTAGGTCAATCACATCCACACATTCTTGTGTTCCTGGTTGAGCTCTTCTTAAAGGTCTCCCAGCTAGTTTTTTCCTTAAGATATGAAATCTCAAGTTGCTGATCATTGACCCTGTTCTACAAGGTAGTCACTTGAGATTTAAGGTGACTAACCTTGGAGACTAAATAGGTGCATGTTTGAGACATTTTTTGCACCTTTAGTCTTAAATTCTCCTTATCTTCATCAGAAGAATCATTGGGGGATGAGATGATTGGACCAGAGTCCTCACTCTTACCACCAGCTTCAAGTTCTTGCATGTTGGATTTCCTCTGCTCACTGGTAATCTCAGTTGAGATGTCAGTGGGCTGAGTTGCCATAGTTGACGTCTTAATGATGTAATCACTTTCAAAAGTGAAACCTCTTCCATATGGACATCCTGAACAGGTTCAGAAGTGTCCACCTCAGTAGTAGGTAACTGATGTAGGCTAGAAATAGGAGCCTCAGAAGCACTCATCTCTCTTTGAGTAGGGGAAAAAAAGATAGAATCATGGTACTCACTGAAACCTAGATTTTCATCAGTGTAGAAGTCAAGGTTGGGGATTGGTTGGTTGAGATCTAAAGGCTTGGGATGGTAACTATCCCCTGAAGGTTGATCACTTGAGTGTTGAGACTCAGAGTGATGGCTTAAGGCAGTTTGGCTTATGAGCTCATCAGGCTGAGCATGAGGAACCTCAGCACTGATCCTTGAAGAGATGGAGTGGTCTGCTCCTCAGGAGAAGTGGGAGCTCTAGTGTCCACTTATTCTTGTATGGGTGAGTATATAGGAGCCTACACAGACTGAATAGCCTGAGTAGGGGTTCGTTTGGATTTTCTTTTGTAGGTGAGGGTGATTTGTGGTTGTTTAGGTGGTTGGGATGTAGAAGGTGTGGGTTCAACACTAGCTAGTGCTGCTAGGTTGTCACCTTGAGCAAGGAGCTCTAACATTTTTGGGACCATGGTTGTTTCTACCCTAGAAAAGCCAACAGTGGGCTTTCTCAGTATTTTAAAGATGTCGGGCTTCATTTGTCCTAGTTTAAGAATGTTACCAATTTCCCTTAACTGTGAGCCTAGTTTACAGTTAAGAATGTACTAGACATATCTAAGGAACATGTAATATTCTAATGAGTCCAAGTTTGCAAGCAGATTAGTATAAACAAACTGAGAATACCTGAACTTGACCCCCTGAACCATCCCATGGAAAATGAGGGAGAGATCCTCAGAAATCTGGTCCCATCCACCATGCTTGTTTGATAAGCTGTGAATAACCATATGGAGAAGGAATTTCCATTAGGATGAGACATTCCCTTTCCTGAAGGTCTTGACAGAGTAGTCTCCCTCATAACCCATCTGCTCAAAGGAATGATTTACAGCTTCCTTTGGGAAGAACACTTCACCTTCTTCATCATCCAGCTAAAGACGTATGTTGATGATGGCCAGAGTGATGAAGATTGTTCTCCCCTGCACTGTGACAGACAGTGCCTTCTCCCCATCCATTACGACCTCTTGGAAAGTCTTCCAGAATTCTAGCAGATGATCCTCATAGAGCGGAGAATCAATAGTTAAGGAGGTAAAGTAGTTCGACAGAGCTAAGAAACAACAAACCTCTGAGAAATGAGGATCTTTCTTAGAGCTTAACAGAGCAACCTAGTTATGTTACCTATGTAACTGCATGGTAAAGTTTGGGTCATTTCTGTGAAGAGGGTTGGCCATTTTGAGAGAGCTTAAGGATGAAGAAAGATAAAAGAAAAAAATTTCAGAGAGAAATTTAGGGTTTTAGGTTTAGAGGAAAGAAGCAGATGATAGAAAGAGGGGGAAATCGTTGGGTTTATATGTGAAAAAGGATTTCAGATAAAGTTTAATGAAAAAGGATAAATTTTAAAATCCGAATGTTGGTCCCACCTCTGAAAGTAGTTTACTTTTGCTCAAAAAGTAGTTTTATTGGAAGTCAAAAAGCTTCTGAAGGTAAATTGTCTTTGAAAGTTTTAATGAAAAAGCTTCCGAAGCTAAGATGACTTCAAAAGAATTTCCTAAGGATTCTGAGAATTTTGACTTCGGAAGAAAATTAAGACTTGAGAGTTTTGTTCAAAAGAACAAAACTTCCGAGAGTTAATTTGCTTCGGAAGAAAATTATCCTTGAAAACATATAAGTGCCAAAGGGGATTTTAAGCTTCGGAAGATATTTCAGAAATTTCTTCCAAAGGTAAAATACTTTGGCACTGATCCTTGAAGAGATGGGAGTGGTCTGCTCCTCAGGAGAAGTGGGAGCTCTAGTGTCCACTTATTCTTGTATGGGTGAGTATATAGGAGCCTACACAGACTGAATAGCCTGAGTAGGGGTTCGTTTGGATTTTCTTTTGTAGGTGAGGGTGATTTGTGGTTGTTTAGGTGGTTGGGATGTAGAAGGTGTGGGTTCAACACTAGCTAGTGCTGCTAGGTTGTCACCTTGAGCAAGGAGCTCTAACATTTTTGGGACCATGGTTGTTTCTACCCTAGAAAAGCCAACAGTGGGCTTTCTCAGTATTTTAAAGATGTCGGGCTTCATTTGTCCTAGTTTAAGAATGTTACCAATTCCCTTAACTGTGAGCCTAGTTTACAGTTAAGAATGTACTAGACATATCTAAGGAACATGTAATATTCTAAGGAGTCCAAGTTTGCAAGCAGATTAGTATAAACAAACTGAGAATACCTGAACTTGACCCCCTGAACCATCCCATGGACAATGAGGGAGAGATCCTCAGAAATCTGGTCCCATCCACCATGCTTGTTTGATAAGCTGTGAATAACCATATGGAGAAGGAATTTCCATTAGGATGAGACATTCCCTTTCCTGAAGGTCTTGACAGAGTAGTCTCCCTCATAACCCATCTGCTCAAAGGAATGATTTACAGCTTCCTTTGGGAAGAACACTTCACCTTCTTCATCATCCAGCTAAAGACGTATGTTGATGATGGCCAGAGTGATGAAGATTGTTCTCCCCTGCACTGTGGCAGACAGTGCCTTCTCCCCATCCATTACGACCTCTTGGAAAGTCTTCCAGAATTCTAGCAGATGATCCTCATAGAGCGGAGAATCAATGGTTAAGGAGGTAAAGTAGTTCGACAGAGCTAAGAAACAACAAACCTCTGAGAAATGAGGATCTTTCTTAGAGCTTAACAGAGCAACCTAGTTATGTTACCTATGTAACTGCATGGTAAAGTTTGGGTCATTTCTGTGAAGAGGGTTGGCCATTTTGAGAGAGCTTAAGGATGAAGAAAGATAAAAGAAAAAAATTTCAGAGAGAAATTTAGGGTTTTAGGTTTAGAGGAAAGAAGCAGATGATAGAAAGAGGGGGAAATCGTTGGGTTTATATGTGAAAAAGGATTTCAGATAAAGTTTAATGAAAAAGGATAAACTTTAAAATCCGAATGTTGGTCCCACCTCTGAAAGTAGTTTACTTTTGCTCAAAAAGTAGTTTTATTGGAAGTCAAAAAGCTTCTGAAGGTAAATTGTCTTTGAAAGTTTTAATGAAAAAGCTTCCGAAGCTAAGATGACTTCAAAAGAATTTCCTAAGGATTCTGAGAATTTTGACTTCGAAGAAAATTAAGACTTGAGAGTTTTGTTCAAAAGAACAAAACTTCCGAGAGTTAATTTGCTTCGGAAGAAAATTATCCTTGAAAACATATAAGTGCCAAAGGGGATTTTAAGCTTCGGAAGATATTTCAGAAATTTCTTCCAAAGGTAAAATACTTTGGCAGTTAGTTATTTTAAAGGCATAAGTTTCTTCTGAAGTTAAAAACATAACTTCCGAAGGATCAAAATTATCATAATTCTAAGGTAAATCTTCAAAAAGTTTTTCATCCAAAGAAAACAAGAGCTTATGAAAGTGATGAACTAGACAACTCAAGACACACATATTTTAAGAAATAATATGAATTAGTTTTAAGAAAAACCTACTCAAAGTTGATCATCCCAATAGCTGATATTAGATATTTAAATCTTTGTTCATCAAAAGCCTTTGTAAACAGATCAACATATTGTTCATCTGTGTGAACTTTGACTAGTTTAATTAATCTCTTTTCATAGTTATCTCTTATTAAATGATACCTGATATTGATGTGTTTGGTGCTTGAGTGCTGCACAGGATTCTTTGTGATTGAGATAACACTGTTGTTGTCTATGTGAATGGGAGTCTCCTTGAAGTTTAACCCATAGTCCAACATCTGATTCTGAATCCAAAGCACTTGAGCACAACAGCTTGCAGCAACAATGTATTCAGCTTCAGCAGTTGATACAGAGACACAAGATTGTTTCTTGCATTGCTATAAGACAACCCTTCCACCAAGAAACTGACATCCCTAGATGTAGACTTTGCAGTCATGTTACAACCACCATAATCACTATCTGTATAAGCATACAGATTGAAGTCAAGTTTTTTTGGATACCATAAACCAAGTGTTGAAGCACCTTTAAGGTATCTTAGAATCCTTTTGACAGTGATAAGATGAGACATCTTAGGGTTGGCTTGATATCTTGCACAGATGCAAGTGGCAAACATAATATCAGGTCTGCTAGCTGTAAGATACATAAGAGACCCAGTCATAACCCTGTATAAGTGTTCATCTACACACTCCCCCTCAAGATCAGGTCCAAGAGAGTGGTTTCTAGGTATGGGTGTCTTAGCAATCTTACAATCAGTCATGTTGAACCTCTTGAGTATGTCTTGAACATACTTTGACTGACTTATGAAGATGCCAGCTTCAACTTGCTTCACTTGAATTCGCAGAAAGAAATTGAGTTTCCCATGGCATTCATTTCAAATCTGTCCTTCATCAGCTTCTCAAAGTCTTTGCAGAGCCTTGGATTAGTTGAACCAAAGATAATGCCATCCACATATACTTGAACTAGCAATATATCATTCCCTATCCTTTGATGAAGAGAGTTCCATCTATAGTACCTCTCCTGTATCCATGTTTGCAAAGATACTGAAATATAGTCTCATACCACTTCCTGGGTGCCTGATGCAACCCATAAAGAGCTTTGTCAAGCTTGGAGACATAATCAGGATGATCAGGATCTACAAAACCATATGGTTGTTTGACATACACCTCTTCATCAATCACTCCATAAAAAACACACTTTACATCAAGTTGAAATACCTTAAAGTTCTTGGATGCAACAAATGCCAGGAATATCCTAATAGCTTCCAGTCTTGCTACAAGAGCAAAGCCATCAGTGTAGTCAAGCCCTTCTTCTTGTGTGTATCCTTGAACCACTAGTCTAGCTTTGTTCTTAATGATAAAGCCTCTATCATCTTCTTGTTCTTAAACACCCATTTGGTTCCAATGGTAGTCTTCCCATGAGGAAGAGGACAAAGGTTCCAAAATTTCTGCCTTTTGAATTGAAGCAGCTCCTCTTGCATAGCTTCAACCTAACTTCTATCTTTCAAAGCCTTATCAACTTTCTTTGGCTCTATCTGGGAAAAGAAACAAGAGTAAAGACAAACATTTGCTTCATGGGTTTGTCCTCTTGTTCTTACCCCTATGACAACATATCCAATGATGTTTGTAGTGGGATGAGACTTGTGGATCCTTAGCTGAAGGATCACAGCAAGTTGCTGAGAAAGATCTAAATTAGAGAAATTTAGATCTGGCATAGATGTTTCTCCCACCACATCAGCACACTTATCAAGAGGAACTTGATCCAAGGAGTATGTGACATCATTTATGTTGTCATCTATGGAGTGGTTATCAACATCAAGAAAGTCTTGAACACTATCACCACTACCATCATTGTCTTTTGAATTTGAAGTATCTTTATCTGGTTGTGGAGCCTCTGAGCTAGAATTTGAAGGCATACCAGATGTATTAGCTGAGTGTGTTATTGTAGTGTTGATAGAGACTTCATTTGCAGAAGTAGTCCCAACTGGAGCTGAAGATGTGTTACTTGAAGGTCTTCTCAGCTCAAATCTTGGATCAGAATCACCTGTATTTAGGTTTTTTGCAGATCCTGAAACAATCTCACAAGATTTGTTAAAACAGTTGGTAACTAAATCAAGATCAAATAGCCAATCAGGACCAGAACCAGCCACACAGGGTGTGTGTTCATTTAAAGTCACATTGGCTGACTCCTTAACAATTCTAGTTCTGAGATTGTATACTCTGTAAGCCTTAGCTTGGGAAGAGTATCCAATGAAGTGTCCATCATTTGATTTCTCAGCAAATTTAGCAATTTGATCCTTGGTATTCAAGATGGTACAAGGACATCCAAATGACATGAGAAAATCAATGAAAGGTTTCCTCTTGTGCCAAAGTTCATAAGGAGTCTTGACATGAGTCTTAACCACTAAAACTATGTTCTACACATAGCAGGCAGTGTTGACTGCCTCTGCCCAAAAGGTGATGGGCAGCTTAGAGTCAGACAACATGGTTCTTGCAGCTTCAATCAGTATCCTATTTCTCTTCTCAGTAACACCATTCTGCTGAGGAGTCCTAGGAGCACTGTATTGTCATGTAATACATTTTTCATCATAATATGCATCAAGGATTTGGTTCTTGAATTTAGTTCCTTGATACATCTTATGATTTTGACCTTATGATAAGATTGATTCTCAATCTTCAAGATGAAATTCTTCAGAATCTCAGGAGTCTCATCCTTAGTTCTAAGGAAGAAGACCCAAGTGAATCTTGTAAAATCATCTGTGATCACCAAACAATAAGAGGTCCTTCCTAGACTCATTACACTGATGGGACCAAAGAGATTCATATGTAACAAGTGTAGGGGAGTATTGATGGAGTTTCTTTCCTTAGGCTTGTGAGATACCTTGTGTTGCTCTGATACCAAATATAGGACCATTGAAGGGTGGTCAAATACAAAACAACAACACAAAGAGGAGAGTAACTAAACTTAATCAAACAGTGAACTGAATTAACCACAAGTAAAGATACTAATAACACAAGTAATTAAGAGACAGAACACAAGAGCAAGATACACAAGGAGATGGTTTTCAAGATTGCAGTATATTGCCTTCTCAATGTTTTATTACAAGTGTTACAAAGCATAAAAATAAAGTTACAAGAACATGAGATACTTATACTACATCCTACAGCCGACCATACTATGAAAGCCAGCTGGATACAATTGACTAGACACAAAACAAAATCAATTGTAGAGTCAAAAAGGCAGATTGCCTTTTTGATTTTGTGACTATGACATGCCATAGCTCACATCTTTATCTATTACAAAAAGGATAAAGTACATGAAGTAGAAAGCTACAGACTCAAGACCTCAATGTACAGTTACCAAAAGCATGGACCTTTTCACCAACTCATGCAAGTTGGTGACTTTACAGAGTTGCAGCGGAAAGGGGTCTAGCTTTATGGAAAAGTACATCAGATAAAGTATGTTGTTAAAAGTCTTCAGAAGAAATCTATATTCAAGAGTTGAGCTTCGGAAGACTTTGTCTCTAAAGCTTCGAAAGACTTCATCTTTGGCTTCGGAAGATATTGGTCTTGGGTTCGGAAGATTTCACACTCAGAGTATTTCTGTTGCTTGTGTGAAACTTTCGAAGCATTCTTCTTCAGTACTTGTGCAGCATGCATGCACAAAGACTTTGGTTGCTTTAGCCTTTTCTAATATTCTTTACAACATGTGTTTACAAGTTATAAGTATTTTTTATTTTGTTTCATGTCAATGAACTTTGTGGACTTAATTGTCAAATGAGCAGATTGAGGTTATTGAAAATTGTCAATATTGTCCCAAGGGTGGTAAGGTTGGATCTAGAGGGGTGGAAGGAGGAGTTCTATCAAAGTTAAGGGGCAAATTTATCAAGTCAATAAAAGAAGTTGGTTTTTTATGATTATCTATTATGTTTAGATAGTGATAGAAATAAATTCTTATCTTATTTTTAAATTTTAAATAACGAGTCATTAGCTTGCAGGTCAAGTTTATTTTTCTATATAAATAGGATACCTCCTTTATGTAATTTATCAGATTTTCAATTAATCAAGAGTCGAACAATAGTTTTTGTTCAAGATTGTTTTGTGTTCTTTGTTTTGCTGTGTTACGATCGAACCGAGTGCGAGTCAAGAGCCATTTCTAAGTTTTACAAGTCGTATCAGAGCCAAATCTAGAACCGTAGCAAAAGTAGATTGAAGAAAAGGAACCGATGCAGTGTGTTGTCTAGAGGAACGATCTAGTCAAGAAAGCAAGAAAAAAAGTCATAGCTGATCTTCATGTCGTTGGAGGAATGAAGAAGTTGAACGACACCAATTACAACACATGGTCACATGTATCAAGTCATACCTCCAAGGGCAAGACTTGTTGAATGTTGTTGGCGGTAACGACACATGGGTACCCATAAACGACATAGACAGAGTAGTCAATAAATGGCACATTAAGGCGGGTAAGGCCATGTTTGTCATCAAAACCACAGTTGAAGAAGATATACTTGATCATCTTCAAGCACACGAGTACTCGAAACAAGCTTGGGATACTCTGTCCCAACTATTTACAAAGAAGAATGATGCACGACTACAGATGCTCGAAAGTGAATTAATGACTGCTTCGTAAGGTGACATGACCATTCCTCAGTACTTTAGAAAAGTGAAAAACCTGTGTCGAGAAATAGGTGAACTCGATGAGCAGTCTAAAGTGGGTGATGTTAGGCTAAAGCGAGTGCTTATTCATGGTCTGAAACCTGAGTATAGAAGTTTTGTGGTAGCAATTCAGGGTTGGCAAAATCAACCATCAATAACCGAGTTCGAAAACTCCTAGCTAGTCAAGAGGCTTTAGCAAAACAGTTGGCGGGGGTAACAATCAACGCAAAGGAAGATAAAGCTTTGTATGTAAGAAAAAGCAAGTGTCGAGGGAGGCCTTGGCAAAACCGCAGCCAAGACCGAAGAAGAAGCGAAAGTGATCGTAAAGGCAAGGCACCCCAAAGCTACTTGGATACCGAATCAGAGAAGAAAGGTAAATCTACAAACAATAAAAGGTTTCTGTACAAATGTTACAATTGTGATCGTCGAGGCCACATGGCAAAAGACTGTCGGAAACCAAAGGAAGAAGGAAACGTCACAACAAAAGAAGAAGAATCATGGGACATGGAAGCCATGGTAGCTCAAATTGAAGAAGATGTAGCCCTAAAAACCACAACCGAGCTAAGCAAGAATAAACTTGGAGATTGGATCATTGATTTCGGTTGCTCTAACCACATGACAGGAGACAAAAATCGACTCACAAAAGCCAAACGATATAATGGAAATCATGCGGTGGTCATAGCAGATAATTCACGACACCAAATAGCAAGTGTAGGTGTAATCCGTTTTCCGGCTGAACAAGGACAAAAAGAGATCGTCATGGACGATGTGTTTCATGTACCAGGCATGAAAAAAAATTTGTTCTCTGTTCCACAGGTAACTGCACAAGGAAAATATGTGTTGTTTGGCCAACCGACTTAAAAATATTTGAAATTGAGACAAGATCCACACCAATACTCCAAGGAAAACGAAACGAAACCGTGTACGTTTTGTCAGCTGAATCAGCCTATGTTGATAAAGCAAAACAAAACAACACGGCTAACCTGTGGCATGCTCGATTAAGCCATGTTGACTTTGATAATTGGAAGTAATTATGAAGAAAGATCTTATAAGAGGGCTGCCAAAATTTGAGGTTAACAAGAAAGTAGTGTGCTCCGGCTGTCAATACGGCAAAGCACCTTAACTTCCATATGAGCCCTCAAAATACAAGTTCAAATAACCTCTTGAGGTAGTACACTCAGATGTCCTTGGGCCAATCAAGCAAGCTTCCAACACCGGGAAGAAGTACATGGTAACCTTCATCGATGACTTTTCAAGATATGTGTGGGTCGACTTTCTTAAAGAAAAATCAGAGGACCTTGAATAGTTCAAATTATTTAAAGAAGTGGCGGAACAGGAAACCGGAAAGAAAGTTAGATGTCTTCGATCGGACAACGACGGAGAATACTTATCTAATGCATTTGAGAAGTATTTATTAGAAAACAAAATAAGATGACAACTCACTTGTTCTAACACACCACAACAGAATGGCGTATCCGAAATGAAGAACCGACATCTAGGCGAGACGTGTAGAAGCATCATTCATGATAGAAACGTTCAAGGGCGTTTTTGGGCGAAAGGCATGAAAACAACAAGTTATGTGATAAACCGACTATCGTCACAAAACCTAGAGTACAAGTTTCCATTCGAAAAACTATTTGGTATTAAACCGAATGTAAGTCATTTATGGATATTTGGTTGTGTATGTTAGGTCTTCATACCAAATCAATTACGTCACAAAATGGATAAAAAGGCCATTCGTTGCATATTTGTCGGGTATGATCCGGAGCGGAAAGGATGGAGGTGTTGCGACCCAACAACAAACAAATGCTACGTTTTCAAGAAACGTGGTATTGATGAGAAGTCATCTTGGTGGTCAACAAATGAAGAACTAATGCCATATAGAAAAGAATTAAAAGAAAAGCTAGAAGAAGTAACCATTAGTCTAAACCAAGATCACGAGATTGACACGGTGGAAGAAATTGAGAGACCCACTAGTCCTACACCCCGCTAGTCCTACACCCCACTAGTCCTACACCCCACTAGTCCTACACCCCACTAGTCCTACACCCCACTAGTCCTACACCCCACTAGTCCTACACCCCACTAGTCCTACACCCCACTAGTCCTACACCCCACTAGTCCTACACCCCACTAGTCCTACACCCCACTAGTCCTACACCCCACTAGTCCTACACCCCACTAGTCCTACACCCCACTAGTCCTACACCCCACTAGTCCTACACCCCACTAGTCCTACACCCCACTAGTCCTACACCAGGCCCACATCAAGAACAACCTAGAAAAGTCCATGGCAATCTGGGTCGCATAACCAGACTCAAACAACAACCCAAACAGTTGGGTCCAATAACTCAGCAGAACCTTTGTGACGATCATAAAGAATTAGAAAACCGAATCCTAAGTACGTGGTCGATATTGCAACAACTGATATTGATGAAAGAGAACCAGAAAATTATGAGCAGGCAAAGGATAGAGATGAATGGATTAATGCAATGAAAGAAAAAATGAATGCAATGGTTCGAAACGAAACATTAAACCGTCAGGTGTAAAAGCCGTGGCGTGTAAATGGGTGTACAAGATGAAGAGGAAAGCCGGAGGGAAAATTGACCGATTCAAAGCTCGCCTTGTGGCACCAGGTTTCTCCCAACAGTATGGTATAGACTACGAAGACACGTTTAGTCCCGTGGCTAAATCGGCAACCATATAGTCCCGTGCCATAAGAAGACTGTTGCGATACATAAAAACTACAATTAGTTTTGGCATAAAATTCAATCGTGGAAACACTCTTGAACTTGTGGGGTATTGTGATGCGGACTACGCAGGAGATCTAAACACAAGGAGATCTACAACAGGTTATGTGTTCACTTTGGGACAAGGAGCAATAGTTTGGTGTAGCAAGAGACAACCTACAGTTTCCCTATCGACACGGAAGCCGAGTATAGATCTGCTGTGATGGCAGCCCAACAAGTTACATGGCTTCCATTATTACTCAAAGAGTTGAAACAAGAAATAAAAAAGAAGGTGACTATCCACTCAAAGAGTTATTAGCTTGCACTTGCAGGTCAAGTTTCTTTTTCTATATAAATAGGATATCTCCTTTATGTAATTTATCAGATTTTCAATTAATCAAGAGTTTGAGATAAAAGATAATCTTGTCGATAAATGGTAGGACTCTTTTGGTGTCAATGTCTCGCAGTTTGTTGTAGGACATACAACAAAGAAGCACCACTGAATTAGAAAAAAACGTTTGAAAAAAATAGGACGCTAATATAACTGAACAATCATCTAGAAACATAATTTATGCTAGTAACTGCTAAATCCACTATAAACGATATCAAAAGATACGATTTTATATTGCATCATATCTATCACTAGGCGAGATGAAGATTTATGTGTATGTGAGAAATTGTAAATGTTTGAGAAGTTAGACATATAGATTTCTCAAACCAACAACAAAAGCAATGAAATAGCAGAAGATATTTTACTAATAAAAAAATTAATATTTATCTATCTAAACGTTAAAAGCAAAAGTTTAAAATAATGATATCATTAGTTTATTATTTATACTAGACTAAAAACCCGTGTAATATATGATTTCAATCAATAAAAAATGCTTTTGATTAAAAAGGTTCGTAAGTTATAATATTCTTGTCAATACTTTGTATATTGATTTTTATGTTTAATTTTTTAATAATCATATATATATCTAATATTAGTAGATTTTCGTCATCAATGTTTATAAGTCTAAATAGTGTATAATATGAAATTAACTTATAAGTAAGAACTTTAGATTATATTATATTAAACACAAGAACATCCTTAAACATCCGAAAACTTTTTTGTTTACAAAGTTTGATGTATTGTTTGTAATTTTACCATCATTATATAATATTAATAATGTTAATTCATGTCTATGTGTAACTCAAAATAATGCAAGATAGAGCTAACCATATGTGAACATTGCTTGTTTAGAAAACAAACGAACTTTGAACAAAAACTTAATTACAAAATATCTCTAACAAAATTTATAGAATTAGAACAAAATTATTTATGTTTTAGAACTATTTTTAACTGAATTTAATGAAACTATCAAAATAAAAATAAACGAAATCAATTATGTAAATACTTTAAGCTAAACGATATGACAAAAAAAATACTATGTGATGAGTGTGGAAAGAAGGTTTAGAATGCACAACAAAAGGTAATGTGTCAATATAGTTATTATTATTATATAGTATAAATATAAATATACAAACTTTTATTTACCCTTCCCTTAGGTTGGATCAAATAGAGTAATGGCTTTCAATAGATAGGAAGACTATCATCGTTATATGAATAATATTCTAACAAAGATAGAAGATGAAGGTAGAATGTACAAGCTTTTATTTATTCTTAGTTTATTCCTTAAATTTTATGATTTTTATGATTATGCATAAAAGGCATAGGCAGAAACATCCACTATTCTTAGTTTATTCCTTAAACTTTATTGATTTTTATGATTATGCATAAAAGACATAGGCAGAAACATCCACCTTAATGCCTTATGGTAAACATCATTCAAAATTCAAACTTATATGCAAAAACATTTTATGAATGTAAAATCTAAAACTATAACATTAATGGAAAAATATACTACAACACAACATCAAACACGGTTGAATGTGTTAGAAATGTATGTCATATACTTATTGCATAATATTAGTTTCATTTCTTCACTCAGAATGTTATATAAGACACCATGTTAGTACAAACTAAGTGTAAAATAAGCTTTGGTAATTATGTATATATTGTAATTTGCAATCAAAGCATATAATTATAACGTATAAACTCCCACATGACTACTTGTAGTATGTTTTATCTTTTCCTTCTTAAAAATAAACATGCACAAGCAATTACTGATTCGTCACACATGCACTTGTATGTACCAAACATATGTAAGGAGATAAAAAAATACAAATAAGATTTAAAATTGAAAACTAATTGTAGAATCAATACAAGTACACCCCTTCTTACATATAATATTTTAACTACATCATATTTTGTGTAATTCGATTATAATTGATACATTAAAAAAACAACAAAAGTATGATTTTCAAATACGTAAAGTTATCAAATTAGAATGAAAACCTAAATGTGTAATGGAAACTTAATAATTTCCATTGGCTCACAATGCCATATTGACATTTTTTTTACTTCAATTCATCATCAACATCTTATTTTTTGTTTCTTTCTTTTTAAAACTCATAGGAACCCAACCTACAAAATGAATATTGGAAAAGCTTTTCAATAATGTTTTCTTTATAAAAATATTGGTACCCAACATATTTTAACCTCTCTTTGTATAATATGTGTTATATAGAAAAGATCTTTTTATGAAATTAATTGGTTTATGTAATTGTTTTAAAATAACAATAGATATATATATATATATATATAATATATATATATATATATATATTATAATTGTTTTAAACATAAAGCTATATATAGTAATAATAATTTATATATACATATACATAAAAAAATAAAATAAACATAATATATATACAACGCTAGTTTCGTCTTGCGAGCCGGCTCAATCTTGATATATGAAGCTCAGGCTCAAAACCATTTATTAAATAAGTCGTAAAATAAGTTCAAGCTTGTTTAAGCTCAGCTTAGTTAGAGCTTTTAGCGAATTGGTCCCAAGTTGCTCACGAGACAGCATTACACGTTTCTCCTCTATTATTTTACGAACTATAAATGCAATCCTCCATCACGCGTTTCTCCCCAAATTGTTGTTGGGAGTCTATTAGCAACATAGATGCATTCAGTAATTGATGATTACATTTATAGTTCAGAAAATAAAAAAAACTAAACCATTAAATTTTTTGTTTCGTCATGATATTTATATAAAATATTTTTTAAAGATGTGTTTTTTGTTAAAAATAGTTTTTCTTATTATATTTTTAAGCTAATTAAAAACATTTTCAAAAAATACATATTTTTAAAAAGAATAAAAAAACACATGTGCCTACTTTTGTTTGAAATTAAAACAAAATTATAGATGAAAAAACTATTTTTTCTATATGAAAAGAAGATTTAGAATTGAGTATGAGTGAATTAAAAAGAACAAAAATAAGTTTTAGAAAAACTTTCTATTTTTAGTTGTGATATATAAACCAAATAGTTTTAAAATTTTATTAATTAACCTTTGCACTTAACTATTTCTAAATTATATTATTTTAAGATAAAATAATTTAACCAATAGAATTATAATAAGAAAAAGAAACACTATCTTAAACACATAATTTGATAAATAAATTTTCTATATACACTATTTTAGGAATAAGAAATCTTTTTCTAATTATAATAATATTTGATTTTATTCAAATGAACTATAACTAAAAATAAGGATAAATATATTTTTAGGCGAGAAATTAAAAGAATGGACTCTTAAGAAAAGACACATGACACTAAAATATTGTTTTATTAATAAGTATATGTAACATCTTGTAATTTTGGGTTAATTTAAAGTTAGTTTCATTAATTTTTTAAAGATCATGTTTGCCTAATATAAAACTTGGGGATTATTATGCTTGATTCTTTGATTTCATTAAGTATTTCTTTTATTTAAAGTTAATAATTAATCTATTGAATTGAGTATTATAATATTACTTAGATTATAATAATAATAATAATAATAATAATAATAATAATAATAATAATAATGATGATAATAATAATTTGTAAAGAATTACTAAACTTGAAATGTTAAACTTAAAATTAAGTTGGGGGTTAGTTTGGTATTTTTAAAACTTTAAATGCGAGTTCTGGGCATAAAATAATAGAAACCAAAACCTAAGGGACCAATTGTGTAAATTATCTAAACCCAAACCCCCACCCCCCTTTCGCTCTCCCCGCAAAACCGGCGAAGCTCGGTGGAGCTCCGGTGAGCCCCATAAACCCACGAAACCCTCGGTTTTAACACTCAAACTGACCTAAATCGTTTCAATTACACGATTCGAACTTGAATGTGCACCTTAAACGCGTTTAAATGCCGGTTACAAACTCAAATCGATTGAATAACCGAAACTCATTAATCTTATAGTCGTTCGGGCATTTAAACATAATAATAATCTAATTAACGGACCTAAACAATAATCTAAGTAATCCTAATCGTTTACATCTCTCAATTCCACCTGAAACAAACACAATCATCAAATTCCATTGTCATCTTTCATCGCGACCTGCAACTATTCGAACACTATCATCAAGGTTTCAAAACTCGAAATAAACAGAGGGTTTTTCATCTCTAAGATCATTAGAAGCTACCTGTACAATGAATTTGATTATCATTTTCATTTGAACGTCAATCAAGCTCTACGTGGTCGCGACCAGTTCATCAACTGTTCTGGTGTTTTGCACATTAATACCGGGTAACTGAAATCATATACTTACTCGATTTTACATGGGGAACAAAAGCCCTATGTTATTAAGCATTAAAAATAACGAATTGATCTTCAATTTGGCACTAATCGAAACTAGGGTTCATAGTATTTGGGGGATTTACTTAGATTATGTTTTTAAAGATTAAAAACAAGGATAACTCGCGGCTGAGGCCATTGGTTCACTGGTCAAGACATAAGCATCCTTAACATGAGGTCCTGGGTTTGAACCCTGGGAGCCTCATGTTTTTGTTTTAAGGCTTTTAGCTTTCAAATTTAATTCATTATTTTCTTAAAAATTATAAAAAAATCAATTTATGAACTTGTTATTTTTTAGACACCATATTATTTTCTGCAATTTATTTCATAAAAACATTTTAATACTTTTATTAAATATTTTAGACAATAATATATTTAGTTTATATTCTTATAAAATAGACTTTAAATAATGTCATAAATCCCCAAATTATTATTTGCTCAAATAATATCTATATATATTATTGTTTAAACGATGGTTCGTTGAAAAATTATAAAAGTTTATTTAAACTATACTCAAACTTTATTTTAAATGGTTTCTTTTCGTTTCTTAATAGTAAAATGATTAAATAGTATATTTCATTGAATTAAAACATAATCGAATATACCATTTTATTGGATTAGATATTAAAACCCCCAAGTACCAAGATGAAACCCTAGTTCTCGTGAATTCGTTAAATTTATTATTAAACTTAAAATTTTGAAAATATATATATTTAGGTACCTCGTGAAGTTCTACGTTGGAACGGCTATTATTTTTCTTATTATTCATCAAGTATATACTTATTGATCATGTGAGTATTTCTATATCCCTTTTTTTATATTTTCACACTTTGGGATGAAACATGTTACTTTATAATCATTGCACTTGTAAACGTTTGATTCTTGTAAACTTATGGCAATTTACTTGTGTGTTGTGGTTAGTTGAACCTTGTAGCTACCATGTAATGTCGAACATATGTACAATCATTAACTATTGCTAGCGTGACGACGTCATAGATCTATGGGCCTGACAAGCCTGCTTGATTGATCCAAGTACACTTAGTTAATCGTATATACTTGTAAACGTTTGAGACTTGTAAAACTTTGTCAAGGTTTGATTATGCATTCTGTCTTACATACTTAGTTACTTTATTCTCTAACGTACAACATGAATTGCCATCTTTTATATATTTATGTTTTGAAAACTATGGAAATCTCACCAACATTATTGTTGACATTTTATTTTAACATGTTTCAGGAAATGCTTAAGTTTGATTGACATCTTGAAGTGCTTTCACATCTGGGAATGGACCTAGTTAAATAAGTGAAATAAATTGGCTTGTTACATCTTATGTTATGCTATTTACTTTCTTTGAGACTTATGATTGTAATGGTACAATTGGAAGTTATGATTAATATATATTTGGGTTATTAATAGCGTTATGTGGCTGTGAACGATCTTAACCCTCACACCTCGACGTTTCCGCCGTCAAGGTTGGGGTGTGACAGTATAGGTTTTTATTAATACATAATTTCAGTCGTATATGACACTAAAAATATGGTTTTATTAATAAGTATATGTTTTTATTAATACATAATTTCAGTCGTATCTTATCTCATAATATTATTTTATATCTAATAAACTTCTATTACTAATTATTTAATATTTTATTTATTCAACTCGTATAATACACGAGATACTAACCTAGTTTCTAATAAAAAAATAACTAGAAAGTAGACTTGACAACACCATAATCCTGCTCATCAATATATTCTCGCTTCTCCCTTTCTCATTAAACAGTTATATTAATTACTAATGATATTATCTAAATTTTGGATTAGAAATAGTTCTTAGTAAATAAAAAAGAGATTTTTTTATTAATGTATTTTTAAAGAAAAAAATTTATAAAATAAAAAGCTGGGAGTAAAATTTTGAAAGTTAAAATTTTTCATAAACAAAAAATAACTAAAATTGGGAGTGTTATAATATGGAAAATTTTAAAATGGTTTGTTTTTTAAATATAATGTTTTTTAAACAAAACTAAAAAGTTAAAATACAAAAGTTTAAAAAGTTGTATCATTATTTTATTATTTATAGGTTGTACTAATACGTAATTTTAATCAAATCTTATATTTAAATATCGTTTTATAATTAATAAAATTTGATTTTATTTATTATACTCGTTTAATACAATGAGTTTACTATATCTGTTTTCAAATACATATTTGAATTTGTATAATGTTGTTTTGAGTTAAGTTATATTTAAAAATAGATAATTTAGGTATCTTTACTTACGGCAACCCTCTCAATTGTATGTGTGAGATTAAAGAACACTATAGTCACTTTCTCCTGTTGTTACACTAGTGAGGACCGGCGTAAATGCGACATTTTATAAATCCACATTTCAATGTTTTTAAAATCGGACCGGACGTCTTACCGGTTCGATGGTCGGACCGATTCAACCGGCCGGACCGTATATAAGAACCGGATAAAATTATAAGTATTTTTTTATAAATATATATACAAACTACAAAAAAAAAATTAAAAATATATATATAAAACCGGTTCAACCGGTCCGGTTCCCGGTTCGACCGCTTCAACCGGTTCGACCACTGGTTCAACACTAAAACGGTTTTAACACCGAACCGGACCGGATCGGAGTCCGATTCCCGGTCCAAGTCCAACCGGTCGGACCGGCCGGTCCGGTCTGGTTTTCAAAATCGTGCTACATTTAAATAAATGTGTTTTTATTTTGAATAAATCATACCTGTAAGTTGTAATTCTCATGCTAAGAAAAAAAATCACTTTTGGTCTCAATTTTTTCCAAAATTTACATATGGGTTTTGTTCAATCGTATCAGTGCTTTTAGAGTTAGAAATTAAAAAAGAAATAGTATTAAGCACCCCGCGTTGTGTCGAAGGCGTAAAACCGTACCAAATAACACTAATGTCACATCATCGTCAACGACCACCGACAAAAAAAATCTCGTATAAAAAAAGAAATAAACACGACAAAAAAACCAAATGAAATGTAAACATAATTGACCTATGCACGTGAAACGTCAAACATTAAAAAACAATAAGTAAGTCAAAATTTTAGACTAGAATGTAAAACGAAAAAGTTATAGAAGAAGAAAAGTACACGTGACAAAAGTAAGTGAAATAATATAAGTGTTAAATTGTTAAAATATAAAAGTATTAAGTTTAAAATAAAAAATTAAAAGAATTAAAAAAACGTACTACATGCATAGAAACATATACATAAAAATTGATAATTAAAATATATATAATATGCATGTTGTGATCCTTTAGCAACTGAGAGCCGAAGTACGATCACACTCTTGACTCACCAAACTCTTTAGTGAACTTGGTTATTCAAGTTGAAACAAATCAATCCTAACATCATAGATAAAAATCTCCTCCTTAAGGATCATTAAACCTCCACAATAGTGCACCCATCATTAGAAAACCTCCACAACAATGCGGCCATCAAGAGAGGACATACTTAAGCGAAACTGAAGTCACCGAATACAATGAATTTTCATGATTGTTAGAGACGTATATGCGAGTTTTTAGGTGACAACAATGATTATTTCTATGGTAACTTTATATCATTTTGATTTTGATGAAAAAAAACAAAACTCAAGTTGAAGTAAAAGAAGAACACTAACAAGAACTTTTTTTCAAATACTACAATTTGCAACAAAAATTAAATTAGTGATAACAAAGATTTATTTGAATAAGATAAAAATATATTTGGTATTTACCTATTGATTAATTTAGCTCTGACCTCTTTTTATTTATTGTCCGCTAATAGATTAATCAACGTTTTGTATCGTATATTTATTACGTGACCAACTTAACCTGACCAAACCAAGAAATTTTTACGCCTAACTTTATGAATTTGGTGCGTATAAAAACAACGACTATGTGATAATTTATTCCTATATCCGCCACTTGTATTCATTGACAGACTTTCATCTACCAAAAGAATAAGATAGTGGTAGCTAGAGTGGTTAAAGTGAAAATGAGGGAGGAGGTTGGTAGGGTTGGTCCCGAGAATTCTTGAAAATTTTAAACTCTGTGCGAGTAGAAAAAAATAAACTCCCTTTAATAGTATAATATTGTAACACTCGGTTATTTTTTAGGCTCAAACAAAAGAATAAAATGAAGAAAAAAAGAAAAGTTATTTAACCCAAATTGAAGGGTTAAAAGTGTCAAAAGAACAAAATGTTTGAAAAGTGGGTGTAAAAGGTGATGGGCGCCCTTGTTGTCTGCCTACACTCACATCATTCAGCTGTTTTCTTAGAGAAAGAAAAGAGCAGAAAGCTCTTGGGTTTGAATAAGAACAAGAGCAGAAAGTATGAATTCAAGATAAGAATTCGTGTGTTTATGGTGTTCTTAACTGGTTTCATCCTCGGTTATGTGTTTATGTACGTTGTGTGTGTTCGGGTGTATGTTTTGGTGGGTTTCTAGGTGTGAACTTGTAGCAAACGGGTTTGAGGAAGTCTTATCGAAGAGGCTGCAAAGGTGAGTTCTAGAATGTAACACCCGGTTATTTTAAAAGACAAGAAATAAAGAATAAAAGAAAGAAAGGGCAAATTAAGTCCAAGTGGAGGGACTAAAAGTGTAAAAAAGACAAAAATCTTGTACAGTTGGTGTAAAGATGGGCATGGCCGCCCACCCTCTTTTCACATCACCATCTTCTTCAGTTTTAGAGAGAGAGAGAGAGCAGAAAAAAAAACTCTCGGTTGAAGAACAAGAAGAAGAAGTGGACGAATTCAAGGTAAGAATTCACGGTTTTTATGTGTTTATGACGGGTTTTATCCCGGTTATGTGCTCTTGTGCTTATGTGCTTGTGTTGTGTTCGGCTGTGTGCGTATGGTGTTGATTTTAGGTGTTTTGGAACTCTTTGCAAGCGGGTTCAAAGGAAGAAACACCCAAGTTGCATCAGGTGAGTTCTAGACCTCGGTTTTACTTGTTTTAAATGATCTTTGGGGCTGAAAATGTATTAAAATGGTTTTATAAAGTTCATGTATGTTTACCGTGTGCATTGTGCATGAATGAATGTGATTCTTGTATGCTTATAGGTTATTCATGTTAGAATAGCCACATTAAGCTTAGAACAGACAGATTCGATGATTTGGGTTGAAAACATACTGGAAACATATAGTACAGAAGGTCCATGCGCCTAAATAAGGCTCATACGCCTAAAAAAATGCCATAGTAAGAACTAAGTGTGATCCATGCGCCCAAATAGTATCCATGCGCCTAAGATTACATTAGAAATGATAAAGTATAGCCCATGCACCTGAACAGTTGTCCATGCGCCTAGAAAATAATAGTCGGACGACTAAGTGTAGGGCCATGCGCCCCAATAGTGCCCATGCGCCTAAGTGTTCATACGCAGCAATAGTGCCCATGCGCCTGAATGAGTTCATGCGCCTAAAGTGAAATTGTTTAAGTGTTAGGCTGATGCGCCTAAATAGTGATGAAACGCCCAAATAGGGCTCATGCTCCCAAACAGTTCCCATGCGCTTAAGACTTAGAAATTTTTACAGAATTTTCTGGGAGTCTGTGCTTTAGGGATTTGACCGAGGTTGACTAAGGGCTTATTAATGATGTTGTTTCATGCATGATATGATTGATTATGATTGTTCCTTATTATGGTTATTGCTATTATTATTATTACCCATAGTATGTGCCTTTACGTGGTATGTTATTATCGTAACATAAAGTATTTCGTAATAATAAAGTGAAAGAGCAATAAAGAAAGAAGAGGAACATTAATAAAATGTTAACAAGTCTTGCAAGCTTACAGGAGGGACATGACCATGTTGTCGTTAGCTCAACTGTGCTGCGGGTTAGCTATCATTTTATGCACACAGGGTCAATCAATTGAGATTGGCAGGACCTTTGTAGCGTGTCCTGGGTGATTAGGTCGGCCTTGTACATAGTACACAGACCCTTTCGGGGGATACAGTTACCCTTTCGGGGGATATAGTTGACCCTTTCGAGGGATACAGTTGACCCTTTCGAGGGATATAGATGGCCCATCACCCGTTTTTCCATCGCGCATATAGTTGGGGTACTGCTCACTGGTCCATACAGAAAGTGAAACATAAAGTTAAAAGTTTACAAACAAGGCATACAGTACAGAGAACGAACAATATTTGTTCATATAGTTGATGCGTGCTCGCATATACAGTACAGAGTTGTATTTTACAGAAAAGAGTATTTTCTTATACAACATGTAGAAAGTATTTTATTACTTTAAAAACTAGAGCTCACTCAGCAACGCTGACTTTTATACATTTTCAGTTGGCAGGTAATCATTGCTGAGGATGGCACGAGAGTGAAGCTACTCGGCAAGGGAAAGACTGACATCCATTCGTATTCTATGTTGCTGTTGTTTTGTAATGCATATAAAAAATTCTTTTGTAATCAGTTAAACGATGATGTATTGCTCAACACAAAGGTTTAATGAAATGAATGGCTTTTGATAAACATATTCCGCTGCATAAGCTTGTTTATTTGTAATGATTAATGTTTAATTGCTATGAATGACCAATTGTGAGGTTTTCGGGATCGGGGCCTTACAAGTTGGTATCAGAGCCAAAGTTTAAGAGAATTGGGTTAAATACACTTTTAAAACCTAAACTTAAACTGAAAATGGGACAAATGGAGGGATGTCAGCCCGAGTAGTAGCTAGTGCCATCAGGTATGTTTTTCTTAAAGTTAACCGGTATTACTTGCGCATGCTATTTGATTATGTGCTCATAGTAGATTTAGATACTGATTAAGTCAGGATAGGAGATACTTGGGGTATGAAGAGTAAAGTAAGTGGCTAATCACAACTGGCCACTATAATTAGGGACTTACTATGCTTGACATAAACTGAGTATTACCTTGAATGACCGTGTTAGTGTTTGAATTTTATAGTGTGTTTATAGAGGATGGCTGGAGGTAGATCTTCAAAGGCCTCTCGTGGTGGAGGTCACGGTGCTGCTCCGCAACCTAAGAGAGGGAGACCCAGAGTAGAGAAAGTGGTTCATGAAGAACCAGAGACCCCTCATCCGGAGGGTGGCGACGAGAGCGCCAATCTGAGAGCCTGAGTAAAAGAGGCTGTGGTGGAAGAGGTTCACCAGGTCATGCAGACGATTCTACCATCTGTAGTGACTGAAGTGATCAAGGCAGTTAGAGAAGGAGAGAGAAAGGAATGGGGCGAACCTACGGGCGAAAGAAGATAGCCCGAGACTGAGACGGTTCCGTTCGATGATGAGGATGAGGAAGAAGAGCCTACGCCGGAGGCGACTCGAGGCTGCAACTATGGGGTATTTATGAGATGCAAGCCCCCTACCTTTGATGGGAACAGCACTGCTACAGCTGCTCGCTGATGGGTGAGGGAGATGGAGGCTGTCCTCGATATCAGTGAGTGCTGTGAGGACCAAAAGGTGAAGTTCGCTACCCACTCCTTCGTGGACTCAGGTTTGTGCTGGTGGGACAACGTTGTTCAAGTCGAGGGTAGCAGGGCCATTGGAAGAATGAGATGGCCTGAACTGAAGAAGCTAGTGATCGAGGAATTCTATCCTCACAGAGAGATGGACAAGGTAGAAAGAGACTTCTTGCAGCTGGAGGCGGGAACGATGACACACCAGCAGTACACCACCAAATTTAATGAAATGGCGCGGCTGGTGCCCGATCAAGTGACACCATTGTCACAAAAGATTAAAAGATACATCCAGGGGCTGCCGGCGGATATCCGTAGGCATATGATTGCCGCCCGGCCGAGCACGTTCAGGTCGGCAGTTGACTTGGCTGGCAGATTATATGATGAGCGAGAGGTGGTGGTGACTGAGGTGGATAGGAAGGATGGTGGTAGTAGGAACTGGAATAGGAAACGGTTTGGACGTGGTAGAATCGCTCCAAAAAAGAAGGTGGCAAAGGTGGGTGATCGACGTGTGGTCACATCTGGATCAGGGCTGAGGAGGTGTGACAAATGTGGGAGAGAGCATACTGGTGAGTGCAGAATGGGGATGAACGTGTGCTTCAGGTGTGGTCAGCCTGGCCATATCGCTAGAGACTATAAGAAGCCGAGGGCAGAGAGCTCTGGGGCAGAGAAGAAGAAGCCAGAGGAAGGAGGACAGAGGGCAGGTGCTAGAGCTTACACCATGACCCGGGAGGAAGCCAGAGCTGATCCCGATGTTGTGTCAGGTATGTTTCTAGTAAACCAAACTTATGCCTCTGTATTGTTTGATTCTGGTGCTAGTAGGAGTTTTATTTCTACTAGTTTCTACGCTAAGTTGCCTGTTGTCAATAGAAAGGTCAGTGCACCATTTGATGTAGAAACTGCTATTGGTAAGTCCACTAGAATTACTGATGTGATAAAGGACTGTGCCATAGAACTAGAGGGTCATAGTTTTGTTGCTAGTTTACATGTGATACCCCTAGGTGGATTTGATGTAGTACTAGGGATGGACTGGTTAGCAACCTATGAGCAAACATCGTGTGCCGCAAGAAGATGATCTGATTGATAACGCTGACGGAAATGAGGTGACGGTTTATGGTGATCGCGTCATGACAATCCCGAAAGTGATTTCGATGGCAGTGGCGGGAAAGTGCATGAGGCGTGGATGTAGTGCCTACTTGGCCTACGTAAAGGATGCGAACGCGCCAACACCTCGACTGTCTGATGTACCAGTTGTGCGTGACTTTCGGACGTGTTATCGGAAGACTTACCTAGCGTGCCACCGGATCGCGAGATTGAGTTCCAAATTGACTTGATACCCGGTGCTCAACCGTTGCCAAAGCACCGTATCGATTAGCTCCCACAGAAATGAAAGAACTGATGGAGCAGTTGCAAGAGCTGCTCAATAAGGGGTCATTAGACCGAGTATCTCCTATGGGGTGCTCCGGTATTATTTGTGAGGAAGAAAGACGGTAGTATGAGGATGTGTATTGACTACCGAGAGTTGAACAAGTTGACGGTGAAGAACGATACCCCCTACCAAGAATAGACGATCTGTTTGATCAGCTCCAAGGTGCCAGTTGGTTTTCGAGGATAGATCTTTGATCTGGTTACCATCAACTAAAAGTGAAGGAGCAGGACATTCCTAAAACAACTTTTCGCACGCGCTACGGTCACTATGAGTTCCTCGTTATGTCGTTTAGATTGACCAATGCGCCAGCTTCTTTTATGGATCTGATGAATCGAGTGTGTTGGCCAATGTTAGATAAATCGGTGATTGTGTTCATTGACGATATCCTGATTTATTCGAAAAGTGAGATTGAGCATGCCGGTCACATTCGGGTGGTTCTAGAGACGTTAAGAAGGGAGAAGTTGTATGAAAAATTCTCCAAGTGCGTGTTTTGGTTACGCGAAGTTCAGTCTTGGGTCATGTGGTGAATCCCGATGGGATTAGGGTGGACCCGGCTAAGGTAGAGGCAGTGACGCAATGGAAGTCTCCAAAGACGCCATCCGAGATTCGTAGTTTCTGGGGGTTGGCGGGCTACTATAGGAGATTTATCCAAGACTTCTCTAAGATTGCTTCTCCACTGACTAAGTTGACCTGGAAGGATGTAAAGTTTATATGGGGTCAAGCCCAAGAACAGACGTTCGAAGAGTTAAAGGTGAGGTTGACTCAAGCTCCTGTCTTATCATTACCCGAAGGAAGCAAGGACTTGGTGGTATATTTTGATGCTTCTTACTCGGGGTGGTGTGTGTACTGATGCAAATAGAAAAGTCATAGCCTATGCATCCCGACAGTTGAAAGTTCATGAGGTCAACTACCCTACTCACGACCTGGAGCTAGCAGCTGTGGTCTTCGCACTAAAGATTTGGAGGCACTATCTGTACGGGACGAAGTGCACCATTTTCACGGACCACAAGAGCTTGAAATACTTCTTCGAGCAAAAATATTTGAACATGAGGCAGAGGCGATGGTTGGAGCTTGTAAAGGATTATGATTGCGAAATCCATTACCATCCGGGCAAAGCCAACGTGGTGGCCGATGCTCTTAGCCGGAAGGAAAGGCCCGAGCCGATTCGGGTGAAAGCATACCAACTAATCATGACCTCTGATGTAATGAAGCAAGTCAAGGAGTTTCAAGATGAGGCATTAAAATAAGATCATCTAAACTCTGAAAGAATGAGAGGTCTGGTTGGGGAATTGAGTGAAAACACCCTTGGTGTTAAAACTCGATTTGGACGGGTGTGGATTCCTTGTTTCGAGGATCTACGTGTGAGGATTATGGATGAAGCTCACAAGACTTGATACTCCGTTCATCTTGGTGCCACAAAGATGTATCAAGACATGAAGCCGTATGGGAAACGTGACATGGCGGAGTATGTGAGTAAGTGCCTTACTTGCTTGCAAGTGAAGGTGGAACATCAGAAGCCGTATGGGAAGATCCAACCTTTGGATATACCGGAATGGAAATGGGAGCACATCACCATGGATTTCATAATGAAACTACCCCGTACTCCGAAAGGATACGATACCATATGGGTGATTGTTGACCGCTTGACGAAGAGTGCTCACTTCCTACCGATCCGCGAGACATATTCATCCGAGAGGTTTGCTGACCTGTTCATCAAGGAGATTGTAACTCGTCATGGTACACCGGTGTCCATTGTGTCTAATCGTGACACTCGGTTTACGTCTAAATTCTGGAAGAAATTCCATGACGCGATGGGGACGAGGTTACATATTACCACGACTTATCATCCTCAAACTGATGGTCAGTCAGAAAAGACATTCAGATGTTGGAGGACATGCTTCGGGCATGTGTAATCGATTTTGGTGGAAGTTGGGCGACCACTTACCGTTAGCTGAATTCTCGTACAACAATAGCTATCATGCCAGTATTGGCATGCCACCTGTCACACCCCAACCTTGACGGCGGAAACGTCGAGATGTGACGGTTAAGATTGTTCACAGCCACATAACGCTATATTAAAATGTAAATATTATTATCCAAGTCTTGAAATGATATACAATCATAAGTCTCAAATAAGTAATAAGTTCAAACATAACATAACATAATGTAAACTTTTATTTCATTAGCTAGGTCCAAGTCCTAGATTATTGCATGCTTCAAAAGGATCACTTTAAACTTGAGGTTGACCTGAAACATGATAAAAATAAGAGTCAACTAAAAATAGTTGGTGAGTTTCCAATGTTTTCATACATAATATGAAAAAGGTTACAAGTAGCAATTCATGTCATAGGTCATAAGCAAGTAAGAATAGAACACATATCGTTACAACCAAACCTCGACTTGATTACAAGTATAAAAGATTGGCTAAGTGTATTGGTTCCCATGATGAACAAGCATACGTCATCAGGAGCCGGCAATACCTCAGCTTTAGCACCAAATAGGCTTGTCAGGCCCAAAGATCTAAGACGTCGCCAGGCTAGCAATAGTTAATGATTGTAAACAAACTATGTATCTCATATAATCACTTACAATACACAAATAACCATGACAAAATAATAAGTTGAATTGCATGTGATTTACAAGTCTCAAATGTGTATAAGCTTATCATGTATAAGCTATCATGTTTCACCCCAAATTAGTGTGAAAATATGAAAAGGGGGCAAGGAAAACTCACATGTTAAAATAAGTGCAAGAATGGAGATTAATAAAAATAATAACAAACGTCGCTCCAAGATGTATCGTCACAAGACACCTAAATATATATGTTTAAAAGATTAAAGCTTTACAATAAGTTTAATGAATTAACAAGGACTAGGAATCAACTTGATGTTTGGGGTTTTGTTGATTATATTTTCCAAATAAGAACTCAATTATATTTTCGTGAGAACGATTTTATTTATATTTTATATAAATATATGGATTAAGAATAACTTTTATAATAATTTTGTAATGTTTATAAAGTTTAGATAATTTTATAATTAAATAAAATGAACACAAATTAAACAATAATTTAAAGGCAATGTTTGAAATAATAGTTCGTGTAAATTAAACTACTATTGAAAGTCTAAATTTTTATAAAAATATGCTAACTATATTATTAACTTTAGGATATTAAATAAAAATATAAAGGTATTTTTATAAATAAATTACATAAAAATGATTAAATAGTTTAAAAGAAACAAAGTTTATGAAATGATTTTTTATAATTTTAAGAAATTTTTAACATTAAATTTGAAGGCCAAAAAGGCCGAAAAAATACTTGAGGTTCCCCGGATTCGAACCGGGGACCTCCTGTTTAGAGGTCATGTGTTTTACCAGTGAACCAAAGGCTCCCAGCCGCGGTAAATATTGGGTCTTAAATATTATAAACCCGTTTAAAGAAAATTCCCCAAACCTTAAGAACCCTAGAATCGTTGATTCCAAATCGATCCCCAATTTGATTCAGAACATGAAATTAACCTTGGGGCTTTTAATCCCCAAGTAAAACCGATCAAATCCATGTGTTTGATTACCCATTTTGATTGGAAAAGATGTTAGAAACAAACGAGGAACAAGCGGCGGTCGTAGGTGCACAATGGATAAACAATCTTCAATGGTAACCCAATTAAACTTGTGGGGAGCTTTGTGTGATGTCCTTGCTACAAAGCCCCTTGTCAATTTCGAAAATTGAAGCTCGGATAATAGTGTTCGAGCACGGCGTAGTTTGCAACAGAAGATGGTGATGAAATTTGAGAATTTGTTTTGTTGTAAGTGCAATTGAGAGTTGGGATTGATTATAGATAGTTAGACGTTCGATCTGGTTGAATTAATTGAGTAATTATTGAGGTTTGATGCTCGAACAGGTTTGCGATTATGAGCTTCGGTTACCGATTGGTTTGAGAGTCATAACCGTCGTTTAACCACATTAAACATCCTAATTATGTTCGAAACACGTTTGCGAAGCGATTGGAATCGATTCAACAAGAAAAATCAAGGTTTAAAACGTTTTTTTAAGGGTCACCGGCGCCGCACCGGAGCTAAGCCGGTCGGCGGCCGGAAAAACGAGAGAGGGGAAAAACATGGGTTAAGTTTTTATTAATTACACAAATGGTCCCCCTAGTTTGTAGTTTTATCATTTTAGGTTAAACTTAGAGTCTAACTTTCAAAATTGGCCAAATAACCCCCTGGACTTAAATTAATCTTTAAGTTTAAAATATTTTATCACTTATTATTATTATAATTATTATACTATTATTATTATTATTATTATCATTATAGTTGTTATTATTAGTATTATTATCATAATTATGACTTGTTTCTTTATTACTATTATTAATATTAACATAATTAATATTATTTGGTATTTTTATTTTTAACTTTCTTACATTAATAAACAAAGAGAATAAGCATAAATAACACATGAGTTTCATAGTTGTCAATAATGACCCTTATAAGAATAAACGAAGTTAACGTTTAGTTACAAAAATACGAGATGTTACACCACTATACGAGATGTTATACGGTAGGAGATGCAGAACACCCGTTTGTTGGGGTGACGTTGGTCAGAAAGAGTTGGGAAGCGTCGAGGTAATCGCGGCTATGACAGAGAAGCTTGAAAAGATTAAAGCCTTCATGAAGGCAGCTAAAGATAGACAGAAGTCGTATGCCGATAAACGACATAGACCAATTGAGTTCCAGGTGGGTGACCGGGTCATGTTGAAGGTCTCACCTTGGAAGGGTATTATCCGAGATGTTACAGTCTCCTCAACTTAAAAGAATTTCGTCCCGAAATTAAAAGAAATAAAACTATACAAATAAAAACGGGTATTTCTTCTTCATGTGCTCCTCACGTTCCCAAGTAAATTCAGCGCCACGCTTATTTTCCCGACGAACCTTGACGATTGGGGTTGTTGTGGTTCTCGTCTTCTTCATTATGCGGTCCATGATCTCTACAGGTTTCTCGACAAAATGTAATGACTCGTCAATCTGAATGTCTTCCAACGGAACATACAGACTTTCGTCGGCCAAGCACTTTCTCAAATTTGAGACATGGAACACAGGATGAACTCCACTAAGGTCAGAAGATAGTTCCAGTTTATAAGCCACTTTCCCAATCCTTTTCAGGATTTTGAAAGGTCCTACAAATCTTGGAGCCAATTTGCACTTCTTTCCAAAATGAACAACACCTTTCCACGGTGAGACCTTTAGAAGAACCATCTCCCCAACTTGGAATTCCAATGGCTTACGTCGCTTGTCAGCATAACTCTTTTGACGACTTCTCGCCACTTCAAAGTTCTTGCGGATAATAGAAACTTTATCGGTCGTCTCTTGTATAAGTTCAGGACCAGTGATGAATTTTTCACCAATGTCGGTCCAACGGACCGGTGAACGACATTTACGACCATAAAGTGCTTCAAACGGTGCCATCTTGATACTCGAGTGATAACTATGTTATACGAAAATTCCGCGAGCGGTAGATGGGTATCCCAATCACCACCAAAGTCAAGAACCCACAGACGTAGCAAATCCTCCAAGGTTTGGATCGTTCGCTCGGTTTGACCATCAGTTTGAGGATGGTAAGCCGTGCTTAGGTCCAATTGAGTACCCAAGAGTTCTTGCATAGACGTCCAAAAATGCAAAGTGAAACGAGCGTCTCGGTCGGATATGATGTGCAGAGGTACCCCATGACGACTTACAATTTCATCAACGTATATACGGGCTAACCTTGATGTCTTGTAAGTGTCACGTATAGGTATAAAATGTGCCGATTTGGTCAATCGGTCAACGATCACCCATATGCTATCATATCCTCGAAAGGTTCGGGGTAGCTTTGTTATGAAGTCCGTGGATATGTGTTCCCATTTCCACATAGGAATCTCGGGTTGCTCAAGTAATCCACTTGGACGTTGATGTTCAGCTTTAACCTTCGTACATGTGAGGCACTTAGCTACATAAGTCGCTATGTCTTTCTTCATTCCAGGCCACCAATATTGACCACGTAGGTTCATATACATCTTATCGGAACCAGGATGAATAGAATAACGAGTTTGATGAGCTTCGTTCATAATAAAGGTACGAATGTTATCGCGATTTGGAATCCAAATTCGATTGGCGAAGTACATCAACCCATTGGGTTTGTTTCCAATTGGGTTAGAAGATTATGCTCCAATTCATCCTTCATTCTTCCTTCTCGTTGAACCATTTGTTGAGCCTCCAGGATGCTAGACTCGATGTCACTATCTATTCTCAGGTTTTGTAGCAGTACGGTGGTCTCGTTGACATCTAGTCGGATCTCAGTATCGAACTCACCCAAAGTGTCAAACCATTGACGTCGATAGCGAATTTCTTGGAATGAGATCATCTTGTTGTGAATCTTTCGGCTTAGTGCATCAGCTACAACGTTTGCTTTACTAGGATGGTAACGAATGTCACAATCATAGTCACTAATCAACTCCACCCAACGACGTTGTCTCATGTTGAGATCTTTTTGATTGAAAACGTGTTGAAGGCTTTTGTGATCGGTGTAGACTACACATTGCGTACCATACAGGTAGTGCCTCCAAATCTTCAAAGCAAATACAACAGCACCAAGCTCAAGATCGTGTGTTATATAATTCACCTCGCGAACCTTCAATTGTCTCGATGCATAAGCTATGACCTTCCCTCGTTGCATGAGAACACAACCAAGGCCTTGTTTAGATGCATCACAATACACAGTGAAATCGTCGTTTCCATCGGGTAGGGTCAAGATAGGGGCATTGCACAACTTATGCTTTAACGCTTCAAAAGCTTCTTCTTGCTCGGAACCCCACTCGAATGGTTTATTCTTTTGTGTCAAAGTAGTGAGCGGTTTCGCGATCCTCGAGAAATTGGCAATGAATCGCCGATAATAACCAGCAAGACCAAGAAAAGAACGAACTTCGGTAGGAGTTGTAGGAACACACCAATTCTTCACAGCTTCCACCTTTGCAGGATCAACGTGAATTCCTTGGCTATTCACCACGTGTCCTAGAAATTGAACTTCCTCGAGCCAGAAATCACACTTCGAGAACTTTGTGTACACTTGCTCTTTCTTTAACAAATCAAGAACCAATCTCAAATGCAGTTCATGATCGGTGTTGGACTTGGAATAGATAAGTATGTCATTAATGAAGACGATCACAAACTTGTCTAGATAAGGCTTGCATACTCGGTTCATGAGATCCATGAAGACAGCAGGAGCATTGGTTAAACCAAAAGGCATCACCATAAACTCATAGTGCCATAACGAGTACGGAAAGCGGTCTTTGGGATATCATCATCATGGACTCGCAATTGATGATAACCAGAACGTAAATCGATCTTCGAGAAAATAGCAGCTCCTTGAAGTTGATCAAACAAGTCATCGATGCGAGGAAGAGGATAACGATTCTTGATGGTAAGCTTGTTAAGCTCACGATAATTGATGCACATACGAAACAATCCATCTTTCTTCTTCACGAAAAGAACAGGTGCACCCCAAGGCGAAGAACTAGGACGGATGAAGCCCTTCTCGGACAGCTCTTGAAGTTGACTAGAGAGTTCTTGCATTTCCGATAGTGCAAGCTGATATGGTGACTTAGCCACGGGGTTTGCTCCCGGTATCAAGTCAATTTTAAACTCGACTTCACGCACGGGAGGTAAACCACTAAGGTCATCGGGAAATACTTCAGGAAAATCTCGTACAATAGGGACATCCTTAAGTTCTTTCCCTTGACTTTCGTGTTGACCACGTAAGCCAAGAAGGCCATATACTTCTTACTTAAGCACTTTCGGGCTTGAGTGCAAGACATGAGTTTAAGTCCTTTGGAAGATTTTTCACCAAACACTTTCAAAGTATCTCCGGAGGGTAACGGTATACGAATACACTTCTCAAAACAAATGATCTTGGCATGGTGTTTGGCTAACCAATCCATACCTATGATGACGTCGAAGCTTCCAAGTTCATAAGGATAAGATCGATAAGAAAATCATGCGTGTCGAGACTTAAGATGCAATCACGAATAATGACGTCAACGGTGATCGGTTCTCCATTGGCAACTTCAACAGTAAGGGGTCTTTCTAGTCTCGTATGTGGCTTAGCAAGTATGGGTTCAAACTCTAACGAAACAAAACTCTTATCGGCTCCAGAATCAAATAGGACATAGGCATGAATTGTCGGATGAGTTGAGCTCAAGATATATAGGCCCTTTCCGAATATTGCTCGAATAGGAGAGGTGGCCTATAGGCTAGAATTGTCGGATGAGTTAACTGGGATTCACCCGACATTCCATGTGTCTCATCTGAGAAAGGGTATAGTTGATGAAGACATGATTGTTCCACTGGAGGACATTGAAGTAGATGAAAGGCTAAATTATGTGGAACAACCAGTGGCAATCATCGATCGTAAAGAAAAGAGGATGCGAAATAAAGTGGTTCCTCTTGTGCGTGTACAGTGGAAGCACAGGAAGGGATCCGAGTCTACATGGGAGACTGAGAAGGAGATGAGGCAGCATTATCCTAGTCTGTTTGAGGAATAACAGGTTTCGGGGACGAAACCTATATAAGGGGGGTGGACTTGTAACACCCGGTTATTTTAAAAGACAAGAAATAAAGAATAAAAGAAAGAAAGGGCAATTAAGTCCAAGTGGAGGGACTAAAAGTGTAAAAAGGACAAAAATCTTGTAAAGTTGGTGTAAAGGTGGGCATGGCCGCCCACCCTCTTTTCACATCACCATCTTCTTCAGTTTTAGAGAGAGAGAGAGCAGGAAAAAAAAACTCTCGGATGAAGAACAAGAAGAAGAAGTGGGCGAATTCAAGGTAAGAATTCACAGTTTTTATGTGTTTATGACGGGTTTTATCCTGGTTATGTGCTCTTGTGCTTATGTGCTTGTGTTGTGTTCGGGTGTGTGCGTATGGTGTTGATTTTAGGTGTTTTGGAACTCTTTGCAAGCGGGTTCAAAGGAAGAAACACCCAAGTTGCATCAGGTGAGTTCTAGACCCGGTTTTACTTGTTTTAATGATCTTTGGGGCTGAAAATGTATTAAAATGGTTTTATAAAGTTCATGTATGTTTACCCGTGTGCATTGTGCATGAATGAATGTGATTCTTGTATGCTTATAGGTTATTCATGTTAGAATAGCCACATTAAGCTTAGAACAGACAAATTCGATGATTTGGGTTGAAAACATATATACAGAAGGTCCATGCGCCTAAATAAGGTCATACGCTTAAAAAAATGCCATAGTAAGAACTAAGTGTGATCCATGCGCCCAAACAGTATCCCATGCGCCTAAGATTACCTTAGAAATGATAAAGTATGCCCATACGCCTGAACAGTTGTCCATGCGCCTAGAAAATAATAGTCGGACGACTAAGTGTAGGGCCATGCGCCCTAATAGTGCCCATGCGCCCAAGTGGCCCATGCGCCTAAGTGTTCATACGCAGCAATAGTGCCCATGCGCCTGAATGAGTTCATGCGCCTAAAGTGAAATTGTTTAAGTGTTAGGCTGATGCGCCTAAATAGTGATGAAACGCCCAAATAGGGCTCATGCGCCCAAACAGTTCCCATGCGCCTAAGACTTAGAAATTTTTACAGAATTTTCTGGGAGTCTGTGTTTTAGGGATTTGACCGAGGTTGACTAAGGGCTTATTAATGATGTTGTTTCATGCATGATATGATTGATTATGATTGTTCCTTATTATGGTTATTGCTATTATTTTTATTACCCATAGTTTGTGACTTTACGTGGTATGTTATTATCGTAATGTAAAGTATTTCATAATAATAAAGTGAAAGAGCAATAAAGAAAGAAGAGGAACATTAATAAAATGTTAACAAGTCTTGCAAGCTTACAGAGGGACACGACCGTGTTGTCGTTAGCTCAACTGTGCTGCGGGTTAGCTACCCTTTTATGCACACAGGGTCAATCAATTGAGATTGGCAGGACCTTTGTAGCGTGCCTGGGTGATTGGGTCGGCCTTGTACATAGTACACAGACCCTTTCGGGGGATACAGTTACCCTTTCGGGGGATATAGTTGACCCTTTCGGGGGATACAGTTACCCTTTCGGGGGATATAGTTGACCCTTTCGGGGGATACAGTTACCCTTTCGGGGGATACAGTTACCCTTTCGGGGGATATAGTTGACCCTTTCGAGGGATACATTTGACCCTTTCGAGGGATATAGATAGCCCATCACCCGTTTTTCCATCGCGCATATAGTTGGGGTACCGCTCACTGGTCCATACAGAAAGTGAAACATAAAGTTAAAAGTTTACAGACAAGGCATATAGTACAGAGAACAAACAATATTTGTTCATATAGTTGATGCGTGCTCGCATATACAGTACAGAGTTGTATTTTACAGAAAATAGTATTTTCTTATACAATATGTAGAAAGTATTTTATTACTTTAAAAACTAGAGTTCACTAAGCAACGCTGACTTTTATACATTTTCAGTTGGCAGGTAATCATTGCTGAGGATGGCACGAGAGTGAAGCTACTCGGTAAGGGAAAGACTGACATCCATTTGTATTCTATGTTGCTGTTGTTTTGTAATGCATATAAACAATTCTTTTGTAATCAGTTAAACGATGATGTATTGCTCAACAACAGAGGTTTAAATGAAATGAATGGCTTTTGATAAACATATTTCGCTGCATAAGCTCGTTTATTTGTAATGATTAATGTTTTAATTGCTATGAATGACCAACTGTGAGGTTTCCGGGATCGGGGCCTTACATAGAACCCCTTTTTTTACTTGTTTTAACTGTTTTAGGGTTGGAAATGCATGTATGAACTTTTACAAAAGTTGGGTTTCATACCCGTATGTATCTATGTGTGTATGTTGCGGGTGGGGTTTGATTTTGGGCTATGTTTATGTTTGATGATGTTATGGTTGTATTTCTATGGCTTAGAATGTAAAATTTAAGCTTAGAACATGATAGGTGATGTTTGAGGACTGAAATCTGATGTTTAGGTGCGAATAAGGCTACTCATGCGCCCAAATAGGGCTCATGCGCCTAAGTTTTAGAATTTGCCTAAGTGTTCCCATACGCTCGAAACTTCATGCGCCCAAATATGACTCATGCGCCTGAAATGTCCTCATGCACCTAGATGGCCATGCGACTAAAGTCAAATGCGGAAGACAGTTTTTGTTCATCCGCATTACCCAATGCGGATGAACCAAATGCGGAAGACAGTTTTTGTTCACCCGCATTACCCAATGCGGCTGAACGATATACTAATGCGGTGAATGATATATTAATGCGGATGACCCGAGTCTTACTCATCCGAATTTGCTAATGCGGATGAGCAAGAGGAAATACGGATGAAAACTTGGTTTATTTTCTGAATTTCGGAGAAAAGTGCAGCTGTACGTTTGACTTGGGAGGTTCCCGGGGGTTCATGTAAGTTGACTTTTGAGGTCATAGATGATGTGATGGACATGATGATGATGTATGATTGATGCTTATGTGATGGTGTATGTATGTATGACTACATGATGATGTTATGCTTATGTATGATATGTTTATTATGTTTCTTATTATGTATGTATGATGGACTTTACGTGGTGTGATATTGTTAATGAACGTAAAGTATTATCTTAACAAAGCGAAAGATTAAGATAATGAAAGTGGAACATAATGAATGAATGGATAAAAAGCCTTGCAAGCAACTGGAAGGAGGTTCACAACTCATTGAGGGTTGTTAGTTTAACTGTGTGTGTCTACAGCATACGTTTTGGCTAACTCATAAGGGTTCATACACATAGTAAGAGTTCAGTCTAGGTGACTGCTCCAATACGTGCGTTTTCCTAATTACTGTGTGTTGTACAACGTTCGATCTTGGCGAACTCATAAGAGTTCACACACACACAGGAGGAGTCTGTCCTGGTGACCACTCCATATGTGCGTTACGGGGTCGTTGTCGCTTAACCCTAGAGGGAAGAGTTAAGTACATGACAGGACCTAGATAGAAGTGAAAGATAATAAATGTACGAAAAGTACGAGATGTGCGAATGTACAAACGAACGATAATGAAGATAATAACTATTACCTTGATGTACGTATGATGTGTGATCACGTGCGATAGTAATGAAAATGCTTTAATGAATGAAAGGTAATATAAAGTTTTATAAAACTAGAACTCACTCAGCAACGCTGACTTTTTATACATTTTCCAGTTGGCAGGTGAGCATTGCTGAGGATGGCACGGGGCAGCTACTTGGCATTTTTGGATGACATTCTTTTGTATAATGTTTTTGCATTGTAATACGAACGAACTATATTTGTAATGAACGATGTATTATTTTGCAAAAGTGTTTATTTAAAAGAAATGAAATGTATGTTTAAAGTGTTTCCGCTGCACGATTTTAGTAAAGTTAATGTAATCATATGTTTTATGTGTGATGATTGACCAGCTGTGAGCGTCCCGGGAACGGAGCCTTACAAATATAAAGTTAGTAATTCATATGTAAAAATATATAATACGGCAACAATTGTTTTACCAGTAAACAAAAGTATTATAGTAAAATAATCCAATTTACTTATTTAAGTGAATTGTCAAACTCTGCTAACGTTCTTGAAATGAATTTAGATTTAATAAATAATAGTTGACTAAACTAACTAAAATGTTAATAACCCTAAGTTTCGATAGGTCAAAATAATTAAATTGTTATTGAATTTGTTAATAGATATGCTGTTTTTAAGAGTATATATACATACGTATATAATTTAAATTTTTTAAAAATATTTCAGGACACTAAGGAGATCAAACCATGAATGGTCGTTCATAAAGGTTGATAATACTTCATGTATTTATTCATGTATTTATATAGAGGATAAAATGGTTAATTATAAAAATAACAACACCCCAAGTAGCATAAGTGTAACAATCGTATAAACGGTTAGAATCATTAATCTTAGGTTTAATTATCTATAACATTGATGCTAAATTTTCGCTAAAAGTTTAAGATCATCCATATAACTTACGCAATTTTTTATATAGTATCGATGAAAAAAATATAATATAGAACAGAATAATACCACCAAAAACATGTGATATCAAGGAGTTCCATTGGGGTGCGTTCAGAAGGATGTTTTAAAACATTTATTGTGAAATATGAAGACAACTCTACTGTATTCTTCAAATTAAAATGAAAAAAAACCTGTGGAGGGAAACAAAAAATATCCTTCCCTCACATTTATATTTGATTTTTTGAAAAAAATCTGTTTACAAATCCATAATTTTGTCGTATCAAAGTTTCATAATTCCATGAAACTATTCTTTATTGTTATTGAAACTGTAAATTCCTGATATTATAAAAAACACAATACAAAGTTAACATAAAAGTCATGGATTAGCTACATGATTCGAGTTTGGCTCAATCTGACTGACATTTTTACACTTTTAATATTTAAAATGTTTTTATGTTATAATTCAAACTAATTAAATTTTAAAATTTAGAAATAAAAAACAAAAAGTATCATGTATTATAGTTATAAGGTAAATTGAAGTTTAATAATGTAAATTATTACTAACTGGCCTATAATGATACATAATATTGATTTGGATGGTAAGAATCACCACTTTCATTTTTATTACCAACAAAAATTCCAATAACATAATTATCGAAAATTTACGTTTGATTTCAACTCGATTTATATAAATTATTATCAGCCAATGAGTAATAGTTTGGATTATTAAAATTCAATTTGCCTAGTTTTAAAGATAACTATTGTGTTCACATGAATATTTTTATTATATATTTGGTTGATTTTAACACAATTTATTTGTTATAAAATTATATAAGATTGAGGAAAAATCAGTCCAGAATGAAACAAACCACAACAATATAAATAAGTGTTAAAAAGAAAACAAATAATTGAAATCAACCAACAACCGATTCGTATATATAACCTGAAAATACTAGATCAAATTTATCTGAATTGTGAATTTAGTTTTCTATTCGTTAACAGTTATACAAAATATCATCGGGTTATCATAAAATAAGTCAAATGTTGAGAGAGGTGTCTAAAAATTTAATAAGATAAAATTAATGCTACGTATATGTTACAATTTACAAAGACTACGACCACTTATAAATTTATAATAAAAATTGTGTTAAAAAGCTTTTCCTTCAACTCATTTAAATAATTTTATAGCTTAAATGATTTTTCCTCAATCTTATATAATTTTATAACCATTAACAATACACCACTAAAAATATTTCCATTTTGTATACATTTTGTATTCGTTGATTTCCTTCTATTGTCAATCATTAAAAAGCTTTTCCTTTAACTTCATGCAACACCATAAAACCACAATTGCAAATATACAAAATGGGTTAAATACACCACATATATTATAAATCTATAAACTGTTTTTTACAACATTGTAAACTGTAGTTTACAAAGTAAACGACTGTTTGCCTTTTTATAAACTAAAGTTTACTTATTTTTAGATTTTTATATTGTGTATGAATTAAGAATCCATAAAAAATATCTCATTATGAATTGATCAAATTAACATGGTCAAACTAATTGAAGGACTAATACTGCATATCTAGTTTCCAAAGGGACCAAAACTGTAATCATCCGAAAAATATTATGACTCCACAACAACAAAAGGCGAAGCGGTGAACCACCTTTCACTTGTCAATAATAATATTATTATTCCACTTATCCCTCTCTCTACCAAAAGCGCACTCACCTCTGCCCATTCTTTGACCTGAATCTTGTTCTTTCATCATAATTCTCTCATTTTCCCACTTTAATCCCCAAGTGGATCCTACTGTTTGATGTTCTTCAATGAGTGTTGTCGTTGATTTCTAATCATTCTCATCTTTTTTGCCCATTTGGGGGTCGAATTATGCCACCCTTTTGAGCTTCAACAGCAAGATTTTTTCTTTTTCTGGGTGTTAGGAAGAACATCACAACAAAAACCCATCATGATCTTTGAAATTGATGGTGATTGTTATAATAAAAACAGTGAATTTGAAGAATGTGGGTGTTTTTGGATTTTGAATAGATAAAAAGTTCGTCTTTGAAGGTGTACCGCTTATGGGTGTCAATGTGAGGGCCAAGGTGAGTGTTCTTCAGTTATTTTAGTTCTTTTAGATGTAATTCATCTTGTAGAACCTTAGATTGTTATCTTCTTTTGTGTTTGGCGGTTTTGTTGTTTTGGGGATTTTGGGTGCACACAAGGTATTTGTGAAAATGCCAATGTACCACTCTGCTGGTGGTGGTCAGGTTTTAGATCTTGAAACTGCTGTGAAAGATGGCATTTTGGGCGGTGATTGTGGTGGTGGTGGGGTTATGTGTGGTGGAGTTACCACACCAAAGATGGGAAATTTGGATCTGAAGAAGATGATTGAAGAGCTCGACTCAATTGAAGTCCCATCTGTGTTCATTTGTCCAATTTCATTAGAACCAATGCAAGATCCTGTGACCCTTTGTACAGGACAGACATATGAGAGATCCAACATTCTCAAATGGTTGTCATTGGGACACTTCACTTGTCCCACCACAATGCAGGAGCTTTGGGATGACTCACTCACACCAAATTCACACTCAACCATTTGATCCACACTTGGTTTTCCCAGAAGTATTTAGCTATGAAAAAGAGGTCAGAGGATGTTCAAGGAAGATCTTTGGAGCTCATGGAGATATTGAAGAAAGTCAAAGGTCAAACCAGAGTTCAAACGCTGAAAGAACTCAGGAAAATTGTTACAGCCCATGAATCTGCAAAGAAAACCATAGGCGACAATGGCGGGGTAAGCTTCATCTCTTCGCTGTTAGGACCTTTCACTAGCCACGCTGTTGGATCAGAAGCCATTGCAATTTTGGTCAATTTACAGTTAAACTCGGAGTCTATAACTAATCTGTTACAACCACCAAGATTTCATTAATGGTTGATGTTTTGAATGAGGGGTCATTAGAAACTAAAATAAATTGTGTAAAATTGATGGAAATTTTGTTTACGGGCTCCGAAATAGTCCCAAGTTTGAGTCTTTTAGTGGGAGTCTTAAGATTAGTGAAGGACAAAAGACACTCACATGGGATATTAGCAGGGCTCAGACTGTTGAAGGTCATCAGTTCACAAGAATCACTAGGAAACTCAATTATAAGCCTTGGAGGTGTTCCACAATTGGTTGAAATGTTGCCTCATTTCAACCCTGAATGCTTAGAATTATCTTTGTATATTCTTAAAGTTCTATCTTCTATCCCAGATGGTGCTTTGGTGCTCAAGAATTGCTCTAACACGATACCCAATTTGGTCAAACTACTGATGAAAGTATCAGAGAATTGTACACAGTATGCATTATCGATCTTGTGGGAAATTTGCAAGCTTTCCCCTGAAGCTGCTGCCACTGCAGTTAACGGCGGGCTTGCAGCAAAACTTCTCCTTGTAATTCAGAGTGGCTGCAATCCCGGATTGAAGCAACTGTCAGCAGAGCTTTTGAAACTGTGTAGCTTGAATTATACAACTTCCAGGTTCATTTCAAAGTGTAAGCTAACAAGAACATTGCAATAAGGAGAGAAGTGATTAAAACTCAAAACTTGTTCATATGATGCCCTATGATCGGATCTGATATACAAGAGGTACCATGTATCTACCTTTGTACATGGAACAAAAAGCTTTATAGATCTCTAGATTTGGCTCTAGACCTTAATGTTAGAATGAGATTTTATTGGGTATGTTTATTTGTTTGTTTCACTCGTGGAAGCCTACTGTGTATATGGAACAAAAGCTCATACACTAGAGGATTTGCGTTGAAGTGAGATCTTGTTGGGTATGTACACTAGTGGATTTGCTAGATTTAAGAAGAATTTAATGAATAAATCTTGATAAATCACGGATGGTAAGCATAGAGAAAGAGTACGTATGGTTGTATTGGGTTGCAGAAGATCATGATAAAGAGAAAGAACAAAAAATGTTTCTTTGTTTGTATTTACTGATGCCAATTTGTAATATCTACCAAGTTAAATGTGTTTTTTTAGTTGTAATTCTCCCCTAAATCTTTCTTTGTTTGTATTTAGTGTCCTATTTAGGGGACCCATGTAATTCAGTTTTGTTTCCACTTGTTTGGTTAGGATCTATCTTATATAGATGTTTATAGTTCATGCATTACTTGTTTGATATGGTGAATTCAAATTGTGATTTTGGTGCATGAAGAGGATGATGAAGCGTGCACATCTTTACCTAGGAGTTTTTTTAATGCTTTAAAGGGAAAAATAATCATAAAACTTACCCATCGCTCTCAATACATACAAGATGATTCATGTTATTAATAAAGATTACAACAAATAGGTCACTTGGTATATATGTAAAGGACGGAAAATGTAATTTAATACTATCGCTAAAGCTAAATTAATAACAGAAGTTTTAATCCTAAAAAGGTATCTAAAGCATTTTAAAACCAATCATCAAAATTAAATAAGTGATACCCGCAAAATCAAAGTGGTTTTTTAGTAATGAGTTTTCTCATAAAAAGGTTGGGTTGTGATCCCGGCTTGAAAACAAAAAGGATGACCCGAAAAATATAATACTTATCTTTTGAATCATGGTTGTAAAACTGTTGTTTAAAAATAATTATAGTATGATAACCAAATAAGCATATTTCTCCGAAAGTAAATCAATAGACTCGATCATCTCCAACCAGATATTCTAATATTTAGGTTGTGTTTTAAAATAAAAAATTGAAAGTTTAAATTATGTTTCACAATGTATTCTAGTCAACTGGGAGAGTGTACTAGTGGAGTTGTTGATACAATGACACCTCTCTTCCTATCCGCAGAACTCACTTTTCTTTCCGAATAAGAACAAAAGATAAAAACACATAATAGTTTGATAGCTAATGAATCGTATTTGATTCATATAATATTATTTATTAATTTAATTGTGCATTATGATTGTATCCTATGTTTTGTAGATTGTAGTTTATGTTATTTTTATTTTTAACTTTATAGTTTTCAACATTTACATTTAACACTAACATATTTTTTCATTTTCAAATTTAACCCTATTTACTTTTCTTCATTTACAATTTTTTTCATTTTATGTCTAAGTGTAAACTTTCCAGGTTTACATTTTTTTCCAGTTTAACGTCGCATTGCGTTTTACCTTTCGCTCTAATTTATACACATTAACACGTCAGAACACACGTGGATAGTTTCACATTTTGCATCTATTTTTTGCCGGTTTTATTTATTTATTTATTTTATGAGCTTTTTCTGGTGTAGGTGCTTGCTAGCAACGAATATTAATACAACTTACACCGCAATGTGTGGGACTTGAATACTAGTTGGTTATCATATGGCTGTAAACGAATTGAGTCGAGTCGAGTTAGAATAGGCTCGATCGTTTACAAATGGAACCGCGCCGAGCTGTTGTGACTCATTTATTTTCACGAGCTTAAATTGTGGGTTTGTGCCTAGCTTGTTTATAATTGAGCCGAGCAGAGCCGAACCACCTCGCGAGCCAATTTCTTATTTTTACAAAAAACTAATTTTGCTATCTTTTAAATAATAAGGTTGTTATTTAAAGTATTATAATGTTCTTTTTATACTTTTATATTTAATTCATCAATAAAAAATATGAAATAATCATTTGTATGATTAATTTTAAATAATGTTTCACAATTTTGCTTTATAATTTATATAAATTATACTTAAAGTTTTAATTTAAACTAGCTAACTAACGATTCACATAGAGCCAGCTAACGAGTGAACCACAAACCGGGCTGACTTTGGTTCGGGCTCGTCTCTTTAAATGAGCCGATTTAATGCGAGCCACGCTTTTCGAAAACCAGCTAACAAGATTCCAATACTGCACGTGATGACTGTCGATAACTCCCTTAATGACACGAAAATGAAGTCAACTACCACATAACCACATCAAACTAACATAGTAAAATGCACATATTTCATATAAACCCATAGTTTCCTTTACTACAGAACGTATCACATTTTTGACAACAAATTAAATTACTTACCAAAACATGAAGTGGTTTTTCTCCATCATCATCTTCTTCATCATCTGTTTTCAAACTTCATCAGCACAGAGAGTGGAGTATCTTCCAGGTTTCCAAGGACCCCTCCCCTTTCATCTCGAAACCGGGTATTCATTCTTTCTATATACATCTTTGATAAATTCACCCATTCTACGATACTGATATTGGTGGTAAAATGATGTACTTTCAAACCATAAAGTTGTGGGTTCAAATCCTGCGGTGTGCAGGTGTGGTGAGAATGACCACATTTAAAATGGGTTTAATCTGGTTCGGGTGAAAATGAATCATTTCGAGGGAAAAAAGTATGTAAATATGTAATGACTTAACTTGTACCAGCTTTTTGAGATTTAGCATAAAAGGTTCCTCTATTGTGAACTAGTAATAGATATTATAGTTTTGTACTTTATACCAACTTCAAGATGAATGTGTCACTATCAAAACCAGCTATATGAATCAAAAGCTAAAAACTAGGTAACAATAAAGACAGCTTAGTTACACATGAAAGATAAGTGCTTGAAAGTGATTTAGTGTTTGGTTTAAACCTTCATTGCACATTAAAAGCAATTGGAAAGAATATATATGTGAAAGAGCTAACTACAAATAAAATAATTGTTTGATTGCCACAATGAAGTGAAATTAGAGGCAATTCATGAAACACTTGAGAATTTGAAGTAGAACTAAACAAAAAAAAAAAAAAAAACAATTGTACACCAAATTAAACAACTAAAGAGCTAATAACGCTTGGAAGCAATTTACGCCAAATCAAAAAGCAGTTGTGACCAAGAAAGAGAGCCGACCCTAAGTAGAATATGTGTAAAGTAGAGAGTGTGTATATGTGAATGTAATAAAAAACTACTTATATAGTTGGATGAAAATAAGACAAGACTCAGGATCGAAAGGGGACCCACGACCTAGTGATAACATCCTAGACTCGGTCAAAGACCCATGTTGTTGCAGTTTTATAATGGAGTAAAAATAGGATTAATGGGGCCTATTCACCATTCAACATGTTTACTTGCATAATATCCTAATAAACTGCACATAGTCTAGGGTAGTAATTATTCCTATTTAAGCATTATAGTTTTAATTTTGATTATAAAAGAATGCAACTATCAATAAGCAATTGTGTATATTTGATATGCAGCTATGTGGGTGTGGGTGAGAATGAAGATGTGCAACTTTTTTACTACTTCATAAAGTCGGAGTCAAATCCAGACAGTGATCCTCTCATGCTTTGGATCACTGGTGGCCCCGGTTGTTCTTCCATCTCCGGCCTGGCCTACGAGATTGGTATTTTCGATATATTTCTTTAGTGTTTGCACTTGTTTTGTTTGTAATTTGAACTATATATACAGGTCCAATAAAGTTTGAGGGTGTGGACTACAATGGGAGCTTTCCCACCTTGACTTTGACACCCTATTCATGGACCAAGGTTCCTCCTTTCTCTTTGTATGTGTGAAATAAGGTCGGTGATCAAGGTTGTGCTAAACGCACCTGATGCGTTAAACGAGATCTAGAAAGTAGAACAAGTAATAGGGGGTGCATTTAACCTGACCTTTAATGAGAATCTGTAATGTGTATTGTTAGTACATTAAGTAGAAACTTAATCAGATAAAATCTCTAAATTATGGCAAAAGTAATTACAATAAGGGGCTTCTATTTAATTGTTACCATTAACAATATAAATAATTAAACACCAGTCTCAAAACTTTAATACTTAAATTGGTTTACTTTGTAGTTATTTTTTTCTTTTCATTTTTAATAGTTAACTAAGTATATCAAGTCAAAACCACAATTTGGTTTATGCTTGGGATCAGTGTCACTTTGAAACTTTTCATGGATGCCAACAATGAATGGTATGCACTATGCAGATGGCAAGTATAATTTTCCTTGATATTCCTGTTGGTACCGGTTTTTCATATGCAAGAACTGCACGCGCCTCTCATTCCAATGACACCCAATTTAGTGACCAAGCTTATGAATTTATGAGAAAGGTACAATAAATGTTTGGGTCTTGATGTAAAACCTCATGATTTATCTGTTGGTATGAGATTGATTTAGTTCAAGATGGTTGCATAATCCTCGAGTAACATTTTATGCCAGATTGATATTCAAATGTATTAAAACTAGTGTCCTTTTCTAGATTATGATTACAAGTTAGAACTTTTTTTTTTGCAGTGGTTTGAAAGTCACCCAAAGTTCATTTCTAATCCATTCTATGTAGCAGGAGATTCTTATTCTGGAATCTCAGTTCCGATAGTCACACAACTGATTTCAGATGGTAACCCCTTTCTTCATTCACACATCATGGCTGACTTGATCAAGTGTAAAACTAACAATAGGTCGGGTATGAGATGGAGTTTGGTAATCTTAGTCTCATAGCTAATTATAAATTCTTGTCCCATACTCTTTCTCGTATCTGTCTGGTACATGTTACTCAATACCATCCGTTCGCGGGTATACTCATGGGTATAAGGTACATTTCTGTATAATCTTATATTCTGTGACTTCAATGATTTCAAGTTTCTATTATTTCTAAAATTTTCTAAGATCATTTATTAATAATAATATACTCGGGTAAACGGGGTTCGACTAATCAAGCGGGTCTTATACATGTTCCAAACCCATGAAAATTTTCACACTAATTCGATACTCGAATACTCTTTCCATTACACTTGTATAGTTCGGGTCTTAGCTTTTTTTGTTGGATTTGTTTTTTTGTCATACCTATTCACATGTGCACTAACAATGTATATTTGCAGGGAATGAAGCTGGCAATTTGCCTTACATTAATCTAAAGGTCTTTATTCCTATGAAAATCAATTATGAATCTTTTGATGTGTACTAATGTTATTAATACATTAGAATAATAGTGAGCTAGTTTTCTACAATATTACAATTCAATTCGCTTAACAGATTAATTCTGCGAATTAGGGATATGTTCTTGGAAACCCTCTGACTTTTCCAGATGAAGATAATTACAAAATCCGTTTTGCTAATGGTATGGGACTTATTCAGACGAACTGTACAAGGTTTGTTCTGTTCCTATAATCTTATACATATCCTAAAGTCACTACATTTTTGGCAACTAATGTTCGACTTCAATGTCTATAGTCATTGTTCCAAACGTGTGGTGGAGAGTATCGATTAGAGTATATAAACCCGAGCAACACAGAATGTCTTCAAAATCTTGAGTTGTACGAAGAGGTTCTTTACTTAAATCACTTCATCTTGATACAAAAAGTAAAGAGATATTTGTTAGGACTAACTTGAAAAAACTTTTCTAGTGCATAGATGGGATTGAAATTGCTCAGGTTTTGGAACCTTATTGTGGCGTTCTTTGGCTAATCAAACTACCAACTCAGAAGTCGCTTAAAGAGCACAAGCCTCTTTCTTCCTCTTATTGTCGCGTAAGTCCATCGTATCAGCTTCTTTTCAAACACATAACAAACCAACATGTATGACAATTATAACAGATTTCAAGAATGTGTTTGGATCCCACAGGTTAATGGATATAAGCTAGTTTACTACTGGCTTAATGACGCTTCTGTTAGAGAAGCATTGCATATTCAAAAGGTATTCAAGCATATTTCTAGTTTATAAAAGCATAGCATTACTCACAGGCTAGAACAACACAGGGGACTATAGGAGAGTGGATAAGGTGCGCCAATGATTTAAATTTAACAAGAACAGTTTATGATCTCAGACCGTATCATTTAAACCTCAGCAAGAAAGGCTATCGGTCTCTAATCTACAGGTCCTCTTCATTTCACAACTTGTATCTTTTTGAGAAAGAATGTGTCACCAATGTTATTGATGAACTTTTGTAATTTGGCACAGTGGTGATCATGATATGATTATTCCCCACCAGTCAACTCAAGCATGGGTAAAATACCTAAACTACTCGGTCATCGATCAGTGGCGATCGTGGAAGCTTAATGGTCAAATTGCTGGGTAATGTAGAAATTAATGTTGTTACTGCCATAATATGTATAAATGTACTTATATTGTGTGATTTGTTTATGTTGACAGGTATACAAAGAGTTATTCGAATATGATGACGTTCGCAACGGTTAAGTAAGGAGTTTGAATGTTCTTATTGAGTTAAGTAAATGTTGTTAACCGAAACGGTTACTTTACATTACAGGGTGGCGGGCACACGGCTCCAGAGTACAAGCCTAAAGAATGTTTTGCCATGTTTGAAAGATGGATATCTAACCGACCGCTATAACCATTATTGCATCTTATCACGTCAAAATGATTTAGTCGTTACAACATTGCTGGATCGGGTTAAGGACTTAACAAGACTTTTTTGTTTGATCAACAGATAACAATGTGGAATCTAAGTTAACTGTATTACTTAAGAGATACATATACTTGAGCAATAATATAGACACAAGATGTTCTTTTAAAATATACATTTGATTTATCTCTTCAAAATACAAAGTGTTACAATCAGCAGATAAACAAGTGGGCTAACAAGCTAACCTCAAAACTATATACGTGAGAGACATTTATACTATGAAAGCTAAATATAAAGGATAAATCACTTTACATCTATTAACAGTTTAGGAAAAGGTATGTACAACACATACAAATAATTAGCATATTGAAAGTCAACTGCTTCAGTACTATCTTGTCTCCAAAAGATAGAACACAACAACCACCAATGTAATTCAGTACATAGAGTATTGTCTAATCTCATAGTTGTAATGCCCCGATCCCGGAAATCTAACAGTTGGTCATTCATAGCAATTAAAACATTAAACATTACATTATACAGATTTATGCAGTGGAAATAATTTATCAAAAAACCATTCATATCATTTAAAACACTGTTGTTAAGCAATACATCATCATTAATCTGTTTACAAAAGAATTGTTTTACTGCATTACATAACAACAATAACATAGAATACGAATGGATGTTAGTCTTTCCCTACCGAGTAGCTTCACCCTCGTGCCATCCTCAGCAATAATTACCTGCCAACTGAAAATGTATAAAAGTTAGCGTTGCTGAGTGAGCTCTAGTTTTAAAAGTAATAAAATCATTTCTATATGTTGTATAAGAAAATACTCTTTTCTGTAAAATACAACTCTGTACTGTATATGCGAGCACGCATCAACCATATGAACACATATTGTTCGTTCTCTGTACTGTATGCCTTGTCTGTAAACTTTTAACTTTATGTTTCACTTTCTGTATGGACCAGTGAGCAATATCCTAACTATATGCGCGATGGAAAACGGGTGATGGGCCATCTATATCCCTCGAAAGGGTCAACTGTATCCCTCGAAAGGGTCAACTATATCCCTCGAAAGGGTAACTGTATCCCTCGAAAGGGTCAACTATATCCCCTGAAAGGGTAACTGTATCCCTCGAAAGGGTCTGTGTACTATGTACAAGGCCGACCCAATCACCCTGGGCACGCTACAAAGGTCCTGCCAATCTCAATTGATTGACCCTGTGTGCATAAAAGGGTATCTAACCTGCAGCACAGTTGAGCTAACGACAACACGGTCGTGTACCTCCTGTAAGCTTGCAAGACTTGTTAACATTTTATTAATGTTACTCTTCTTTCTTTATTGCTCTTTCACTTTATTATTACGATATACTTTACGTTACGATAATAACATACCACGTAAAGTCACATACTATGGGTAATAATAACAATAGCAATAACAATAATAAGGAACAGTCATAATCAATCATATCATGCATGAAACAACATCATTAATAAGTCCTTAGTTGACCTCGATCAAATCCCTATGGCACAGACTCCCAGAAAAATTCTGTAAAAGTTTCTAAGTCTTAGGCGCATGGGAACTATTTGGGCGCATGAGTCCTATTTGGGCGTTTCATCACTATATAGGCGCATCAGCCTAACACTTAAGCATTTTCACTTTAGGCGCATGAACACATTCAAGTGCATGGGCACTATTGGTGCGTATGAACACTTAGGCGCATGGGCCACTTGGGTGCATGGGCATTATTGGGGCGCATGGCTCTACACTTAGTCGTCCGACTGTTATATTCTAGGCGCATGGACAACTGTTCAGGCGCATGGGCTGTACTTTATCATTTCTAAGGTAATCTTAGGCGCATGGGATACTGTTTGGGTGCATGGATCACACTTAGTTCTTACTATGGCATTTTCAGGCGCATGAACCTTATTTAGGCGCATGGACCTTCTGTACTATATTTCCAGTATGTTTTCAACCCGAATCATTGAATCTGTCTGTTCTAAGCTTAATGTGGCTATTCTAACATGAATAACCTATAAGCATTCAAGAATCACATTCATTCATGCACAATGCACACGGGTAAACATACATGAACTTGTAAAAATCATTTTAATACATTTTCAGCCCCAAAGATCATTTAAAACAAGTAAAACTGGGGTCTAGAACTCACCTGATGCAACTTGGGTGTTTCTTCCTTTATAACCCGCTTGCAATGAGTTCAAACACCTAGAAACAACACCACATACGCACACCCGAGCACAAACACAAACACATAAGCACATAAGCATGAAACCGGGATAAAACCCGTCATAAACATGTAAAAACCACGAATTCTTACCTTGAATTCGACTTCTCTTCTTCTTCTTATCTTCAACCGAGAGTTTTTCTCTGCTCTCTCTCTAAAACCGAAGAAGTTGGTGATGTGAAAAGAGGGTGGGCGGCCATGCCCACATTTACACCAACTTTATATAGGTTTCGTCCATTTGGACTGAATTGCCTTTCTTTCTTTTATTCCTCATTTATTGTCTTTTAAAGAATAACCGGGTGTTACAAGTCCACCCCCTTATATAGGTTACGTTCCCGAAACCTGTTATTCCTCAAACAGACGAGGATAATGCTGCCTCATTTCCTCCTCAGTCTCCCATGTAGACTCGGATCCCTTCCTGTGCTTCCACTGTACACACACAAGAGGAACCACTATATTTCGCAGCCTCTTTTCTTTACGATCGATGATTGCCACTGGTTGCTCCATATAATTGAGCCTTTCATCTATTTCAATGTCCTCCAGTGGAACAATCATGTCTTCATCAGCTATACACTTTCTCAGATGAGACACATGGAATGTCGGGTGAATCCCACTTAACTCATCTGGCAACTCCAATCTATAGGCCACCTCCCCTACTCGAGCAATGATTTGGAAAGGGCCTATATATCTTGGGCTCAACTTGCCGCGCTTTCTGAATCTGATAATACCCTTCCAAGGTGAGTCCTTCAACATAACCCGGTCACCCACCTGGAACTCAATTGGTCTACGTCGTTTATCGGCATATGACTTCTGTCTATCCTTGGCTGCCTTCATGAAGGCTTTAATCTTTTCAAGCTTCTCAGTCGTAGCCTCGAGTACCTCGACGCTTCCCATTCTTTCTGACCGATGTCACCCCAACAAACGGGTGTTCTGCATCTCCTACCATATAGCATCTCGTATGGTGGCATGCCAATACTGGCATGATAGCTATTGTTGTATGAGAATTCAGCTAACGGTAAGTGGTCATCCCAGCTTCCACCAAAATCGATTACACATGCCCGAAGCATGTCCTCCACGTCTGAATGGTCCTTTCGACTGACCATCAGTTTGGGGATGATAAGCCGTGCTAATATGTAACCTCGTCCCCATGGCATCGTGGAATTTCTTCCAGAATTTAGACGTAAACCGGGTGTTGCGATCAGACACAATGGACACTGCACACCATGACGAGTTACAATCTCCTTGATGAAAGGTCAGCCAACCTCTCGAATGAATATGTCTCACGGATCGGTAGGAAGTGAGCACTCTTCGTCAGACGGTCAACTATCACCCATATGGCATCGTATCCTTTCGGAGTACGTGGCAACTTCGTTATGAAGTCCATGGTGATGTGCTCCCATTTCCATTCTGGTATATCCAAAGGTTGGATTTTCCCATACGACTTCTGATGTTCCACCTTCATTTGCAAGCAAGTAAGGCACTTACTCACATACTCCGCCACGTCACGTTTCATACCCGGCCACCAATAAATTTTCTTCATGTCTTGATACATCTTTGTGGCACCAGGATGAATGAAGTATCGAGTCTTATGAGCTTCATCCATAATCCTCACACGTAGATCCCCGAAACGAGGAATCCACACCTGTCCAAATCGAGTTTTAACACCAAGTGTTTTCACTCAATTTCCCAACCAGACCTCTCATTCTTTCAGAGTTTAGATAATCTTCTTTCAGCGCCTCATCCTGAAACTCCTTGACTTGCTTCATTACATTAGAGGTCATGATTAGTTGGTATGCTTTCACCTGAATCGGCTCGGGCCTCTTCTTCCAGCTAAAAGCATCAGCCACCACGTTGGCTTTGCCCGGATGGTAATGGATCTCGCAATCATAATCTTTTATAAGCTCCAACCATCGCCTCTGCCTCATGTTCAGATCTTATTGCTCGAAGAAGTACTTCAAGCTCTTATGGTCCGTGAAAATGGCGCACTTCGTTCCGTACAGATAGTGCCTCCAAATCTTTAGTGCAAAAACCACGGCCGCTAGCTCCAAGTCATGAGTAGGGTAGTTGACCTCATGAACTTTCAACTGTCGGGATGCATAGGCTATGACCTTTCCTCTTTGCATCAGTTACACCACAACCCCGAGTAGGAAGCATCAAAATATACCACCAAGTCCTCGCTTCCTTTGGGTAATGACAAGACAGGAGCTTGAGTCAACCTCACCTTTAACTCTTCGAACGCCTGTTCTTGGGCTTGACCCCATATAAAATTACGTCCTTTCGGGTCAATAGGTCAGCGGGGAGAAGCGATCTTGGCAAAGTCCTGAATGAACCTTCGATAATAACCCGCTAACCCCAAGAAACTACGAATCTCAGATGGCGTGCTCAGAGACTTCCATTGCATCACCGCCTCCACCTTAGCAGGGTCAACCATAATCCCTTCGGATTTATCACGTGACCTAAGAATTGAACTTCGCGTAATCAGAACGTGCACTGGAGAATTTGGCGTACAACACTCTCTCTTCTTAAGGTCTCTACACCTCCCGAATATGACTGGCATGCTCAATCTCACTCCTTGAATAAATCAGGATATCATCAATGAACACAATCACTGATTTATCCAACATAGGCCGACACACCAGTTCATCAGATCCATAAAGCAGCGGTGCATTGGTCAGACCAAATGACATAACAAGGAATTCATAGTGACCCTAGCGCGTGCGAAAAGCTGTTTTAGGGATATCCTGCTCCTTCACCTTCAGCTGATGGTAACCGGATCGAAGATCTATCCTTGAAAACCAACTGGCACCTTGGAGCTGGTCAACAGATCATCTATCCTTGGTAGGGGGTATCGGTTCTTCACCGTTAACTTGTTCAGCTCTCGGTAGTCAATACACATCCTCATACTACCGTCTTTCTTCTTCACAAATAGGACCGGAGCACCCCAGGGAGAGATACTTGGTCTAATGAACCCCTTATCGAGCAACTCTTGCAACTGCTCCATCAGTTCCTTCATTTCTGTCGGAGCTAACGATATGGTGCTTTTGCAACGGGTTGAGCACCGGGTATCAAGTCAATTTGGAACTCAATCTCGCGATCCGGTGGCACGCCGGGTAAGTCTTCCGGGAATACGTCCAGAAAGTCGCGCACAACTGGTATATCAGATAGTTGCGGTGTTGGCGCATCCACATCCTTTACGTAGGCCAAGTAGGCACTACATCCACGCCTCATGCACTTTCCCGCCACCACCATCGAAATCACTTTCGGGATCGTCGCGACGCGATCTCCATAAATCGTAACCAAACTCTTATCGGGCGCAACTAATCAAATCATCTTCTTGCGACACAAGATGTTTGCTTCATAGTTTGCTAACCAGTCCATCCCTAGTACTACATCAAATCCACCTAGGGGTATCATATGTAAACTAGCAGCAAACCTATGACCTTCTAGTTCGATGGTACAGTCCTCTATCACATCTATAATTCTAGTGGACTTACCAATAGTAGTTTCTACATCAAATGGTGCACAACCTCTACTGACAACAGGCAACTTAGCGTAGAAAGTAGTAGAAAAAAACTCCTACTAGCACCTGAATCAAACAATATAGAGGCACAAGTTTGGTTTACTAGAAACATACCTGACACAACATCGGGTTCAGCTTTGGCTTCCTCCCGGGTCATGGTGTAAGCTCTAGCACCTGCCCTTTGTCCTCCTTCCTCTGGCTTCTTATTCCCTACTCCTGAGCTCTCTGCCCTCGGCTTCTTGCAGTCTCTAGCGATGTGGCCGGGTTGACCACACCTGAAGCATACGTTCATCCCCATTCTGCACTCACCAGTATGCTCCCTCCCACATTTGTCACACCTCCTCAGCCCTGATCCAGATGTGACCACACGTCGATCACCCACCTTTGCCACCTTCTTGTTTGGAGCAGTTCTACCACGTCCAAACCGTTTCCCATTCCATTCCGACTACCACCATCTTTCCTATCCACCTCACACCACCACCTCGCGCTCATGTATAATCTGCCAGCCAAGTCAACTGCCGACCTGAAAGTGTTCGGCGGGCGGGCGGCAATCACATGCCTACAGATATCTGCCGGCAGCCCTTGGATGTATCTCTTAATCTTTCGTGACAGTGGTGTCACTTGATCGGGCACCAGCCGCGCCATTTCATTAAATTTGGTGGTGTACTGCTGGTGTGTCATCGTTCCCGCCTCCAGCTGCAGGAAGTCTCTTTCTACTTTGTCCATCTCTTTGTGAGGACAGAATTCCTCAATCACTAACTGTTTTAGTTCAGGCCATCTTATTCTTCCAATGGCCCTGCTACCCTCGGCTTGGACAATGTTGTCCCACCAGGACAAAGCCGAGTCCTAAAGGAGGGGGTAGCGAACTTCATCTTTTGGTCCTCACGACACTCATTGATATCGAGGACAACCTCCATTTCCCTCACCCACCGGTGAGCAGCTGCAACAGTGCCGTTCCCATCGAAGGGGGGGCTTGCATCTCATAAATGCCCTATAGTTGCAGCCCCGGGTCGCCCAGACGCAGGCTCTTCTTCCTCATCATCATTGGATGGAACCGTCTCAATCTCAGGCTGTCTTTTTTCGCCCGTAGGTTCGCCCTTCTTTCTCTCTCCCTCTCTAACTGCCTTGATCACTTCAGTCACCACAGACGGTAGAATCATCTGCATGACCTGGTGAACCTTTCACCACAGCCTCCTTACTGAGGCTCTCAAATTGGCGCTCTCGTCGCACCCTCGGATGAGGAGTCTCTGGTTCTTCATGAACCACTTATTTACTCGGGGACTCCCCCTCTTAGGTCGCGGAGCAGCACCGTGACCCCACCACGAGAGGCTTTGAAGATCTACCGCAGCCATCCTCTATAAGCACACTATAAGATTTAAACACTAACTTACTCAAGGTAATACCCCAAGTATATGTCAAGTATAGTAAGTCCCTAATTACAGTGGCCAGTTGTGATTAGCCACTTACTTTACTCTTCATACCCCAAGCATCTCCTACTGACTTAATCAGTATCTAAATCTACTATGAGCACAAATAAAATAGCATGCACAAGTAATACCGGTAACTTTAGAAAAGACTACTGATGGCACGTAGCTACTCGGACTAACACCCCTCCTTGTCCCATTTTCAGTTTAAGTTTAGGTTTTAAAAGTTTATTTAACCAGTTCTCTTAAACTTTGGCTCTGATACCAACTTGTAATGCCCCGATCCTGGAAACCTCACAGTTGGTCATTCATAGCAATTAAAACATTAAACATTACAAATACAGATTTATGCAGCGGAAATGATTATCAAAAAACCATTCATATCATTTAAACACTGTTGTTAAGCAATACATCATCATTAATCTGTTTAAAAAGAATCGTTTTATACAATTTTTGGTAAAATTATAAGAATCATGAAAGATAGTTGGCCAAAATAGTCCACAAGATAAGATCTTATGTCCCGTTTTTAGTCCACTATAATAACCCCCGCATGCAGATGAGTGTGCTTGCTATAATACATCTAGAATTTTGGATTCAGAAATGCATTGCCTTATAATTTTATTCACTCCAATCTTGAACAAGTCCGGCTCATCACAAATATAGTATTGTTGGGACCGGGTATTTGCACGAAATACCTAGTGATTAGTGTGTAAACCAGATCAAATAGTGCGGAATCCAATTTGATTGGCGATCCAATCAGTGAGAACACACGAAGAATCAATAAGAATTGAAACTAATGTTAGAAATCGATTGGAAATCGATCTAATGTGTTCTATGAACTTGGAGAACGAATTGGAAAACTTCTAGACTGCTAGGGTATGTCTGGATTTGTAATAGAATGAATGCCCTCTTTTTTCACGAATTGGATTGTATTTATAGGTTAGTATTGTTCATTCGGGCGACTGGACCATTCGCATGGTTTAGTCGTGTGATTAAAGCATGCGGTTGATCCATACGCATGACCGAGTGTTCGGTCGTGCGACTGAGCCAATCTTATGTGTCAATCATACGACTGATCCAGTCTCCTGGTTCTGTCGTGCGACTGAGTCAATCGTATGAAGTTATTCATGCGTGTGGTCCATTTGCATGAGCCATTCGCATGAAAACTACATTATGTTAAGTTGGAATGTATTCATTAATAAACATTATGTGTAACCATTCAAACAATCACTATCCTAATTAACCAATTCAATATCGACTCATTAACAAAATATTAGTCATTACAACTCACAAAAAACCAATATCATTTCATTAATCATATCAAATTACATCAGAATCAGATAAACATGATCTATTACATTTCATATCATGATCTAGGGACATACATGCATCAACAAACTCCCCCTTGGACCTAGATCTCTCTAATGTCTTGTTTTCTGCATCACCTCCTCATATTTCTTGTACTTGTCCTCTTTTGTGACTCCCGCATGAATCTCAAACGCGAAGCAGAGTGTTATGACATTTTGGAACTGGAGGGCTTGTACAATATCTTGTGTATCATAGAACAGTGGCCACTTGTTTAACGTGTAGACATCATTTGCTGACAAATTTGTAAGCCACATTGGGTCGAATACCCTGATCGTATCCATTTGGCCCTCTTTGTTTAGAACTATGACCGCTTCTGCTGTTCTCCAATCGTAGTACCACCACTTAAAGTGTGGAGTGAAGTCCTGTGGCATTTCCCGGAGTGGGATTCTTGACATTGTGCGCGGAGGATTCCACTTCAACACTATCTTCGGCTTTCCAGTAATGGCATCAATCTCAGACCTTCTGATATACCTTGTAGGCTGTTGGGTCTGAAATTAACCCACCTGGTGTGGTACTCCTTCTTTAGGGCAACCTCGAACCAGCTTGACATCTTCCTCGGGTTAGCATACAAAAGCTTTAGTTTGGCCAGCTGGTTGAGCTCAAAACCTGGTAGAGTCTTCAGATCATGTGGGAATCTGAAGTACTCTATGCCCTTTTCCCTCTTAACTGCATATATGTTACGATCCTCCAAATACGCCCACGTATGATCCTGCCAGTCACCTTATGATGTTTCTTGACTCTGTAGAGTTTGGTGTAGGCATCCTGTTTCGGTGCAGCGCGTTGGGCTCTAACTTCTTCAAAACACGCAGCCCACTCAGCCTTTTGGATATCGACATCATCATTTGAGGCTTGGGCCGTTTCCTCTACTTTCTCCGACTCTTTCTCCATCTTGTCTAACACCTCAAAAGTATCGCTGACGAGGGATTCACCCAGATTGGGAACCACATTTCCCTCATTGTCAGCGTACTGAGAGTAATGCTCGCAGTGACATCTTCAATCTCGATTTCATCAACATCGTTGAGCTCGTCATCATTGGTCGAGTTACATGTCGGAGCATCCTTCACTATCTCGTCTGGATTGAGCTTGAAAATCTCTGCGAGTTGCTCGTTTGATAGGTCGTGAATTATTTCCCCTTCTTCAGGGGTATAACTCACTGACCTCCTTACTATCCCTTGCAGATCAAGAATGATTATTAGCTGAGTCTTGACCTGCTGAAGGGGAGCAACATCAAACTCATCCCTTTGGTAATTTGGATATGTTTGATTTACACATTCAACATATCAACCATTAGTAATTAATCAAAACTGAAATGCATTAACTTAATTTAAACGTTAAGTACATATGTTTCAATACACGATTCGAATACAAAAGTAATTAAATACATAAACATCTAATCTTTACTTTCGTCCTGTATCATCGTCTCTTCACTTAGTGGAGCAGAGGAAGAAGCTGGTTGGTCTTGTATGTTCTTGGACCTCCTTTCTTGACCTGAAGCAGAGGCCGATGCAGCTGCATCTCCTCCTGCTGTATCATCATCATCATCAACCTTCTCCTCTGTCCTTTCTTCTTCTGTCCCCTCATCCTCCTCTGTCTCATCCTCATCATCCTCATCATCAACTTCATCATCATCATCATCTCCGTCTTTTTCTTTGATCTTCAAGGGCTCCTCCTTAGATCCCTTTAGCTTTAACATAATCGTCTTCTTTGCCTTCTCCAACTCCTCTATCTTCTTGTTTGACGTGACACTATGTGCTTGGAGTTGGGCTAGTTCATGGCTCTGAGCAGCCATCTGCTGGGCCTGCTCCATTATCACTCGAGCCTGCTCTTCTATCTGGTGAGACTGAGCAGCAGTAAGATCAGCAAGCTGGCGGATCTGAGCCGCCTTCTCCTCATCTGCTGCTAATAGGCGCATCACCATCCTGTTGAGTGCAGACAGCTGTTCCTCTACCCCAATTGGAGGTAGAGGTGATACATATGTATGAGATGGATGGGCTGAGGATCCAGCTTGGTGGTAGCGGTGGTGGTGGTGGCTGTAGTGAGATGGGTCTGTGAAATGGTGGAGGTGAGGTGGGAGTGAAAGATATGGTGGTAGATGGGATCTGTACAGTGGTGGGAGGTGTGGTGGTGGTAGTAGTAGCTGTGGTGGCTGTGGCTGTGGAAGTGGTTGTGATGGTGGCAGATGTGGTGGCTATGGTGGTGGATGGTATGATTGTGGAAGTGGTAGTGGTGGGGCAGATGTGGTTATGGAGGTAACGAAGGTGAGACGTCTTTTCTTCTTCTTCTGACCATGGGGTTGAGCCATCCTTTTCCTCCTCGTTCCTGTTGAGGTGATGCTCCCCCTACAACCCTGCTAGCTGACTCCGGTGCATAACTCGGATCAGTGGCTGTCTCTCCTGAGTCTCTTGGACGTTCACCAACCGCCCTTATCCCATGTTCTATGGTAACAACCTTGCTTCCCACAGTACGTGTCAAGGCTCATCTTCAGACTCCTCTTCCCTCTCATCAGGAACAAAATCCTGATGGAAACCAGCAGACTCAGTTTCATCATGGGTGGATGGTGGAGATGGTATATCAGTGGTGGTGGCCCTAGATGGAATGGGGCCTGTATCTCCACCATCACCACTGTCGTCATCATCGTCGTCATCAACTGGTAGACCAATAGGCTCAGAATCAGAGTCACTGTCATCATGATGCCATTTTCGTCTCCCACGCCACATATTCTCGTTTGCCAAATGGCCAATCAACCTCTTCACCGGGGCTTCACTTGTTTGCCCCTATACACCCTCATCCAACCCAAGGTTGCGTCATCCATAATTTCCAAAGTAACTGCATCATGACTCTCCTTTGAGAAGTGGCAGCTTTTCGTTGAAGATTAGCTATAGAACCTGGGGTACATACAAAATTCTTCCTTCCCTTTTGCTTCCAGTTCTTTACCAAATAGGAAAAGATCATACTTGAAAAGCTGAAAGGGTGGTTCAGCACCAGTGCCACGAGGCATTTTGAATCTGATCTGATAGATCATCGACCCACCCCTCCTCGAAGCAATGCACTTTAGGATCACATGCGCCAAGTATTTGTACTCGGGGCACAGGTTGCTCTTATTGAGCACACCCAGTTTATGTCCCCCGCGTACTTGATTCTGAGGAAGCAGCCTCTCACAGTCAGTGGATGTAATTTGGTGGGGTGATTCGTGACAGGATCAGCGATCACAAGTTTGATGTATTAGGATTCAAAGCAGCGGAATACGAACAAGAATTAGACAAATTGTAGCAAGCAATCGATACTTGTATGCATTAAGAGCGCATACGGTTATAGGGAGAGAATATTTGTTTCTGATTTCAAGAAATGTTTATAGATATAGAATATTTCTAATCAAATCATTCAAAAACATTCATTCATTCATCATTCACTACAATAGGTTGTCACTCCTTATATAGAGTGCAACAATCACTGCTGTTATCACGGAAAGTGACAACTGGCAGATCTAATACAAAAATAACTAACTCTTAACAAACTACTGAAATGTTCACAACTACTGAGAACATAACAGAGTGTTAAGTACAGAATATAAAACTACTGAAACTACAACGACTGAAGAACAAGCTCTTCATCATTTTACAAAACTACTGAAACATAAAACTACTGAAACTAGAAATATAAACTACTGATATCACAACTACTGAAGAAGTACTCTTCAGCAGTTGTGACAAACTACTGACCTTCAGTACTTGATCTTCAGACTTTGACCTTCAGATGTTTCATCAGCTGATGACTTCAGTAGATATCATCAGCTGATGTCTTCAGTCTTTGTCTTCAGACTTTGTACATCAGTTGTTGATCTTCAGCACTTGTAAACTCTTCAGCTGTTGTACTTCAGTACTTGGTCTTTCAGCTTCAGCACTTGTGTTCTTCAGCTGTTCAGCTTCAGTACTTGTGTTCTTCAGCTGTTGTACTTCAGCACTTTAGTTCTTCAGCTGTTGGAATCTTCAGCACTTGATCTTCAGCTGTTGAAGTCTTCAGCACTTGTCAAACTACTGATGAGTCTTTCAGCAGTTGTTGTGATACCATGTGGGACTTAGAGTTTTCTGATATTGGCTCATTGGTTCTTTTGGTCCAACAACTCCCCCTGAACCAATGCAGCCAAAACCTCTAAATTATTCGTTGTCCCACTTATTGTTTGCAAAGTGTTGGTCTTTTTCCTTCTTGATCAGTAGAGAAGATGACCCATGTAAGCTTCGGCCTGGGAAGAAACCTCAATATTTGTTTGGCAGAGTATGAATGGGAACTCTGTTTTGGGGAACAGGACACAGAGTTGTTATCCATTCATGAGATTCACTTCCCCATAATGAGTCTGTACGACTCTCTTGTGTAGGCCTCAAGGAGGTGATTTGTTCCTCCATGTTAGCTCTTCAGCACCTCCTTCAAACAATGATTCAGGCCCATATACTCAGACAGGTATTTGGCCTGTTTCCCATTCTTTAGCTCCACAGTTGTTATTATTCTGTAAGCAAACTCATCCGGGTGATTACCCTCTAGGAACAACTGGAGCTCATTTTTCCTGACTTCCTCAAGCCTCTTGTAAACTAACCCCTTTTTCACTATTTTGTTTTCCACATCTTCTGAGGGGTTAGATTAGCTTTGTAGGCTTTCTTGAAGTCTTCTAGGATTTCCCAGGGAAACTACAAAGACCAGAGAGATCACTTCATCTACGATCTTTTTCACACTGGCAATGTATCTCTGAGGTATATTTTTCTTATGAATTCTGTGAGACCCTGGGATCAGGCCAAATCCTCACTCTTTCCTTTGATATTGAAAGGTATGCCTGAGAGTGTAAAGTCTGAGGGCTTGCTTCTTCATATTGATGATAGAAGATGTGGCTGCATAAGCTTTGTCAACTCTCTTCAGCAATTCCTCATCATGCTGTTTATGAGCTCTTCTTCTTCTAGCTTCACTTTAACCATTTGTCTCTGGACTTCAGGAGTGATTGCTGAGGAGTGACTTGTGGCCTTAGGCAACTGAATCACAGCTGAGAGTGGCAGCCTATCTTCATCATCTTCTTCATCATCTTCTAGCCTCAATATCCTTCTCTTCTTCTTCAAGGGTATATCATCGCTATGGGTTTGAGGGTAAGGGAGTTGGTTTGGTGGGTTGTGTTTTGGGTGGTTTTGGTGGAATGTTGACAGGCTGTTCTAGCATCCTTGAGGTGAGTGTGGCTTTTGATTGCTTGGCTAGCTCAGTCCTGCTCCCAGCACCCGCTTCATTCAAAGCTTCAATAACAATCCCCTTAGTATATGCTTCAGACGACAGATCTTGGTGGGATTGCCAAGATACTGTCCCTGGACCAAGCTTTGATTTCGATCATTGATCTTCCAAGATATTTTGCAATAAATCTAATCATGATTCAAGCCTTTCTCTTTCTAACACTTCATAACTTGCCCATCTATTCTGGATTTCTTCAATCTCTAGTCGTCGAATCTCAGAGTCAAGTTTATTGGTGTCATGGCCTTGCCTAAACAGCTGATCAATGATGTTGTCCATTGATCTGCTGTGTTCGGCATCAGCCTCTTTTATCAGTAGCTCCAAGGCTTTATCTTCAGCAATGTGATCATCAGCACCTTTCTTTCGCTTGTAGGTGAGCAGTGGTTGCTGTTCTTTCTCCTCCTTTTGGGCTTGCTTCGCTTCCTTCTTTTCCTCGTATCTTTTCCTCTTCTTTTCTTTCACTGCAGTACTCTCCCCCTTTTTGGATGCATTGGAGGAAGGGGTTTGTACCGCAGAAAGAGTCTTTTGTACAGCAGCATCAATCAGGGCTGTAAAGTGGAGGAAAGCCTCTCATCAATGGCTTTAGTCACAATATCAGTGATTATGGTGTGATGAGAGGGAGGAATTTTGAAGTACAACACCTATTTGCTCAGGAGGGTTCTGTTCCTGAGAGTAGGGCCTGAAGCAGAGGCAGGTGGTTGAGTTTGGAGTGGCTCAGTGTTTGGGAAACCTTCAAGTGAAGGTGCCATCTGTGGTGGGTAGAGACAGATGGTCTTTCTCCTTGTGAGAGTTGATCAAGTAGGTTTTGCAGCCTACTGACCTTCTCTTCAAGGATTGTGTTCTGGGCAAGAACATCGTAGAAAAAGCCCAGGTCATCATCAGCCGAAGCTGAATCATCTGACCTCCTGCTTAGAGCAGGATTTACATGCACTGGGTGTAGACTAGTTGATGCATGTGCCCCTTGTGCTTGGTACTGGGGACTTCCAGCCTCAGGACAGTGTCCATCATCAGCTGTTGCCTCTAGTGAGGTCTTGGCAATGTTACCAGCCTCATTCTGATCATGTGCTGAGTCAGAGGAGGTGGCAGCCTCACTAGATATTCTAAGCTCCTTGTCTACACCAGGAGATAGAAGTGGTAAACCCCTGTGCTGTGGGTTCTCAAGTGCACTGTGTTCCTCCCCCTCAATTGTAGAGGTATTCCCAGTAGTCAGTGGTTCTGGGGAGGGGGTGAGGAGTGCAGTTGAGTCAGCACTTGTGCAACTATTAAAGTTGGGCTGTGAGGGGCGGTTGTTTGGGGTGAAGGGATAGAAGCAGTGTGCACCTGGGAAGGTTGGTGCTCTTCAATGGCAATCCCCTCAAGTGAGGAAGATCCCAGATATGTAGGTACCCCTTGTGTGGTTGCTTCAGGCTCCTGTTGAGAGGAAGCCTGAGCGGCTATGGCTGGAAGAGTCATTGTATCCACTAGGGGGTTTGGACTAGTGGATATATCCTGCGTTTGTGTTGCAGGGGCATCCTCAGGCTCAATTCCCTAAGTAGCCGTTTTGGGTTCTTTTTTGGTGGGTTTGGTGGGGACTTTTGATTTGGAGGTGTAGCTGTGGGTTCCAGCTGCGTGGGTTTTCGCAGCTTGGCAGCCATTTTTAGTGTCTGGTCAGAGTTGTGCCGGGAGTATACTTCCGGCAGAACAGCCGTAGCAGGGACTCCCAAGCCAACAAGTCCCTCAGCATTAAGCTGGTCTGTAATAATGGCCATTATGAACCGTGGATAAAGTATCCAACGGTTGGCAGTTAGTTTTTGAGCCATATCTTTGAGCTCTGAAAATATTATTTCTGAAGAGTTTAGCGGTTGTGCTCAAGGATAGAATACATTACCTGCTGCCATTTCGTCGACATTTGATCCCAAGACGACGTCTTAGGGGCCAAACATACATTCACCATGTGAAAGATTAGGCGCTCAGCGTCATTAAAGGTTTCTTCAAGATAGTGGAGGCACTGAGATCGCCTTGATATCCATGTTGGGCAAAGGATAGATCTGTGGTGCCCTTTGGATATCCAGCAGGAGAACTAGCATCATTCAGATGAAGAATTTTGCGGATTATGCAGGAGTGATGACTACTTCTTTGTTGTTACGACCGACTGGAGGGATGGTGTGTTGTTCTCCCCAGTGGTAACAGTAACGTTCATCCAAAATTGGTGCAGGATTCGGCATGTAGTATGGGATTAAGAAGAAATGCCGGTTGTATTGGGACTGAACCATAAGATCGATAGCAGTATCGAACTTAGTCCAGATGAGCGATTTAGTGAGGTAGGCAACACAGTTGTGTCGCGGTTTAATTTGCATGGACGCCATGGAGAAGAGGGAAGTTTTGGAGAGGAACGTTAGGTTTGAAGAAGATGAAGCATTGAGAGCTTAGGTTAGGGATATTTATAGGGTACGGGTAAGAAACGACTGAAGGATGTGGTGTTAGTCATCAGTAGTTTTAAACGACCGTTGACATGGTATTATCCTTTCAGACGTTGAAACAGCTGAAGTCGTGTGTTGGCATCAGTAGTTTAGAAAACTACTGAAGACCGTGGTTTGACTTCAGATGATTGAAACAACTGAGGACTTGGTGTTTGTCATCAGTAGTTATGAAACTATGAAGACAGTTGGTTTGTCATCAGCTGTTGTAAACAACTGAAGACTTGGTATTAGTCATCAGTAGTTATAAAACTACTGAAGACATGGTTTTGCTTCAGTTGTTTAGAATGAAACAGCAGTTGTACAAACGACTGAAGAGAAGTTCTCTTCAGTGTTTTTTCGTCAATTCTTAGCTTTTCAGCTGTTTCATACTGTCCTCAACACATTCATCAGTCTTTTGGCTGATTTCAGTTGTTTCATAGGACATCAGTACTTATCTGTTTTTACTGATTGCAGTAGTTGTAACTGCATTAGTAGTTGTAACTACATCAGTAGTTTAAACAGATGAAGTACTTCAGTACTTGTGAGACATTTAGCCTTCAGTAGTTAAAAAACTACTGAGGGTAAAAGAGCTCATCAGTACTTATATGTGACATAGGTACTAATGATCATCAGTACTTATTACTAAGATCATCAGTAGTTGTCACTTATTCTAGCTGCAGCATACCAAGCCTTAACACCAGGTTTTGGAAAGTTGAACTATCCAAGGCTTAGTAAAAATGTCTGCAAGCTCATCAGCACTAGGCACAAACTTAGGATCAATCAGACCTTTTTCAAAACAATCCCTTATAAAATGATGTCTGATCTCTATATGTTTGGTCCTAGAGTGCTGGACTGGATTTTTGACAATGCAAAGAGCTGAAGCACTATCCATTAACAATGGAGTCTTAGTCTCTGTAATGCCATAATCCAAAAGTTGGTTTGAAGCCAGAGTACCTGAGATGTACAACTTGCAGCCGCAATGTACTCTTTTCAGCAGTTGATGTAGCAACTGAGGTCTGTTTCTTGCTCTGCCAAGAAATCAAGCAGTTGCCTAGGAATTGACATCCACCAGACGTTGATTCCTGGTCAACTTACACCCTGCATAGTCACTGTCAGAAAAAGCAACTAATTTACCAGAATGTCCAGTAGAATACCATAAACCTAGAGATAGGGTGCCTTGTAGATATCTAAAGATCCTCTTGACTGCAATCAGATGAGACTCTTTAGGTGCAGCCTGAAATCTAGCACAAACACATGTAGCAAACATAATATCTGGTCTAGAAGCTGTTAAATACATCAAGGACCCAATCATACATCTGTAAAGTGTTTCATCAACCACTTTACCTTTCTGATCTGTATCCAGTTGTGTGGTGCTGCACATGGGGTAGAACAGGGCTTACAGTTGTAAATCAAACTTTTGCAAAATCTTTTGTGTATTTGGACTGATGAATGAAAATTCCATCAGCCTTTTGTTTGATTTGCAACCCCAGAAAGAACTGTAATTCTCCCATGGCACTCATTTCAAACTTCTGTTGCATCAACTTTGTAAACGCATCACACAACTATGGATCAGAGGATGCAAAAATGATATCATCTACATAAATTTGAACAAGTAGATTATGCGGCCCAGCTTTCTTAATGAATAAAGTCTTATCTGGAGCCTCTAGTGAAATTGTTTTCCAGAAGAAGTTTGATAATGTCTCATACCAGGCTCTAGGAGCTTGTTTTAACCCATAAAGAGCCTTATCAAGCTTATACACCCAATTAGGATGTTTATTGTCCTCAAAGCCTGGAGGTTGACATACATAAACCTCTTCTTTAATTTTTCCATACAAAAATGCACTTTTGACATCCATTTGAAAAACTTTAAGGTTTTGATAAGCAGCATAAGCTAAAAACAATCGAATTGCTTCCAGTCTGGCTACAGGGCAAAGGTTTCATCATAATCAATACCTTCTTCTTGTGCAAACCCCTGAACAACCAGTCTGGCTTGTTCTTAACAATAAGCCCATTTTCATCAGTTTTGTTCCTAAACACCCATTTAGTGCCTATTGCACACTTACCTGGAGGTAGAGGAACCAGTTCCACACTTGCTGTTTCTTCAACTGAAGAAGCTCAAGCTGCATGGCATCAACCCATCCATTGTCCTTTAAAGCAATGTGATAATTCTTTGGCTCTTGCTGACTGATGAAGAGAGCATAGAAGCAGAAATTTGACAATTGACTTCTTGTTGATACTCCAGCAGTGATATCACCAATGATTTGAGACATAGGGTGATTCTTCAGATCTTGATACACAATGAGATCTGTGCAAGTGTTTGTAGCAGGCTCAGCAGTAACAGATGGGATGGTGAATCATTCCTTGAAACCAATCAGTGGATGGTAATTCAAAGGAAGTTGAATTCGAAGAATCTCATCAGCATTTGTTGTGGATGGTGCTACTGGAGCTACAGGAACATCAGGTCTAGCTGAATCAGGCAGCTGATCACTAACCTGAAGAGGTGAGTACTGCAATCATCATCATCATCAGCAGTACCACGAGTGGTGAACTGTGACAGGAGCAACAGCAGGAGTTTGATGAGGAACATATTGCAGTATGTCCAAATCAAATAACTCCACAGGGCTTTGTGGAATCTTGTCCTTTGGAGATTCATTGAACTTAACATGTAGAGTTCTTCAACCATCTTTGTTCTGCAGTTGAAGACTCTGTATGCCTTACAAGTAGATGAATAACCAACAAAATACCCTGCATCCACCTTAGGATCAAATTTTTGGAGTTGATCCTTTGTGTTGAGAATAAACAGGGACACCCAAATGCTTTGAAAAATGAAATCAGAGGAGCCAAATGATGGAGAACTTCATATGGAGTTTTCATCAATCTCTGATTTACTAAAAATCTATTTTGCACATAGCAAGCTGTGTTGACAGCTTCAGCCCAAAAGGTCAGTGGCAAACAGAGTCAGCCAGCATGGACCTTGCAGCTTCAATGAGGGTCCTGTTCTTTCTCTCCACTACTCCATTTTGTTTTGGAGTCCTTGGAATGCTGAACTGCCTTTTGATTCCCTTTGAAAGATAGAAGTCATCAAGTGTATGATTTCTGAATTCAGTTCATTGTCACTCCTAATACACTTGACTGGAAGGGAATACTGCTTCTCAATATACAACACAAAGTGAATAATCTTCTGAGCAGCCTCATCCTTTGAATGTAGGAGAAAGTCCATACAAATCTGGAGTAATCATCCACAATTACCAGACAATATTTCTTCTTTGCCATGCTCATTACTCTCACAGGACCAAATAGATCCATATGCAGTAATTGCAAGCAGGCAGTGGACTTAGGCACTTCAATAGGAGGGAATGAGACTTTGTGCTGTTTTCCTTTTAAACAAGCAGTGCAGGTTTCATCACAGTGGAACTCCTTTATTGGTAAGCCTCTGACTAAACTTTTGTGGGTAAGCTGATTCATGTTTTTGAGATTAACATGACCAAGCCTTCTGTGCCACAGTTTAGATTCTTGAGAAGAGGCTTTGGAAAATGGCAAGGATTGCCTTTGAGATCTATCTTCTTAGAAGATCTAAGGCATACACTCTTCCTGTCCTGTTGGCTTTTAGGAGAGTGTGATCATCCAACACCTTGTCAATCACGTGCAAAACTTTGGATGACAGAATCCTACAGTTTTGACTGGTGAAAAGAGCAACATGGCCTTTATCACACATTTGACTGACACTCAAGAGATTGTACTTGAGATTTTCCACGTGATTAACATCATCAAATTTGATTTCTCCATTGGAGACAAAGCCTTTACCAATGATGTAACCCCTAGCATCATTGCCAAAAGAAAAATCCCTTCTTTCATTGAGAGTAGTCATGAAGAAGAGAGCTATTCCCAGTCATGTGCATAGATCCCCCACTGTCTACATACCAGATGCTACTTTGGCATGTTGAAGAACCCTGCAATTATAAACAATCAGTTAGTTTTAGAGACCCAAACCTTTTTGGTTTTGGGCCTGGTCTCACCAATAGATGGTAAACTAACAGTTTATTTGAAACAACAGCCTGAGAGGAAGAAGATGGTGTAGAAGAGGAGTCCTTTGGCTTGGACCTCCTTTTCTGTGGTTTTAACATAGGAGTGTCTAGTTGTTAACTCTACCCAACAGATGTTGAACCATCATTACCAGCTGTGTCTGATTTTGTGATAAAGCTTTCAGCTCATCAGACACATTGCCAGTGGAGTTTGATAAGTTCCTATGTTGCACCTTCTTCTTCTGAGCACTCTCAGCTGTCACCTGTTTAAACCCTTCCTTTTTGGATTTCTTTGAGGACTTAAGGGTACATGATTTGATGTTGCTGATACAAATGTGGTCTCAAACTCAGTTTTCATTTTTACCATTCTCTTTAATTTCTTCTTTGTTTGAGTTTGGAACCTCTTTTGTACCAACAATCATCTGTAAGATGATTGAACAGACCACATACTTCACATGGTTTCTTCTTCATCTTAGGTTGATCATCAACTAAAGAGGGTGAAGCAACTGAAGACTTGTTCTTCAATGCTTTGGAAGCATTGTTTGCTTTCTTGACTGCCTCTTTAGTGGTCTTCATACTCTTTTTACTGTCAGTTTTCTTCTCTTCAGTACTGACAACAGTTGAAGTTTGAACTTCAAGTGTTAGATCCTGCTCTCTAGTTCTTTCAGGACCTTCAGAATTAACTCCTGAGTTGATCAACTCATTAATCATGTGAATGTTAGCATTTGAACCATCAACATCAGCTGATAAGTTCAAAGAGGGCTTGATGCTGACTGCTACTTCTGATTGTGCTGTATCAGAAGGTAGATCACATGATGTGATGGATTGGTTATCACTCTCACCATCAGATTCTACCTCTGCTCTTGGGGTAAAATCTGTAGGTGGAGCAGTGTGATTGTAACCAATTCCAAACTTCACATTTGAAGCAGATTGCTTACTAAGAAGCATTTCAAAACCTTTGCATGATTGTACCCATCTATCACACTCGACCTGGGTAACTGCAAGGGTTTCTTTGAGATCTTTGTACTTCTCTAGAAGTACTCTTCTCTAGCCTTATCATCAATTATTTGGCAATTCAGTTTATAAATCTCATCATTTTTATCTTTAAGCACAGACTCAAACTCAGCTTTGTTTTTGGAAATTATTTGTTCTAGCTCAATGTTCTTATTAATTAGAGCTACATTTGTTTCTCTAATGGAAGCAAATGCTACTATGCATGGTTCAGACATAATTTGGCTTTTGCCTCAGAGGATACCTGTGATACCTGAGGTGTAGAGGCATTAGAAAATGAAGTATCAGCAGACTCCAAAGCCATAAGAGCCAGATTCCCAAAAGGACTGTCCCACCATGTTGACCAGCACCTGAAAACAGTTGATCATGACCAGACATGTCATCTGGTAAACTGCTCCAGTCAACAACTCCTGGGGTGAAGAAGCTGTGTTGTTGAGGTTGAGTTTGTTGATGAGATTGGGATGGCTGAGGTTCTGGTAGTGCATGAGGTTGTGGTGCCATAGGAACTTGAACTTGATTTGACTGTGGCATATAATAGCAAGGGTATGGATATGGCATTTGACCCTGAGGACAAAATATCCCGGAGATTGTTGTTGAGGATGATGACTAGAAGTGACAGGATGTTGCCCCCTGTGTTGTGACTATTGCCAGGAAAAGTCACAAAGGGTGCAGTGGAGTTAGATCCAGTTGATCTACACTCTCTTGCAAAGTGTCCAAGCCTTTGGCATTTGTGACACCTCAACTTGCTCTTGTCAAAACCAACTTTGGTTTTGCCAGAGAGTCCTGGGAATTTTCTTCCAGTTCTTTTATAGAACTTCTGAGATCTGATATTTATCAGGGCCATTTGGCTCAAAATATCCATCTCCTCTAAGTCATCATCAGCAATCCCCTTGAGATCATCCATAATGAAGCATAGATTGTCATTATTACACCCAGTAAACTGACCATCAACACTCACAAATGCAGAATCAGAAGTGCTTGAAGAGAAATTAATATGCTCATCATACTGGCATTCAGATGAAGCATATTCTGACTCATGACCCACCAAGGCAGTGTTGCCTGGTACAAAGTCTTCAGTGAGCTTTCCAGATGAAGACATCTTTCTCTTCTGTTCTATATCTCTCTCAAACGTGAGCAGTTTCCCATGGAGTTGGGTGAGAGATAGTTTGTCCAAACTTGCACTAGAGCGTAGGACAATAGTATATGTGTCCCATCTCTCAGGAAGTGATCAGAGAAATCTGTTATTCATCTGAATATTTGTGTACTCAAGTTTGACCATTTTTAGTTCAAAGATCAAACAAGAGAACCGCTCATATTGTTGAGTCAGTGTCTCACCCTTTCTATGAGAGAATGTCTCATATTGTTGGGCAAGATTTCTCTATTATTTGCCAAGACCTCATCTGTTCCTCCAATTGTTCTTTCAAGGCATTCCAGAGGTCATGGGCAGTTTCATGATGCATTAGCCCAGAATAGATTTCATTTGGCAATGCCATGGCCAGAATTCCATGGGCTTTTGCATCAGTTTCAAGCAACTTCTTATCCTCATCTGAGTATTGCTCCCTCCTCTTCGGAACCATTTGATTGGTTTCCGGGTTATTCACCATAGGCTTGTGTGGACCATGTACCACTGATGTCCAACAACCTGCGCTGTTAACAGACAGGTGATGGAGCATACGTCTTTGCCATATGTTATACTCATTCCTAACCAGCATTGGTGGCTTGGTTGAGGAACCAGTATTGTGAGGATCATTGGAGGGAGTGGTATTTTCAGTTCACAAAATTTAATTCAAGCTTTTAAAAGTTTTAAACAGACCACAGCAAACTCAATGAAAACCAAGAGAAGATCTCAGGATGAATGACCAGAAATACAGAAAATTCAATCTCTATAACCGTTTCTTGCAAAAACAAAAGCTAATTCAATCAACTTAGATCTTGAATAGCATTTCAATGATCAATTATTAGATCGATCAATGATTAACCTGCTCTGATACCATTTGACAGGATCAGCGATCACAAGTTTGATGTATTAGGATTCAAAGCAGCGGAATACGAACAAGAATTAGACAAATTGTAGCAAGCAATCGATACTTGTATGCATTAAGAGCGCATACGGTTATAGGGAGAGAATATTTGTTTCTGATTTCAAGAAATGTTATAGATATAGAATATTCTAATCAAATCATTCAAAATCATTCATCATTCACTACAATAGGTTGTCACTCTCCTTATATAGAGTGCAACAATCACTGCTGTTATCACGGAAAGTGACAACTGGCAGATCTAATACAAATAACTAACTCTTAACAAACTACTGAAATGTTCACAACTACTGAGAACATACAGAGTGTTAAGTACAGAATATAAAACTACTGAAACTACAACGACTGAAGAACAAGCTCTTCAGTCGTTTTACAAAACTACTGAAACATAAAACTACTGAAACTAGAAATAAAACTACTGATATCACAACTACTGAAGAAGTACTCTTCAGCAGTTGTGACAAACTACTGACGCTTCAGTACTTGATCTTCAGACTTTGACCTTCAGATGTTTCATCAGCTGATGACTTCAGTAGATATGATCAGCTGATGTCTTCAGTCTTTGTTTTCAGACTTTGTACATCAGTTGTTGATCTTCAGCACTTGTAAACTCTTCAGCTGTTGTACTTCAGTACTTTGGTCTTTTAGCTTCAGCACTTGTGTTCTTCAGCTGTTCAGCTTCAGTACTTGTGTTCTTCAGCTGTTGTACTTCAGCACTTTAGTTCTTCAGCTGTTGGAATCTTCAGCACTTGATCTTCAGCTGTTGAAGTCTTCAGCACTTGTCAAACTGCTGATGAGTCTTTCAGCAGTTGTTATGATACCATGTGGGACTTAGAGGTTTTTTGATCTTGGCTCATTGGTTCTTTTGGTCCAACAATTCGTATCATCCCCAAATTCAAGAACTCTCTGGAAATCAGCAGTAGTAACCTCGATATCATGACCCAGAATGGAGCTCCGTATACTGTACGGCTCACGAGAGCGATCACTGAGGCATTCTCCCAGAATGCCTGGTGTAATGACCTGTAGGGCGTGCAAGGTGTAGATATAGCCTTATGTATCCGGGAGCGTCTAAGGAAGGCTATAATCTCTGTGTACTCGGCCCCGTTCTGAGTAGAATGATCCAAGTGAGCACATATGTTGTGCTTTGGATTAATGGACCATCTATCAGCCATTTTTCTGAAACACAAGACACATAATCATTAGTACACAATACATCAAAATTCAGTTCTAAGTGTAATGTTTAAATTCATTCTGATTCATTTGTGCGAATGAATCATGCGACTAGAGTCAGTCGTTTGTTCTTTCGTGCGACTGAGCTCGTTCGGGTGAATGAGACATGCGACTGAGTTCAATCTGCTGACTGAGTCTGCGATTGGTTCAGTCGGCCGACTGAACTCATTCGCATGGTTCATTCGGCCGATTGACCCAATCGCAAGATTCAATCGTGCGATTGGAGTTCATCCGGACGACCAGTCGCTTGTCCTACTGTTCAGTCGCCTGTGGTTCGAATCTTGACCAATTCAAGTAATTTAACATGGTTTAATGGTCCATTAGACTCGCCATCTTGTCACTAATAACCTATTAAACTTAATTTTAACATTTTGCTTAGTTTATGTAGGTTATTAGGGCATTTTTCAGTCCGGTTCTTATTTCACTCGAATATCACATATTTGGATTCAAGATCTTCTGATTTCGGTAAGATTTAACTGCAATGTACCTGTATAATCGTCAATCGAACGTCAGAAGATCAACAGCAATGTGAACACAAGATCTCTAGAAATTTTGGCAGAGTAACGGGAAGAAATGCGATTTGGGTGCGATTGGGAGTGATGAGTAAAACACGATCGACTGAGGCCCTTTAAATACTGAACCTAAGTTCAATCGGCCGACTGGCCTCATTCGCTCAGTTCATTCGGGCGACTGAGGTTCAGTCGTGCGATTGGCCCAGTCAGTCGTTTTCAGTTGGCCGACTGAGTCTCAGTCGGTCGACTGACTCATTCGTGCCCTTTCATTCGCACCCTCAGTTAACCGACTGAGTCTCAGTCGGTCGACTAACTCATTCGCACCCTGTCATTCGGTCGAATGGATTATTCTTATACGCCATTCGGGTGAATGACTAAATTTCATGTCCAGTCGTGCGAATGGGATCCATTCGCATGGTTGGTCCATATTCATGGTCCAATCGTGCGAATGGGTCACACTTAGTAAATTTTCTGCCATTTTGAACATTTTACTTTTAAGACCCTTTTAACTTTTGAAATAAACATTATGAGTTTTTGATCATCTCAGACATGATCATTTAACCAATTAGTCACCTCAGACATGACTCTTTTAAACACTTTGTCACCTCAGACGTGACTGCTTTAAACTTGAAAATTCATGTGGTCATCTCAGACATGACCCTTTTAGTGAGTTGATCCCTTATCGATTTTCATGATGTAGTCCGGCAAACAAACAAAACTAAAGGACAAAGTGAATAAAAAAAACAAAACTAACGTATAAAAAATAAAAACTTGTTTTTGGCTTTTTGTGAGGGATAAATCCTAAGATGGAAGTCTACGGGATTTGGTTCTGGAATAGGCAGCTTCAACTTAGATTGACCACACTTGGACCAATTCAATTTTGGAATCATACAGGCAAGTCAAATCATTTGGGACTTGTTATCAAAATCTTTTGATGCTCTATTCTTGGTTTTCATCAAGAGTCGTTAGCAACTTTTAGGAAATCATACTGGAACTATTAGATTACCACATTGATTTGAACTTTCAAGAATTGCAGCCACAATGATTGTCAATATGTTTGTCCTCTTAAATCCATACACAAACTTTTGACACAGACTGGTGATAAATTTAGGTTTAATTATTTCAACTAACATTTGTTGATCCCACACTTATATGGTAATCAACATTCCTCAGGAGCTTTTGAGCGGTCTACGAGTATTTTTACAAGAAGAGACTATTCTTAGAGCTTTCAAAAAGAAGCCAATCCTCAGGTCAGTGCCATCGCACAGCAGAGAGGCGGCAAACAACAATGAATTGTAGAATATCTAGGTTATGCTTATCCTTAGGTCAGTGCCATCGCACAGCAGAGAGGCACACAACCTATCTCCTTGTTAGAGCAGTTTAATTTTATTTTGCACAAAATGCACCAATAACATAAGTCATTAGCTTGATAGCATTTTTCTTTCATTTTTTCGTGCTTTGCTCTATTTATGGTCATCCGCACACATTTGTGGCGTTTACATGCTCATTACCCCTTATTGGAATATTGTTAATTGTGTTAACCAGTGATAAGATGGAAGCCCACTGTCAGTTGAACAACTTAGTTTGATCTTGAGATCACCAGTTAGGTCTAATCATCTATTGTGTTGAATCTACCGACATATCAATTGTGATCTAGCAACCTCTAGGTCTACTCTCGTTGTGTTACCTTAGGAGTTACTAGTTTTTCTATCATCTTCCCTTTTTATATTGCTTAGACTACACAGACTTATACTTTGAATTTTTGCATCATTTTTGAATTAAATTTTAAAGTCCCTCTTGATTTGTTCCTGTGTACTATCATATTCCAAAGGGTTGAATCGGTATCACAGATACGATTACCTTATATCAGCTTTCCACTCCTTCTCCCTCGTCTTTTTTTTGATAATGTTACTTGCTGACTTATTCTCCCCCTAAAATACTAACATCATAACTGGTTTAATTATTTTAGGATTTTAATAAACAGCAGAATAACATGAGTTTAATTTTAAACATAATGAATTAACCAAATAAAATAGAATAAAATGAAAAATTAACTAAGCTACACCGGACTACACATGATCATCATCAGGAATAACCTCACTTTTCTTTTTAACGCCGTTGACCTCTAGCAAATATTGAAAACGTGGTTTATCAAAGGCTTTAGTATAGAGGTCAGCGCGTTGAAAATCAGTATTAATTTTTACCACATCAATGAAGTTCTTTTCAAAACAATCTCTTATGAAATGGTATTTAATACCAATATGTTTGGTCTTAGAATGTTGGACCGGATTTTTAGTTACTACAATTGCAGCAGAGTTATCCACAAAAATAGGAGTAGAAGAGAACTTTAAACCGTAATCCCGCATTTGCTGTTGAATCCAGATGATTTGTGAACAACAACTTGCAGCAGCAACGTATTCGGCTTCACAGGTTGACAATGCAACCGATGTCTGCTTCTTACACTGCCAGGTAATTAATCTTCTCCCAAAGAATTGACACCCTGCTGATGTAGACTTGTAATTCATCTTGCAACCCTCGTAATCCGAGTCACTATACGCCGTGAGTTCAAAGTCATCATCATGAGGATACCACAACCCAAGTGTGGGTGTACCCTTCAGATAACGAAATATCCTCTTGACCCCGATCAGATGGTTGACCTTAGGCTTAGCCTGATATCTAGAACATAAACATGTAGCATACATGATATCAGGTCTTGAGGCAGTGAGATACATGAGGGATCCAATCATTCCTTGGTACATTATGGCATCTACAAGATCTCCATTTTCATCAGGTGCTATATCGTGATTCGTAGCAAGTGGAGTTCCAGCAGCAGAAGCATTCTCCATGTCAAAACGACTGAGAATGTCTCCTACATACTTGGTCTGATGTAGAAATATCCTATTTGGAGTCTGATCCACCTGTAACCTGAGAAAGAACTTCATCTCCCCCATATCACTCATCTCAAATTCTTTCTTCATAACTGCTTCAAACTCTTTGCATAACTCTACGTTCTTTGAACCGAAGATTATGTCATCGACATAGATCTGTACGAGCAGTAGATCACCATCCTTTTCTTTGATGAACAACGTGCAGTCAATAACTCCCCTGCGAAAGCCGTGTTTCACAAGATGAGTCGAGAGTTTCTCATACCAGGCTCTTGGAGATTGATGAAGCCCGTATAAAGCCTTGTCGATTTTGTAAACTCTATCCCGATAGTAAGGATATTCAAATCCCTCGGGTTGACTGACATAGACTGTTTCTCTGATTTCCCCATGAAGGAATGCACTCTTTACATCTAATTGGTAGACTTTAATCTTCATGTACGATGCATAGGCAAGGAAGATGCGAATGGCTTCCATCCGTGCCACGGGTGCAAACACTTCATTGTAGTCAATTCCCTCGACTTGGCGAAATCCTTGAACCACCAATCGAGCCTTGTTCCTGATAATGACTCCTTGTCATCCTTCTTGCATTTTAAGACCCATTTGGTGCCAATGACCTTAGCACCTTTAGGTTGTCGACCAGAGTCCATACACCTAACTTCTTGAACTGAAGAAGTTCTTCTTGCATGGCACTCACCCATGCCTCATCATTTAATGCATCACTGACGTATTTTGGCTCAAACTACGAGACAAAACACCGATAAGCACCATCATGAATATATCCCTTTTCCATAACGGAGGCGTAATCAGCTGAGTATAGCTGATTTCAGGTTTGTACTCCTGATCTGACATCCCCAATGACATTGTCTAGGGGATGATAGATGTTTAGTCGTGATCCTGGAGTAGTAGGAACAGCTACCTCAGAGCCAAGATTATGAGCATTTGGTTCTGCATCTGAGGTAGTTGGAGTTTGAGGCTCCGAAGTGGAAGGTGCATCACTGGTAGATGCTTGTGGACTTTCAGGAACTGGAACCTGTTCCTCCTGACTGTTCTGGTCATTTTCTTCAGCTTCATCTTCAGAGGAGGAGTCACTGTCGTCGACTACTCCCCCTGACTGAGTAGATGATCCTCCCAGTGAGCTTGATGTTGGTATATTCAAGATATCATACATCATCCATGTAGCTAACTCGTCATCCGAGGGAGAGAGAGAGATGTTGAAGGACTTGAAGAATGCATCATAGTCGAAGAAATAGGCGGGTCCTTTGCCAGTAGGTGGTGTGGTATATCGTTGAACGTCAACATTACACCACTCTTCTACTAGACCCGTTGAGTTGTTGTAAACCCTCTTGTTTGGAATGTTATATCCTAGAAAGATTCCTTCATCCGCCTTCTCGCTGAATTTACCTTGTTGTGTGTTCTTCAGAAGTGTGCACGGTGCGCCAAATGGTTCGAGATACTCCCGATTCGGTTTGCGTCTTTGTAGTAGCTCGTAACATGTCTTTCTGTGACGCTTGACAATCAGAAATCGATTCAGTGTATAACATGCATTAGCAACTGCCTCATTCCAAAATTGGATAGGCAGTTTCGAGTCTGCCAGCATAGTCTGTGCTGTCTCAATCAAGCTTCTGTTCTTTCTCTCAGCAACACCATTCATCTGAGGCGTGTAGGCAGAAGTGAATTGATGTACAATTCCCTTTTCCTTGCAGTAAGCCTCCATCCACTGGTTCTTGAATTCCGTCGCATTGTCTGAGCGTACTTGTCTAACCTTCAGCTTGTAGAGAGATTCTAGTATGGTTACTAACTCCTTGAAAGACTCAAATGTTTCTGATTTGGACTTAAGAAACATTACCCAAGAGAACCTTGAGTAGTCATCAGTAACCACAAAACAGTACAATTCGCCTGCTATGCTCTTTGTACTGACTGGACCAAACAGATCCATGTGAAGAAGTTCAAGAGGAAGTTCTATTGAATGAATTTTCTTTTCCTTATGACACTTCTTCATCTGTTTGCCTTTCTTGCAAGCTACAAAAAAATCAGGAAGCTGGAAGTTCATGACATTAACTCCTCTCACTAGATCCTTCTGAATCAAGTGATTCATCTTTCTTTGACTAATGTGTCCCATTCTCCTATGCCAGGAGATGGAATCGTTCTCAGTAGCTTTAGATAGATAACACTGAACTTCCTGATCCGTTGTAGCAGCTGTTGACAGATCCAAAACATAAAGGTCTTTATATCTTGAAGCAGTCATCAAAATTTGGTCTTCTGGGATCACGTAATCTTTCTTGAGCACGTAACACTTCTTGTTGTCGAAGATGACTTTAAATCCCTTATTGTAGATTTGGGAAACAGAAAGTAAGTTATTTTGGAGTTGTTGAACATAGTTCACCTTATCAAACTTAACTTTCTGATTTCCCACTTCTCCCTGAGCTGTGATATATCCTCCCTTGTTTCCAGCAAACAAAACATGCCCTCCTTTTATTTGCTTGACGTTAGATAAAAGAGCCCTGTTTCCTGTCATGTGCCTGGATGCTCCGCTGTCTACAATCCATGTGTTAATTTTAGCACTGTAGCGAGCACCCTGCACATACAATGTAAAGGATTAGTTTAGGTTAGGAACCCAAGCCTTTACTTGCTTGGGTTTCCCAGAGTCATCACACATCATAAATTCAACCCATTGACCCTTAGAGGGTGAGGGTAGCCCAGGTTCCTTCTTGTCATCATCATCAGACACAGAGGTTGACTTCTCTTTCCATAAGCCAGATTTGTGCAATGCCTGTTTGTGATACACAGTCGACTGGCTAACGAGTTGAACTTTATATGCACTAGTTCTTCTAGGTGGAGTTATAGAACTCCTCTTAGAAGACCTATGTTTTGAGTCCTAAAGTTCAATCTTTTTCCTAGCTGTCTGATAATAAAGACAATAGGAAGCAATGTGTCCACATTCTCCACAGTTGTAACATGACCTGCTATCAACTTTATGATTAAACTTTCTTTGTGGAGACGTGTGTGACACTCTAGTAACATCACTTACTTTAGATTTTGACTCTGGTTCTTTTGATGTTTTTTCTTGTTTAACAGAGTTAACTGTTTTAACATGTTTAATATCTTTTTCCTTTTGGTTAACTGGTTTTTGACTATTTGAAGTCATTTTAGGTTCTGATTTGACTTTATTTGACCCTGACTTTAAGTTAACCTTTTCAAACTCTTTTTCCAGATTAACACAAGGCAATTTACCCTTTGCCTTTGAAGTGGCCTCCTTTTGTTTGTTTCCAGATTCAATGGTTGAACATGAGGAATCTGGATCACTAACAAGAGGAGTAGACACCACATGATCCTTGATGGGATGGTCATTTACAGGTCTACTCTTAGTGTTCGTCAAGGTCTCAGGTGGTGGTGGAACCACTTTGTAACCCAAACCCTCCCTATTGTTTCTTTCTCTCACTAAGTGTTGGACTATGTGTGATGAACTTGTCCAACTGTGCAGTTTCTGTTTTAATGAGTTTACTTCTACTTCTATAACTGCCTTTTGCTTTTTAGTGTCTTCTAGGGAGTTTAGATAGTACCTAATGTCATTAGCTTGGTTAAATGCAATTACTTCGGTTTCCCTAAGCTGTTTAGTCAAAAGGTCTGTTAGGATCAGTGATCTACGTTTGATTGATTAGAGAGTATAGCAGCGGAATTCTAACAATGAATTAGCCAATTCACAAGAACAAAGAGATATTCAATGTAAGAACAAAAACGGTTATAGACAGAGAATTCTGCAAATAATATTTCATCCAATATTCGCTTTCGTGGTAACGGAATGTCACAATTACAATTAGGTCAACACCTCTTATATAAGAGATGTGACGTCTGCTGATGTCACTTGCTAGTGACATCTAATAGAATTTATTACAAACTGCTGATAGTTAACACAACTACTGAAGATGTCAAACAGCTGACATCTTCTTACAAAAATGCTAAGTGTTAACTATTATTACAACTACTGAAAAGAAACTACTGAAACTATAACAACTGAAGAACATACTCTTTAGTTGTTTTACAAATACTGAAACTAAGAAAACTACTGAAAGGTAAACCATCACAACAACTGAAGAATGCTTCTTCAGCTGTTGTAACAAACTCTGAAGGCTTCAGTACTTGTACTTGAGCTTCAGCTGTTGTCATCAGCTGATGTCTTCAATCTTTATACTTCAGCTGTTGTACTTCAGTACTTTAGTCCTCAGCTGTTGAAGTCTTCAGCACTTTAGATCTTCAGCTGTTGTTCTTCAGTATTTTAGTTCTTTAGCTGTTGCAGTCTTCAGACTTTGTCAAACAGCTGATCAAGTCTTCAACAGTTGTTGTGATGTCTGTGGGACTTAGAGGTTTTTCTGATCAGGCTCATTGGTTCTTTTGGTCCAACAAACTCCCCCTGAACCAATGCAACCAAAACCTCTAAACTTATTAGAGTTGTCCCACTTATTATGGCAGAAATGTTGGTCTTTTTGTCTTCTAGATCAGCTCAGAAGCGACCCTTTTTAAGCACCGGCCAGGGAAGAAGTCTCAAAGATTTGTTTGGCAAAGTATGAATGGGAACTCTGTTATGGGGAATTAGACACAGAGTTGTTACCCCATTCATGAGATCTATTTCCCCATGATGAGTCTGTACGACTCTCTTGTGTAGGCCTCAAGGAAGGTGATTTGTTCCTCCATGGTTAGCTCTTCAGCACCTCCTTCAAACAATGATTCAGGCCCATAATACTCAGACAGGTATTTGGCCTGTTTCCCATTCTTTAGCTCCACAGTTGTTATTATTCAGTAAGCAAACTCATCTGGTGATTACCCTCTAGGAACAACTGGAGCTCATTTTTCCTGACTTCCTCAAGCCTCTTGTAAACTAACCCCTTTTTCACTATTTTGTTTTCCAGCATCTTCTGAGGGGTTAGATTAGCTTTATAGGCTTTCTTGAAGTCCTCTAGGATTTCCCAGGGTGAAACTACAAAGACCAGAGAGATCACTTCATCTACAATCTTTTTCACCTGGCCAATGTATCTCTGAGGTATGTTTTTCTTATGAATTCTGTGAGACACCCTGGGATCAGGCCAAATCCTCATTCTTTCCTTTTGATATTGAAAGGTATGCTTGAGAGTGTAAAGTTTGAGGGCTCGTTTCTTCATATTGATGATAGAAGATGTGGCTGCATAAGCTTTGTCAACTCTCTTCAGCAATTCCTCATCATGTTGTTTATGAAGCTCTTCTTCTTCTAGCTTCACTTTAACCATTTGTCTTTGGAATTCAGGAGTAATTGCTGAGGAGTGACTTGTGGCCTTAGGCATTGAATCACAGCTGAGAGTGGCAGCCTATCTTCATCATCTTCTTCATCATCTTCTAGCCTCAATACCCTTCTCTTCTTCTTCAAGGGTATATCATCGGCTATGGGTTTTGAGGGTAAGGGAGTTGGTTTGGTGGGTTGTGTTTTGGGTGGTTTTGGTGTGGGAATGTTGACAGGTTTTTCTAGCATTTTTGAGGTGAGTGTGGCTTTTGATTGCTTGGCTAGCTCAGTCCTGCTCCCAGCACCCGCTTCATTCAAAGCTTCAATAACAAGTCCCTTAGTATATGCTTCAGACGAACAGATCTTGGTGGTGATTGCCAAGATACTGTGGACCAAGCTTTGATTTCGATCATTGATCTTCCAAGATATTTTGCAATAAATCTAATCATGATCTCAAGCCTTTCTCTTTCTAACACTTCATAACTTGCCCATCTATTCTGGATTTCTTCAATCTCTAATCGTCGAATCTCAGAGTCAAGTTTATCGGTGTCATGGCCTTGCCTAAACAGCTGATCAATGATGTTGTCCATTGATCTGCTGTGTTCGGCATCAGCCTCTTTTATCAGTAGCTCCAAGGCTTTCTCTTTTTCCTTCTCTTTATCGGTCTCCACATTCAACTCCATATCCTTTTCCACTACTATCCCTTCTGTTTCTTTCTCCTTTTCTTTCTCCTCTGTACTCCTCTTTCTTTTTGCTTTCACTGACTTAATCTCCCCCTTTTTGGTTGCATTGGTTGCAAGGGGTTGATTGCCAGAAAGCTGTTTGCCCACAACCTCCTCTATCAATGGTTGTATTACTGAGGAAAGCCTCTCATCAATGGCTTTGATCACTATGTTAGTGATTATGGGTGTGATGAGAGGGAGGGAATTTTGAAGGATAGCAACTATTTGCTCAGGAGGGTTCTATTCCTGAGAAATAGTGCCAGAAGAAGAGGCAGGTGGCTGAGTTGTTGGGAGTGGCTCAGTGTTTGTGAGACATTCAGATGAAGGTGCCATCTGTGAGGTGGTAGAGGCAGATGGTCTTTGTGCCTTAGAAGTTTTGGCAAGCAGCTCTTTGAGTCTGCTCACCTCCTCTTCCAGGATGGTGTTTTGGGCGATTACATCGTAAAAGAAGCCCAGGTCATCATCAGTAGTTACTGAATCACCTGACCTCCTGATAGGATCAGGATGAACATGCACTGAGTGTAGCTCAGTTGTAGCAGTGCCCCTTTGTCTTGGAACTGGGGACTTCCTGCCTCAAGACTTTGTCCTTCATCAGCAGTTGCCTCTGGTAAGGTCTTAGTAATGGTACCAACTACAACCTGATCATATGCTGAAGTAGGAGAAGTGGCAGCCTCACCAGAAGTTCCAATCTCCATTGCTACACTAGGAGAAGGAACATTGTAACCCCTATGCTGTGGGTTCTCAGCTGCACTTTGGTCCTCCCCCTCAATGGTAGAAGTATTCCCAGTTGTAATTGGTATCTGGGGAGGGGGTGAGGAGTGCAACTGAGTCAGCACTTGTGCAACAAGTAATGTAGGACTTTGGGGGGGGGGGCGGTTGCATGTGGTGAGTGGGTGGAAGCAGATTGCACCCGGGGTGAATGGTGCGCTTCAATGGTAACCCTCTCAAGGGAGATAGGTTCCAGCAGTGTAGGTTCCCCAATGTTGGTTGCAACAGGATCCTGTTGAGAGGATACCTGTGCGGCTGTGGCTGGTTGAGTTAGTGTGACAACTGGGGGGTTAAGACCAGTGTGTGGTTCCTGTGTTTGTGGTACAAGGGCATCCTCAGGGGACTCATCTCCCTGAGTAGCCTTTTTTGGCTTTTTGGATTTGGGTGTAGTGGGGACTTTGGTTATGGAGGTGGTGGCTGTGGGTTCCAACTGCGTGGGTTTTCGCAGCCTGGCAGCCTGTTTCAATGTTTGGTCAGAGTTGTGCCTGGAGTATATTTTAGGCAATACAGCCGTTGCAGGGACTCCGAGACCAACAAGTCCCTCAGCTTTTAGCTGATTCTCTATTATGGCCATAATGAACTGAGGATATAATATCCAGCGGTTAGAAATAGATTTTGAGGCCATGTCCTTAAGTTCCAGAAAAATGATTTCAGAGAAGTTTAGGTTCTGTTGCTCAAGGATAGAGAATAGTACCTGCTGCCACCTTGTAGACATTTGATCCCAAGAAGAAGTCTTAGGAGCCAAGCAGACATTTACCATGTGAAATATGAGACGTTGAGCATCATGGAAATGTTTCTTTAGTATGGTGGAGGCACTAAGGTTTCCCTGATATCCATGGTGGGCAAAGGATAAATCAGTTGTGCCCTTTGGATATCCAGCAGGAAAAGTGGCATCATCCAGGTGTAGGTTTGACGAAGTATATCGGGAGTGATGACCACTTGGTGGTTGTTGACGACCGACCGGAGAGACTCTGTGTTGTTCTCCCCAGTGGTGAGGGTGACGTTCATCCAAAACTGGTCAAGGGATTCGGCATGAAGGATTGGATTGAGAAGAAAGGCCGTTTTGTAGGGTGACTGGACCATAAGATCAATAGCGTTATCGAACTTAGCCCAGAATGGCGATTTGGTGAGGTAAGCTACACAGTTGTGTCGCGGTTTGAGCTGCATGGTCGCCATTAATGAGAGAGAAGTTTTGGAGATATGAACGTTAGGTTTGAAGAAGATGAGGCTCTGAAGGATTAGGTCGGGGATATTTATAGGGTACGGGTTAGAAAATGACTGAAGGGTTTGGTGTTAGTCATCAGTAGTTTTAAAACGACTATTGACATGGCATTACCCTTTCAGACGTTGAAACAGCTGAAGTCGTGGTTTTAGGCATCAGCAGTTATAAAACTACTGAAGACCATGGTTTTGACTTCAGATGTTTGAAAAAAACTGATAACTTGGTATTAGTCATCAGTAGTTGTGAAACTACTGAAGACATGGTTTTATCATCAGTTGTTGTAAACAGCTGATGACTTGGTATTAGTCATCAGTAGTTGTGAAACTACTGAAGACATGGTTTTGTCATCAGTTGTTTAGGATAAACAGCAGTTGTAGAAACAACTGAAGAGAAAGTTCTCATCAGTAGTTTTCGTCAATTCATAGCCTTTCAGCTGTTTCATACTGTCCTCAACACTTACTCATCAGCCTTTTTGCTGTTTTCAGTTGTTTCATAGGACATCAGTACCTATCAGTTTTGACAACATCAGTAGTTACAACTACATCAGTAGTTGTTACTTTATCAGTTGTTGTAACAGAAGCAGTACAATATGTGATATGGTCACTAATGATCATTAGTAGTTATTTACTGAGATCATCAGTAGTTATCACTTATTCTAGCTGCAGCATACCAAGCCTTAACACAAGGTTTTGGAAAGTAGAACTATCCAAAGGCTTAGTAAAAATATCTGCAAGCTCATCAGCACTAGGCACAAACTTAGGATCAATCAGACCTTTTTCAAAACAATCCCGAATAAAGTGATGTCTGATCTCTATATGTTTGGTCCTAGAGTGCTGGACTGGATTTTTGACAATACACAGAGCTGAAGCACTATCCATTAATAATGGAGTCTTAGTCTCTGTAATGCCATAATCCAGAAGTTGGTTCTGAAGCCAGAGTACCTGAGAAGTACAACTTGCAGCAGCAATGTACTCGGCTTCAGCAGTTGATGTAGAACAGATGTTTGTTTCTTACTCTGCCAAGAAATCAAACAGTTGCCTAGGAATTGACAACCACCAGAAGTTGACTTTCTAGTTAACTTGCACCCTGCATAGTCACTATCTGAAAAAGCAACTAATTTGCAAGAGTGTCCAGTGGAATACCATAAACCTAGAGATTGTGTACCTTGCAAATATCTAAAGATCCTCTTGACTGCAATCAAATGAGACTCTTTAGGAGCAGCCTGAAATCTGGCACAGACACAAGTAGCAAACATGATATCTGGTCTAGAAGCTGTTAAATACATCAAGGACCCAATCATACATCTATAAAGTGTTTCATCAACAGCTTTACCTTTCTGATCTGCATCCAGTTGTATGGTGTTGCACATGGGAGTAGAACAGGGCTTACAGTTTTGTAAATCAAACTTATTCAAAAGATCTTTTGTATATTTTGACTGATGAATAAAGGTTCCATAAGCCTTTTGTTTAATTTGCAAGCCTAGAAAGAACTGTAATTCTCCCATTGCACTCATTTCAAACCTCTTTTTCATTAATGTTGTAAAATCATCACACAACAGGGGATCAGAGGATGCAAAAATGATATCATCAACATAAATCTGAACAAGTAGCTTATGCTGATCCACCTTCTTAATAAATAAAGTTTTATCAATGGAGCCTCTAGTGAAATTATTCTTAAGAAGAAAAGTGGAAAGTGTCTCATACCAGGCTCTAGGAGCTTGTTTCAACCCATAAAGAGCCTTATCAAGTTTATACACCCATTCAGGATGTTTATTATCCTCAAAACCTGGTGGTTGACACACATAAACTTCTTCCTTTATTTTACCATATAAAATGCACTTTTGACATCCATTTGAAAAACTTTAAGATTGTGGAATGCAGCATAGGCTAAAAACAATCTAATTGCCTCTAGTCTGGCTTCAGGGGCAAAGGTTTCATCATAATCAATACCTTCTTCTTGTGAAAACCCCTGTACAACCAGTCTAGCCTTGTTCTTAACAATAAGCCCATTTTCATCAGTTTTATTCCTAAACACCCATTTAGTGCCTATTGCACACTTACCTGGGGGAAGAGGAACCAGTTCCCACACTTACTGTTTCTTGAACTGAAGTAGCTCAAGCTGCATGGCTTCAACCCATCCATTGTCTCTCAAAGCAACATGATAGTTCTTTGGCTCTAGCTGACTGATGAAGAGAGCATAGAAGCAGAAGTTAGACAATTGACTTCTTGTTGAAACTCCAACATTGATATCACCAATAATTTGAGACATTGGGTGATTCTTCAGTTCTTGATAAACAATGAGATCTGTGCAAGTGTTTGTAGGACCTTCAGCAGTAGCAGATGTTGATGCAGACTCTTGAAACCAAGAATTGGATGGTAACTCAAAAGATGTAGAGGAATCAGAGATCTCATCAGCATTTGTTGTGGATGGAACTGCTAAAGCTACAGGAACATCAAATTTAGCAGACACAGGCAGTTGGTCACTAAACTTGAATAGGTGAGTATTGATATTATCATCATCATCATCAATACCACCAGGTGGAAGACATGTTGCAGAAAATGATTTATCCACATGATCTGCAACAGCTGGAGGTTGATAAGGAACATATTGCAGTATGTCCAAATCAAATAACTCCATAGGGTTTTGTGGAATCTTGTCCATAGGAGATTCATTAAACTTCACATGCAAAGTCTCTTCAACTATCTTTGTTCTGCAGTTGAAGACTCTGTATGCCTTGCAAGTAGATGAATAACTAACAAAATACCCTGCATCCACCTTAGGATCAAATTTTTGGAGTTGATCCTTTGTGTTGAGAATAAAACAGGGACACCCAAATGCTTTGAAAAATGAAATTAGAGGAGCCAAGTGATGGAGAACTTCATATGGAGTCTTCATCAACCTCTGATTTACTAAGGCTCTATTCTGCACATAGCAAGCTGTGTTAACAGCTTCAGCCCAAAAGGTCAGTGGCAAACCAGGCCAACATGGACCTTGCAGCTTCAATTAGGGTCCTGTTCTTCCTCTCCACTACTCCATTTTGTTCTGGAGTCTGTGGGATGCTAAACTGCCTTTTGATTCCCTTTGATTGATTGATACTCTATTCGCCTCAGTGCACAGTTGTAAATCTTTTACCAAGTTATCATTATGATCTAATAACCTAGCAAATTTCTCATCTATGCTATTTCTAAATGTATTACAATTAGAACAAGCATGATTATTAAACTTTTGGTCAGTGGTACTTACCTGAGTTGGTTCAGAAGAGTTAGCCATCAACGCAACATCAGATGTCTCTGGTTCTGGTGATTCTGTCTTTTCTGTCCTTGCTTTGGTAGTCTCCTCTTTAGGCTTGTAGCTGACCTCAGTTTCAGTTGTCTCTTCAATATTAGACATCGCTATATCAACTGCTAGATCTCCTTCACTCGCAGAATCATCATCAAAGTCTTCTACACTTGCAATGTTTGATTCCCCTGGAGAGACAAACCTAAAGCTCCAGTCCTGTCCTTCATCATCATGAGCAGTCAAGGCTTTTGGATCCTTGCTTGATGAAGTAGAACTAGTAGCTTGCTTGTCTTGACGAATGAAGGACGAGAATGGGTTCCCGTTCCTGTCTTCTTTGGCTTAACACATTCTCTCTTGAAGTGCCCCTTCTCTCCACAGTTAAAGAAGGTCACTTTGCTCTTGTCAAAGCCAAATGTGGTATCCTTTGTAGCTACCAAGTTCTGTCCGGTCTTTTTCACAACTCTTTGCCCTCCGGACAGCACTAGCTAAGGCCCACATTATGTCCATTCTCTCCAGCTCCATTTCGTCCACCTGCTCGTAGTCCTCGTCTGACAGATGGCAGTTTCCAATCTTCCCAGCAACAAGTCCATCATAAGAATGAACCACTACAGCCAAAAGATCCATGTGTTCTCTCGAGCTACTTCTACAGTCACATTACCGAGGTTCTCGGTCTTAAGTCTAGTAGCATTTGTTTCAGATCCAATATGTTGGGTACAAGAAAACCCTGATGTCTTTGATCCTGAAGGAGAAGCATGTGAAGGCCCGATGAGCTAGACACAAATGCAGTCTGGAAAGGTGCTCCAGATGTCTTAGCTTGAGGCGTGGCATTGTACAAAGCTGGATTCTGAGTATACGAAGACTTCTGAGCTCTGTACTTCATTCTAAGTGCTTCTTCTTGCAGCTTTAGAATGAAGTCATTTATATCTAGCTTTGTCAGCATTCCATTCTATCTCAGGTTAGACACGAATGAAGCCCACTTTTCCGGCAATCCGTCTACAAAGTTAGTAACTTTCTCTTCCATGGTAGTAGCCACCCCATGTGTATGCAGTTCACTCATCAGATGGTAGAATCTATCAATAACATCATCCAAACTCTCGTTTCCCATTGATGAGAAGTTATCGAATTCCTTCTTTAACTCCTTAGCCTGATTGCCTTCAACGAAGCATTCCCATCGTACCTCTTTTCCAGCTCATCCCATAGTTTCTTGGACTGCTTATTCTCTGAGTACTGGTGGAAAATGTCTTTAGGGATAGACTGTGTAATCAATGCATAAACCCTCTTCTCTGCATTATATTTAACTTTCTGCGCGTCTGTCATCCCTCCTAAGGTTAGCTTTACTCCATTGGCTCCCACCGGCGTACTATACCCAATCTCGATAGCTTCCCACAGATTCGGATCCACTCCATTGAGGTAGATCTCAAAACGTTGTTTCCAGTGGGGAAACTCATCTAACGTTAAGAGCTTCGGTGGTTTATTATGATTACCCACTTCACTCTCAAGTAACAGCAGGTTCTGGATCCTAGAGTCCTTCCCAGTAGTAAAGGCTGACATTTGATCTTCCATGGTGAATAACTTTAAGTCTACTAAGAAAAACTGTCAACTGGTGTGACTGAAGGATGCGATTGGGCTATCCGTCCGAATGAACTGAGCGAATGGCTCAATCGTGCGGCTGAACTAAGCGATTGGTTCAGTCGTGTGAATGAAGCTGATGCGTATGTACACTGTGAACGAGTGGTTCAATCGTACGAATGGAGATGCGACTAGGTCCAATCGTGCGTCTGAGCAATGCGAATGAGGTCCAGTCATGCGAATGGCTCAATCGTGCGACTGAAGCTGTTGTTTTGCGAAAATTTCTAGGTTAAACGTGTTTTAGCCGTAAAAATTCGAAATTTCGCAAGGTCTAATCGCCTAAGTTCGTAGAAATCAAACTTTGATGAGCAGGGAACGTCCAAGATCAATTTTGACACAAAAGATTGCGTTTTTAGTGCAAAAACACAAACTTTTTATCAGGTGTGTGTTTTTGGATGTCGTTTCTAGGTGTTTTGAACTCTTTGCAAGCGGGTTAAAAGGAAGAACACCCAAGTTGCACCAGGTGAGTTCTAGACCCCAGTTTTTACATGTTTTAAACTATCTTTGGGGCTGAAAACGGATCAAAATGACTTTATAAAGTTTAAGTATAAATGCCCGTATGTATTATGCATGTTGGATGTGGTTCTTGAATGTTTATAGGCTACTCATGTTTAGAATAGCCACATTATGCTTAGAACAGATGGGTTTGATGATTAGGATTGAAAACATCCTAGAAACATGTTTACAGAATTCTCATGCGCCTAGCTAAGTGTTCATACGCCTGAAGTTACCTTAGAAAGAATTAAGTGTAAGCCATGCGCCTAAACAGTAGCTCATGCGCCCCAAAATTTGCCTTAGAAAAGTCTATGTATAGCCCACACGCCTGAACAGTGGTCCATGCGCCTGGAAATGTTAGTTGGATGACTAAGTGTAGGGTCATGCGCCCCAATAGTGCTCATGCGCTCAAGTGGCCCATGCACCCAAGTGGCCCATGCGCCCAAGTGGCTCATGTGCCTGAATAGTACCCATGCGCCCAGAAACTGAGCTGGATTTGACTAAGTGTTTCCCCATGTGCCTGAAAGTGGCCCATGCGCCTGTGTTCCCCATGCGCCTGAATAGTGTCTATGCGCCTGCATAGTGCCCATGCGCCTAGGACTTAGAATATTTTTCTGATTTTTGGGGAAAGTGTGTAAAGTAGGCCTTGACTTGGGAGATTCCTGGGGGACTATATAAGTTGACTTTTGGGGTCATAGATGGTATGAGGGGCATGTTATGCATTGTGATTGATGCATATGATGATGATGTTTCATGGTTATGCATGATGTATGTTATGTATGTATGATGCCCGGTATGATGATGTATAAATGATATGTTATGTTATGTTCCTATGATGATGAATGTTTATCTTTCCATGGCTTTACGTGATATGTTAATGAATGAACCGAAAGTATTATGTAACATAAAGTGAAAGATAATGAAAGAGGAACATGATGAATGAATGCATGTATTAACGAATGAATGAACGTAGAAAGTCTTTCAAGCAAATGTGTGGAGGTCCACACCCAATGAAGGGTGTTAGCTCAACTGTGTGCGGGTTAGCTACCCCAGAAGGATGCACACTAGGGTCCAATCCTTATGATTGACCATATGTATGGGATCCTTGCTGCTTGCCCTAGGTACTGGAGTCAGCTTCGTGCATAATGTTCGGGGTCTGTGAAAGACCTCAGGCCCAGTAACCAACTTCGTGCACAATGTTCGGGGTATAGCATATGGTATTGATCCGGAATGAAAAAGAAAAGATAAATGGTGAATGTACTTGCCCTAGGTACTGGAGTCAGCTTCGTGCATAATGTTCGGGGTCTATCAAAGACCTCAGGCCCAGTAACCAACTTCGTGCACAATGTTCGGGGTAACATACATGTCACTAGATGTAATGAATGAACGAAGGTTAACAAACGGAATGGAAGATAATAATGATGTTATCTGTATGTATGTATGATGTATGATCACGAACAAATGAAATGAATAGTATGGACTCTGAAAGGAAATAAATAACGGTTTTATGTATGTTTAATTATAAAACTAGAACTCACTCAGCAACGCTGACTTTTATACGTTTTCAGTTGGCAGGTAAATGTTGCTGAGGATGGCGCGAGGCGGCTACTAAGCTCTTTTGGATGGCATCCATTTATTTAAGGCTTTTGTGATGTAATACAACAATGTAATTTTGTAACCGACAAATGATGCATATTTTGCAAAAGTTTTTATGATGAAATGAAATGCCATTTGTTTTATGTTTCCGTTGCAATGCTTAATAAATGATTAAATGTTAAATATATGTTTTATGTGCGATGAAATACCGGCTGTAAGCGTCCCGAGAGCGGGGCCTTACACATGTGAATTCGGATAAATTGGTGTTGGAAAACTTTGGAATAGTGAAAGATGTTTGCTTTTTCATTCTTAATTGCAATCTAGTGAGGTGATTTTTGTATTAGGGTTAATCCCCCTTTAAAACCCCTCAAATTAGGTTAAAATTCACCAAAACACAACGCTTGGCATCGGTGGCGCCACCCCTACATAGCCTTGATTTTCATGTGTAACCTTTTTGACATCTTTTTGTTGATAGGTTGTGGGTCTCGTAACTCTTTTCATAGCTTAAGTTATGGCCGTTTTAAGTTACCGTTGTCTTGCAACTTCGCTTTAACATTACTTCACCTCTCAAGCTTCAATTTTAGTCCCGTTTCTTCCAACTTTTGTATACTTCATGTTTAACCTACAAACATAAGAATATTTTAAAGTAACTCTATTTCTCATTATTGATGTCTAAAATATGAAATAAAGTGTTTAAATATTGAATTTTCACCACCTGATCACAATCTCCACACTTACCTTTTGCTTGTCCTCAAGAAAATCTCAATTATAATTTATAAAACTGTCATTGCAACTACACATCACAAATCACTTACTAAAAATCAGTTAAGGTCCAAAGTCATGCCCTTATTCACAAGACTTAAATTATTCAATATATTTAAATTCTAGTAAGTTAATTATAGTCTAATAAAACAAGAAATCATGCAACTAGGCGTCACGTGCTTTTGATTTTTAGTCTCATGCACATACCCCTTATAATAATTCACTCCTCTCAGTTTACATATGGACTAGTAAAATATGTACTAGTGTAATCACTCAATAACCCAATACACTATTTTCTCCACATTAGCTTGTATAGAAATTACACCTCCACCACTTGCATAAAATTTGCACATATCTAAAGGACTTACAATTTTTGTGGCTTAGGTAAAGTTAGGAAGTTTTGGCTTTGAAAAATGGCTACACTAATAGAAAGATGAACCAGGCTATTAACAATCCCTATTAACATGACTAATAGAGCTAGATCACTTTGATCCCTTTTAAACCACTACTTTTTCTCATCTTTTCTTTTTCTTTTTTTTGGTTAATTTTCATCAAAATAATTTTTCTCATATAAACTTGACTTTAGATGCTCCTTGTGGGACCAAAAGAACCAATAAGCCAGATCAGAAAAACCTTAAGTCCCACAGACGTCACAACAACTGCTGAAGTCTACAACAGCTGAAGACAAGTGCTGAAGACAAAGTCTGAAGACAAGTGCTGAAGACAAAGTCTGAAGACACAAGTGCTGAAGACAAAGTCTGAAGACACAAGTGCTGAAGACAAAGTCTGAAGACACAAGTGCTGAAGACAAAGTTTGAAGACAAGTGCTGAAGACAAAGTCTGAAGACACAATTGCTGAAGACAAAGTCTGAAGACAAGTGCTGAAGACAAAGTCTGAAGACACAAGTGCTGAAGACAAAGTCTGAAGACACAAGTGCTGAAGACAAAGTCTGAAGACAAGTGCTGAAGACCAAGTATCAGTCGTTGTCACAATAACTGAAGAGGTCTTCTTCAGTAGTTGTGACGGTTTTCTTTCAGTAGTTTTATGTTTTTTCTTTCAGTAGTTTTGTAAAACGACTGAAGAGCTTGTTCTTCAGTCGTTGTAGTTTCAGTAGTTTCGTATCAGTAGTTTTATGTTTTATACTTAGCACTCTGATATGTTCTCAGTAGTTGTGAACATTTCAGTAGTTTGCTAAGTTTTAGTTATTTTTGTAACAAATCTGCCAGATGTCACTATCCCGTGATATCAGCAGTGATTGCACTCTATATAAGGAGTGTCAACCTAATTTTAATGAGTGAATGATTGAGCAGAAACATTTGATATTATTGAAACATTCCTTTTCACAGAAATATATTCTCTCTTTACAACCGTATTTGTTCTTAATGCATACGAATATCAAATTCTTGCTATAATTTGTCTAATTCTTGTTCTTATTCCGTTGCGTTACACTCTAATCCATCAAACTTGAGATCACTGATCCTGTCAAATGGTATCAGAGCTGGTTCATCATTGATCGATCTAATAATTGATCATTGAAACTGCTATCCAAGACCCAAGTTTGATTGAATTAGCATTTTTGCAAGAAACGGTTATAGAGATTGAATTTTTTGTGTTTTTGGTCATTCATCCTGAGATTTATTCTTGGTTTTCATTGAGTCTGTTGTGGTCTGTGTAAAATCTTTTAAAAGCTTGAATTAAATTGTATTTGGACCTAAAATGACTAATCCTTCCAATGATCCTCAAAATACTGGTTCCTCAACCAAGCCTCCGATGCTGGTTAGGAATGAGTACAACATATGGCAACGACGAATGCTCCATCACCTGTCTGTAACAGCTCAGGTTGTTGGACATCAGTGGTACATGGTCACACAGCCTATGGTGAATAACCGGAAACCAATCAAATGGTTTCGAAGAGGAGGGAGCAATACTCAGATGAGGATAAGAAATTGTTGAGATTGATGCAAAAGCCTATGGAATTCTGGCCATGGCACTGCTAAATGAATCTATCTGGGCTAATGCATAATGAAAACTGCCCATGACCTCTGGAATGCCTTGAAAGAACAATTTGGAGGAACAGATGAGGTCTTGCAAATAATAGAGAAATCCTTGCCCAACAATATGAGACATTCTCTCATAGGAAGGGTGAGGCACTGACTTAAAAGTTTGAGCGGTTCTCTTGTTTGATCTCTGAATTAAAAATGGTTAAAAATGAGTACACAAATAGCCAGATGAATACAGATTTCAGATCACTGCCGAGAGATGGGACACATATACTATTGTCCTACGCTCCAGTGCAAATTTGGACAAACATCCTCACCCAACTCCATGGGAAATGCTCACATTTGAGAGAGAGATAGAAAGAAACGAAATGTCATCATCTAGAAAGCTCACTGATGATTTTGTCCAGGAACCACTGCCTTGGTAAGTCATGAGTCAGAGTATGCAGGATCATGATAGGATCAGCGATCACAAGTTTGATGTATTAGAGTTCAAAGCAGCGGAATACGAACAGGAATTAGACAAATTGTAGCAAGCAATCGATACTTGTATGCATTAAGAGCACATACGGTTATAGGGAGAGAATATATATTCTGATTTCAAGGAATGTTTATAGATATAGAATATTCTAATAAATCATTCAAAACATTCATTCATTCATTCCCATTATTACAATAGGTTGTCACTCCTTATATAGAGTGCAACAATCACTGCTGTTATCACGGAAAGTGACAACTGGCAGATCTAATACAAAAATAACTAACTCTTAACAAACTACTGAAATGTTCACAACTACTGAGAACATATCAGAGTGTTAAGTACAGAATATAATTACTGATAAAACTACTGAAACTACAACGACTGAAGAACAAGCTCTTCAGTCGTTTTACAAAACTACTGAAACATAAAACTACTGAAACTAGAAATATAAAACTATTGATATCACAACTACTGAAGAAGTGCTCTTCAGCAGTTGTGACAAACTACTGACGCTTCAGTACTTGATCTTCAGACTTTGACCTTCAGATGTTTCATCAGCTGATGACTTCAGTAGATATCATCAGCTGATGTCTTCAGTCTTTGTCTTCAGACTTTGTACATCAGTTGTTGATCTTCAGCACTTGTAAACTCTTCAGCTGTTGTACTTCAGTACTTTGGTCTTTCAGCTTAGCACTTGTGTTCTTCAGTTGTTGTACTTCAGTACTTTGTTCTTTCAACTGTTGAAGTCTTCAGCACTTGATCTTCAGCTGTTGAAGTCTTCAGCACTTGTCAAACTGCTGATGAGGCTTTCAGCAGTTGTTGTGATACCATGTGGGACTTAGAGGTTTTCTGATCTTGGCTCATTGGTTCTTTTGGTCCAACAAACTCCCCCTGAACCAATGCAGCCAAAACCTCTAAATTATTCATAATCCACTTATTGTTGGCAAGTGTTGGTCTTTTCCTTCTTGATCAGTAGAGAAGATGACCCATGTAAGCTCCGGCCTGGGAAGAAATCTCAGATATTTGTTTGGCAGGGTAGAATGGGAACTCTGTTTTGGGGAATTGGACACAGAGTTGTTATCCCATTCATGAGATTTACTTCCCCATAATGAGTCTGTACGACTCTCTTGTGTAGGCCTCAAGGAAGGTGATTTGTTCCTCCATGGTTAGCTCTTCAGCACCTCCTTCAAACAATGATTCAGGCCCATAATACTCAGACAGGTATTTGGCCTGTTTCCCATTCTTTAGCTCCACAGTTGTTATTATTCTATAAGCAAACTCATCTGGGTGATTACCCTCTAGGAACAACTGGAGCTCATTTTTCCTGACTTCCTCAAGCCTCTTGTAAACTAACCCCTTTTTCACTATTTTGTTTTCCAGCATCTTCTGAGGGGTTAGATTAGCTTTGTAGGCTTTCTTGAAGTCTTCTAGGATTTCCCAGGGTGAAACTACAAAGACCAGAGAGATCACTTCATCTACGATCTTTTTCACCTGGCCAATGTATCTCTGAGGTATGTTTTTCTTGTGAATTCTGTGAGAGACCCTGGGATCAGGCCAAATCCTCACTCTTTCTTTTGATATTGAAAGGTATGCCTGAGAGTGTAAAGTCTGAGGGCTTGCTTCTTCATATTGATGATAGAAGATGTGGCTGCATAAGCTTTGTCAAGTCTCTTAAGCAATTCCTCATCATGCTGTTATGAAGCTCTTCTTCTTCTAGCTTCACTTAACCATTTGTCTTTGGACTTCAGGAGTAATTGCTGAGGAGTGACTTGTGGCCTTAGGCAACTGAATCACAGCTGAGAGTGGCAGCCTATCTTCATCATCTTCTTCATCATCTTCTAACCTCAATATCCTTCTCTTCTTCTTCAAGGGTATATCATCAGCTATGGGTTTTGAGGGTAAGGGAGTTGGTTTGGGGGGTTGTGGTTTGGGTGGTTTTGGTGCGGGAATGTTGACAGGCTGTTCTAGCATCCTTGAGGTGAGTGTGGCTTTGATTGCTTGGCTAGCTCAGTCCTGCTCCAGCACCCGCTTCATTCAAAGCTTCAATAACAAGCCCCTTAGTATATGCTTCAGACGAACAGATCTTGGTGGTGATTGCCAAGATACTGTCCCTGGACCAAGCTTTGATTTCGATCATTGATCTTCCAAGATATTTTGCAATAAATCTAATCATGATCTCAAGCCTTTCTCTTTCTAACACTTCATAACTTGCCCATCTATTCTGGATTTCTTCAATCTCTAGTCGTCGAATCTCAGAGTCAAGTTTAGGTGTCATGGCCTTGCCTAAACAGCTGATCAATGATGTTGTCCATTGATCTGCTGTGTTCGGCATCAGCCTCTTTTATCAGTAGCTCCAAGGCTTTCTCTTCAGCAATATGATCATCAGCACCTTTCTTTCGCTTGTAGGTGAGCAGTGGTTGCTGTTCTTTTTCTCCTCTTTGGGCTTGCTTCGCTTCCTTCTTTTCCTCGGATCTTTTCCTCTTCTTTTCTTTCACTGCAGTACTCTCCCCCTTTTTGGATGCATTGGAGGAAGGGGTTTGTACCGCAGAAAGTGTCTTTTGCACAGCAGCATCAATCAAGGGCTGTAAAGTTGAGGAAAGCCTCTCATCAATGGCTTTAGTCACAATATCAGTGATTATGGGTGTGATGAGAGAGAGGGAATTTTGAAGTACAACACCTATTTGCTCAGGAGGGTTCTGTTCCTGAGAAATAGGGCCTGAAGCAGAGGCAGGTGGTGAGTTGGAGTGGCTCAGTGTTTGGGGAACCTTCAAGTGAAGGTGCCATCTGTGGGTGGGTAGAGGCAGATGGTCTTTCTCCTTGTGAGAGTTGATCAAGTAGGTTTTGCGGCCTACTGACTTTCTCTTCAAGGATTGTGTTCTGGGCAAGAACATCGTAGAAAAAGCCCAGGTCATCATCAGCCGAAGCTGAATCATCTGACCTCCTGCTTAGAGCATGATTTACATGCACTGGGTGTAGACCAGTTGATGCATGTGCCCCTTGTGCTTGGTACTGGGGACTTCCAGCCTCAGGACAGTGTCCATCATCAACTGTTGCCTCTATTAAGGTCTTAGCAATATAACCAGCCTCATTCTGATCATGTGCTGAGTCAGAGGAGGTGGCAGCCTCACTAGATATTCTAAGCTCCTTGTCTACACCAGGAGATAGAAGTGGTAAACCCCTATGCTGTGGGTTCTCAAGTGCACTGTGTTCCTCCCCCTCAATTGTAGAGGTTGTCCCAGTAGTAAGTGGGTTCTGGGGAGGGGGTGAGGAGTGCAGTTGAGTCAGCACTTGTGCAACTATTAAAGTTGGGCTGTGAGGGGCGGTTGTTTGGGGTGAAGGGATAGAAGCAGTGTGCACCTGGGGAGGTTGGTGCGCTTCAATGGCAATCCCCTCAAGTGAGGAAGATCCCAGATATGTAGGTACCCCTTGTGTGGTTGCTGCAGGCTCCTGTTGGAGGAAGCCTGAGCGGCTATGGCTGGAAGAGTCATTGTATCCACTAGGGGGTTTGGACTAGTGGATATATCCTGCGTTTGTGTTGCAGGGGCATCCTCAGGGGACTCAATTCCCTGAGTAGCCGTTTTGGGTTTCTTTTTGGTGGGTTTGGTGGGGACTTTTGATTTGGAGGTGGTGGCTGTGGGTTCCAGCTGCGTGGGTTTCGCAGCTTGGCAGCCATTTTTAGTGTCTGGTCAGAGTTGTGCCGGGAGTATACTTCCGGCAGAAACAGCCGTAGCAGGGACTCCCAAGCCAACAAGTCCCTCAGCATTAAGTGGTTTGTAATGATGGCCATTATGAACCGTGGATATAGTATCCAACGGTTGGCAGTTAGTTTTTGAGCCATATCCTGAGCTCTGAAAATATTATTTCTGAAAAGTTTAGCGGTTGTTGCTCAAGAATAGAATACATTACCTGCTGCCATTTCGTCGACATTTGATCCCAAGACGACGTCTTAGGGGCCAAACATACATTCACCATGTGAAAGATTAGGCGCTCAGCGTCATTAAAGTGTTTCTTCAAGATAGTGGAGGCACTGAGATCGCCTTGATATCCATGTTGGGCAAAGGATAGATCTGTGGTGCCCTTCGGATATCCAGCAGGAGAACTAGCATCATTCAGATGAAGAATTTGCGGATTATTGCAGGAGTGATGACTACTTCTTTGTTGTTTACGACCGACTGGAGAGATGGTGTGTTGTTCTCCCCAGTGGTAATAGTAACGTTCATCCAAAATGGTGAAGGGATTCGGCATGTAGTATGGGATTCAGAAGAAATGCCGTATTGTATTGGGACTGAACCATAAGATCGATAGCAGTATCGAACTTAGTCCAGATGGGCGATTTAGTGAGGTAGGAAACACAGTTGTGTCGCGGTTTAATTTGCATGGACGCCATTGAGAAGAGGGAAGTTTTGGAGAGGAACGTTAGGTTTGAAGAAGATGAAGCATTGAGAGCTTAGGTTAGGGATATATAGGGTACGGGTAAGAAAACGACTGAAGGATGTGGTGTTAGTCATCAGTAGTTTTAAACGACCGTTGACATGGTATTATCCTTTCAGACGTTGAAACAGCTGAAGTCGTGGTGTTAGGCATCAGTAGTTAGAAAACTACTGAAGACCGTGGTTTTGACTTCAGATGATTGAAACAACTGAGGACTTGTGTGTTTGTCATCAGTAGTTATGAAACTACTAAGGACAGTGGTTTTGTCATCAGCTGTTGTAAACAACTGAAGACTTGGTATTAGTCATCAGTAGTTATAAAACTACTGAAGACATGGTTTTGCTTCAGTTGTTTAGAATGAAACAGCAGTTGTACAAACGACTGAAAGAAATTTCTCATCAGCTGTTTTCGTCAATTCTTAGCTTTTCAGCTGTTTCATACTGTCCTCAACACATCATCAGCCTTTTTGGCTGATTTCAGTTGTTTCATAGGACATCAGTACTTATCTGTTTTACTGATTGCAGTAGTTGTAACTGCATCAGTAGTTGTAACTACATCAGTAGTTTAGAACAGATGAAGTACTTCAGTACTTGTGAGACATTTAGCCTTCAGTAGTTATAAAAACTGCTGAGGGTAAAAGAGCTCATCAGTACTTATATGTGACATAGTTACTAATGATCATCAGTACTTATTACTAAGATCATCAGTAGTTGTCACTTATTCTAGCTGCAGCATACCAAGCCTTAACACCAGGTTTTGGAAAGTTGAACTATCCAAAGGCTTAGTAAAAATGTCTGCAAGCTCATCAGCACTAGGCACAAACTTAGGATCAATCAGACCTTTTTCAAAACAATCCCTTATAAAATGATGTCTGATCTCTATATGTTTGGTCCTAGAGTGCTGGACTGGATTTTTGACAATGCAAAGAGCTGAAGCACTATCCATTAACAATGGAGTCTTAGTCTCTGTAATGCCATAATCCAAAAGTTGGTTTTGAAGCCAGAGTACCTGAGATGTACAACTTGCAGCAGCAATGTACTCTGCTTCAGCAGTTGATGTAGCAACTGAGGTCTGTTTCTTGCTCTGCCAAGAAATCAAGCAGTTGCCTAGGAATTGACATCCACCAGAAGTTGATTTCCTGGTCAACTTACACCCTGCATAGTCACTGTCAGAAAAAGCAACTAATTTACCAGAATGTCCAGTAGAATACCATAAACTAGAGATGGAGTGCCTTGCAGATATCTAAAGATCCTCTTGACTGCAATCAGATGAGACTCTTTAGGTGCAGCCTGAAATCTAGCACAAACACATGTAGCAAACATAATATCTGGTCTAGAAGCTGTTAAATACATCAAGGACCCAATCATACATCTGTAAAGTGTTTCATCAACCACTTTACCTTTCTGATCTGTATCCAGTTGTGTGGTGCTGCACATGGGGGTAGAACAGGGCTTACAGTTTTGTAAATCAAACTTTTGCAAAAGATCTTTTGTGTATTTGGACTGATGAATGAAAATTCCATCAGCCTTTTGTTTGATTTGCAACCCCAGAAAGAACTGTAATTCTCCCATGGCACTCATTTCAAACTTCTGTTGCATCAACTTTGTAAAGGCATCACACAACTTTGGATCAGAGGATGCAAAAATGATATCATCTACATAAATTTGAACAAGTAGATTATGCTGCCCAGCTTTCTTAATGAATAAAGTCTTATCTATGGAGCCTCTAGTGAAATTATTTTCCAGAAGAAAGTTTGATAATGTTCATACCAGGCTCTAGGAGCTTGTTTTAACCCATAAAGAGCCTTATCAAGCTTATACACCCAATTAGGATGTTTATTGTCCTCAAAGCCTGGAGGTTGACATACATAAACCTCTTCTTTAATTTTTCCATACAAAAATGCACTTTTGACATCCATTTGAAAAACTTTAAGGTTTTGATAAGCAGCATAAGCTAAAAACAATCGAATTGCTTCCAGTCTGGCTACAGGGGCAAAGGTTTCATCATAATCAATACCTTCTTCTTGTGCAAACCCCTGAACAACCAGTCTGGCCTTGTTCTTAACAATAAGCCCATTTTCATCAGTTTTGTTCCTAAACACCCATTAGTGCCTATTGCACACTTACCTGGAGGTAGAGGAACCAGTTCCCACACTTGCTGTTTCTTGAACTGAAGAAGCTCAAGCTGCATGGCATCAACCCATCCATTGTCCTTTAAAGCAATGTGATAATTCTTTGGCTCTTGCTGACTGATGAAGAGAGCATAGAAGCAGAAATTTGACAATTGACTTCTTGTTGATACTCCAGCAGTGATATCACCAATGATTTGAGACATAGGGTGATTCTTCAGATCTTGATACACAATGAGATCTGTGCAAGTGTTTGTAGCAGGCTCAGCAGTAACAGATGGTGATGGTGAATCATTTCCTTGAAACCAATCAGTGGATGGTAATTCAAAGGAAGTTGAATTCGAAGAGATCTCATCAGCATTTGTTGTGGATGGTGCTACTGGAGCTACAGGAACATCAGGTCTAGCTGAATCAGGCAGCTGATCACTAAACTGAAGAGGTGAGTACTGCAATCATCATCATCATCAGCAGCAGTACCACCAGGTGGTGAACTGTTGACAGGAGCAACAACAGGAGTTTGATAAGGAACATATTGCAGTATGTCCAAATCAAATAACTCCACAGGGCTTTGTGGAATCTTGTCCTTTGGAGATTCATTGAACTTAACATGTAGAGTTTCTTCAACCATCTTTGTTCTGCAGTTGAAGACTCTGTATGCCTTGCAAGTAGATGAATAACCAACAAAATACCCTGCATCCACCTTAGGATCAAATTTATGGAGTTGATCCTTTGTGTTGAGAATAAAACAGGGACACCCAAATGCTTTGAAAAATGAAATCAGAGGAGCCAAATGATGGAGAACTTCATATGGAGTCTTCATCAACCTCTGATTTACTAAAACTCTATTTTGCACATAGCAAGCTGTGTTGACAGCTTCAGCCCAAAAGGTCAGTGGCAAACCAGAGTCAGCCAGCATGGACCTTGCAGCTTCAATGAGGGTCCTGTTCTTTCTCTCCACTACTCCATTTTGTTCTGGAGTCCTTGGAATGCTGAACTGCCTTTTGATTCCCTTTGAAAGATAGAAGTCATCAAGTGTATGATTTCTGAATTCAGTTCCATTGTCACTCCTAATACACTTGACTGGAAGGGAATACTGCTTCTCAATATACAACACAAAGTGAATAATCTTCTGAGCAGCCTCATCCTTTGAATGTAGAAAGAAAGTCCATACAAATCTGGAGTAATCATCCACAATTACCAGACAGTATTTCTTCTTTGCCATGCTCATTACTCTCACAGGACCAAATAGATCCATATGCAGTAATTGCAAGCAAGCAGGCAGTGGACTTAGGCTCTTCAATAGGAGGGAATGAGACTTTGTGCTGTTTTCCTTTTAAACAAGCAGTGCAGGTTTCATCACAGTGGAACTCCTTTATTGGTAAGCCTCTGACTAAACTATTTTGGGTAAGCTGATTCATGTTTTTGAGATTAACATGACCAAGCCTTCTGTGCCACAGTTTAGATTCTTGAGAAGAGGCTTTGGAAAATAGGCAAGGATTGCCTTTGAGATCTATTTTCTTAGAAAGATCTAAGGCATACACTCTTCCTGTCCTGTTGGCTCTCAGGAGAGTGTGATCATCTCCAACACCTTGTCAATCAAGTGCAAAACTTTGATGACAGAATCCTACAGTTTTGACTGGTGAAAAGAGCAACATGGCCTTTATCACACATTTGACTGACACTCAAGAGATTGTACTTGAGATTTTCCACATGATTAACATCATCAAATTTGATTTCTCCATTGGAGACAAAGCCCTTACAATGATGTAACCCCTAGCATCATTGCCAAAAGAAACAAATCCCTTCTTTCCTTGAGAGTAGTCATGAAGAAGAGAGCTGTTCCCAGTCATGTGCATAGATCCCCCACTGTCTACATACCAGATGCTACTTTGGCATGTTGAAGAACCCTGCAATTATAAACAATCAGTTAGTTTTAGAGACCCAAACCTTTTTGGTTTTGGGCCTGGTCTCATCAATAGATGGTAAACTAACAGGTTTATTTGAAACAACAGCCTGAGAGGAAGAAGATGGTGTAGAAGAGGAGTCTTTGGCTTGGACCTCCTTTTCTGTGGTTTCAACATAGGAGTGTCTAGTTGGTTAACTCTACCCAACAGATGTTGAACCATCATTACCAGCTGTGTCTGATTTTGTGATAAAGCTTCAGCTCATCAGACACATTGCTAGTGGAGTTTGATAAGTTCCTATGTTGCACCTTCTTCTTCTGAGCACTCTCAGTGTCACCTGTTTAACCCCTTCCTTTTTGGATTCTTTGAGGACTTAAGGGTTACAGGATTTGATGTTGCTGATACAAATGTGGTCTCAAACTCAGTTTTCATTTTTACCATTTTCTCTTTAATTTCTTCTTTTTGTTTGAGTTTGGAACCTCTTTTGTACCAACAATCATCTGTAAGATGATTGAACAAACCACATACTTCACATGGTTTCTTCTTCATCTTAGGTTGATCATTAAACTAAAGGGGTGAAGCAACTGAAGACTTGTTCTTCAATGCTTTGGAAGCATTGTTTGCTTTCTTGACTGCCTCTTTAGTAGTCTTCAAACTCTTTCTACTATCAGTTTTCTTCTCTTCAGTACTGACAGCAGTTGAAGTTTGAACTTCAGGTGTTAGATCCTGCTCTCTAGTCCTTTAGGACCTTCAGAATTAACTCCTGAGTTGATCAACTCATTAATCATGTGAATGTCAGCATTTGAACCATCAACATCAGCTGATAAGTTCAAAGAGGGCTTGATGCTGACTGCTACTTCTGATTGTGCTGTATCAGAAGGTAGATCACATGATGTGATGGATTGGTTATCACTCTCACCATCAGATTCTACCTCTGCTCTGGGGGTAAAATCTGTAGGTGGAGCAGTGTGATTGTAACCAATTCCAAACTTCACATTTGAAGCAGATTGCTTACTAAGAAGCATTTCAAAACCTTTGCATGATTGTACCCATCTATCACACTCTACCTGGGTAACTGCAAGGGTTTCTTTGAGATCTTTGTACTTCTCTAGAAGTACTTCTTCTCTAGCCTTATCATCAATTATTTGGCAATTCAGTTTATAAATCTCATCATTTTTATCTTTAAGCACAGACTCAAACTCAGCTTTTTTTTGGAAATTATTGTTCTAGCTCAATGTTCTTATTAATTAGAGCTACATTTGCTTCTCTAATGGAAGCAAATGCTGCTATGCATGGTTCAGAACATAATTGGCTTTTGCCTCAGAGGATACCTGTGATACCTGAGGTGTAGAGGCATTAGAAAATGAAGTATCAGCAGACTCCAAAGCCATAAGAGCCAGATTCCAAAAGGACTGTCACCACCATGTTGACCAGCACCTGAAACAGTTGATCATGACCAGACATGTCATCTGGTAAACTGCTCCAGTCAACAACTCCTGGGGTGAAGAAGCTGTGTTGTTGAGGTTGAGTTTGTTGATGAGATTGGGATGGCTGAGGTTCTGGTAGTGCATGAGGTTGTGGTGCCATAGGAACTTGAACTTGATTTGACTGTGGCATGTAATAACAAGGGTACGGATATGGCATTTGACCCTGAGGAACAAAATATCCGGGATTGTTGTTGAGGATGATGATTAGATGAGTGACAGGATGTTGCCCTCTGTGTTGTTGACTATTGCCAGGAAAAGTCACAAAGGGTGCAGTGGAGTTAGATCCAGTTGATCTACACTCTCTTGCAAAGTGTCCAAGCCTTTGGCATTTGTGACACCTCAACTTGCTCTTGTCAAAACCAACTTTGGTTTTGCCAGAGAGTCCTGGGAATTTTCTTCCAGTTCTTTTATAGAACTTCTGAGATCTGATATTATCAGGGCCATTTGGCTCAAAAATATCCCTCTTCTAAGTCATCATCAGCAATCCCCTTGAGATCATCCATAATGAAGCATAATTGTCATTATTACACCCAGTAAACTGACCATCAACACTCACAAATGCAGAATCAAAAGTGCTTGAAGAGAAATTAATATGCTCATCATACTGGCATTCAGATGAAGCATATTCTGACTCATGACCCACCAAGGCAGTGTTGCCTGGTACAAAGTCTTCAGTGAGCTTTCCAGATGAAGACAGCTTTCTCTTCTGTTCTATCTCTCTCTCAAACGTGAGCAGTTTCCCATGGAGTTGGGTGAGAGATAGTTTGTCCAAACTTGCTGGAGCGTAGGACAATAGTATATGTGTCCCATCTCTCAGGCAGTGATCTGAGAAATCTGTTATTCATCTGGATATTTGTGTACTCAAGTTTGACCATTTTTAGTTCAGAGATCAAACAAGAGAACCGCTCATATTGTTAAGTCAGTGTCTCACCCTTTCTATGAGAGAATGTCTCATATTGTTGGGCAAGAATTTTCTATTATTTGCCAAGACCTCATCTGTTCCTCCAAATTGTTCTTTCAAGGCATTCCAGAGGTCATGGGCAGTTTCATGATGCATTAGCCCAGAGTAGATTTCATTTGGCAATGCCATGGCCAGAATTCCATGGGCTTTTGCATCAATTTCAAGCAACTTCTTATCCTCATCTGAGTATTGCTCCCTCCTCTTCGGAACCATTTGATTGGTTTCCGGGTTATTCACCATAGGCTTGTGTGGACCATGTACCACTGATGTCAACAACCTGCGCTGTTAACAGACAGGTGATGGAGCATTCGTCGTCTTTGCCATATGTTATACTCATTCCTAACCAGCATTGGTGGCTTGGTTGAGGAACCAGTATTGTGAGGATCATTGGAGGGAGTGGTCATTTTCAGTTCAAAAACAATTTAATTCAAGCTTTTAAAAGTTTTACACAGACCACAACAAACTCAATGAAAACCAAGAAAGATCTCAGGATGAATGACCAGAAATACAGAAAATTCAATCTCTATAACCGTTTCTTGCAAAAACAAAAGCTAATTCAATCAAACTTAGATCTTGAATAGCAGTTTCAATGATCAATTATTAGATCGATCAATAATTAACTGCTCTGATACCATTTGACAGGATCAGCGATCACAAGTTTGATGTATTAGAGTTCAAAGCAGCGGAATACGAACAGGAATTAGACAAATTGTAGCAAGCAATCGATACTTGTATGCATTAAGAGCACATACGGTTATAGGGAGAGAATATATATTCTGATTTCAAGGAATGTTATAGATATAGAATATTTCTAATCAAATCATTCAAAACATTCATTCATTCATTCCCATATTACAATAGGTTGTCACTCCTATAGAGTGCAACAATCACTGCTGTTATCACGGAAAGTGACAACTGGCAGATCTAATACAAAAATAACTAACTCTTAACAAACTACTGAAATGTTCACAACTACTGAGAACATATCAGAGTGTTAAGTACAGAATATAAAACTACTGTTAGAAAACTACTGAAACTACAAAACGAAGCAAGCTCTTCAGTCGTTTTACAAAACTACTGAAACATAAAACTACTGAAACTAGAAATATAAAACTACTGATATCACAACTACTGAAGAAGTACTCTTCAGCAGTTGTGACAAACTACTGACGCTTCAGTACTGATCTTCAGACTTTGACCTTCAGATGTTCATCAGCTGATGACTTCAGTAGATATCATCAGCTGATGTCTTCAGTCTTTGTCTTCAGACTTTGTACATCAGTTGTTGATCTTCAGCACTTGTAAACTCTTCAGCTGTTGTACTTCAGTACTTTGGTCTTTCAGCTTCAGCACTTGTGTTCTTCAGCTGTTGTACTTCAGTACTTTGGTCTTCAGCTGTTGAAGTCTTCAGCACTTGATCTTCAGCTGTTGAAGTCTTCAGCACTTGTCAAACTGCTGATGAGGCTTTCAGCAGTTGTGTGATACCATGTGGGACTTAGAGGTTTTTTGATCTGGCTCATTGGTTCTTTTGGTCTAACAGATCAGAATGCCACTAGGATGAGCATAATTTCACCTCAAACAATTCTAATCATGCCTTTGGAGTGTTGATTGTCACTTGGTAATAATAGTGACAAATATGCTTTATCATGGATGATTTGTAAGGCATGCTGATGATGATGTTTAGAGGAGATGGATTTGAGTCAAAATGGACTGATCAATATCAGATCTCAGAATCTACAGGAGAACTGGCAGGAAATTTCCTGGACTCTCTGACAAAACCAAAGTCGGTTTTGACAAGAGCAAGTTGAAGTGTACCAAATGCCACAGGCTTGGACACTTTGCAAGAGAGTGTAGATCAACTGGATCTAACACTTCTGCACCCTTTTTGACTTTTCCAAATAACAATTCACATTCAGGAAAAACATTCTGCTGGTTCTAGTAATCATAACACCCTCAATCTCTGCATATTTTGTTCCTCAGGGGCAAATGCCAATATCATTATCACTGCTAGATATGCACATAGTCAAATCAAGTTCAAGCTCCTATTGTACCACAACTCATGCTTACAGAACTCAAACCTCTCCATCTCAATCACAACCTCATCACAGCTTCTTCACACCTGGAGTCGTTGAATGGAGTAGCTTACCTGATAACTGTCTGGTCACACTGAGCATACTATGCTGGTGCTAGTCAACATGGTGGGAACAACCTTTTGGAAATCTTGCTCTCATGGCCCTAGAGTCTACTGAGGGTTCTGTTCAAATGCATCATCTTCACAGGTAACTCAGGTATCTTCAGAGGTAAAGCCAAGTTGTTTGAATATGCATAGCTGCGTTTGTCCTATTAGAGAGGGAAATGTAGCATTATAAATCAAAAACTTGAGCTTGAGAAAACCATTTTCAAAAGCTAATTCAATCAACTTAGATCTTGAATAGCAGTTTCAATGATCAATTATTAGATCGATCACTAATAACCTGCTCTGTACCATTTGACAGGTCAGCGATCACAGTTTGATGTATTAGAGTTCAAAGCAGCGGATACGAACAGGAATTAGACAAATTGTAGCAAGCAATCGATATGGTATGCATTAAGAGCACATCGGTTATAGGGAGAGAATATATATTTCTGATTTCAAGGAATGTTTATAGATATAGAATATTTCTAATCAAATCATTCAAAACATTCATTCATTCATTCCCATTATTACAATAGGTTGTCACTCCTTATATAGAGTGCAACAATCACTGGTTATCACAGAAAGTGACAACTGGCAGATCTAATACAAAATAACTAACTCTTAACAAACTACTGAAATGTTCACAACTACTGAGAACATAACAGAGTGTTAAGTACAGAATATAAACTATGATTAGAAACTACTGAAACTACAACGACTGAAGAACAAGCTCTTCAGTCGTTTTACAAAACTACTGAAACATAAAACTACTGAAACTAGAAATTAAAAACTACTGATATCACAACTACTGAAGAAGTGCTCTTCAGCAGTTGTGACAAACTACTGACGCTTCAGTACTTGATCTTCAGACTTTGACCTTCAGATGTTTCATCAGCTGATGACTTCAGTAGATATCATCAGTTGATGTCTTCAGTCTTTGTCTTCAGACTTTGTACATCAGTTGTTGATCTTCAGCACTTGTAAACTCTCAGCTGTTGTACTTCAGTACTTTGGTCTTTCAGCTTCAGCACTTGTGTTCTTCAGCTGTTGTACTTCAGTACTTTGGTCTTTCAGCTGTTGAAGTCTTCAGCACTTGATCTTCAGCTGTTGAAGTCTTCAGCACTTGTCAAACTGCTGATGAGGCTTTCAGCAGTTGTTGTGATACCATGTGGGACTTAGAGGTTTTTTGATCTTGGCTCATTGGTTCTTTTGGTCTAACAGATCAGAATGCCACTATGATGAGCATATTTATTTCACCTCAAACAATTCTAATCATGCCTTTGTGAGTGTTGATTGTCACTCTGGTAATAATAGTGACAATCTATGCTTTATCATGGATGATTTGAAGGGCATTGCTGATGATGATTTAGAAGAGATGGATATTTTGAGTCAAATGGCCTTGATCAATATCAGATCTCAGAAATTCTACAAGAGAACTGGCAGGAAATTTCCTGGACTCTCTGACAAAACCAAAGTCGGTTTTGACAAGAGCAAGTTGAAGTGTCACAAATGCCACAGGCTTGGACACTTTGCAAGAGAGTGTAGATCAACTGGATCTAACACTTCTGCACCCTTTTTGACTTTCAAATAACAATTCACAATTCAAAGGACAACATTCTGCTGGTTCTAGTCATTCATCACACCCTCAATCTCCTGCATATTTTGTTCCTCAGGGTCAAATGCCATATCCTTATCCCTGCTATTATATGCCATAGTCAAATCAAGTTCAAGCTCCTATTGTACCACAATCTCATGCTCTACCAGAACCTCAAACATCTCCATCTCAATCACAACCTCATCACAGCTTCTTCACACCTGGAGTCGTTGACTGGAGTAGCTTACCTGATAACTTGTCTGGTCACACTGAGCAATACTATGCTGGTGCTAGTCAACATGGTGGTGAACACCCTTTTGGAAATCTTGCTCTCATGGCCCTAGAGTCTACTGAGGGTTCCTGTTCAAATGCATCATCTTCACAGGTAACTCAGGTATCTTCAGAGGCTAAAGCCAAGTTATGTTCTGAATCATGCATAGCTGCGTTTGTCTCTATTAGAGAGGGAAATGTAGCATTAATAAATCAAAAACTTGAGCTTGAGAAAACCATTTTCAAAAGAAAAACTGAGTATGAGTCTGCTCTTAACAGTAAAAGTGATGAGATTATAAGCTTAAATGCCAATTAAATGATGAAAAGGCCAAGCTAGAGGTTATTCTGGAAGACCACAGGAGTCTTAAAGAAAAACTTGCAGTGACCCAAGTTGAGTGTGAACGCTGGGTCTCATCATGCAAGGGATTTGAAATGCTTCTTAGCAAGCAAACTGCTTCAAATGTGAAGTTTGGCATTGGTTACAACCATACTGCTCCACCAACAGACTTTACTCCTAACTCCATAGTTAAGTCTGAAAGTGAAAGCAATCTCCAAACCACATTATCATGTGAGTCATTCTCCAATGATAATCTAAGATCAGAGAATGAAACCAGTGTTAAGATCTCAACAAATAAATGACTGATGGTCTAACTACTGAGACTCATATGAAGCTGAGTACTTCAGATGTTGTTCCTCAATGTACCCCAAGTACTGAAAGAGACCCAACATCTGAAAAGCATTTCAAATCAGTTGAAATACAAGGACTAACAACTGCTGAGGAATCCATCAAACAGTCTATTAGGACGGAGGGAAAACAGTTGAATTACCAGTCTTCAGCTGTTACAAATCCTTTAGTACCTAGTACTGATAGGAGGAAAGTACTAAAGATCACACCTTCAGTAGTTTCCACTTTAGCAGTAAAGATGTCCAAGATGAAGAATAAACCACGTGAAATTTGTGGTAAATTCAATCATCTATCTGATGAATGTTGGTACAAAAAGGGTTTAAAGCTCCAAAGGGATGAGCTCATTAAACTAGAAATAAATAAAATGAAAACTGAGTTTGAGACCAAGTTTGTACCACAATCATCTCAACCTGATAAACCCAAGGCCTTACCCAAATCCACTAAGAAGGATACGGTTTATCAGAAGACAGCTGATATTGTTCCTTATGATAAACATAAGACTAAGTCTGTGAAGTCTAAGAAGGAGGAAATGGTGGGTCACAGGAACTCATCAAAAACAAGCTCTGGAGTGTCAAATGAACTGAAAGCTCGAGCTTCAAATCAGACACAGCTTGTTATGATGGTTCAGCATATGTTGGGGAGAGTTAACCAACTTGAAGCCCATGTGATCAAACCACTGGAGAGGAATTCCAGGCCCAAATCCACTTCAGCACCATCTCCATCTTTATCAGCTGTTAATCATGAGAAACCAGCTATGGTTAAATCTGTTGATAAAGTCAGTCCCAAAACCAAAAAGGTTTGGGTCTCCAAAGCTAACTAGTTTCTTATGATTGTGCAGGGTTCTTCAGCATGCCAAAGAAGCATCTGGTATGTGGACAGTGGAGGATCCATGCACATGACTGGGAGCAGCTCTCTTCTTCATGATTACTCTCAGGGAAAGAAGGGATTTGTCTCATTTGGAAATGATGCTAAAGGTTACATCATTGGAAAGGGATTTGTGTCTAATGGAGATATTAGATTTGATGATGTCAACCATGTGGAGAATCTCAAATACAATCTGTTGAGTGTCAGTCAGATGTGTGACAAAGGACATGTTGCTCTTTTCACAAGCCAGAACTGTAGGATTCTGTCTTCCAAGGTTCTAAGCCTGATTGACAAAGTACTGGATGATAATACTCTCCTGAAGGCTAACAGGATAGGAAGAGTATATGCCTTGGATCTGTCAAAGAAAATTGAGTTGAGAGGCCATCCATGCTTGTTCTCCAAGGCCTCTCTCCAAGAATCTAAACTGTGGCATAGAAGGCTGGGTCATGTTAATCTAAAAAACATGAATCAGCTGATCCACAAGAGTTTAGTGAGAGGTCTTCCAATAAAGGAGTTCAATTGTGATGAAATCTGCACTGCATGCTTAAAAGGGAAACAACATAAAGTTTCATTCCCAACCATAGAAGTGTCCAAGTCTAATGCCTTCTTACAACTACAGCACATGGATCTTTTTGGTCCTGTGAAGGTAATGAGTATGGCAAAGAAGAAATACTGTCTGGTAATTGTGGATGATTACTCTAGATATGTATGGACCTTCTTCTTGCATTCAAAGGATGAGGCTGCTCAGTCCATTATGAACTTTGTGTTACACGTTGAGAAGCAGTATTCCCTACCAGTTAAGTGTGTGAGAAGTGACAATGGTACTGAATTCAGAAACCACACTCTTGATGAGTTTTACTTGTCAAAGGGAATCAAGAGGCAGTATAGCATCCCAAGGACTCCAGAGCAAAATGGAGTAGTGGAGAGAAAGAACAGGACCCTCATTGAAGCTGCAAGGTCCATGTTGGCTGATTCTGGTCTGCCACTGACCTTTTGGGCTGAAGCTGTCAATACAACCTGCTATGTACAGAATAGAGCCTTAGTAAATCAGAGGTTGATGAAAACTCCTTATGAAGTTTTACATCATTTAGCCCCTTTTATTTCATTCTTTAGAGCATTTAGGTGTCCCTGTTACATTCTCAACATAAAGGATCAACTCCAAAAGTTTGATTCTAAGGTGGATGCAGGGTATTTTGTTGGGTATTCATCCACTTGCAAGGCTTATAGAGTATTCAATTTTCGGACAAAGATAGTTGAAGAAACCTTGCATGTGAAGTTCAATGAATCCCCTAAGGATACAATTCCACAAAACCCTGTGGAGTTGTTTGATCTGGACATTCTGCAATATGTTCCTTATCAACCACCTGCTGTTGCAGATCATATGAATCCATCATCTTCTGTAGCTAGTCATCCATCTGGTGTTACTGATGATAATGATGATATCAGTAATCACCTTTTCAAGTTTAGTGATCAACTGCCTGATTCAGCTAGACCTGATGTTCCTGTAGCTTCAGTAGCACAATCCACAACAAATGCTGATGAGATTTCTACAACTTCAACTTCCTTTGAATTACCATCTACTGATTGGTTTCAAGGAAATGCTTCACCATCACCATCTGTTGCTGCTGAGCCTGCTACAAACACTTGCACAGATCTTATTGTGTACCAAGATCTGAAGAATCACCCTATGTCTCAAATCATTGGTGATATCAATGCTGGCGTTTCAACAAGAAGTCAATTGTTAAATTTCTGCTTCTATGCTCTCTTCATTAGTCAGCAAGAGCTAGAGAACTATCACATTGCTTTAAGGGACAATGGATGGGTTGAAGCCATGCAGCTTGAGCTTCTTCAGTTCAAGAAACAACAAGTGTGGGAACTGGTTCCTCTACCTCCAGGTAAGTGTGCAATAGGCACTAAATGGGTGTTTAGGAACAAAACTGATAAAAATGGGCTTATTGTTAAGAACAAGGCCAGACTGGTTGTACAGGGGTTTTCACAAGAAGAAGGTATTGATTATAATGAAACCTTTGCCCCTGTAGACAGACTGGAAGCAATTCGATTGTTTTTAGCTTATGCTGCTTATCATAACCTTAAAGTTTTTCAAATGGATGTCAAAAATGCATTTTTGTATGGGAAAATTAAAGAAGAGGTTTATGTATGTCAACCACCAGGTTTTGAGAACAATAAACATCCTAATTGGGTGTATAAGCTTGATAAGGCTCTCTATGGGTTGAAACAAACTCCTAGAGCCTGGTATGCGACATTATCAAACTTTCTTCTGGAAAATAATTTCACTAGAGGCTCCATAGATAAGACTTTATTCATTAAGAAAGCTGGGCAGCATAATCTACTTGTTCAAATTTATGTAGATGATATTATTTTTGCAGCCTCTGATCCACAGTTATGTGATGCCTTTACAAAGTTGATGCAACAGAAGTTTGAAATGAGTGCCATGGGAGAATTACAGTTCTTTCTCGGTTTGCAAATCAAACAAAAGGCTGATGGAATTTTCATTCATCAGTCCAAATACACAAAAGACTTTTGGAAAAGTTTGATTTACAAAAGTGTAAGCCCTATTCTACTCCCATGTGCAACACCACACAACTGGATACAGATCAGAAAGGTAAAGTGGTTGATGAAACACTTTACAGATGTATGATTGGGTCCTTGATGTACTTAACACCTTCTAGACCAGATATTATGTTTGCTACATGTGTTTGTGCTAGATTTCAGGCTGCACCTAAGGAGTCTCATTTGATTGCAGTCAAGAGGATCTTTAGATATTTGCAAGGCACTCCATCTCTAGGTTTATGGTATTCTACTAGACATTCTGGTAAATTAGTTGCTTTTTCTGACAGTGACTATGCAGGGTGTAAGTTGACAAGAAAGTCCACTTCTGGAAGATGCCAATTCTTAGGCAACTGCTTGATTTCTTGGCAGAGTAAGAAGCAGACCTCAGTTGCTACATCAACTGCTGAAGCAGAGTACATTGCTGCTGCAAGTGTACATCTCAGGTACTCTGGCTTCAAAACCAATTATTGGATTATGACATAACAGAGACTAAGACCCCATTGTTAATGGACAGCTCTTCAGCTCTTTGTATTGTCAAGAATCCTATCCAACACTCTAGGACTAAACATATTGAAATCAGACACCATTTTATTAGAGATTGTTTTGAAAAAGGTCTGATTGATCCAAAATTTGTTCCTAGTGCTGATGAGCTTGCAGACATTTTCACTAAGCCCTTGGATAGCACAACTTTCCAAAACCTAGTGTTAAGGCTTGGTATGCTGCAGCTAGAATAAGTGACAACTACTGATGATCTCAGCTCACAAGTACTGATGATCATTAGTTTATTATTGTCATATATATAAGTACCGAAGTTATTTTCCCTCCGGAAGTTTTCTTTAAACTACTAGAGCTTAACTTCTCAGTACTCAAGTACTTTATTTGTTAAAACAATTGATGTAGTTACAACAGCTGATGTAGCTACAACTACTGTTGTCAGAAATACAAATACGTACTGATGTCCTATGAAACATCTGAAAACAGATGAAAACGTCTGATGAGTACGTGTTGAGGACAGTATGAAACAACTAAAAAGCAATGAATTGACGACAACTACTGATGAGCCTTTTTGTCTTCAGTAGTTTCCCAACTGCTGTTTCTTTCTAAACAACTGAAGCAAAACCATGTCTTTAGTAGTTTCACAACTACTGATGACTAACACCAAGTCTTCAGTTGTTTACAACAACTGATGTTAAAACCAAGTCTTCAGTAGTTTCCCAACTACTGATGACTAATACCATGTCCTCAGTTGTTTCATCACCTGAAGTCAAAACTGTCTTCAGTAGTTAATTTTATAACTACTGATGACTAAATCTGAGACTTCAGCTGTTTCAACGTCTGACAGTTAAAACCAAGTCTTCAGTTGTTTTATAACAACTGCTGATCACACCAATACGGTCAGTCATTCCAAACCTCTGAAAGTTAATACGACGTCATCAGTAGTTTCAACAACTGATGACTAACACCAAAACCTTCAGTCGTTTTCTAACCCTACCCTTTAAATACCCTATCCCACCTTCAGAGTTTTTACTTTCTTCTCTTCTCAAACCTAACGTTCAAAAAAACTCTGTAACCTCTCTTCATCAATGGCGACCATGCAACTAAAACCTCGACACAACTGTGTCGCACATCTCACGAAATCGCCATACTGGACCAAGTTTCACAACGCCATTGATTTAATGGTTCAGTCACCTTACAAAACGGCGTTTCTGTTAAATCCCACCATATATGCCGAATCTCTTAACCAATTCCGGACAAACGTCACTCTTGTCTCTGAGGAGAATGACACAGAGTCTCTTCAATTGTTTGTCCATCGTCAAGGGTTCGATTCTGCACAGCTTGACTCAGAGATTAGGAGACTTGAAGTTGAAGAAATTAACTCAAGATGGGCAAGTTATGATGCATTAGAAAGAGAAAGACTAGAGATCATGATCAGATTCATTGCAAAGTACCTTGGGAGATCATTGATCGAGATTAAGTCATGGACCAGGGACAGTATCTTGGCAATAACCACCAAGATCTGTTCGTCTGAAGCATACACTAAGGGATTGGTGATTGAAGCACTAAATGAGGCAGGTGCTGGGAACAGAAAGGAACTAGCAAAACACTCAAAAGCCTCACTCACTACAAGAATGCTAGAACAACCTGCAAAACCTCCCACTTCAAAATCACCACTACCACAACCCACTAAACCAATTCCTTCACCCTCAAAACCAACAGCCGATGATGCACCCAAGAAGAAGAAGAGAAGGGTGTGAGGCTAGAAGAAGAAGAAGAAGAAGAGGATGATGAGGAAGAAGAAAGGCTGCCTCTTTCCATAGTCCTAACTTTGCCTAAAGCCAAACCTATGCCCATCACTCCCACCTCACAGATGGAAGCTGTGAGAGTAAAGATAGAAGAAGAACAACAGCAAAAGCTTCATGATGATAAGATGCTGAAAAGCATAGACAAAACTTATGCTGCTTCTTCATCAATAATCAGTATGAAGAAAGAGGCTCTGAGATTGTACACCCTTGCTAACACATTTCAATATCAAAAGGAAAAGGTGAGAATATGGCCTGATCCTAGGGTGGCTCACAAAATTGTGAAGAAAGACATTCCTTCGAGATACAAGGGCCAAGTAAAAAGGATCGTAGATGAAGAGATCACAGTGGTCCTTATAGTATCACCCTGGGAAATTGTAGAAGATTTCAAGAAGGCCTATGAAACTAAACAGCCACCCCAAAAGATGTTAGAGAACAAAGTAATTAAAAAGGGGTTAGTCTACAAGAGGCTTGAGAACTTCAAACAAAATGAGCTCAGTCTGTTACTTGAAGGGACTCACCCAGATGAGTTTGCATACAGACAGATCACAACAGTTGAGCTCAAAAATGGCAAACAGGCTAAGTACATTTCAGAGCCGTATGGGCGTGAAGGATTGTTTGATGGTGGAGCTGAAAATCTCACCATGGAAGAACAAATTATGTTTCTCAGAGCATACACCAGAGAATCCTACAGGCTTATACATGGGAAGTAGATTTCATGGATAGGACCACAGCCCTGTGTCCGATTCCCCAAAGTCAGGGCTCTTATCCATACTATGCCAACCAAATTTCAGAAATCTATTCCCAGGCCAGTGCTTAATTGGGTCATCTTCTTAGCTGATCAAGAAGGAAAAAGACCAATCTTATCGCCAACAATAAGTGGGACCTCAATAAAGTTAAGGTTTTGGCTACATTGGTTCAGGGGGAGTTTGTTGGACCAAAAGAACCAATGAGCCGGATTAGAAAAACCTTAAGTCCCACTGACGTCACAACAACTGCTGAAGTCCACAACAGCTGAAGACAAGTGCTGAAGACAAAGTCTGAAGACAAGTGCTGAAGACAAAGTCTGAAGACACAAGTGCTGAAGACAAAGTCTGAAGACACAAGTGCTGAAGACAAAGTCTGAAGACAAGTGCTGAAGACAAAGTCTGAAGACACAAGTGCTGAAGACAAAGTCTGAAGACAAGTGCTGAAGACAAAGTCTGAAGACACAAGTGCTGAAGACAAAGTCTGAAGACACAAGTGCTGAAGACAAAGTCTGAAGACAGGTGCTGAAGACCAAGTATCAGTCGTTGTCACAACAGCTGAAGAGGTCTTCTTCAGTAGTTGTGATGGTTTTCTTTCAGTAGTTTTATGTTTTTCCTTTCAGTAGTTTTGTAAAATGACTGAAGAGCTTGTTCTTCAGTCGTTGTAGTTTCAGTAGTTTCGTATCAGTAGTTTTATGTTTTATACTTAGCACTCTGATATGTTCTCAGTAGTTGTGAACATTTCAGTAGTTTGCTAAGTTTTAGTTATTTTTGTAACAAATCTGCCAGATGTCACTATCCCGTGATATCAGTAGTGATTGCACTCTATATAAGGAGTGTCAACCTAATTGTAATGAGTGAATGATTGAGCAGAAACATTTGATATTATTGAAACATTCCTTTTCACATAAATATATTCTCTCTTTACAACCGTATTTGTTCTTAATGCATACGAATATCAAATTCTTGCTATAATTTGTCTAATTCTTGTTCTTATTCCGCTGCGTTACACTCTAATCCATCAAACTTGAGATCACTGATCCTGTCACTCCTTCACTTTGAATGGTTTTATGGTCGGTTATCAACTAATATCTGGGCTTTATGTATTTGGTATTAACAAAAGAATGGTTTAAGGCTTAACATGGGTACTAATGGTTAGGGTGGATAACAATAAACAAAAGATAAAAAGTAAATGAGGGTTCCTAGATTGCCTTTGTCATTTATGTGCAAATACCTTGCTTATGATCTTGGTATACATCAAACAATACAAGTTTTGCAACAGAGTGGTATATGGCCTAACCTCAAAAAATAGAAATTATATGATTGTGTTTTAAGTAATAGGCTCAAGATCTCAACAAATAAGGATTGAGGCTACTGATGTGCACATGAATTTATTATATCAAAAGCTTGTTAATCATAATTAGGCATCCTTAACATTTTAAAAACAATCCGCTAGAAACACTTTATCCTTAACAAATTATAAGAATCACGAAAGATAGTTGGCCAAAACAGTCCACAAGATAAGATCTTATGTCCCGTTTTTAGTCCACTATAATAACCCCCGCATGCAGATGAGTGTGCTTGCTCGAACACATCTAGAATTTTGGATTCAGAAATGCATGCCTTATAATTTGATTCACTCGAATCTTGAACAAGTCCGACTCATCCCAAATATAGTATTTCACTTGTGACATGAATTTTTGTCGCTTCCTCTTGGTCCATGATCAGGAGTGGTACTGCAGCCAAATAATTTGCAAAATTAGCATACCATGGTTCCAAAGATATGGATGGTAATTGTTCATCCGTGAATGTCTTATTAATCTCTTTTTTGTGAATCCACAATGTTAGGCACGACTCTTGATAAATGATCCGCTACCATATTCTCGTATCCCTTCCTTTCACGTATTTCCAAATCAAATTCTTGTAGTAATAGGATCCATCTTACAAGTTGAGGTTTGGCATCTTTTTTCTCCATTAAGTACCTAACTACATTGTGATCTAAAAAAACAATTACTTTACTTCCCGATCTAAACTTATCTAATGCATATACTACTGCAAGCAAATCCTTTTCTGTTGTTATATAGTTTAATTGTGTATCGGATAAAGTTTTGCTTGCACAATATTTGGCAATAGGTTTCTTATCCATGTGTTGACCAAAAACAACCCTGATTGCAAAGTCACTTGCATCACATGTAAATTCAAATGGCAGTGACCAGTTAGGTGATTGCAAGATTAGGGCTTCCACTAATTTCTCTTTTCAAGTATTAAAAACATGAACATTCTTTGTCAAACACGAAAGGCACATCTTTTAACAATAAATGACATAAAGGTTTGGTGATTACACTAAAACCTTTAATGAATCTTCTATAAATACTTGCATGTCCTATGAATGAACGTACATCTTTAACATTCTTTAGGGAAGGTAAAGTTGAAATTATTGTAATTTTAGCATGATCTACCTCAATTCTGTAAGGCCCCATTCCCGGAACGCTCACAGCTGGTCAATCATCGCATATAAAACACACACACACACACACATATATATATATATATGTATATATATATACATTAACATTTATAAAACATTACAGTGGAAACATTAAAAAAACTGTTCATTTCAATATAAATGCTTTTGCAAGTTAATACAACATTCGTTACAAAACATCGTTTGTTCACATTACAATAAAAAAACATTATACAAAAGAATGCCATCCAAAATGAGCCAAGTAGCCACCCCATGCCATCCTCAGCAACCATTACCTGCCAACTGGAAACACATAAAAGTTAGCATTTTTGAGTGAGTTCTAGTTTTAAAATAAAATATACTGTACTTTCTTTCAAAACTATTCTATACTTTTGTACATGATCACACATCGTACATACACATAGATAATATCATTATTATCTTCATCATTTGTTCGTTAACTTTCGTTCATTTAACGTACATAATTATCATTCTCTTTCTTCACTTTCATTCACTTATCTTCCGTACGTTTGTTACTTCCGATGACATGTATATTATCCCGAACATTGTGCATGAAGCTGACTCCAGTACCTAGGTCAAGTACACTCATCACTTATCTTTTCTCTTTCATTCTGGACCAATGCCATATGCTATACCCCGAACATTATGCACGGAGCTGGTTACTAGGCTTGAGGTCTTTCATAGACCTGGAACATTGTGCACGAAGCTGACTCCAGTACATGGGGCAAGCGGCAAGGATCCCATACATATGGTCAATCACAAGGACTGGACCCCAGTGTGCATCCTTCTGGGGTAGCTAACCCACACACAGTTGAGCTAAAACCCTTCATGGGGTGTGAACCTCCATACTTTGCTTGCAAGACTTTCTTACTTTCATTCATTCATTAATTAATGCATGCATTCTTTCATTACGTCCTCTTTTTATTATCTTCCACTTTATGTTACATAATACTTTTCATTTCATTCATCAACATTCAACGTAAAGCCATGGAAAATAAACATACATAATAAGGAACATAACATAAACATAAACATACAAAACATCGCCATACAAGGCACCAACATACATACATAACATTCATCATACATACCATCATGCATAAGCATCAATCATACATCATCATCATCATGACACATCATGCATCACCCATCACATCATCTATGACTTCAAAAAGTCAACTTACATAGCCCCTAGGAACCTACCAAGTCAAAGCTTACATTTACATTTTCCCCTAAAAATCAGAAAATAATTCTGTCTTAGACGTATGGGCACTATTCAGGCGCATGGCATTCTGGGCGCATGGGGAACACTTAGGCGCATGGGGAACACGTAGGTGCATGGGCACTATTGGGGCGCATTGGCAACACTTAGTCATTTCTGGGCAAATTCTAGGCGCATGGGCACTATGCAGGTGCATGGGAATCCTGGGTGCATGAACACTTAGTAAATATTAGCCTATTTCTAGGCACATGGGTATTATTTGGGCGCATGAGGTTTTAGGCGCATGAGGTTTTAGGTGCATGGGAACACTTAGGCAGTTATTTCGGTTGGTCGGTTGGGCGCATGGGCCACTATTTAGGCGCACGGGCAGTTTATAACACACTTAAACAACTAAATTCAGTCCCCAATCATCATCTAACATGTTCTAAGTTTAAGTCATACATCCTAAGCCTTAGAAACATAATCAAAACATCATCATACACATACATTGCCCAAAATCAAATCCCACCCGCAAACACATACACATAAAGCATACGGGTGAAAGCCCATTTTTATAAAAAGTTTCATACATGCATTTCCAACCCCAAATCAGTTTAAAACAAGTAAAAAAGGGGTTCTAGAACTCACCTTAGCAGCTCTTGGTTATGACTTCTTCAAAACCCATTTGAAAATTGAGTTCAACCGCCTAGTAACCCACCAAAAACACACCCAAACACCCAAACACACACATAAGCATATAACTGAGGCTAAGGCTAGTCAAGAACATCATAAAACCATAAATTCTTACCTTGAATTCAACCTTCTATCTTGTTCCTCTTCAAACCTAAAAGGTTTCTGCTCGTTGTTACTCTCTCTTTAAAATCCAAATGAAATGATGTGTGTGAAGAGAGGGTGATGGGCGGCCATCACCTTTATTCACCAACTTTTAAAGTCTTTTGTCCTTTTGACACTTTTAACCCCTCAACTTGGGTTTTTATTGTTTTTCTTTCTTTTTTTCTTCAGTTTTATTCTTTGTTTTCTTTCTTATCTTTTAAAATAATAACCGGGTGTTACAAATTCCCCTACTAGATATGAAATGACCCACAACTATTCCTTTTTGGAACACAGAATGACTTTTTCCAAACTTAAGACCAAATTCGTTTCTACGCAATGTTTCAAAACCTTGGTTAATTCATTAAACATTTATTAAAAGTAGAACCAAAAATTAAAAAATATCCATAAAGATCTCTAAGGAAACCCCGACTATATCTTAAAAGATATCGTCATACAATTTATGAAAGGTGATTGGGGCATTACACAAACCAAATGGCTTTCACCTAAATGTGAATGTACCATAAGGGAAAATGAATATAGTCTTTTGCTGGTCTATAGGGTGGATAGCAATTAATTATATCTCGAATAGCCATCTAGAAAACAATAAAAATTCTAGCCTGCAAATTTCTCAATGATTTGATCAATAAATGGAAGTGGAATGATCCTTTGATATGGCATTTAGTTTTCTATAATCAATACAAACACACCACCCGGAATTGGGCGAGTGGCAATTTGCTCACCTTTCTCACTTTTGACTACCTGAATACTTTCTTTAGGATCCATTTGAGTTGGATTTTTTCACGTACTGTTTGAGATTAGGAAAATAATACCTGCATCCAACCATTTTAGTACTTCTTTCTTCACTACTTCACGGATGTTGGGATTCAACCTTCTTTGAGTATCGCGTGATGGTTTGGCATTCGCATCGGTTATGATCTTATGTATCATAATTGAGGGACTTATAACTTTCAAATCAACACGTTTCAACTTGGTGTCTACCGACATCTACAACCATCAGTTCTAAGTTTTGCTCTTCAATCGTCAAAGCTTTCATATGATTCCAATCTGCACTATCAGAAACAAAACATGACTCTGTGGTGTTGTCCTTAGTTTTGTGAGGGTTACAACCATCAATGATGTCTTTGATGAAGCATTCATCATTGGGTAGAGAGTTGGATGTATTAGAAAACATATTCAAATGCAATTTCTTATTACCAAATGCCATATATACTATCCTGATTCTGCAATTAATCAATGCATTTGCTATGCGCAAAAATGGTCTACCAAGTATGACATTAGGTTACTCTATTTATTATTTGACACATAATCTAAAACCAAAAAATCAACCGTATAGTAGAAATCTTCAAAGTGGATTAAAATCGTATTGATCATATAAGATTCCTGGAAGGATACTTACACTTTCATGGTGGTATACGCCTTATAGAGTGGACCTGTTGGAGCATATATTGTCATATATAGTGTGTCTGTCGCTTGACGAATAGTCTAGGATTAATGTATTACACCTGATATGTTGTAAACACATGAAACTGGGTCATTCGCAGGAGCATATGCGAATAAGACTCAGTCGTATGACTGAGCCATGCTAATGGACCAGTCGTGCGACTGAGAGATGCGATTGGGGCATTTGTAAGACTGAACCATAAGAATGGTCCAGTCGTAAGATTGAACCATACGCATGGTCCAGTTGTACGATTGAACCATACGCATGGTCCAATCGCACGAATGGGCCCAGTTGCATCTAATATCGGCCGAGGCCTATATATACCAATTTCAATGTGTAGAGTGATCAAGGATTGAAAGGGAGTCTGCCCGGGAGCCTAGGGCTGCCAGATGAGAGGGGAGATCATGCTCGATCTCCCCGTGCCAAGAGTCTTGATTCTTATGTTGTAACGAGCCTGTAATTGTTAGGTTTTATTAATGAAACCATTCAATTATAGTTCGTATTATTGATTGTCTCTTGGTTTTTGCTGTTGTTTATCCTTCCGTCAAGAACATGCTCGGATGTTTACCGATCCAGCCGACTTCACAATTGGTACCAAAGCCGGTTACTGCTGGAATGATCTAACAATCATTCTAGCAACCCGAGCTCTTGATTTCTGGATCAAATTTCAGATCTTAACGTTAAACCCACTTCGTGTTTTGCTCAGATCTTGGTACGTGTGGTGTTTCTATATTAAAATTGAACTCAAAACCACATTTTGATCACCCTTTCAAATCTGATGATGCCTATTTTGTTTCGGTTCATGTAAAATTTATCAGATTAGGGTTTTGGGCAGCCCTGACGGCTGCAGATCTGAAAATGTACGTGCAGACCCGTTAATGCTACTGGGCCATGCGAATGGACCATTCGTTCGACTGGACCATGCTACTGGACCATTCGTGCGACTGGACCAGTCGTATGTTCAATCGTGCGACTGGACCAGTCGTATGTTCAATCGCACGAATGAGCTATCCGCATTGACTCATCCGCATTTGTTCCAGACCAAAAAAAGGTCTGGAACTGCTTCTTGCACAAATTTGAGGATGAGCAAAGCATATTCACCCTGAGGTTCTTTTGTCAAATAAGTTCGATGTATACCCCATTATTCATCAGATTTCCAGAATAGGTGAATGTAATTGGAACATGGAAGAGAGAAGAGAAGATGTCAGCAGTCGGTGCTGATTTTGTGGGGTAGTCAAGAGCATCTGACTTTTTATGGGCGAATCAAGTTATATATATCCGCACAACGAGGATTCCCATTCTCAGGGGGAATCCATGTATAGAGAAATTGAAGACGCAATCAGAAAGTGATGATGTGAGTAGGTTTCTGATGATGAATCTACATGCTTGCTGATTTGTTTGATATTGTCAGCTGTGGATTGGAACCTTCAACCTTTTGCCCAATACACCGTATGAAGACGCCAAGAGAGCACATCGTTTATATATTGGGATATGCTGAATGCGAGGGAGAATTTCTGCACGTGTTAATGTTAATCAAGTTCGCCTATGTGAAGATTGAAGCAATGTAAAACTGTTTATGTCATTATCTGGAAAAAGCAGTCATATGGGGAATCTTGTTGCTATGATGGTGTTCTGCAAAGTAAAAGAAAGCTATTGTGCCTAAATTCATTTTCAGGGATATTGTAGCAACCTGACGGATCAGCAACGTTGGCTAAAATGGTTTTTGTTTGATTCTATTGGCAACCAGAGCAAAGATTGACCGAAGATTGTAAGAGGTGTTATCTACTATTCGCAAGCAACGTCCAAGGGGGAATTTGTTGGAGCATATATTTTCATATATAGTGTGTCAGTCGCTTGACGAATAGTATAGGCTTAATGTATTACACCTGATATGTTGTAAACACATGAAACAGGGTCATTCGCAGGAGCATATGCGAATGAGACTCAGTCGTACGACTGAGCCATGCTAATGGACCAGTCGTGCGACTGAGAGATGCGATTGGGGAATTCGTAAAACTGAACCATAAGAATGGTCCATTCGTACGATTGAACCATACGCATGGTCCAGTCGTACGATTGAACCATACGCATGGTCCAATCGCACGAATCGGCCCAGTCGCATCTAATATGGGCCGAGGCCTATATATACCAGTTTCAATGTGTAGAGTGATCAAGGATTGAGAGGGAGTCTGCCCGGGAGCCTAGGGCTGCCAGATGAGAGGGGAGATCATGCTCGATCTCCCCTTGCCAAGTGTCTTGATTCTTATGTTGTAACGAGCCTGTAATCGTTAGGTTTTATCAATGAAACCATTCATCTATAGTTCGTATTATTGATTGTCTCTTGGTTTTTGCTGTTGTTTATCCTTTCGTCAAGAACATGCTCGGATGTTTACCGATCCATCCGACTTCACAATTGGTATCAGAGCCGGTTACTACTGGAATGATCTAACAATCATTCTAGCAACCCGAGCTCTTGATTTCTGGATCAAATTTCAGATCTTGACATTAAACATACTTCGTGTTCTTCGTGTTTTGCTCAGATCTTGGTACGTGTGGTGTTTCTATGTTAAAATTGAACTCGAAACCACGTTCTGATCACCCTTTCGAATCTGATGATGCCTATTTTGTTTTGGTTCATGTAAAATTCTTCTGATTAGGGTTTTGGGCAGCACTAGTGGCTGCAAATCTGAAAATCTATGTGCAGACCCGTTAAGGCGAATGGGCCATGCGAATGGACCATTCGTACAACTGGACCATGCTAATGGACCATTGGTGCAACTGGACCAGTCGTATGTTCAATCGTGCGACTGGACCAGTCGTATGTTCAATCGCATGAATGAGCTATCCGCATTTGTTCCAGACCAAAAAAAGGTCTGGAACTGCTTCTTGCATAGATTTGAGGATGAGCAAAGCATATTCACCCTGAGGTTCTTTTGTCAAATAAGGTCGATGTATACCCCATTATTCGTCAGACTTTCTGAATAGGTGAATGTAATTGGAACACGAAAGAGAGAAGAGAAGATGTCAACAGTCAGTGTTGATTTTGTGGGGTAGTCAGGAGCACCTGACTTTTTATGGGCCAATCAAGTTATATCTATCCGCACAATGAGGATTCCCATTCTCAGGGGAATCCATGTATAGAGAAATTGAAGACGCAATCAGAAAGTGATAATGTGAGCAGGTTTCTGATGATGAATCTACATGCTTGCTAATTTGTTTGATATTGTCAGCTGTGGATTGGAACCTCCAACCTTTTGCCCAATACACCGTATGAAGACGCCAAGACAGAACAATGTTTATATATTGGGATATGCTGAATATGAGGGATAATTTCTGCAGGTGTTAATGTTAATCAAGTTCGCCTATGTGAAGATTGAAGCAATGGAAAACTGTTTATGTTATTATCTGGAAAAATCAGTCATATGGGGAATCTTGTTGCTATGATGGTTTTTGTTTGATTCTATTGGCAACCAGAGCAAAGATTGACCGAAGATTGTAAGAGGTGTTATCTACTATTCGCAAGCAACATCCAAGGGGGAATTTGTTGGAGCATATATTGTCATATATAGTGTGTTTGTCGCTTGATGAATAGTCTAGGCTTAATGTATTACACTTGATATGTTGTAAACACATGAAACTGGGTCATTCGCAGGAGCATATGCGAATGAGACTTAGTCGTATGACTGAGCCATGCTATTGGACCAGTCGTGCGACTGAGAGATGCGATTGGGGAATTCATAAGACTGAACCATAAGAATGGTCCAGTCGTACGATTGAACCATATGCATGGTCCAGTCGTACGATTGAACCAATCGCACGAGTGGGCCCAGTCACATCTAATATGGGCCGAGGCCTATATATACTAGTTTCAATGTATAGAGTGATCAAGGATTGAGAGGAAGTCTACCCGGGAGCCTAGGGATGCCGGATGAGAGGGGAGATCATGCTCGATCTCCCCTTGCCAAGAGTATTGATTCTTATATTGTAACGAGCCTGTAATCGTTAGGTTTTATCAATAAAACCATTCAATTTTAGTTCGTATTATTGATTGTCTCTTGGTTTTTGCTGTTGTTTATCCTTCCGTCAAGAACATGCTCGGATGTTTACCGATCCAACCGACTTCACAGGACCAAAATTGTATTGATCATAAAAGATTCCCGGAAGGATACTAACATGTGCACCAATATCTAATAACGCCCCTCCCATCTTAAAGCCCCCAACTTGAGTTGGTATCAAAGGCGTTTTAGGATCCTGGAGCTTTAGTGGTAAGGAACCCAATAAAGCACTCACTATTTTTGTTAAGTCAAACATTTTTGGAAATTTTTTATGTCATTTTTGAGTACACACATCTTTAAGATATTTTACATAAGCCGAAACCCGTTTAATTGCATCAATTAAGGGAATGTTGATTTTAACTTGTTTCGTGTACTGGACGAATACTAACAGATTTACGCGTATACCGAATCAAATAGTGCGGAATCCTATTTCATTGGCGATCCAATCAGTGAGAAAGCATGTAGAATCAATTAAAGATTGAATCTAAATGTTAAGAACGATTAGCAATCTATCTACTACGATCTATGAAGTTGGAACAGGTTGCTAGAGGTCTCTAGACGGCTAGGGTACATGTAGGTATCGAAATATTCAAAGTGTCTTGTTTTTCCATGATTTAAGTGGTATTTATAGGTTAGGGTTTATCAATCATGCGACTGGACCATTAGCATGGTTCAGTCGTGCGATTGAGTGATGCGGTTGATCCGTTCGCACGACTAAGTGTTCAGTCGTGCGATTGAGTGATGCGGTTGACTGTTCGTGCGACTGAGTGTTCAGTCGTGCGACTGAGCCAATCTCATGTAACAATCATGCGACTGATCCAGTCTCCCGGTTCATTCGTACGACAGGTTCATTAGTATGAAGTTGTTCATGCATATGGTCCATTAGCATGGGCTAATCGCATGAAAACTTCACACAATTAAGTTTAATATATTTCTTAATTATCATTTAACATGATCTATGCAAACAACCACAAACCTATATAATTAGTTCAATAAGCATTGTTACATACCAAGCAATGAAATAATAAACATTATAAGCACAATCACACATTGTATTTCATTAAGTACCCAATCAATTACATATGTGTAAGATAATAAAGACATTTACATTAAGTTCAGAAACTAGGGACACATGTATCTACAAACTCCCCCTTGGACCTAGTTTCATCTAATGTCTTACATCCTTCATAAGTTCCTCAATCTTCTTGTACTTCTCTTCTCTTGTGACTCCTGCATGTATTTCAAAAGCAAAATAGAGTCATATCACGTTCTAAAATTGTAAAGCTTGTACAATATCTTGTGAGTCATAGAACAGTGGCCACTTGTATAATGTATAGACATCATCGACAGACAAGTTAGTAAGCCACATCGGGTCAAACACCCTGATGGTTTCCATAACACCATTCTTTTTCAATACTATGACTGCCTCTCCTGTTCTCCAATCATAGTACCACCATTTGATGTGTGGAGTGAAGTCCTATGGCATTTCCTGTAGAGGGATCTTAGACATTATGCGCGGAGGACTCCACTTCAGCACTATTTTCAGTTTTCCAGTTATGGCATTAACCTCAACCGTCTGATATACTCATTGGTCGTTGAGGTTTGAAGTTGACCCATCTAGTGTGGTACTCTCTCTTTAGAGCCGCTTCAAACCAGCCTGAGATTTTACGTGGGTCAGCGTATAGCAATTTCAACTTTGCTAACTGGTTAAGCTCAAAACCAGGAAGAGTCTTCAGATCGTGTGGAAACCTGAAGTACTCAATACCCTTCTCACGTTTAACTACATAAACATTGAGATCTTCAAAATATGCCCATGCTATGATTTTGCCCAACACCTTGTGATGTTTCTTCACTTTGTATAGCTTAGTGTAGATAGTTGACGTTGGAGCACTGCGTTGGGCTCTTATTTCTTCAAAACATGCAACCCATTCAGCCTTTCTGATATTTACATCGACTTTTGAGGCTTGGGCCTTGTCTTCTTTCTTTTCAGACTCTTGTTCCATTTTATCCAGAGTCTCAAAAGTTTCACCGACAAGATTGTCGCCCAGATTGGGAACGACATTACCCTCATTGTCAGTGTACTCTGGATAATGTTGATCTGTGACATTTTCAATCTCGATCTCATCGACGTCATTGAGCTCGTTGTCACTTTCCACATGGACTGTTGGAGCATCTTTCACGATCTCATGAGGATTGAGTCGGAACATTTCAGCAAGTTGCTCGTCGGTGAGATCATGAATTATCTCTCCTTCTTCAGGAGTGTAATTCACCGATCTCCTGACTATCCCCTGCAGATCAAGAATCATTGTAAGTTGAGTCTTGATCTGTTGGAGTGGAGCAACATCATATTCATCTTCTTGAAAATTTGGATATGCTTGATTTAAAACATGTAACACATCAATCATTAATCAACAATCAAAGCAGTAAACATCAATAATAAATATAAACTTAATTACATTAGTTTGATACAAGATTCAAATACACATGATTTTTAATAACATAAACAATTATGCATTACTCTTGTTCTGGGTAAGCTTCAGTCTATTCGGATCTTTAAAGGCTCGTCTTTGGATCCCTTCAGTCTTAGCATAAGCTTCTTGTTCTGGGCCTCTAAATCCTGTATCCTCTGTACGGAGGATGTATGTATCTCTCTCAGCTCTATGATCTCTTTGCTCTGAGCCTCAATCCTCTAAATGGATGAGGCATGTGTCTCCTACAGCTCCTCAATCTGTTGGCTCTGAGCCTCGATCCTCTGGGCTTTGGAGACATTGAGCTCCATCAACTAATTAAGCTAAGAGGCTCTTTGTTCATCCGTAGCTAGCAGCTTCAGCACTAACCGGTTAAGGTTAGTCAGCTCCTCCTCCAACCCGACAGAAGGGTAAGAGGATCCAAAAACAGGTGGGGCCTATGAGGAGGTCCCGGCTCCATGGCTGGTGAGATTGGGGGTGGTATAGATTGGATGGCTATGGATGAGCTGTAGTGGTGGTGGATGGGAAGTGGGTAACTGGTGGAGTAGGTGTGGTAGGTGGTGTATGAGGTGGTAGTGGTGGTGGGTGGAGTGGTGGTAGTGCTGGCTGTAGGTGGAGTGGTGGTAGGTGGAGTGGTGGTAGTGGTGGCTGTAGGTGGAGTGGTGGAAGTAGTGGTGGTGATGATAAACGTCATCCTCCTCCTCTTCTTCTTCATCCCGTGGGGCTGAGCCATCCGTTTCTTCCTCGAGCCCCTCAAGGTGGATGCTTCCCTTGGGACGCTGCTGGGCTGATCGGGAGTATAACTAGGATCAGTAGCAGTCTCCCTAGACTCGCTAGGGCGTCCTCCAACCTCCTGAATACCTCAGTCGGTGGCAACCACCCTGCTCCCCACAGTACGAGTCAAGGGCTCCTCGTCTGTCTCCTCCTGCTCATCAAGACGAAAGTCCTGATGGAATCCTGCTGCCTCTGCTCCACCTTGGGTGGATGCTGAAGATGCTATATCAATAGTGGGGGCCCTCGATTGAGTGGGAACTGCATCTCCATCATCACCGCTTTCATCATCGTCGGAATCATCTTCCGGGAGCACAAGTTGCTCAACATCCAAATCACTGTCTGCATGGCCCATTCACGTCTCCCTGGCGCCACGTAATCAACCTTGGCCAGATGGCCGAAAAGTCTCTTCACAGGGGGCTTGACTTGCTTCCCCTGTAGATCTTAATGCGGCCCAAGGTTGTATCATCCATAATCTCCAATGCCACAGCATCATGGCTCTCCTTGGGCAGAGAGGGAAGCTTCTCATCAGATACCTAGGGTACATGCAGAAACCCTCTTTACCCTTAGCCTCCAGATTCTCTATCAGATAAGAGAATATCATGCTCGAGAAGCTGGAAGGATGGTTCAGAACCAGTGCCACGTAGGAATTTTGAATCTGGTTTGAAAGATCATCAAACCCACCCCGTCTCGAAGCCAAGCACTTCAGGATGACATGTGCTAAGTACTTGTACTGGGGACACAGGTTGCTCTTGTTGAGCACACCTGCATTAATATCACCAACATACTTCATCCTTAAGAAGCACCCTCTCACAGTCAGTGGGTGAAGTCTAGTAGGGTGATCAACATCATCACCCAAGAAAGTACACGTCGAATATCCTCAGCTGTGACCTCAATCACCTGACCAAAGATACTACTACGGATGTTGTAAGGCTCGTGTGTACGGTCAACCGATGCCCCCTCCCAGAAGGCCTGCTGAATAGACCTGTAGGGAGTGCATGGTGTGGATATAGCCCTGTAGATCCTGGATCGCTTAAGGAATGCAATAATCCCTGCAAACTCGGCGCCATTCCGAGTAGTGGCATCTAAATGAGCACATATGTTGTGCTTGGGGTTTATGGACCACTTGTCAACCATAGATCTGTAATACAAGACACATAGACGTTAGATCACCATATATCGAAAATGAATTATAATTAACTTGGTTGAATTCAGTCTGGTTCAATCATGCGATTGAACCATGTGACTGTGTTCAGTCGGTTGACCTGGCATGCGACCGGGTTCAGTCGGGTGACTGAGCAGGCGACTGAGTTCATTCGTATTATCCATTCGGCCGAATGAGCTCATTCGTATTATCCATTCGGCCGATTGAGCCATTCGACTAGCTCAATCGCATGATTGGAGTTCATCCTGGTGTCCAGTCGCATGACCCACTGTTTGGTCAACTGAAATTCGAATTTGAACCAAATCTTGAAATTAGACGTCGTGTAATGGTTCTTTAGACTCGCAATCATTATACTAATAACCTAATAACCTTGATTTTAACATTTTGCATAGTTTAGTTAGGTTATTTGTCCAATTTTAGTGTCGGGTCTTGTAAAGGCCGAGAATCACAAATTAGGGCTTAAATCAAACAAAATTTGGTTACACAACACCGCATTGTACCTGTATAACAAGTAGAACTCATCAGAATGTCAAAATATGGAGTAAAAATTGGTCAATGAAAATTTTGGCAGAGTAACGGTACTATGTGCGATTTTAGGGCGATCAGGGGGTGATGAGGTTATGCGATCGACTATGGCCTTATTTATACTGAATTTGGTTTCAATCGGCCGACTGGACCCATTCGTTCTGTTCATTCAGGGGATTGGACCTCAGTCGTGCGATTGGTTCAGTCGATCACGTTCAGTCGGCCGACTGGATTTCAGTTGGGCGACTGACTCATTCGCACAGCTCCATTTGGTCGACTGGCTCATTCTGATGTGCCATTTGGGTGAATGGTTCATACTCATGTGCCATTCAACTGTTTAGTGCACGAGTATGGTCTATTCGTACGGTTGGTCCATACTCATGGTCCATTCGTGCGATTGGATCATACTCATGATTTTGACTTTTTGACCATTCCGCACTTAATCCCTTTTTAACTTTTGAATAAACATTATGAGCATTTGATCATCTCAGACATGATCATTTTAACTTGAAAAACTTTTGATCACCTTCGACGTGATCCTTTTAACCAAGTTGTCACCTCAGACGTGACTGATTTTACATTTAAAAAATACATGTGGTCACCTTAGACGTGTACCCTTTTAGGTGATTAAATTCCCTATTGAATTCCATGGCGTAGTCCGATATATAACAAACCAAATTGACGAAATTTAAACAAAATAAAAGACTTGAAACTGAGATACAAAACTAAAACTTCTTTTTTTGTGGTTTTGAGTGCGGTGTAAATCCTAAGTTAGAAATCTAATGGATTCATTTTCTAAAAAGGCAACTTCAATTCATTTTGACCATAAATGGACCAATTCAATTTGGAATCATACAGGCAAGTCAAATCATTTGGGACATGTTATCAAATCTTTTTGATGCTCGATTCTTGTTTTTCATCTAGAGTCATTAGCAAGTTTAGGAAATCATACTAGTACTATTAGATCCCCACATTGATTTGGACTTTCAAGAATTATAGCCATGATGATTGTCAGTATACTGGTCCTCTTAAATCCATACACAGACTTTTGACACAGATTGGTGATAGTTTAAGGTTTGATTATTTCAACAAGGATTTGTGAATCCCACACTTATATGGTAATCAATATTCCTTAGGAGATTTTTGAGCGGTCTCAGGGTAGATTACAAGAAGAAACTATTCTTAGAACTTTCAAAGAGAAGCCAAGCCTCAGGTCAGTGCCACTGCACAGCAGAGAGGCGGCAAACAACAATGAATTCTAGAATATATAGGTTATGCTTATCCTCAGGTCAGTGCCACCGCACAGCAGAGAGGCACATAACCTATCTTCTTGTTAGAGCAAGTTTAATCTTTTTGCACAGATGTCACCAACAACATAGGTTATTAGTTTGATTGCTTTTGCATTTTTATGTGCTTTTGCTCATATTTTGGTCTTACGCTCAAATTTGTGGCGTTTATTCTGCTCGTCACCACTTATAGGAATTTTGTTGATTGTGTTAACCAGGGATAAAATGATAACCCACAGCTAGTTGAACAACTTAGTTTAATCTTAAGATCACCAACAAGGTTTAGTCATCTATTGTGTTGAATCTATCGACATATCATCTGTGGTCTAGCAACCTCTAGGTCTACTTTCTTCGTGTTACCTTAGTAGTAGCTAGTTTTACTATCATTTCTCCTTTTATATTGCTCAGACTACACAGATTTCACTTTGAACTTCACATCTTATTCAATTTAAACTTTTAAAGTCCCAAGTGGTTTGTTCCTGTGTACTATCATTTTCCAAGGTCATTGAATCGGTATCACAGATACGATCTAGTTTCTATCAGCTAGCCTCTCCTTCTCCCTTATTTTTTTATTTTTAATAATGTTACTAACTAAACTTATTCTCCCCCTAAAATTCCTAAACCGTATCCGATTTACACTTTTTAGGATTTTAATAGGCGACGAAGGAACACCAATTTAATTAAACTGCTTATAATTAAATGAATAAATAAAGACAATAAAAAAAGAAGTATGAACAATACTCATCGGACTACACATGGTCATATTCAGGAATTACATCATTTTTCTTTTTATTGCCATTGACCTCTAACAAATATAGAAAACATGGTTTATCAAAAGCCTTTGTATAGAGGTCAGCGCGTTGAAAATCAGTATTTATTTTAATCACATCGATTAGGTTCTTTTCAAAACAATCACGTATAAAGTGATATTTTATGCCGATGTGTTTGGTCTTAGGATGTTGGACCGGATTTTTAGTTAGTGCAATTGCAGCTGAGTTATCAACAAAAATAGGAGTAGAAGAGAAATTCAAACCGTAGTCCTGCATTTGCTGTTGAATCAATATGATTTGTGAACAACTTGTAGCAGCAACGTATTTGACTTCACAGGTTGACAAAGCAACCGAGGTCTGCTTCCTACACTGCCAGGTCACTAATCTTCTCCCAAAGAATTGACATCCCGCTGATGTAGACTTGTAGTTCATCTTGTAGCCACCGTAATCCGAGTCACTATACGCTGTTAGCTCGAAGTCATTGTCATGAAGATACCACAACCCAAGTGTTGGAGTACCCTTCAGATAACGGAAGATCCTTTTGACCCTATCAGATGGTTAACTTTTGGCTTTGCCTGATATCTTGAACATAAGCATGTCGCGTACATGATATCAGGTCTTGAGGCAGTGAGGTACATGAGAGATCCAATCATTCCTCGGTACATGGTGGCATCAACCAGATCACCATTCTCGTTGGGTGCTATATCATGGTTTGTAGCTAGTGGAGTCCCAGCTGCAGAAGCATTCTCCATGTCAAACCGACTGAGAATATCTCCTACATACTTGGTTTGATGTAGGAAAATCCCTTTTGATGTTTGATCCACTTGTAAGCTAAGAAAGAATTTCATCTCTCCCATGGCACTCATTTCAAACTCAGCCTTCGTTAGCTTCAAACTCTTGACATTGATTTTCGTTCTTTGAACTGAAGATTATGTCATCTATATATATTTGGACCACCAGTAAATCACTATCCTTTTCTTTAATGAACAGTGTGTAGTCAATTGACACCTCTACGAAAACCGTGTTTCACAAGGTGAGTGGAGAGTTTCTCATACCAGGCTCTGGGAGCTTAATGAAGGCCATATAAAGCCTTGTCGAGTTTGTAAACTCTGTCCCGATGATATGGATCCTCAAATCCCTCAGGTTGACTGACGTACACTGTCTCTCGGATTTCACCATGAAGGAATGCACTCTTCACATCCAGTTAATAAACTTTAATCTATGATGCATAGGCAAGGAAGATACGGATTGCTTCCATTCTTGCCACGGGTGCAAACACTTCATTGTAGTCTATGTCCTCGACTTATCGAAATCCTTGAACAAAAAATCGAGCCTTGTTTCTGATGATCACTCCTTGATCATCTTTCTTGCATTTCAAGACCCATTTAGTGCTAATGACTTAGCACCTTTAGGTCTATCCACCAGAGTCCATACTCCTAACTTCTTGAACTGAAGAAGTTCTTCTTGCATGGCACTCACCCATGCCTCATCATTCAGGGCTTCACTAACATACTTTGGCTTAAACTAAGACACAAAGCAGTGATATGCACCATCGTGAAGGTATCCCTTTTCCATTACCGAGGCATAATCAGCTGAGTACAGCTGATTTCTGGTCTGAACTCTTGATCTCACATCCCCAATGACATTATCTAAAGGATGATAGACATTTTTGCGTGATCCAAGAGTGGTTGGAACAACTACCTCAGAATCAAGATTATGAACATTTGGTTCAGTATCTGAGGCAGTAGAAGTCTGAGGTTCCAAAGACTTAGAGGCATCAATGTCAGATGCTTGTGGACTTGCAGTAGTAGGAACTTGTTCCTCCTAGTTGTTCTGATCAATCTCCACAGCTTCTTCATCATCTAAGGAAGAGTCACTTCCCTCGAGTGCTCCCCCTGAGTTGGTAGATGAATCACCTTGTAAACCAGATGATGTAGATTCCTGAGATGGTGTGTTTAGAAAATCATCATCATGTTGCTAACTCATCATCAGACGTGGAGAGTGGGATGTTGAAGGACTTGAAGAATCCATCATAGTCGAAAAAGAAGGCGGGTCCTTTTCCAGCAGGTGGTGTGGTGTATCTCTGAACATCAACGTTACACCACACTTCTACTTGCCCGTTGAGTTGTTGTAAACTCTCTTGTTCGGTATGTTGTATCCTAGAAAGATACCTGCATTAGCCTTCTCGCTGAATTTTCCCTCCTGAGTCTTCTTCAGTAGGATGCACGGAGCACCAAACGGCTCGAGATACTCCAGATTAGGTTTACGTCGTTGTAGTAACTCGTAACACGCCTTTCAATGGCGTTTAACTACCACAACTTTATTTAGTGTATAACATGCATTTGCACTGCTTCATTCCAGAATTGGATGGGTCGTGTCGAGTCTGCTAGCATCATCCGTGCTGTCTCTATCAAGCTGCGATTCTTCCTTTCAGTAACGCCGTTCATTTGTGGAGTGTAGGCGGAAGTGAACTGATGCACAATTCCCTTTTCCTTGCAGTAAGCCTCCATCCATTGATTCTTGAACTCGGTTCCATTGTCTGAGCGTACTTGTTGTACCTTCAACTTGTATAGGGACTCCAGAGTAGTTACTAATTCCTTGAATGACTTAAATGTTTTTGATTTGGATTTTAGAAACATCACCCAAGAGAATTTTGAGTAGTCATCAGTAACTACATAGCAGTACAAGTTGCCTGCGATGCTTCTTGTACTGACTGGACCAAACAGATCCATGTGAAGAAGTTCGAGAGGAATTTGATGGAATGAACTTTCTTTTTCTTATGATACTTTTTCGTCTGTTTGCCCTTCTTGCACGCAACACAGAAATATGGAAGTTGGAAGTTTTTGACGTTAACTCCTCTCACTAGATCATTCTGGATCAAGTGATTCATCTTCCATGGATTAATGTGTCCCATTCTCCTATGCCAGGAGATGGAATCCTTCTCAGTAGCTTTTGACAAGAAGCATTGAACTTCATGATCCGTTGTGGAGGCCTTTGATAGATCCAAGACATAAAGGTCCTTATATCTTGAGGCAAATATTAAGACTTGATCCTCCGGGATGACATAGTCCTTTTTCAGGACATAGCACTTCTTGTTGTCAAATACTATCTTAAAACCTTTATCACAAATTTTAGAAACAGAAAGCAAGTTATTTTGAAGTTGTTGAACATAGTTTACCTTGTCAAACTTCACTTTCTGATTACCTACTTCCCTTTGAGCTGTGATGTACCCACCTTTGTTTCTAGCAAACGAAACATGACCTCCTTTTATCTGTTTGACGTTTGATAAGAGATCCCTGTTCCCTGTCATGTTCCTGGATGCTCCGCTATCTATAATCCACGTGTTGGTTTCAACACTATCACGAACACCATGCACATTCAATTTATAACATTAGTTCATGTTGGGGACCCAATCCTTCACTAGCTTGGGTTTCCCAGAGGCATCATACATCATAAACTCAACCCATTGACCATTCGAGGGTGAGGGAAGCTCAGATGTCTTCTTGTTCTCATTATCAGACAATGAGATTGATTTTTCCTTCCATAAGCCAGCTTTGTGTAAGGCTTGTTTGTGATAAACAAACGACTGGCTAATGTGTTGAACTTTAGGTTCACCATCCCTTTTAGGTGGTGTCACTGAGTTCCTCTTAAAAGAGCTAGGTTTTTGTTCAGGAAGTTCAACTTTCCTCCTCGGTGTCTGATAGTAAGGACAATGAGACGCAATGTGTCCATACTCTCCACAGCTGTAGCATGATCTGCTTTTGACTTGATGTTTTAACTATTTTTGTGGAGATGTATGTGACACATGTGTGACCTTACTCTGTTTGGGTTTTGACTCTTCTTGTTTAGATGTTTTGTCTGGTTTAACAAAGTTAATTGCTTTAACATTTTTAACATCTTTTCGTTTTTATTATCTGGACTTTGACATGAAACCCATGATTGGTTAACATTACTGGTCTTTTTAGATTCAGAATTAGACTTGATTGACCCAGACTTTATATTAACCTTTTCAAACTCTTTTTCTAGATTAATACAAGGAATTTTATCTTTTGCCTTTGAAGTGGCCTCTTTTTGTTTAGTACCAAATTCATTTGATTTACATATGGAATTTGGATCACTTACAAGAGGAGTAGACACCACATGATCCTTGATTGGATTATTATTGATTGGTTTACATTTTGCATTCATCAAGATCTCATGTGGTGGTGGAACCACTTTATAACCCAATCCCTCCCCGTTGTTTCTCTCTCTCACTAAGTTTTGGACAATATGAGATGAACTTGTCCAATTGTGCAGTTTTTGCTTTAAGGAATTAACTTCTACTTCTAAAACTGCCTTTTGTTTCTTAGTGTCCTCTAGGGAGTTAAGATAGTACCTAATGTCATTAGCTTGGTTAAAGGCTACTACTTCTGTTTCCCTAAGCTGTATGTTCAAAAAGTCTACCTTTTCTTTGTAACTATGCTTATTTTGTTTTAGAACTCTATTAGCTTCAGTGCACAGTTCCAAGTCCTTTACTAAGTTATCATTATGATCTAATAACCTAGAAAATTTTAAATCAATGCTTTCCCTAAATTTATTACAATCAGAACAAGCATGATTATTGAAAAGTTGGTTAGTAGTACTTACCTGAGAGGGTTCTGATGAATAAGCCATCAATGCAGAGTCTGGTATTTCTGGTTCTGGTGATTCTAACGTTGTTACAGTTTTCGCTTCTTTAGGCAGGTAATTGACAACTGGGGCAGTCTCTTCTGTGTTGACATTGCAAGTTCGACTGCAATATCTCCTTCACTAGCAGAATCATCATCTAAATCCTCCACACTAGCGATATTGGATTCTCCCGGTGAGATAAACCGAAAGCTCCAGTCCTGTCCTTCATCATCATGAGCAGTCAAGGCTTTAGGATCCTTGCTTGATGAAGTAGGACTGGTAGTGGGTTTATCCTGATGATTGAAGGAAGTGAAAGGATTCCCGTTTCCATTCTTCTTTGGCTTCACACACTCCCGTTTGAAGTGCCCTTTCTCACCGCAGTTGAAACAAGTCACCTTGGTCTTATCGAAACCAAAGGTAGTGTCCTTAGTTACAACCAAGTTCTGTCCGGTTTTCTTGACAAACTTCTTAGCTCGCCAGACAACACTCGCTAAGGCCAACATTATGTCCATCCTTTCCAGCTCTGTCTCGTCAACCTGCTCATAGTGCTCATCTGCCTGATGGTAGTTTCCAATTTTACCAGCAATTAGTCCATCATAGGAGTGGACTATCGGAGCTAAGAGATCCATGTGTTCTTTAGCTACCTCAACTGTCACATTACCGAAATTCTCGGTCTTCAGTTTTGCTGCATTGGCTTCAGGTACAATGTATTGGGTACCAGATGAACCTAACATTTCTGACCCTGACGTTTCTGACCCTGAAGTAGAGGCTTGAGAATGACCAAACGAGCTTGATACAAAACCTGTCTGAAGAGGTGCTCCAGATGTTTTGGCTTGTGGAGTCGCATTGTACAGGACTGGGTTCTGATCATAGGAAGACTTTTGTGCTCTATACTTCATTCTCAGCTCTTCCTCTCTCAATTTCAAAATGAAGTCATTGATATCTAACTTTGTTAGCATATCATTCTGTCTAAGGTTGGAGACAAATGAAACCTATTTCTCCGGCAACCCATCTGCAAAGTTAGACACTTTGTCCTCCATTGACGTCGTTACTCCATGAGTGTGCATCTCACTCATCAAGTGGTAGAACCTATCGATAACATCATCCAGGCTTTCTTTTCCCATTGAGGAGAAGTTGTCAAACTCCTTCTTTAAAGCCTTAGCCTTTATGGCCTTCCATGATGTGTTTCCGTCATACCTTTTCTCCAATGCATCCCATAGTTTCTTTGCTTGAGTACACTCCGAGAATTGATGGAAAATATCCTTCGGAATTGACTGTGTAAGCAAAGCATAGACTTTCTTTTCAGCATTGTATTTGACCTTTTGTCCATCAGTATGCCACCAAGTGTGAGTTTGACACCATCAGCTCCTACTGGCATGCTATACCCCGTCTCTATAGATTCCCACAGATTGGGATGTACTCCATTTAAGTAGATCTCGAAACATTGCTTCCACTGTGGGTATTCATATAACGTGATTAGCTTTGGGGGATTATTATGATTCCCCACTTCATTCTCCAGTAGCAGTAAGTTTTGAATACGTGAGTCTCTCCCTACTGTGAATGATGAGTATTGGTCCTCCATTGCTATAATTTTTAACTTTAAAGCAAACTGTTCTATTAGTGTGAAGAAGGTGTGCGATTGGACTATTCGGGCAATTGAACTATGCGGATGGTTCAATTGTACGACTGAACTAATGCGGATGGCTCAGTCGGGTGAATGAACTAATGCGGTTGAACAATGCGAATAAACTGCTCAGTCGTATGGATGGGAGTACGAATGAGTCCAATCATGCGTATGGGGATGCGTATGAACTCAGTCGTGTGATTGAGTCAATCGTGCGACTGAACCTGCTGGATTTCGAAAATTCGTAGGTTTAAGGTGTTGGACGCAAAAACATGAATTTCTTGCTAACCCTAATTGCCGTATGCTGGAAAAACTAAAGTTTACGATCAGGAGACGTCTAAAACCCGATTTGACACAAAAGATTGCATTTTTAGTGTATAAACACAATTTTTATATCAAAACGATTGAATCACACGTAAATCTAGAGCCAAGGCTCTGATACCACTTGTTAGGATCGTGTACTAGACGAATACTAACAGATTTACGCGTATACCGAATCAAATAGTGCAGAATCCTATTTGATTGGCGTTCCAATAAGTGAGAACGCACGTAGAATCAATTAAAGATTGAATCAAAACGTTAAGAACGATTAGTAATCGATCTAATGCGATCTATGAAGTTCGACCATGTTGCTAGAGGTCTCTGGACGGCTAGGGTACATGTAGGTATCGAAATATTCAAAGTGTCTCGTTTTTCCACGATTTAAATGGTATTTATAGGTTAGGGTTTATCAATCATGTGACTGGAACATTAGCATGGTTCAGTCGTGCGATTGAGTCATGCGGTTGATCCATTCGCACAACTAAGTGTTTAGTCGTGCGACTGAGCCAATCTCATGTCACAATCATGCGACTAATCCAGTATCCTAGTTCATTCGTACGACTGGTTCATTAGTATGAAGTTGTTCATGCATATGGTCCATTAGCATGGGCCAATCGCATGAAAACTTCACACGATTAAGTTTAACATATTTCTTAATTATCATTTAACAAGATCTATGCAAACAACCACAAACCTATATAATTAGTTCAATAAGCGTTATTACATACCAAGCAATGAAATAATAAGCATTATAAGCACAACCACAAATTGTATTCATTAAGTACCCAATCAATTACATATGTGTAAGACAATAAAGACATTTACATTAAGTTCAGAAACTAGGGACACATGTATCTACACTTGTTAAGATATCTTTTTTAAAAGCTTTGATTTTTGGTGTTTTCTAAGGATTTGGGACGAGGAATGGTATTAACCTCCATATCCTTGTCCTTAACCTTAAGTAAATCTTTAGTAAATACTGGTTTTTATGTATCTTGAAAAGTTTCTCTTTTATTTTTCTTAACTAGGTATACTTCTAGCTTACATTCATCGTCACTTTTCCCATCCTAACCAAGATCCTCCTCCACTCCTTCCTGAAATAATAGTGGAGAGACAACTTTGTTTTCATACACCTTACTAAAGCTAAAAACACTTACCTGGCTGATGTTTGCACTCTTTATGTTCCTTGTGCCAGATGTTTGATGTTGAGGATTGAAAGTGGTGTCACTAGGCAATGTTCTTAGATTTCTTCTGAGTTATGCCATCTCTTTTACTATTTGCCTAACTTGTTTAGCTAATGCCTCCACTGTTTATCTTATACTTCATTGTCTTTTTTAATATCTCGAAGGAATTCAATTACTTCCAATGAGTTGTAAGAGCCTCCTTGGTCAACATTAGGATGATAATTTCTCTGATATCTTTTGTTGTACCAGGACCCCCTTGATTGTTGCTTTGATTATTTAACGATTTTTGATTCATGTATGGTTGTCCTCCTTGATTTGGTACCTGAAAAAGAGGATTAGATTGCTTAGACGAGTTTCCATACTTAAAATTAAGATGATTACGCAAACCTAGATGATATGTATTAGAATTCATATCATATTGCTTCTGGTCACCATATACTTGGTTGACCTCTTCTTCAGCTCGACCTAATTGTAATAGACAATCCATAATTGCATGTGCCATATTTCCTCCATTGCAATTCAAACATTTCCTGTTCCAACATTTGATTGGTTCTCTCTAATTGTTCTAACCTCTTATTGGCATTAGTAGTGCCTGTAGATCTAACAATTGCATGTTTCTACTTCCTATTAGATTAAGTTTTCCTTTTTGACATTACTGCCATATTCTCTAAGAAATCCCAATCCACTTCCATATGATTGAAAAGAAATGCTCTGCTTGTAGTGGAATTCATATCCTGGATGTCATCAGTGGATAGACTATCATAAAATGCATTGATTAGCTCACTTTATGGAATATCATGATGAGGGAAATTACTTAACAGTTGCTTAAACATCTTCCATGCCTCATAAAATAGTACACCCGATTGTTGTTGAAAATTCTAAATATTAGCTCATACATCACTTGTTTATTAAGGTGTGTAATATTCTTCTAAGAATTGTTGTTACTTATCCTCCTAGGTAAAGATGGTTGCGGATGGAAAATATAAGAACCACTATTTTGCAACATCATTCAATGTGTATTGGAACAATACTAACTTAACTTGATCCCGTCTAAACCCTTGTCCTTTAATTGTTTCACATACCACTTCAAATTTAGAAATATGAAGGTAAGGTTCCTCAATTCCTTTACCATAGAAAGATGGCAACATGTTTAAGCCTTGTGGTCTCACTTCAAAGGATCTACCGTGTGCCAAAACACTTACAACAGGAGATGAGTTAACTATAATTTGAGGTCTGAAATCACTTTTAACTACTCGAATTGGGGCACGATGATGGACTTGTGGAAGACCATCATCATTCATATTTCCATCTTCAACATTCATATTTCCATTCTCTATTCCATCATCCCAATCGATACCTAATCCTGTATGTGTTCTTCAATATTAACATCATCATTCTGGCTAGAGTTTGATTGATTGAACTGAATTGAAGGATTCCTTGAAGCCTCAAAATAGACAATTCTAACTAGTTCTTGCTAATGGGTTGATTAGGGTTGTGGATATACAAGAGGATTTCAACCACTTGGAATTTGGTGGTTAAGTCATTGGGCTTCCTTGAAATGGGTTAAATGGAGGGGCTTATTGCTATGATGGTGGAACATTAGATTATGGGAACAATGGGGGAGATATCATCTAAAGGTTGTTCTCTTTATGTAGGAGGCTGATTGGGTGGAACACCTCGATTACCTGAGTTATTCATTTTCTATATTGTGTTATGGTGTTTTGGAAAGGCTTTGTAAGATCTGACTAGCCTTAGCTGATGAAGTTCCTTCTTCGGACTGGGTACCCCCTTGTAGAATAGGAGTTGTTGAAGTGTTTGCTTTGTGAAAGACTTAGTTGTCTTGTGAAATGGTGAAGTCCTTCCGAAATGTCTCGTATGCATAAGGTTGTTGAACTACATGCAAACAAGAAGCAAATACCCGTGTAATTCCAAACGAAAAAAATAACAAATAAACTGAAAACAAATTAAGAAAACACATTTGGTTTTTGTTTTATTTTTAATAGATTTTTAAGAAAACTAACTATTACCAACATAAAGTGCAATGATTCCCCTGCAACGGTGCCATTTTGATCAATGTTGTGTGGTTGATCAAAAATATAAATTAAAGAGTGCCTAATGACCCTTTATAGTAAAGGGTAACAAGGGTGTCGAATTCATAGGAAATCACATAACCTACAAACATTAAAGATTGAAAAGTAAATTGCTTGATTATTTCAATTAAGAAACAATCAAATCAACGAAATAAAAGTTTAGGATTTAATAATCATGGAGAAAAAAACAATCCACTTCAGAAGACCACAAGGCCCAAGGCCCTATACCCATTAAATTAATTGATTTAAGTGTATTTAGTCTAACTCAACACCATACGCCAAGCCCACATGGTTTAATTCATATAAAGTTCTAAGAGGTATCAGTGATAAATATTTTTCCTTTAACCATTATAAAAGATCAAATACATATTTAAGAGTAAGCAAGAAGAAGACATATTAAGCAAGAGTTAGAGCCATATTTCCAAACCATTCAATGTTGGCAGACGAAGGATTAGCTCACGTTGACTAAACAAGCATATGAGGAAAAAGTTATCACAAAAGTGTTGTAGAAGAATAAGATATGTATTCAGTCTAGTAAGAATATAAAGGTGAAATATCAATAGAACGTAGTTTCCATCTATGCCAACACACATAAGATGGCATGGTTCTCCTTATTAATCACAAATGCCTGTACACTTAACCCACCCAATGATGCCTAAACATGAAGAATATGTGACAGACAAAAAATAGAAAAGGAACGATTGATCGATGAAATATGGTTGGTCAAATATATAAATTCAAGAGTGCCTAATGACCCTTAATAGTAAAGAGTAAGAAGGGAGTCGAATCTACAAGGACTCACGGAAAAGTTCTAGACTTCTAGTAACGAGTAACTTAAGAACATTAAACATTGAAAAAGAAACTACTTTATGAATTTATTTGAGAAATAATTAAATTGACGAAATAATAGTTTAGGCTTTTAACAACATTGGGGGAAAAGCAATTCACTTTGGGATTTTGCTTTGGCAAAGTTATGTTTTTTAGTGAAACCTATTGAGAAGCCATTAATGGTGATTTACACATAATAAGATCTATGTGAAAATTATGTATTAAAACTTAAACAAATTCATTCACACAATCACCAATTTGAATCATGTTACCCTAATTCTAATCACTATTCATACAATGATTAAAGAAAACCAAAGTTATAGAAAATGAAAACTAGGTTTAAACTTAATCAAACCATTTAAATAATCAAATCATTAACTGAACATAAGAGAACTTAAAAGGTTAAATATCCAATCTCAAATCTAGGTTACAAACTAAAAAAACAAAAACTTGCACAACCCGTCCCTCGATGTGATTGATCATTCAACACTATTGCAATTGATCATGTGAATCTGGATGAATTTGATGTTGGAAAACATTGGAATGGTGAAAGATGTTTTCTTTTTCTTCCTTGATTGAAGTCTAGAGAGGTGATTTTTATATTACGATTAATCCCCCTTTAAAACCCCTCAAATTAGGTTTAAATCCACCAAAACATGGTACCCGGCGTTGGTGGCTCCTATTGAAGCGTTGGTGGCGTCACCCCTGCACAACCTGAGTTTCATATGTAACGTTTTGAGATCTTTACTTTGACAAGTCATGGGTCCCGTAACTATTTTCCTAGCTCAAGTTATGCCCGTTTTAAGTTACCATTGTCTTGCAACTTCGCTTTAAAATTTCTTTACCTCTAGAGCTTCAATTTTGTCCCATTTCTTCCTACTTTTTGTATACTTTACGTTTAACCTACAAGCACAAGAATATACAAAAATTAACTATATAATGAATTGACTTGTAAAATATGAAAATAAAGTATTTAAACATTGAACTTTTACCACCCGATCACATCCATTTAAGTGTTTATTAGTAGTCAATAATCACTTTATCACTTTCAGTGTTAATCGATAGTGGTTCCACACTTGGTAGAATTTGAGAGTTGACAATCAATTTTGAATCCTTGAGCTTTTGGTAGCTTCATCCTCTTCATGAATAAACAAATTCCTCCTAGGATGGTGCTACTAAAACTCTTACTTATTCCTCAAGCATCCTTATCAGTAGCAACTTATACATGCATTCTCTTCTATCTCGTGAGAGGTTGTCAAAAGGTAGACTAATGAATCCTTCATACTGTGCCAAGATAGTCTAAAAAGATCATACTTTTTGACTTCAGTTTTGCCAGCACAAGCAAAGGCCAGATAAAAGGTGTTGGTGGAGGAATGATAACTCTAGTGAATGATTAGATCATGAATGCTCAATGGAGTCACATGTATAACATCTATTTCTTTATCTTCACTTTGTTCTGCTTTAACTCTGTCCCTAATCTTCATCTTCAGAACAGAAGCCATTGATTTATACTTATCTAAAATGCCTCCATATTACTTGATCAAGGTGAACATCTCCTATAGATATTCAGAGTTGAGGTTCAAAACTTTTAGTTCAGTTAGGAAGAAAGATTTGGACTTTTTATTTCTATCAATGTAATTTCTCTTAGCTTTTAACTTATATCCCTAGTTGCTAGTGGTTGTACCATTACCTTCTGAGAGTTCTTATTCATCAGTTTGTTCAGGATTGTCTAAACCTTGTCTTACTCTTTTTCCAGTTGTGGTGATGACGAGTTCATCTCCCAATTAATTAGATTGGATTTCTGTTGGATGTTGAATAGTTTGAGGAGCTTATTGCACTGTGGTGATGATGAGTTCATCTCCCAATTAATCAGTTGTATTCTCACTCCATTCTTGGATCATATGCTAATAGTGGAGTTTTAGGGATCTCTTCACTAGATTCAGCCCTGACTAAGGACAATACCTTTTGAAGTAGCATATTGGACTCTTCATTTCTACACCCAAAGACGCTAAGGTACTCAAAAATTTTCTCTAAATATCAAAGGGCAGATCCAGTATTTTATTCTCATGATCATAGTACATGATTTCTCTATTTTTCCTCTTGACTACAAATTTCTTCATTTGAGCTGTATACCCAGTACTTAACACTTTTATTACCTTGAGTATTTTCTTCTCCACTACTAGGTCAATCAATCTAGCCTTTATAACTCTTTTTGGCACAATCTTCTTTTTAGTAAGTACTAATAAGTGGAGTTAGAGTCAAGAGATGCCAGAGGCTTAGTCTGCATATGGGCAGACTTTTGAATAGTTTTGTTGGTTTTGGTTTGCTGTCTTTCCATTGCTCCCTAACTACTACATACTTTGGAAGTTCACCGGCTGCAACTCTCTTCTTCATTTATTTGATATTTAGATCAAGAGTAGATATACTTATTGGTCCTACTTGTCGGCCAAAAAAACCATAGTATTTAAGGAACATCTTCATTTGTTGCTTATTTCTGGTCTTCGGTATGACTCTCTCGGCTTTTCTTTTCTCTCTTCTAGCTCTCTTTTTTCTAGCCAACTTAGATTTGACTTCATTTCAATAAGAATCCATTCCATAACCTCATGAAGGTTGAATACTTTCAACTCAAGTTGAGCTGCTAGGAGACATCTTTCTTGATCTTTTTCATTCATTTTCTGAAAGGAGGCCTTTAGAGTGCATTTGGCAATTGTGGACACCGGTGCTTGCTGAGTGGTTGTACTTTGAGTGCTTTCGGCAGATGGACTAGATGACCTACATGACATTCTTTTGACAACCTTGGGCTTTGGTTTGGATTGAGCTGTTGGTTTTGTTCTACTAGTTTCACCAACAGGGTTGATTCTTTTTCTAGCAGCTCTAGAATCTTTTGCACTTTTAAAATTGGTAATGAAGAATCATCCGACCAATCATCAAACTCCTCAATTTATCATCACTTGTGGGACATATTCAGGAATCCTTCTAGTCTTAGGATTACCAAGTTCCAATACTCACCAAGTACCTACGATCACCTATCTTTTAGCAGATGGAATCACAGTCTTCGTCATCTTTCAGTAGATGGAATTAGCAGCCCTCATCATCTTTCTTACCAAACTAACCATCATGCTTAGCATTTGTAAACAAGTAGTCTAGCTTCTTCCAACTCTTGGAAGAAGATCTTGAATGCATTAATCTAGATGATATTAAGGAGATGGACTTCAACTATAAGTGTAAGGCCCCGTTCCCGGGACGCTCACAACTGGTCAATCATCGCACATAAAACATATAATTACATTAACTTTACTAAAATTGTGCAGCAGAAACACTTTAAACAAACATTTCATTTCCATTACACTTTTGCAAAATAATACATCATTCATTACAAAATATAGTTCGTTCGTATTACAATGCAAAAATGTTATACAAAAGAATGCCATCCAAAAATGCCAAGTAGATGCTCCGCGCCATCCTCAGCAATGCTCACATGCCAACTAGAAAATGCATAAAAAGTCAGCGTTGCTGAGTGAGGTCTAGTCTTATAAAAACATTGCGTTACCTTCCATTCGTTAATACATTTTCGTTACTATGGCACATGATCACACATCGTACATACATCACGACAATCATTATTATCTTCATACATTTCGCACATTTCGCACATTTCGCACGTTTATTATCCTTCACTTCTATCTAGGTCTTGTCATCTACTTAACCCCCCTCTAGAGCACCCAGAAATTCATCTAGGGTTAAGCAACAAGGACCCAATATCACACGTATGGAGTGGTCACTAGGACAGACTCCCCCTGTGTGTGTGAACTCTTATGGGTTTGCCAAGATCACACGCTGTATAACATACAGTAATTAGAAAATCGCACGTATTGGAGCAGTCACTAAGACTGAACTCTTACTGTGTGTATGAAACCTTATGAGTTAGCCAAAATCACACGCTGTAAACACACACAGTTGAGCTAACAACTCTCATGAGTTGTGAACCTCCTTTCATTTGCTTGCAAGGCTTTTCATTCGTTCCTTCGTTATGCTCCACTTTCATTATCTTAAACCTTTCACTTCGTTAAGATAATACTTTACGTTCATTATCAATGTCACACCACGTAAAGTCACATCATCATACGTAATAAGGAACATAAGAAAACATATCATACATAGCATACATAATCAACATACGTCAGCATGAATCATACGTCTTCTTAAGCATCATGAATCGCACATTCACATACATAAACATATGCATATCCAACATAAATCATCATAAGACATAACTGACCCACCGCGGCACAGCGGGAGTTCGGGGGCGGCAGCCCCTGACAGCGGGGTCCTAGGGGCAGTAGCCCCTAGTGGGGTCCAAGGGGTAACGCTCCTGCTAGGGCCGTGCTGACAGGTAAGCGCGAATTTTTTTATTTTAACACTTTTATATAGCAAATTTCCTTATCGAAAAATCGATCTTCTCATTAAAACCTCTTAAAATCTCGGTCATCTTCTGTACCAGTTTCGCTGCCAGTTTCGCCCAACTTTCGTTGGAAAGCCATGTCTGCGAAACTACCTACGAAACTATAGTTTCGTAGGAAGATCCACAGTTTCGCCAAACGAATACCTAATTTCGCTGGATGAACCCCCAGTTTCGCAGAACGGGTTGAAATTTACAAACAACCCATTTTGACCGAAAACTTCAATCTTTTACACCCAAAACTTGGTTTATCACTCAATAAGCTTTATCTAAGCTTCTTACATGTTTTCTTGCACCAAAACGTGAGTTTTGGGAGAATTTTTGCCAATTTTAAAAAGCCAAACCCTACAATCCGGGTTTATATCTAAAGCAACAATTAGATGATGTTTCTTACCTGGATTCTTGGTGTTTTCTTGTAGTTTGGATGCCCACGAACACCGATCTTCAATCCCAAGATCAACCAAGCCTTGAATCTTCAATTCACCGTACTTTCTCTCTTACTCTCTCTACTCTCTCTCTAGAACTAGAGTGTTGAGTTGCAAATGAGAGATGCTCAAGCTAATCCAACCAAGCCTTGAATCTTCAATTCACCGTACTTTCTCTCTTTACTCTCTCTACTCTCTCTCTAGAACTAGAGTGTTGAGTTGCAAATGAGAGATGCTCAAGCTAATCCGTTTATATATATTGGGCGTTCCCGGGACTTTAAACTCGCCAAACATGTAACCCACAAAGTCTTATCGGCCTAAAACCCATATCCATCTAATTTTTATTAAATGATCTCGTCTAGGCCCATTATTATTATTTGGCTCGCTTAGACATTATTCGGGGTGTTACAAGTCCACCCCCTTATTTAGGTTTCGTGCTCGAAACCTGCTAATCGTTGAATAGTTGAGGGTAATGCGGCCTCATCTCCTCCTCAACTTCCCAAGTGGACTCTGATCCCTTCCTGTGCTTTCACTGTACACGCACCAAGGGAACCACCTTATTCCTTAGCCTTTTATCTTTGTGATCGATGATCGCCACTAGTTGCTCCACATAATTGAGCCGTTCATCCATTTCAATATCCTCCAGTGGCACTACCATATCCTCCTCGGCTAAGGACTTTCTCGAGTGAGATACATGGAATGTCGGATGAATTACACTTAATTCATTAGGCAACTCCAACCTATAGGCCACATCTCCTACTCGAGCAATAATTTAGAAAGGCCCTATGTATCTTGGGCTCAACTTGCCCCGATCCTAAACCGAATGATTCCCTTCCAAGGTGAGACTTTCAACATAACTCTGTCACCCACCTGGAATTCAATCGGTCAATGTTGTTTATCGACGTAATACTTTTTCCTATTTTTAGCTGCCTTCATAAAGGCTTTGATCCTTTCTAGCTTCTCAGTCGTAGCCTCTACCACCTCGACGCTCCCTAACTCTTTATGGCGAATGTCACCCCAACAAGCGGGTGTTCTACATCTCCTATTGTATATGTAACCTCGTCCCTATCGCATCTCATAAGGAGGCATGCCAATGCAGACATGGTAGCTATTGTTATATGAGAACTCGACCAACAGTAAGTGGTCGTCCCAACCTCCTCCAAAGTAAATGACGCATGCCCGAAGCATATCTTCTAGTGTCTGAATGATCCTTTCTGACTGACCATCTGTCTGGGGGTGATAAGCCGTGCTAATATGTAACCTCTTCCCCATTGCATCATGGAATTTCTTCCAAAATTTAGATGTAAACCGGGTGTCACGATCAGACACAATAGACACCGGCACACCATGACGAGTCACAATCTCCTTTATGAATAGATCCGCCAACCTCTCAGATGAATATGTCTCGCGGATCGGTAGGAAGTGAGTACTCTTCGTCAGACGATCAACTATCACCCATATAGCATCGTACCCTCACGCGGTGCGCGCTAGCTTCGTAATAATGTCCATGGTGATATGCTCCCACTTCCACTCGGGTATGTCCAAAGGTTGGATATTCCCATATGGCTTTTGATGGTCCGCCTTCACCTGCAAGCAAGTGAGGCACTTACTCACGTACTCCACTACGTCATGCTTCATACCCGACCACCAATAATATTTCTTCATATCTTGATACATCTTTGTAGCAGCGGGATGAATGGAGTATCGAGTCTTATGAGCTTCATCCATAATCTTCACATGTAGATCCCCAAAACGAGGAATCCATATCCGCCCAAATCGAGTCCTAACACCGAGTGTGTTTTCTCCCAACTCCGTGACCAGACCTCTTATTCTTTCAGAGTTAAGATGATCTTTCTTGAGTGCCTCATCTTGAAACTCTTTGACCTGCTTTATCACATCAGAGGTCATGACCAACTGGTAAGCCTTCACCCGAATCGGCTCGGGTCTCTCCTTTCGGCTAAGGGCATCCGCCACCATGCTGGCATTGCCTGGATGGTAGTGGATCTCGCAATCATAATCCTTTATGAGCTCCAACCATCTCCTCTGCCTCATGTTCAAATCTTTCTGCTCAAAGAAGTACTTCAAGCTCTTGTGGTCGGTGAATACGGTGCACTTTGTACCGTATAGGTAGTGCCTCCAAATCTTTAATGCAAAGACTACAGCTGCTAGCTCCAAATCATGAGTAGGGTAATGACCTCATGAACCTTTAACTATGAGGATGCATAGGCTATAACTTTTCCCCTCTACATTAACACACACCCCAACTGCAAGTAGGAAGCATCAGAATAAACCACCAAATCTTCGCTTCCATCGGGTAACAACGAGACAGGAGCTTGAGTCAACCTCGCCATAAACTACTCGAACGCCTTCTCTTGAGCTTGAACCGAGACAAACTTTACTTCCTTCTGGGTCAACTTAGTCAATGGAGAAGCTATCTTAGCGAAGTCTTAAATGAATCTTCTGTAATAGCCCGCCAAACCCAAGAAACTACGAATCTCGGATGGCGTCTTCAGAGACTTCATTTGCATCACCGCCTCCACCTTTGTCGGGTCCACCATAATCCCCTCGGGATGCACCACGTGACCCAAGAACTGAACCTCGCGCAACCAAAATGCGCACTTGGAGAATTTGGCATACAGTTTCTCCCTTCTCAGCATCTCTAACACTTTCCGAATATGACCGGCATGCTCCTCCTCACTCTTGGAATAAATCAAGATATCATCAATAAACACAATCACTGATTTATCCAACATCGGCCGACACACTCGATTCATCAAGTCCATAAAAGTAGCTGGCGCATTGGTCAACCATAAGACATAACGAGAAACTCGTAGTGTCCATAACGTGTGAGAAAAGCTGTTTTAAGGATATCCAGCTCCTTCACTTTCAACCGATGGTAGCCAGATCGAAGGTCTTTCCTTGAGAACCAACTGGCACCCTGAAGCTGATCAAATAGGTTATCAATTCTCAGTAAGGGGTACCGATTCTTCACTGTCAACTTATTCAGCTCATGGTAGTCGATACACATCCTCATACTACCGTCCTTCTTCTTCACGAATAAGACCGGAACACCCCAAGGAGAGATACTCGGTCGAATGAACCCCTTATCAAGCAACTCTTGAATTTGTTCCATCAATTCTTTCATCTCGGTCGGAGCCAACCTATACGATGCCTTACCAACTGGTTGGGCACCCAGTATTAGATCAATCGGTAACTCGATCTTGCGGTCTGGTGGCAGTCCTGGTAAGTCTTCGGGAAACACATTGGAAAGTCACAGACCACCGGTACATCAGACAATTATGGTGTCAGCGTATCCACATCCTTCACGTAGGCCAAGTAGGCACTACATCCACGCCTCATGCACTTTCCCGTCACCACCATCGAAATCACCTTCGGGATAGTCATAACTCGATCACCATAAACCGTCATCGAGCTCTCGTCAGGTGCTTTCAGCTGAATCACCTTGATGCGACACATAATGTTTGCCTCGCAGTCCGCTAACCAATCCATGCCTAGGACTACATCGAAACCACCTAAGGTCATCATGAATAGTCTAACAGGAAACTTATGACATTCTAATTGAATGTCACAGCCTTCTATCATCTAAAAAATCTTGGTAGACTTACCTATGACAGTTTCTACATCGAAAGGCTCATCAATACTTCAACTCTTAGTGGGCAAATTAGCACAAAAGGCAGTAGAAGGGAAACTCCTACTAGCATCGGAATAAAACAACACAGATGCAAGAGTTTGGTTTACTAGAAACGTACCTCACACCACGTCAGGGTCCGTCCTAGCCTCCTTCTGAGTCATCGTGAAAGCTCGGGTGCTCGCCTTATCCCTTTAGTTCCGGTCTTCTTCCCTACCCTGGAACTCTCCGTCCTCAGCTTCTTGCAATCCCAGCTCAGATGGCCATTCTGTCCACAGTTATAGCATCTTACAACTCCATAATCTCTAGCCATATGACTAGGCTTCCCACATTTGAAACACATGTTTGACCCCCATTTGCATTCTCCCGAATACTCCTTCCCGCATTTACCACATTTCTTCGACCCTGCACCAGATGTGACCACATGTCAGTCACCCACCTTCACCACCTTGTTGTTTGGAGCGGCTTCACCATGTCCAAACCATTTCCCATTCCAGTTTCGGTCACCACCAGCCTTCTTGTTCACCTCAGCCACCACCACCTCTCGCTCATCATACAGTCTTCCCGCTAGATAAACCACCGACCTAAACGTACTCTACCGAGCGACGATCATATGCCTGCGAATATCTGCTGTCAAGCCCTGAATATACCTCTTGATCTTTCACGATAGAGGTGTCACCTGATTCGGCACCAGCCGTGCCATTTCTTCGAATTTGGTGGTGTACTGCTGATTCATCATGGTTCCCACCTCCAGCTGCAGGAACTCTCTCTCAACCTTATCCATCTCCCTATGAGGACAAAATTCCTCAATCACCAACTTCTTTAACTCTGCCCACCTTATCCTCCCGATAGCCATGCTACCCTCAGCTTGGATAATATTGTCCTGCCAACACAGAGCCGAGTCCACAAACGAGTGGGCGGCGAACTTCACATTCTGATCCTCTCGACACTCACTGATATCAAGAACGGCTTCAATCTCTCTCACCCACCAGTGAGCAGCAGCGGCAGTGTCATATCCATAAAAAGTTAGGGGCTTGCATCTCATAAACACCCCATAGTTACAGCCTCGTGCTGCCTCCTGCATAGGCTCTTCTTCCTCCTCTTCATATTCGGAGAGAACCATCTCAGTCTTCGGTCGCTCCCATCTTCCTGAGGACCTGTTCCTCTCCCTTCTATCTCCTTCCCTTACGGCCTTTATCACTTCGACCACCATAGACGGTAGGATCGTCTGCATGACCTGATGTACTTCCTCGACAACAGCCTCCTTCACTGAGGCTCTCAAGTTAGCACTCTCGTCCCCAGCCTCTAGACGAGGGGTCTCGGGTTCTTCATGAACCGCCTTTTCGGCCATAGGCCTTCCTCTCGTGACTCGTGGTTTAGCACCACGTCCACCACGACCTCCACCATGAGAAGCCTTAGAAGATCTACTGCTAGCCATCTTCTAAGCACGCTATAAGATTCAAACACCAACACGGTCATTCAGGTAATAGCTTAGTTTATGTCAAGTATTTCCTATCCTGAATACATCAGTAACTAAATCTACTAACATCACATAAACCACATAACATGCGCACGTAATACTGGTTAACATTAAGAAAATACCTGATGGCACGCAGCTATTCGGACTGGCATCCCTCCCCCTTCTGTCCCATTTTCAGTTTTAGTTTAGGTTTCTTTTGAAATTTACCTGTTTCACTTAAACTTTGGCTCTGATACCAACTTGTAAGGCCCCGTTCCCGGGACGCTCCATACATAAACATATAATTACATTAACTTTACTAAAATCATGCAGCGGAAAGACTTCAAACAAACATTTCATTTCCTCTAAATAAACACTTTTGCAAAATAACACATTGTTCATTACAAAATATAGTTCATTCGTATTACAATGCAAAAACATTATATAAAATAAAGCCATCCAAAAATGCCAAGTAGATGCCCTGTGCCATCCTCAACAATGCTCACCTGCCAACTGGAAAATTCATAAAAAGTCAGCGTTGCTGAGTGAGTTATAGTTTTATAAAAATATTGCATTACCTTCCATTCATTAAAACATTTTCATTACTATGGCATGTGATCACACATCATACATACATCATGGTAATCATTATTATCCTCATCATTGTTAATTTCGTACATTTCGCACGTTTCACACATTTCGCATGTTTATTATACTTCACTTCTATCTAGGTCCTGTCATATACTTAACCCCCCTCTAGAGCACCCAACAATTCATCTAGGGTTAAGTGAAAAGGACCCCATATCGCACATATGGAGTGGTCAGTAGGACAGACTCCCCCTGTGTGTGTGAACTCTTATGGGTTTGCCAAGATCGCACACTGTATAACACACAATAATTAGGAAATCACATGTATTAGAGCAGTCACCAAGACTGAACTCTTACTGTGTGTATGAACCCTTATGAGTTAGCCAAAATCGCACGCTGTAAACACACATAGTTGAGCTAACAACTTTCAATGAGTTGTGAACCTCCTTTCATTTGCTTGCAAGGCTTTTCATTCGTTCCTTCATTATGTTCCACTTTCATTAACTTAAATCTTTCACTTTGTTAAGATAATACTTTACGTTCATTCTCAATGTCACACCATGTAAAGTCATGTCATCATACGTAATAAGGAACATAAGAAAACACATCATACATAACATACATAGCATACATAATCAACATACGTCAGCATCAATCATACGTCTTCTTAAGTATCATGAATCGCACATTCACATACATAAACATATGCATATCCAATATAAATCATCACAAGACATAACTGACCCACCGCGGGACAGCGGGGGTTCAGGGGCGGCAGCCCCTAACAGCGGGGTCCTAGGGGCAGGAACCCCTAGTGGGGTCCAAGGGGCAACGCTCCTGGCTGGGGTCGTGCTGACAGGTCAGCGCGAAATTTTTTTATTTTAACACTTTTATATAGCAAATTTCCTTATCAAAAATTGATCTTCTCATTAAAACCTCTTAAAATCTCGGTCATTTAAATCGTATATTTAATACGCATTTCCAGCCCCAAACTAGTTCAAAACCTTTAGATAGGGGATCTAGAACTCCCCTAGATTCGATGAGTAGCTTCTCAATCAAGCTTCCAAAGTAGGGGTTGCACTGTATAGCCTGCAGATAAGTTAACACTCAAGAAAGTTAATTTCTGCCTAATTTTGCTACTAAGTTCGCCAGCAGTTTCGCTGCTAGTTTCACCAGTAGTGTCGCAGCTAGTTTCGCTGGCAACTTCACTGGTAGTTTCGCTGGCAACTTCGCTGGTAGTTTCGCTGGCATCTTCGCTACCAGTTTCGCCCAACTTTCGTTGGAAAACCATGTCTGCGAAACTACCTGTGAAACTATAGTTTCGTAGGAAGATCCACAGTTTCTCCGGACGAATACTAATTTCGTTGGATGAACACCCAGTTTCGTAGAACGGGCTGAAAATTACGAACAACCCATTTTTGACCCAAAACTTCAATCTTTTACACCCAAAACCTTGGTTTATCACCCAATAAGCTTTATCTAAGCTTCTTACATGTTTTCTTGCACAAAAACGTGACTTTTGGGCGAATCTTTACCACTTTTAAAAATCCAAACCCTACAATCCGGGTTTACATAAAAAGCAACGATTAATTGATGTTTCTTACCTGGATTCTTGGTGTTTTCTTGTAGTTTGGATGCCCACGAACACCAATCTTCAATCACGAGATCAACCGAGCCTTGAATCTTCAATTCTCTCTACTTTCTCTCTCTAGTTTCTCTCTCTAGTTTCTCTCTCTACTCTCTCTCTAGAACTAGAGTGTTGAGTTGCAAATGAGAGCTGCTCAAGCTGATCCGTTTATATATACTGGGCATTCCCGGGACCTTATACTCGCCAAACACGTAACCCGCAAAGTCTTCTCGGTCTAAAACCCATATCCATCTTATTTTTATTAAATGATCTTGTCTAGGCCCATTATTATTATTTGGCTTGCTTAGACATTATTAGGGTGTTACAATAAGATAGCCATGATCTTTTTAAAGGATAAAAAGTTTCAGCAGAGAAAAAGAATAAAGTTTTTGAGTAAAGAAGATTACGATTTGGGTTTGACAAGGGAAAAGTAAAGTGTTTCAACTGTAACCAGCTGAGACTTTTTGCCAAAGAATGTATAGCACCAAAATCAAACCCATCTCTACCAAGTTCATCAAAGTACAAACCATCAACAACTCTCCAACACTCCTCTTCTTCAGGTAATCAAAGACATACATCAGTTGTAGTATCAAGAGAAGGGGTGGATGATTGGAGCTTTCAAATGGAAGACATCACCCTTATCAATAATGCATTGATGGCAGTAAGCTCAACCTCTTTACCTCATGTAAATCCTAAACCTTGTTGTACACCTAAATGTATTGCAAAAGTAAACTTGTAGAGAAATCACAATCTGGACCTCATGAAATATGTGAAATAAATCAACACTTTTAAACTGATTTTAAGAAAAATGAACAAGCTCAAAAAGGAAAGATAATAGAGCTTGAAAAGATTTTTTCACTACCAATAGATGAACAAACTAACTCGAATACCCAGATTAATGTTCTCTGGCATATATTAAAATAAGCACTATGTGATTTAGCTATTGTTAAAACATATGCTGATAAATAAAATGCTCAAATTAAGAAGTTTGAAAAATTGTTTGCCTTTACTGAAATTCCTAAGAGTTGTATCAACCCAAGACATGGTTAGGATATAATGTTATGCAACCACCATTTGTATACACCCTAGCATACACCTCGAAATGTAACTTGGAAACAAAGAAGCACATATATGATGATCCAATCTGTATAAAGCTAACTGCTGAAAAAGCTAGAAGTATAGGAGGAGGAAACTGAAGGAGAAGTTGAGGTTTTTAAAGAAGGAGAAGATATGAAAAAAAGAAGGTAAAAAAGAAGAGATGATGGAAAAGAGGGAAGAAACTCAAAGCAAACCAAAGAAGAAAGTGATTCAGAAAGTGAAGTTTGTCAAAGAAAACTCACCTTCTAACATCAACAAACCAACTGCTGAGTTAGACCCCTATATCAAGTTAAAACCCCACTCAAAGCACAACTGCAACAAGAAGACATATAATAGAAACTATTGTGTCAAAACCTCAAACTCTTCATACGAGTGACTATAACCATATGTTCAAAAGTCTATTTCTAAAGTAGTAAAGATTCACAACAAGAAGTTCCCAAGAAAGAAGATTGATCTTTCCACTCATATTGACCACAATTCGAACAAGAACATATGTAGTACATAGGAAAATAAGTAGATAAAGAAGGAACTTCGGGAACTAAAACTAGAGATCAAGATAACTAGGCAGCAGATGAAGATAATATGCCTAGTGGGTAGGGAATATGGTCATTTTGCAAAAGAGTGTCAATACAATCTCTTAGGTCACTCCACCAAAAAATTCAGATCCTAAAAAGGTCTTCAAATATTGATCAACATTGAGATGGATAAATAGTAATCACAAGGCTGTTTAGAAGACAAACAAGTAAGGTGCTGATGTCACGAAAAATTCAACACTTCTGAAGAATCTACCAAACAAATCAGCAATGGCAAGCTAGAAGAAGGCTTTTGAGAAAAATTCACCATCTCCAAAGACTTATAAAGGTAATCAAAGAAAAGAAGATTCCAAATAGTCAAGCAAAACCATATCCAACAAGAAAATCAGGAGACCAAAAACATATGCTGAAATTTACAAAACTTTAGATGACCCAAAACATGAAATCAAGCTTCCAACACTTCAAATTGATAAAACCCTTCTAAAATCTTGAAGACCCAAGACTATACAGGCTTGGCTCCCCATTCATCACTAACCATTTATGTGAGAATGTTTTACGAGACTCACTCAACAGATGAGCTTAAGTGCTAAAGACTACAGGTTGATCTACTTCATGGTCTTAGTCACCATAAATTAACTGTTGATTTAGTTCTGCCGTATTCAAGAAAAACATGTGCTAGTACCACAAATAATGTAGACCAATCATCACGTGCTCATGATGACTCATTAGATGAGGAGTCACAGATCATTATGGTGCTAGACAAGCTCTTGAAAAAGAACCAAATATGACAAATGCTAAAGAAGTAGTCAATTCGGTAGCTGATCCAGTCACTCTCAATGATCTATCAGCCAAACTTCTTGTAACAATTTTTTCTAACTTGGACTTATCTCAATAACTCCAACTGATCCTAAGACTAAGAATTCATAAAAAGCATCTGGTTGAAAATGTCATTGGTAGTGAAAATGCTGGTGTCAAGACAAGAAGCAAGACTCATGAAGCAAACATCTGCTGTCAAGACAAGAAGCAAGACTAAGAATTCATAAAGAGCATCTGGTTGAAAATTGGAACCAAGAAAAGTAGATAAGGCGTTAAGAGTAACAACTGGGTGGAAGCTATGCAAGAGAAGCTTCCTTATACATTTTTGTATCTTGATAAAGAGCATGATCTTCACACGTAGATCCCCATAACATGTAGATCCCCATAGCAAGAGAAGCTTCCTTATACATTTTTGTATCTTGACTAAGAATTCATAAAGAGCATCACGTTTCATACCCGGCCGATAATAATCTTTCTTCATATCTTGATACATTTTTGTGGCATCGGGATGAATAGAGTATCGAGTCTTATGAGCTTCATCCATGATCTTCACACGTAGATCCCCATAACAAGGAATCCACATCCGTCTGAGTCGGGTTCTAATACCGAGCATGTTTTCACCCAAGTCCGCGACTAGACCTCTCATTCTTTCAGAGTTAAGATGATCTTCTGTAGGATCGGTGTTTGTCACTTAAACACAATGTTTTTCTCTCAAACTCACCTAGAACACACTCGGATATATGAAGAATCAGTAAGAGTTGATGACAATATAGAAAGTAACTAAGAACATAGAAAGATATTTTTCAAGAAACTTTTATATATTGATTCTCAACTCAAAATACAAGCTCTTACAAGCGGATCATTTGTGTGTCAATGAATTACAAGGAGAACCTATATATAATACTATCTACAGCCGGATATACTTTGATACGAGCTGGGATCCTATAGCTAAAGTCTATACTACAAGACTAAAGATTAAGGTATCTCAGATAAAGTCTTATCTGAGATTTGGTAGTCAGGACATGTCCCTGACTTACCTTTTGTCACCAAATAAAGTTGGTAACATGTACTATCATGAAAAGGCGAATAGTGGAATAAAGTATGGTCAACAACATGGCTCTTTAGGAAGAAGCCATGTTGTATCAGAGGTCTGCAGCGGAGTGTCAGGGACCATACTTGTGTCCACTGGTTCATGGCAGTGTCTTCCGAAGGTTAAATAGCTTCGGAAGAATAAGTACTTCCGAAGCCACGTATACCTCGGAAGAGGCTGCGTCTTCCAAGGCTGGAGATTTCTTCTTTTCAGCATACTTCGGAAGTGGTCTTTACTTTATTCTTCTATGTCTTGAACTTCAGAAGTATGCACTTGTCTTCGGAAGTAGAGTTCTATCTTTGGAAGTTGATCTTCCATTTTGTCTTCGGAAGAACTCTACAACCTTCGGAAGTTCCATGTTAAGCTTCAGAAGCCTTTTGCATGCAGCATCAAAATAACTTAAGTGACAAAGTTTGGTTGCATTAGCCTTCTTCTTGATCCAACAAACTCCCCCTAGGCTGATGCTATCAAAAGTTCACTTGTTTTGACTTCTCAAAACTTTCAGCACCAAGAGAGTAAATATTTGTCTGTCTCCTTGTTCTTCCCTGATGTGGTGCTGAGAAGTTTGTACAGATCTTTGGTAGACAGGGAATCCAGTCTGTCACCTTGGCTAACATGTACCCTTTGTTGTTGCCCTCTGAAAAGAGTTAGTTGATGGGAACTATAGTCATATTCCCATCAAACTATAGGTTCCAATTCAGGACCTTCCACCATCTGTAGAAAGGCAGTACCTTTGGTGGGAGATCTTTCCTTCTCTTACTTTCTTCTCAACTTCAACTCTTCTTCAATCTTTGCCTTTGCAGTTAACTCAGCTAAATGAGGATTGCTAAGATGATTTCTGATGAGTGCAGTAGTTTCAGAGTTGGAGGGGTTAGAGAATGGCTTCTCTGCTAGCTCAGCAATGTCGAACCTGCTGGAGTGTAGTAGAGAGGTTGCATTGAGTCTATTGACTTCACCATTCTCCTTTTCCACAAAAAAGTTATGAGAAGGTTCATCGAATCTCCACTGGATTATCTTACTTCTGGGCACAAGAGACTGACTAGGAATCTTGTCCTCTTTCTTTGTATCCAGTAGAGTCACTAGTTTCCTTCTGAACTCTTCTCTTCATCATTCAAAGAATCTGAGTTGAGTCCCAGAAGTATTGCAGCCTGGTCCAAAGTTCCTCTAGGCAAATCAAGGAATTTATCTCCTGTGAGGGAACTTGAAGAACCATCAACATAGGTGATGTTGATAAAGTCTTTTACACAAGAGACTTTGCTCAGAGTAGTGCAGTTGATGAGCTTCGTATTGATTGCCTTAAACTCCTCAAGGGAAAGATGTTGAGATGGCTGAGGGGATGGTCTAGATGGTAATTAGGTAGGTTTAGGTTCAGAGGTTCTGGCTAGTGTTTTGGGTTGGATGATAGGAAGTTTGGGTGGTTGAGGTGAGGGAGTGGGTGAGGGTAGTGATATGGGTTCAGGGGTGAAAGGTTCAGGTTTAATGGTGAATGGTAAGGGTGAAGGTTCAGGTTGTGGTTGGGTGGAAGCAGTGAAGGTCATCCCTTTTACCTTCTATACATCTCATTCCTATTCCCCATCCGGATGTCAGCGTTAATTTCACTGAAAATCCGTTGGAGTGTCCTTTCAGACATGGGACCCACCTGCCTCCCAGAGAATCCATGAGCCCGAAGATAGTCCTTCATCCAGGCTTTCTTAGTGAGCTTCTTGGAGGCAGTGACCCTGGCTTCTTCTTCCTTCTTCTTCTTCTCTCTGGCCTTTTCTTTTGCAGCCTTTTTCCTTTCTTTCTCCATTTGATCCTGCTCTTTTGTGTAGAGCCAGAGGATCGTATCATCATTGTGTGGAGAAAGTTCTTGATGTTCAAAGCCTCTGGAGAGTAGGAAGTTCACCCTGTCTCTCCTTAGCTGCAATTTAGCCTCCTTCTGTTCTTCTCTTCTTTCTCCAAGGCCAACCTAACTTCTTCCTAAGTTTCAGCCTGGCTGCCTTCTCTAGATCCACCAACTCCTCTAATGGTAGCAGGAGTGTTTCTTCATTGGCAAGTCCCATTTCAATGAGCTGGTCAATTATCTCCTCTCTTCTTTTATTGATGACAACCTCCTGATTGGATGCAGCTGCTTTTGTACTGGCGGCTAGTAACTTCTCAGTCTGAAGTCTTCCTTTCTTCTTGAGTTCTCATCTTCTCCTCTTCCTGAAGCTCTTCCACAGTCATCTTTCGTTTTCCTTTGTCTTTTGAAGATGCTGACTATGGTGGTTCTTGGAGAGAGGTTTCAGATTGGAGAGAGACAAGATGGTGTCTGCGAGGGAGGTGGAATTGGAAAGTCCTCACTGCTCACCTCATATGCCATTTCCAGGATTGCATCTGTAATGATCAGTTCCTCGGACATTTTCAACAGTCCTTCCGCAGCTTCCATTTTAGCTTCGGAAGATTCAGCTCGTTCTTCCGAGACTTTAACTTCAGCTTCGGAAGTAGGAGGAGACACAAATTCTGTCCCAACAGTTTCAGTTGCTAGGCCATTAGTCCTCATTTCCCCTTCGAATTGAATCTTGGGTCCATTGTGACCTTAGGTTGACCAACTTCTTCAACAGTGGTATAAGGTGCAGTCAGCCTCTGAAGCTCTTTAGCTCCAAAGTAGATCATTGCAGCACCATGACATGACTGCTCAAAGGAGGATCTCAACAGAAACTTGGTGAAGAGTTTGTAGAGATCACTGAGCATCCTTTGGCCAATCTGAAGAATGACTTGAGGTGGCTATGCTGCTGAGATGATGGGAGAGGAAGATGTTGAAGTTGAAGATCGGCTCCGTGTCCTTATGTATTTGTCTTTGAACATTCATTGCAGGATCGTGTTTGTCACTTAAACACAATGTTTTTCTCTCAAACTCACCTAAACACACTCGATATATGAAGAATCAGTAAGAGTGGATCACATATAGAAAGTAACTAAGAACACAGAAAGATAATATTCAAGATACTTTTATATATTGATTCTCCACTCAAAATACAAGACTCTTACAAGCAGATCATCTGTGTGTCAATGAATTACAAGGAGAACCTATATATAACTATCTACAGCCGTGTATACTTTGATACTAGTTGGATCCTATAGCTAAAGTCTATATTACAAGACTAAAGATTAAGGTATCTCGGATAAAGTTTTATCTAAGATTTAGTAGTCAGGACATGTCCCTGACTTACCTTATGTCACCACTAAAGTTGGTAACATGTACTATCATGAAAAGGTAAACAGTGGAATAAAGTATGGTCAACAACATGGCTCTTTAGGAAGAGCCATGTTGTATCAGAGGTCTGCAGCGAGTGTCAGGGACCTATTGTGTCCACTGGTTCATAGTAGTGTCTTCCGAAGGTTAAATGGCTTCGAAGAATAAGTACTTCCGAAGCCACATATACTTCGGAAGAGGCTGCTTCTTCCAATGCTTGGAGACTTCTTCTTTTCATCATACTTCAGAAGTGGTCTTTACTTTATTTTTCTAAGTCTTGAACTTCGAAAGTATGCACTTGTCTTCGGAAGTAGAGTTATATCTTCGGAAGTTGATCTTTCATTTTGTCTTCGGAAGAACTCTACACCTTCGGAAGTTCCATGTTAAGCTTCGGAAGCATTTTGCATGCAGCAATAAAATAACTTAAGTGACAAAGTTTGGTTGCATTAGCCTTCTTCTTGATCCAACAAACTCCCCCTAGGCTGATGCTACCAAAACTTCACTTGTCTTGACTTCTCAAAATTTTCAGCACCAAGGAGAGTAAATATTTGTCTGTCTCTTTGTTCTTCCCTGATGTGGTGCTGAGAAGTTTGTCCAGATCCTTGGTAGACAGGAAATCCAGTCTGTCACCTTGGCTAACATGTACCCTTTGTTGTTGCCCTCTGAAAAGAGTTAGTTGATGGGAACTATAGTCATATTCCCATCAAACTATAGGTTCCAATTCAGGACCTTCCACCATCTGTAGAAAGGCAGTACCTTTGGTGGAGATCTTTCCTTGTCTTCCTTTCTTCTCAACTTCAACTCTTCTTCAATCTTTGCCTTTGCAGTTAACTCAGCTAATGAAGATTGCTAAGATGATTTATGATGAGTGCAGCAGTTTCAGAGTTGGAGGGGTTGGAGAATGGCTTCTCTGCTAGCTCAGTAATGTCGAACCTGCTGGAGTGTAGCAGAGAGGTTGGATTGAGTCTATTGACTTCACCATTCTCCCTTTCCACAAAATGTTGTGAGAAGGTTCATCGAACCTCCACTAGATTATCTTACTTCTGGGCACAAGAGACTGACTATGAATCTTGTCCCCTTTCTTTGTATCCAGCAGAGTCACCAGTTTCTTTTTGAGCTTCTTCTCTTCATCATTCAAGAATCTGAGTTGAGTCCCAGAAGTCTTGCAGCCTGGTCCAAAGTTCCTCTAGGCAAATCAAGGAATTTATCTATTGTGAGGAACTTGAAGAACCATCAACATAGGTGATGTTGACAGAGTCTTTTACACAAGAGACTTCACTCAGAGTAGTGCAGTTAATGAGCTTCGTCTTGATTGCCTTAAACTCTTTAAGGGAGAGATGTGAGAAGGATGAGGGGATGGTCTGGATGGTAATTGGTAGCTTTAGGATTAGAGGTTCTGGCTAGTGTTTTGGGTTGGATGATGGAAGTTTGGGTGGTTGAGGTGAGGGAGTGGTGAGGGTAGTGATGTGGGTTCAGGGGTGAAAGGTTCAGTTTAATGGTGAATGGAAAGGGTGAAGTTTCAGGTTGTGGTTGGGTGAAGCAGTGAAGGTCATCCCTTTTACCCTTCTATACATCTCTTTCCTTTTCCCCATCCGGATGTCAGCCTTAATTTCACTGACAATCCATTGGAGTGTCCTTTCAGACATGGGACCCACTGCCTCCTAGAGAATCCATGAGCTCGAAGATAGTCCTTCATCCAGGCTTTCTCAGTGAGCTTCTTGGAGGCAGTGACCCTGGCTTCTTCTCCTCATCTTCTTCTCTCTGGCCTTTTCTTTTGCAGACTTTTCCTTTCTTCCTCCATTTGAACCTGCTCTTTGTTGTAGAGCCAGAGGATCATATCATCGTGTGGAGAAAGTTCTTGAAGTTCAAAGTCTCTGGAGAGTTGGAAGTTCACCCTGTCTCTCCTTAGCTGCAATTTAGCCTCCTTTTGTTCTTCTTCTTCTTTCTCCATGGCCAACTTGACTTCTTCCTCAAGTTTCAGCCTGGCTGCCTTCTCTAGACCCACCAACTTCTCTAATGGTAGCAGGAGTGTTTCTTCATTGGCAGCTCCCATTTCAATGAGCTGGTCAATTTTCTCCTCTCTCTTCTTTTATTGATGACAACCTCTTGATTGGATGCAGCTGCTTTTGTACTGGGGGCTAGTAACTTCTCAGTCTGAAGTCTTCCTTTCTTCTTGAGTTTCTCAACCTTCTCCTCTTCTTGAAGCTCTTCCGCAGTCATCTTTCTTTTCCCTTTGTCTTTTGAAGATGCTGACTATGGTGGTTCTTGGAGAGAGGTTTCTGATTATGAGAGAGACAGAGATGGTGTCTGGGATGGAGGTGGAATTGGAAAGTCCTCACTGCTCACCTCATATGCCATTTCCAGGATTGCATCTGTAATGATCAGTTCCTCGGACATTTTGAATAGTCCTTCTGCAACTTTCATTTCAGCTTCGGAAGATTCAGCTTGTTCTTTCGAGGCTTTAACTTCAGCTTCAGAAGTAGGAGGAGATGCAAATTCTGTCCCAACTGTTTCAGTTGCTAGGCCATCAGTCATTTCCCCTTCGAATTGAATCTTGGGTTCCATGTGGACCTTAGGTTGACCAACTTCTTCCACAGTGGTAGAAGGTGCAGTCAGCCTCTGAAGCTCTTCAGCTCCAAAGTAGATCATTGCAGCATCATGACATGGCTGCTCAAAGGAGGATCTCAACAGAAACTTGGTGAAGAGACTGTAGAGATCATTGAGCATCCTTGGGTCAATCTGAAGAATGACTTGAGGTGGCTAAGCTGCTGAGATGATGGAGAGGAAGATGTTGAAGTTGAAGATCGGCTCTATGGTTCCTCATGTATTTGTCTTTGAACATTCTCCCCCTTTTTGGTAGCATCATCTTGAGAGCTAGATGAGCTAGAGGAAGAAAGTTCAGTGAGACCTAATAGGTACATGCCTAACAGTCCTCTCTGTCTGTTTCTCAGCTAGTTAAGCCTTGAGATTGTCAATCTCAAGTTGCTGAGTGGCAGACCTTGCTTCTAATGTCCTAACCAAGGATTCAAGGTTTGAGACTTTAGATAGAAGGTCTTTAACAAGGAGTTGCATGCTTCCCTCATCTTCTTTTGAAGAATCACGGGGAGATGAGGTAATATATCTAGTATGTTCAGCCTCACCACCAGATGTGGTTTCTTGGCACCCTGGTTTCCCATGCTCAATGATGTCTCTTTCAGAGTCATCAAATGGCTCAGTTGCTGTAGATTCAGTCTGAGAGATGTTACCATTGTCCACAAGGTCCATTGAGGCACCTTCTATAGTGGCAGCTGAATCTACATAAGTCCCCTCCACATCAGTGGGACTCACCTCATTATTGGTTGCTGATGGGGGCTAGAGATAAGGGATTTCTCCGGGCTCTGTTGATCTTGAAGTGGGTATTGTAGATCAATTTCATTGCCATGGAGAGATGTTATCTCTTCATCAGTTTTGAATAGAAGGTCAGTGAAAGATAGGGAGGTTAAGCCTACTGACCCGAGACTTTGGTCAATGTCTATAGGCATTGAGCCTCTGGTGGGGTTGTCCTTGTTGGCAGCTCAGAAGAGTGTAGATACTCATTCTGAGGGCTGTTGGTTTGGGTATCAGGCTCCTGGGTTTGAGACTGAGGAGACTCAAAACCCAAATTAAGGTCGAAAGAGAAGGATGGAGAGACCTCTAACTAAGTGGGAGCCCATGTTTCCATTCTAGTCTTTTTGGATTAACAGGAGGAGCTTGTTCAATCAGAGTAGATTGAACAAGGGTTTGTTTGGGGCATCTTTGATAAGTGATGGTGATGGTTGGAGAAGGTAGTGTTGGCATTGTGGTGGTGGTTGCTAGTGTGGGTTCATCACCTGTTGGGTGAACAGGGATGTCACCAGGAGCTATGCGCTCAATCATGCCTGGAAGCAGAATGGTGTACCTTCCAGTGAAGTTGGTGGATACCTTCTTCAATGTCTTGAAGATGGTAGGCCGCGTCTGGGGAACAGTCAGAGCAGCTGCACAGACAAGCATGCTCTGGTCCAACTCACAGTTGATTATGTGTTGAAGGAATCTTGGATACATGAAGAATGTCTCCCTTTGCAGATTCCCTATCAGATTTGAGAACACAAATCGTGAGTAATTGAAGCGTAGGCCTCTCACCAATCCATGAACTAAGCATCCTAGTTCATAGGGATTTGATCCCATCCTCCGGATTTGTTGGACAAGCAATGAAGAACAACATGCAGGAGGAACTTCCAATTGTAGGAGAAGTTGAACTTGTAAACTGTCGACCTGTTGATGTCTCCACCATATCCCATTAGGATATAAGTGCTATCCAAATCTTCATTTGGGAATTCAGTAGGAGCTCCTTCATCATGAAGCTCAAGGTGATCCCTGATGAGTTGTTCAGTGATGATCAACTCCTGTCCGCAGATGTTGGACCGCAATACACGAATCCCATTTAGGGTTTTGACCTGACCATTTCCCCAAAAATCTACCATTTGGTTGGAGAAAACAGTGGGGTTAACAGTAAGGGTAGTGTAGTAGGTTGACGGGGGTGAGAAAGGAGATAATTTCAGAGTAGTCAGCATCTCTTGAAGAATCAAGAAGTGCGACTTGTTGTGCTGAGGGTTGAGTGCCATTTGGGAAAGGTGAATGTAGATGATTTTGAGCTGGGTAAAGTTGGAGAGCAGAAATTTCTAGGGTAGTAAAAAATTGCAAGTAAGAAGAAGAAATTGAACAGTCGAGATTATTTAAAAGAGGGTGGTAAGGCGGTAATGGAGGTTAGGATAAGGTGATGTGATGGTTTAGTGGATGAATGACAGTGGCGGTAAGGTTAAAATCAATTAAATAATCCGACATCATTAACAAAATCTTTGCTTTTTACAGTGTGGGGCCCAAGAGATTACGTTACATAGTAGAGTCTTTCCTCGAGTGGAAAACATTCCGATGGTAACTTGTCTTCCGAAGGCCATTCCTTCTTCCGAAGCCAAACTTTGCTTCCGAAGGTTAGAGTTGCTTCCAAAAGGAGAATCTGTAAGTCTCGAAGTAGATATGATATGCAATCAATTGCTTCTTTCGAGGCAAAAATTTTCCGAGAAGAAAGTTATCCTTGAGAAATCTTTCTTCGGAAGACGAGAATGTCTTCCGAGGGTTAATTTCTCTTCGGAAGGAATTTACACTTAGAAAATTTTAGAGAGAACTTCTTGTAACAGGGCTTAAATTGTATTGACACAAGACTTACATATTAAAAAGGTTTTCAAAAGAGATTAAATTAATCAATGTTTATCATTCCAATAGCGGTTATGAGATACTTAAATCTTTGTTCATCAAAAGCTTTGGTGAACAGATCAGCATATTGTTCATTTGAATCAACTTTGATTAAATTAATTAGATTTTTCTTCATGAATATCTCTAATGAAATGATACCTGATGTCCACATGCTTTGTCTTGGAGTGCTTCTACTGGATTTTCAGTAATTGAGATAGCACTGTTGTTGTCAATATGGATAGGAGTACTCATAAAGTTGAATCCATAGTCTAACATCTGATTTTGAATCCATAGTAGTTGAGCATAGCAGTTAGCAGCAGTGATGTATTCAGCTTCAGCAGTTGATGTAGAGACATATGATTGTTTTTTGCACTGCCATGAGATGATCCTTCCACCAAGAAATTGACATCCTCCTGATGTGGATTTCTTGTCAACATTGCAGCCTCCATAGTCACTATCAGAGTATTCATAGAGATTGAAATCTTTGTTTCTGGGATACCAGAGACCTAGTTTAGGTGCTCTTTGAGGTATCTGAGGATTCTCTTAACAGCAGCTAGGTGAGACACCTTTGGAGCAGCCTAATATCTTGCACAGATACAAGTAGCAAACATGATATCAGGTCTACTGGCTGTAAGATACATCACAGAACCAATAATTGCCCTATACCTCAATGTTGATCAGTATCCTCCCCCTCAAGGTCAGGACAAAGATTATGGTTTCTGGGTATGGGTGTCTTGGCAGGCTTGCAATCTTTCATTTCAAATCTTTCTAAGATGTCAGAGACATACTTAGATTGATTGATGAATAACCCTTCCTTCATCTGCTTACCTGAATTCCAAGGAAAAAGTCCATTTTTCCCATGGAACTCATCTCAAACTTTTCCTTCATAATGCTCTCAAAGTCGTTACACATTTGGTCATTTGAGGAACCAAATATGATGTCATCAACATGACTTGAACGAGCAAGATGTCCTTTCCAAAATTTCGGATGAAGAGAGTCTTATCAATGGTACCTCTAGTGTATCCATTCTTCAGAAGAAACTGAGACAAAGTCTCATACCACAACCTAGGTGCTTGGTGCAGCCCATACAGAGCTTTGTCCAACTTGCACACATAGTTGGGGTGTCTTGTGGATCTTCAAATCCTGGAGGTTGGCATACATAGACTTCCCTATCTATATCCCCATATAGAAATGCACACTTGACATCAAGTTGATAGACAGTGAAGTCCTTGGATGCAGTATAAGCAAGGAAGATCCTAACTGCCTCAAGTCTTGCAACTGGTTCAAAGACATCAGTATAATCGATTCCTTCCTCTTGAGTGTATCCTTGAACTACAAGTCTTGATTTATTCTTGATGATCAAGCCTCTATCATCTCTCTTGTTTTTGAAAACCCATTTGGTGCCTATAGGTACTTGACCAGATGGTAGCGGACATAGGTTCCATACCTTCTGTCTCTTGAATTGAAGCAGCTCCTCTTGCATCGATTCAATCCAGCTACTATTTTTCAAGGCATCTTCTACCTTCTTAGGTTCCATCTGAGATAGAAAGCATGAGTACAAGCAGGCGTTCCCTTGATGAGTCTGTCCTCTTGTTCTCACACCTTCAGTGACATCCCCTATGATGTTCTTAGTTGGATGAGTGTTGTGAATCCTAAGACGAGGAATCACTTCCAGTTGCAGAGATAAGTCTAGGTTGGACATATTCTGCTCAGGAACTGGAACACTCTATCCAGCTACTGTTTCAAAGTCATTCAATGAGGACTGATTGAATGAATGAGAAACATCATCAATGGTTGGCTGTGAAGTAGTATTAACAGTGGCCTGTTCCTTCAAAATACTACTTCCTTTTGCCTGGTGCTGTGGTGGATCACCTGATGAGTTTGAGGCTTAGTAAGTGATTCACTTGTTGAAGCTTCACTGTTCCTTGTTATAGTTAAACTATCAGATCTGTGAATAGTGGAAGCTTGATGTATTGTAGCACTTGGAGAATTTGGACTAGGTCTGGGAAGCTCAAATAGTTGATCATTAGCAGTAGCATCAGCATCATTTTGAGCACCTATTCCAACTGAAACATTCTCACAAGATGGTTTAGAATAGTTTGGAACAATTCTAAATTAAAAATATGATCAGGGCCATTCCCCCTAGCACAAGGAGTGTGCTCATTAACAACTATATTGGATGACTCCTCAAATTGTTGATTCTTAATGTTGTATACTCTGTAAGCTTTGGAGCTAGAAGAGTATCCAACAAAGATAGCATCATCTGACTTTTCAGCAAATTTTGCTAAATTGTCCTTTGTGCTAAGTATGGTACACCTGCTACCAAAGGACCTTAGAAAGCCAATGAACGGTGGCCTCTTGTTCCATAGCTCATAAGGGGTCTTTCCATGTGGCTTAACTACAAGAGCTCTGTTCTGCACGTAGCATGCAGTGTTGACTGCCTCTGCCCAGAAAATTAGAGGTAGCTTTGAATCATCTAACATAGTTTGAGCAGCCTTAATAAGTGTCCTATTCCTCCTCTCAGCAATTGTTAAGGAGTTCGGGGAGCACTATATTGTCTGGCAATCCTTTTGAGTTACAGAATGAGTCAAGAACGAAGTTCTTAAACTCAGTCCCTTGATCACTTCTAATTATTTTAACCTTGTGATCAATTTGATTTTCTATTTTAAGAATAAAAGATTTCAATGTTTCAGTAGTTTCATCTTTAGTTCTTAAAAAGAATACCCATGTGAATCTTGTAAAATCATCAACTATCACAGGGCAGTATGAATCCTTCCAATGCTCATTATACTTGTGGGACCAAAAAGATCCATGTGCAATAAGTGTAATGGAGTAGTGATAGAGTTAACACATTTGGATTTATGAGATGTCCTGTGTTGTTTCCCTTTCAGGCATGCAACACAGTTATCTTTGCAGAAAAACTTCTTTTTAGGCAAACCATGTACCAAGTTATTTTTAGTCAATTTATTCATTATCTTAAAATTTACATGACACATACGTTTATGCCATAGTGTTGACTCATCACTATTAGCTTTGGGAAGAAAGCATGATACTTCACCCATTGGGGAAGCATTGTTCATATCCCCTTTCTTGGGAGATCTAAGAAGCACCAATTCTGTAGGAATTGTTATCCTTGGTTTGAGGATAATGCACTCATGTTCTGTGAAAAGCATCTGATGCTTTTCAAAAGGACTTTGTCGACTTTAATTTACCATTGGATATAATCCCTCTACCAGAAATATATCCTTCGGCCTCACCTCTGAATTGGACAGGACCTCCATCATAGTTCTGAAACTGTTGAAGTAGAGATCTATTCCCTATCATGTACCTGGAGCATCCACTGTCTACAATACATACATTGTTGTTCTTGTCAAATGGATGTCCCTGCACATAAGATGAGATTGTTAGTTTTGTTTGGAAGCCCAAGCCTTGCTGGTCTTGGGTTCTTCCAAGGATAATGACATAATGAACCAAAAGTTATGCATGGAGGTTTAGTAGAGGTCTTTGAAGAAGAGGTTCGGGCTGCAGCATCTTCCTTGATCTTCCAGTCCACCCTTTGGCTGACCTTGGAGGATGAGCTTGTTGAAACTTTTGCAGCATGGCCTTCTTCCGAAGCTTCTTTCTTCTCGGAAAAAGTATTCACCACCTTTTCTTCCGAAGCAGTCTTCTTCTTGGATGGTTTCAAGGGAGCTTTCTTGTTCCTTCGAACCTTTGTAGCTCTAGCTTCCGAAGCCATTTTCCTTCGGAAGAAGGAGTTTCTTTCGAAAGCAACCTGGCTTCCGAGACTAGCCTTCCCTTTTTCATTACTTGAACCATTTGAAAAGGTCCAAATGTGAAACCTTCCTTGACTACTTCTTTCCTAACATTATTTGCATAATGTGTGCTTGCAGGATTGTAGTAACAATCTTTTGCCATGTGATTTTGCAGCCCACACATGATGCATGCAATGTTAGTCTTTTAGGAAATTGAAGGTTGCTATTTCTTGGGTTTCTTTTCTTCATCTGCAACTTTTCCCTTCAACTTCTGATCCTTGGGTAGGATAGGAATGCTGGTATTACATTCCTTTCCTGAATCATAAGTACCTACCACTTGGAATCCAGCTAAATAAAGACACCCTTCTACTTGGGATCAATCTTCAGTTTGGACTCAACACCTTCTTGGCAGTTCTTCTAGCAGCTTTAGCTCTGCTTGTTCTGGCTTTAGTGGTTAGGATTTGATCTCACACTCGATTCATCAAATCCATAAAAGCAGCTGGCGCGTTGGTCAAACCAAAAGACATAACGAGAAACTCGTAGTGTCCATAACACGTGCGAAAAGCTGTTTTAGGAATATCCTGTTCCTTCACCTTCAATTGATGTTAACTAGATCAAAGGTCTACCCTTGAGAACCAACTGGCACCTTGGAGCTGATCGAACAAGTCATCAATCCTCGGTAACGGGTACCGATTCTTTGCTGTCAACTTGTTCAACTCACGGTAGTCGATACACATCTTCATACTACCATCTTTCTTCTTTACAAACAAGACCGAAGCACCCCATGGAGAGGTACTCAATCGTATAAACCCCTTATCAAGCAACTCTTGGAGTTGCTTCATCAGTTCCTTCATCTCGGAGGGAGATAATCGATATGGTGCCTTAGCAATAGGTTGGGCACCTGGTATCAAGTCTAGCTGAAACTCAATCTTGCTGTTCGGTGGCACACCTGATAAATCTTCTAGGAACACGTCTGGAAAGTCACACACAACCGGTACATCAGACAGTTATAGGGTTGGCGTATCCACATCCTTCACGTAGGCCAAATAGGCATGACATCCATGCCTCATGCACTTTCCCGCTACTACCATCGAAATCACTTTCGGAATCATAATGACCCGATCACCATAGATCGTCATCGAACTCCCGTCAGGTGTTGTCAACCGAATCAACTTCTTGCGACACATAATTTTCGCCTGATAATCCGCCAACCAATCCATTCCTAGGACCACATCAAACCCGCCCAAGGTCATCACGAATGGTCTAACAGGAAACTTATGACATTCTAATTCCACGTCACAACTTTCTATCATCTCAGAAATCCTAGTAGACTTACCTATGGCAGTTTCTACATTAAAGGACTTATCTATACTCCTACTACTAACAGAAAATTTAGCACAGAAAGCAGCAAAATTAAAACTTTTACTAGCACCAGAATCAAATAACACAAATGCAAGAGTTTGGTTTACTAGAAACGTATCTGACACAACACCGGGGTCTGCCTAGCCTCCTCCTGCATCATCGTGAAGGCTCTGCACTCAAATTCTATCCTTCAGTTCCGATCGTCTTCCATGCCCCGAAACTCTCATCCCTTGACCTCTTTTAGTCCCTGCTTATGTGACCCTTTCTGCCACAATTATAACACCTCTTCACCCTACACTCTCTTGCCAGATGCTCGGGCCCCCATATTTGAGGTAGAGGTGTGACGCCCGAAATAAAGTCAAAACGAGCCAATTAATAATAGAGTAATGTCATTTTTTGTCCCTGAGTTTTGCAAATTGTCTCCACTTGAGTACCAATGTTTATTTTGTCTCTATTATTGGTTTGAGTTTTGCGAATTGTTTCTATTTTCATCCTTTTTAACTAACGGTGTTAATATTTTCTGTTAGTTTTTTAAAAAAGACAAAAATACCCCTAAGGGTTATAAAAATATCACCACAACACCACACACCATCGCCACCACACACCACATACCACCACCACCACACCACCACCATCACACTCCATCACACCTCACACCACCACACCACACACCACCAGCACAACACACCACCGTGACCACACACCACCGAAACCACACAACACCACCGAAATGCACCACTGCACCTCATGCCACCGTACTACACACCACCGCCACCACACACCACCACCACACACATACCATTTCCACCACACACCAATTCCAGCATAGATCACCACTTCTGTCTACAACTGAAACCGTCACAAAAACCTAGATCTGTATGGTTTGAGTAAGAAGAAGATGATGAATATCTTGTTTGAGTCTTCAACTAAAACCGTCATGAAAACCTAGATACACGAGAACTGAATATCGATGGTGTCCGGTAGGGTGGTGTGCGATGTGGTGGGGAGAGATGCGGTGGTGTGAGGTGCGGTGGTGTGTGTCGCCTACGGTGGTGCATGGTGGCAGTGGTGTGTGGTGCTTTGGAGAAAGAAGAAAGAGGGAGAGTGTGAAAGGAAGTGAAAGGTGAGGTGGTCATTTTATTTATAGCTCTTAGGGGTATTTTGGTCTTTTTGACACTCACTTAACGGAAAATCTTAACACCGTTAATTAAAAGAACAAAATTAGGAATGATTTGCAAAATTCAGGCCATAATAGAGACAAAATAAACGTCGGTACTCAAGTGGAGATAATTTTCAAAACCTAGGGACAAAAACCAAGATTAACTCTTAAAAATAATAGGCTTAGCGGGGATTATTTAAATAAAATAAGCGGGTAATGGAGTATCGATCGAGTAGACCTCGCGGGTTATGTGTTTGGTGAGTTTAAGGTCCTGAGAACGCCTGGTATATATAAACGGATCAGCTTGAGCAACTCTCATTTGCAACTCAACACCCTAAATTCTAGAGAGAGAGTGTAGAGAGAGAGAGTGTAGAGAGAGAAAGTGGAGAGAATTGAAGATTTGAGGCTCGGTTGATCACGAGATTGAAGATCGGTGTTCTTGGGTGTCCAAACAACAAGGAAACACCAAGAATCCATGTAAGAAACATCATTTAATCTTTCTTTTTGATGGAAACCCGGATTCAAGGGCTTGGGTTTTTAAAAGTGGCAAAGATTCTCCCAATACTCACGTTTTTGTGTTAAAAACATTTAAAAGCTTACATATAGCTTTATGGATGATAAACTAAGGTTTTGGGTGTAAAATATTAAAGAAATGGGTTGGTTCGTAGTTTCAACCTGTTCTGCAAAACTGGGTGTTCATCCAACGAAATTATGTATTCGTCCAGCGAAACTATGGGTCTTCCTGTGAAACTATAGGTTCGCAGGTAGTTTCACAGATAAGGTTATCCAACAAAAGTTGGGCGAAACTGGTAGTGAAGATGCCAGCGAAACTGCCAGTGAAAATGCAAGTGAAAATGCCAGTGTGTTGATACATATGTACCTAGATTCGGATCTTAATGTAATATGTCTTGAATGTCTTACGCTTATGTAATGCTTGGGTACTTAATGAAATGAGAATGTTTGGTTGTGATTTATAATGTTTAATATTTCATTAATGAGTTGTGTACCGCATATTGTCTAGATTATATAGGTTTATGATTGTTTGAATTGATATGTATAATGTTATAATAATGAATACATTCAAACTTGGTTAAGTGAAGTTCTCATGCGTCCGACTGGACCACACGCCCCAACAATGGTCTTGCGTCCGAATGGCCATGCGACTGAGTTTCCATACGCCTGAACAACTTTATGCGACTGACTCAGTCGCACGACTGAACACTCAGTCGTGCGAATGGATCAACCGCATGGCTCAATCGCACGAATGAACCATGCAAATGGTTCAGTCGCCCGAATGAGTAACCCTAACCTATAAATACCACCTAATTCATGGAAAAACAAAAGCATCATAAACACTTTGACTCCAGACGTACCCTAGCCGTCCAGAGACCTCTAAGATCATACTCCAAGTTCATAGATTGCAGTAGATCGATTATTAATCGATTCTTAACGTTAGACTCAATACATAATTGTTTCTACATGCGTTCTCACTGATTGGATCGCCAATCAAATAGGATTCCGCACTATTTGGTTCGGTATACACGTTAATAAGTTAGTACATCGTCGAGTACACGGTCCCTAACAAGTGGTATCAGAGCCTTGGCTCTTGATTATGTGTTGATTCAATTGTTTTTGATACAAAAATTGTGTTTTTTCACTAAAAACACAATCCTTTTGTGTCAAACGGTGTCTTAGACGTCTTAGACGTCTCCTGACCATAAAGTTTAGTTTTTCTGGCATACGGCAATTAGGGTTTGTGAAAATTCGAGTTTTTGTGGCCAAACCATGATTAACCTATGAATTTTAAAACTTCAGCAGGTTCAGTCGCACGATTGGCTCAATCGCGCGACTGAGGTCATTCGCATTCCCCAAATACACGATTGGACTCATTCGTACCCTCATTCGTATGACTAAGAACCCTATTCGGACTGTTTAACCACATTAGTTCATTCGGCCGACTGACTCATCCGCATTAGTTCAGTCGCACGATTGAACCATCCGCCTAGTTCAATCGCCTGAATAAGCCCAATCGCATACCTTTATTCGCACACATAAACAGTTGTTTAATAGTAAAGTTAAGTGAAATGGAGGACCAGTTTTCAGCATACACAACAAGTAGAGACACTCGTATTCAGAATCTACTGTTATTGGAGAACGAAGTGAGAATTCATAATAAACCCCCAAAGCTTATCACGTTAGACGACTACCCACAATGGAAGCAACGTTTCGAAATCTACTTAAATGGAGTAGATACAAATTTGTGAGAGGCTATAGAGTCGGGGTTCAACATGCCAGTAGGAGCTGACGATGTCAAACTTACGTTAAGTGGCATGTCTGATGCACAAAAGGTGAAACATAACACTGAGAAGAAAGTCTACGCTTTGCTTACCTAGTCTATTCCGAAGGATATCTTCCATCAGTAATTGGAGTATACTCAAGCAAAGAAATTATGGGATGCGTTGGAGAAGAGGTATGATGGAAATGCTTCACTCAAGGCCATTAAGGCCAAAGCTTTGAAGAAGAAGTTTGACAACTTCTCTTCAATGGGAAAGGAAGGCCTAGACGACGTGATCGACAAATTCTACCACTTGATGAGTGAGATTCACACTCATGGAGTAACTACGTCGATGGAGGATAAGGTATCCAACTTTGCAGATGGATTACCAGAGAAATGGGCTTCCTTCGTTTCAAATCTCAGACAGAATGGGATGCTCTCGAAGTTAGATATAAATGACTTCATTCTGAAACTGAGAGAGGAGGAGCTTAGGATGAAGTATAGAGCCCAAAAGTCCAACTATGACCAGAATCCGGCGCTTTACAACGCGACTCCTCAAGCCAAGACATCTGGAGCACCACTGCAGAATGCCTTCGTCTCAAGCTCAGCAAGTCCAGCAAAAGCATCTACTTCAGGGCCTGAAACGTCAGGATCGTCTGGTACCCAGTATATTATACCTGAAGCCAATGCAGCAAAATTGAAGACCGATAACTTCGGTAACGTGACTGTTGAGGTGGCCAGAGAACACATGGACCTCTTAGCTGCTATAGTCCACTCCTATGATGGACTAATTGCTGGAAAGATAGGAAATTTCCACCTGGAAAATGAGGATTATGAATAGGTGGATGAGATGGAGTTAGAACGGATGCATATTATGTGGGCCTTGGCAAGTGCTGTCCGACGAACGGAAAAGTTTGTCAAGAAGACTGGACAGAACTTAGTTGCAACCAAGGACACGACCTTTGGCTTTGACAAGTCAAAGGTAACCTGTTTCAATTGTGGTGAGAAGGGGCACTTCAAACGGGAGTGTGTGAAGCCAAAGAAGACTGGTAATGGCAATCCTTTCTCGTCTTTAATCGTCAGGACAAAGCCACATCTAGTAGTTCTACCTCATCAAGCAAGGACCCTAAAGCCTTGACTGCTAACGATGATGAAGGACAGGACTGGAGTTTTCAGTTCGTCACACCGGGAAAGTCCAGCATAGCTAGTGTGGAGGACATAGATGACGATTCCGCAAGTGAGGGAGACATGCAGTAGAGCTCGTGATGTCCAATTTTGAAGACAATGCACCTGTGGTCAACCACCTACCTGAAGAAGAAAAATCTCCATCAATGTCAGAATCACCAGAACCTGAGACAACAGATTCTGCACACATGGCTGATTCCTCTTCAACATCTCAGGTAAGTACTACTGACCAGTTGTTTAATAATCATGCTTGTTTTGATTGTAATAAATTTAGAGAAAGCATAGATTTAAAATTTGCAGGGTTATTAGATCACAATGATAGCCTAGTAAAAGATTTGGAACTATGCACTGAAGCTAATAGAGTTTTAAAAAAAATGAGTATAGTTACAAGGAAAAGATAGACCTTTTGAAAACACAGCTTAGGGAAACAGAACTAGTTGCCTTTAATCAAGCTAATGACATTAGGTACTATCTTAACTCCCTAGAGGACACTAAGAAGCAGAAAGCAGTTTTAGAAGTGGAAGTGAACTCTTTAAAACAAAAACTGCACAGTTGGACAAGCTCATCTCATATTGTCCAACACTTAGTGAGAGAAAGAAACAATGGGGATGGATTGGGATACAAAGTGGTTCCGCCAACACCTGAGACCTTGATGAACACCAAAAGTAAACCAATTAATAATAACCCCATCAAGGATCATGTGGTGACCACTCCTCTTGTTAATGACCCAGATACCACAAGTAAATCAATTGAATCTGGCACTAAACAAAAGGAGTCCACTTCTAAGGCAAAAGGAAAGATGCCTTGTGCTACCTGGAAAAAGAGTTTGAAAAGTTAATTTAAAGTCAGGTTCAAACAAAGTCAAATCAGAACCCAAAAAGACTATTAAACCTAATTAATCACGAGTATCATGTCAAAGTCTAGGTAAACAAGAAATAAAAGATGTAAAACCAGGTAAAGCAATTAAGTTTGTAAAACCCGACCATACATCTAATAAAGAAGTGTCTCAATCTAAACAAAATAAGGTCATCCGTGTGAGACCTACATCTCCACAAAAACAAATCAACCGTAAAGTTGAAAGCAGATCTGCTACAATTATGGAGAGTACGGTCACATTGTGTCTAATTGTCCTTATTATCAGACACCGAGGAGAAAAGTTGAACTTCCTGCATCTAAAACTAGATATTTTAAGAGGAACTCCGTGACGCCTCCTAAAAGGGATAGTGAATCCAAAGTTCAAACCATCAGCCAGTTGTCTGTTTATCATAAATAGGCCTTACACAAAGCTGGCTTATGGAAAGAAAAATCCGCCTCAGCGTCTGAAAATGAGAACAAACAGACATCTGAGCTTCCCTCAACCTCAAATGGTCAATGGGTTGAGTTTATGTTATGTGATGCCTCAGGGAAACCTAAACCAGTGAAGGCTTGGGTTCCTAACTTGAACTAATGTTTCCATTGAATGTGTAGGGTGTTCGCTATAGTGCTGAGACTAACACGTGGATTGAAGATAGCGGAGCATCCAGGCACATGATAGAGAACAAAGCTCTCTTATCAAACTTTAGACAGATCAAAGGAGGGCATGTTTCATTTGCTGGTAACAAAGGCAGGTATATTACAGCCCAAGGGGAAGTGGGAAACCAGAAAGTTAAGTTTGACAAGGTAAACTATGTCCAACAATTACAAAATAACTTACTTTCTGTTTCTCAAATATGTGATAAAGGCTTCAAAGTAGTCTTTGAAACAAGAAGTGCTACGTCTGAAGAAGGATTACGTGATCCCGGAGGACCAAGTCCTAATGTCAGCTTCAAGATATAATGATCTTTATTTCTTTGATCTTGCAAAGGCCTCGACAACGGATCATGAAGTTCAGTGCTTCTTGTCCAAAGCTACCGAAAAGGATTATATCTCCTGGCATAGGAGAATAGAACACATAAATCCTAGGAAGATGAATCACTTGATCCAGAATGATCTAGTAAGGGGAGTGAACATCAAAAACTTCTGACTCCCGGATTTTTGTGTTGCGTGCAAGAAGGGCAAATAGACAAAGAAGTCTCATAAGGAAAAAGAAAGTTCATTCCATAGAACTACCTCTTGAGCTTCTTCACATGGATCTGTTTGGTCCAGCCAGTACAAGAACATTGCTGGCGACGTGTACTGCTACGTAGTTACTGATGACTACTCAAGATTCTCTTGGGTAATGTTTCTGAAGTCCAAATAAGAAACATTTGAATCCTTCAAGGAATTAGCAACTACACTGGAATCCTTATACAAGCTGAAAGTACGTCAAATGTGCTCAGAAAACGGAACCGAGTTCAAGAATCAATGGATGGAGGCCTACTACAAGGAAAAGGGAATTGTGCATCAATTTACCTCTGCCTACACTCCTCAGATGAACGGTGTTGCTGAACGGAAGAATCACAGCTTGATAGAGACCGCACAGACTATGCTATCAGACTCGAAACTGCCTATTCAATTTTGGAATGAGGCAGTTGCAAATGCATGTTATACGCTCAATCAAGTTCTGGTAGTTAAACACCATGGAAAAACATGCTACGAGTTACTACAACGACGTAAACCTAAATTAGAGTATCTCGAGCCGTTTGGCGCCCCGTGCACCCTGCTGAAGAAGACTCAGGAGGGAAAATTCAGTGAGAAGGTTGATGAAGGGATCTTTATAGGATATAACATACCAAACAAGAGAGTTTACAACAACTCAAGGGGTCAAGTACAGGTGTGGTGTAACGTTGTTGTTCAGAGATACACCACACCACCTGCTGGAAAAGGGCCTGCTTACTTCTTTGCCTATGATGGATTCTTCAAGTCCTTCAACATACCTCTTTCCACTTTTGAAGACGAGATGGAAAACAAGATGATGTATGATGTCTTGAACACACCGTCTCAAGATTCAACACCATCCAGTTCACAAAGTCAATCATCTACCAACTCAGGGGGAGCACTTGATGTCAGTGACTCCTCAGATGAAGAAAACATGGAAAATGATCAGAACAACCAGGATGAACAGGTTCCAAGTACCACATGTCCACAAGCATCTGACAGTGATGCATCTTAGCCTTTTGAACCTCAGACTCCTATTGCCTCAAATCCAGAACCAAATGTTCACAATCTTGAGTCTGAGGTGGTTGTTCCAACAACTACCGGCTCACGTCTAAATGTCTATCATCCCTTGGATAATGTCATAGGTGATGTGAGATCAGGAGTTCAGACTAGAAATCAATTGTACTCAGCTGATTATGCCTCTATGATGGAAAAGGGATACCTTCATGATGGTGCCTATCGTTGCTTTGTGTCTCAGTTTGAGCCAAAGTATGTTAGTGAAGCCCTAAATGATGAGGCATGGGTGAGTGCCATGCAAGAAGAACTTCTTTAGTTCAAGAAGTTGGGTGTATGGACTTTAGTGGATAGACCTAAAGGTGCTAAGGTCATTGGCACCAAATGGGTCTTGAAATGTAAGAAAGATGATCAAGGAGTGTTCATCAGAAAAAAGGCTCGGTTTGTTGTTCAGGGATTTTGACAAGTTGAGGGTATTGACTACAATGAAGTGTTTGCACCCGTGGCAAGAATGGAAGCAATTCGCATCTTCCTTGCCTATGCATCATATATGAAGATCAAAGTATATCAACTAGATGTGAAGAGTGCATTCCTTCATGGTGAGATCCGAGAGACAGTGTATGTCAGTCAACCCGAGGGATTTGAGGATCCATATCATCAAGATAGAGTTTACAAACTCTACAAGGCACTATATAGGCTTCATCAAGCTCCGAGGGCCTGGTATGAGAAACTCTCGACGCATCTTGTGAAACATGGTTTTCGCAGGGGTGGCATTGACTGTACATTTTTTATCAAAGAAAAAGATAGGGATTTACTGCTGGTACAAATCTATGTCGATGACATAATCTTCGGTTCCAAGAACGAAGAATTATGTAAAGAGTTTGAGGCAGTAATGAAGGCAGAGTTTGAGATGAGTGCAATGGGAGAGATGAAGTTCTTTCTCAGGTTACAAGTGGATCAGACACCAAATCGGATTTTCCTACATCAGAAAAAGTATGTAGGTGATATTCTTAGACGGTTTGACATGGAGAATGCTTCTACAACTGGAACTCCACTTGCTACAAACCATGATGTAGCACCTGACGACAATGGTGATCTGGTGGATGCCACTATGTACCGAGGGATGATTGGATCTCTCATGTATCTCACTGCCTCACGACCTGATATCATATATGCTACATGTTTATGTTCACGATATCAGGCAAAGCCTAAGGTGAACCATCTTATTGGGGTCAAAAGGATTTTTCGTTATCTGAAGGGTACACCCACACTGGGGTTGTGGTATCCTCATGATGATGACTTTGAGCTAACTGCGTATAGCGACTCGGATTATGAAGGATGCAAGATGAACAACAAGTCTACATCAGTAGGGTGTCAGTTCTTTGGAGAAGATTAATAATCTGGCAGTGTATGAAGTAGACCTCGGTTGCATTGTCAACCTATGAAGCCGAATACGTTGCTACTGCAAGTTGCTATTCACAAATCATATGGATTCAACATCAAATGCAGGATTACGGTTTGAAATTCTCTTCTACTCCTATCTTTGTTGATAACTCTGTTGCTATTGCAGTAACTAAAAACCCGGTCCAACATCCTAAGACCAAACACATCGGAATTAAGTATCACTTTATATGTGATTGCTTTGAAAAGAACTTAATCGATGTGGTAAAAATAAACATACATTTTCAACGTGCTGATCTCTATACAAAGGCTTTTGACAAACCATGTTTTCTATATCTGTTAGAGGTCAACGGCATTAAAAAGAAAAGTGAGTTCATTCACGAAGATGACCATGTGTAGTCCGATATGTCATGTAAATTTACTTTTATTTTTCAAATTTTAAATTTATTTTCTTAATTTTAAGTTGGTTAATAAAATTGGTCCTATTGTTTTGCCTATTAAAATCCTAAAACGCTAATCCATTACAGTTTTAAAAGTTTAGGGGGATAATAGGTTTAGACAGTATAAAAAAACAAGGGAGGAGGAGAGTAGCAGATAAAAATAAGATCGTATGTGTGATACCGATTCAATCTTTTGGAATATGATAATACACAGGAGCAAACCATTTGGGACTTTCAAATTTTAAATTGAAAAAGATGCAAAGCTTAATTATAAGTCTGTGTAGTCTGAGCAATATAAAAGGAAATATGATAGACAAACTAGCTACTATTAAGGTAACACAAAGAATGTAGACCTAGAGGTTGCTAGACCACAAATGATATGTCAGTAGATTCAACACTATAGATGACTAGACCTTTTTCATGATCTCAAGATTAAACTAAAATGTTTGACTAGTTATGGGTAACACTTTTTCCCTGGTTAAGACAATCATCAAGATTCCAATAAGGGGTGATGAGCAAAATAAACGCCACGAATGTGTGCGTAAGACCAAAGCATGAGCAAAAGCACATAAAATGAAAATAAAATCAAACTAACAACCAATGTTATTGGTGAGATCTGTGTAAAAAGAATGAAATTGCTCAAAGAAGAAGATAGGTTATGTGCCTCTCTGTTGTGCGGTGGCACTAACCTGAGGATAAGCATAACCTATATATTCTAGAATTCATTGTTGTTTTCCGCCTCTCTGCTGTGCGGTGGCACTGACTTGAGGCTTGGATTCTGTTTGAAATTTCTATGAATAGTTTCTTCTTGAATACTACCCTAAGACCACTAAAAAATCTCTTGAGGAATGTTGATTACCATATAAGTGTGGGATCCACAAATGCTTGTTGAAATGAACAAACCTTAAACCATCACCAATCTGTGTTGAAAGTCTGTGTATGGATTTAAGAGGACAAGTATACTGACAATCATTGTGGCTATAATTCTTGAAAGTTCAAATCAGTGTGGGGACCTAATAGTACTAGTATGATTTCCTAAATTTGCTAAATGAATCAAGATGAAAAACAAGAATAGAGCATCAAAGGTTTTAGATAACTTGTCCCGAATGATTTGAATATCTTGTATGATTCCAAATTGAATTGGTCCATGTATGGTCTAAATAAATTGAAGTTGTTTTTCCAGAAAAATAATTCTTTAGATTTACATCTTAGGATTTAACCCTCACAAAACACAAAAACATGTCTTAGTTTAAAGTTTCAGTTTTATTTCTTTTATTTTTGTATAAAGTTTGTCAATTTCACTTTGTTCAATATCGGACTATGGTCACGTCTGAGGTGACCACACATGCTTTCAAATAAAAATGGGTCACGTCTGAGGTGACAAAGTATTTTAAAAGGACCACGTCTGAGGTGGTCAAAAGTTTATCAAGTTAAAATGATCATGTCTGAGATGATCAAAGGTTCATAATGCTAAATCAAAAGTGTAAAAGGGTGTAAAAGGTAAAATGGTCATAAAGTCAAACACCATAAGTATGATTCATTCGCACGATTGGAGGATACGAATGTGCCCAATCGCACGATTAACCCACACGTATGGGACATATGTGCGATTGGTCCATTAGGATGACTAAAATGTGCTAACCGCATGGATGAAGGTGACCGAATGACCCTAGTCGCAAGACTGATCTTCAGTCGCATGAATCAACTATGCGACTGGGCTTAGTCGCACGACTGAAAGTAAACCCGAGTATAAATAGAGGGTGGTCGGTCGCAGTTGGTCATCACTCCCAAATCGCCCCTACATCGCACGAACATACCGTTACTCTGCCAAATTTTCATTTGAGCCTTCAAGACTATTGTTTGTTGTGTACTGATGATTTCTATTGACAATACAAGTATAATGCGGTTCAATCCATGAAAATATCCATCAATTTAAGCCCAAAATCGACTGAAATGAACCCTAAAAGAAACCGTTACTTACATTCACAAATAAACTAATAAAACTAAGTCCATTGTGTAATTAAATGTTATAATGTGTTTTGTCAGTGAATTGCGAGTCAAATGAGCCTAACCATGATGTCTAACATTAAAGATTGCTCAAAATTTGATTTTGAATTGAACAATTAGTCTGTCATGCGAATGGACAATCTGATGAACTTCAGTCACACGACTGAAAGGGGCGAATGGCCAAATCGCATAGCTAAACCATGCGTATGAGTTCAGTTGCACGACTGGGGGTAACCGCATGAGATAACATACGTATGAGCTTAGTCGCATGTTAAGTCATATGTATGAGGTCATTCGCACGACTAGGTCTCAGTCGTACATTGTCATTCGCATGAGGAAACTGAGAATTTCTTGTTCAAATTATTAAGTTCATTACTTATTGACTGACACTAATGTTTATATTCATTGTGTAACAGATGGCTAGTCGCTGGACTATGAGCACCAAGCACAACATCTATGCTCATCTGGATCTAACATCCAGGAATGCAACTGACTTCTCGGGCATTATCATATTTCTACTGAGATCGAGGATCTTCCGTGCCATCTCGACGCCTTGCACTCCCTATCGCTCGGTCCAACAGGCTTTTTGGGAAAGTGCTGTGGTGGACAGATCCTCAGAGCCCCATCGCATCAGGAGCTCGATATTTGGAGAGGCTATTTAGATCACTGAGGATGATCTTCGGACAATTCTCGAGTTTGGGGATGATGTTGATTGTCCCACCCGATTACACCCCCTTACTGTTCGAGGATGTTTTATGCGAGCTAAGTACTCTGGGGACATTAACGCAGGGGTGCTCAACAAGAGCAACCCGTGCCCCCAGTTCAAGTACCTCGCTCATGTGTTGCTGAAGTGCACAGCGTCTCGAAAGGGAGGGTTCGATGAGCTCTCAGATCAGATTCAGAACGCTTATGCAGCGTTGGTGCTGAACCACCCGTTTAGCTTCTCCAGGATGATCTTCACCTACCTGGTGGAGAACATAGAGGGAAAGGGCAAGGAGGACTTTTGTACGTACCCTCGATTCATACAGATGATGATAGACCAAAAGCTCCATTCGTTGCCAAAGGAGAAGGAGGATGTGGTAGCATTCAAGGTGATGGATGATACCACCTTGGGTCGGATGAAAGTTTACAGGGGAAGCAGTTGAAACCCCCTGTGAGGCGACTGCTTGGGCATTTGGCCCGTGAAGAATACGTGGCACTAGGTAGGCGTAAATGGCGTCACATAGACAGTGACTCTGATGTTAAGCAGTTAGAGCTCCTGGAGGATGACTCCGATGACGACGACAGCGGTGATGGTGGAGATGCTGGGCCCACTCAACCAAGGGCCCCCACAGCTGATATCGCATCTCAGGCAACCACCCACAAAGAGACTGAGGATGCTAGATTCCATTAGGATTTCCAACCTGATGAGGAGGAGGATACAAATGAGGAGCCCCTCACTCAAACTGTTGGCGGTAAGGTGGTTGCCACAGAGCGAGGGCTCCGGGTGGTAGGTGAACGCCCTGACAGATCGAGAGAGAGTGACACGGATCCTACCTTTGCTCCAATCAGCCAAGCCGTGTTCCAGGGGGAGCATCCACCTCGAAGGGATCAAGGAAGAAAAGGATGGCTCAGCCCCACGGCTTGAAGAAGAAAAGAAGAGAAGACTGACCTTCATAACCACCACCACTACTACCACCACTACCACCGCTCCACCTACCTCCACTACTCCGTTCACTACCACCACTCCACCTACCACCACTACTACCACACCCACACCACCACCACCTTCATCTATATTACCCCCAATCTTCACCACTGCCACCACCACCACCACTAGCCATCCAGCTGCACCATCATCCTCTTCTCCATACACATCTAGATCACCTCTACCTCCCTTTGGGGTAGACAAACAACTGTCAGTGCTGAACCGTATGGTGATGCGTTTGTTAGCGGCTGATGACGAGAAAACTGCATAGTTTCGTCAGTTAGTAGATCTTACTGTTGCACAACCTCAGTAGATTTCTCAGTAGGCTCGATTGATTGATCAACAGGCTCAGTAGATGTCTCAGCTTCAGGAGCAACATGCCAAGAAGATTGAGGAGCTAGAGGCTGCAAACAAGACTATCTTGCTAAAGCTAAAAGGATTCAAAGAAGAACCCTTGAAGATCGAAGAAGGAGATGGTGCCAATGATGATGATGATGATGAGAATGATGATGATGATAATGATGATGGTGATGATCACGAGGGTGATACTGATGTAGATGTTGATGATGATGAAGAAGATTCTTCTGCTGCGGGTGCCACATCTACAAGCGAACGGAGGACCAAAAGGACTCAAGATCAGGGTGCCTCCACATCTGCCCCGGTAGCAGAAGAGCAGAGCATACATGATAAAAGTAATATTTAGTTATTTACTTTATTTAAATCATATGTATTCGAATATTTTATCTCATTATTGTAATGAATGATTATATAAAATTGTGGTATTTCTGTTTTGATTATTAACTAATGATTGTTGTGCTACATGTATAAATCAACCAGATCCAAACTTTCAGAGGGATGAACATGATGTTGCTCCCCTCCAACAGGTCAAGACTCAGCTCACGATGATTCTTGATCTGCAGGGTATAGTTAGGAGATCGGTGATGTACACTCCTGAAGAAAGATAGATCATTCACAATCTCATTGACGAGCAAATTGCAGAAATGTTCAAGCTCAATTCTGATGAGATTGTCAAGGACGCTGCAACTTTTGTAGAAACTAGTGATGATGAGCTGAACGACATTGATGAGATAGAGATCGAGGACGTCACTGCAGAGCACTATCCTAAGTATGCTAACAAAGAGGGAAATGTAGTCCCTAATTTGGGTGACTCCCTGGTCGGTGATACATTTGAGATATTAGATAAGATGGAGCAAGAGTCAGAGAAGGTTGAAGAACAATCCCAAGCCTCAAACACTGATGTTGATATCAGAAAGGCTGAATGGGCTGCTTGTTTTGAAGAGATCCGAGCCCAACGCGCTTCTCCTAAACAGAATGTCTACACCAAGCTCTACAATGTGAAGAAACATCACAAGGTGTCAGGCAAGATTATCGCGTGGGCCTATTTTGATGATCTTAATGTATACACAGTGAAGAGAGAGAAAGGTATTGAATACCTTAGATTCCCACATGATCTAAAGTCTCTACCTGGTTTTGAGCTCAACCAGTTGGCTAAACTGAAGCTGTTATACGTTGACCCGAGAAAGATGTCAGGCTGGTTTAAGGCTGCCTTGAAGAAAGAGTATCAGACCAGGTGGGTCTACTTCAAACCTTAACAACCTACGAGGTATATCAGATGTTCTGAAGTTGATCCCATAACTGGAAAGCCAAAGATAGTGCTGAAGTGGAGTCCTCCACGAACAATGTCAAAGATCCCTCTACCACAGGACTTCACTACTCACTTCAAATGGTGGTACTATGATTGGACAACAGGGGAAGCTGTCATAGTTCTGAACAAAGAGGGAAGAATGGATACTATTAGGGTATTCAACGTGATGTGGCTTACCAACTTGTCAGCTCACAACGTCTACACTCTATACAAGTGGCCACTGTTCTATGACACACAGGATATTGTACAAGCCCTCCAATTCCAAAATGTGATACGACTTTGCTTTGCATTTGAAATACATGCAGGAGTCACAAGAGAGGAAAAGTACAAGAAGTATGAGGAGGTTATGAAAAAGGTAAGACGATAGATAGATCTAGGTCCAAGGGGGAGTTTGTTGATACATATGTACCTAGATTCGGATCTTAATGTAATATATCTTGAATGTCTTACGCTTATGTAATGCTTGGGTACTTAATGAAATGAGAATGTTTGGTTGTGATTTATAATGTTGAATATTTCACTAATGAGTTGTGTAATGCATATTGACTAGATTATATAGGTTGTGATTGTTTGAATTGATATGCATAATGTTATAATAATGAATACATTCAAACTTGGTTAAGTGAAGTTCTCATGCATCCGACTGGACCATGCACCCCAGCAGTGGTCATGCGTCCGAATGGCCATGCGACTGAGTGTCCATGCGCCTAAATAGTCCATACGCCTGAACAACTTCACGCGACTGACTCAGTCGTGCAAATGGATACACCACATGACTCAATCGCACAAATGAACCATGCAAATGGTTCAGTCGCCCGAATGAGTAACCCTAACCTATAAATACCACCTAATTCGTGGAAAAACAAAAGCGTCATACACACTTCAACTCCAGACGTACCCTAGCCGTCTAGAGACCTCTAAGATCATACTCCAAGTGCATAGATCACAGTAGATCGATTATTAATCGATTCTTAATGTTAGACTCAATACATAATTGTTTCTACGTGCGTTCTCACTGATTGGATCGCCATACACGTTAACCAGTTAGTACATGGTCCAGTATACGGTCCCTAACACAGTGATACTAGCAGCGAAACTGCCGGCAAAACTAGCAGCGAAATTGCTAAGAAAAATTAGGCAAATATTAACTCCTTGAGTGGTAACTTATCTACAGGCTGTGTAGTGCAACCCTTGCTTTGAAAGCTTGATTGAGAAGCTACTTATCGAGTGCAGGTGAGTTCTTGATCCCCTATTTTAAAGGTTTTGAACTAGTTTGGGGCTGGAAATGCATACTAAATATACGTTTTAAACGACCAAGATTTTGAGAGGTTTTAACGGGAAGATTAAACTTTTTATAAAGAAAGGTGATATATAAAAGTGTTAAAATAAAAAAAATTTACGCTGACCTAGCAGCGCGACCCCAGCCAGGGGGGTTGCCCCTTGGACCCCACTAGGGGCTGCTGCCCCTAGGACCCCGCTGTTAGGGGATGCCGCCCCCGAACCCCTGCTATCCCATGGAGGATTAGTTATGTTTTATGATGGTTATGCTTGAGGTGCATATGTATGTGTACGTGAATGTATAATGCATGATGTTCATGATGATGTGAGATGGTGTATCTTATGTATGATGATGCGTGATGATGTTATGCTTATGTATGATATGTTTTCTTATGTTCCTTACTACGTATGATGATATGACTTTACGTGTTATGAGTATGAAATGAACGAAAAGTATTATGTAACGTAAAGCGGAAGTTAATAATGATGATAAGTGGAACGTAAAGTAATGAATGCATGCATTAATGAACAAACGAATGTAGAAAAGTCTTGCAAGCAAAGTACGGAGGTTCACACCCAATGAAGGGTGTTATCTTAATGGTGTGTGGGTTAGCTACCCCGAAAGGATACACACTGGGGTTTGTCTTTGTGATTGACCATTTGTATGGAAACTTTGTCGCTTACCCCGATACTGTGGTCAGACCACCGGGCGCAATGTATAGGGGTCTATGATAGACCTCGGCCCAGTACCTGCCTTATGCATGATGGTGAGGTAAAGTTCATGGTATTGGTATGGAATGGAAGGAAGTAACGGTGAATGTACGTAATGAACGGTAAGAAAGGTAACGAATGATAACAATGACGTATGATGATGCATGAACGAAAGTTAACGAACGATGATGAAAGATAATAATGATACTATCTATGTGTACGTATGATGCTTGATTGCATAAGAATGTAAAGGAAGGTTTTAAAAGGAAGTAAAAGTATTTTATTTTATAAAACTAGAACTCACTTAGTAACGCTGACTTTTATGTATTTTTCAGTTGGCAAGTAACGATTGCTGAGTATGGCACGGACGGCTACTTGGCTTATTTTTGGATGGCATCCATTTTGTATATCGATAATGTTTTTGCTTTGTAATACGAACAAGCGATGTTTTGTAACAGTTATGAATGTTGTATTATTTTGCAAAGGCAACTATTCATATATGAAATGGTTTAAATTAATCCTGCTACAATGTTTTTATTAATGTTAAATGTATGTTTTATGTGCGATGGTTGACCGGCTGTGAACGTCCTAGGAACGGGGCCTTACAAGAGGTTTGATTCCCACCTACACTCTCTTGTATGCTTCTTCCCGCAATTACCATAACTCTTCACCCCCACACTAGATGTGACTACACGCCGGTCATCCACTCTCGCAGCCTTGTTGTTTAGAGTGGCCCTACCACACCCAAATCGCTTTCCATTCCAGTTCTGGTCTATGCCAACCTTCTCGTTCACCTCAATTACATCCTCCTCCCTTGCCTCTCTAATCACCTCAGTCACCACAAATGGCAGAATCGTTTGCATGACCTGGTGAACTCCCTCAACGACTGCCTCTTTCATTGAAGTCCTTAGATTAGCACTATCAACACCTCCTTCCGGGTGATGGAATTTGGGCTCTTCGAGTGCTATTTCTGCAACCCTAGCCATGCTTCTCGTGACACGCGGTCTAGCACCACATCCACCACAACCTTCACCTGGCGAAACCTTCGAAGATCTACCACCGGACATCCTCTAACACACTATAATATTCAAACACTAACGCGGTCATTCAAGGTAACAACTTAGTTTATGTCAAGTATAGTAAGTCCCTAATTACAGTGGCAAGTTGTGATTAGCCACTTACTTTACTATTCATACCCTAAGCATTTCCTATCCTGACTACATCAGTATCTAAATCTACTAAAGACACATAAACCACATAGCATGCGCATATAATACCGGTTAACATTAAGAAAATACGTGATGGCACACATCTACCCGGATTGGCACACATCTAATTTACGATTTATTTGTTTATCGTGCAAAAGAACTTTTTCAATTCTATATAAAAGATATTTATCTAATGACAAAACTTTTAATACGGTCTCATGTCCTTTCCTTTCCTTCCTTTCCATATATTTTCATAAATATGTTTTTCTATATCAATGTATGTTTGTTTGGAACTATTATCTACGATAATAGATTTTGAAAGATTTAAATGTTATAGACAATTTTTTATTTCTTATTCATTATATGTTTCTTTATATCTAAGATTCTTCTCATATATAAGACATATAGATATGTTAAAGATCCATAAAATTAGATAAAATTCCTTGAAATTAAAATAACAAAATTTTACAATCGACCGATGGAATTTTGGTGGAGATTTGAATTGGGAGTATCAGTTCAAGTAGTTGGACTATATTTGAGAAGCTTCTTTGACTAGCTTTTATATTTAGTATTCCAAAATTTATGCAAACACATGCTCTCGCTGCAATACGTGGGGCATATGTAACTAATTACTTTCAATTTTAGAAACTTTTTCCTTCGCCTTCTTAAAGAGTAATTTCTTTTCTATTCAATTAAAATTGGAGAGAGAATGAAAAGTTCAAAAATATTCATTTTAGTAAATAAGTTTTAAATCACCCATTTTGATAAATAAGCTTTTCATCAACACCATTTTGGAAAAAAAACTCAGATCAACATTAATAATTTTAAAATTATTTTTAGAATGTTATAAATATATAGAGTAATTGCTATTTTCGTCCACCCCGATTCGATCAAAAATTGCCACTTTCATCCAATAGTTTGTTCTCTCGCATCCGGTCCCTATCGTTTATAAATATTGTCATGTCGTTTACAAATATTGTCAAATTCATTCGGTCAGTAAATTCCATCCAAAATTCTCCATTAAACGAGGGGTATATTGGTTATTTTACATATATGTTTTATTTTTAACCTAATTTAATCTATCTCCTTTAGTACATTGATATTTTAGTCTTTACGGTTTGGGTATTTTGTTACTCAAGTCCAAAAAGAACCACCACATCACCTTCCCTTCACAAAACACCACATCACCATCACCTCATGACATAACCACCACCACGTCATAACACTACCAAACCACCACCAGCACCCTGTCACAAGAACCACGAAACCACCACCACCCCACCCCCATCATTAAACTACCAACAACAAACCAGACAGTCACAAACCACTAGCTTTGATAATATATGGTCAAGGTAATCAAAGAAACAAAGGTCCTAAAGTTAGGCAGGGTCCATGATAATGGTTGTTGCATGGTAATAGATCCCGCTAAACTCCATGACCTTTATTTCTTTAATTATCCGTATTATAATTTTAATGTTGAGGATATTCTTGCTTACCACCATATCCTCCTTGATTGTACGATGGATGATCATTATATGCCAAATGATCATTATATCATTCGTTATCACCCCAATCCTAATTTCCTTTGTTCACATCCTCATCCCTATCGGTTTCCCAATTATGTTAACTTCCTATACCGTAATCAAAATCATCAAAGGGTTATGGTCGGTGAGGGTTTTGTCGGTGTGGTTGTCTTTGGTTATCTTTCTGAGGAGGTGGATTAATAGGTTAAAAGTTGTCACCCTATTGTGGTGACGGGCGATTTGGTGGATTTGGTGGATTTGGGGGTTACCTTTTAAGTGGGTTGTTTGGGTCGTGTGGTCCTCTTGATTTCTAGATCAAAGATCGACAAGGTTTTGTCAGTGGGTTTTGTTTAGCCATTTCAATTAAGTCAATTTATTTAACCTTAAATCCAGACCGATGACTAACAAGGTTTTGTCATGTGATCCTCTTGATTTCTAGATCAAAGATCAAAGGTAAAGTCTTATGTGAAAATCTAGAACACATGCACAATGTTGTCACCTACATAAGCAAACACATCTATGTAGCACCGATTGAACAAAATAAAACTAATGAACTAAAAACATTTTGTGCACTAATTCCCCAACAATGACGCCATAGATTATCATGGTCTACTAAAAATGAATTAAATTAAGACTTGGCTCACCAATACTAGTATGGGTAAGTAAGGTCGTCTCCCTGAAGAATTTGATTACAAAAAAAATTAGAATTCATGATTGGTTTGAAAAACAATATTAAAAAGTAACAATCTTGATTGATTTTGAAAACAATTATAAGAAGAATGATGACTCTAGGTTTTAGGCTTATAACACACAAGTTATAAACTAGTTATACTTAGCAAACAATCACCTAGACATAATTGTATTGGTTTAATTGATTTCACTGATACAAATTAAACGGGTTGTAAACGAACGTATTCACAAACTGCCAATCTTAATGTGCTAATAAAACCTACAATCACAATATTCATGATCGAGAACGCAAACCCCACACCTGAAGAAGATCAAGGGTGATTTAGCCTCTTATGGTCATTATGGAATCAAAATCAGATGTTATAAGAATCTATGGCATGAATATATGGATCCGTAGGTTTTTTCTCCTCCAAAAATCAACATTAGTATGATTAGAATTGAGTTGGGGAAGAGTCTTTTAGTAGCCCCCTTGTTACCCTTCAACTAGGTCACAAAACCAAAAATTTTCTTACCTAATAGCACAGGAATGTAATTATGTCCTCGAAGACTAAATTATTTCCCCTTCTTAAATAAACACATTTTGCCCCTCTCTTACTTTCTAGTTTACATCTTTCCTGAATTCCTTAAAGGACGTAAATAACATCCATAGAAACATAATTTATGTCTCTCGTTGCTTTGGGCTTGTTTCTTCTCTTTTTTAAATCATGATTCAGTCATGAGCATTCAGATCCCATTTTAACTCCCAAAAACACCTAATTTATTTTCGTTTAGCGCCACAACCTAAAAATCAATAAACTCTTAAATTAATTGTGCTCCACATTAATAAAGACTTAAAAACATATAATTAAACATGCTAATACGCAAAATGAAGTTAAAAAGGGATAAATTCTCTATGTTTTTATGAAAAAATATTTTAATTATTCTATATATAGTTTATAATCATAACTGAGTATATGATATTAAGTTGCTACATGATTGACTACTGTAATACCAAAATGAAGTTAAACCGGTTTAGACATATAACAATAATTATACAAGGGTTAGATTTGTCATTTTATAAAAAGCCTAAAAGTTTCGGCACATCAAACTAAAGATGCCACTAATTGACACCTTTCAAACCTAAGTAACACTACTCAAAGCTATGGAGATACTTGTGTTCCTCCATCACATATATAATCACATGATTTGCTACTTTGATCAAGACTTATGATCATAATTATTCCATCAAAAATAAAAATAAAAAGAGTGGATGCTAATTGAAGCCACATGGGAGTTTAAACTACAAAATTTATGGTTTTGATGTGTTTATCGATCAAGGAAGATATAACAACTACAAATTTCTAGTATCTATATCCTGGTAAGATTAATTTAAAATTAAAAACTTTATATTTATAAGATATTAAGTTTTGTGTGATATCATAGCCTAAACTAAATGAATTATGGATTTTTAGGTTACAATTTGGAAGAACTGAAGGTTAAGGAGTGTTCTTCCATTTTATATGGAAGATAATCAAACCAATTTCCTTAGTTTATCATGGTTGGTAAATAATCTTAACACAAGGAATAAAATTTTTCCTAAGTTATATGTATTCTAGAAACTAGGATAAATATAATTATTATTTTATAGTTTAACCTTATGAGTGGACAACATTTGAGAAACTGAGACACTATCGGAAAACCGAATACGTCAAGCTAAGGTGACTCATGCTATCATTCTAAAAAAATTGTGATACATGCTTGTCAATAAAGTGTAATTGTTGAAATGAATTAAAAGTTTTGATTGAAGTAAAGTTTGCAGTGTAAAAATCATATAAATGACTTGTGACATATATACGTATAATCGGTATTGTTTATATGCTCGTTGGGGCGCTAAACTTTAGATTTATACTTGTATGTATGTTGAAGCTGGAAAAGTATAAATCTCGCATTACTAGCTTGATAGAAATGTGATGATTTATATGCATGTAATTTTTCATTTCAAGATATGTTTAAATCTGATTTGATAAAATTATAAGTTACATGAACTCCACGGCATAAGTTGAAGTCCCTTTTTAAGCATGTATTACCGGTGAAGATTAGAGATGAATTTCTTTTACAAGAGAGGTAGGAATGACTAGAAGACTAATTTGCTAAAGAATATTGCACTAGTGGTTTAGTGGTGCTTTTGTTAACTTAAGTTGTTTTCCTTACATGTATTATCGTAGTGTATTAGTATTAGTCACTTTTATGAATTTTTTTATCCTGTGAAATATATATATTTAGTTTCCATTGTAAGTTTGGTATTAAACGGTTACATTAGCCCTATGAAAAGTGGGGTGTGACAGGTTGGTATTAGAGCCTAAACTATCAGATCGAGTATTACTTAGATGTAAAACTTACAGACCTCATTGGTTGTGATATTGATATTACGTAGAGAACAAAATCAAAGTTTTAACCGGTGAAAGCCATCTTAGGAATATCCTCTTCTCGTACTTTTAACCGGTGATATCCCGACCGCAGCTCTATTTTTGAGAAATGACTCGATCCTTGGAGCTGATTGAATAGATCATCAATTCCATCTTTCTTAATAGTGACTTTGTTCAAGTCTTTGTAAACAATGCACATCTGCATTGTTCCATCTTTCTTCTTAATCAATTCCAGCATTCTTGTAAATGTTTCATCAATTCCAGCATCTCAGATTGCGCAAGACGATAAGAAGACTTTGCTTTAGGTGTGGTTCCTGAGAGTAGGTCAATCTTGAACTCTACCTATCTGTCAGGTGGTATCCCTAGAAGATTTTCTGGAAACACTTTTAGCTATTTAGCCATTATAGGAACTTCTTCCAGTTTCTTTACTTTCTCAACCTTTATAGCATATGCAAGATAAGTAATGCACCCTTTTCTCAAAAACTTATTTACTTTTATTACGGAGATGATGCTTATGGGGCTTTTTACTTCTCTCCATGTATTGTTATCATTTTCCCATTTGGAGTTTGGATTCTGATTAATTTTTTATCACATATGATTTGTGCTTGATTAGTAGATAACCAATCCATTCCTAGCACTATATCCAAACCTCCTAACTCCATGGGCATCAATTCTATAGGTAACACATTAGCATAACTTCGTTGGGGTCCTTTCGTGCTTCCTCCGCATTCATCACATAAGCACACACTTTGGCTTTGTTGGTTTCTCCAATTTTGTTGGTTTTTAACTTCGGGCGGTTGGGTCGAAGATGATTGGCATCGCCACTTTCACAACATCTTCTTGTTTCTGTATAGTCTTTGGTGGCATGGCCCATTTTCTTGCAATTACTATATTGTGCAAATTGACATTCTCCCAAATGCATCTTACCACATATTTTACACTTGGTTTTGTTTTCATGTAATCTTTTGTTTTTATTTCTAGATTCATGTTTCTTTCCTTTTTTCACATCATCCTACTATCTTTTTGATCCACTGTTAGCATCTTGTCAGAATATTTAGCTGCCATAACCACACCAGCTTCTACGGTTGTAACAAAAGTCTTGGGATCTCTGGATTTTATGAATGTACGACATACTGGTGTCAACCCCCGTATGAATCAACTTATCCTCTTTTCTTTAGGAGTTACTAGATGAGGAACCAGCCTAGACATTTCATTAAACTTTGTCGTATATTCTAGATAAGTCAACTTTCTCAGTTCTAATTTTAAGAATTCTCCTTCAATCTTTTCTAATTCACTTGCAGGACAAAACTGTACCATCACTATAACGCCCAATTATTTTTTTAAAGTTAATAAAGAAAGAATAAAGTGAAGGAAAAGGAAAGAAAGGAAATAAAGCCCTAGTAGAGGGACTAAAAATGTAAAAAAGTACAAAAAATATTTATTTTTGTACAAAAGTAGCATGGCCGCCCATGCCATGCTAATTTTCACCTTTTAAGACCGGATTCTAGAGAGAGAAAGAGTAGAGAGAAAGCTTTCGGGTTTTTGAAGAAGAAGAAGTGCAGAAGTGCGAATTCAAGGTAAGAATTCATGGCTTTTAAGTCTTCTTAACCGCTTTTATGTGTGATTATGTGTGTTCGGGTATGTGTGTTTAGTGGGTTTCTAGGTCTGAACTTGTAGTAAATGGGTTTGAAGGAAGTCTTACCCGAAGAGGCTGCTAAGGTGAGTTCTAGAACCCCCTTTTTACATGTTTATAACTGCTTTGGGGTTGGAAATGCATGTATGAGCATTTTTATAAAAGTTGGGTTTTGAACCCGTATGTGTTTATGTGTGTGAATTCGAGTGGGGTTTGATTTTGTGCTATGTTTATGTATGATGTTGTTATGATTTTGTTTCTAATGCTTAGGATGCATGATTTAAGCTTAGAAAAAGTTTGAGAATGATTGTGGACTGAATTATGATGTTTAAGTGTGAAATAGGCTGCTCATGCGCCTAAATAGGGTTCATACGCATAGTATGGAAAACTTCCTAAGTGTTCCCATGTGCCCGAAACCTCATACGCCCAGAATAGCTCATGCGCCTAACCACTCATGCACCTACATAGTGCTTATGCGCCTAGAATTTCGCAGAATAGATTGTGTTGCTTATGCGCCCTAATAGTGCCGATGCGCCTGAAAATGGCTCATGTGCCTGAAAATGGCTCATGCGCCTAAGTGTTTCTCCTACGCCTGAAAGGCCATGCACCTGCATAGTGCTCATGCGCCTACATAGTGTTCATGCGCCTAAAGACTTAGAATATTTTCTGAATTTTTGGAGAAAAGTGTAAAAGTAGGCTTTGACTTAGGATGTTCCCGAGTGTTGGACCAAAAGAACCAATGAGCCACATCAGAAAAACCTTAAGTCCCACAGACGTCACAACAACTGCTGAAGTCCACAACAGCTGAAGACAAAGTCTGAAGACATAGTCTGAAGACAAAATCTGAAGACACAAGTGCTGAAGACAAAGTCTGAAGACAAGTGCTGAAGACAAGTGCTGAAGACAAAGTCTGAAGACACAAGTGCTGAAGACAAAGTCTGAAGACAAGTGCTGAAGACCAAGTATCAGTCGTTGTCACAACAGCTGAAGAGGTCTTCTTCAGTAGTTGTGACGGTTTTCTTTCAGTAGTTTTATGTTTTTCCTTTCAGTAGTTTTGTAAAACGACTAAAGAGCTTGTACTTCAGTCATTGTAGTTTCAGTAGTTTCGTATCAGTAGTTTTATGTTTTATACTTAGCACTCTAATATGTTCTCAGTAGTTGTGAACATTTTAGTAGTTTGTTAAGTTTTAGTTATTTTTGTAACAAATCTGCCAGATGTCACTATCCCGTGATATCAGCAGTGATTGCACTCTATATAAGGAGTGTCAACCTTATTGTAATCGGTGAATGATTGAGCAAAAACATTTGATATTATTGAAACATTCCTTTTCACATAAATATATTCTCTCTTTACAACCAATTCTAATCATGCCTTTGTGAGTGTTGATTGTCATTCTAGTAATAATAGTGACAATCTATGCTTTATCATGGATGATTTGAAGGGCATTGCAGATGATGATTTAGAAGAGATGGATATTTTGAGCCAAATGACCTTGATCATATCAGATCTCAAAATTTCTACAAGAGAACTGGCAGGAAATTTCCTGGACTCTCTGACAAAACCAAAGTCGGTTTTGACAAGAGCAAGTTGAAGTGTCACAAATGCCACAGGCTTGGACACTTTGCAAGAGAGTGTAGATCAACTGGATCTAACTCTCTGACAAAACCAAATAACATATCACAATCCAAAGGGCAACATTCTGCTGGTTCTAGTCATTCATCACACCTTCAATCTCCTGCATATTTTGTTCCTCAGGGTCAAATGCCATATCCTTATCCTTGCTATTATATGCCACAGTCAAATCAAGGTCAAGTTCCTATAGTACCACAATCCCATGCACTACCAGAACCTCAACCATATCCATCTCAATCACAACCTCATCACAGCTTCTTCACACCTGGAGTCGTTGACTGGAGTAGCTTATCTGATAACTTGTCTGGTCACACTGAGCAATACTATGCTGGTGCTAGTCAACATGGTGGTGAACACCCTTTTGGAAATCTTGCTCTCATGGCACTGGAGTCTACTGAGGGTTCCTGTTCAAATGCATCATCTTCACAGGTAACTCAGGTATCTTCAGAGGCTAAAGCCAAGTTATATTCTGAATCATGCATAGCTGCCTTTGTCTCTATTAGAGAGGCAAATGTAGCATTAATAAATCAAAAACTTGAGCTTGAGAAAACCATTTTCAAAAGAAAAGCTGAGTATGAGTATGCTCTTAACAGTAAAAGTGATGAGATTTATAAGCTTAAATGCCAATTAAATGATGAAAATGCCAAGCTAGAGGTTATTCTGGAAGACCACAGGAGTCTCAAAGAAAAACTTGCAGTGACCCAAGTTGAGTGTGAACGCTGGGTCTCATCATGCAAGGGATTTGAAATGCTTCTTAGCAAGCAAACTGCTTCAAATGTGAAGTTTGGCATTGGTTACAACCAACTGCTCCACCAACAGACTTTACTCCTAACTCCATAGTTAAGTCTGAAAGTGAAAGCAATCTCCAAACCATGTTATCGTGTGAGTCATTCTCCAATGATAATCTAAGATCAGAGAATGAAACCAGTGTAAGATCTCAACAAATAAATTGACTGATGGTCTAACTACTGTGACTCATATGAAGCTGAGTACTTCAGATGTTGTTCCTCAATGTACCCCAAGTACTGAAAGAGACCCAACATCTGAAAAGCATTTCAAATCAGTTGAAATACAATGACTAACAACTTCTGAGGAATCCATCAAACAGTCTATTAGGACGGATGGAAAACAGTTGAATTACCAGTCTTCAGCTGTTACAAATCCTTTAGTACCTAGTACTGATAGGAGGAAAGTACTAAAGATCACACCTTCAGTAGTTTCCACTTCAGCAGTAAAGATGTCCAAGATGAAGAATAAACCATGTGAAATTTGTGGTAAATTCAATCATCTATTTGATGAATGTTGGTACAAAAAGGGTTTAAAGCTCCAAAGGGATGAGCTCATTAAACTAGAAATAAATAAAATGAAAACTGAGTTTGAGACCAAGTTTGTACCACAATCATCTCAACCTGATAAACCCAAGGCCTTACCCAAATCCACTAAGAAGGATGCGGTTTATCAGAAGACAGCTGATATTGTTCCTCATGATAAACATAAGACTAAGTCTGTGAAGTCTAAGAAGGAGGAAATGGTGGGTCACAGGAACTCATCAAAAACAAGCTCTGGAGTGTCAAATGAACTGAAAGCTCGAGCTTCAAATTAGACACAACTTGTTATGATGGTTCAGCATCTGTTGGGGAGAGTTAACCAACTTGAAGCCCATGTGATCAAACCACTGGAGAGGAATTCCATGTCCAAATCCATTTCAGCACCATCTCCATCTTCATCAGCTGTAATCATGAGAAACCAGCTATGGTTAAATCTGTTGATAAAGTCAGTCCCAAAACAAAAAAGGTTTGGGTCTGTAAAGCTAACTTGTTTCTTATGATTGTGCAGGGTTCTTCAGCATGCCAAAGAAGCATCTGGTATGTGGACAGTGGAGGATCCATGCACATGACTGGGAGCAGCTCTCTTCTTCATTATTACTCTCAGGGAAAGAAGGAATTTGTCTCATTTGGAAATGATGCTAACGGTTACATCATTGGAAAGGGATTTGTGTCTAATGGAGATATTAGATTTGATGATGTCAACCATGTGGAGAATCTCAAATACAATCTGTTGAGTGTCAGTTAGATGTGTGACAAAGGACATGTTGCTCTTTTCACAAGCAAGAACTATAGGATTCTGTCTTCCAAGGTTCTGAGCCTGATTGACAAAGTACTGGATGATGATACTCTCCTGAAGGCTAACAGGATAGGAAGAGTATATGCCTTGGATCTGTCAAAGAAAATTGAGTTAAGAGGCCATCCATGCTTGTTCTCCAAGGCCTCTCTCTAAGAATCTGAACTGTGGCATAAAAGGCTGGGTCATGTTAATCTCAAAAACATGAATCAGCTGATCGACAAGAGTTTAGTGAGAGGTCTTCCAATAAAGGAGTTCAATTGTGATGAAATCTGCACTGCATGCTTAAAAGGGAAACAACATAAAGTTTCATTCCCAACCATAGAAGAATCCAAGTCTAATGCCTGCTTACAACTACTGCACATGGATCTTTTTGGTCCTATGAAGGTAATGAGTATGGCAAAGAAGAAATACTGTCTGGTAATTGTGGATGATTACTCTAGATATGTATGGACCTTCTTCTTGCATTCAAAGGATGAGGTTGCTCAGTCCATTATGAACTTTGTATTACACGTTGAGAAGCAGTATTCCCTACCAGTTAAGTGTGTGAGGAGTGACAATGGTACTGAATTCAGAAACCACACTCTTGATGAGTTTTACTTATCAAAGGGAATCAAGAGGCAGTATAGCATCCCAAGGACTCCAGAGCAAAATGGAGTAGTGGAGAGAAAGAACAGGACCCTCATTGAAGCTGCAAGGTCCATGTTGGCTGATTCTGGTCTGCCACTGACCTTTTGGGCTGAAGCTGTCAATACAGCCTGCTATATACAGAATAGAGCCTTAGTAAATCAGAGGTTGATGAAAACTCCTTATGAAGTTTTACATCATTTAGCCCCTTTGATTTCATTCTTTAGAGCATTTGGGTGTCCCTGTTACATTCTCAACACAAAGGATCAACTCCAAAAGTTTGATTCTAAGGTGGATGCAGGGTATTTTGTTGGGTATTCATCCACTTGCAAGGCTTATAGAGTATTCAACTGTCGGACAAAGATAGTTGAAGAAACCTTGCATGTGAAGTTCAATGAATCCCCTAAGGATACAATTCCACAAAACCCTGTGGAGTTGTTTGATCTGGACATTCTGCAATATGTTCCTTATCAACCACCTGCTGTTGCAGATCATATGAATCCATCATCTTCTGTAGCTAGTCATCCATCTGGTGTTACTGATGATGATGATGACGATATCAGTAATCACCTTTTCAAGTTTAGTGATCAGCTGCCTGATTCAGCTAGACCTGATGTTCCTGTAGCTTCAGTAGCACAATCCACAACAAATGCTGATGAGATTTCTACAACTTCAACTTCCTTTGAATTACCATCTACTGATTGGTTTCAAGGAAATGCTTCACCATCACCATCTGTTGCTGCTGAGCCTGCTACAAACACTTGCACAAATCTTATTGTGTACCAAGATCTGAAGAATCACCCTATGTCTCAAATCATTGGTGATATCAATGGCGTTTTAACAAGAAGTCAATTGTCTAATTTCTGCTTCTATGCTCTATTCATTAGTCAGCAAGAGCCAAAGAACTATCACATTGCTTTAAGGGACAGTGGATGGGTTGAAGCCATGCAGCTTGAGCTTCTTTAGTTCAAGAAACAGCAAGTGTGGGAACTGGTTCCTCTACCTCCAGGTAAGTGTGCAATAGGCACTAAATGGGTGTTTAGGAACAAGACTGATGAAAATGGGCTTATTGTTAAGAACAAGGCCAGACTGGTTGTACAGGGGTTTTCACAAGAGGAAGGCATTGATTATAATGAAACCTTTGCCCCTATAGCCAGACTGGAAGCAATTCGATTGTTTTTAGCTTATGATGCTTATCACAACCTTAAAGTTTTTCAAATGGATGTCAAAAGTGCCTTTTTGTATGGGAAAATTAAAGAAGAGGTTTATGTATGTCAACCACCAGATTTTGAGGACAATAATAATCCTAATTGGGTGTATAAGCTTGATAAGGCTCTCTATGGGTTGAAACAAGCTCCTAGAGTCTGGTATGAGACATTATCAAACTTTCTTCTGGAAAATAATTTCACTAGAGGCTCCATAGATAAGACTTTATTCATGAAGAAAGCTGGGCAGCATAATCTACTTGTTCAAATTTATGTAGATGATATTATTTTTGCATCCTCTGATCCACAGTTGTGTGATGCCTTTACAAAGTTGATGAAACAGAAGTTTGAAATGAGTGCCATGGGAGAATTACAGTTCTTTCTGGGTTTGCAAATCAAACAAAAGGCTGATGGAATTTTCATTCATCAGTCCAAATACACAAAAGATCTTTTGGAAAAGTTTGATTTACAAAAGTGTAAGCCCTGTTCTACTCCCATGTGCAACACCACACAACTAGATACAGATCAGAAAGGTAAAGTGGTTGATGAAACACTTTACAGATGTATGATTGGGTCCTTGATGTACTTAACAGCTTCTAGACCAGATATTATGTTTGCTACATGTGTTTGTGCTAGATTTCAGGCTGCACCTAAGGAGTCTCATTTGATTGCAGTCAAGAGGATCTTTAGATATTTGCAAGGCACTCCATCTCTAGGTTTATGGTATTCTACTAGACATTCTGGTAAATTAGTTGCTTTTTCTGACAGTGACTATGCAGGGTGTAAGTTGACAAGAAAGTCCACTTCTGGAAGATGCCAATTCTTAGGCAACTGCTTGATTTCTTGGCAGAGTAAGAAGCAGACCTCAGTTGCTACATCAACTGCTGAAGAAGAGTACATTGCTGCTGCAAGCTGTACATCTCAGGTACTCTGGCTTCAAAACCAATTATTGGATTATGGCATAACAGAGACTAAGACCCCATTGTTAATGGATAGCTCTTCAGCTCTTTGTATTGTCAAGAATCCTGTCGAGCACTCTAGGACTAAACATATTGAAATCAGACACCATTTTATTTGAGATTGTTTTGAAAAAGGTCTGATTGATCCAAAATTTGTTCCTAGTGCTCATGAGCTTGCAGACATTTTCACTAAGCCCTTGGATAGCACAACTTTCCAAAACCTAGAGTTAAGGCTTGGTATGCTGCAGCTAGAATAAGTGACAACTACTGGTGATCTCAGCTCACAAGTACTGATGATCATTAGTTTATTATTGTCATATATATAAGTACTAAAGTTATTTTGCCACCAGAATTTTTCTTTAAACTACTAGAGCTTAACTTCTCAGTACTCAGGTACTTTATTTGTTAAAAGAATTGATGTAGTTACAACAGCTGATGTAGCTACAACTACTGTTGTCAGAAATACAAATACGTACTGATGTCCTATGAAACATCTGAAAACAGATGAAAACGTCTAATGAGTACGTGTTGAGGACAGTATGAAACAGCTGAAAAGCAATGAATTGACGACAACTACTGATGAGCCTTTTTCTCTTCAGTAGTTCCCAACTGCTGTTTCTTTCTAAACAACTGAAGCAAAACCATGTCTTCAGTAGTTTCACAACTACTGATGACTAACACCAAGTCTTCAGTTGTTTACAACAACTGATGGTAAAACCAAGTCTTCAGTAGTTTCCAACTACTGATGACTAATACCAAGTCCTCAGTTGTTTCATCACCTGAAGTCAAAACTGTCTTCAGTAGTTTTATAACTACTGATGACTAAATCTGAGACTTCAGCTGTTTCAACATTTGACAGTTAAAACCAAGTCTTCAGTTGTTTTATAACAACTGCCGATCACACTAATACGGTCAGTCATTCCAAACCTCTGAAAGTTAATACCACGTCATCAGTAGTTTCAACAACTGATGACTAACACCAAAACCTTCAGTCGTTTTCTATCCCTACCCTTTAAATACCCTATCCCACCTTCAGAGTTTTTACTTTCTTCTCTTCTCAAACCTAACATTCAAAAAAAACTCTGTAACCTCTCTTCATCAATGGCGACCATGCAACTAAAACCTCGACACAACTGTGTCGCACATCTCACAAAATCGCCATACTGGACCAAGTTTCACAACGCCATTGATTTAATGGTTCAGTCACCTTACAAAACGGCGTTTCTGTTAAATCCCACCATATATGCCGAATCTCTTAACCAATTCCGGACAAACGTCACTCTTGTCTCTGAGGAGAATGACACAGAGTCTCTTCAATCGTTTGTCCATCGTCAAAAAGTGGTCATTACTCCAGACATTCTTCGCCAAACCCTCAATCTGGATGATGCCACTTTCCCAACTGGTTATCCAAAGGGCATAATAGATCAATCATTTGCCCAGCATGGATACCAGGGTACCCTGAGTGCATCTACCATATTGAAGAAACATTTCCAGGACGCCGAACGTCTCATCTTTCACATGGTAAATGTCTGCCTTGCCCCCAAGACTTCATCATGAGATCAAATGTCCACAAGGTGGCACCAGGTAATGTACTCCATCCTTGAGCAACAACCTTTAAATTTTTCTGAAATACTATTTTTAGAGCTCAAGGATATGGCCCAAAAACAACTTGCTAACCGTTGGATATTATATCCTCGGTTCATAATGGCCATAATTGAAAACCAGCTTCAAGTTGAGGGACTTGTTGGCTTGGGAGTCCCTGCTATGGCTGTATTGCCTGAAGTATACTCCCGGCACAACTCTGACCAATCACTAAAAATGGCTGCCAAGCTGCGCAAACCCACGCAGCTGGAACCCACAGCCACCACCTCCAAATCCAAAGTCCCCACCAAACCCACTAAAAAGAAGTCAAAAAGGCTACTCAGGGAAATGAGTCCCCTGAGGATGCCCCTGCAACACAAACGCAGGCTATATCCACTGGTTATAACCCCTAGTGGATACAAGGACTTCACCAGCCATAGCCGCTCAGGATTCCTCTCAAATGGAGCCTGCAACAACCAAAGAAGGGGTACCCACTAATCTGGGATCTTCCTCATTTGAGGAGATTGCCATTGAAGAGCACCATTCTCCCCAGGTCCATACTGATTTTACCCCATCTCCCACTGCAACCGCCCCACAAAGTCCTACTCTCATTATTGCAAACGTGCTGACTCAGCTGCATGCCTCTCCTCCTCCCCAACAACCACCAACAAAGGGGAAAACCACACCAATTGAGGAAGAGGATCAACATGCTTCTGACAGCCCTGAGCACAAGGTTTAACTGTTCTATCTCCTGGTGTGGATATGGAGACCAGAACATTTGGTGAGGCTGCCACCTCTTCTGAATCAGCACATGATCAGACTGAGGCTGGTAACTTAGCTAAGACCTCACCAGAGGCAACAGCTGATGAAGGACATCATCCTGATGCTGGAAGTCCCCAGTTCTAAGAAAAAGGGGCACATGCTAAAACTGGTCTACACCCAGTGCATGAACATCCTGCTACAAGCAGGAGGTCAGGTGATTCAGCATCTGCTGATGATGACCTGGGCTTCTTTTATGATGTTCTGGCCCAGAACACAATTCTTGAGGAAGAAGTCAGTAGACTACAAAGACTAGTTGACCAATTCTCTCAAAAAGCAAGTCCATCTGCCACCAACATAAACCCACAGATGGCACCTTCACTTGAAGGTCTCCCACACACTCAGCCACTCAAAACTTCCGAGCCACCAGCTTCTATTTTTGGCACTGCTTCTCAGGGACAGAACCCCTCTGAGCAAACATCTGCTATCGTTCAGCAATCCCTACCTCTCATCACCCCAATGATCACAGACATTGTGATCAAAACCATGGATGAGAGGCTTCCCTCAATCATACAACCCCTAGTGGAGGAAATTGTGAGCACAAGGCTTTCTGCAACTCAAACCCTTGCAACCAATGCAACCAAAAAGGGGGAGAGTCAGTTAGTGAAAGCAAAGAGGAAGAGCATAGAGGGGAAGAAAGAAAAGGAGACTGAGAAGGAAGAGGAGTTTGTAAAGGGAGCTGACATTGATCAAGTGGGTAAAAGTCACAAAGACTTTCATGTCACATATAAGAAGAGGAAGGTTGAAGGAAAAGAAAAAGAACTCGAACTCGATGAGATGATCAAAATGGCGGATGCTACACACAGTAAATCAATGGACTCCATTATTGATCAACTGTATAGACAAGGGTTCGATTCTGCACAGCTTGACTCAGAGATTAGGAGACTTGAAGTTGAAGAAATTAACTGAAGATGGGCAAGTTATGATGCATTAGAAAGAGAAATACTAGAGATCATGATCAGATTCATTGCAAAGTACCTTGGGAGATCATTGATCGAGATTAAGTCATGGACCAGGGACAGTATCTTGGCAATAACCACCAAGATCTGTTCGTCTGAAGCATACACTAAGGGATTGGTGATTGAAGCACTAAATGAGGTAGGTGCTGGGAAGAGAAAGGAACTAGCAAAACACTCAAAAGCCTCACTCACTACAAGAATGCTAGAACAACCTGCAAAACCTCCCACTTCAAAATCACCACTACTACAACCCACTAAACCAATTCCTTCACCCTCAAAACCAACAGCCAATGATGCACCCAAGAAGAAGAAGAGAAGGGTGTTGAGGCTAGAAGAAGAAGAAGAAGAGGATGATGATGAGGAAGAAGATAGGATGCCTCTTTCCGCAGTCCTAACTTTGCCTAAAGCCAAACCTATGCCCATCACTCCCACCTCACAGATGGAAGCTGTGAGAGTAAAGATAGAAGAAGAAGAACAGCAGCAAAGCTTCATGATGACGAGATGCTGAAAAGCATAGACAAAACTTATGCTGCTTCTTCATCAATAATCAGTATGAAGAAAGAAGCTCTGAGATTGTACACCCTTGCTAACACATTTCAATATCAAAAGGAAAAGGTGAGAATATGGCCTGATCCTAGGGTGGCTCACAGAATCGTGAAGAAAGACATTCCTTCGAGATACAAGGGCCAAGTAAAAAGGATCGTAGATGAAGAGATCACAGTGGTCCTTGTAGTATCACCCTGGGAAATTGTAGAAGATTTCAAGAAGGCCTATGAAACTAAACAGCCACCCCAAAAGATGTTAGAGAACAGAGTAATTAAAAAGGGGTTAGTCTACAAGAGGCTTGAGAACTTCAAACAAAATGAGCTCAGTCTGTTACTTGAAGGGACTCACCCAGATGAGTTTGCATACAGACAGATCACAACAATTGAGCTCAAAAATGGCAAACAGATGAGTTAAATTTTATTAAAGAACATTGCAAATAATTGACCATCAAATCAAGAAATTAAGGAAAAGTTAACTACCATTAGTGAAAGTTTAGTGGAACTTTCGTAGTGGTCCTGAAATCACATGGGAACGAGAAGACGAAAGGAAGGAAATGTATCCTCATTTGTTTGATTCATAAGAAAATTTTCAAGGACAAAATCTATTTTAAGGGGAGTTGAATAGTATAGCCAAAATGAAGTTAAAGGGGTTTAGAAGTATAACAACAATTATACAAGGGTTAGATTTGTTATTTTATTAAAAGCCTAAAAGTTCCACACATCAAATTAAAGATACATTGACACCTTTCAAACATAAGTAACACTACTCAAAGCTATGGAGACACTTGTGTTCCATAATCACCTATTTAGTCACATGATTTACTACTTGGATAAAATCTTATCATCTCAATTATTCCATCAAAAATCAAAATCAAAAGAGTGGAGGCTAATTGAAGGCACATGAGAGTTTAAACTACAAAATTTGTGGTTTTGATGTGTTTATTGATCAAGAACAAAAGGAAGATATAACAACTACAAATTTTTTAGTATCTATATCCTGGTATAATTAATTTAAACTTAGAAACTTTATATTTATAAGATATTAAGTTTTATGAGATATTATGGCTTAAACTAAATGAATTATGGATTTTTAGGTTACAATTTGGAAGAATAGAAGGTTAAGAGTGTTCATCCATTCTATATGGAAGATAATGAAACCAATTTCCTTAGTTTATACACATGTCATGGTTGGTAAATAATCTTATCACAAGGAATAAGAATATTCCTAAGTTATATGTACTCTAGAAACTAGGATAAATATAATTATTATGTTATAGTTTAACCTTATGAGTGGACAATATTTGAGAAACTGAGACACTATCAAAAAACCGAATACGTCGAGCTAAGGTGAGTCATGCTAACATTTAAAAATAACTGTGATACATGCTTGTCAATAAAGTGTAATAGTTGTAATGCATTAAAAGTCTTGATTGAATTAAAGTTTGCAGTGTAAAAATCTTATAAATGACTCAGGACATATATATGTATAATCGGTATCGTTTATATGCGTGTTAGGATGCTAAACTTTAGATTTATACCTGTATTTATATAGAAGCCGGAAATTTTATATGGTCTAAATCTCACTTTAATAGCTTGATAGAGGTGTGACGATTTATATGCATGTAATTTTACATTTCAAGATATGTTTTAATCTGCTTTGATAAAATTATAGGTTACATGAACTCACCGGCATAAGCCTGACGTGCCTTTTTAAGCATGTAATACACGTGAACATTAGAGATGAATTTGAGAGGTGGGAATGACTAGAAGATTAATACCTAAAGAATATTGCGCTAGTGGTTTAGTCGTGCTTTTGTTAACTTAAGTTGTTTTCTGTACATGTATTATGGTAATGTATTAGTCACTTGTAAGAATTTTTTAATCCTGTGAAATATATATTTAGTTTGCAGTTGTAAGTCTGGTATTAATCGGTCACGTTAGCCCTATGAAAAGTGAGGTGTGACAACTAATAATTTATTGTATAATATTTGACGACATTTATATCGACATTATTTAAAAAAAATTAAAAAAATTCATCAAGATTCAGTGATGAATTTCCATATGCATGCATGCATAATTAACCTGTATGTTAACAGTACAAGTCAATGAACAGAATTAAGGAGTAATCTTGCTATTTCTCCGGTGATTGCAGGGCATGACATGGTGCTTTTACGTGTTCGCTTTTTCATCGTTCTTCGCGAACGAATCTTCCACCGCCCCACCTTCGCCGGTGAAATGGAGATAGGTTCCTTCTTCTTCATGTGTATCTAAGTTTAGATTTTGCAAATATGCAATTTAAATTAGTAATTGGATGCATCGGATGTCGCCGGTGGTCTTCCCCGACCGCCTTTGGTGATGTCATGTCACGCTGAGGTCGTGTGGTTACCCGGGCGTTGCTATTGCCACCACGACTGTGTGTTTCGAAATTGCCAGGCTAGAGATGAGAGGGCCGAAGATGTTTAACAACAAAAGCAGATTATTCAAGTTTTTAACTTGTCAAGAATTGATTATTTGTGTTTTTAAGTAGTATTATGACCATTATTAGTATTAACCTGGTGTTACATATGAATAAAAACTTTTCATTATTAGTGATTGATCTCCCAAGTTTGGAAACCAGTTGAAATAAGTGTTTTGCAAAATGCAGGTAGAATAATGATTAAGATTGTGAGATTATATTCTAGGTAACAACCAACGAATCAGCGAAGAAAACCGTAGGCAACAATGTTGAGGCCCCTTCGATCATATATTAGGATCGATTATGTGGATGAACAATAGATCAAGAGTATGAACATATTTGTGCAGTGACTCGGTGAAAATAGGATCAAATACCACACACAAAACACACACAATACAATTTTATTTCCACACACTAAATGTCGTAAAACATAACATATTTATAGGTTGAATTTGGCGGTTACTTTCTAACCGACATATCTCCTAAATTCCTACTAATTCATACGGGTTTGACTTTTTTATACAACACTGTTTGACTTTTAGTTTTGACTTTCTAAATACTAAATTCTTATGATTATCTTGATTATTAATCTTCCAACAAACAATTGGCGGGGTAACCTTCATTTCTTCGCTATTAGGACCTTTCACTAGCCACACAATTGGATCAGTCGTGCGTATGGGTTTGAGGTTGTTGTATATAGTTCTAAGTTAATAATAATTGAGAAATATGTTCAAGCTAGTTGAGTGATTATTCATGCTAATGGACCATATTTATGGACCATACGCGTGAATGAATCATGCTTATGAATCAGTCGCACGACTAAACCAGGAGACTGGATCAGTCATATGACTGAGACATAAGATTGATTCAGTCGCACGACTGAACTTTCAGTCGTGCGTATGAGTCATCCACATGAGTTAGTCGCACGACTGAACCACGATAATGGTTCTGTCGTACAAATGAAAACTACAAACCTATAAATACCACATAATTCGTGGAAAAACGGAGACTTTGAATATTTAAAAACCCTAGCCGTCTAGAGCGTCCTAAACAGTCAATCCAAGTTCAAAGTTTGTTCTTGATCGATTTCTAATCAATTCTTAACGTTTGTTTCATTGTTAGATCGATTAGGTTGTCGTTCTCACTAATTTGATCGCCAATCAAATAGGATTCCACACTATTTGATCTTGTCTCACGTAGAATCTGTCAGTACTCCGTACGAAAACCGTCCTAACAAGTGGTATCAGAGCCTTGGCTCGTGATTTTGCGTGAATTCAATTGGTTTCGGTGTTAAAATCAATGTTTTCATTCAAAAGAGTCACCTTTTGCTTCAAAAAGTTTTTTTGACGTTTGCATGCGTTAAAGTTTCGATTTTTCATCAAACAGCAGATTAGGGTTTCTGGAAAATTCGTATTTTGTGTCAAAGTGTTCAAAATATTCGATTTTTCAAACACAACATCCTTCAATTGCATAATTGGTCCATTCGTAATACTGAACCCATTCGTATACTCTTATTCGTAGGATTGAACTCAATCGTATCTCCCATTCGCACGATTAAGCAACTCCAGTCGGTTGATTCCAATCGCCCTGCTCATTCGCATGATTGAATCTAATCGCACGATGAACTCATTTGTATCTTTAATTCGCACGAGTGACCATCCGCATAGCTCAATCACACGAGTGAATTTGTCTTGTTCTGTGAAGCCACTGGATCGGTAGACATCCGAGCGTGTTCTTGACGGAAGGAAGCAAAACCAAAAACCAAGAGACAAACAATAAACACGAACTATAATAAAATGGTTTCATTGATAAAACCTAATGATTACAAGCTCGGTATAACATAAGAATCAAGACTCTTGGCAAGGGGAGATCGAGCATGATCTCCCTTCTCATCCGGCAACACCTAGACCCCGGGCACACTCCTTTCTCAACCCTTAATCTCTCTACACAATGAAACTGGTATTTATAGGCCTCAGCCCATATAAGATGTGACTGGGCCCATTCGTACGATTGAGCCATGCGTATGGTTCAATTGTACGACTGGACCATACTTATGGTTCAGTCTTACGAATGGCCCAATCGCATATCTCAGTCACACGACTAGTCCATTAGCATGGCTCAGTCGTAGGACTAAGTCTCATTCGCATCTGCCCCTGCGAATGACCTAGTTTCATGTGTTTACAACATATCAGGTGTATTACATTAAGCCTAGACTATTCGACAAGTGACGAACACACTATATATGACAATGTATGCTCCAACAAATTCCCCCTTGGACACTGCTTACGAATAGTAGATAACACCTCTTACAATCTTCAGTCAATCTTTGCAATGGTTTCCAATAGATACAAACGAAAAACCATATTAGCCAACATTGCCGATCCGTCAGGTTGCTACAGTATCCCTGAAAATGAATTTAGGCACAATAGCTTTCGTTTACTTTGCATAACACCATCATAGCAGCAAGATTCCCCATATGACTGATTTTTCCAGATAATGACATGAACAGTTTTCCATTGCTTCAATCTTCACACAGGCTAACCTGATTAACATTAACACCTGCAGAAATTCCCCCTCAAATTCAGCATATCCTAATATATAAACGTTGTGCTCTCATGGCGTCTTCATACGGTGTATTGGGCAAAAGGTAAAGGGTTCCAATCCACAGCTGACAATCTCAACTAAATCAGCATGCACTCAGATTCATCATTAGAAACCGGCTCACATCATCACTTTCTGATTGCGTTTTCAATTTCTCTAAACATGGATTCCCCCTAAGAATGAGAATCCTCTCTGTGCGGATAGATATAACTTGATTGGACCATAAATACTCAAATGCTCCTAACTACCCCACAAAATCAGCACCGACTGCTAACATCTTCTCTTATCTCTTTCATGTTCTAACAAATTTCACCCATTCTGGAAGTCTACCGAATAATGGGGTATACATCGAACTTATTTGACAAAGAACCTTAGGGTGAATGTGCTTTGCTCATCCTCAATCTGGGCAAGAGGCAGTTCCAGACTTTTTTTTCAGTCTGGAACGCCATTCCTTCGTATGACATCAAGGACAAATATCACATTCGTGTGAATGAATGATACGAATGATATATTCATGAGACTGGTCATAAGAATGGTCCAGTAGCTTGACTGGACATAAGACTGGTCCAGTCGCACGATTGGACATAAGACTGGCCCAGTCGCATGGTCTAGTCGTACGAATGGTCCAGTCGCATGGTCCAGTCGTACGAATGGTCCATTAGCATGGTCCAGTCATACAAATGGTCCATTAGCATGGTCCAGTCGTATGAATGGTCCATTAGCATGGTCCAGTCACACGAATGGTCCATTAGCATGGTCCAGTCGCACGAACGGGTCTACACGTAGATTTTCAGATCTGCAGCCGCCATGGCTGCCAAAAACCCTAATCTGATGAATTTTACATGTACCGAAACAATATTGACATCATCAAATTCACAAGGGTGATAAGAACGTGTTTTCGAGTTCGATTTTAACATAGAAACAACACACATAACAAGATCTGAGCAAAACACGAAGTGGGTTTAACGTCAAAGAACTTGAAATAGATCCTGAAATCAAGAGCTCGGGTTGCTAGAATGATTGTTAGATCATTCCTGTTAGGGACCTTATACTGGACGATGTACTAACTCATTAATGTGTATACCAAACCAAACACTGCCGAATCCTATTTGATTGGCGATCCAATCAGTGAGAACACACGTAGAAACAATTGTGAATTGAATCTAACGTTAAGAATCGATTAGGAATCAATCTACTGCAATCTATGAACTTGGAGTATGATCTTAGAGGTCTCTGGACGGCTAGGGTACGTCTAGAGTCGAAGTGTTTATTATCCTTACATTTTTCCACGAATTAGGTGGTATTTATAGGTTAGGGTTACTCATTTGTGCGACTGAACCATTTGCATGGTTCATTTGTGCGATTGAGCTATGTAGTTGATCCATTCGCATGCCTGAGTGTTCAGTCGTGCGACTGAGTCAGTCACATAAAGTTGTTCAGGCGTGTGAACTATTTAGGTGCATGGACACTCAGTTGCATGGCCATTCGGACGCATGACCACTGTTGGGGCGCATGGTCCAGTCGGATGCATGAGAACTTCACTATACCAAGTTTGAATGTATTCATTATTATAACATATGCATTATCAATTCAAACAATCACAAACCTATATAATCTAGTCAATATGCATTACACAACTCATTAATGAAATATTAAACATTATAAATCACAACCAAACATTCTCATTTCATTAAATACCCAAGCATTACATAAGCGTAAGACATTCAAGACATATTACATTAAGATCCAAATCTAGGTACATATGTATCAACAAATTCCCCCTTGGACCTAGATCTATCTATCATCTTACCTTCTGCATAACCTCCTTATACTTCTTGTACTTTTCCTCTCTTGTGACTCCTGCATGTATTTCAAATGTAAAGTAGAGTCGTATCACATTTTGGAATTGGAGGGCTTGTACAATATCCTGCGTGTCACAGAATAGTGGCCACTTGTATAGAGTGTAGACGTTGTCAGCTGACAAGTTGGTAAGCCACATTGGGTCGAATACCCTGATAGTATCCATTCTGCCCTCTTTGTTCAGAACTATGAGAGCTTCCCCTGTTCTCCAATCATAGTACCACCATTTGAAGTGAGGAGTGAAGTCCTGTGGCATCTCCGTAGAGGGAGCTTTCACATTGTTCGTGGAGGACTCCACTTCAGCACTATCTTTGGCTTTCCAGTTATGGGATCAACTTCAAAATGTCTGATATACCTCGTAGGTTGTTGAGGTTTGAAGTTGACCCACCTGGTGTGGTACTCTTTCTTCAAGGCAGCCTCAAACCAGCCTGACATCTTTCTCGGGTCAGCGTATAAAAACTTCAGTTTAGCCAGCTGGTTGAGCTCAAAACCAGGTAGAGACTTTAGATCATGCGGGAATCTAAAGTACTCAATACCTTTCTCTCTTTTCACCGCGTATACAATAAGATCATCAAAATGTGCCCACGTGATAATCTTTCCTGACACCTTGTGATGTTTCTTCACATTGTAGAGCTTGGTGTAGACATTCTGTTTAGGAGCAGCGTGTTGGGCTCGAATCTCCTCAAAACAAGCAGCCCATTCAGCCTTTCTGATATCAACATCAGTGTTTGAGGCTTCGGCTTGTTCTTTAACCTTCTCGGACTCTTGCTCCATCTTATCTAACATCTTAAATGTATCACCGACCAGGGAGTCACCCAAATTGGGGACCACATTTCGCTCTTTATCAGCGTACTCGGGATAGTGCTCTGCAGTGGTGTCCTCGATCTCTATCTCATCAATGTCGTTCAGCTCGTCGTCACTGGTTTCTACAAAAGTTGCAGCGTCCTTGACAATCTCATCGCGATTGAGCTTGAACATTTCTGCAATTTGCTTATCAGTGAGATTTTGAATGAACTCTCCTTCTTTAGAAGTGTACATCACCGATCTCCTTACAATACCTTACAGATCAAGAATCATTGTGAGCTGACTCTTGATCTGTTGGAGGGGAGCAACATCATGTTCATCCTCTAAAATTTGGGATCTGCTTGATTTATACATGTAACACAACAATCATTAGTTAATAATCAAGATAGAAATACCACAATTAAATATAAACATTCATTACAATAATGAGATACAAGACTCTAATACATATGATTTAATAAGGTAAATAACTAAATATTACTCTTATCCTGTATCCTCTGCTCTTCTGCTACCGGTAGCATGTGGAGGCACCCTGATCTTGAGTCCTTTTGGTCCTCCGTTCGCTTGCAGATGTGGAACCCACAGCAGAAGAATCGTCTTCATCATCATCAACATCAACATCTGCATCAGTATCACCCTCGTGATAATCACCATCATCATCATCATCATCACTCTCATCATCATCATCGTCTCTGTCTCCTTCTCCTATCTTCAATGGCTCTTCTTTGGATCCTTTGAGCTTTAGCAAGAGAGTCTTGTTTGCAGCCTCCAGCTCCTCAATCTTCTTGGCATGTTGCTCCTGGAGCTAAGACATCTGCTGAGCCTGCTGATCAATCAATCGAGGCTGCTAAGAAATCTGCTGAGATTGTGCACCAGTAAGATCTACTAACTAATGAATCTGTGCAGTTTTCTCATCATCGGCCACTAACAGACGCATCACCATACAGTTCAGTGCTGATAGCTGTTCCTCTACCCCAAAGGGAGGTAGAGGTGATCCAGATGTATATGGAGAAGAGGATGATGGTGCAGTTGGATGGCTAGTGGTGGTGGTGTTGGCAGCGGTGAATATTGGGGGTAATATAGATGAAGGTGGTGGTGTGTGGGTGTGGTAGTAGTGGTGGTTGGTGGAGTGGTGGTTGGTGGAGTGGTGGTAGTCGACGGAGTAGTGATGGTAGGTGGAGTGGTGGTAGTAGAGGTAGTGGTTATGAAGGTCAGTCTTCTCTTCTTCTTCTTCAAGCCATGGGGCTGAGCCATCCTTTTCTTCCTCGATCCCTTCGAGGTGGATGCTCCCCTTGGAACACGGCTTGGCTGATCGGGAGCAAAGGTAGGATCTATGTCAGTCTCTCCCGATCTGTCAGGGTGTTCACCAACCTCCTGGAGCCCTCGCTCTGTGGCAACCACCTTGCTGCCAACAGTGCGAGTGAGGAGCTCCTCATCTGTATCGTCCTCGTCATCAGTTTGGAAATCCTGATGGAATCCAGCATCCTCAGTCTCTCTGTGGGTGGGTGCTGGAGATGTGATATCAGTGTGGGGGCCCTTGGTTGAATGGGCCCTGCATCTCCACCCGCACCGCTATCATCGTCATCTGAGTCATCATCTAGGAGCTCTAACTGCTCAACATCATAGTCACTGTCTACGTGACGCTATTTATGCCTGCCTGGCGCCACGTAGTCTTCACAGGCCAGATGCCCAAACAGTCGCCTCACAGGGGGTTTCACCTGCTTTCCCCTGTAAACTTTCATTCGACCCAAGGTGGTATCATCCATCACCTTGAGTGCTACCGCATCCTCCTTTTCATTTGGCAACGAAAGGAGCTTTTGGTCTATGATCATCTGTATGAATCGAGGGTACATACAAAAGCCCTCCTTGCCTTTTCCCTCTATGTTCTCCACCAAGTAGGTGAAGATCATCCTAGAGAAGCTGAACAGGTGGTTCAGCACCAACGCTGCATAAGCATTCTGAATCTGATCTAAGAGCTCATCGAACCCTCCCTTCCGAGACGTTATGCACTTCAGCAGCACATGAGCGAGGTACTTGAATTGGGGGCATAGGTTGCTCTTGTTGACAACCCTGTGTTGATATCCCCAGACTACTTAGCTCGCATAAAACATCCTCAAACAGTAAAGGGATGAAATCGGGTGGGACAGTCAGCATCATCCCCAAACTCGAGAACTGTCCGAAGGTCATCCTCAGTGATCTCAATAACCTCTCCAAATATCGAGCTCCTGATGCAATGGGGCTCTGAGGATCTGTCCACCACCGTGCTTTCCCAGAAAGCCTGTTGGACCGAGCGATAGGGAGTGCAAGGAGTCGAGATGGCACGGAAGATCCTCGATCTCCGTAGAAATGTGATAATGCCCGAGAAGTCAGCTGTGTTCCTGGACGTCAGATCCAGATGAGCACAGATGTTGTGTTTGGTGCTCATAGTACAGCGACTAGCCATCTGTAACACAATGAATATAAATGTTAGTGTCAGTCAACAAGTAATGAACTTAATCATTTGAACAAGAAATTCTCTGTTCTGTCGTGCGAATGACAATGTGCGACTGAGATCAAGTCGTGCGAATGACCCCATACGTATGACTTAACATGTGACTAAGCTCATACGTATGCTATCTCATACGGTTACCCCAGTCGTGCGACTGAACTCATACGCATGGCTTAGCTGTGCGATTTGGCCATTCGTCCCTTTCAGTCATGCGACTGAAGTTCATCAGATTGTCCATTCGCATGACAGACTAACTGTTCAATTCAAAATCAAATTTTGAGCAATCTTTAATGTTAGACATCGTGGTTAGGCTCATTAGACTTGCAATTTACTGACAAAACACATTATAACATTTAATTGCACAATGGACTTAGTTATATTAGTTTATTTGTCAATGTAAGTCACGGTTTCTTTTAGGGTTCATTTCAGTCGATTTTGGGGTGAAATTTATGGATATTTTCATGGATTGCACCGCATTATACCTGTGTAGTCAATAGAAATCGTCAGTACACAACAAACAATAGTATTGAAGGCTCAAATGAAAATCGAGCAGAGTAACGGTGTGTTCGTGCGATGTAGAGGCGATTTGGGAGTGATGTCCAACTGCGACCGACTCACCCTCTATTTATACTAGGGTTTACTTTCAGTCGTGCGACTGAGCCCAGTCGCATTGTTGATTCATGTGACTGAAGATCAGTTGTGCGACTAGCACAGTCGGTCACCTTCAGTCGTGCGACTAGAAGTCAGTCGTGCGACTGGGTCATTCGGTCACCTTCATCCATGCGGTTAGCACATTTTAGTCATCCAGATGGTCCAATCGCACATATGTCCTATATGTGTGGGTCAATCGTGTGATTGGGCACATTCGTATCCTATAATCGTACGACTGGTCCATGCTCATGGTCCAGTCATGCGAATGAATCATACTTATGGTTTTTTGACTTTATGACCAGTTTACCTTTTACACCCTTTTAAACTTTTGATTTAACATATGAACCTTTGATCATCTCAGACATGATCATTTTAACTTGAAAAGCCTTTGACCACCTCAGACGTGGTCTTCTTAAAATACTTAATCACCTCAGACGTGACCCATTTTTTATTTGAAAGCACGTGTGGTCACCTCAGACGTGACCATTTAGATGATAAGGTTCCTTATCAACTTCCATGACATAGTCTGATATTGAACAAACTGAAATTGACAAAATTTATTCAGAAATTAAAGAAATAAAACTAAAAACATAAACTAAGACATGTTTTTGTGTTTTTGTGAGGGTTAAATCCTAAGATGTAAATCTAAAGAATTATTTTTCTGGAAAAAGTAGCTTCAATTATTTAGACCGTACATGGACCAATTCAATTGGAATCATACAGGATATTCAAATTATTCGGGACAAGTTATCTAAAACCTTTGATGCTCTATTCTTGTTTTTCATCTAGAGTCATTTAGCAAATTTAGGAAATCATACAAGTACTATTAGGTCCCCACACTGATTTGAACTTTCAAGAATTGTAGCCACAATGATTGTCAGTATACTTGTCCTCTTAAATCCATACACTGACTTTCAACATAGATTGGTGATGGTTTAAGGTTTGTTTATTTCATAAGCATTTGTGGATCCCACACTTATATGGTAATCAACATTCTTCAGGAGATTTTTGAGCGGTCTTAGGGTAGTATTCAAGAAGAAACTATTCTTAGAACTTTCAAAGAGAAGCCAAGCCTCAAGTCAGTGCCACCGCATAGCAGAGAGGCGGCAAACAACAATGAATTCTAGATATATAGGTTATGCTTATCCTCAGGTCAGTGCCACCGCATAGCAGAGAGGCACATAACCTATCTTCTTGTTTGAGAAATTTCATTCTTTTTGCACAGATCTCACCAACAACCTAGGTTATCAGTTTGATTGTATTTGCATTTTTATGTGCTTTTGCTCATGCTGTGGTCTTACACACACATTCGTGGCATTTATTTTGCTCGTCACTCCTTATTGGAATCTTGTTGATGATGTTAACCAGGGATAATGTGTTACCCACAGCTAGTCAAACATTTTAGCTTAATCTTGAGATCACCAAAAAGGTCTAGTCATCTATTGTGTTGAATCTACCGACATATCATCTGTGGTCTAGCAACCTGTAGGTCTACTTTCTTTGTGTTACCTTAGTAGTAGCTAGTTTATCAATCATATTTCATTTTATATTGCTCAGACTACACAGACTTATACTTGAGCTTCACATCTATTTCAATTTAAAATTTTAAAGTCCCAAATGGTTTGCTCCTGTGTACTATCATATTCCAAAGATTAAATCGGTATCACACATACGATCTTATTTTTATCAGGTACCTCTCCTCCTCCCTCGTTTTTTTTTATACTGTGTAAACCTATTCTCCACCTAAAATTTTAAAACTGTAATGGATTAGCGTTTTAGGATTTTAATAGGCAAAACAATAAGACCAATTTTAATTAAACTACTTAAAATTAAAAAATAAATTAAAAAAACATTAAATAAAAGTAAATTTACACGACACATCAGACTACACTTGGTCATCTTCAGGAATGACCTCACTTTTCTTTTTAACGCCGTTGCCTTCTAACAAATATAGAAAACGTGGTTTGTCAATAGCCTTTGTATAGAGGTCAGCGCATTGAAAATCTGTGTTTATTTTTACCACATCGATTAAGTTCTTTTCAAAGCAATCACGTATAAAGTGATATTTAATTCCGATGTGTTTGGTCTTTGGATGTTGAACCGGGTTTTGGTGACTGCAATTGCAGTAGAGTTATCAACAAAGATAGGAGTAGAAGAGAATTTCAAACCGTAATACCGCATTTGCTATTGAATCATATGATTTGTGAACAGGAACTTGCAGCAGCAACGTATTCGGTTTCACATGTTGACAATGCAACCGAGGTCTGCTTCTTACACTTCCAGGTTACTAATCTTCTCCCAAAGAATGACGCCTTGCTGATGTAGACTGTAGTTCATCTTGCAGCCTCTGTAATCCGAGTCGCTATACATAGTAAGCTCAAAATCATCATCATAAGGATACCACAACCCAAGTGTGGGTGTACCCTTCAGATAACGAAAAATCCTTTCGACCCCAATAAGATGGTTCACCTTAGGCTTTGCCTGATATCGTGAACATAAACATGTAGCATACATGATATCAGGTCGTGAGGCAGTGAGATACATGAGAGATCCAATCATCCCTCGGTATATAGTGGCATCCACCAGATCACCATGTGTCGGGTGCTACATCATGGTTTGTAGCAAGTGGAGTTCCAGCTGTAGAAGCATTCTCCATGTCAAACCGACTAGAATATCATCTACATACTTAGTATGATGTAGGAAAATCCCATTTGGTATCTGATCCACTTGTAACCCGAGAAAGAACTTCATCTCTCCCATTGCACTCATCTCAAACTCCACCTTCATTACTGCCTTCAAACTCTTTACATAATCTTCGTTCTTGGAACCAAAGATTGTGTCATCAACATAGATTTGTACCAGCAGTAAATCCCTATCTTTTTCTTTGATAAACATGTACAGTCAATGACTCCCCTGCAAAAAACCATGTTTCACAAGACGCGTCGAGAGTTTCTCATACCAGGCTCTCGGAGCTTGATGAAGCCCGTATAGCGCCTTGTCGAGTTTGTAAACTCTGTCCTGATGATATGGATCCTCAAATCCCTCGGGTTGACTGGCATACACTATCTCTCGGATCTCACCATGAAGGAACGCACTCTTCACATCTAGTTGATATACTTTGATCTTCATATACGATGCATAGGCAAGGAAGATGCGGATTGCTTCCATTCTTGCCATGGGTACAAACACTTCATTGTAGTCAATACCCTCAACTTGTCAAAATCCCTGAACAACAAGCCGAGCCTGTTTCTGATTATCACTCCTTGATCATCTTTGTTGCATTTCAAAACCCATTTGGTGCCAATGACCTTAGCACCTTTAGGTCTATCCACTAGAGTCCATACACCCAACTTCTTGAACTGAAGAAGTTCTTCTTACATGGCACTCACCCATGCCTCATCATTCAGGGCTTCACTAACATACTTTGGCTCAAACTGAGACACAAAGCAATGATAGGCACCATCGTGAAGGTATCCCTTTTCCATCACAGAGGCATAATCAGCTGAGTACAACTGATTTTTGGTCTAAACTCCTGATCTCACATCACCTATGACATTATCCAAGGGATGATAGACGTTTAGATATGAGCCGAGAGTTGTTGGAACAACCACCTCAGAATCAAGATTGTGAACATTTGGTTCTGGACCTAAGGCAATAGGAGTCTGAGGTTCAGAAGGCCCATATGCATCACTGTCAGATGCTTGTGTACTTGTGGTAGTCAGAACCTGTTCATCCTGGTTGTTCTGATCATTTTCCACATTTTCTTAATCAGAAGAAGAGTCACTCACATCAAGTGCTCCCCCTGAGTGGTAGATGATTGACTTTGTGAACCGGATGGTGTTGAATCTTGAGATGGTGTGTTCAAGACAACGTACATCATCTTGTTTGCCAACTCGTCTTCGTAAGTGGAGAGAGTTATGTTGAAGGACTTGAAGAATCCGTCATAGTCAAAGAAGTAAGCACGCCTTTTCCAGCAAGTGGTGTGGTGTATCTCTGAACATCAATATAAACACCACACCTCTACTTGACCCGTTGAGTTGTTGTAAACTCTCTGTTTGGCATGTTGTATCCTAGAAAGATCCCTTCATCAACCTTCTCATTGATTTTCCCTCGGAATCTTCTTCCGCAGGGTGCACGGAGCACCAAACGGCTCGAGATACTCTAAGTTAGGTTTACGTCGTTGTAGTAACTTGTAGCATGTTTTTCCATGGCGTTTAACTACCAGAACTGGATTGAGCGTATAACATGCATTTGCAACTGCCTCATTCCAGAATTGAATAGGCAGTTCGAGTCGGCTAGCATAGTCTGCGCAGTCTCTATCAAGCTACGATTCTTTTGTTTAGCAAAACCGTTCATCTGAGGAGTGTAGGCAGAGGTAAATTGATGGACAATTCCCTTTTCCTTGCAGTAGGCCTCCATCCACTGATTCTTGAACTCGGTTCCGTTGTCTGAGTGCACTTGTCGTACTTTCAGCTTGTATAGGGATTCCAGTGTAGTTACTAATTCCTTGAAGGATTCAAATGTTTCTGATTTGGACTTCAGAAACATTACCCACGAGAATCTTGTGTAGTCATCCGTAACTACGTAGCAGTACAAGTCGCCTGCAATGCTTCTTGTACTGACTGGACTAAACAGATCCATATGAAGAAGCTCAAGAACTTACTTTCTGCTTCTTGTTTCTGAGTTGGAAGTTTTGAAATTCACTCCCCTCACTAGATCGTTCTGGATCAAGTGATTCAGCTTCCTTGGATTTATGTGTCCCATTCTCCTATGTCAGGAGATGGAATCCTTTTCACTAGCTTTGGACAAGAAGCATTGAACTTCACGATCCATTGTGGAGGCCTTTGAAAGATCCAAACATAAAGATCATTATATCTTGAAGCTGACATTAGAACTTGGTCCTCCGGATCACGTAGTCCTTCTTTAGAACGTAGCACTTCTTTTATCAAAGACTACTTTGAAGCCTTTATCACAAATTTGAGAATAGAAAGTAAGTTATTTTGTAATCGTTGGACATAGTTTACCTTGTCAAACTTAACTTTCTGATTTTCCACTTCTCCTTGGGCTGTGATATAACCCCCTTTGTTTCCAGCAAATGAAACATGCCCTCCTTTGATTTGTCTAACGTTTGATAAGAGAGCTCTGTTCCCCGTCATGTGCCTAGATGCTCCGCTATCTACAATCCATGTGTTAGTCTCAGCACTATAGCGAACACCTGCACATTCAATGAAAACATTAGTTCAGGTAGGACCCAAGCCTTCACTGGCTTGGGTTTCCCCGAGGCATCACACAGCATAAACTCAACCCATTGACCATTTGAGGTTGAGGGAAACTCAGATTTCTGTTTGTTCTTATTTTCATACGCTGAGGTGGATTTTTCTTTCCATAGACCAGCTTTGTGTAAGGCCTGTTTGTGATAGACAGACGATTGGCTGATGGATTGAACTTTGGACTCACTATCCCTTTTAGGAGGCGTCATTGAGTTCCTCTTAAAAGATCTAGTTTTAGATGTAGGAAGTTCAACGTTCTTCCTCGGTGTTTGATAGTAAGGACAATTAGATTCAATGTGACCGTACTCTCCACAATTGTAGCAAGATGTGCTTTCAACTTTACAGTTAATTTGTTTTTGTGGATATGTAGGTGTTACACGGATGACCTTATTTTGTTTAGATTGAGACACTTCTTGTTAGATGTATAGTTGGGTTTTACAAACTTAATTGCTTTACCAGCTTTTACATCTTTTATTTCTTTTTATACCTAGACTTTGACATGATACTCGTGATTGATTAGGTTTAATAGTCTCTTGGTTCTGATTTGACTTTTTTTGAAGATGACTTTAATTGATCTTTTCAAACTCTTTTTTCACGATAACACAAGGCATCTTTCCTTTTGCCTTTGAAGTGGACTCCTTTTGTTAGTGCCAGATTAATTGATTTACTTGTGGAATCTGGGTGACTAACAAGAGGAGTGATCACCACATGATCCTTGATGGGGTTATTATTGATTGATTTACTTTTGGTGTTCGTCAAGGTATCAGGTGGTGATGGAACCACTTGTGTATCCAATCCCTCCCCATTGTTTCTCTCTCTCACTAAGTGTTGGAGAATATGTGATGAGCTTGTCCAACGTGCAGTTTTTGTTTTAAGGAGTTTACCTCTACTTCCAAAACTGCTTTCTGCTTCTTAGTGTCATCTAGGGAGTTAAGATAGTACCTAATGTCATTAGCTTGATTAAAGGCAACTACTTCTGTTTCCCTAATCTATTTGTTCAAAAAGTCTATTTTTCCTTGTAACTGTGCTCATTTTGTTTTAAAAATCTATTAGCTTTAGTGCACAGTTCCAAATCCTTTACTAGGCTATCATAATGATCTAATAACCTAGCAAATTTTAAATCTATGCTTTCTCTAAATTTATTACAGTCAGAACAAGCATGATTATTAAACAACTGGTCAGTAGTACTTACCTGAGATGTTGAAGAGGAATCAACCATGTGTGCAGAATCTGTTTTCTCTGGTTCTGGTGATTCTGACATTGATGTAGATTTTTCTTCTTCAGCAAGTGGTTGACCACATGTGCATTGTCTTCAGAATTGGACTCGCGAGCTCTACTGCTATGTCTCCCTCACTGGCGGAATCGTCATCTATGTCCTCCACACTAGCTATGTTGGACTCTCTCGCTGTGACGAACCGAAAGCTCGAGTCCTGTCCTTCATCCTCATTAGCAGTCAGGCTTTAGGGTCCTTGCTTGCTGAAGTAGAACTACTAGATGTCTTTGTCCTGATGATTAAAGGATGAGAAAGGATTGCCATTACCAGTCTTCTTTGGCTTCACACACTCCCGTTAGAAGTGCCCTTTCTCACCACGTTGAAACAGGTTACCTTTGACTTGTCAAAGCCAAAGGTCTGTCCTTGGTTGCAACCAAGTTCTCCGGTCTTCTTGACAAACTTTTTTGCTCGTTAGACAGCACTTGCCAAAGCCCATATTATATCCATCCGTTCCAACTCCATCTCATCCACCTATTCATAGTCCTCATCTGCAAGGTGGCAATTTCCTATCTTTCCATCAATTAGTCCATCATAGGAGTGGGCTACGGCAGCTAAGAGGTCCATGTGTTCTCTTGCCACCTCAACAGTCACATTACCGAAGTTATCGGTGTTTAATTTTGTTGCATTAGCTTCGGGTATAATATACTGAGTACCAGATGACCCTGACATTTCGGGCCCTGAAGTAGATGCTTGTGTTGGACTTGCTGAGCTTGAGATGAAGGCAGTCTGCAGTGGTGCTCCAGATGTCTTGGCTTGAGGAGTCGCGTTGTAAAGTGCCGGATTCTGATCATAGTTGACCTTTTGGGCTCTACACTTTATCCTAAGCTCCTCCTCTCTCAGTTTCAGAATGAAGTCATTTATATCTAACTTAGAGAGCATCCTATTCTGTCTAAGATTTGAAACGAAGGAAGCCCATTTCTCTGGTAATCCATCTGAAAAGTTGGATAGCTTATCCTCCATCGACGTAGTTACTCCGTGAGTGCGCATCTCACTCATCAAGTGGTGGAATCTGTCGATCACATCGTCCAGGCCTTCCTTTCCCATTGAAGAGAAGTTTTCAAACTTCTTCTTCAAAGCTTTGGCCTTAATGGCCTTGAGTGAGGCATTTCCGTCATACCTCTTCTCCAACGCATCCCATAATTTCTTTGCTTGAGTATACTCCGAGTACGGATGGAACATATCCTTCCGAATAGACTGGGTAAGCAAAGCTAGACTTTCTTCTCAGCGTTGTGTTTCACCTTTTGTGCATCAGACATGCCACTTAATGTAAGTTTGCACACCGTCAGCTCCTACTGGCATGTTGTACCCCGACTCTATAGCCTCCCACAATTTGTATCTACTCCATTTAAGTAGATTTCGAAACATTGCTTCCATTGTGGGTAGTCGTCTAACGTGATAAGCTTCGGGGTTTATTATGAATTCCCACTTCGTTCTCCAATAGCAGTAGATTCTGATCTGAGTGTCTCAACTTGCTGTGTAAGCTGAAAACTGTCCTCCATTTCACTTAACCTTACTACTAAACAAACTGTTTATGTTTGCGAATGAAGGTATGCGATTGGGCTTATTCGGGCGATTGAATTAGGCGAATGGTTCAATCGTGCAACTGAACTAATGCGGATGAGTCAGTCGGCCGAATGAACTAATGCGGTTGAACAGTCCGAATAGGGTTCTCAGTCGTACGCATGGGGGTACGAATGAGTCCAATCGTGCGTTTGGGGAATGCGAATGAACTCAGTCGTGCGATTGAGTCAATCGTGCGACTGAACCTGCTGAAGTTTGAAAATTCGTAGGTTAAACGTGTTTTGGCCGCAAAAACTCGAATTTTCACAAACCCTAATTGCCGTATGCCGGAAAAACTAAACTTTATGGTCAGGAGACGTCTAACACACCGTTTGACACAAAAAGATTGGGTTTTTAGTGAAAAAACACGATTTTTGTTTCAAGAACGATTGAATCAACACGTAATCAAGAGCCAAAGCTCTGATACCACTTGTTACGGACCTTGTACTGGACGATGTACTAACTGATTAATGTGTATACCAAACCAAATAATGCGGAATCCTATTTGATTGGCGATCCAATCAGTGAGAACGCATCTAGAAACAATTGTGAATTGAATCTAACGTTAACAGTCGATTAGGAATCGATCTACTACGATCTATGAACTTGGAGTATGATCTTAGAGGTCTCTGGACGGTTAGGGTACGTCTGGATTAAAAGTGTGTATTATCCTTACATTTTGACAAAGAATAATAGGGTATACATTTTCCGCTATGGTACGACTGCTGACATCTTCTCTTCTCTCTTTCATGTTCTAACAACTTTCACCTATTATGGAAGTCCAAGGCATAATGGGGTGTACATCGAACTTATTTGACAAAGAACCTCAGGGTGAATGTGCTTTGCTCATCCTCAATTTGTGCAAGAGGCAGTTCCAGACTTTTTTTCAGTCTGGAATGCCATTCATTCGTATGACATGAAGGACAATATCACATTCATGTGAATGAATGATACAAATGATATATTCATGAGACTGGTCATAAGACTGGTCCAGTAGCATGACTGGACATAAGACGGTCCAGTCGCACGATTGGACATAAGACTGTTCAGTCGCATGGTCTAGTCGTACGAATGGTTCAGTCGCATGGTACAGTCGTACGAAGGGTCCATTAGCATGGTCCAGTCATACAAATGGTCCATTAGCATGGTCCAGTCGTATGATGGTCCATTAACATGGTCCAGTCATAACAATGGTCCTTAGCATGGTCCAGTCGCACGAAAGGGTCTACACGCAGATTTTCAGATCTGCAGCCGCCATGCTGCCAAAACCCTAATCTGATGATTTTACATGAACCGAAAATATAACATCATCAAATTCACAAGCGTGATAAGAACATGTTTCGAGTTCGATTTTAACATAGAAACAACACACATAACAATATCTGAGCAAAACACGAAGTGGGTTTAACGTCAAAGAACTTGAAATAGATCCTAAAATCAAGAGCTCGGGTTGCTAGAATGATTGTTAGATCATTCCTGTTAGGGACCTTGTACTGGACGATGTACTAACTCATTAATGTGTATACCAAATCAAATAGCGCCAAATCCTATTTGACTGGCGATCCAATCAGTGAGAACGCACGTAGAAACAATTGTGAATTGAATCTAATGTTAAGAATCGACTAGGAATCGATCTACTGCGATCTATGAACTTGGAGTATGATCTTAGAGGTCTCTGGATGGCTAGGGTACGTCTGGAGTCGAAGTGTGTATTATCCTTACATTTTTCCACGAATTAGATGGTATTTATAGGTTAGGGTTACTCATTCGTGCGACTGAACCATTTGCATGGTTCATTCATGCGATTGAGCTATGCGGTTGATCAATTCGTGCGACTGAGTCAGTCGTATGAAGTTGTTTAGGGGTATGGACTATTTAGGCGCATGGACACTCAGTCGCATGGCCATTCGGACGCATGACCACTGTTGGGGCGCATGGTCCAGTCGGACGCATGAGAACTTCACTTAACCAAGTTTGAATGTATTGATTATTAAAACATTATGTATTATCAGTTCAAACAATCACAAACCTATATAATCTAGTCAATATGTGTTACACAACTCAGTAATGAAATATTAAACATTATAAATCACAACCAAACATTCTCATTTCATTAAATATCCAAGCATTACATAAGCGTAAGACATTCAAGACATATTACATTAAGATCCAAATCTAGGTACATATGTATCAACAATTCCAGCAGTAACCGGCTCTGATACCAATTGTGAATGCGCTGGATCGGTAGACATCCGAGCGTGTTCTTGACGGAAGGAAACAAAACCAAAAACCAAGAGACAAACAATAAACATGAACTATAATAAAATGGTTTCATTAATTAAACCTAATGATTACAAGATCGTTACAACATAAGAATCAAAACTCTTGGCAAGGGGAGATCGAGCATGATCTCCCCTCTCATCCAGCAGCACCTAGGCCCCGGGCACACTCCTTTCTCAACCCTTATTCTCTCTACACAATGAAACTGGTATTTATAGGCCTCAGCCCATATCAGAGGCGACTGGGCCCATTCGTATGATTGGGCCATGATGGTTCAATCGTACGACTGGACCATTTATGGTTCAGTCTTATGAATGGCCCAATCGCATCTCTCAGTCGCACGACTAGTCCATTATCATTGCTCAGTCATACGACTGAGTCTCAATCGTATATGCCCCTGCGAATGACCCAGTTTCATGTGTTTACAACATATCACGTGTATTACATTAAGCCTAGACTATTCGACAAGTGACGGATACACTATATATGACAATATATGCTCCAACATGTTCTAAGTTTACCAAGTTTAAAGCAATGGAAGACCAATTTGCTTCATTCACTACTAGAAAGGACTCGCGTGTCTAGAACTTCTACTTCTGGAAAATGAGATTGGAAACCACAACAAACCACCAAAGCTGTTAACTTTGGATGATTACCCACAGTGGAAATTGTTGTTTGAAATCTACTTGAATGGAGTTGACCCAACCTTTGGACATCCACTGAGACTGGCTACACGGTACCAATCAGTGCTAATGGAGTTCGATTGACTTTGGGAGGAATGAGTGAATCGCAAAAGACTCTGCATAATGCTGAAAAGAAAGCATATGCCTGTTGATTCAGTCTATACCTTAGGACATATTTCATCAGTTCTCTGGGAACAATCAGTCTAAGAAATTATGGAGGCTTTGTAAATGAGATATGAAGGAATTGAACTCTGAAAGCACCGAAGGCAAAAGCTTAAGAAGGAATTTGACAATTTCTCTCCGATTGGGAATGAGAGTTTGGATGATATCATTGATTGATTCTATCATCTGATGAGTGAGTTGCACACTCATCGCATGACCACATCCATGGAAGATAAAGTCTCCAGTTTTGCTGATGGTTTACCAGACAAATGGGATCCAATTGTGTCTAATCTGAGACAAAATGACACTCTTGCTACTTTAGACATAAATGATTTCATTTTAAGTAAGGGAGAGGCACTACGTATGAAATACAAGTCAAAGAAAGGATCCTATGTTCAGAAACCTGCATTATACAATTCAGTTCCAACTCCAGCTGCTTCAGGCGCACCGCTACAAACGGCATTTGTGTCTAGCTCCTCTGCTCCTTCCCAAAGCAGTACATTAGGAATCGTAATGTCAGGGTCATCTGAAATCCAATACATAGTTCCTGAGGCACATACTACAAAGTTGAAGATCAAGAATCTCGAAAATGTCACCGTGGAAGTTGCTAAAGAGAACGTAGGCCTTCTAGCTACTGTTGTTCAATCTTATGATGGATTGGTTGCTGGTAATATTGGAAACTGTCATCTTGCTGATGAGGACTATGAGCAAGTTGATGAAATCAAGCTGGAACGCATGGATATTATGTGGGCCTGGCTAGTGTTGTTAGAAGAGCCAAAACATTTGTTAAAAAGACAGGGCAAAATTTGGTTGCCACTAAAGATACGACTTTGGATTTGACAAAACCAAAGTCATGTGCTTCAATTGTGCTGAAAAGGGGCACTTCAAACGTGAGTGCGTAAATCCAAAGAAGACTGGAAATGGAATTCCATTTCCTGCATTCAACCGACAAGACAATGATAAGATTGGAACTTCATCTTCAAGTAAAGAGTCTAAGGCTTTGGTTGCTCAAGGTGATGAAGGAAAAGACGAGTCCTTCCGATTCATTTCTCAGGGTGAATCAAACATTGCTTTAGTTGATACACTGGATGATGGATCTACAAGTGAAGGAGATATTATAGCTGAGCATGCACTGTTACATATTAAAGAAGCTATGGATGTCATTGATCATTTGTTTGAAAAAAGCTTAGTTCTACAAACTCAGAATCTCCATTCACCGAAGAGTCTGACACTACTTTGATGGCTGATTCGTCTGGTTCTACACAGGTATATTCTAAAGACGAATTATTTGAAAAACATGCATGTACTGAATGTGATAAATTTAGGGAAAACATTGATTTAAAATTTGCTAGGTTATTAGAACATAATGATAATCTAGTAAATCATTTACAACTCTGGACTGAAGCAAATCATGTTTTAAAACAAATGAGTGCAGCTTCAAAGAAAAGATAGAACTGTTGGGGAAACAACTAAGGGAAACCGAGGTTGTTGCCTTAAATCAATCAAATGATATAAAGTTCTATTTAAATTCTTTGGAGGAAACTAAAAAGGAAAAAAACAGGTTTGCCAGGCGAAGTTGAATTACTAAAACAAAAACTACACAGTTTGGCAAGTTCTTCTCACATAGTTCAGAACCTAGTGAAAGAACGGAATACCGGGGAAGGTCTGGGTTATAAAGTACTACCGCCACCACATGAAATTCTTTGAATACTAAATGTAGACCAATTAATAATAACCCAGTAAAGGATCATGTGGTGTCTACTCCTCTTGTCTGTGATCCAGATTCTACAGGTAAACCTGTGAAATCTGTCACTAAACAAAAGGATTCTACTTTGGGATCAATAGATAAGATACTTGTTGAGGATTTGGGTGATAAAATTGAAATGGTTAAACTAGGTTCAGGTTCACAAACGTCTATAGTTTCAGAACCTAAAAGGACTAATCCAATGAACCTTAAATGTGTAAATCATCATAATCCAAATAAAATGAAAGTGAAAAAAGTTCAAAATGTCAAAACAATTAAGTTTGTTAAAGAAGGTTAAACATCTAAAAAGAAAGAGTCTTCACCCAACCAAACATATTTCAAAACCGACCAAACTCAACCCCCATCACTCCTTTCCTCAAACTATTAAAGGAAGATCCTAATACAGTTGTGGAAAACGAGGACATATCTCTCCAAATTGTCCTTATTACAGACACCTAAAAAGAAAATTGAACTTCTTGATGAAAAACCAAGTTTTCTATAATTATATCTAATACTCCTCCTAAGGTTTCACCTAGGATTATTAGTGAACCTAAAGTTCAAACCATAAGCCAGTCATCTATTTACCACAAACAAGCCTTACACAAAATTGGTTTATGGAAGATAAAATCAACTAATGTGTCTGATGATGAGAACAAAAAGAAGAAAGATGTGTCCTCATCCTCAAAAGGATAGTGGGTTGAGTTCATGATATGCGATACATCTGGGACACCCAAGCTAGTTAAGGCTTCGGTCCCAAACCTGAACTAATCAATTCCTTTGTATATGAAGGGTGTACGCTACATTGCTATCACTAATACCTGGATTATTGATAGTGGGGCTTCCAGGCACATGACCGGGGATTCGTCTCTCCTTTCAACGTCAAGCAAATTAAAGGGGGACATGTATCATTTGTTGGGAATAAAGGAGGTTACATCACCACTCAAGGCAAAGTGGGAAATGAGAAAGTAAAGTTTGACAAGGTCAACTACATTCAGCAACTACAAAACAACTTGCTTTCTGTCTCCCAAATCTGTGATAAGGGATACAAGGTTATGTTTTGTGACATCGGTAATTTTCCGTTACCAAACTCCGTTAGTTCCGTTGAGTCTTGCACACGTGTCGTAAGCACACACTAGTTGTCGTTTAATGTTGGTGACCTAATAATAATTAACAATGTTAAGTAAAGATAACCTAACTGATTATGTGATTGTTGTGTTATGTTTATGTGTTTACACGATTTAAAGGTCATTGTGGAAATTAATCGCGTAACATGGAAACGTGTGTATTAATTCGTATGTGTTGTGTTTTATAAAAATAAAATATATAATTGTTATCATTAGTTTATATGTTTATATTATTAAGTTAAAAAACTTTACAAGGAGTTTAAAGCCTAAATTTTATAAAATACAAAACACTAGGGTTTAAATGGTAAATATGCAAAATTAAATTAAATAAAACATCCCAAACCCTAATCCCCACCCTTTCAGGCGCGACATCTATCCCCACACCCTCACCATTTCGATTTCAACCAAGAACAAGCAAGAAGACATAGGTTTTGGTCGATTACAAGGCATAGAGAAATGTTGGAATCATCAATTACAAGTTAACACACGTTTAAAGGTTGGAAATCTACATGTTTTTTGTGGTATTTGATGTTAGCCGAAACCCTAGGTCGAAATTGGTGAATTGGGTCCTGATTTGTGATTGTTTGATAATGTTATGTTGTTAGTGAGGTTAGATTGATGTTGGTTTACGTTGAGTATGCAACAAAACTATGTTTATGACCTGTGGTTCATAGGTTACTAAGATTAGTAACTTTATTTTGCATGAAAGGGTGATTTGATGATGGATTGATGTTGTTGATGTGTTTATGATGATGGTTAGGTGTCAGATTGTAGATATGAATGCTAGAAATCTTGGAATGGATGTTGTAGTTCATACCTTGCGAAAAGTGGAAACTTTTGTTCATGATGATTGATGGATTATGATGATTAGGTATTGTTGATCATGGTGAGATGTTGTTATGAGCTTGAAATGGTATATTATTAATGAATTCATGAATACATTGGGTGTTTGATAGATTTTGGAATGTACTTTCCCAAAAAGGAAACTTTATTTGCATAAAGTTTGAAAGATGATAGTTTGAGTATGTTTGGGATATTAGGAGCATGCTAGTATGTTCATGGATGATTTCTAATGTGGTAGAATATGTTAATTTAGTTGTATGGACTTTGATGATCATGTATGATGTTAATGTTGATTAGTAGTTAAGACATCATGTTTGGGACTGGAAATTTAATATTGCGGTGTATGTTGAATGCTATGAACATGGTTAATGAATATGATTATGATCATCATACACGCGTGCGAATCTGAGGCCTCTACTTAGTAGGATTGGCAAGCTTTAGGGTGTGAAGTCATGAGTGTCTTCACATGTCATGTGGTGTGTGATTTGATTTGTGGGTGGCATGTTAGTTATGTTATAACTAGTTGGCATGTTAATGTTAGATTCACATGACTTGTATGATACTTGGTAGTATGATGATCTAAATAATACACCTGGATAATGTAGCATACATGTGATCTATTTGAATGTTAACCATGTATGATGTATGAGTATGCTTGCTTAAATGGTTTACAACACATAATGTCACCAACGGTTCAAACGGGTCAACTGAGTCAAACGTGTTGTTTTCTAAAACCTTGAGTCTTTGGTTGTAGTGTGCTTAGGGTTTTACATGTTCTCTGTTTACACGTACTCATGTACATATATGATCTAGGTAACCTCTGAAGGTTGTCTGTCCACTCTTTCTTTCAAGTAAACCCTAAGTATTCATTTTGCATATCAGGTGAGTTCATGCCCCACTTTTTACTTAACCTCTTTTGGGGGAGATAGCATACTGGTAAATTAAAAAGCTTTTTATGTATTTAAGTTGTGTATAATATTAATGTAGTGCTGTTTACTTTGGAAAAGTCCTCACACTTTTGAATTGTTAATATTGAATAGCGGGGAAACTTGGGTAGTACTACTGGGTCTGACGAGCCCCACCTGTGTGACTCGAGGTCGACCGGGTGCAATTTGTCTTATTGAATATTTTCACAACTGTTAAGTCGTGACAGGAGGCAACAACTTATCCCAGTCAGCTTCAATTGCGAAATCAATATGAATTAATATTTATTGTTATAGACTAGCTATCTGTTGCAATACACTGCTTATATATCACAATTGTTAACTTTTTTATATTTGAACGCCAACTCTTGAACTCACCAACCGTTGTGTTGACATTTTTAGTATGCTATTTTCAGGTCGTTAACTTCACTTGCCATTAGGAGTACTGCACGGGTTCGTCATGCATATTAAGACTTCGTTTAAAAGACATCTTGTTGGTTTCTATTTATTAATGTTTTCTCATTTGGTTTCGCGCGTGTTTTGCCATATTATACATTTATACACTTTGGGTTTCTTTACTTACAATACGCTTTCGCATGGTTTTAAAGTTTGAACTTTGGTTGATTTTATTTTAAATATGGCATATAGAGTCGTTCTAAGTAACTATCGACTGTGATCCTGGTTTGTTCACACGCCTCGCAGTAAAACTCCGCACGTGGATTTTGAAGGTGTGCCATATGAACTTGTGACACCCTACACATATCCCACATCGGCCGTGGACAGAAGAGATTCCTGGTTCATAAGGAATGTCTGGCCTTTAACATCAACAACGCGTTTGGGCGTATTGGCTGTGGATGAGAGAACTCCATAGTTAAGCGTGCTCAAATGGGAGCAATCTAGGGATGAGTGACCTCCCTGGGAAGTTTTCACCCGGGCAACCAAAAAGAAAATATGTGAGCTCCTCGGGGGCAAAGTGGACAATATTATTGATGCGAGGGGCCGGGTGTGACATGTTTGACAACAAGAAGTGCTACTTGTTGAAGAAGGAGTGTGTTATCGAGGAGGACAAAATTCTAATGTTTTGGATCTATCAAAAGCCTCCATAACTGAGTCTACTCACCAGTGCTTCTTATCAAAGGCAACATAAGGGGATTCAGTCTCCTAGCATAGGAGAATGGGACACAATAATCCCAGGAAGATAAATCATCTGGTTCAAAATGATTTGGTGAATGGAGTTACAGTCAAGAATTTCTAGCTCCTAGATTTTTACGTAGCATGTAAGAAAGGGAAACAAACCAAGAAGTCTCACAAAGCAAAGAAAGTTAATTATATCGACATTCCTCTCGAGCTTCTACACATGGATCTGTTTGGCCCAGTCAACACAAAGAGCATTGTTGGAGATTGGTACTGCTTTGTAGTAATTGATGATTACTTAAGATTCTCTTGGGTGATGTTTTTGAAAGCCAAGTCAGAGACATTTGAATCATTCAAGAATCTAGTCACTACATTGGAATCACTCTACAACTAAAAGTAAGAAAGACTCGATCAGGCAACTGAACATAGTTCAAGAATCAGTGGATGGAGGCATTCTGTCGAGATAAAGGAATTGTTCATCAATTTACTTCTGCCTACACTCCACAGATGAATGGGGTTGCTGAAAGAAAGAATCGAAGCTTGATAGAGACAACAAGGACAATGCTAGCCGACTCTAAACTACCTATTCAATTATGTAACAAGGTAGTGGCTAATGCATGCTACACTCTTAATCAAGTCTTAGTGGTCAAATGTCATGGAAAAACGTGTTATGAATTGCTTCAGTGACATAAACCCAACTTGGAATATCTAGAACCATTTGGAGCGCCGTGCATGCTTTTGAAGAAAACTCAGACTGGGAAGTTTTGTGAGAAGGCAGAAGAAGGTATATTTCTCGGATATAGTATACCAAACAAAAGAGTTTATAACAACTCAACACGTCAGGTAGAAGTGTGGTGCAATATTGATGTCCAAACATACACCACCCCTCTATTGGCAAAGGACCTTCCTTCTTCTTTGACTATGATGGATATTTCAAATCCTTCAATCTAACTCCTTCTCATCCTGTTGATGAGTTATCCGCTCGAGTGATGTACGATGATCTAAATACTCCTACACTATACCCGACATCATCGGTTCCATTAGACGATACCCCTAGCCCTTCAGGGGGAGAGCTTGAATAAAGTGAGACTTTTTCTGATGATGAAGCAATTGAGACTGCAAATGTGGACCAGGAGGAACAGGTTCCTACTACCGAAAGTACACAAGCATCTGATATTGATGCAACTGGAACTTCTAAACCCCATAGTCCCACAACTACAGAAACTGGACCTAGGATGCAATATCTGGATAATGAGGTAGCTATTCCCACCACTCCCAGAACTTGAGTTAATGTGCATCATCCCCTGAACAACATCATTGGGGATATTCTATCGAGAGTTCAGACAAGAAATCAGCTATACTCAGTTGATTATGCTGCGGTCATGGAAAAAGGATATCTACATGATGGTGTTTATCGATGTTTTGTGTCTTAATTCGAGCCAAGATATGTAAGTGAAGCTTTAAACGATGAGGCATGAGTGAGTGTTATGCAAGAAGAACTCCTTCAGTTCAAGAAGTTAGGAGTATGGACCCTTGTGGACAGACCAAAAGGTGCAAAGGTGATTGACACTAAATGGGTTCTTAAGTGTATGAAAGATGACCAAGGGGTTATAATCAGAAACAAGGCTAGGCTTGTCATTCAAGGGTTTAGACAAGTCGAAGGCATTGACTACAATGAAGTGTTTGCACCTGTATCAAGGATGGAAGCAATTCGTATCTTTTTAGCCTATGCATCCTACATGAAGATCAAAGTTTATCAACTGGATGTGAAAAGTGCATTGCTTCATGGTGAAATCCGTGAAATGGTGTACGTCAGTCAACCCAAAGGATTAGAGGATCCTTATCATCAGGATAGAGTATATAAATTGGACAAGGCTCTTTACGGGCTTCATCAAGCCCCTCGAGCCTGGTATGAGCAACTCTTTACTCATATGGTGAAACATGGTTTTCGCAGAGGGGTTATTGACTACACATTGTTTATCAAAGAGAAATATGGTGATTTACTACTGGTCCAGATATATGTGGATGACATAATCTTCGGTTCCAAAAATGAAGAATTGTTTAAAGAATTCGAATCAGTGATGAAAGCTGAGTTTGAGATGAGTGCCATGGGAGAGATAAAGTTCTTTCTTGGGTTGCAGGTGGATGAGACACTAAATGGAATCTTCCTGCATCAGACCAAATATGTAGGAGATATCCTTAGTCCGTTAGACATGGAGAAGGCAATGATTGTTGGGACTCCACTTGCCACAAACCATGATGTGGCACCCAACGATAATGGTGATCTGGTTGATGCCACTATGTACCGAGGAATGATCGGATCTCTGATGTACCTCACAGCCTCTCGTCCTAATATTATATATGCCACGTGTCTCTATTCCAGATATCAGGCTAAACCAAAAGTGAATCATCTAATTGGGGTTAAAAGAATCTTTTTTTTATCTAAAGGGTACTCCAACACTCGGGTTGTGGTATCTTCATGATGATGACTTTGAGCTTACAGCGTATAGTGACTCGGACTATGGTGATTGCAAGATGAATTACAAGTCAACATCAGTGGGATGTCAGTTCTTTGGAAGATGCTTAGTCACCTGGCAGTGTAAGAAGCAGACATTTGTTGCTCTGTCAACATGTGAAGCTGAATATGTTGCTGCTGCAAGTTGCTGTTCACAAATCATTTGGATTCAATAGCAAATGCGAGACTACAGTTCGCAATTTTCTAACACCCATATATTTGTTGATAATTCTACTGAAATAGCTATCATTAAAAATCCGGTCCAACACCCAAAAACTAAACACATTGGTATTAAATATCACTTTATGCATGACTGTTTTGAAAAACAATTAATCGATGTTGTTAAAATTAATACGGATTTTCAACGCGCCGACCTCTACACAAAAGCTTTTGACAAAGCTCGGTTTTTATATCTTTTAGAGGTCAATGGCTTGAAAAAGAAAAGTGTTGTGATTCCATAAGAGTCGAGTTCTTAGTCCGCCAAATTTTTCTTTTTTTTAATTTTATTTTCCTGTCTTTAAAAATCCACAAACACAAAAACATTTTCGGTTTTAGAATTTTAGAGGGAGAATAGGTTAGTTTCAGTGTTTAATTAGTTTTAGTGTTTAATTAGTTTTAGTGTTTAATTAGTTTCAGTATATAATTACTTAATAAAACAAAAAAAAACAAAAAAATAGGGGCGGGCACATAAGCTGAAAGCAAAGAAATCAAATCTGTGATATTGATTAAAAAATAATGGAAAATGATAGTACACAGGGATGAAATTGTTTGGAACATCAAAAGTATTTAAATGATCAAAATGCTATATTAAAATTACAAGTCTAAGAAGTCCAAGCAAAATAAAGGAAAAATGATAGTAAACTAGTCTACTACTGAGGTAACATAGAGAAGTGGGCCTACAGGTTGCTAGTTCATTATATGATGTGTCGTTAGATTCAACACAATAGACGAGTAGACTTCATTGGTGAATCAAATTCAAACTAAGTTGTTCAACTTGCTGTGTGTTATCATCTTAGCCCTGGTTAACAAAATCAGCGCATTTCCAATAAGGGGTTACGAGCAAAATAAATGCCACAAATGTGTGCAGATGACCAAAAAATTGAGCAAAGCACATGGAAAAACCGTTAAGCGCAATCAAGCTAATGACTAATGTTGTTGGTGCATTATGTGCAAAAAGAAAAAAATTGCTCTAACAAGAAGATAGGTTGTGTGCCTCTCTACTATGCGATGGCACTGACCTGAGGATAAGCACAACCTAAATATTCTAGAATTCATTGTCGTTTGCGCCTCTCTGCTATGTGATGGCACTGACCTGAGGCTCGGCATCTCTTTGAAATCTCTTAGAATAGTTTCTTCTTGTTAAATTCCCGTAGACCACTCAAAAATCTCCTGAGGAATGTCGATTACCATACAAGTGTGGGATCCACAAATGCTTGTTGAAATATATAATCTAACTCATCACCAATGTGAGTCAAAAATATATGTATGGATTTAAGTGGACAAACATACTGACAATCATCGTGGCTATAACTCTCGATGGTCAAAATCATTGTGTGCATCTTATATCTCTAGTATGATTTCCTGAAAGTGCAATTGACTCTCAGACAAATAAGAATCTAGTATCAACGTACATATAAAAGGTTCCAAATGATTATGATATACCTGTATGATTCCATATGAATCTTTCCAGATATGTTAAAATTAACTTGAAGCTATTCTGCTAAAAAATTCGGTTAAATGATTTCTAAAAGGTTTCAATCCACCTCAAACCAAAATCACAAAAATGTCTTGTTTTGTTTTAATTCAAGTTGTTTTCTGTTTTTGTTTTCTTCTTTGCGTCGATGTCGAATATATAACTAGATGAACTCTATGAATCACAAATTAAAAGGATCACATCTGAGGTGACCAATTGGCTCTCAATTAAAAGGATTATGTCTGAGATGATCATCGGTCATAATGTTATAAATCAAAGTAAGATTTTGAGTGTATGGAAAAACTTGAGGTCAAACTCATAAGTATGACCCAATCGCACGATTGAATCATAAGTATGAGCCAATCGCACGATTGAATCATAAGTATAAGCCAATCGCACGATTGAACCATAAGAATGAGCCAATCACATAATTGCACCATGAGTATGGGTCAACTATGTGATTGGATCACAAGAATGAACCAATCGTACGAATGGATGAAGGAGTATGAGTCAGTCACACGATTGAACCCCAGTCGCACGAATGAATCATGCGTATGGGTCCAGTCGCACGACTGAAACTTAAAACAGTGTAACAAGGGGGGGTCAGTCGATCGTATTCCTTACCACCCTTCAAAACTCCCAAAAACCGCCTAATACAGATACTCTGCCCAAATTTTTGATTATTGTGATTTGTCTCCGACTGTGATACTAACCTATTTCTATTCATCTTCAGGTACTATAAAACCAAAATCTAATCAAAAGAATGGATTAATCGAACCCAAATTGACCGAAAATGTTTAGAATCAATAACCAGGACTATAATCTAAAACAGACCAGTTAACTGGACATAAAATGCAATTTTGAGTCCCTGCAAACCTAATGAATCTAATCACGAAGTGTATTGTAATGTTTTGACAAAGATTCAAAGTTATGGTGTCGAACAACGCAAGATGCAAATAGACACGTCTCATGAACCTCAGTGGCACGATTGAGCCAGGCGCATGATTCAACCGCACGAGTGAATCAATTGGTGACTCAGTCGCACGACTGACTCAACCGCATGGCATAGCATATGACTAAGTTCAGTCGCAGGGTCAATCGTACGACTGAACTCAGTCACAAGCTTAATTGTACGACTGAACTCAGTCATATGGTTTAATCGCACGATTGAACCAGTTGATCAAAATCAACTAAAATTCAACTGTTTTCTCTTATGATCAAATCTAATGTATATGTATCTTGTATTGCACCAATATGGCTGAGAGATGGAATATGAGCACTAAACACAACATCTGTGCTCGTTTGGGTGCTACATCCCAGAACGCTTCTGAGTTCATCGGGATTATTGCCTTCCTGCATAGATCGAGGATCTACAAGGCTATTTCTACTCCATACACACCATATAGATCTATTCAGCAGGCCTTCTGGAAAAGTGCCTCAGTTGACCGGCCGGTTGAGCCTTACTATATCCAGAGCTCTATCTTCGGATAAGACCTTGAGATCCGTGAAGAAGACTTGAGGAGAGTCTTGGATTGGGGGAAGACGGAGCCTATCCAACCAAGCTGCATCCACTGACTGTTCGTGGTCGCTTTCTGAATATCATGTACGTTGGAGACATCAATGTTGGCGTACTGAACAAGAGCAACATGTGCCCCCAGTTCAAGTATTTGGCACATGTGATCCTCAAGTGCATAGCCTCCAGGCATGGAGGATTTGATGAGATGTCTAACCAAATCCAGAATGCATACGTTGGACTGGTACTGAACCACCCGTTTAGTTTCTCCTGCATGCTCTTCTCATATATGATAGAGAACGTAGAGGCCAAACGAAAGGAAGGCTTCTGCATGTATCCAAGGTTCTTCCAGATGATCATCGACGAGAAGCTTCCTCTACTGCCAAAGGAGAAGGATGATGTGGTCATGTTAGAGGTCATGGATGAAACCACTTTGGGGAGGATGAAGGTATACCAGGGGAAGTAGGTGAAGCCCCAGGTCATAAGACTGTTTGGCCATCGGCCTATGAGGATTATGTGGCACCCTATTGTAAGAAGTGGCGTCACGATGACAGTGATTCTGATGTTGAGGCCATAGCGGTTCCCACTGAAGAAGATGACGATGATGATGATGACCTTGATGATGGTCAAGGTGGTGGAGATTGTTAGACTGTTTAGGTAGGGAGTACTAACTGTATCTGTGTGTATACCAACTTAAATGTGCGGAATCCTATTTGATTGGCGATCCATCAGAGAGAAGACAGTTAAGATCACTCTAACGATTAATGAAATGTTATGAATGATTAGAACATGATCAACTATGATCTATGAACTTGGAACAGGTTTTCTTGAGTCTTTGGACGGCTAGGGTACGATTATGTGCATAGGTATTCGAATTGTTTCGTTTTTCCATGAATTAGGTGGTATTTATAAGTTAGGGTCTTCCATTCTTACGACTGAACCATTTGCATGGTTCAGCCGAGCGATTGAAGCATGCGATTGATCCATCCGCACGACTGAAGGTCCAGTCGTGCGATTGAGTCAATCTTATGTCCCAATCATGCGACTGATGTAGTCTCCTAGTTCTGTCATGCGACTGGTCCATTAGCATGAAGTATTCATGCATATGGTCCATTAGCATGGTCCATTCCCATGAGAACTGCACACGATTAAGTTTGAACATGTTTATCAATCATTATTGTCTAAGAATTATGTAAACAACCACAAACCTATATTGTTAGTTCAATAAGCGTTATCACATAATAAACAATGAAATATTAAACATTATATGCATCCACAACACATTGTATTTCATTTATACCCATTCAATTACATATATGTAAGACATGAAAGACATTTTACATTTAGCTCCTAAACTAGGTACACATGTATCTACAAACTCCCCATGGACCTAGTTTACATTATTGTCTAACATTCTTGATTATCTCTTCAAACTTATTGTACTTCTTCTCTCTTGTAGCTCCGACATGTATCTCAAATGCAAAGCAGGCCTTATAACATTTTGAAACTAGAGGGCTTGTACAATGTCTTGCGAATCATAGAATAGTGGCCACTTGTATAAAGTATAACATCATCAGCAGACAAGTTGGTCAGCCACATAGGGTCAAATACCGGATAGTGTCCATTTGGCTCTCCTTTTGTAAGACTATGACCGCTTCACCTGTTCTCCAATCGTAGTACCACCACTTGAAGTGTGGAGTGAAGTCCTATGGCCTTTCCCTTAGAGGGATTCCTGACATTGTGCACGTAGGACTCCACTTCAGCAGTATCTTAGGCTTTCTAGTAATGGAATCAATTTAAGACTGTCTGATGTACCTCGTCGGTTGTTAAGGTCTGAAGTTACCCCAGCTAGTGTTGTACTCTTTCCTCAATGCAGCCTCAAACCAGCCTGACCTTTTCTTTGGATTAGCATATAGCAACTTCAGGCATGCCAGCTGGTTGAGCTCAAAAGCAGGTAGAGTCTTTAGATCGTGTCGGAATCTAAAGTACTCTATGCCCTTTTCTCTCTTCATGGCATACATATTTAGATCCTTACAATAAGCCCATGCAATGATTTTTCCTGACACCTTTAAGTGGTTCTTGAATTTGTATAGCTTGGTGTAGACATTAGGCTTTTGTGCAGTGCGTATGGCTCGAATCTCAGCAAAACAAGCCGCCCATTCAGCCTTTTTGATGTTGACATCAACGACTGAGGCTTGGGCTTGATCCTTATTCTTCTCGAACTCTTGCTCCATCTGATCCAGTTTTGCAAATGTATCATTGATGAGAGTATCACCTGTTGGGACCGGGTATTTGCACGAAATACCTAGTGATTAGCGTGTAAACCAGATCAAATAGTGCGGAATCCTATTTGATTGGCGATCCAATCAGTCGGAACACATGAAGAATCAATAAAGAATTGAAACTAACGTTAGGAATGGATCTAAAGTGTTCTATGAACTTGGAGAACGAATTGGGAGACTTCTGGACTGCTAGGGTACGTCTGGATTCGTAATAGAATGAATGCCCTCTTTTTTTGACGAATTGGGTTGTATTTATAGGTTAGTATTGTTCATTCGTGCGACTGAACCATTAGTATGGTTCAGTCGTGCGATTGAACCATGCGGTTGATTCATCCGCACGACTGAGTGTTCAGTCGTGTGACTGAGCCAATCTTATGTTACAATCATACGACTGATCCAGTCTCCTGATTCAGTCGTGCGACTGAGTCATCGTATGAAGTTATTCATGCGTATGGTCCATTCGCATGGGCCATTCGCATGAGAACTTCATTTTGTTAAGTTTGAATGTATTAATTAATATAACATTATGTGTAACAATTCAAACAACCACAAACCTAATTAACCAATTCAACATCGACTCATTAATGAAATATTAAACGTTATAAATAACAAACAAACAATATCATTTCATTAATCATTCCAAGCATTACCTCAGAATCAGACAAACAAGATCTATTACATTCATACCATGATCTAGGGACATACATGTATCAACAAACTCCCCTTTGGACCTAGATCTCTCTAATGTCTTGTTTTCTTCATTCCTCCTAATATTTCTTGTACTTGTCCTCTTTTGTGACTCCCGTGTGAATCTCAAACGCGAAGCAGAGTCTTATGACATTTTGGAACTGGAGGGCTTGTACAATATCTTGCGTATCATAGAACAGTGGCCACTTGTATAGCGTGTAGACATCATTGCTGACAAATTTGTAAGCCACATTGGGTCGAATACCCTGATCGTATCCATTTGGCCCTCTTGTTTAGAACTATGACGCTTTTGCTGTTCTCCAATCATTGTACCACCACTTAAAGTGTGGAGTGAAGTCCTGTGGCATTTCCCGGAGTGGGATTCTTGACATTGTGCGTGGAGGATTCCACTTCAACACTATCTTTGGCTTTCCAGTAATGGCATCAATCTCAGACCTTTTGATATACTTTGTAGGTTGTTGGGGTCTAAAATTAACCTACCTGGTGTCGTACTCCTTCTTTAGAGTAGCCTCGAACCAGCCTGACATCTTCTCGGGTCAGCATACAAAAGCTTTAGTTTGGTCAGCTGGTTGAGCTCAAAACCTGGTAGAGTCTTCAGATCATATGGGAATCTGAAGTACTCTTTGCCCTTTTCCCTCTTAACTGCATATATGTTAAGATCCTCCAAATACGCCCACGCTATGATCCTGCCAGTCACCTTATGATGTTTCTTGACTCTGTAGAGTTTGGTGTAGGCATCCTGTTTCGGTGTAGTGTGTTGGGCTCTAACTTCTGTAAAACAGGCAGCCCACTCAGCCTTCCGGACATCGACATCATCATTTGAGGCTTGGGCCGTTTCCTCTACTTTCTCCGACTCTTTCTCCATCTTGTCTAACACCTCAAAAGTATCGCTGACGAGGGATTCACCCAGATTGGGAACCACATTTCCCTCATTGTCAACGTACCGAGAGTAATGCTCGGCAGTGACATCTTAAATCTCGATTTCATCAACATTGTTGAGCTCGTCATCACTGGTCGAGTTACATGTCGGAGCATCCTTCACTATCTCGTCTGGATTGAGCTTGAAAATCTCTACGAGTTGCTCGTTGATAGGTCGTGAATTATTTCCCCTTCTTCAGGGGTATAACGCACCGACCTCCTTACGATCCCTTGCAGATCAAGAATCATTGTTAGCTGAGTCTTGACCTGCTGAAGGGGAGCAACATCAAACTCATCCCTTTGGTAATTTGGATCTGTTTGATTTACACATTCAACATATCAACCATTAGTAATTAATCAAAACTGAAATGCATTAACTTAATTTAAACGTTAAGTACATATGTTTCAATACCGATTCAAATACAAAAGTATTAAATACATAAACATCTAATCTTTACTTTCGTCCTGTATCATCGCCTCTTCACTTAGTGGAGTAGAGGAAGAAGCTTGTTGGTCTTGTATGTTCTTGAACCTCCTTTCTTGACCTGAAGCAAAGGCCGATGCAGCTGCATCTCCTCCTGCTGTATCATCATCATCAACCTTCTCCTCTGTCCTTGCTTCTTCTGTCCCCTCATCCTCCTCTGTCTCATCCCATCATCCTCATCATCAAAAACTTCATCATATCATCACATCATCTCCGTCTTTTTCTTGAATCTCAAGGGCTCCTCCTTAGATCCCTTTAGCTTTAACATAATCATCTTCTTTGCCTTCTCCAACTCCTCTATCTTCTTCTTGATGTGACACTATGTGCTTGGAGTTGGGCTAGTTCATGGCTCTAAGCAGCCATCTGTTGGGCCTGCTCCTTTATCACTCGAGCCTGCTCTTCTATCTGGTGAGACTGAGCAGCAGTAAGATCAGCAAGCTGGCGGATCTGAGCCGCCTTGTCCTCATCTGCTGCTAATAGGCGCATCACCATCCTGTGAGTGCAGACAGCTGTTCCTCTACCCCAATTGGAGGTAGAGGTGATACATATGTATGAGATGGATGGGCTGAGGATCCAGCTTGGTGGGTAGCGGTGTGATGGTGGTTGTAGTGAAGATGGGTCTGTGAAATGGTGGAGGTGAGGTGGGAGTGAAAGATATGGTGGTAGATGGAATCTGTATAGTGGTGGGAGGTGTGGTGGTGGTAGTAGTAGATGTGGTGGCTGTGGTGGCTGTGTGGCTGTGGTGGCTGTGGTGGCTGTGGAAGTGGTTATGGTGGTGGCAGATGTGGTGGCTATGGTGGTGGATGGTATGATTGTGGAAGTGGTAGTGGTGGTGGCAGATATGGTTGTGGAGGTAAAGAAGGTGAGACGTCTTTTCTTCTTCTTCTGACCATGGGGTTGAGCCATCCTTTTCCTCCTCTTTCCCATTGAGGTGGATGCACCCCCTACACCCCTGATGGCTGACTCCGGTGCATAAATCGGATCAGTGGCTATCTCTCCTGAGTCTCTTGGACGTTCACCAACCGCCCTTAGCCCATGTTCTGTGGGAACAACCTTGCTTTCTACAGTACATGTCAAGGGCTCATCTTCAGACTCCTCTTCCCTCTCATCAGGAACAAAATCCTGATGGAAACCAGCAGACTCAGTTCATCATGGGTGGATGGTGGAGATGGTATATCAGTGGTAGTGGCCCTAGATGGAATGGGGCCTGTATCTCCACCATCACCACTGTCATCATCATCGTCGTCATCAACTGGTAGACCATAGGTCAGAATCAGAGTCACTGTCATCATGACGCCATTTTCGTCTCCCCGGTGCCACATATTTCTGTTGCCAAATGGCCAATCAACCTCCACTTGGGGCTTCACTTGTTTGCCCCTATACACCCTCATCCACCAAGGTCGTGTCATCCATAATTTCCAAAGTAACTGCATCATGACTCTCCTTTGGGAGAAGTGGCAGCTTTTCGTTGAAGATTAGCTGTAGAAACTGGGGAACATACAAAATCCTTCCTTCCCTTTTGCTTCCAGGTTCTCTACCAAATAGGAAAAGATCATACTCGAAAAGCTGAAAGGGTGGTTTAGCACCAGTGCCACGAAGGCATTTTGAATCTGATCTGATAGATCATCGAACCCACCCCTCCTCGAAGCAATGCACTTTAGGATCACATGCGCCAAGTATTTGTACTGGGGGAACAGGTTGCTCTTATTGAGCACACCCGATTTATGTCCCCACGTACTTGATTCTGAGGAAGAAGCCTCTCACAGTCAGTGGATGTATTTGGTGGGGTGATTCGTATCGTCCCCAAATTCATGAACTCTCTGGAATCAGCAGCAGTAACCTCGATATCATGACCCAGAATGGAGCTCCGTATACTGTACGGCTCACGAGAGCGATCAACTGAGGCATTCTCCCAAAATGCCTGGTGTAATGACCTGTAGGGCTTGCAGGTGTAGATATAGCCTTATGTATCTGGGAGCGCTAAGGAAGGCTATAATCTCTGTGAACTCGGCCCCGTTCCGAGTAGTATGATCCAAGTGAGCACATATGTTGTGCTTTGGATTAATGGACCATCTATCAGCCATTTTTCTGAAACAAAGACACAGAATCATTAGTACATAATACATCAAAATTCAGTTCTAAGTGTAATGTTTAAATTCATTCTGATTCATTCATGCGAATGAATCATGCGACTGGAGTCAGTCGTTTGTTCTTTCGTGCGACTGAGCTCGTTCGGGTGAATGAGACATGCGACTGATTTCAATCTGCTGACTGAGTCTGCGATTGGTTCAGTCGCCGACTGAACTCATTCGCATGGTTCATTCGGCCGATTGACCCAATCGCAAGATTCAATCATGCGATTGGATTTCATCCGGACGACTAGTCGCTTGTCCCACTGTTCAGTCGCCTGTGGTTTGAATCTTGACCAATTCAAGTAATTTAACATGGTTTAATGGTCCATTAGACTCCCCATCTTGTCACTAATAACCTATTAAACTTAATTTTAACATTTTTCTTAGTTTATGTAGGTTATTAGGGCATTTTTCAGTCCGGTTCTTGTTTCAGTCGAATATCACATATTTGGATTCAAGATCTTCTGATTTCGGTAAGATTTAACTGCAATGTACCTGTATAATCGTCAATCGAATATCAAAAGATCAACAGCAATGTGAACACAAGATCTCTAGAAATTTTGGCAGAGTAAAGGGAAGAAATGCGATTTGGTGCGATTGGGAGTGATGAGTAAACACGATCGACTTAGGCCCTTTAAATACTGAACCTAAGTTCAATCGGCCGACTGGCCTCATTCGCTCAGTTCATTCGGGCGACTGAGGTTCAGTCGTGCAATTGGCCCAGTCAGTCGCTTTCAGTTGGCCGACTGAGTCTCAGTCGATCGACTGACTCATTCGTGCCCTTTCATTCGCACCCTCAGTTAACCGACTGAGTCTCAGTCGGTCGACTGACTCATTCGCACCCTGTCATTCGGTGAATGGATCATTCTTATAACCCATTCGGGTGAATGACTAAATTTCATGTCCAGTCGTGCGAATGGGATCCATTCGCATGGTTGGTCCTATTCATGGTCCAATCGTGCGAATGGGTCACACTTAGTGATTTTCTGCCATTTTGAACATTTTACTTTTAAGACCCTTTTAACTTTTGAAATAAACATTATGAGTTTTGATCATCTCAGACATGATCATTTTAACCAATTAGTCACCTCAGACATGACTCTTTTAAACACTTTGTCACCTCAGACGTGACTGCTTTAAACTTGAAAATTCATGTGGTCATCTCAGACATGACCCTTTTAGTGAGTTGATCCCTTATCGATTTTCATGATGTAGTCCGGCAAACAAAAAAACTAAAGGACTAAGTGAAAAAAAAAACTAAACTAACATACAAAAAATAAAAACTTGTTTTTGGCTTTTTGTGAGGATAAATCCTAAGATGGAAGTCTACGGGATTTGGTTCCGGAATAGGAGCTTCAACTTAGATTGACCACACCTGGACCAATTCAATTTTGGAATCATACAGGCAAGTCAAATCATTTGGGACTTGTTATCAAAATCTTTTGATGCTCTATTCTTGGTTTTCATCCAGAGTCGTTAGCAACTTTTAGGAAATCATACTGGAACTATTAGATTACCACATTGATTTGAACTTTCAAGAATTGCAGCCACAATGATTGTCAATATGTTTGTCCTCTTAAATCCATACACAGACTTTTGACACAGACTGGTGATAAATTTAGGTTTAATTATTTCAACTAACATTTGTGGATCCCACACTTATATGGTAATCAACATTCCTCAGGAGCTTTTGAGCGTCTACGGGTATTTTTACAAGAAGAGACTATTCTTAGAGCTTTCAAAGAGAAGCAATCCTCAGGTCAGTGCCATCGCACAGCAGAGAGGCGGCAAACAACAATGAATTCTAGAATATCTAGGTTATGCTTATCCTCAGGTCAGTGCCATCGCACAGCAGAGAGGCACACAACCTATCTCCTTGTTAGAGCAGCTTAATTTTATTTTGCACAAAATGCACCAACAACATAAGTCATTATCTTGATAGCATTTTTCTTTCATTTTTTCGTGCTTTGCTCTATTTATGGTCATCCGCACACATTTGTGGCGTTTACATGCTCATTACCCCTTTGGAATATTGTTGATTGTGTTAACCAGTGATAAGATGAAGCCCACTGTCAGTTGAACAACTTAGTTTGATCTTGAGATCACCAGTTAGGTCTAATCATCTATTGTGTTGAATCTACCGACATATCAATTGTGATCTAGCAACCTCTAGGTCTACTCTCGTTGTGTTACCTTAGGAGTTACCAGGTTTTTCTATCATCTTCCCTTTTTATATTGCTTAGACTACACAGACTTATACTTTGAATTTTTGCATCATTTCTGAATTAAATTTTAAAGTCCCTCTTGATTTGTTCCTGTGTACTATCATATTCCGAAGGGTTGAATCGGTATCACAGATACGATCTACCTTATATCAGCTTTCCACTCCTTCTCCCTCGTCTTTTTTTTTGATAATGTTACTTGCTGACTTATTCTCCCCCTAAAATACTAACATCATAACTGGTTTAATTATTTTAGGATTTTAATAAATAGCAGAATAACACGAGTTTAATTTAAACAGACTAAATTAGCCAAATAAAATAAAATAAAATGAAAAATTAACTAAGCTACACCGAACTACACATGATCATCATCAGGAATAACCTCACTTTTCTTTTTAACGCCGTTGACCTCTAGCAAATATTGAAAACGTGGTTTATCAAAGGCTTTAGTATAGAGGTCAGCGCGTTGAAAATCAGTATTAATTTTTACCACATCAATGAAGTTCTTCTCAAAACAATCTCTTATGAAATGGTATTTAATACCGATATGTTTGGTCTTAGGATGTTGGACCGGATTTTTAGTTACTGCAATTGCAGCAGAGTTATCCACAAAAATAGGAGTAGAAGAGAACTTTAAACCGTAATCCCTATTTGCTATTGAATCCAGATGATTTGTGAACAGCAACTTGCAGCAACAACGTATTCGGCTTCACAGGTTGACAATGCAACCGATGTCTGCTTCTTACACTGCCAGGTAATTAATCTTCTCCCAAAGAATTGACGCCCTGCTGATGTAGACTTGTAATTCATCTTGCAGCCCCCGTAATACGAGTCACTATACGCCGTGAGTTCAAAGTCATCTTCATGAGGATACCACAACCCAAGTGTGGGTGTACCCTTCAGATAACGAAATATCCTCTTGACCAGATCAGATGGTTGACCTTAGGCTTAGCCTGATATCTAGAACATAAACATGTAGCATACATGATATCAGGTCTTGAGGCAGTGAGATACATGAGGGATCCAATCATTCCTCGGTACATTGTGGCATCTACAAGATCTCCATTTTCATCAGGTGCTATATCGTGATTCGTAGCAAGTGGAGTTCAGAAGCAGAAGCATTCTCCATGTCAAAACGACTGAGAATGTCTCCTACATACTTGGTCTGATGTAGAAATATCCCATTCGGAGTCTAATCCACCTGTAACCCGAGAAAGAACTTCATCTCCCCATAGCACTCATCTCAATTCTTTCTTCATAACTGCTTCAAACTCTTTACATAACTCTACGTTCTTTGAACCGAAGATTATGTCATCGACATAGATCTGTACGAGCAGTAGATCGCCATCCTTTTCTTTGATGAACAGCGTGCAGTCAATAACTCCCCTGCGAAAGCCGTGTTTCACAAGATGAGTTGAGAGTTTCTCATACCAGGCTCTTGGAGCTTGATGAAGCCCGTATAAAGCCTTGTCGAGTTTGTAAACTCTATCCCGATAGTAAGGATCTTCAAATCCCTCGAGTTGACTGACATAGACTGTTTCTCTGATTTCCCATGAAGGAATGCACTCTTTACATCTAATTGGTAGACTTTAATCTTCATGTATGATGCATAGGCAAGGAAGATGCGAATGGCTTCCATCCGTGCCACGGGTGCAAACACTTCATTGTAGTCAATTCCCTCGACTTGGCAAAATCCTTGAACCACCAATCGAGCCTTATTCCTGATAATGACTCCTTGGTCATCCTTCTTGCATTTTAAGACCCATTTGGTGCCAATGACCTTAGCACCTTTAAGTTTGTCAACCAGAGTCCATACACCTAACTTCTTGAACTGAAGAAGCTCTTCTTGCATGGCACTCACCCATGCCTCATCATTTAGTGCATCACTAACGTATTTTGGCTCAAACTGCGAGACAAAACACTGATAAGCACCATCATGAATATATCCCTTTTCCATAACGGAGGCGTAATCAGTGAGTATAGCTGATTTCGGGTTGTACTCCTGATCTGACATCCCCAATGACATTTTCTAAGGGATGATAGACGTTTAGTCGTGATCCTGGAGTAGTAGGAACACTACCTCAGAGTCAAGATTATGAGCATTGGTTCTGCATCTGAGGTAGTTGGAGTTTGAGGCTCCGAAGTCGAAGGTGCATCACTGGTAGATGCTTGTGGACTTTCAGGAACTGGAACTGTTCCTCCTCACTGTTCTGGTCATCTTCTTCAGCTTCATCTTCAGAGGAGGAGTCATTGTCGTCGACTACTCCCCCTGACTGAGTAGATTATCCTCCCAGTGAGCTTGATGTTGGTGTATTCAAGATATCATACATCATCCGTGTCAAAGAAATAGTCAAAGAAATAGGCGGGTCCTTTGCCAGTAGGTGGTGTGGTATATCGTTGAACATCAACATTACACCACACTTCTACTAGACCCGTTGAATTGTTGTAAACCCTCTTTTTGGAATGTTGTATCCTAGAAAGATTCCTTCATCCGCCTTCTCGCTGAATTTACCTTCTTGTGTTTTCTTCAGAAGTGTGCACGGCGCGCCAAATGGTTCGAGATACTCCCGATTCGGTTTGCATCTTTGTAGTAGCTCGTAACATGTTTTTCCGTGACGCTTGACAATCAGAATTCGATTCGGTGTATAACATGCATTAGCAACTGCCTCATTCCAAAATTGGATAGGCAGTTTCGAGTCTGCCAGCATGGTCGTGCTGTCTCAATCAAGCTTCTGTTCTTTCTCTCAACAACGCCATTCATCTGAGGTGTGTAGATAGAAGTGAATTGATGTACAATTCCCTTTTCCTTGCAGTAAGCCTCCATCCACTGGTTCTTGAATTCCGTCCCATTGTCTGAGCGTACTTGCCTAACCTTCAACTTGTAGAGAGATTCCAGTGTGGGTACTAACTCCTTGATAGACTCAAATGTTTCTGATTTGGACTTCAGAACATTACCCAAGAGAACCTTGAGTAGTCATCAGTAACCACAAAACAGTACAAGTCGCCTGCTATGCTCTTTGTACTGACTGGACCAAACAGATCCATGTGAAGAAGTTCTAGAGGAAGTTCTTTTGAATGAATTTTCTTTTCCTGATGAGACTTCTTCGTCTGTTTGCCTTTCTTGCAAGCAACACAAAAATCAGGAAGCTGGAAGTTCATGACATTAACTCCTCTCACTAGATCCTTCTGAATCAAGTGATTCATCTTTCTTTGACTAATGTGTCCCATTCTCCTATGCCAGGAGATGGAATCCTTCTCAGTAGCTTTAGATAGAAAACACTGAACCTCCTGATCCGTTGTAGCAGCTGTTGATAGATCCAAAACATAAAGGTCTTTATATCTTGAAGCAGTCATCAAAACTTGGTCTTCTAGGATCACGTAATCTTTCTTGAGCACGTAACACTTCTTGTTGTCGAAGATGACTTTAAGTCCCTTATCGCAGATTTGGGAAACAGAAAGTAAGTTATTTTGGAGTTGTTGAACATAGTTCACCTTATCAAACTTAATGTTCTGATTTCCCACTTCTCCTGAGCTATGATATATCCTCCTTGTTTCAGCAAAGAAACATGCCCTCCATTTATTTGCTTGACGTTAGATAAAAGAGCTCTGTTTCCTGTCATGTGCCTGGATGCTCCGCTGTCTACAATCCACGTGTTAATTTCAGCACTGTAGCGAGCACCCTACACATACAATGTAAAGGATTAGTTTAGGTTAGGAACCCAAGCCTTTACTGGCTTGGGTTTCCCCAGGCATCACACATCACAAATTCAACCCATTGACCCATAGAGGGTGAGGGTAGCCCAGGTTCCTTCTTGTCATCATCATCAGACACAGAGGTTGACTTCTCTTTCCATAAGCCAGATTTGTGCAATGCCTGTTTGTGATACACAGTCGACTGGCTAACGGGTTGAACTTTATGTGCACTAGTTCTTCTAGGTGGAGTTAAAGAACTCCTCTTAGAAGACCTAGGTTTTGAGTCCTGAAGTTCAATCTTTTTCCTAGGGTCTGATAATAAAGGCAATAGGAAGCAATGTGTCCATATTCTCCACAGTTGTAGTATGACCTGCTATCAACTTTATGATTAAACTTTCTTTGTGGAGACATGTGTGACACTCTAGTAACATCACTTACTTTAGATTTTGACTCTGTTCTTTTGTTTTTATTCTTGTTTAACAGAGTTAACTGTTTTAACATGTTTAATATCTTTTTTCCTTTTGGTTAACTGGTTTTTGACTATTTGAAGTCCTTTTAGGTTCTGATTTGACTCTGTTTGACCCTGACTTTAAGTTAACCTTTTCAAACTCTTTTTCCAGATTAACACAAGGCAATTTACCCTTGCCTTTGAAGTGGCCTCCTTTTGTTTGTTTCCAGATTCAATGGTTGAACATGAGGAATCTGGATCACTAACAAGAGGAGTAGACACCACATGATCCTTGATGGGATTGTTATTTACAGGTCTACTCTTAGTGTTCATCAAGGTCTCAGGTGGTGGTGGAACCACTTTGTAACCCAAACCCTCCCCATTGTTTCTTTCTCTCACTAAGTGTTGGACTATGTGTGATGAACTTGTCTAACTGTGCAGTTTCTGTTTTAATGAGTTTACTTCTACTTCTATAACTGCCTTTTGCTTCTTAGTGTCTTCTAGGGAGTTTAGATAGTACCTAATGTCATTAGCTTGGTTAAATGCAACTACTTCGGTTTCCCTAAGCTGTTAGTCAAAAGGACTATCTTTTCTTTGTAACTATGCTATTTGTTTTAATACTCTATTCGCCTCAGTGCACAGTTGTAAATCTTTTACCAAGTTATCATTATGATCTAATAACCTAGCAAATTCTCATCTATGCTATTTTTAAATGTATTACAATCAGAACAAGCATGATTATTAAACTTTGGTCAGTGGTACTTACCTGAGTTGGTTCAGAAGAGTTAGCCATCAACGCAGCATCAGATGTCTCTGGTTCTGGTGATTTTGTCTTTTCTGTCCTTGCTTGGTAGTCTTTCTTTAGGCTTGTAGCTGACCTCAGTTGTAGTTGACTCTTCAATATTAGACATTGCTATATCAACTGCTAGATCTCCTTCACTCGCAGAATCATCATCAAAGTCTTCTACACTTGCAATGTTTGATTCCCCTGGAGAGACAAACCTAAAGCTCCAGTCCTGTCCTTCATCATCATGAGCAGTCAAGGCTTTTGGATCCTTGCTTGATGAAGTAGAACTAGTAGCTTGCTTGTCTTGATGAGTGAAGGACGAGAATGGGTTCCCGTTACCCGTCTTCTTTGGCTTAACACATTCTCTCTTAAGGTGCCCCTTCTCTCCATAGTTAAAGCAGGTCACTTTTCTCTTGTCAAAGCCAAATATGGTATCCTTAGTAGCTACCATGTTCTGTCCGGTCTTTTTCACAAACTTCTTTGCCCTCCGGACAGCACTAGCTAAGGCCCACATTATGTCCATTCTCTCCAGCTCCATTTCGTCCACCTGCTCGTAGTCCTCGTCTGACAGATGGCAATTTCCAATCTTCCCAGCAACAAGTCCATCATAAGAATAACCACTGCAGCCAAACGATCCATGTGTTCTCGAGCTACTCTTACAATCACATTACCGAGGTTCTCGGTCTTAAGTCTAGTAGCATTTGTTTCAGATCCAATATGTTGGGTACAAGAAAACCCCGACGTGTATGATCCTGAAGAAGAAGCATGTGAAGGGCCCAATGAGCTAGACACAAATGCAGTCTGGAGAGGTGCTCCAGATGTCTTAGCTTGAGGCGTGGCATTGTACAAAGCTGGATTCTGAGTATACGAAGAATTCTGAGCTCTGTACTTCATTCTAAGTGCTTCTTCTCGCAGCTTTAGAATGAAGTCATTTATATCCAGCTTTGTCAGCATTCCATTCTGTCTCAGGTTAGACATGAATGAAGCCCACTTTTCGGCAATCCGTCTGCAAAGTTAGTAACTTTCTCTCCATGGTAGTAGCCACCCCATGTGTATGCAGTTCACTCATCAGACGGTAGAATCTATCAATAACATCGTCCAAACTCTCGTTTCCCATCGATGAGAATTATCGAATTCCTTCTTTAACTCCTTAGCCTTGATTGCCTGCAACGAAGCATTCCCGTCGTACCTCTTTTCCAGCTCATCCCATAGTTTCTTGGACTACTTATACTCTGAGTACTGGTGGAAAATGTCTTTAGGGATAGACTATGTAATCAATGCATTAACCCTCTTCTCTGCATTATATTTAACTTAAGGCGCGTCTGTCATCCCTCCTAAGGTTAGCTTTACTCCATCGGCTCCCACCGGCGTACTATACCCAATCTCGATAGCTTCCCACAGATTCGGATCCACTCCATTGAGGTAGATCTCAAAACGTTGTTTCCAGTGGGGAAACTCATCTAAAGTTAAAAGCTTCGGTGGTTTATTATGATTACCCACCTCACTCTCAAGTAACAGCAGGTTCTGGATCCTAGAGTCCTTCCCAGTAGTAAAGGCTGACATTTGATCTTCCATAGCGAATAACTTTAAGTCTACTAAGACAAACTGTCAACTGGTGTGACTGAAGGATGTGATTGGGCTATCCGTCCGAATGAACTGAGCGAATGGTTCAATCGTGCGGTTGAACTAAGCGATGGGTTCAGTCGTGCGAATGAAGCTGATGCGTATGTACACTGTGAACGAGTGGTTCAATCGTACGAATGGAGATGCGACTAGGTCCAATCGTGCGTCTAAGCAATGCGAATGAGGTCCAGTCGTGCGAATGGCTCAATCGTGCGACTGAAGCTGCTGTTTTGCGAAAATTTCTAGGTTAAACGTGTTTTAGCCGTAAAAATTCGAAATTTCGCAAGGTCTAATCGCCTAAGTCCGTAGAAACCAAACTTTGATGAGCAGGGAACGTCCAAGATCAATTTTGACACAAAAGATTGCGTTTTTAGTGCAAAAACACAAACTTTTTATCAATCTTGATTGAATCACACGTAATCAAGAGCCAAGGCTCTGATACCACTTGTTGGGACGGGGTATTTGCACGAAATACCTAGTGATTAGCGTGTAAACCAGATCAAATAGTGCGGAATCCTATTTGATTGGCGATCCAATCAGTGAGAACACACGAAAAATCAATAAAGAATTGAAACTAACGTTAGAAATCGATTGGGAATCGATCTAATGTGTTCTATGAACTTGGAGAACGAATTGGGGATTTCTGGACTGCTAGGGTACGTCTGGATTGGTAATAGAATGAATGCCCTCTTTTTTTCACACGAATTGGGTTGTATTTATAGGTTAGTATTGTTCATTTGTGCGACTGAACCATTAGTATGGTTCAGTCGTGCGATTGAACCATGCGGTTGATTCATCCGCACGACTGAGTGTTCAGTCGTGCGACTGAGCCAATCTTATGTTACAATCATACGACTGATCCAGTCTCCTGGTTCAGTCGTGCGACTGAGTCAATCGTATGAAGTTATTCATGGTATGGTCCATTCGCATGGGCCATTCGAATGAGAACTTCATTTTGTTAAGTTTGAATGTATTAATTAATATAACATTATGTGTAACAATTCAAACAACCACACCTAATTAACCAATTCAACATCGACTCATTAATGAAATATTAAACATTAAAATAACAAACAAACAATATCATTTCATTAATCATTCAAGCATTACCTCAGAATCAGACAAACAATCTATTACATTCATATGATGATCTAGGGACATACATGTATCAACATCACTCAGATTGGGGCTACATTTCCCTCTCTGTCAGCATACTCCGAATAATGGTCAGTTGTGAGATCCTCGTCTCGATTCATCTATGTCATTGAGCTCATTGTCACTTGTAACTTCAAAAGTAGGAGCGTCCTTGACATCTCGTCCGGGTTGAGCCGGAACATCTCAGCAAGTTGGCATCAGTAAGGTCATGAATGATTTCTCCTTCCTCAAGAGTATAGCTTACAAACCTTCTGACTATCCCTTGCAAATCAAGAATCATTGTAAGTTGAGACTTGATTGCTGAAGGGGAGTAACATCATACTCATCTTGCTGATGATTGACCTGCTTGATTTAAACATGTAACACATCACTTGTTAGTAATTAATCAAGACAATGAAACATTGATAAAGATATATAAACATTAATTACATAATAAATACAAGGTTCAAGTACAAAAGTTTTCAAATACATAAATGTCTAATCATTACTTTTTCCCTGAATAGCAAGCGCGTTAGTAGGTGGGGCAGAAGATGAAGCTCCTTGGTCTTGATTTCTCTTGGTACATCTCTCTTTACCCTGAGCGGAGGGAGATGCAGCTGCATCTCCTTCTCATCATCATCATCATTCCTACCTTTCCTTGTCTCTTCATCATCACTGGCCTCATCATCATCACTATCATCATCTTCATCATCCTCATCATTATCATCATCTCATTCTTTGATCTTGAGGGGCTCATCTTTTGATCCCTTTAAATTGAGCATGATGGTCTTGTTAGAAGCCTCCAGCACCTCTATTCTCTTTTCTGATTGGACTTAGGCTCCTAGAGTTAGGCCAATTTGCTGAGCCTTCTGTGAGATCTGCTGTGCTTGGGTAGCATTTAGCTCCACATGTTGACGTAGTTGGGCAGTTCTTTCTTCTCATCAGCAGCCAACAGCTTCACATCATTCGGTTGAGTGCTGACAGCTGTTCCGCTACACCAATAGGGCCAAGATGATCCTGTGGTGATGAGGGTGGGATGATGGTTTCGGCTTGGTGGCTGGTGGTTGGTAGTTGAGTGGTGATAGGGGTGGTGGTATATGATGGGTGGTGAAGTATAGGCTGTAGTGGTGGTGGGAGGGAGTGTGGTAGTGATCAGGTTGGTGTGGTAGTGTTTCGGGTGGTAGTGTTATGGATCTCAGCATCTAGTTTGATCAATTAAATTGGATTTGCAGCGAATGAGCCCACGAATTACAAATTTAAACAAGAACACACGAAATTTATCAATGAAACAGTGTTTTTGTTATAGAGAGAGAATTTCTGCCAAAAGGAATATATTCTTTAATACCGCTTCGGCTGGCTTTTTCACTTACCGTTACAATTAGGTCATCTTCCTTTTTATAAGGGAAGCTGGCGTCAGCTGATGTCACTTGACAGTGACATCTAACTGTTATTTAACTACTGAAAGTTAACACAACTACTGAAGATGTCAAACAACTGACATCTTCTTACAAAAATACCAAGTGTTAACTATCACTACAACTACTGAAAAGAAACTACTAAAACAACAACGACTGAAGAACATGCTCTTCAGTCGTTTTACAAGTACTGAAACAGAAAAGAAAACTACTGAAAGGAACCCTCACAACAACTGAAGAATGCTTCTTCAGCTGTTGTGACAAACTTTGAAGGCTTTAGTACTTGGACTTCTTGAACTTCAGTTGTTGTCTTTAGCTTTGTACTTCAGCTGTTATCTTCAGTACTTTAGTTCAGCTGTTGATCTTCAAAATTTGCTCTTCAGCTGTTGAAGTCTTCAGTACTATAGTCTTCAGCTGTTGATCTTCATACTTTGGTCTCAGCTGTTGAAGTCTTCAGTACTTTAGTAGTCTTCAGCTGTTGATCTTCAGACTTTGGTCTTCACTGTTGAAGTCTCAGTACTTTAGTCTTCAGCTGTGATCTTCAACTTTGGTCTTCAGCTGTGAAGTCTTTACTTTAGTCTCAGCTGTTGATCTTCAGACTTTGGTCTTCAGCTGTTGAAGTCTTCAGTACTTTAGTCTTCAGCTGTTGATCTTCAGACTTTGTCAAACAGCTGATCAAGTCTTTAGCAGTTGTTGTGATGTCTTGTGGACTTAAAGTTTTTCTGATCTGGCTCATTGGTTCTTTTAGTCCAACAAACTCCCCTGAACCAATGCAGCAAAACCTTTAAGCTTATTGAAGATGTCCCACTTATTATGTAGAAAGATTGGTCTTTTTGTCTTCTAGATCAGCTCAGAAGTGACCCTTGTAAGCACAGGCCTGGGAAGAAGTCTCAATGATCTGTTTGACAAAGGATGGATGGGAACTCTGTCTTGGGGAACTGGACACAGAGCTGTTACCCCATCATGAGATCTACTTCCCAACTATGAGTCTGTAAGACTCCCTTGTATAGGCCTCAAGGAAGATAACTTGTTCCTCCATGGTAAGCTCTTCTGCTTCTCCTTCAAAGAGTGACTCTGGCCCATAATACTCAGAGAGGTATTTGACATGCTTCCCATTTTTTTAGTTCACAATTGTTATGACTCTATATATGAATTCATCTGGGTGAATACCCTCTAAGAACAACTGGAGCTCATTCTTTCTAACTTCCTCAAGCCTCCTATACACTAACCCCTTTTTCACCACTTTATTCTCCAGCATCTTTTGTGGGGTCATTTAGCTTTATAGGCTTTCTTGAAGTCATCTAGGATCTCCCAAGGTGATATTACAAATGCCAGTGAGATCACTTCATCTACAATCTTCTTTACTTGGCCAATGTATCTCTGTGGAATATTTTTCTTTTGAATCCTATGAGACCCCTAGGATCAGGCCAAATCCTCACTCTCTCTTTTTGATATTGAAAGGTATGTCTGAGAGTGTATAATCTCTGAGCATGTTTCTTCATATTGATGATTGAAGATGTGGCAGTGTATGCTTTGTCGACTCTTCTCAACAGTTCCTCATCATGTTGTTTGTGAAGCTCTTCTTCTTCTAACTTCACTTTCACAATTTGCCTTTGAGATTCAGGAGTAATTGTTGGAGGGTGACTTATGGCTTATGCCCTACAACTATAACAGCTGAGATTGGCGCCTGTCTTCATCTTCATCATTATCTTCTTCTTCCTCTTCTAGCCTCAGTACCCTTCTCTTCCTCTTCTGGGGTACATCATCGGCTATTGGTTTTGTGGGTAAGGGAATTGGTTTAGTGGGTTGTGGGTGTGGTGGTTTTGGTTGGGGATTTTGACAGGCTGTTCTAGCATTTTGGATGTAAGTGAGGCTTTGGATTGTTTGACCAGTTCAGTCCTGCTCCCAGCACCAGCTTCATTCAAGGCTTCAATGACCAGCCCTTTGGTATATACTTCAGATGAACAGATCTTGGTGGTTATTGCCAATGCTGTCCCTGGACCATGACTTGATTTCAATCAATGATCTTCCAAGATACTTAGCTATGAACCTGATCATTTCCTAGCCTTTCCCTTTCCAACACACTGTAACTTGCCCATCTTGCTTGGATTTCTTCAATCTCCAATCTTCTAATTTTGAGTCAAGTTTTCAGTGTCATGACCTTGCCTAAACAGCTGATCAATGATGTTATCCATTGATCGTTGTGTTGGGCATTAGCCTCCTTCACACATTTCTCCAACTCCTCTCTTCTTTCCACTCTTCCTTTTCTTGTATGTGACATGAAAGTCTTTAGTACTTTCAGTCACTTTCTCTATTTCACTTCCTTCTCCTTTCCTTCTCAGTCTCTACACCCAACTCCTTCTCATTTTCCACCTCTATCTCTTTTTCTTTCTCTTTCCCATCTTCAATCCTCTTTCGTTTTGCTTTCACTGACTGAATCTCCCCCTTTTTGGTTGCATTGTTCATGGGTTTGATTGTCAAAAAGCCTTTTGCTCACAACTTCCTCTATCAAGGTTTGGATAACCGAGGGAAGCCTCTCATCAAGGTTTTAATCACTATATCAGTGATAATTGGTGTGATGAGAGGTAGGAATTTTGAAAGATATCAGCTATTTGCTCAGGGGGGTTCTGTCCCTGAGAGATAGTGCCAGAAGTAGAGGCAGGTGGCTGAGTGTTTTGGAGTGGCTCTGTGTATAAGAGACCTTCAGAGGAAGGTGCCATCTGTTGGTGTATTGGGGCAGATGGACTTAGATCCTGAGACATTTTGGCAATCAACTCGTTGAGTCTGCTTACCTCATTCTCTAGGATGGTATTTTGGCTAAACATCATAGAAGAAGCCCAGGTCATCATCAGTGTTTGTTGAATCACCTGACCTCCTGATAGAATCAGGATGTACATGCTCTGAGTGTAGATCAGTATCAGCATGTGCCCCTTGTTCTTGGTACTGGGGACTTCCTGCCTGCCTCAAGACTATGTCCTTCATTGGAACTTGCCTCTGGTGAGGTCTTATGGATTTACCAACTTGCATCCTGATCATATGCTGAAGCAGGAGAAGTGTAGCCTCCTCACCAGATGTTCTAATCTCCGTTTCTACACTTGGAGATGGAACATGTAACCCTGTGTTGTGGGTTATCAGAAGCATTTGATCCTCCCCCTCAATGGGAGGTATTCCCAGTATTAATTGGTTTCTGGGGAGGGGGTGAGGAATGCAACTGACTCAGCACTTTTGCAACTATTATGGTAGGACTTTGGGGGGCGGTTGCAGTGGGAGATGGTGTAGAAGCAGTATGCACCTGGGGAGAGTGGTGCGTTTCAATGGCAACCTCCTCAAATGAGGAAGGTCCAGATGTATAGTGCCCCGAATGTGGTTGCTGCAGGCTCCTGTTGAGAGGAAGCCTGAGCGGTTGAGGTTGGGTGAGTACTTGTAGCTACTGGGGGATATGGCGAGTAGATATATCCTGCGTTTGTGTTGCAGGGACATCCTTAGGGGACTCATTTCCCTGAGTAGCCGTTTTGGGATTCGTGTGTTTGGGTTTGGTGGGGACTTTGATTGGGAGGGGGCTGTGGGTTCCAGCTGCGTGGGTTTTCGCAGCTTGGCAGCCTGTTTGAGTGACTGGTCTAAGTTGTGCCGGAGTATACCTTAGGCAATACAGCCATGGCAGGGACTCCAAGGCCAACAAGTCCCTCAGCTTTCGGTGGTTCTCTATAATGGCCATTATGAACGGATACAATATCATCGGTTAGCAATAGGTTTTGAGACCATATCTTAAGTTCAAGAAATATTATTGTAGAAAAAATTAAGTTTTGTTGCTCAAGGATAGAGAAGAATACCTGCTGCCACCTGGTTGACATTTGATCCTAAAAAGAAGTCTTAGGGGCTAGGCAGACATTCACATATGAAAAATAAGGCATTCCGCGTCATGGAAATGCTTCTTTAGGATGGTAGAAGCGCTGAGGTTACCCTGGTATCCATGGTGGGCAAAGGATAGATCAGTGGTGCCTTACGGTTTGGCGAAGGATAGGATTGCCGAGGAGTGATGACCACCTTACGGTAGTTGACGAACGACTGGAGAGACTCGGTGTCATTCTCACTAATGGTAAGGGTGACATTCGTCTAGAACTGATTAGGGATTCGGCATAAATGGATTAGGATTGATAAGGAAGGCTGTTTTGTATGGAGAATGGACCATTAGATCAATGGCAGTATCAAACTTCGTCCAGAAAGGTGATTTGGTAAGTTAGGCAACACAGTTGTGTCTTGGTTTAAGCTGCATGGTCACCATTAATGTGAGAGAAGGTTCGGAGTTTTTGAACATTAGATTTGAGATAATGAAGCTCTGCAGGATTAGGTATTTATAGGGTATGGGTTATAAAACAACTGAAGGGTTTGGTTTTAAACATCAGTAGTTTTAAACGACTGATGACATGGTATTAACCTCAGAGGTTGTTGAACAACTGAAGTCTTGGTTTTAGGCATCGGCAGTTATAAAACTACTAAAACCATGGTTTTGGCTTCAGATGTTGGAAACAACTGAGGACTTGGTGTTATCATCAGTAGTTATGAAACTACTGAAGACATGGTTTTGTCATCAGTTGTTGTAACGACTGAAGACTTGGTGTTAGTCATCAGTAGTGTGAAACTACTGAAGACATTGGTTTTCATCAGTTGTTGTAAACGACTGAAGACTTAGTGTTAGTCATCAGTAGTTGTGAAAACTACTGAAGACATTGGTTTTGCTTCAGTTGTTTAAGATGAAACAACAGTTGTAAAACGACTGAAGAGAAAATTCCATCAGTAGTTTTCGTCAATTCTTAGCTTTTCAGCTATTTCATACTGTCCTCAACACTTACTCATCAGACTTTTTAGTTGTTTTCAGTATTTCATAGGACATCAGTACTTATCTGTTTTTACTGACATCAGTAGTTATAACTGCATAGTTCTTTTAACAGAATCAGTATATATTTGTGAGATGTTTACTAATGATCATGAGTACCTGTTTACTGAGATCATCCGTAGTTGTCACTTATTCTAGCTGCAGCATACCAAGCCTTAACACTAGGTTTTGGAAAGTTGAACTATCCAAAGGCTTTGTAAAAATGTCTGCAAGCTCATCAGCACTAGGCACAAACTTTGGATCAATCAGACCTTTTTCAAAACAGTCCCTAATAAAATGGTGTCTGATCTCTATATGTTTGGTCCTAGAATGCTGGACAGGATTCTTGACAATGCAAAGAGCTAAAGCACTGTCCATTAATAATGGAGTCTTAGTCTCTATAGTGCCATAATCCAAAAGTTGGTTCTAAAGCCAGAGTACTTGAGATGTACAACTTGCAGCAGCAATTACTCTACTTCAGAAGTGGATGTAGCAACAGATGTTTGTTTCTTACTCTGCCAAGAAATCAAACAGTTGCCTAGGAATTGACATCCACCAGAAGTTGACTTTCTGGTTAACTTACACCCTGCATAGTCACTATCAGAAAAGCAACTAATTTGCAAGAGTGTCCAGTGGAATACCATAAACCTAGAGATTGTGTACCATGCAGATATCTAAAGATCCTCTTGACTGTAATCAAATGAGACTCTTTAGGAGCAGCCTGAAATCTAGCACAAACACAAGTTGCAAACATGATATCTGGTCTAGAAGCTGTTAAGTACATCAAGGACCCAATCATACATCTGTAAAGTGTTTCATCAACAGCTTTACCTTTCTGATCTGCATCCAGTTGAAGGGTGGTGGCACATGGGAGTAGAACAGGGCTTACAGTTTTGTAAATCAAACTTATTCAAAAGATCTTTTGTATATTTAGACTGATGAATGAAAGTCCCATCAGCTTTTGTTTGATTTGCAATCCTAGAAAGAACTGTAATTCTCCCATTGCACTCATTTCAAACTTCTTTTGCATTAAATTGGTAAAATCATCACACAACTAGGGATCAGAGGATGCAAAAATAATATCATCAACATAAATTTGAACAAGTAGCTTATGCTGATCCACCTTCTTAATGAACAAAGTTTTATCTATGGAGCCTCTAGTGAATTATTTTGAAGAAGAAAATTTGATAATGTCTCATACCAGGCTCTAGGAGCTTGTTTCAACCCATAAAGAGCCTTATCAAGCTTGTATACCCAATCTGGATGTGTATTATCCTCAAAACCTAGTGGTTGACACACATAAACCTCTTCTTTTATTTTACCATATAAAAATGCACTTTTAACATCCATTTGAAAAACTTTAAGATTATGGAATACAGCATAGGCTAAGAACAATCTAATTCCTCCAATCTGGCTACAGGAGCAAAGGTTTCATCATAATCAATACCTTCTTCCTGTGCAAAACCCTGAACAACCAGTTGGCCTTGTTCTTAACAATAAGCCCATTTTCATCTGTTTTATTCCTAAACACCCATTTAGTGCCTATTGCACACTTACTGGGGGTAGAGGAACCAATTCCCACACTTGCTGCTTGTTGAACTGAAGTAGCTCAAGTGCATGGCTTCAACCATCCATTGTCCCTTAAAGCAATGTGATAGTTCTTGGCTCTTGCTGACTAATGAAGAGAGCATAGAAGCAGAAATTGGATAATTGACTTCTTTTGAAACTCCAGCATTGATATCACCAATGATTTGAGACATTGGGTGATTCTTCAGCTCTTGATAAACAATGAGATCTGTGCAAGTGTTTGTAGGACCTTCAGCAGTAGCAGATGGTGATGCAGACTCTTGAAACCAAGAATGAGATGGCAAATCAAAAGATGTAGATGAATCAGAGATCTCATCAGCATTTGTTGTGGATGGAACTACTGAAGCTTCAGGAACATCAAGTTTAGTGGACTCAGGCAGTTGATCACTAAACTTGAATAGGTGAGTATTGATATTATCATCATCATCAATACCACCAGGTGGAGAACTGTTGACAGGAGCAACAGCTGAAGCTTGATAAGGAACATATTGCAGTATGTCTAAATCAAATAACTCCACAGGGTTTTGTGGAATCTTGTCCTTTGGAGATTCATTAAACTTCACATGCAAAGTCTCTTCAACTATCTTTGTTCTGCAGTTGAAGACTCTGTATGCCTTGCAAGTAGATGAATAACCAACAAAATACCTGCATCACCTTAGGATCAAATTTGTGGAGTTGATCCTTTGTGTTGAGAATGAAACAAGGACACCCAAAGGCTCTGAAAAATGAAATTAGAGGAGCCAAATGATGTTGAACTTCATATGGAGTCTTTATCAACCTCTGATTTACTAAGGCTCTATTCTGCACATAGCAAGCTGTGTTAACAGCTTCAGCCCAAAAGGAGTGGCAAACCAGAGTCAGCCAACATGGACCTTGCAGCTTCAATTAGGGTCCTGTTCTTTCTCTCTACTACTCCATTTTGTTTGGGGTCCTTGGGATGCTAAACTGCCTCTTGATTCCCTTTGAGAGAAAAATCATCAAGTGTATGGTTTCTGAATTTGTTCCATTATCACTTCTGATACACTTGACAAATAGGGAATACTGCTTCTTAACATACAACACAAAGTTTATAATCGTCTGAGCAGCCTCATCCTTTGAATGCAAGAAGAAAGTCCATACAAATCTGGAGTAATCATCCACAATTACCAGACAGTATTTCTTCTTTGCATACTCATTACTCTCACAGGACCAAAGATATCCATGTGTAGTTATTGCAAGCAGGCAATGGACTTAGGTTCTTCAATAGGAGGGAATGAGACTTTGTGTTGTTTTCCTTTCAAACAAGCAGTGCAGTTGTCTTCACATCTGAACTCCTCATAGGCAATCCCCGTACTAAACCATGATGTATCAGCTGATTCAATTTTGTAAGATTCACATGACCCAGCTTCTATGCCATAGAACAGATTCTTGAGGAGAAGCCTTGGAAAATAGGCAGGATGACTTTGAGATCTATTTTCTTGGAAAGATCTAAGGCATACACTCTTCCTGTCCTGTTGGCCTCAGGAGAGTGTGATCATCCAACACCTTATCAATCAAACTCAGAACTTTGGATGATGAATCCTACAGTTCTGACTGGTGAAAAGAGCAACATGGCCTTTATCACACATTTGACTGACACTCAAGAAATTGTACTTGAGATTCTCCACATGGTTAACAACATCAAACCTTATTTCCCCATTGGAGACAAAGCTTTGCCAATGATGTAACCCTTAGCATCATTGCCAAAAGAAACAACCCTTCTTTCCTTGAGAGTAATCATGAAGAAGAGAGCTGTTCCTGTCATATGCATAGATCCTCCACTGTCTACGTACCAGATGCTACTGTGGCATGCTGAAGAACCCTGCAATCATAGTAAATTAGTTAGGTTTTGAGACCCAAACCTTTTTGGTTTTGGGTCTGTTCACATCAAAAATGGTAAACTAACGGATTTGCTATGAAGAACAGCATGAGGGGATGGAGATGGTGAAGAAGAAGAATCCTTTGGCATGGATTTTCTTCTCTGTGGTTTCATCATAGGAGCATCTAATTGGTTGACTCTCCCCAATAGATGTTGAACCATCATAACAAGTTGTGTCTGATTCTGTGATAAATCCTTCAGCTCATCAGACACATTAGTGCGTGAGATTGATGGATACCTGTGTTGTACCATCTCCCTTTGAGCAACTTCAGCTGTTGCCTGATTAACCCCTTCCTTTTTGGATTTCTTTTTGGATTTTGGGGTTACATGTTTTGATGTTGCTGGTACAAACTTGGTTTTCACTCAGTTTTCATTTTATCCATTTTCTTTTTAATTTTCTCATTGTGTTTGAGTTTGGAGCCCTTTTTATACCAGCAATCATCAGTAAGATGATTGAATAAGCCACATATTTCACATGGCTTTTTCTTCATCTTAAGTTGATCATCTGCTGAAGAAGATGAAACTACTGAAGACTTATTCTTCAGCAGTTTGCGACCAGTACTAGCAGTTTTCTTCCTTGCAGTACATGCTTTCTTGATATCTTCTTCAGTAGTTTTCCCCCCTTTCTACTGGCAGTTTTCTTTCCTTTAGTACATGCAGTAGTTTGGGTTTGTTCTCTAGGTGTTATTAAAACTTGCTCTTTAGTGCTTTCAGTACTTTGTGAAATACCACTGGAGTGATCAACCTTTTAATCATGTGAGCGTCAGCATTTGAACCATCAACATCAGCTGATAGGTTTTGGGAGGAATTAATGCTGACTCCACCTCTGATGGTGCTTTATCAGATAGTAGATCACATGATGAAAAGATTGGTTATTTCTTTCTCCATCAGATTCTACCTCTGCTCTGGGAGTAAAATCTCTAGGAGGAGCAGTGTGATTATAACCAATGCCAAACTTCACATTGGAAGCAGACTGCTTACTGAGAAGCATTTCAAAACCCTTGCAGGAATGTACCCATCGATCACACTCTACCTGGGTAGCTGCAAGTGTTTCTTTGACGTCTCTGTACTTCTCTAGAAGTACCTCTTCCCTAGCCTTATCATTAGTGATTTGGCATCTAATTTGTAAATCTCATCATTCTTATCATTAAGCACAGACTCAAATTTAGCTTTTCTTTTGGATATTATTTGTTCTAGCTCAATGTTCTTGTTAATTAAAGCTACATTTGCTTCTCTAATGGATGCAAATGCGGCTATGCATGTTTCAGAACATAGCTTGGCTTTGGCCTCAAAGGATACCTGTGGTGTGGAGGCATTAGAGGATGAGGTATCAGCAGACTCCAAGGCCATAAGAGCAAGGTTTCCAAAAGGATTGTCACCACCATGTTGACTAGCACCAGAAAATAGTTGTTCATGACCAGACATATCATCTGGTAAACTGCTCCAGTCAACAACTCGTGGGGTGAAAAAGTTGTGTTGTTGAGGTTGAGATTGTTGATGAGATTGGGAAGGTTGAGGCTCAGGAAGAGCAGGTGGTTGTTGAGAAATGGGTACTTGAACTTGACTGGTTTGTGGCATGTAATAGTAGGCATATGGATATGGCATTGGACCCTGAGGGACAAAATATGCAGGAGATAGAGGTTGTGATTGATGACCAGAACTAGCAGGATGTTGCCCTTTGTTTTGTTGAATATTACTTGGAAAAGTCACAAAGGGTGCAGAGGAGTTAGATCCAGATGATCTACACTCTCTTGCAAAGTGCCCAAGCCTATGGCATTTGTGACACCTCAACTTACTCTTGTCAAAACCAACTTTGGTTTTGCCAGAGAGTCTAGGGAATTTCTCTTCTGAGATCTGATATTAATCAAGGCCATTTGGCTCAGAATATCCATCTCTTCTAAGTCATCATCAGCTATACCTTTAAAATCATCCATAATGAAGCACAAATTGTCACTATTACATCCTGACTGACTATCAACACTCACAAATGCATGATCAGAACTGTTTGAAGAGAAATCTATATGCACATCATAATTACTTTCTGATGCAGCATATTCTGACTCATGACCGACCAAGGCAGTGTTCCCTGGTACAAAGTCTTCAGTGAGCTTTCCTGATGATGCCAGTTTCCTTTTCTGCTCTATCTCTCTTTCAAATGTAAGCAGTTTCCCATGAAGTTAGGTGAGAGATAGGCTATCCAGCTTTGCATTAGAGCGTAGGACATTTGTATATGTGTCCCATCTCTCAGGCAGTGATCTGAGGAATCTGTGGTTCATCTGGCTATTAGTGTATTCATGTTTGACATTTTCAGCTCAGAGATCAAACATGAAAAACGCTCAAACTGTTGAGTCAGAGTCTCACCCTTCCTATGAGCAAATGTCTCATATTGTTGGGCAAGTATTTCCCTATTGTTTGCTAAGACCTCATCAGTACCACCAAATTGTTCTTTCAGTGCCTTCCAGAGGTCATGAGCAGTTTCATGATGCATAAGCCCAGAATAGATTCATTAGGCAGTGCCATGGCCAGAATTCCATGAGCTTTAGCATCAATCTCAAACAGTTTTCAATCCTCATCAAAGTATTGTTCCTTTTTCTTCGGAACCATTTGGTTGGTTTCCGGATTGTTCACCATAGGCTTATGTGGACCATGTACCAAAGATGTCCAACAACCTTAACTGTTAACAGACAGGTGATGGAGCATTCTTCGTTGCCATATGTTATACTCAGTCCTAACCAGCATCGGAGGCTTGGTTGAGGAACCAGTATTGTGAGGGTCATTAGAAGGAGTAGTCATATTCAGAATTCAGACAAATTCAAGGTAAACAAAGTAAAACTAGATCGAAACCACTTAGAACCTCAAACAAAATGGCCAGAAGCAACAGAAACTCAATCTCTATAACCGATTCTTGCAAATTTGCTAATTCGATCAAACGTAGATAGCAAAAGAACAGTTTCAATGATTATATGTTAAATCGATCAATGATTAACCCGCTCTGATACCATTTGTTAGGATCTCAACATCTAGTTTGATCAATTAAATTGGATTTGCAGCGGAATGAGCCCACGAATTAACAAATTTAAACAAGAACACACGAAATTTATCAATGAAACAGTGTTTGTTATAGAGAGAGAATTTCTGCCAAAAGGAATATATTCATTCAATACGTGCTTCGGCTGGCTTTTCACGCACCGTTACAATTAGGTCATCTTTCTTTTTATAAGGGAAGCTGACGTCAGCTAATGTCACTTGACAGTGACATCTAACTGTAATTTAACTACTGAAAGTTAACACAACTACTGAAGATGTCAAACAACTGACATCTTCTTACAAAAATACCAAGTGTTAACTATCACTACAACTACTGAAAAGAAACTACTAAAACAACAACGACTGAAGAACATGCTCTTCAGTCGTTTTACAAGTACTGAAACAGAAAAGAAAACTACTGAAAGAAAACCATCACAACAACTGAAGAATGCTTCTTTAGCTGTTGTGACAAACTCTGAAGGCTTCAGTACTTGGACTTCTTGAACTTCAGTTGTTGTCTTCAGTCTTTGTACTTCAGCTGGTGATCTTCAGTACTTTAGTCTTCAACTGTTGATCTTCAGAATTTGGTCTTCAGCTATTGAAGTCTTCAGTACTTTACTCTTCAGTTGTTGATCTTCAGACTTTGGTCCTCAGCTGTTGAAGTCTTCAGTACTTTAGTCTTCAGCTGTTGATCTTTAGACTTTGGTCTTCAGCTGTTGAAGTCTTCAGTATTTTAGTCTTCAGCTGTTGATCTTCAGACTTTGGTCTTCAGCTGTTGAAGTCTTCAGTACTTTAGTTTCAGCTGTTGATCTTCAGACTTTGGTCTTCAGCTGTTAAAGTCTTCAGTACTTTAGTCTTCAGCTGTTGATCTTCAGACTTTGTCAAACAGCTGATCAAGTCTTCAGCAGTTGTTGTGATGTCTTATGGGACTTAAAGGTTTTTCTGATCTGGCTCATTGGTTCTTTTGGTCCAACAGTAGCTGTGGTAGATGTGGATGTGGTGGTGGTGGCTGTAGTAGTGGCAGTGGCAGTGAGAGTAGATGTGGTCAATGTGAATCTCCGCCTCTTCCCCTTTTTGCCATTAGGGATGAGCCATTCTCTTCCTCCTCGAGCCTTTAGACACAGTGGCTCCCCCTTGGGTAATGGGCGGGTCTGGGGTGTTAGATGGACCAGTAGAAGCCTCCCCAGATTCACCTTGGCGTCCACCTACCACCCTAAGACCTCTCTCCGTGGCTACGACCCGACTCCCCACCGTTCGCACTAGAGGCTTATCATCGATCTCTTCCTCCTCCTCTATCAGGAACTTAGGGTGAATGGGAGCAAACTCAGGTCCACCTTGACCATCACCGCCCTGATCATCATCGTGGTCATCTCTGTCAGAGTTATTGGAGGGTAGAGCAATCTGCTTAACGTCTGAGTCACTATCATTGTGGGGCCACTTCCTCCTTGTCGGCGCCACGTAGTCTTCCCTGGCGAAATGCCCAAACACTTCCTTACAGGGGGCTTCACTTGCTTCCCCCTGTACACCTTCATCCTACCCAGAGTGGTGTCATCCATCACCTCTAACATCACTGCGTCATCCTTCTCCTTGGGCAGTTGGGGAAGCTTCTTATCTATAATCAGCTATAAGAATCGAGGAGACATACAAAAGCTCTCTTTCCCTTTCACCTGTAGGTTCTCAATCATGTATGTAAAAATCATATTGGAGAAGCTGAAGGGGTGGTTTAGTACCAGTGCCACATAGGCATTTTGGATTTGGTCAGAGAGGTCATCGAATCCACCCCTCCTCGATGCAATGCACTTCAGAACGACGTGTGCGAAGTACTTAATCTAGGGACACAGGTTGCTTTTGTTTAGCACCCCTACATTTATTGCCCTAGAGTACTTCATCCTGAGGAAGCATCCCCGAACCATCAAGTAGTGTAACCTGGTCGGGTGAGCAGCATCATCACCCAGATCCAGAACTCGTCGGAGGTCTGTTGTTGTTACCTCTATCTCATACCCAAAAATGTTGCTGCGTATGCAGTAAAGCTCTGTGGATATGTCGACTGATGCACCATCCCAGAAGGCCTGCTATATAGACCGGTAGGGTGTGCATGGTGCAGATATAGCCCTGTAGATCCTAGATCTCCTTAGAAATGTAATGATGTCAGCAAAATCTGCAGCATTCCTCGTAGTGGCATCCAGATGAGCACAAATGTTGTGCTTGGTGTTGATGATCCACTTCTCTGCCATGTTTCTGTAACACAAGACACACAAACATTAAATTTGTCTATAACAGAAACTGTTGAACCTTAAACTCTCTTGACATCAGACTAGTTCAATCGTGCGATTGAACTATACGACTGAGTTCAGTCGGGTGACTGAGTTCGCGACTGACTTCAATCGGGCGACTGAGTATGCGACTAACTTCAATCGGGCGACTGAGTATGCGACTAACTTCAATCGGGCGACTAAGCCTGCGTTTGAGTTCAATCGGGCGACTAAGCTTATACGCCTAGTTCATTCAGTTGATTGTGTCATTTGCCCAATTCAATCGTGCGATTGAAGTTCATTCAGAATGACCAGTTGTATATGTCTCTGTTCGACCCGTTAATCCTAAATCTAGGTCAAAACTTGAAACTAAACATTGTGTTTAGGTTCTTTAGACTTGCAGGAACCCTAATTGTCGCATTAAGTCTTTCAATTTAACCAATTTGCATGTTTATGTGTTCTATTCTATGATATTGTCTTATTTCTTGATTTTAAACAGTTTGGCCTGTTAGGGTTAGATTTCACGGTGCATTTTGTGTGAGATAGATCGTTTATTACCTGTAGAAGATGTAACAACTCGTTAGTATCACAATGTTAAGGGAAATCGATTCTATCAGATTTTTGGCAGAGTCTTGCTACTATCGTGCGATTTTAGGGCGATTTGAGGGCGATTGAGGTGTGATGAAAATATGCGACCGACTTTATCCCTATTTATACTGAGTATGACTTCAATCGGGCGACTGGACCCAGTCACACTCTTCATTCATGTGATTGGGGCTTAGTCGTGCGATTGGCTCCGTCGGTCACCTTCAGTCGCCCGACAAGGTTTCAGGCGTGCGACTAACTCATTTGGTCACCTCCATTCGCGTGATTGGTTAATTCTGATGAACCAATCGTATGGATTGACCCTTGCTGATGGTCCAATCATATGACTGGTCCACACTCATGGTTTAGTCGTGCGATTGGGCTCATACGCATGGTCCAATCTTACGACTGGCCCATACTCATGATCCAGTCGTGCGAATGGCTCATACTTATGAGTTTGACCTTATGACCATTCATACACTTAACTCTTTTACTTATTGATAATACATTTTGACAATTTATCATCTCAGACATGACCATTTTAACTTAAAAAACTATTGATCACCTCAGACGTGACCCTTTTATATTTAAAAATCCCATTGGTCACCTCAGACGTGACCTTTTTAGTGAGTGATTCCCAGATTGACTTCCGATGCGTAGTCTGAAATTTACCTACTAAATTAACTGAAAGTAACTTAATTAAACAACTAGAAATAAAACAAGGCTAAAAACATGATTTTGTATTTTTGTGTGAGGTTGAAATACTAAGATAAGTATCTACCAGATTTTTCTTGGACGGTATAACGTCTAGTTACTTTGATCATAACTGGAACGATTCATTATGAAATCATACAGGTTTATCAAAGCATTTGGGACATTTTACCAAAGCTTTTTTGATGCAAGATTCTAGTTTTCATCGAGAGTCATTAGCAAGTTTAGGAAATCATACTAGTGTTACAAGATGCACACAGTGGTTTTGCCTTTCAAAAGTTGCATCTCACGTTGATTGTCAGTATACTTGTCCTCTTAAATCCATACACAAATTTTTGACACACATTGGTGATGATTTAAGATTTAATTATTTCAACAAGCATTTGTGGATCCCACGCTTATATGGTAATCAACGTTCCTCAGGAGATTTTTAAGCGGTCTACGGTAGTATTCAAGAATAAACCTTTCTAGAGCTTTCAAAGAGATGCTAAGCCTCAGGTCAGTGCCATCTCACAACATAGAGGCGCAAATAACAATGAATTCTAGAATATTTAGGTTATGCTTATCCTCAGGTCAGTGCCACCGCACAGCAGAGAGGCACACAACCTATCTTCTTGTTTGAGCAATTATATTCTTTTTGCACAGATCTCACCAACAACATAGGTTATTAGCTTGATCGCTTTTTTGCATTTTTTATGTGCTTTGCTCATTTTATGGTCATCCACACACATTTGTGGCTTTTCTTTTGCTCGTCACCCTTTATTGGAACTTTGTTGATTGTGTTAACCAGGGATAAGATCATAACCCATAGCTTGTTGACCAACTTAGTTTGAGCTTGAAATCACCAACGAGGTTTACTTATCTATTGTGTTGAATCTACCGACACATCATCTAATGGTCTAGCAACCTCCAGGTCTACTTCTCCATGTTACCTTAGTAGAAGCTAGTTTTACTATCATTTTTCCTTTTATGTTGCTTAAACTTCTCAGACTTATACTTCGAATTTTGCATCTTAAACAATTTCATTTTTTAAAGTCCCAAACTCTTTGTTCCTGTGTACTATCATTTTCCATAGACATTGAATCAGTATCACAAATACGATCTCATTTCTATTAGCTAGACTGTCCTCCTACCTCGTTTTTTTAATTTTTTTTATTTTTTTTTATTTTTGTTGAGTACTAAAATTAGACCAACTAATTTACTACTAATTTAACCTATTCTCCCCCTAAGATTCTAAAACCAAAAATGTTTTTGTATTTAGAATATTAATAGGCGAAGAAATAAAATAAAATTAAATTAAAAATAGCAAATAAGTCTACTTGTCAGACTAAGTACTATCTTCGTCTGAAATCACTTCACTTTTGTTTTTACACCGTTGACCTCTAACAGATATAAAAACATGGTTTATCAAAAGCTTTTGTGTAGAGGTCAGCGCGTTGAAAATCCGTATTAATTTTAATAACATCAATTAATTTTTTTCAAAGCAATCACGTATAAAGTGATATTTAATACCGATGTGTTTGGTCTTAGGATGTTGAACCGGATTTTTAGTTACGACTATAGCAGCAGAATTATCAACAAATATAGGAGTGTTAGAGAATTTCAAACCGTAGTCCCGCATTTGCTGTTGAATCCAGATTATTTGTGAACAGCTTTCAGCTTCACAAGTTAACAGAGCAACTGATGTCTGCTTCTTACACTGCCACATGACTAATCTTCTCCCAAAGAGTTGACTCCTGCTTAAGTTGACTTGTAGTTCATTTTGCAACCGCCATAATCCAAGTCACTGTATGCTGTAAGCTCAAAGTAATCATCATGAGGATACCACAATCCAAGTGTTGGAGTACCCTTCACATAACGAATCCGCCATAATCTGAGTCACTAGCAATGTTGGATTCTGCCGGAGACACAAACCGAAAGCTCCAATCTTGTCCTTCATCATCATGAGGGGTTAAGGATCTAGGATCCTTTCTCGACGAAGTAGGGCTGCTTGTGGGTTTATCCTGACGAGTGAAAGATGATAATGGATTCCTATTTCCTGTCTTCTTGGGCTTCACATATTCACGTTTGAAGTGCCCATTTTCCCCATAGTTGAAGCAAGTAACTTTGGTCTTATCAAACCCAAAAGTTTCCTTAGTAGCAATCAAGTTCTGTCCAGTCTTCTTGACAAACTTTTTAGCTCTCCGAACAACACTTGCTAAGGCCAACATGATGTCCATTCTCTCCAGCTCTGTTTCGTCTACCTGCTCGTAGTCCTCATCTGCCAGATGGCAGTTCCCAATCTTCCCAGCAACTAGTTCGTCATACGAGTGGACGACAGCTGCTGAGAGATCCATGTGTTCCTTTGCTACCTCCACTGTCACATTCCTGAGATTCTCGATCTTCAGTTTTGTAGCATTGGCTTCAGGTGCTATGTATTGGGTACAAGATGACCCTGACGTGTCAGATCCTAAAGTAGTAACTTGAGATGAAGCAGCTGAACTCGACAAAAATGCCGTTTGAAGTGGTGCTCCAGATGTTTTGGCTTGTGGAGTTGAGTTGTACAGTGCAGGATTCTGATCATATGAAGACTCTTGAGCCCTGTACTTCATCCTCAACTCTTCCTCACTCAGATTCAGAATGAAGTCGTTGATATCTAACTTTGCCAGCATATCATTCTGTCTTAGGTTGGAAACAAACGAACTCCACTTCTCAGGCAACCCATATGCAAAATTTGAAACTTTGTCTTCCATAGATGTGGTGACTCCATGAGTGTGCAACTCACTCATCAAGTGGTGGAATCGAACAATGACGTCGTCCAATCTCTCCTTTCCCATTGACGAGAAGTTGTCAAACATCTTCTTCAACACTTTAGCCTTTAGAGCTTTTAACAATGCATTTCCTTCATACTTTTTTTTCCAATGCTTCCCACAGCTTCTTAGCTTGCTTGTTCTTAGAAAATTAATGGAAGATGTCCTTAGGAATTGACTGAGTTAGCAATGCATATACTTTCTTCTTTGCATTGTACTTTACCTTTTAGTCGTCAGTCATACCGCCTAACGTAAGTTTGACTCCATCTGCACCTACAGGCATGTTGTATCCTATCTCGATCGACTCCCATAGATTGGGATCTACTCCATTTAGGTAAATCTCAAATCTTTTCTTCCATTGTGGGTAATCATCTAACGTTATAAGCTTATGGGGCTTCTTATGATTTCCCACTTCATTTTCTACAAGCACAAATTTTGAATCCTAGAATCCCTTCCTGCGGTGAACGTTGAATATTGATCCTCCATTACCATCAACTTTGAACTTTTAGAACAAACTGTTTTACTTGTGCGACTGAAGGAATGCGATTGAACACTTCGGGCGATTGAATAATGCGGTTGACTCAGACGTTTGAATGAGCAAATGCGGATGGCTCACTCGTGCGAATGGACAGGTGCGGATGAACAATGCGAATGGACAATTCAATCGTACGAATGAATGAACGACTGAGTCCAATCGTGCGTATGGATTCAATCGTGATTGAGTCAATTGTGCGACAGAAGCTACTGGATTTTGAGAATTCGAGGATTAAGGTATTTTGATGCAAAAACACGAATTTCTCACTAACCTTAATTGTCGTATGCCGGAAAACGTTAACGTTTTGACCCGGAGACGTCCAAAACAACGTTTGACAGAAAAAGATTACGTTTTTGCATGAAAAACACAATTTTTTTCTCAAAATCGATTGAATCACAAGTAAATCAAGAGCCAAGGCTCTGATACCACTTATTAGGGACCGTGTACTAGACGGAGTACTAACTGATTCACATGTATACCAACTCAAATAGTGCGGAATCCTATTTGATTGGCGATCCAATCAGTGAGAACGTTAACCTGATCGATATAAAATAAAACTAAACGTTAAGAACGAATAGGAATCGATCAAGAATGATCTATGAACTTGACTGGCTTTCTTGGACGTTTGGGATGGCTAGGGTACGAGTAGGAGTCGAAATCTTGAAAGTGTTTTGTTTTTCCATGAATTAAGTGGTATTTATAGGTTAGGGTTAGTCAATCGTACGACTGGACCATTAGCATGGTTCAGTCGTGCAACTAAAGCATGCGACTGAGTCAATCACACGACTGAAGGTTCAGTCGTGCGACTGAGTCATCCGTATGTCTCAGTCGTGTAACTGATCCAGTCTCCTGGTTCAGTCGTGCGACTGGTCCATTAGCATGAATTATTCATCCGTATGAACCATTAGCATGGTTCATTCGCATGAAAACTTCATACGACTAAATTTGAATACGTTTCTTAATCATTACTTGACTAAGATCTATTCAAACAACCACAAAGCTATATAGTTGGTTCAATATGCGTTAATAAATGATAAACATTAAAACATACACTGAAACATTAAACATTAAGATCAACAACTACATATTATGTTTCATTCAACTCATTTGTTTCATTACATTTAGGACATGATAGACATATTACATTAAGATCGTAAACTAGGTACATATGGATCAACACACTCCTCCTTGGACCTAGTTTCTATCATTGTCTGGCATCCTTCATTAGCTCGTCAAACTTCTTATGCCTCTCCTCGATTGTGACTCCAGCATGTATCTCAAATGCAAAACAGAGTCTTATCATGTTCTGAAACTAGAGGGCCTGTACAATATCCTGTGGATCATAGAATAATGGCCACCTGTATAAAGTATATACATCACTAGCTAACATGTTGGTTAGCCACATTGGGTCAAAGACCCGGATGGTCTCCATTTGGCTCTGTTTCTGTAATACTATGACCGCTTCTCCTGTTCGCCAGTCATAATACCACCACTTGAAGTGGGGAGTGAAGTCCTGTGGCATTTCCCTCAATGGGATCTTTGACATAGTACGCGAAGGACTCCACTTCAATACCATTTTGGGTTTCCAAGTCCTTGGGTCCACCTCCAACCTTCGAATGTACCTCGTAGGTTGTTGAGGTTTGAAATTAACCCATCAAGTATGGTATTCTCTCTTCAACGCAGCTTCAAACCAGCCTAACATCTTCCTGGGGTCAGCATACAACAGGTTCAGGTGTGCCAACTGGTTGAGCTCAAAACCAGGAAGAGTCTTCAGATCATGTGGAAATCTAAAGTACTCGATTCCCTTCTCCCTCTTCATTGCATATACATTTAGATCCTCAAAGTAAGCCCACACTATAATCTTGCCAGACACCTTAAGATGCTTCTTTACTTTGTAGAGCTTGGCGTAGGCACTCGGCTTTGGCGTTGTGCGTTGGGCACGGATCTCTGCAAAAGAAGCCGCCCATTTAGCTTTTTTGTTACAACATCTGCGTTCGTGGCTTGGGCTTGACTTTCTGATTTCTCGGTCTCCCTCTCCATCGTATCCGATTTAACATACATATCACTGTCGAGTGTCTCTCCAAAATCAAGAACCATATTTCCCTTTCGATCAGTATATTCTAGATAGTGCTATGCTGTGATGTCTTCAATCTCTATCTCATCAACATCGTTGAGCTTGTCATCACTAGCAATATCGACGGTAGGGGCATCCTTAACTAATTCACCCAGGTTTAACCGGAATATTTCTCCGAGTTGCTCATCAGTAAGGTTGTGAATAATTTCTCCTTCTCCGGGAGTGTAGCTTACTGACCTCCTAACAATCCTTTGCAGATCAAGTATCATTGTGAGTTGAGACTTGATCTACTGAAGGGGAGCAACATCATATTTATCGCGCTGATAATGTTGATCTGCTTGATTTAAAACATGTAACACATCATTCATTAGTAAATAATCAAGACACTAAACATTAAATATATACATAAACATTAATGCACATAAGTTTAATACAATATTCAGTTACACATGATTTAAATTACATAAACATCTATGCATTACATTTGTCCTGAATCAAGTGTTCCTCTGCTGTCGGGGTTGGTGTCGAGGCACCCAGATCTTGATTCCTTTTGGTCCACCTCTCACTAGCTTCTTGGGCACCCGAAGCAGATGGATCTCCTCCTTTGTCATCATCTCCTCCATATTCTGTGTCATCCTCATCCTCTTCATCATCATCCTATTCATCATCGTCATCACCATCGTCATCATCTTCTCTGATCTTCAAAGGATCTTCTTTGGATCCTTTAAACTTGAGCATGATAGATCTGTTACATGACTCCAACTCTTTAATCTTCTTTGCTGATTCGGCTTTATGCTCTTTGAGTTGGGCGATCTCCTCTGCCTGAAGAGAGATCTGTTGTGATTGTGCAGCAGTTAGCTCCATCAGTTGTCGTAGCTGAGCAGTCTTCTCGTCATCGGCAGCTAAGAGCTTCAGCACCATACGATTTAGTGCTGATAGTTGTTCCTCTACCCCACTGGGAGGTAAAGGTGATCCAGTGGTGAATGTGGTATGGGATGAAGGACCGGCTTGGTGGCTGGTAGTGGTAGTGGTGGTTGTGGTGAATATGGGTGGAGGTAGATGAGTGGGTGGCGGAGGGTATGCTGTAGTGGTGGTGGAAGTGGTGTAGATAGGTGGTGGAGTGCCTGTAGTGGTGATGATGGGTGAAGTAGTAGTAGTGGTGGTGGGTGGAATGGTGGTAGTGGTGATGGGAGGAGTGGTAGTAGTGGTGGTTGTGGTAGTGGTAGTGATGAATGTCATCCTCCTTTTCTTCGTCTTCATCCAACAGGGCTAAGTAATCCTTTTTATCCTCATGCCCCTTGAGGTGGATGCTCCCCCTAGGATGTTGCTGGGCTGATTAGGTGTGTAACTGGGGTCTACCACAGTCTCCCCAGACTCACTAGGGCATCCTCCAACCTCCCGAATACGTCGGTCGATGGCAACCACCCTGCTGCCCACTGTCCTGGTCGGTGGCTCCACGTCACCCTCCTCCTCCTCATGAGGAGAACGGAAATCCTGATGGAAACTAGTTGTGGTGGTATCTCCATAAGTGGGTGGTGGAGGTGTAACATGTGCGGTAGTGGCCCTAGAAGTAGCGGGGCCAGACTCTACACCAGCGCCACTGTCGTCATCATTGGAGTCATCAGATGGAAGAGCAACTTGCTCAATATTTGAGTCACTCTCCTCATGGCGCCACTTACGCCTTCCTGGCACCACGTACTCCTCCCGGGCCAGGTGCCCGAATAGTCTCTTCATAGGGGGCTTAACCTGCTTCCCCCTGTACACCTTCATTCGGCGAAGTGTAGTGTCATCCATCACCTCAAGTGATACCGCATCATGGCTCTCCTTAGGCAAAGAGGGCAGCTTCTCGTCGATAATCATTTGAAGAAACCTCGGGTACATGCAAAATCCCTCTTTGCCTTTTGCCTTAAGATTGTCGATCAGGTATGAGAATATCATGCTGGAGAAGCTGAAGGGGTGATTCAGCACTAGTGCCATCTAGGCATTCTGGATTTGGTCTGATAAGTCATCAAATCCACCCCTTCTTGAAGCTATGCACTTCAGTATGACATGTGCCAAGTACTTGAGCTGGGAACACAGGTTGCTTTTGTTTAGCACACCTGCATTGATGTCTCCAGAGTACTTCATCCTGAGGAAACATCCCCTCACAGTCAGAGGGTGTAGCCTGGTTGGGTGATCAGCATCATCACCCAGGTCCAGTACGCATCTAAGATCTACAGCTGTCACGTTAATGTCTTGCCCAAAGATGGTACTCCTGATGCAGTAGGGCTCACTAGATCTGTCAACCGATGCACCCTCCCAGAAGGCCTACTGTATAGACCTGTAGGGAGTGCATGGTGTAGATATCACTATGTGTATCCTTGATCTCTTTAGAAAAGCAATAATGCCAGCAAACCCGGCAGCGTTCCGAGTGGTGGCATCCAAATGATCACATATATTGTGCTTGGTGTTTATGATCCAACGATCTTCCATGACTTTGTAACACAAGAAGCATACAAATTAGATCAGCACACAACAAAAAGTAATTCACTCTAAACTGTTTGAGGTCAGTCTGGTTCAATCGTGCGATTGAACCAGACGACTGGGTTCAGTCGTTTGACCTAACATACAACTGAATACAGTCGGGTGACTTATAATGCGACTGAGTTCAATCGGGTGATTGAGCCTGCGACTGGTTTATTTTGGCCGACTGAGCTCATACGCCTTGTTCATTCGGCCGACTGGGTCATTCGCCCAGCTCAGTCGTGCGATTGTAGTTTATCTGGGTGTCCAGTCGCATGACAGACTGTTTGTTCGATTGAAATTTAAATTATAAGCAATTCTTAATATTAGAAATCGTGGTTTGGCTCATTAGACTCGCAATAACCCTACTTAGCACCTAATAACCTTGATTTCAACATTTTACTTAGTTTTATTAGTTTATTAATCCAACTAAGTCTCAATTCTTTGTTAGGGCCGAATTCAGTAATTCAGGGCACAAATCGACTGCGATTTGGGTAGATTGCACCGCATTGTACCTGTATAAACACCAGAAATCGTCAGGAAACAGAAATTTGAAGTCAAGAAAGGTTTGAGGAAAATTTGGCAGAGTAACAGCACTCTAGGCAATTTTAGGGCGAATAAGGGGTGATGAGTATATGCGATCGACTATAGCCCTATTTATACTGAATCTGGTTTCAATCGGGCGACTGCATCCATTCACTCTTTTCATTCGGGCGATTGGATCTCAGTCGTGCGATTGGTTTAGTCGATCACATTCAATCGGGCGACTGACTCATTCGGACAACTCAATTCAGGCGACTGCTCAATCTTATAAGCCATTCGTGTGCATGGTTCATACTCATGCTCCATTCGGTTGTCTAGTGCATAAGTATGGTCCAATCGTACGACTGGTCCATACTCATGGTCCAGTCGTGCGAATGGATCATATTCATGATTTTGACTTTATGACCATTTGACTTTTTACCCCTTTAACTTTTGATTAAACATTTTGAGCATTTGATCATCTCAGACATGATCGTTTTTAAACAAAACACATTTTTCACCTCAGACGTGACCCATTTAAGATTGAAAACACGTTTGGTCACCTCAGACATGACCCTTTTAAGTAATTAAATCCCAGATTGAATTCCATGATATAGTCCGACGTTAAAAGCTAAATTGACTAAAAATTTAAACAAGTAAAATTAAATGACAAAACTAAAATGTTTTTGTGATTTTGTGTGAGGTGGAAATCCTAAGATAGAAATCTAACATATTTATTTCTTGAACAGACAACTTCAAGTTATTTTGACCATGATTGGAATGATTCATTATGGAATCATACAGGTAATCAAATCATTCAGGACGTGTTACCAAAATCATTTGATGCTAGATTCTTGTTTTCGTCGAGAGTCATGAGCAAGTTTAGGAAATAATACTAGTACTATAAGATGCACACATTGATTTGGACTTTCAAGAATTGCAGCCATGATGATTGTCAGTGTACTTGTCCACTTAAATCCATAGACAGACTTTGGACACAGATTGGTGATACATTAGGTTAAATTATTTCAACAAGCATTTGTGGATCCCACGCTTAGATGGTAATCAACATTACTCAGGAGATTTTTGAGCGGTCTACGGGTATTTTGACAAGAAGAAACTATTCTTAGAGCTTTCAAAGAGAAGCTAAGCCTCAGGTCAGTGCCACCGCACAACAGAGAGGCAACAAACAACAAGGAATTCTAGAATATATAGGTTATGCTTATCCTCAGGTCAGTGCCACCGCACAGTAGAGAGGCACATAACCTATCTTCTTGTTTGAGCAATTATATTCTTTTTGCACAGATCACATCAACAACATAGGTTATTAGTTTGACTGCATTTTGAATTTTTCATCATGTGCTTTGCTCATATTTTAGTCATCCGCACACATTTGTGGCGTTTATTTTGCTCGTCACCCCTTATTAAAACTCTGTTGATTGTGTTAACCAGGGATAAGATGATAACCCACAGCTTGTTGAACAACTTAGTTTGATCTTGAGATCACCAACGAGGTCTACTTATCTATTGTGTTAAATCTACCGACACATCATCTAATGGTCTAACACGCTCTAGGTCTACTTTCTTTGTGTTACCTTAATAGCAGCTAGTTTTACTGTCATTTTTTTGTTGCTCAGACTTCTCTGACTTATACTTTGAATTTCGCATCTAATTCAATTTAATCTTTTAAAGTCCCAAGTGCTTTGTTCCTGTGTACTATCATTTTCCATACTCGTTGAATCAGTTTCACAAATTCGATCTCATTTCTATCAGCTTGCCTGTCCTCCTCCTTTGTTTTTTTACCTTAACCTATTCTCTCCCTAAAATTCTAAAACCGTAAATGATTTGCGTTTTTAGGATTTTCATTGGCGAAGAAATAAAAAAGCAAAAATTAATTGAATAAAATAAACTAAAATAAAAGGAAATAAAAGAAAATAAAAGAAAAATAGACTTGACGCATCGGACTAAACATGTTCATCTTCTGGAATTACATCACTTTTCTTTTTAACTCCGTTGACCTCTAACAGATATAGAAAACATGGTTTATCAAAGGCTTTTGTGCAGAGGTCAGGGCGTTGGAAATCCGTATTTATTTTAACAACATCGATTAGATTCTTTTCAAAACATTCACGTATAAAGTGATTTTTAAATTCTGATGTGTTTGGTCTTAGGATGTTGGACAGGATTTTTAGTAACGGCTATTGTAGCATAATTATCAACAAATATAGGGGTGTTAGAAAATTTCAAACTGTAGTCCCGCATCTGCTGTTGAATCTAGCTGATTTGAGTATAGCAGCTTGGCGCAACAACATATTCATCTTCACAAGTTGACAACACAACTGATGCCTGCTTCTTACACTGCCATGTGACTAATCTTCTCCAAAGAATTGACAACCTGCTAAGGTGGATTTGTAGTTCATCTTGTAGCCGCCATAATCTGACTCACTGTACGCGGTAAGCTCAAAATCATCATCATGAGGATACCACAACCCAAGTGTTGGTGTACCCTTCAGATAACGAAATATCCTCTTGACCCCTATAAGATGGTTAACTTGTGGTTTCGCCAGATATCTTGAACAAAGACATGTTGCGTACATGATATCAGGTCTTGAGGCAGTGAGGTACATGAGGGATCCAATCATTCCTCAGTACATGGTGGTATCAACCACATCACCATTCTCGTCGGGTGCTACATCATGGTTTGTAGCAAGTAGAGTCCTAGCTGCGGAAGCATTCTCCATGTCAAACGACTGAGAATATCCCCTACATACTTGGTCTGATGTAGAAATATCCCCTTTGGTGTTTGATCCACCTATAACCCGAGAAAGAACTTCATCTCTCCCATGGCACTCATTTCAAATTCTGCCTTTATTACTGCTTCAAATTATTTATATAAGCCTTCGTTTTTGGAGCCAAAGATTATGTCATCAACATAAATCTGAACAAGCAGTAGATCACCATCCTTTTCTTTGATGAATAGTGTACAATCAATTATACCTCTGCGAAATCCATGTTTCACAAGGTGAGTTGAGAGTTTTTCATACCATGCTCTCGGGGCTTGGTGAAGCCCGTAAAGAGCCTTATCCAGTTTGTAAATTCTGTCCCGATGATATGGATCCTCAAATCCTTTGGGTTGACTGACATACACTCTTTCTCGGATTTCACCATGAAGAAATGCACTCTTTACATCCAGTTGATAGACTTTAATATTCATGTAAGAGGCATAGGCTAGGAAGATACGGATGGCTTCCATTCTCACCATAGGTGCAAATACTTCATTGTAATCAATTCCCTCGACTTGTTGAAATCCTTGAACTACAAGTCGAGCCTTGTTCCTGATGATGACACCTTGGTCATCTTTCTTACATTTCAAGACCTACTTGGTGCCAATGACCTTAGCACTTTTAGGTCTATCTACCAGTGTCCATACACCTAACTTCTTGAACTGAAGAAGTTCTTCTTGCATGGCACTCACCCATGCCTCATCGTTTAGGGCTTCACTGACGTATTTTGGCTCAAACTGAGACACAAAACAGCGGTATGCACCATTGTGAAGATACCCTTTTTCCATTACCGAAGCATAATCAGCTGAATACAACTGATTTCTTGTCTGAACTCCTGATCTGACATCCCCAATGACATTGTCCAGAGGATGATAGACATTTAGGCATGATCCAAGAGTAGTGGGAACAACTACCTCAGAATCAAGATTATGAATGTTTGGTTCCGTATCTGAGGCAGTAGGAGTGCGAGGTTCCGAAGAGTCAGAGGCATCAATGTCAGATGCTTGTGGACTTACAGTAGTTGGAACCTGTTGCCCCTGATTGTTCTGATCATTCTCCACTGCTTCATCGTCAGTGGAGGAGTCACTAACCTCGAGTACTCCCCCTGAATGGTTAGACGATTCACCTTGTGAACCAGATGATGTTGAGTCTTGTGAAGGTGTGTTTAAGACATCATACATCATTTTGGCTGCTAACTCATCGTCGGAAGTGGAGAGAGGGATGTTGAAGGACTTGAAGAATCCATCATAGTCGAAAAAGAATGCGGGTCCTTTTCCAGCAGGAGGAGTGGTGTATCTCTGAACATCGACGTTACACCATACCTCTACTTGACCTGTTGCTTTGTTGCAAACTCTCTTATTCGGTATGTTGTATCCTAGAAAAATGCCCTCTTCAGCCTTCTCGCTAAACTTCCTTCCTGAGTTTTCTTCATCAACGTACATGGTGCTCCAAACGGTTCGAGGTACTCCAGAATTGGTTTACGTCGTTGAAGTAACATGTAACACATCTTGCCATGACGTTTTACCACCAGAACTCGATTTAACGTGTAACACGCATTGGCAACTGCCTCATTCAAAAATTGGATCAGCAGTTTCAAGTCTGCTAGCATTGTTCATGCTGTCTCTATTAAGCTGTGATTCTTTCTCTCAGCAACGCTGTTCATCTAAGGAGTGTAGCTGAAAGTGAACCGGTACACAATTCCCTTTTCTTTGCAGAAATCCTCTATCCATTGGTTCTTGAACTCGGTTCCGTTGTCTGAGCGTACTTGTCTTGCCTTCAGCTTGTAGAGAGACTCTAGTGTAGTTACCAATTCTTTGAATAACTCAAATGTTTCTGATTTTGATTTCAGAAACATCACCCTAGAGAATCTTGAGTAGTCATTTGTAACTACATAGCAATACAAGTTGCCTGTGATGCTTCTTGTACTGACTGGACCAAACAGATCCATGTGAAGAAGTTCAAGAGGCAGTTCTATAGAATTAACTTTCTTTGCCTTATGAGATTTCTTTGTATGTTTGCCTTTCTTGCAGGCGACACAAAAATCCGGGAGTTGGAAGTTCTTGACATTTACTCCTCGCACTAGGTCATTCTGGATCAAGTGGTTCATCTTCCGTGGATTAATGTGCCCCATTCTCCTATGCCAGGAGATAGACTCCTTCTTAGTAGCTTTTGACAAGAAGCACTGAACTTGATGATCCGTTGTGGAGGCCTTTGATAGATCCAAGACGTAAAGGTCATTATATCTTGAGGCTGACATTAAGACTTGGTCCTCCAGAATCACATAGTCCTTTTTCAGGACATAGCACTTCTTATTGTCGAAAACAACCTTAAATACCTTATCACATATTTGGGAAATACAAAGCAAAATATTTTGAAGTTGTTGAACATAAAAAATAGTTTACCTTGTCAAACTTCACTTTCTGGTTCCCTACTTCCCCTTGAGCTGTAATGTACCCTGCTTTGTTTCCAGCAAAAGAAACATGACCTCCTTTGATTTGTTTGACATTTGACAGGAGTGCCCGGTTCCCATTCATGTGCCTGGATGCTCCGCTATCTACAATCCAAGCGTTTGTATCAGCACTATAGTGAACACCCTACACATTCAGTTGAAAACATTAGTTAAGGTTAGGGACCCAAGCCTTGATCGGCTTGGGTGTCGCAGAGGCATCACACATCATAAATTTTACCCATTATCCATTAGAGGGTGAGGGAAGATCATTTGTCTTCTTGTTCTCATTACCAGACATAGACTGTTCTTTCCAGAAGCCAGCTTTGTGTGAGGCCAGTTTGTGATAAACAGATGACTGGCTGACAGGTTAATAGCTTTGTGTAAGATCATCTGTGTAAGCCAACTTTTTGGTGGAGTCATGGAGCTTCTTTTGGAAGAGCTTGCTTTAGTGTCATAAAGTTCAATCTTTTTCTTTGGTGTTTGATAATAAGGACAGTAAGACGTGATGTGCCCATACTTTCCACAGTTGTAGCATGATCTGCTTTCAACTTGACGATTTAACTGTTTCTTTGGAGAAGTATGTGACACACATGTGACTTTATTCTGTTTGGGTTTTGACATTTCTTGTTTAGATGTTTTATCTTGTTTAACAAAATTAATTGTTTGAACATTTTTAACATCTTTTCCCTTTTGTTTAGGGACCGTGTACTAGACGGAGTACTATTGATTCACGTGTATACCAACTCAAATTGTGCGGAATCCTATTTGATTGGCGATCCAATCAGTGAGAACCTTAACCCGATCGATATAAGATGAAACTAAACGTTAAGAACGAATAGGAATCGATCAAGAACGATATATGAACTTGGACTTAGACATGAAGCATGTGATTGGTTAATTTGTTTGGTATTTTTGGGTTCAGAAATATACTTGTTGAAGCAGTCTTTATTTTAACATTTTCAAATTGTTTGTCCATATTAACACAAGGCATTTTACCTTTTGATTTTGAAGTGGCATCCTTTTGTTTAGTGACAGATTCATTTGGTTTACATGTGGAATCTGGATCACTTACGAGAGGAGTGGACACCGCATGATCCTTGATTGGGTTATTATTTATTGGTTTACTTTTGGCATTCATCAAGGTCTCATATGGTGGTGGAACCAATTTATATCCCAAACCCTCCCTATTGTTACGTTCTCGCACTAAGTGTTGGGCAATGTGAGAAGAACTTGTCCAACTATGCAGTTTTTGCTTTAATGAATTTACTTTTACTTCCAAAACTGCTTTTTCATTCTTAGTGTCTTCTAGGGAGTTAAGACAGTACTTAATGTCATTAGCTTGGTTAAAAGCTACAACTTTAGTTTCTCTAAGTTGTTTATTCAAAAGTTCTATCTTTTCTTTATAACTATGCTCATTTTGTTTTAAAACTCTATTTGCTTCTGTGCACAGTTGTAAGTCTTTTACTAAGCTATCATTATGATCTAATAACCTACCAAATTTCAAATCAATACTTTCCCTAAATTTTTACAATCAGAACAAGCATGATTATTGAAAAGTTGAGTAGTGGAACTTACCTGAGAGGGTGAGGTTGAATCAGCCATCAAAGTAGTGTCTGACCTTTCTGGTTCTAGTGATTCTGAACTTGTGGAACTTGTCCCTTCTTCAGGCAAGTGATCAACCAAAGTTGCAGTGTCTTCAACATTTGACATCACGAGTTCCACTGCAATATCGCCTCCGCTTGCTGAGTCGTCATCTAGATCTTCAACACTAGCGATGTTGGATTCTCCCGGAGACACAAACCGAAAGCTCCAATCTTGTCCTTCGTCATCATGAGTGGTTAAGGCTTTAGAATCCTTGCTTGATGAAGTAGGGCTGCTTGTGGGTTTATCCTGACGAGTGAAAGATGAGAATGGATTCCCATTTCCTATCTTCTTGGGCATCACACATTCACGTTTGAAGTGCCCCTTTTTCCCACAGTTGAAGCAGGTAACTTTGGTCTTGTCAAAACCAAAAGTTGTATCCTTAGTAGCAATCAAGTTCTGTCCGGTCTTCTTGAAAAACTTTTTAGCTCTCCGAACAGCACTTGCTAAGGCCCACATGATGTCCATTCTCTCTAGCTCTGTCTCGTCTACCTGCTCATAGTCCTCATCTGCCAGATGGGAGTTCCCAATCTTCCCAGCAACTAGTCTGTCATAGGAGTGAACGACAGCTGCTGAGAGATCCATGTGTTCCTTTGCTACCTCCACTATCACATTCCTAAGATTCCCCAATGACATTGTCTGAACTTGTTTGAGAGATCCATGTGTTCCTTTACTGAGAGATCTTGTCTGAACTCCTGATCTTACATCTCCAATGACATTGTCCAGAGGATGATAAACATTTAAGCGTGATCCAAGAGTGGTGGGTACAACTACCTCATGATCTAGATTGTGAACAGCAGGTTCAGTATCTGAGGCAGTGCGGGTATGAGGTTCCGAAGTGTCAGAGGCATCAATGTCAGATGCGTGTGTACTTGCAGTAGTAGGAACATGTTCCTCCTGATCCACCTAATTGTTCTCCACGTCTTCATCATCAGAGGAAGAGTTACTTACTTCTAGTGCTCCCCCTGAATGACCGGAAGACTCACCTTGTGAACCTAATGTTGTTGAGTCTTGTAACGGTGTGTTTAAGACATCATACATCATTTTGGTTGCTATCTCATCTTTAGGAGGGGTGAGAAGGATGTTGAAAGACATAAAGAATTCATCATAATCAAAGAAGAATGTAGGTCCTTTGCCAGCAAGGGGGTGGCGTATCTCTGATTGTCGACGTTGCACCACACTTCTACTTGACCTGTTGAGTTGTTGTAAACTCTCTTATTCGGTATGTTGTATCCTAGAAAGATGCCTTCTTCAGCCTTCTCGCTGAACTTCCCTGACTGAGTTTTCTTTAGAAGAGTACATGGTGCTCCAAACGGTTCGAGGTACTCTAGAATAGGATTACATCATTGCAGTAACTCGTAACACGTTTTACCATGACGCTTTACCACCAGGACTCGATTTAGGGTATAACATGCATTGGAAACTGCCTCATTCCAAATTGAATGGGCAGTTTCGAGTTTGCTAGCATTGTCCGGGCTGTCTCTATCAAGCTGCGATTCTTTCTCTTAGCAACTCCGTTCATTTGAGGAGTGTAGGCAGATATGAACCGGTGCACAATTCCTTTTTCTTTGCAGAATGCCTCCATCCATTGGTTCTTGAACTCGGTACCGTTGTCTGAGCGAACTTGTCATACCTTCAGCTTGTAGTGTGACTCCAGTGTAGTTAACAGCTCTTTGAATGATTCAAATGTCTCTAATTTGGATTTCAGAAACATCACCCAAGAGAATCTTGAGTAATCATCCGTAACTACATAGCAGTACAAGTCACCAGCAATGCTCCCCGTACTGACTGGACCAAACTGATCCATGTGTAGAAGCTCAAGAGGCAACTAACTATGTACACTACTAGATAATTTTTTACTCGGGTAGCCTTATGAACCTTCTTGGTCTGTTTTCCTTCCTTACAAACGACACAGAAATCTGGTAATTGGAAGTTCTAATGTTTAGGCCACGCACTAGATCATTCTGGATCAAGTGATTCATCTTCCGGGGATTTATGTGTCCCATTCTCCTATGCCAGGAGATGGAGTCTTTCTCTGTTGCCTTTGACAAGAAGCATTGTACTTGATGATCAGTTGTGGAGGCCTTTGATAGATCCAAGACATGTAAATCATTATATCTTAAAGTTGACATTAAGGCTTGGTCCTCCAGGATTACATAATCCTTCTTCAACACATAACACCTCTTATTGTCAAAGACTACCTTAAAGCCTTTTCACATATTTGGGATACAAAAAGTAAGTTATTTTGAAGTTGTTAAACATAGTTTACCTTATCAAACTTCGCTATCAGGTTTTCCACTTCTCCTTGAGCTGTGATGTAGCCTCCTTTATTTCCAGCAAACGAGTCATGTCCTCCTTTAATTTGTTTGATGTTGGAAAGGAGAGACAAGTTCCCAGTCATGTGCCTTGATTCTCTGCTATCAACAATCATGTATTTTTAGATGCACTATAGCGGACACCCTGCACATTTGAAGGAAATTATTAGTTTAGGTTAGGGATCCAAACCTTAACTGGCTTGGGTGACCCAGTGGCATCACACATCAAAAATTCTACCCACTGTCCATTAGAGGGTGAGGGCAAATCATTCTGCTTCTTGTTCTCATTATCAGACATTGTACTTGATTTTTCTTTCCATAGACCAGTTTTATGTAAGGCATGTTTGTGATAACAGACGACTGGCTTATAGTTTGAACTTTATGTTCACTAATCCTTTTTGATGGAGTAATAGAGCTCCGTTTCGAAGAACTAGGTTTAGTGTCATGAAGTTCTACTTTCTTCCTTGGTGTCTTATAGTAAGGAAAATGAGAAGCGATGTGTCCATACTCTCCACAGTTAAAGCATGATCTACTTTCAATACGTTGGTGGAACTGTTTCACGGGGAAGTATATGACACATTTGTAACTTTAGTCTGTTTGGGTTTTGCCACTACTTGTTTAGATGTTTTAGCTTCTTTACCAAAATTCATTTTTTGAACATTTTTAACATCTTTAACCTTTTGTTTATTTGGACTAAGACATGGTGCACGTGATTGGTTAACTTCTTTGGTCTTTCTGGGTTTAGAATTAGACATGTTTGAACTTGACTTTATCTTAACCATTTCAAGTTGTTCATCCAAATTAACAATAGGCAACTTACCTTTAGATTTAAGAATGGCCTCCTTCTGTTTATTGACATATTCCTCCGATTTACTCGTGGAATCTGGATCATTAACTAGAGAAGTGGACACCATATGATCCTTGACAGGGTTGTTATTTACAGGTCTACATTTTGCATTCAACACTATCTCATGTGGTGGTGGAACCACTTTGTAACCCAAACCCTCCCCATTGTTTCATTCTCTCACTAAGTGTTGTACTATATGAGAAGAACTTGTCCAACTGTGCAGTTTTTGTTTTAACGAGTTTACTTCGACTTCCAAACTGCTTTTTCTTTTCTTAGTTTCTTCTAAGGAGTTTAAATAGAACTTTACGTCATTTGCTTGGTTAAAAGCCATAACTTCGGTTTCCCTTAGTTGTTTATTTAAAAGCTCTATTCTCTCTTTGTAACTGTGCTCATTTTGTGTTAAAATTTGGTTAGCCTCTATGCACATTTGCAAGTCATTTACTAAGCTATCATTGTGATCTAATAACCTAGCAAATTTTGAATCTATGTTGTATCTAAATTTATTACATTCAATACAAGCATGATTATCAAAAATTTGGTTAGTGGTACTTACTTGAGAAGGTTCGGTTGAATCAGCCATCATTGCAGAGTTTGACTGTTCGGGTGCTGGTGATTCTGAACATGTTGTTCTGGGACCTTCTTCATTCAGGTGAGTGACCACAGTAGTAGTATCTTCATGATCTAACATTACTAGTTCAACTGCAATATCACCTTCACTTGTAGTGTCATCATCCAAAACTTCAACATTTGCGATGTTGGACTCACCCGGGGAAACAAAATGAAAGGTCCAATCCTGACCTTTGTCATCTTGTGCAGTCAAAGCTTTAGGATCTTTGCTTGATGATGCAGCTTCACTTGTGGGTTTGTCTTTACGGTTTAATGATGAGAAAGGATTACCGTTACCTGTCTTCTTGGGCTTCACACACTCACGTTTGAAGTGCCCCTTTTCTCCACAGTTGAAATAGGTAACTTTGGTTTTAGCGAAACCAAAAGTAGTATCCTTAGTGGCTATCAAGTTCTGTGAAGTCTTCTTCACAAGCTTTTTGGCTCTACGGACAGCACTAGCCAATGCCCACATAATGTCCATTCTTTCCAATTCATTCTCGTCCACCTGCTCGTAATCCTCATCAGCCAGATGACAATTTCCAATCTTTCCTGCAACTAGACCATCATAAGAGTGAACAATGCAGCTAAGAGGTCCATATGCTCCTTTGCAACCTCCATAGTGATATTCCCAAGATTCTCAGTCTTCAACTTCGTATTGTTTGATTCAGGTACGATGTATTGGGTGCTAGATGACCCGGACGTCTTAGATCCTGAAGTAGAGTCTTGCGAAGGAGCTGTTGAACTTGACACAAAAGAAGTTTGAAGTGGTGCTCCTGAGCTTTTTGAGGTGGAAGTTGAATATAGAGAGACGGATTTTGATCATAAGATCCTTTCTGAGACCTATACTTCATCCTCAGTTCCTCCTCCTTTAGTTTCAGGATGAAGTCGTTTATGTCTAATTTGGCTAGTAAATTGTTCTGTCTCAAATTAGATACAAACGAGTCCCACTTCTCTGGTAGACCATCAGCAAAGCTTAAGACCTTATCTTCCATTAACTTTGTAACCCCATGAGTGTGCAACTCACTCATTAAATGGTAGAATCGGTCGATGACATCATCCAAGCTCTCCTTGCCCATCGACGAGAAGTTATCAAAATCCTTCTTGAAAGCTTTTTCCTTTAGGGCTTTTAACGATGCATTCACGTCATATCGTTTTTCCAGAGCCTCCCATAGTTTCTTTGCCTGTTTATTCCCAGAAAATTGGTGGAAGATATCCTTAGGCATCGATTGAGTCAACAGAGCATAGACCTTTTTCTCAGCATTGTACTTCACCTTCTGGCTATCAGTCATGCTGCCTAGAGTAAGTTTGACGCCATTAGCACCAACCGGCATACTATAACCAGTCTCGATTGATTCCCACAGATTGGGATCAACACCATTTAGATAAATTTCGAACCTTTGCTTCCATTGTGGGTAATCTTCTAATGTGATAAGCCTAGGCAGCTTATTGTGATTCCCAATCTTGTTTTCCAGAAGTAACAGGTTCTGAATGCGCGAGTCCCTACCTGCAGTAAACGCCGGGTATTGATCTTCCATTTCTTTATACTTTGAGAGTTAGAACAAAACTATTTAGCTGGTGCGAATGGAGAGATACGATTGAGGTCAATTGTGCAATTGGACAATGTGGATGAGACAATCGTGCGATTGAACCAATGCGGATGAGTCGATCGTGTGATTGAGCAGGTGCGGATGAACAATGCGAATGGGGTGTTCAGTCATACGAATGGATGTGCGACTGAGTTCAATGGTGCGTATGGGAGGTTTGATTGTTTCAGTCGTGCAATTGAGTCAATCGTGCGACTAAGGCTGCTGGATTTGAAAATTCGAAGATTCTGGTACATTGACACAAAAATACGATTTTTCACAAACCCAATTCGGCGTAAGCCGGAAAACTTGAACTTTTAGACCTGGAGACACTGAAAAACACTGTTTTACCAAAAAGATGGTGTTTTTGACTACAAAAACGTGAGATTTACACCGAAAACGATTGAATCACACGCAAAATCAAGAGCCAAAGCTCTGATACCACTTGTTAGGACCATTTAGGTACGGAGTACTAACTGATTCTGCGTGTATACCAAATCAAATAGTGTGGAATCCTATTTTATTGGTTATCCAATCAGGGAGAACATAGTTAAGATCACTCTAACGATTAATGAAATGTTATGAATGATTAGAACACGATCAACTATGATCTATGAACTTGGAACAGGTTTTCTTGAGTCTCTGGACGGCTAGGGTATGATTATGTGCGTAGGTATTCGAATTGTTTCGTTTTTCCATGAATTAGGTGGTATTTATAAGTTAGGGTCTTCCATCCGTACGACTGAAGCATGCGATTGATCCATCCGCAAGACTTAAGGTCCAGTCCTGTCACTGAGTTATTCTTATGTCTTAATCGTGTGACTGATCCAGTCTCGTGGTTCAGTCGTGTGACTGGTCCATTAGCATGAAGTATTCATGCATATGGTCCATTAGCATGGTCCATTCGTATGAGAACTTCACCCGATTAAGTTTGAACACGTTTCTTAATCATTGTTGACTAAGAATTATGTAAACAACCACAAACCTATATAGTTAGTTCAATAAGCGTTATCACACAATAAACAATGAAATATTAAACATTATATGAATCCACCACAAATTGTATTTCATTTATACCCATTCAATTACATATATGTAAGACAGAAAGACATTTTGCATTTAGCTCCTAAACTAGGTACACATGTATCTACAGAGATACTGGCCCTAGTCAATCAAGGGCCATCGACGTGTCTACCATATCTCCACCACCTCCAAACAGTACTTCAGCTACTCCTAGTGGATCTGAGCAGGCTGCTTTTCACAAGGACTTGTTGGTAGAAGAATAGGATGAGTCTGATGATGAGCCTCTCACCAGGAGAGTCAGTAGCCGGGTTGTGGCTACCGAGAAGGGGAAAGAGGTGGTTGGTGGACGCCAAGTTGGTTCTAAGGGTGGTGATACGGATGTCACTAATCCAACATACACACCCGACTAGTTGATCAACTCAGGGGGAGCCCCTATAGCCAAGGGTTCCAGGAAGAAAAGGATGGCCCATCCCTATGGCAAGAAGGGTAAGAGACAAAGGATCACCTTGATCAGTTCTTCCACCACCACAACCACTACCACCACCACAGCCACTACCACCTCTACAGCCACTGATACTCCCACCACCACTCATACATTCACACCTACCTCACCCATAATACCGAAACTAGCTCCACCACAGTCCACTTCCAATCCTACTCCCATATACACCACATCCACCACTACACCCACTACTCACCAAGCCAGGACATCCACCCAATTCCCACCTACACAAGGCTCTACTCTACCCACTGTTGGGTTAGAGGAACAGTTGGTGACCTCAATAGACTGGTTGTAAATCTGCTAGCCACAGATGATCTTAGAGCCAACCAGATGAACCAGCTGGTAGCGGTCAATACCGCCCAAGGCAAGCAGATTGCTTAGCTGACAGAGAAGAATGCTGCTCATGAGAGAGCGTTAGTTCGAGCCCACCATGCACTGAAGGCCCAAAATGAGCTGGTGATGGCATCTGTCAAGAGGATTGAGGGGCTAGAGAAGAAGAACAAAAGTTGATGTTGAGATTGAAGGGAACTAAGGTGAACCCCTAAAGATTAAAGATGATGGTGATGATGGTGGAGATGATGATGATGAGCTTACAAATGATGAATCTAAAGAAGATGATGATGATGAGGAAGCGGGACCAAGTGGAAAGGGAAAAGGAGATGATAAGGATGATAGTGATGATGATGATTAAGAAGGTGATGCATCTTGCAGGATCGTTGAAGGGTGAAGAGTTACAACACAACAACACAAAGAGGAGATAAACTAAACTTAGATCAAACAGTAAACTGGATTAACCAAGTGGTGACACTAAGAACACAAGTATTATATGAGATAGAATAAAAAGAGCACAAGTGTTTGGTTATCAAGAATGCAGTATATTGCTTTCTCTATGTTCTATTACAACTGTTACAAAGCATAAATAAAAGATACAAGAACATGAGATAGTTATACAACATCCAACAGCCGGCTATACTTTGAAAGCCAGCTAGATACAATTGACTAGACACATATAAAATCAATTGTAGAGTCAAAAGGCAGATTGCCTTTTGACTAGTGACTATGACATGCCATAGCTCACATCCTTATCTATTTCAAAAAGGATAAAGTACATAAAGTAGAAAGTTACAGACTCAAGACCTCAATGTACAGTTACCAAAAGCATGGACCTTTTCACCAAACCATGTTAGTTGGTGACTTGCAGAGTTGCAGCGGAAAGGTGTCCAGCTTTATGGAACAGTACATCAGATAAAGCATGTTACTAAAAGTCTTCGGAAGAAATCTGTCTTCATGAACTTGAAGCTTCGAAAGACTTTGTCTCTGAGGCTTCGGAAGACTTCATCTTTGGCTTTGGAAGATGTTGGTCTTGGCTTCAGAAGATTTCACACTTAGAGTATTTCTGTTGCACATGTGAAACTTCCGAAGCATTCCACTTCAATGCACTTGTGCAGCATGCAGGAAAGACGAAAGATGTTTAGGTTGCATCAGCCTCTTCATTAATCTCTACAAACTCCCCCTAGGTTGACGCTACCAAAACACTTAGAAAACTTCAGATATTAACAGTCCTCATTAGGATGATCGCCATTCCTTTCTTCATAAGATGAACAGGATCCTTCAGGCTGTCAAAGTGTCTTCTCATGTCAAAGAGATGATGCAGAGGCAACTAAAACATATCTTGCCATGTATAGATGTATTCAATGCCTTGATCTTTAATAACATGCCACCTTTCTGGATTTGTGGTGTATGTCCAAGACAAGATGGGTCTTCCTGATGCTAGAGGAGATACTGAAGTTGGAGTTGATTGAGCATCCTCTGGCTGCATATCCTCAGGCTGTTCTGATTCATCCTAAGGTTCAGAAGGGGATTTAGGTTTTTTCTTCTTCTTAGACTTTGGTTTAGAAGCCATCCTTGTCCTTCTCTTTCCAAATTTTAATTGATAAGACTGGCCTGCAGCACCAGATTGATCTTCACTGTCTTTCTCAGTTGGGACTTCCTCTCTCTCAAGTTCAGATGGAGAAGGAGGTTGACCCTGTTGTGGATCAGAAGATGAAGCTTGCTAAGCATTAGCAGGAGGTCCAGGTTGTGTTGTGTCTATTTTTTAACCTTAACCTCCACTTCAGGTGGGGCCTGACTTGGAGTGGAGTGTAAGTCAGTGAGCACTCCTCTCTTAATCTTCTGCTTGATTACCCTGATATGCTCATCCATAGTGGATAGAGACATGGGTCCAAGTCTCCTACCGGAGAATCCATACAGCTTCAAGAAGCTCATCATCCTCTGCCTATCAGCAGACTTCTTCATGCTCTTTTGGATGATGGCTCTTTACTTTGCAGCTTCTTCCCTCAGCTTCTTCTTTGTTGTCTTTATTTCCTTGACTAATTCAAGCTCAAGTTGTTTTAAATACTCAAACTCAACATAGTCATAAGGTTAGGGAAGGAGTGCATCTGCCTGATAGAGACCTGTGGCACTCAGGTAGTTAATCATCTTCATTCTGTCTTCTTCCTTATCTACCTGAGGTTCTTGTTGAACCACATCCTCTTGTTCAGGAACTTCTTGAACTGGTGAGAGGGTAGGCATACCTTTGTACAGTCTTTTTCTTCTTCTCTCTTCTTTGACCTGTACTAGGAGTTCTACATATTCTGCCTCCTTCTTCTCTATTGACCTTTCCAAATCAACCAGCTCATTCAATTCATCCAAGGGGAGAGAAATGATATTATCTATATCATAGTTCCTAGTCTGCAGATAGTTGATCCTGAGTGCCCTTAACTCATCATTCTGAGTATCTGGTCTGGGGGCAGCCCTGATTGCAAACTCCATGAGTCTTGGAGACTCAGTAAAGGAACCTTCTCCCCTTAGCCTCCTTTTCCTCTCTCTCTCTCCTCCTCAATCTCCTCAGATGTCATTTTTATTTTCCCTTTGTCACTGACAGACCTTTGTGACTCAGGGTGGAGAGAGCTTTGGCCTTCATTGCTCGTTGCAGCATCTGAGCTCAGGCCAGAGAGAGGTTGAGAAGCACCTTCACCAGCAGGTGAATCAGAAGGAATATGGATCTCTACAGTAGTTGGAGATGATGAGACAGGGCTCTCAGGTTCTGTCACTGGGCCTTCAGTCAAGGTTTCCCCTATGAAGCTAATCTTAGGGTCTGCCTCAACATCCAGTTGACCGATGACATTGCCAGATTGCCTTAGTCTCCTTCTTAGACTGAACTCTGTAATGATCCTGTCTTGGATTCTTCTAGCCAGTCTGTCAGCTTGTCTTGATTGGCTTGGATTGACAAGTGGCATGTTGACTAGATCCAGACCTTCATAATAGTCCAAGTTCTGAAAATTAAAGACTTCTTGCTGTCCTTGAACTCTTATGATAATGAGGGCTCTCCTGTTGTTGTCATACCTCCACCCAATAATGTGATTGAAGGATGATGAAGGTGACATAGCCCTTGGTATCCCATCCTCAAACAGACTCTGTATGAAGGAGTCTGTGTAGTCCACATCAATGTGAACTAGAGGAGGTTGCTGAGAATGCACAGTTGCAAGTGAGGATGGTGAGTCCTCAATGTGCATTCTCTCGGAGGAACTCCCAGGTTCTGTGGCTGGAATGACTTTCTCCCCCTTTTGGTAGCATCACCCACTTGCATAGGTGAGCTGGAGGATAGGTTAATCACATCCACACGTTCTTGTGTTCCTGGTTGAGCTCTCCTTAAGGGTCTCTCAGCTAGTTTTTCCTTAAGATAAGAAATCGCAGGTTGCTGATCATTGATCCTGTTTTGTAAGGTAGTCACCTGAGATTCAAGGTGACTGACCTTTGAGACTAGGTAAGTGCATCTTTTAGACAGTTTGTGTACTTTTAGTCTCAGATCCCCCTCATCTTCATCAGAAGAATCACTGGGGGTGGAGAAGATTGGACCAGAGTCCTTTCTCTCATGACTAGTTCTAAGTTCTTGGCTACTGGATTTCCTCTGCTCACTGGCAGTCTCAGTTGAGATGTCAGTGGGCTAAGTTGCCATGGTTGACGTCTTAATGATGTAATCACTTTCAGAAGTGAGAGCCTCTTCCATATGGACATCCTTAACAGGTTCAGAAGTGTCCACCTCAGTTGTAGGTGACTGATGTGGGATAGATGTAGGAGATTCAGGAGCACTCATCTCTTTTTGAGTAGGGGAAAGAAGAGAGATTCATTATACTCACTGAAACCTATATCTTCATCAGTATAGAAGTCAAGGTTGGGAATTGCTTGGTTGAGATCTATAGGCTGGGGATGGTAATTGTCCCCTGAAGGTTGATCACTGGAGTGTTGAGACTCAGAGTGATGGCTTAAGGCAATAGGGCTAATGAGCTCATCAGGCTGAGCATGAGGAACCTCAGCACTGATTCTTGAATAGATGGGAGTGGTTTGCTCCTCAGGAGAAATGGGAGCTCCAGTGTCCATTTCTTCATGTATGGGTGAGTATATGGGGGCCTCCACAGACTGAATAGTCTGAGCAGGGGTTTGTTTGGATTTTCTTTGGTAGGTGATGGAGATTTGAGGCTGTGTGGGTGGCTGGGAAGTAGCAGGTGTGGGTTCAACACTAGCTTGTGCTGCTAGGTTGTCACCTTGAGCAATGAGCTCTAACATTTTTGGGACTAGGGTTTTTTCTACCCCAGAGAATCCAACAGTGGACTTTCTCAATATTTTAAAGATGCCGGGCTTCATCTATCCCAATTTAAGAATGTTACCTGTTTCCCTTAACTGTGAGCCCAGTTCACAGTTAAGAATGTACTGGACATATCTAGGAAACATGTAATATTCTAAGGAGTCTAAATTAGCAAGAAAATTTGTATAAACAAACTGAGAGTACCTGAATTTGACCCCTTGAACCATTCCATGAACTATGAAGGAGAGATCTTGTTGGACCAAAAGAACCAATGAGCCGGATCAGAAAAACCTTAAGTCCCATAGACGTCACAACAACTGCTGAAGTCCACAAAAGTCTGAAGACAAGTGCTGAAGACAAAGTCTGAACACAAGTGCTGAAGACAAAGTCTGAAGACACAAGTGCTGAAGACAAAGTCTGAAGACACAAGTGCTGAAGACAAAGTCTGAACACAAGTGCTGAAGACAAAGTCTGAAGACACAAGTGCTGAAGACAAAATCTGAAGACACAAGTGCTGAAGACAAAGTCTGGACACAAGTGCTGAAGACAAAGTCTGAAGACACAAGTGCTGAAGACAAAGTCTGAAGACACAAGTGCTGAAGACAAAGTCTGAAGACACAAGTGCTGAAGACAAAGTCTGAAGACACAAGTGCTGAAGACAAAGTCTGAAGACACAGTGCTGAAGACAAAGTCTGAACACAAGTGCTGAAGACAAAGTCTGAAGACACAAGTGCTGAAGACAAAATCTGAAGACACAAGTGCTGAAGACAAAGTCTGGACACAAGTGCTGAAGACAAAGTCTGAAGACACAAGTGCTGAAGACAAAGTCTGAAGACACAAGTGCTGAAGACAAAGTCTGAAGACACAAGTGCTGAAGACAAAGTCTGAAGACACAAGTGCTGAAGACAAAGTCTGAAGACACAAGTGCTGAAGACAAAGTCTGAAGACACAAGTGCTAAAGACCAAGTATCAGACGTTGTCACAACAGCTGAAGAGGTCTTCTTCAGTAGTTGTGACGGTTTTCTTTCAGTAGTTTTATGTTTTCCTTTTCAGTAGTTTTGAAAAACGACTGAAGAGCTTGTTCTTCAGTCGTTGTAGTTTCAGTAGTTTCGTATTAGTAGTTTTATGTTTTATACTTAGCACTCTGATATGTTCTCAGTAGTTGTGAACATTCAGTAGTTTGTTAAGTTTTAGTTATTTTTGTAATAAATCTGCCAGATGTCACTATCCCGTGATATCAGCAGTGATTGCACTCTATATAAGGAGTGTCAACCTAATTGTAATCGGTGAATGATTGAGCAGAAACATTTGATATTATTGAAACATTCCTTTTCACAGAAATATATTCTCTCGTTACAACCGTATTTGTTCTTAATGCATACGAATATCAAATTCTTGCTATAATTTGTCTAATTCTTGTTCTTATTCCGCTGCGTTACACTCTAATCCATCAAACTTGAGATCACTGATCCTGTCAAATGGTATCAGAGCGGGTTAATCATTGATCGATCTAATAATTGATCATTGAAACTGCTATCCAAGATCCAAGTTTGATTGAATTAGCATTTTTGCAAGAAACGGTTATAGAGATTGAATTTTCTATGTTTTTGGTCATTCATCCTGAGATTTATTCTTGGTTTGCATTGAGTCTATTGTGGTCTGTGTAAAATCTTTTAAAAGCTTGAATTAAATTGTATTTGGACCTAAAATGACTACTCCTTTCAATGATCCTCACAATACTGGTTCCTCAACCAAGCCTACAATGTTGGTTAGGAGTGAGTATAACATATGGCAACGACGAATGCTCCATCACCTGTCTGTTAACAGCTCAGGTTGTTGGACATCAGTGGTACATGGTCCACACAAGCCTATGGTGAATAACCCGGAAACCAATCAAATGGTTCTGAAGAGGAGGGAGCAATACTCAGATGAGGATAAGAAATTGTTTGAGATTGATGCAAAAGCCCATGGAATTCTGGCCATGGCACTGCCCAATGAAATCTATTCTGGGCTAATGCATTATGAAACTGCCCATGACCTCTGGAATCCCTTGAAAGAACAATTTGGAGGAACAGATGAGGTCTTGGCAAATAATAGAGAAATCCTTGCCCAACAATATGAGACATTCTCTCATAGGAAGGGTGAGACACTGACTCAACAGTTTGAGCGGTTCTCTTGTTTGATCTCTGAATTAAAAATGGTCAAACATGAGTACACAAATAGCCAGATGAATAACAGATTTCTCAGATCACAGCCTGAGAGATGGGACACATATACTATTGTCCTACGCTCCAGTGCAAATTTGGACAAACTATCTCTCACCCAACTCCATGGGAAACAGCTGCTATCTTTCAGCAATCCCTCTGAGCAAACAGCTACTATTGTCCTATTTCTGGCACTGCTTCTCAGGGACAGAACCCCTCTGAGCAAACAGCTGCTATCTTTCAGCAATCCCTACCTCTCATCACCCCAATGATCACAGACATTGTGATCAAAACCATGGATGAGAGGCTTCCCTCAATCATACAATCCCTGGTGGAGGAGATTGTGAGCACAAGGCTCTCTGCTACTCAAACCCATGCAACCAGTGCAACCAAAAAGGGGAGAGTCAGTCAGTGAAAGCAAGAGGAAGAGCATAGAGGGGAGAAAGAAAAGGAGACTGAGAAGGAAGAGGAGTTTGTGAAGGGAGCTGACATTGATCAAGTGGTGAAAGTCACAAAGACTTTCATGTCACATATAAGAAGAGGAAGGTTGAAGGAAAAGAAAAAGAACTTGAACTCATGAGATGATCAAAATGGCGGATGCTAACACAGTAAATCAATGGACCATTATTGATCAACTGTATAGACAGGGGTTCGATACTGCACAGCTTGACTCAGAGATTAGGAGACTTGAAGTTGAAGAAATTAACTCAAGATGGGCAAGTTATGATGCATTAGAAAGAGAAGACTAGAGATCATGATCAGATTCATTGCAAAGTACCTTGGGAGATCATTGATCGAGATTAAGTCATGGACCAGGGATAGTATCTTGGCAATAACCACCAAGATCTGTTCGTCTGAAGCATACACTAAGGGATTGGTGATTGAAGCACTAAATGAGGCAGGTGCTAGGAACAGAAAGGAACTAGCAAAACACAAAAGCCTCACTCACTACAAGAATGCTAGAACAACCTGCAAAACCTCCCACTTCAAAATCACCACTACCACAACCCACTAACCAATTCCTTTACCCTCAAAACAAACAGCCGATGATGCACCAAGAAGAGAAAAGAAGGGTGTGAGGCTAGAAGAAGAAGATGATGATGATGAGGAAGAAGATAGGCTGCCTCTTTCCGCAGTCCTAACTTTGCCTAAAGCCAAACCTATGCCCATCACTCCCACCTCACAGATGGAAGCTGTGAGAGTAAAGATAGAAGAAGAACAGCAGCAAAAGCTTCATGATGATGAGATGCTGAAAAGCATAGACAAAATTATGCTGCTTCTTCATCAATAATCAGTATGAAGAAAGAAGCTCTGAGATTGTACACCCTTGCTAACACATTTTAATATCAAAGGAAAAGGTGAGAATATGGCATGATCCTAGGGTGGCTCACAGAATTGTGAAGAAAGACATTCCTTGAGATACAAGGGCCAAGTAAAAAGGATCGTAGATGAAGAGATCATAGTGGTCTTGTAGTATCACCCTGGGAAATGTAGAAGATTTCAAGAGGCCTATGAAACTAAACAGCCACCCCAAAAGATGTTAGAGAACAGAGTAGTTTTAAAAAGGGGTTAGTAACAAGAGGCTTGAGAACTTCAACAAAATGAGCTCAGTCGTACTGAAGGTACTCACCCAGTGAGTTGCATACAGACAGATTACAACAGTTGAGCATCAAAAATGGCAAACAGGCTAATGTACATTTCAGAGCTGTATGGGCGTGAAGGACTGTTGATGGGAAGCTAAAAATCTTCCTGGAAGAACAAATTTGTTTCTCAGAGCATACACCAGAGAATCCTACAGGCTTATACATGGGAAGTAGATTCATGGATAGGACCACAAACCCGTGCCAGTTTCCCAAAGTCAGGGCCATCCATACTATGCCAAACAAATTTCAGAAAGAAATATATTCCCAGGACAGTGCTTAATTGGGTCATCTCTTAGTGATCAAGAAGGAAAAAGACCATCTTATCGTCAACAAAAGTGGGACCTCAATAAAGTTAAGTTTGGGCTGAATTGGTTTCAGGGGATGGAGTTTGTTGGACAAAAGAACCAAGAGCCGGATCAGAAAAACCTTAAGTCCCACAGCATACAATAACTGTGAAGACAAGTGCTGAGACAAAGTCTGAAGACACAATGCTGAAGACGAAGTTGAAGACACAAGTGCTGAAGACGAAGTCTGAAGAACAAGTGCTGAAGACAAAGTGGAAGACACAAGGCTGAAGACAAAGTCTGAAGACACAAGTGCTGAAGACAAAGTCTGAAGACAAGTGCTGAAGACAAAGTCTGAAGACACAAGTGTGAAGACAAAGTCTGAAGAACAAGTGCTGAAGACAAAGTCTGAGACACAAGTGCTGAAGACAAAGTCTGAAGACACAAGTGCTGAAGACAAAGTCTGAAGACACAAGTGCTGAAGACAAAGTCTGAAGACACAAGTGCTGAAGACAAAGTCTGAAGACACAAGTGCTGAAGACAAAGTCTGAAGACAAGTGCTGAAGACAAAGTCTGAAGACAAGTGCTGAAGACAAGTCTGAAGACCAAAGTATCAGATGTTGTCACAACAGCTGAAGAGGTCTTCTTCAGTAGTTGTGATGTTTCTTCAGTAGTTTAGTTTTCTTTATGTTTTTTTTTCAGTAGTTTTGTAAAACGACTGAAGAGCTTGTTCTTCAGTCGTTGTAGTTTCAGTAGTTCGTATCAGTAGTTTTATGTTTTGTACTTCACTCTGATATGTTCTCAGTAGTTGTGAACATTTCAGTAGTTTGTTAAGTTTTAGTTATTTTTGTAATAAATCTGCCAGATGTCACTATCCCGTGATATCAGCAGTGATTGCACTCTATATAAGGAGTGTCAACCTAATTGTAATTGGTGAATGATTGAGCAGAAACATTTGATATTATTGAAACATTCCTTTTCACAGAAATATATTCTCTCGTTACAACCGTATTTGTTCTTAATGCATACGAATATCAAATTCTTGCTATAATTTGTCTAATTCTTGTTCTTATTCCGCTGCGTTACACTCTAATCCATCAAACTTGAGATCACTGATCCTGTCAAATGGTATCAGAGCGGTTAATCATTGATCGATCTAATAATTGATCATTGAAACTGCTATCCAAGATCCAAGTTTGATTGAATTAGCATTTTTGCAAGAAACGGTTATAGAGATTGAATTTTCTGTGTTTTTGGTCATTCATCCTGAGATTTATTCTTGGTTTTCATTGAGTCTGTTGTGGTCTGTGTAAAATCTTTTAAAAGCTTGAATTAAATTGTATTTGGACCTAAAATGACTACTCCTTCCAATGATCCTCACAATACTGGTTCCTCAACCAAGCCTCCGATGCTGGTTAGGAGTGAGTATAACATATGGCAACGACGAATGCTCCATCACCTGTCTGTTAACAGCTCAGGTTGTTGGACATCAGTGGTACATGGTCCACACAAGCCTATGGTGAATAACCCGGAAACCAATCAAATGGTTCCGAAGAGGAGGGAGCAATACTCAGATGAGGATAAGAAATTGTTTGAGATTGATGCAAAAGCCCATGGAATTCTGGCCATGGCACTGCCCAATGAAATCTATTCTGGGCTAATGCATTATGAAACTGCCCATGACCTCTGGAATGCCTTGAAAGAACAATTTGGAGGAACAGATGAGGTCTTGGCAAATAATAGAGAAATCCTTGCCCAACAATATGAGACATTCTCTCATAGGAAGGGTGAGACACTGACTCAACAGTTTGAGCGGTTCTCTTGTTTGATCTCTGAATTAAAAATGGTCAAACATGAGTACACAAATAGCCAGATGAATAACAGATTTCTCAGATCACTGCCTGAGAGATGGGACACATATACTATTGTCCTACGCTCCAGTGCAAATTTGGACAAACTATCTCTCACCCAACTCCATGGGAAATTGCTCACATTTGAGAGAGAGATAGAACAGAAACGAAAACTGTCATCATCTGGAAAGCTCACTGATGATTTTGTACCAGGAAACACTGCCTTGGTAAGTCATGAGTCAGAGTATGCAGGATCAGAATGCCACTATGATGAGCATATTGATTTCACCTCAAACAATTCTAATCATGCCTTTGTGAGTGTTGATTGTCATTCTGGTAATAATAGTGACAATCTATGCTTTATCATGGATGATTTGAAGGGCATTGCTGATGATGATTTAGAGAGAGATGGATATTTTGAGCCAAATGGCCTTGATCAATATCAGATCTCAGAAATTCTACAAGAGAACTGGCAGGAAATTTCCTGGACTCTCTGACAAAACCAAAGTCGGTTTTGACAAGAGCAAGTTGAAGTGTCACAAATGCCACAGGCTTGGACACTTTGCAAGAGAGTGTAGATCAACTGGATCTAACACTTCTGCACCCTTTTTGACTTTTCCAAATAACAATTCACAATCCAAAGGGCAACATCTGCTGGTTCTAGTCATTCATCACACCCTCAATCTCCTGCATATTTTGTTCCTCAGGGTCAAATGCCATATCCTTATCCCTGCTATTATATGCCACAGTCAAATCAAGTTCAAGCTCCTATAGTACCACAATCTCATGCACTACCAGAACCTCAACCATCTCCATCTCAATCACAACCTCATCACAGCTTCTTCACACCTGGAGTCGTTGACTGGAGTAGCTTACCTGATAACTTGTCTGGTCACACTGAGCAATACTATGCTGGTGCTAGTCAACATGGTGGTGAACACCCTTTTGGAAATCTTGCTCTCATGGCCCTGGAGTCTACTGAGGGTTCCTGTTCAAATGCATCATCTTCACAGGTAACTCAGGTATCTTCAGAGGCTAAAGCCAAGTTATGTTCTGAATCATGCATAGCTGCCTTTGTCTCTATTAGAGAGGCAAATGTAGCATTAATAAATCAAAAACTTGAGTTTGAGAAAACCATTTTCAAAAGAAAAGCTGAGTATGAGTCTGCTCTTAACAGTAAAAGTGATGAGATTTATAAGCTTAAATGCCAATTAAATGATGAAAAGGCCAAGCTAGAGGTTATTCTGGAAGACCACAGGAGTCTCAAAGAAAAACTTGCAGTGACCCAAGTTGAGTGTGAACGCTGGGTCTCATCATGCAAGGGATTTGAAATGCTTCTTAGCAAGCAAACTGCTTCAAATGTGAAGTTTGGCATTGGTTACAACCATACTGCTCCACCAACAGACTTTACTCCTAACTCCATAGTTAAGTCTGAAAGTGAAAGCAATCTCCAAACCACATTATCGTGTGAGTCATTCTCCAATGATAATCTAAGATCAGAGAATGAAACAGTGTTAAGATCTCAACAAATAAATTGACTGATGGTCTAACTACTGAGACTCATATGAAGCTGAGTACTTCAGATGTTGTTCCTCAATGTACCCAAGTACTGAAAGAGACCCAACATCTGAAAAGCATTTCAAATCAGTTGAAATACAAGGACTAACAACTGCTGAGGAATCCATCAAACAGTCTATTAGGACGGATGGAAAACAGTTGAATTACCAGTCTTCAGCTGTTACAAATCCTTTAGTACCTAGTACTGATAGGAGGAAAGTACTGAAGATCACACCTTCAGTAGTTTCCACTTCAGCAGTAAAGATGTCCAAGATGAAGAATAAACCATGTGAAATTTGTGGTAAATTCAATCATCTATCTGATGAATGTTGGTACAAAAAGGGTTTAAAGCTCCAAAGGGATGAGCTCATTAAACTAGAAATAAATAAAATGAAAACTGAGTTTGAGACCAAGTTTGTACCACAATCATCTCAACCTGATAAACCCAAGGCCTTACCCAAATCCACTAAGAAGGATACGGTTTATCAGAAGACAGCTGATATTGTTCCTCATGATAAACATAAGACTAAGTCTGTGAAATCTAAGAAGGAGGAAATGGTGGGTCACAGGAACTCATCAAAAACAAGCTCTGGAGTGTCAAATGAACTGAAAGCTCGAGCTTCAAATCAGACACAGCTTGTTATGATGGTTCAGCATCTGTTGGGGAGAGTTAACCAACTTGAAGCCACTGTGATCAAACCACTGGAGAGGAATTCCAGGTCCAAATCTATTTCAGCACCATCTCCATCTTCATCAGCTGTTAATCATGAGAAACCAGCTATGGTTAAATCTGTTGATAAAGTCAGTCCCAAAACCAAAAGGTTTGGGTCTCCAAAGCTAACTAGTTTCTTATGATTGTGCAGGGTTCTTCAGCATGCCAAAGAAGCATCTGGTATGTGGACAGTGGAGGATCCATGCACATGACTGGGAGCAGCTCTCTTCTTCATGATTACTCTCAGGAAAGAAGGGATTTGTCTCATTTGGAAATGATGCTAAAGGTTACATCATTGGAAAGGGATTTGTGTCTAATGGAGATATTAGATTTGATGATGTCAACCATGTGGAGAATCTCAAATACAATCTGTTGAGTGTCAGTCAGATGTGTGACAAAGGACATGTTGCTCTTTTCACAAGCCAGAACTGTAGGATTTTGTCTTCCAAGGTTCTGAGCCTGATTGAAAAAGTACTGGATAATAATACTCTCATGAAGGCTAACAGGATAGGAAGAGTATATGCCTTGGATCTGTCAAAGAAAATTGAGTTAAGAGGCCATCCATGCTTGTTCTCCAAGGCCTCTCTCCAAGAATCTAAACTGTGGCATAGAAGGCTGGGTCATGTTAATCTCAAAAACATGAATCAGATCCACAAGAGTTTAGTGAGAGGTCTTCCAATAAAGGAGTTCAATTGTGATGAAATCTGCACTGCATGGTTAAAAGGGAAACAACATAAAGTTTCATTCCCAACCATAGAAGAATCCAAGTCTAATGCCTTCTTACAACTGCTGCACATGGATCTTGTTGGTCCTGTGAAGGTAATGAGTATGGCAAAGAAGAAATACTGTCTGGTAATTGTGGATGATTACTCTAGATATGTATGGACGTTCTTCTTGCATTCAAAGGATGAGGTTGCTCAGTCCATTATGAACTTTGTGTTACACGTTAAGAAGCAGTATTCCCTACCAGTTAAGTGTGTGAGGAGTGACAATGGTACTGAATTCAGAAACCACACTCTTGATGAGTTTTACTTGTCAAAGGGAATCAAGAGGCAGTATAGCATCCCAAGGACTCCAGAGCAAAATGGAGTAGTGGAGAGAAAGAACAGGACCCTCATTGAAGCTGCAAGGTCCATGTTGGCTGATTCTGGTCTGCCACTGACCTTTTGGGCTGAAGCTGTCAATACAGCTGCTATGTACAGAATAGAGTTAGTAAATCAGAGGTTGATGAAAACTCCTTATGAAGTTTTACATCATTTAGCCCCTTTGATTTCATTCTTTAGAGCATTTGGGTGTCCCTGTTACATTCTCAACACAAAGGATCAACTCCAAAAGTTTGATTCTAAGGTGGATGCAGGGTATTTTGTTGGGTATTCATCCACTTGCAAGGCTTATAGAGTATTCAACTGTCGGACAAAGATAGTTGAAGAAACCTTGCATGTGAAGTTCAATGAATCCCCTAAGGATACAATTCCACAAAACCCTGTGGAGTTGTTTGATCTGGACATTCTGCAATATGTTCCTTATCAACCACCTGCTGTTGCAGATCATATGAATCCATCATCTTCTGTAGCTAGTCATCCATCTGGTGTTACTGATGATGATGATGATATCAGTAATCACCTTTTCAAGTTTAGTGATCAACTGCCTGATTCAGCTAGACCTGATGTTCCTGTAGCTTCAGTAGCACAATCCACAACAAATGCTGATGAGATTTCTACAACTTCAACTTCCTTTGAATTACCATCTACTGATTGGTTTCAAGGAAATGCTTCACCATCACCATCTGTTGCTGCTGAGCCTGCTACAAACACTTGCACAGATCTTATTGTGTACCAAGATCTGAAGAATCACCCTATGTCTCAAATCATTGGTGATATCAATGCTGGCGTTTCAACAAGAAGTCAATTGTCAAATTCTGCTTCTATGCTCTCTTCATTAGTCAGCAAGAGCCAAAGAACTATCACATTGCTTTAAGGGACAATGGATGGGTTGAAGCCATGCAGCTTGAGCTTCTTCAGTTCAAGAAACAGCAAGTGTGGGAACTGGTTCCTCTACCTCCAGGTAAGTGTGCAATAGGCACTAAATGGGTGTTTAGGAACAAAACTGATGAAAATGGGCTTATTGTTAAGAACAAGGCCAGACTGGTTGTACAGGGGTTTTCACAAGAGGAAGGTATTGATTATAATGAAACCTTTGCCCCTGTAGCCAGACTGGAAGCAATTCGATTGTTTTTAGCTTATGCTGCTTATCACAACCTTAAAGTTTTTCAAATGGATGTCAAAAGTGCATTTTTGTATGGGAAAATTAAAGAAGAGGTTTATGTATGTCAACCACCAGGTTTTGAGGACAATAAACATCCTAATTGGGTGTATAAGCTTGATAAGGCTCTCTATGGGTTGAAACAAGCTCCTAGAGCCTGGTATGAGACATTATCAAACTTTCTTCTGGAAAATAATTTCACTAGAGGCTCCATAGATAAGACTTTATTCATTAAGAAAGCTGGGCAGCATAATCTACTTGTTCAAATTTATGTAGATGATTATTTTTGCATCCTCTGATCCACAGTTGTGTGATGCCTTTACAAAGTTGATGCAACAGAAGTTTGAAATGAGTGCCATGGGAGAATTACAGTTCTTTCTGGGTTTGCAAATCAAACAAAAGGCTGATGGAATTTTCATTCATCAGTCCAAATACACAAAAGATCTTTTGGAAAAGTTTGATTTACAAAAGTGTAAGCCCTGTTCTACTCCCATGTGCAACACCACACAACTGGATACAGATCAGAAAGGTAAAGTGGTTGATGAAACACTTTACAGATGTATGATTGGGTCCTTGATGTACTTAACAGCTTCTAGACCAGATATTATGTTTGCTACATGTGTTTGTGCTAGATTTCAGGCTGCACCTAAGGAGTCTCATTTGATTGCAGTCAAGAGGATCTTTAGATATCTGCAAGGCACTCCATCTCTAGGTTTATGGTATTCTACTAGACATTCTGGTAAATTAGTTGCTTTTTCTGACAGTGACTATGCAGGGTGTAAGTTGACAAGAAAGTCCACTTCTGGAGGATGCCAATTCTTAGGCAACTGCTTGATTTCTTGGCAGAGTAAGAAGCAGACCTCAGTTGCTACATCAACTGCTGAAGCAGAGTACATTGCTGCTGCAAGCTGTACATCTCAGGTACTCTGGCTTCAAAACCAATTATTGGATTATGGCATAACAGAGACTAAGACCCCATTGTTAATGGACAGCTCTTCAGCTCTTTGTATTGTCAAGAATCCTGTCCAGCACTCTAGGACTAAACATATTGAAATCAGACACCATTTTATTAGAGATTGTTTTGAAAAAGGTCTGATTGATCCAAAATTTGTTCCTAGTGCTGATGAGCTTGCAGACATTTTCACTAAGCCCTTGGATAGCACAACTTTCCAAAACCTAGTGTTAAGGCTTGGTATGCTGCAGCTAGAATAAGTGACAACTACTGATGATCTCAGCTCACAAGTACTGATGATCATTAGTTTATTATTGTCATATATATAAGTACTGAAGTTATTTTCCCTCCGGAAGTTTTCTTTAAACTACTAGAGCTTAACTTCTCAGTACTCAAGTACTTTATTTGAAAACAATTGATGTAGTTACAACAGCTGATGTAGCTACACAACTACTGTTGTCAGAAATACAAATACGTACTGATGTCCTATGAAACATCTGAAAACAGATGAAAACGTCTGATGAGTACGTGTTGAGGACAGTATGAAACAGCTGAAAAGCAATGAATTGACGACAACTACTGATGAGCCTTTTTGTCTTCAGTAGTTTCCCAACTGCTGTTTCTTTCTAAACAACTGAAGCAAAACCATGTCTTCAGTAGTTTCACAACTACTGATGACTAACACCAAGTCTTCAGTTGTTTACAACAACTGATGGTAAAACCAAAGTCTTCAGTAGTTTCCCAACTACTGATGACTAATACCAAGTCCTCAGTTGTTTCATCACCTGAAGTCAAAACTGTCTTCAGTAGTTTTATAACTACTGATGACTAAATCAGAGACTTCAGCTGTTTCAACGTCTGACGGTTAAAACCAAGTCTTCAGTTGTTTTATAACAACTGCTGATCACACCAATACGGTCAGTCATTCCAAACCTCTGAAAGTTAATACCACGTCATCAGTAGTTTCAACAACTGATGACTAACACCAAAACCTTCAGTCGTTTTCTAACCCTACCCTTTAAATACCTTATCCCACCTTCAGAGTTTTTACTTTCTTCTCTTCTCAAACCTAACGTTCAAAAACTCTGTAACCTCTCTTCATCAATGGCGACCATGCAACTAAAACCTCGACACAACTGTGTCGCACATCTCACAAAATCGCCATACTGGACCAAGTTTCACAACGCCATTGATTTAATGGTTCAGTCACCTTACAAAACGGCTTTTCTGTTAAATCCCACCATATATGCCGAATCTCTTAACCAATTCTGGACAAACGTCACTCTTGTCTCTGAGGAGAATGACACAGAGTCTCTTCAATCGTTTGTCCATCGTCAAAAAGTGGTCATTACTCCAGACATTCTTCGCCAAACCTCAATCTGGATGATGCCACTTTCCCAACTGGTTATCCAAAGGGCACAATAGATCAATCATTTGCCCAGCATGGATACCAGGGTAACCTGAGTGCATCTACCATATTGAAGAAACATTTCCAGGATGCCGAACGTCTCATCTTTCACATGGTAAATGTCTGCCTTGCCCCCAAGACTTCATCATGGGATCAAATGTCCACAAGGTGGCAACAGGTAATGTACTCCATCCTTGAGCAACAACCTTTAAATTTTCTGAAATACTATTTTTAGAGCTCAAGGATATGGCCCAAAAACAACTTGCTAACCGTTGGATATTATATCCTCGGTTCATAATGGCCATAATTGAAAACCAGCTTCAAGCTGAGGGACTTGTTGGCCTGGGAGTCCCTGCTACGGCTGTATTGCCTGAAGTATACTCCCGGCACAACTCTGACCAATCACTAAAAATGGCTGCCAAGCTGCGCAAACCCACGCAGCTGGAACCCACAGCCACCACCTCCAAATCCAAAGTCCCCACCAAACCCACTAAAAAGAAGACAAAAAAGGCTACTCAGGGAAATGAGTCCCCTGAGGATGCCCCTGCAACAAAACGCAGGCTATATCCACTGGTTATAACCCCCTAGTGGATACAAGGACTTCACCAGCCACAGCCGCTCAGGATTCCTCTCAAAAGGAGCCTGCAGCAACCAAGAAGGGGTACCCACTAATCTGGGATCTTCCTCATTTGAGGAGATTGCCATTGAAGAGCACCAAAGGGGGAAAACCACAGCAATTGAGGAAGGAGGGCTCAACATGCTTCTGACAGCCCACAGCACCAGGGTTTAACTGTTTATCTCCTGGTGTGGTAGATATGCAGATACGAACATCTGGTGAGGCTGCCACCTCTTCTGAATCAGCACATGATCAGACTGAGGCTGGTAACATAGCTAAGACCTCACCAGAGGCAACAGCTGATGAAGGACATCGTCTTGAGGCTGGAAGTCCCCAGTTCCAAGAAAAAGGGGCACATGCTAAAACTGGTCTACACCCAGTGCATGTACATCCTGCTACAAGCAGGAGGTCAGGTGATTCAGCATCTGCTGATGATGACCTGGGCTTCTTTTATGATGTTCTGGCCCAGAACACAATTCTTGAGGAAGAAGTCAGTAGACTACTTGACCAATTCTCTCAAAAAGCAAGTCCATCTGCCACCAACATAAACCCACAGATGGCACCTTCACCTGAAGGTCTCCCACACACTCAGCCACTCAAAACTTCCGAGCCACCAGCTTCTATTTCTGGCACTGCTTCTCAGGGACAGAACCCCTCTGAGCAAACAGCTGCTATCTTTCAGCAATCCCTACCCTCATCACCCCAATGATCACAGACATTGTGATCAAAACCATGGATGAGAGGCTTCCCTCAATCATACAACCCCTGGTGGAGGAGATTGTGAGCACAAGGCTTTCTGCTACTCAAACCCTTGCAACCAATGCAACCAAAAAGGGGAGAGTCAGTCAGTGAAAGCAAAGAGGAAGAGCATAGAGGGGAAGAAAGAAAAGGAGACTGAGAAGGAAGAGGAGTTTGTGAAGGGAGCTGACATTGATCAAGTGGGTGAAAGTCACAAAGACTTTCATGTCACATATAAGAAGAGGAAGGTTGAAGGAAAAGAAAAAGAACTCGAACTCGATGAGATGATCAAAATGGCGGATGCTACACACAGTAAATCAATGGACTCCATTATTGATCAACTGTATAGACAGGGGTTCGATACTGCACAGCTTGACTCAGAGATTAGGAGACTTGAAGTTGAAGAAATTAACTCAAGATGGGCAAGTTATGATGCATTAGAAAGAGAAAGACTAGAGATCATGATCAGATTCATTGCAAAGTACCTTGGGAGATCATTGATCGAGATTAAGTCATGGACCAGGGACAGTATCTTGGCAATAACCACCAAGATCTGTTCGTCTGAAGCATACACTAAGGGATTGGTGATTGAAGCACTAAATGAGGCAGGTGCTGGGAACAGAAAGGAACTAGCAAAACACTCAAAAGCCTCACTCACTACAAGAATGCTAGAACAACCTGCAAAACCTCCCACTTCAAAATCACCACTACCACAACCCACTAAACCAATTCCTTTACCCTCAAAACAACAGCCGATGATGCACCCAAGAAGAAGAAGAGAAGGGTGTTGAGGCTAGAAGAAGAAGAAGAAGAAGAGGATGATGAGGAAGAAGATAGGCTGCCTCTTTCCGCAGTCCTAACTTTGCCTAAAGCCAAACCTATGCCCATCACTCCCACCTCACAGATGGAAGCTGTGAGAGTAAAGATAGAAGAAGAACAGCAGCAAAAGCTTCATGATGATGAGATGCTGAAAAGCATAGACAAAACTTATGTGCTTCTTCATCAATAATCAGTATGAAGAAAGAAGCTCTGAGATTGTACCCTTGCTAACACATTTCAATATCAAAAGGAAAAGGTGAGAATATGGCCTGATCCTAGGGTGGCTCACAGAATTGTGAAGAAAGACATTCTTCGAGATACAAGGGCCAAGTAAAAAGGATCGTAGATGAAGAGATCACAGTGGTCCTTGTAGTATCACCCTGGGAAATTGTAGAAGATTTCAAGAAGGCCTATGAAACTAAACAGCCACCCCAAAAGATGTTAGAGAACAGAGTAATTAAAAAGGGGTTAGTCTACAAGAGGCTTGAGAACTTCAAACAAAATGAGCTCAGTCTGTTACTTGAAGGTACTCACCCAGATGAGTTTGCATAGACAGATTACAACAGTTGAGCTCAAAAATGGCAAACAGGCTAAGTACATTTCAGAGCTGTATGGGCGTGAAGGACTGTTTGATGGTGGAGCTGAAAATCTTACCATGGAAGAACAAATTATGTTTCTCAGAGCATACACCAGAGAATCCTACAGGCTTATACATGGGAAGTAGATTTCATGGATAGGACCACAGCCCTGTGTCCAGTTCCCCAAAGTCAGGGCTCTTATCCATACTATGCCAACCAAATTTCAGAAATCTATCCCAGGCCAGTGCTTAATTGGTCATCTTCTTAGCTGATCAAGAAGGAAAAAGACCAATCTTATCGCCAACAATAAGTGGGACCTCAATAAAGTTAAGGTTTTGGCTGCATTGGTTCAGGGGGAGTTGTTGGACAAAAGAACCAATGAGCCGGATCAGAAAAACCTTAAGTCCCACAGACGTCACAACAACTGCTGAAGTCCACAAAAGTCTGAAGACAAGTGCTGAAGACAAAGTCTGAAACAAGTGCTGAAGACAAAGTCTGAAGACACAAGTGCTGAAGACAAAGTCTGAAGACACAAGTGCTGAAGAAGAAATGTTGGCCTTTTGAAGTAGCTGAAGGATGAAGGAAGAAGAAAGGAAGAAATTTCAGAGAGAAATGTTTTTTTAGGTTTGGAGGAGGAGAACAGATGATAGAAAGTGGGGGGAAACGTTGTTTTATATGTGAGAAGGATTTCAGTAAGTTTAATAAAAGAGGATAAACTTTGAAATCACGAATATCGGTCCCACCTCTGAAAAGTAGTTTACTTTTTGCTCAAAAAGGTTTTATTGGAAGTCCAAAAGCTTCCGAAGGTTATTATCATCAGAAGTTTTTTTAATAAAAAGCTTCGAGCTTAAATGACTCGAAGAATTTTCCTGAGAGATTTGAAATTTGCTTCGGCAGAAAAATAAAGCTGAGTGTTGTGTTTAAACAGACCAAAGCTTCCGAGAGTTAATTTTGCTTCGGAAGTAAATAGGCTTAAAATTTTAGTAGGTCTGAGACAAATATTTAAGCTTCGGAAGATAAGTTGTTGAAACTCTTCCGAAGTAAACTTTCTAGATAGTTATTTAATTTGAAGGCATGATTACTTCCGAAGTTAAAACACAAAACTTCCGAAGTATTAGAAATTTTAAAAAATCTAGGAAGTCTTCAAAAAGAAATTTTCATCGAAAGAAAAAATGAGCTTATGAAAGTAATGAACAGACACTAGGACAAATATGTTTTAAGAAATAATTGCTCACTACACACCCTCAAGATCAGGACAAGGGAGTGGTTTCAGCTATGGGTGTCTTAGCAATCTTACAGTCAGTCTATTAAACCTCTTGAGTATGTCTGAAACATACTTTGATGATTATGAAGATGCCATCTTCAACTGCTTCACTTGAATTCCCAGAAAGAAATTGAGTTCCCCAATGGCAATCATTCAAATCTGTCTTTCATCAGCTTCTCAAAGTCTTTGCAGAGCTTTGGATTAGTTGAACCAAAGATGATGTCATCCATATATACCTGAACTAGAAATATGTCTTTTCATTGTCCTTTGATGAAGAGAGTTCCATCTATAGTACCCCTCCTGTATCCATGTTTACAGAGATACCCAGACAGTGTCTCATACCACTTCCTGGGTGCCTGATGCAGCCCATAGAGAGCTTTGTCAAGCTTGTAGACATAATCAGGATGATCAGGGTCTACAAAACCAGGTGGCTGTTTGACATAAACCTCTTCATCTATCACTCCATACAAAAAGGCACACTTCACATCAAGTTGAAAAACCTTGAAGTTCTTGGATACAGCAAATGCCAGGAATATCCTAACAGCTTCTAATCTTGCCACAGGAGCAAAAACATTAGTGTAGTCAATGCCTTCTTCTTGTGTGTATCCTTGAACTACCAGTCTAGCTTTGTTCTTGATGATGATGCCTCTATCATCTTTCTTGTTCCTAAACACCCATTTGGTTCCAATGGTAGTCTTCCCAGAAGGAAGAGGACAAAGGTTCTAAACTTTCTGCCTTTTGAATTGAAGCAGCTCTTGTTGCATAGCTTCAACCCAACTTCCATCCTTTAGAGCTTCATCAACTTTCTTTGGCTCTATCTGGGATAGAAAACAAGAGTGAAGACAAACATTTGCTTCATGGGTTTGTCCCCTTGTTTTTACCCCTGAGACAACATCTCCAATGATGTTTGTGGTAGGATGAGACTTGTGGATCCTTAGCTGAGGGATCACAGCAAGTTGTTGAGAAATATCTAAATTTGAGAAATTTGATCTGGCATAGATGTTTCTTCCACCACATCAGCACATTTTTCAAGTGAAACTTGATCCAAGCAGTGTGTGACATCATTGATGTTCTCATCCATAGTGTGGTTAGTGGCATCAAGAAATTCTTGGTCACTGTCACCAACACCATTGTTCTCTTCCACAGTTGAGGTGTTCTTATCTGGTTGTAAAGCCTCTGAGCTGGAATTTGAAGGCATACCAGATGTATTAGCTGAATTTGTCATTGTAGGGCTGATAGAAACCTCATTTGTAGAAGTGGTTCCAACTAGAGCTGAAGATATGTGTCTTGAAGATCTTCCTAGCTCAAATCTTGGATCAGGATCATCTATATTCAAATTTTTTGCAGATCCTAAAACATTTTCACAAGATTTGTTAAAACAATTGGTAACCAAATCAAGATCAAACAGCCAATCTGGACCAGAACCAGTAACACAAGGTGTGTGTTCATTGAAAGTCACATTGGCTGACTCCTCAACAACTCTAGTTCTGAGATTGTATACTCTATAAGCCTTAGCTTGGGAAGAGTATCCAATAAAGTGTCCATCATCTGATTTCTCAGCAAACTTGGTAATTTGATCTTTGGTATTCAAGGTGGTGCAAGGACATCCAAATGACCTAAGAAAATCAATGAAAGGTCTCCTCTTGTGCCAAAGTTCATAAGGAGTCTTGGCATGAAACTTAACTACTAAAACTCTATTCTGCACATAGCAGGCAGTGTTGACTGCCTCTGCCCAGAAGGTGATGGGCAGTTTAGAGTCAGACAACATGGTTCTTGCAGCTTCAATTAGTGTCCTGTTTCTCCTCTCAGCAACACCATTTTGCTGAGGAGTCCTGGGAGTACTAAACTGTCTTGTAATACCCTTTTCATCACAGAATGTGTCAAGGATATGGTTCTTAAATTCGGTTCCTTGATCACATCTTATGATCTTGACCTTATGATCAGATTGATTCTCAATCTTTAAGATGAAATTCTTCAAAATCTCAGGCGTTTCATCCTTAGTTCTAAGGAAAAAAAACCAAGTGAATCTTATAAAGTCATCTTTGATCACTAGACAGTATTAGGTCCTTCCTAAACTCATTACACTGGTGGGGCCAAAGAGATCCATATGTAACAAGTGTAAGGGAGTAGTGATTGAGTTCTTTTCCTTAGGCTTGTGAGATACCTTATGTTGCTTCCCTTTCAGGCATGCAACACAGTGGTCATCACTTGTAAACTCTTTCTTTGGCATTCCAGTTACCAAGTCATGCTTAATTAATTTATTCATGTCCTTAAAGTTTACATGGCACATTCTTTTATGCCATAGGAAAGACTCATCACTATTGGCTTTAGACAGAAAGCATGAAACTTCTCCGGAGGGAGAGGTTTCTTGCAAATCCATCTTGTACATGTTTCCTTTCCTGGGGGCTCTAAGCAGGATATGATCATGAGGAATGACCACACCAGGCCTAAGAATAATGTACTCATGCTCAGTAAAGAGCATGTTATGACTCTGATCACAAAATTGAGATACACTTAGAAGATTGTATCCAAGCCTTTACAAAGTTTACCTTTTCTATGCTGAGCTTACCATTTGTGACATTGCCCCTACCAGAAATGAAAACCACCTTCATCTCCTTCAAAAGCAACAGGTCCTCTATCAATCCTTTCAAAGTTCTGGAGTAGTGACCTATTACCGGTCATGTGCCTGGAGCAGCCACTGTCTATGATCCAGACATTTATGTCTGTCTTTAGCTGTCCATACACAAAAAAGAATGATTAGTTACATCTGGAAACCCAAGCCTTGCTTGTCTTGGGGTCACTTGCAGAAGGTAAATTAACAGTAATAGATCCTATGGTTGTACAAAAAGGATCTTGAGCTGTTTTTGATGGAGAAATCTCAGTCACTTGGTCTTTCTTAGACGTCCACACCACCTTTGGAGTCTTGGACTTGACCTTTAAAACTTTAGAAACTTTTGGAGTTTCAGAAGTTTTGATGACTGAACCTTCAAAAGATTCTGCAAACACTGCAGCAGACTTCAGTGCTTCGGAAGAATTCCTTTCTTCCGAGACCAAATGTTCTTCCGAAGAGAATTTTCCACTTCCCTTCTTGTTAGATTTGGAACTTCTGAAGGAATCTGGTTTTCCTTTCGAAGCCTGAATCTTCTTAGAACTCTTTGAAGCCTTTGTTTTGGCCATATGGACAGTACCTTTAGGATTGAAGGGACAATCCTTTGCAATGTGAGTGGTGCTGTCACACATAACACAATTCATCTTCTTCTTCACAAGAGCCTTGTTTTGAGAGTAAGACTGTCTTTGGTCACTTCCCTTCTCCACATTTATCTTTGCAGATGCTGAGACAGTCCTCTTGGGCTGAGAACTGTGCTTGGAGTTTGATGGACCAGGCTGTGCAGCAGTGGTACACAGCAGATCAGTCTTCTTCTTGTTACTGAGATGAGTTGAGAAAGAACTAGAACTCTTAGTAGATTTGGTTGATTGATGCCTTCAGTCCCTACCACTTTAAACCCTACAGAAATAAAAACTTGTTTCTGCTTAGAGTCAAAAGTAGCCTTGATCTCTTGAGCCTTCCTTGCCTTTCTTTTGCTCTTTCTGATCAAGTTCTTTCTCATGGACTTAGTCATCACAGTCTTCACTTTTTCCTCAAAAGGATAGTGGCCCTTCTTGGAATGCTCCTCTTCACTCTTTGTAGAGGGATTCTTCACTATCTCTTCTTCATCCTCCTCATTCATAGGATCTATGAGAGGAAGCTCATCTTCACAAGTTCCACACCTAGGGATCTTACTGACAAGTTTGTGTGTGGAGGAGCTATCTCATTAGATCCCAGTCCCTGTCTATTTTGATAGCACACTTTGTTGTGCAGGGATGAGGATATCATGTTCTTGAAGGTCTCTTCTTCAAGAACACTCTTTTCTACCCTGGCTTTGCTGATCACAAGCTCAGCCTGGCACTCAATTAACTTGGTTATGAGATCTTAATTAGAGTCCTAAAATCTGTGTGTTCATGTTTTAGAACTGAAATGGTTTTCTCTAAGTCCTCTATTTTTAGCTTATAATCATTTTCAGACTTTCTAAAATCAGATTTTAAAATGTTTAAGGACTCAATATCAGATCTCAGTTCCAAGTTATAGGACCTGTACCTTAACTTTAGCAATGCATTCAGGAGTACAGAGATGTTCCATACCTTGGCTTCATCATGATCTGCCATCAGTGCTTGGTTTGGAGAGGCATCTTCAACCTGAAAGCTCCAGTCAAAGCCTCCTTCTTCAATGGCAACAGCGCTTGCTGCTTTGACTTCTCATTATGGAGAGCTTTGTCAGTGTAGTTTGGTCTGGATTGTGTTTGGCCACCATTTTTTCTAGGTGCCTTACACTCTCTGGCAAAGTGGCCCATCAGGTTATAGTTGTAACACTTGACATTGCCTTTGTCCAGTCCAAACTTTCCACTGGTTGCATTGCTTGGAATTCCTTCCAGTCTTCTTGTAGAACTTCTTGGCTCTGTGAGTGAGAAGAGCCATCTGCTGGACTATTTCCATGTATTCCAGATCATCTGGATGGATACAGTCCAGGTCTTCAAGAGTGAAAAGAGAGTTGCAATAGCTTTCATCAGAAGACACAAAAGCTTGAGAAGAGCTTGTCTCTTGGAATGGGCTTCTTGAGTGTAGTTCTCTTTGGTGTCTCTGGGAAGGTGATGAAAGGACCCTTGGGTGAGTTTTCAGGGTAGCATAAGAGATGATGTTTGGGTTCTATGTTGTCCCTTTCAACCCCATGTAAGGCTGAACCCATTTGATTGTTGGAGTTTCCAGATGAACCTTACATGTTCATCTCCATCTGGTAGCCACTGAAAAACCTATATAACTCAGTCAGAGTAAGAGTATTGAGATTTTCAGTTCTCTTGATCACCACACAGTAGTGTGTCCACTGCCTAGGAAGTGAGGACATGAACTTCCTTACAATGTCTCTGTTTACAAGAGAAACTCCTCCATCCACTTGGGTATCCACTATCTCAACATACCTGAAGTACTGCTGAGTCATGGTTTCACCTGTTTTGAAGGTGAAGTTTTCAAACTGCTGCTTCAGGAGATCCTTCTTGTTCTCCTTGGCTTCAGAAGAACCCTCATACATTAGTTCCAGTGCATCCCATAGCTGCTTGGCTGTTTTGCACTTCTTGAAACCTCTGTATACAGAGTTTGGAAGGGCAGTTTGAAGTGCTGTCATGGCATTTCTGTCTATCTCTACTCTCTTCCTATCTTCATCAGAGTAGTTAGCCACATCTTTGGGAATCATACCAGCACCAGTAGCAGAAGGTGTGCTAGGTATGAAAGGTCCATTCTCAATGGACTCCCACATTCTTGAATCAAGAGACCTGATGAAACCTTCCATTCTTAACACCAGGTGTCAAACTTATCAAGAGTGATCAGTGGGGACTTGTTCATGGTTCTAGTTTCCATATCAGTTTTGGAAATGGCTGCCATTTGAAAAGTTTAGTATTTGTGTGTGTGAGGGATCTAAAGATGGTGAGATCTTATATCAAGATCCTGGAAAGCTCTGATACCAAATGCAGGATCGTTGAAGGGTGAAGAGTTACAAAACAACAACACAAAGAGGAGATAAACTAAACTTAGATCAAACAGTAAACTGGATTAACCAAGTGGTGACACTAAGAACACAAGTATTATATGAGATAGAATAAAAAGAGCCCAAGTGTTTGGTTATCAAGAATACAGTATATTGCTTTCTCTATGTTCTATTACAACTGTTACAAAGCATAAATAAAAGATACAAGAACATGAGATACTTATACAACATCCTACAGCCGACTATACTTTGAAAGCCAGCTGGATACAATTGACTAGACACACATAAAATCAATTGTAAAGTCAAAAGGTAGATTGCCTTTTGACTAGTGTCTATGACATGCCATAGCTCACATCCTTATCTATTACAAAAAGGATAAAGTACATAAAGTAGAAAGTTACAGACTCAAGACCTCAATGTACAGTTACCAAAAGCATGGACCTTTTCACCAAACCATGTTAGTTGGTGACTTGCAGAGTTGCAGCGGAAAGGTGTCCAGCTTTATGGAACAGTACATCAGATAAAGCATGTTACTAAAAGTCTTCGGAAGAAATCTGTCTTCATGAACTTGAAGCTTCGGAAGACTTTGTCTTTGAGGCTTCGGAAAACTTCATCTTTGGCTTCGGAAGATGTTGGTCTTGGCTTTAGAAGATTTCACACTTAGAGTATTTCTGTTGCACATGTGAAACTTCCAAAGCATTCCACTTCAATGCATTTGTGCAGCATGCAGGAAAGACTAAAGATGTTTAGGTTGCATCAGCCTCTTCATTAATCTCTACACATCTGCATCAGCCTCAACTCAAGCAGCAACGGAGAGGCGCTCCAAAAGAGTCGCGTCATCCGTAGCTCCAACTGAGGAGACACATGATTAGGGCAAAGGCAAAGCTCCACAGGATGATGATTATGATGTTCTTCCCCTTCAGCAAGTCAAGACTCAACTAACTATGATTCTTTACTTGCAAGGGATTGTGCGAAGGTTACTGAGCTACACTCCAGAAGAAGGAGAAATTATCCATGACCTGACTAACGAGCAGTTCTCGAGATGTTTAGACTGAATCCAGATGAGCTTGTCAAAGATGTTCTTGAAGTCGATGTTTTGAGTGATGAGGAGCTAAAAGATGTGGATGAGATAGAGATAGAAGATGTCACAGCTGACCACTATCCTCAGTACACTGACCCTGAGGGCAACATTATCACCAACTTTAGTGAAACTTTTGGCAGTGATACTTTTGAGAAGTTGGAGGAGATGGAGAAAGAAAAAGAAAATGATAAAAGTAAAGCCCAAGCTACAGATGCTAATGTTGATTTAAAAAAAGCTGAATGGGCAGCTTCTTTGGCATAAATGAAAGCCCAACGCGCACCTCCAAAGTTGAATGCCTACACCAGACTTTACTGATTTAAGAGACATCAAAAAGTGTCAGGCAAGATCATCGTGTAGGCCTATTTTGAAGACTTGGATGTCTATGTTGTGAAAAGAGAGAAGGGGATTGAGTACTTCAGATATCCACATGATCTAAAGACTCTTCCTAGTTTTGAGCTAAACAGGTTGGCCAGTTTAGACCTTTTGTATGCCAACCTGAGGAAGATGTGTAAGGCCCCATTCCTGGGACGCTTACAGCTGGTCGATCATCGCACATAAAACATATAATTTCATCATATTACATAAAAATGTTGCATCGGAAACATTTAAACAAAACATTCCATCTCATAATTAAGGCTTTTGCAAAATAATACATCGCTATCAAGTTACAAAATACATGTTGCATTACATCACAAAAGCATTATAAAAATGGATGTCGTCCAAAAGAGCCGAGTAGCCGCCCCGTGCCATCCTCAGCAATCATTGTCTGCCAACTGGAAACACATAAAAGTCAGCATTGCTAAGTGAGTTCTAGTTTTAAAATAAAACAATACTTTTCTTTCATTTAAAACCGTTCTTTACTTTCATGCGATCATACATCATACGTACACATAGATAATGCCATTATTATCATCATTAATCGTTCATTAACTTCCGTTCATTCATACATTCTTTCTTTCATTCATTCGTTCATCATTACATCTTTTCTTTCTGTCAAAACCATGAACTTTACCCTTCAGTCTCATGGTACTGGACCTAAGCCTATCATAGACCTTCCATCACGGTGCACAACACCTCTAGCCACAGTACCTAAGATAAAGTTCAGGTATACCATTGTCATGTGCTATGCCCTTTAGTCTCATTATACTAGGCCTAAGCCTATCATAGACCTTCTATTATGGTGCACAGCACCTCCTGGCCACAGTACCTAAGGCAAGCAACAATGGAACCATACAAATGGTCAATCACAAAGAAAGGCCCTGATATGCATCCTTTTGGGGTAGCGAACCTGCACACCGTTGGGCTAACACCTTACAATGGGGAATGGCCCGTGTAGATACATGTGTCCCTAGTTTCTGATCTTAATGTAATACCTTTGTATTGTCTTACACTTGTGTAATTGTAATAGTACAGGTACTTAATGAAATACAATATGTGGTTGTGCTTAATGTTGAATATTTCATTGGTTGGTATGTAATAACGCTTATTGACTTGACTATATAGGTTGTGGTTGTTTGAATAATATCTAAATCATTTAATGACTATGAAACATATTCAAACTTAATCATGTGAAGTTTACATATGATTGGCCCATGCTAATGGACCATATGCATGAACAACTTCATGCTAATGAACCAGTTGTACGAATGAACCAGGAGACTGGATCAATCGCATGATTGAAACATGAGATTGGCTCAGTCACACGACTGAACACTCAATCTTGCGAATGGATCTACCGCATGACTCAATCGCACGACTGAATCATGTTAATGGTTCAGTCGGCCGAATGAGAAACCTAAACCTATAAATACCACTTATTCATGGAAAAACGAGACACTTCGAATATTTTGATACCCAGACGTACCCTAGTCGTCCAGAGACCTCTAGTAACCTGTTCCAACTTCACAGATCGCAATAGATCGATTGCTAATTGTTGTTAACATTTAGATTCAATCTTTAATTGATTCTACGTGTGTTCTCACTGATTGGATCGCTAATCAAATAGGATTCCTCACTATTTGATTCGGTATACGAGTAAATCTGTTAGTATTCGTCGAGTACACGATCCCTAACAAGTGGTATCAGAGCTTCGGCTCTAGATTTACATATGATTCAATCGTTTTGATATAAAAATTGTGTTCTTACGTTCAAAAACGCAATCTTTTGTGTCAAATCAGGTTTTAGACGTCTCCTGATCATAAAGTTAAGTTTTTTCCGGCATACGGTAATTAGGGTTGGCAAAAGTTCGAGTTTTTGCGTTCACACACCTTAATTCTAGAAATTTTCGAAATCCAGTAGGTTCAGTTGCACGATTGACTCAATCGCACGACTAAGGCCATATGCATTACCTATACGCACGATTGGACTCAGCCGCATTTCCATTCGTCCAACTGAGAAGCCTATTCGCATTGTTCATCCGCATTAGTTCATTCGGCCGACTGAGTCATCCGCATTTGTTCAGTCGCACGATTGAACCATCCGCATAGTTCAATTGCCTAAATATCCCAATCGCATAACTTCATTCGCACTAATACAAAAGTTTGGTTTAAAGTTAAAGTTAAGATCAATGGAAGACCAATATTCAGCCTTTATAGCAGGGAGAGACTCACGTGTACAAAACTTACTGCTACTGGAGAATGACGTGGGGAATCACAACAAACCCCCAAAGCTGATCACGTTAGACGCATATCCACAATGGAAACAACGTTTTGAGATCTACTTAAACGGAGTAGATCCAAATCTGTGGGAGTCTATAGAGTCGGGGTACAGCATGCCTGTAGGAGCTGATGGTGTCAAACTCACACTTGGTGGCATGACTGACGGACAAAAGGTGAAATACAATGCAGAGAATAAAGTTTATGCTTTGCTTACTCTATCAATTCCGAAGGATATCTTTCATCAATTATCGGAATATACACAAGCAAAGAAGCTCTGGGATGCATTGGAGAAACGGTATGACGGAAACGCATCATTGAAAACCATAAAGGCTAAGGCTTTAAAGAAGGAGTTTGATAACTTCTCCTCGATGGGAAAAGAAAGCCTAGATGATGTGATCGATAGATTCTACCACTTGATGAGTGAGATGCACACTCATGGAGTATCGACATCAAAGGAGGACAAAGTGTCCAACTTTGCAGATGGGCTGCCAGAGAAATGGGTGTCATTTGTCTCCAATCTCAGACAGAATGGTATGCTAACGAAGTTAGATATCAATGACTTCATTCTGAAACTTAGAGAGGAAGAGCTAAGGATGAAGTATAGAGCCCAAAAGTCTAACTATGATCATAATCCTACACTTTACAATGCGACTCCTCAGGCCAAGACATCTGGAGCACCACTGCAGACTGCCTTTGTGTCAAGCTCAGCTGGTCCAGCTCAAGCTTCTACTTCATGGATAGAAACGTCAGGGTCGTCTGGTACCAACATATGATACCCAAAGCCAATGCAGCAAAGCTGAAGACCGAAAACTTCGGAAATGTGACAGTTGAGGTGGCTAAAGAACACATGGATCTTTTAGCTGTTGTAGTCCACTCTTATGATGGACTAATTGCTAGAAAGATTGGGAACTGTCATCTGGCTTATGAGGACTACGAGCAGGTGGACGAGACGGAGTAGGAACGGATGGATATTATGTGCGCCTTAGCGAGTGCTATCCGACGAGCTAAGAAGTTTGTCAAAAAGACCGGACGAAACTTGGTTGCAACTAAGGACACAACCTTTGGCATCGATAAATCAAATGTGACCTGTGTCAACTATGGTGAGAAAGGTCACTTCAAAAGGGAGTGCCTGAAGCCAAAGAAGACTGGCAATGGGAATCTTTTCTCCACCTTCAATCGTCAGGAGAAACCTACTAGCAGTCCTACTTCATCAAGCAAGGATCCTAAAGCCTTGACTGCTAATGAGGATGAAAGACAGGACTGGAGCTTTCGGTTTGTCTCACCGGGAGAATCTAATATTGCTAGTGTGGAGGATATCGATGATGACTCGGCCAGTGAAGGAGATATAGCAATCGAACTTGCGATGTTAACATCAGAAGAAACTGCACCAGTGGTCACCTACCTGACTGAAGACGGGAAAACTACAACAATGTCAGAATCACCAGCTCCAAAAACATCAGATTCCGCATTGATGGCTGATTCTTCAGAAACCGCTCAGGTAAGTACTACTGACCAACTCTTTAATAATCATGCTTGCTCTGACTGTAATAAATATAGGGAAAGAATTGATTTAAAATTTGCTAGGTTATTAGATCATAATGATAACTTAGTAAAGGACCTAGAACTATGCACTAAAGCTGAGAGAGTTTTAAATCAAAATGAGCATAGTTATAAAGAAAAGATGGACCTTTTGAACAAATAGCTTAGGGAAACAGAAGTTGTACCCTTTAACCAAGCAAATGACATTAGGTACTATCTTAACTCCCTAGAAGATACTAAGAAGCAAAAAGCAGTTTTAGAAGTAGAAGTTAATTCCCTAAAACAAAAAACTGCATAGTTGGACTAGTTCTTCACACATAGTTCAAAACTTAGTGAGAGAAAGAAACAATGGGGAGGGATTGGATTATAAAGTGGTTCCACCACCAAATGAGATCTTGATAAACACAAAATGTAAACCAGTTAATGATAATCCAATCAAGGATCATGTGGTGTCTACTCCTCGTGTAAGTGATCCAAATTTCGCATGTTCATCAAATGAATCTGGTTCTAAACAAAAGGAGACCACTTCAAAGGCAAAAGGTAAAATTCCTTGCATTAATCTAGACAAAGAATTTGAAAAGGTTAGTATAAAGTCTGGTTCAAAAACTATCAATCTGAACCTAAAAGGTCCAATAATGTTAACCAATCACGTGCATCATGTCTAAGTCCGAAAATAGAAAAGAAAAGGATGTTAACACTGTTAAAGCAATTAACTTCGTAAAATCAGATAAAACATCTAAACAATCAGAGTCGAAACCCAAACAGAGTAAGGTCACCTAGGTGTCACATAAATCTCCATAAAAACAGTTAAATCATAAAGTCGAAAGCAGAGCTTGCTACAGTTGTGGAGAGTATGGACACATTGCGTCTCACTATCCTTACTATCAGACACCGAGGAGGAAAGTTGAACTCCCTGAACAAAAACCTAGCTCTTTTAAGAGGAACTCAGTGGCGCCACCTAAAAGAGATAGTGAACCGAAAGTTCAACATATTAGCCAGTCGTCTGTTTATCACAAACAGGCCTTACACAAAGCTGGCTTATGGAAGGAGAAGCAACCTCATTGTTTGATAATGAGAACAAAAAGACATATGGGCTTCCCTCACCCTCGAACGGTCAATGGGTAACATTTATGATGTGTTATGCCTCTGGGAAACCCAAGCTAGTGAAGGCTTGGGTCCCTAACCTGAACTAATATTTTCAAATTGAATGTGCAGGGTGTTCGATATAGTGCTGAAACCAACACGTGGATTATAGACAGCGGAGCATCCAGGCACATGATAGGGAACAAGGATCTATTATCAAATGTCAAACAGATAAAAGGAGGTCACATTTCATTTTTTGGAAACAAAGGTGGGTACATCACAGCTCAAGGGGAAGTAGGTAATCAGAAAGTGGACAAGGTAAACTATGTTTAACAACTTCAGAATAACTTGCTTTCTATTTCTCAAATTTGTGATAAAGACTTTAACGTAGTGTTCGACAACAAGAAGTGCTATGTATTGAAAAAGGACTACGTCATCCTGAAGGATCAAGTATTAATGTCTGCATCAAGATATAAGGACCTCTAAGTCTTAGATCTATCAACGGCCTCCACAACGGATCATGAAGTTCAGTGCTTCTTGTAAAAAGCTACTAAGAAGGAATCCATCTCCTGGCATAGGAGAATGGGACAGATTAATCCACGGAAGATGAATCACTTGATCCAGAATGATCTAGTGAGGGGAGTTAACATCAAAAACTTCCAACTTCCGGATTTCTGTGTTGCATGCAAGAAGGGCAAACAGACGAAGAAGGCTCGTAAGGAAAAGAAAGTTCACTCTATCAAACTTCCTCTTGAACTTCTTCACATGGATCTATTTGGTCCAGTTAGTACAAGAAGCATCGCAGGCGACTTATACTGCTATGTAGTTACTGATGACTACTCAAGATTCACTTGGGTGATGTTTTTGAAATCCAAATCAGAAACATTTGAGTCATTCAAAGAGTTAGTAACTACTCTGGAGTCCCTATACAAGTGATGGTCCTTTAAGTGCGCTCAGACAATGGAACCGAGTTCAAGAATCAATGGATGGAGGCTTACTACAAGGAAAAGGGAATTATGCATCAGTTAACTTCTGCCTACACTCCTCAGATGAATGGTGTTGCTGAAAGGAAGAATCGCAGCTTGATAGAGACGGCACGGACAATGCTAGCAGACTCAAAACTGCCTATCCAGTTCTGGAATGAAGTAGTTGCAAATGCATGTTATACACTAAATAGAGTTCTGGTAGTCAAACACCATGGGAAGACGTGCTACGAGCTACTACAATGACGTAAACCAAATCTAGAGTATCTCGAGCCGTTTGGCGCTCCGTGCACCCTACTGAAGAAGACTCGGGAAGGGAAATTCAGTGAGAAAGCTAATGAAGGTATCTTTCTAGAATATAACATACCAAACAAGAGGGTCTACAACAACTCGACGGGTCAAGTAGAAGTCTTGTGTAATGTTGATGTTCAGAGATACACCATACCACCTGCTGGAAAAGGACCCGCCTTCTTTTTCGAATATGATGGATTCTTCAAGTCCTTTAAGATACCACTCTCCACCTCTGATGATGAGTTAGCTACAAAGATGATGTATGATGTTCTAACACACCAGCGTAGGAATCTACATCATCTGGCCTACAAGGCGAATCATCTACCAACTCAGGGGGAGCACTTGCAGATAGTGACTCTTCCTCTGATGAAGAAGCTATGGAGACTGATCAGAATAATCAGGAGCAACAGGTTCCCCTACTGATAGTCCACAAACATCTGACATTGATGCCTCTGCACCTTCGGAACCTCAGACTCCTACTGCCTCAGATACTGAACCGAATGTTCATAATCTTGATTCTGAGGTAGTTGTTCCAACCACTCCTGGTTCACGACTAAATGTGTATCATCCTTTGGATAATGTCATTAGAGATGTGAGATTAGCAGTTCAGACCAAATCAGCTGTATTCAGCTGATTATGCCTTAGTGATGGAAAAGGGTTACATTCATGATGGTGCATATCGTTGCTTTGTGTCTCAGTTTGAGCCAAAGTATGTTAGTGAAGCCCTGAATGATGAGCCATGGGTGAATGCCATGCAAGAAGAACTTCTTTAATTCAAGAAGTTAGGAGTATGGACTCTGGTTGATAGACCTAAAGGTGCTAAAGTCATTGGCATAAAATGGGTCTTGAAATGCAAGAAAGATGATCAAGGCGTGATCATCAGAAATAAGGCTCGACTTGTTGTCCGAGGATTTTGAGAAGTCGAGGGCATTGACTACAATGAAGTGTTTGCACCTGTGGCAAGAATGGAAGCAATCCGCATCTTCCTTGCCTATGCATCTTATATGAAGATTAAAGTTTATCAACTTGATGTGAAGAGTGCTTTCCTTTATGGTGAAATAAGAGAAACAGTGTATGTTAGTCAACCCGAGAGATTTGATGATCCATATCATCGGGACAGAGTTTACAAACTCGGCAAGGCTCTATATGGGCTTCATCAAGCTCCCAGAGCCTGGTATGAGAAACTCTCGACTCACCTTGTGAAACACGGTTTTCGTAGAGGGGTCGTTGACTGTACACAGTTCATAAAAGAAAAGGATGGAGATTTCCTATTTGTTCAAATCTATGTCGATGACATAATCTTCGGGTCAAAGAACGAAGATCTATGTAAAGTGTTTGAAGCAGTAATGAAGGCTGAGTTTGAGATGAGTGCCATGGGAGAGATGAAATTCTTTCTCGGGTTATAGGTGGATCAGACACCAAAAGGAATTTTCCTACATCAGACCAAGTATGTAGGAGATATCCTCAGTTGGTTTGACATGGAGAATGCTTCCGCAGATAGGACTCCACTTGCTACAAACCATGATGTAGCACCCGACGAGAATGGTGATCTGGTCGATGCCACTATGTACCGAGGTATGATTGGATCTCTCATGTACCTCACTATCTCAAGACCTTATATCATGTATGCGACATGTTTATGTTCAAGATATCAGGCAAAGCCAAAAGTTAACCATCTGATAGGGGTCAAAAGAATCTTTCGTTATCTAAAGGGTACTCCAACACTTGGGTTGTGGTATCCTCATGACGATGACTTGGAGCTGACATTAGTGACTCGGATTACGGTGGCTGCAAGATGAACTACAAGTCTACATCAGCAGGATGTCAATTCTTTGGGAGGAGATTAGTGACATGGTAGTGTAAGAAGCAGACCTCAGTTGCCTTGTCAACATGTGAAGCGGAATACGTTGCTGCCGCAAGTTGCTCTTCACAAATCATATGGATTCAACAGCAAATGCGGGACTACGGCTTGAAATTCTCTTCTACTCCTATTTTTGTTGATAACTTTGTTGCGATTGCACTAACTAAAAATCTGGTCCAACATCCTAAGACCAAACACATCGGTATAAGATATCACTTTATACGTGACTGTTTTGAAAAGAACTTAATCGATTGATTAAAATAAATACTGATTTTCAACGCACTGACCTCTATATAAAGGCTTTTGACAAACCACGTTTTCTATATCTGTTAGAGGTCAACGACGTTAAAAAGGAAACTAATGTACTTCCCGATGATGTCATGTGTAGTCCGATGAGTCTTGTCCATTTTTAATTTTTATTATCTTTATTTATTTGTTTAATTTTAAGTAGTTTAATTGTTAGGATCAGTGATCTACTTTTGATTGATTTGAGAGTATAGTAGCGGAGAACAAACAATGAATTGGCAAATTCACAAGAACACAAAAGATATTCGAAGTAAGAACAAACGGTTATAGACAGAAAGAATTCTGCAAAATATATTTCATTCAATATTCGCTTTCGTGGTAACAGAATGTCACGGATTACAACTAGGTCAACATCCCTTATATAAGGAGATGTGACGTCTGCTGATGTCACTTGATAGTGACATCTAACAGAATTATTCAAACTACTGATAGTTAACACAACTACTGAAGATGTCAAACAGCTGACATCTTACAAAAATGCTAAGTGTTAACTATCACTACAACTACTGAAAAGAAACTACTGAAACTACAACGACTGAAGAACATACTCTTCAGTCATTTTACAAGTACTGAAATGGAAAAGAAACTACTGAAAGTAAACCATCACAACAACTGAAGAATGCTTCTTCAGCTATTGTAACAAACTCTGAAAGCTTCAGTACTTGTACTTGAACTTCAGCTGTTGTCATCAGCTGATGTCTTCAGCTGTTGTCATCAGCTAATGTCTTCAGCTGTTGTCATCAGCTGATGTCTTCAGCTGTTGTCTTCAGCTGATGTCTTCAGTTGTTGTCTTCAGCTGATGTCTTCAGCTGTTGTCTTCAGTCTTTGTACTTTAGCTGTTGAAGTCTTCAGTACTTTAGTTCTTCAGTTGTTGATCTTCAGGCTTTGATCTTCAGCTGTTGAGGTCTTCAGTACTTGTACTTCAGCTGTTGTCTTTAGACTTTGGTCTTCAGCTGTTGAAGTCTTCAGTACTTGTACATCATCTGTTGTCTTTAGACTTTGTGAAACAGCTAGTCAAGTCTTCAGCAGTTGTTGTGATGCCCGTGGGACTTAGAGGTTTTTCTGATCAGGCTCATTGGTTCTTTTGGTCCAACAAACTCCCCCTAAACCAATGCAGCCAAAACCTCTAAACATATTGAAGGTGTCCCACTTATTATGGTAGAAATATTGGTTTTTTTGTCTTCTAGATCAGCTCAGAAGTGACCCTTGTAAGCACAGGCCTGGAAGTAGTCTCAATGATCTGTTTGGCAAAGTATGAATGGGAACTCTGTCTTGGGGAAACTAGACACAGAGCTGTTACCCCATCCATGAGATCTACTTCCCAACAATGAGTCTGTATGACTCCCTGGTATAGGCCTCAAGGAAGGTAATATGTTCCTCCATGGTAAGCTCTTCAGCACCTCCTTCAAATAATGATTCTGGCCCATAAAACTCAGATAGGTATTTGGCCTGTTTCCCATTCTTTAGCTCCACAGTTGTTATTATTCGATAAGCAAATTCATCAGGGTGATTACCCTCTAGGAACAACTAGAGCTCATTCTTCCTAACTTCCTCAAGCCTCCTATATACTAACCCCTTTTTCACCATTTTGTTTTCCAGCATCTTTTGTGGGGTCAGTTTGGCTTTATAGGCTTTCTTGAAGTCATCAAGGATTTCCCAGGGTGATACTACAAAGACCAGGGAGATCACTTCATCTACAATCTTTTTCACCTGGCCAATGTATCTCTATGGAATGTTTTTCTTGTGAATCCTGTGAGACACCCTGGGATCAGGCCAAATCCTTACTCTCTCCTTTTGATATTGAAATGTATGCTTAAGAGTGTATAATCTGAGAGCTTGCTTCTTCATGTTGATGATAGAAGATGTGGCTGCATAAGCTTTGTCAACCCTCCTCAACAATTCCTCATCGTGTTGTTTGTGAAGTTCTTCTTCTTCTAGCTTCACTTTCACAATTTGTCTTTGGGTTTCAGGAGTAATTGTTAGGGAGTGACTTGTGGCCTTCAGCAACTGTATAACAGCTGAGAGTGGCAGCCTATCTTCATCATCATCTTCTTCATCATCTTCTAGCCTCAATACCCTTCTCTTCTTCTTCTGGGGTACATCATCGGCTATTGGTTTTGAGGGTGAGGGAGTTGGTTTGGTGGCTTGTGTTTTTGGTGGTTTTTGGGGTAAAGGGATTGTTTTAGTGGGTGGTTGTTTTGGTGGTTTTGGTGTGGGAATGTTGACAGGTTGTTCTAGCATTTTTAAGGTGAGTGTGGCTTTAGATTGCTTGGCTTGTTCAGTCCTGCTCCTAGCACCAGCTTCATTCAAAGCTTCAATAACAAGTCCCTTTGTGTATACTTCAGATGAACAGATCTTGGTGGTTATTGCCAAGATGTTGTTCCTAGACCAAGCTTTGATTTCGATCAATGATCTTTCAAGATATTTCGCTATAAATCTGATCATGATCTCCAGCCTCTCTCTTTCTAACACATCATAACTTGCCCATCTATTCTGGATTTATTCAATCTCTAGTCTTCTGATTTCAGAGTCAAGTTTGTCTGTGTCATGGCCTTGCCTAAACAACTGTTCAATGATGTTATCCATTGATCTGTTGTGTTTGGCATCAGCCTCTTTTACCATTAGCTCCAAGGCATTTTCCTTTTCCTTCTCCTTCTCCTTTTCGGTCTATCCAACCAACTCCTTCTCATTTACTACTTCTGTCTCTTTTTCTTTCTCTTTCTTCTCTACACTCCTCTTCCTTTTTGCTTTCATTGACTGAATCTCCCCCTTTTGGTTGCATTGGTTGCAAGGGTTTGATTTTCAGAAATCTTTTTGCTCACAACTTCCTCTATCAAGGGTTGTATAATTGAGGGAAGCCTCTCATCAAGGGTTTTGATCACTATATCAGTGATTATGGGTGTGATGAGAGGTAAGGAGTTTTGAAAGATAGCAGCTATTTGCTCAGGGGGGTTCTGTTCCTGAGAAATAGTGCCAGAAGCAGAGGCAGGTGGCTGAGTATTTAGGAGTGGCTCTGTGTTTGGGAGACCTTCAGATGAAGGTGCCATCTGTGGGGTTTGAGGGGCAGATGGTCTTTGAACCTCAGAAGTTTTGGCAAGAAGCTGTTTGAGTCTGCTCACCTCCTCTTCCAGGATGGTGTTTTGGGCTAATACATTGTAAAAGAAGCCCAGGTCATCATCAGTGGTTGCTGAATCACCTGACCTCCTGATAAAATCAGGATGAACATGCACTGAGTGTAGATCAGTTGTAGCATGTGCCCCTTTGTCTTCGAACTGGGGACTTCCTGCCTCAGGACTATGTCCTTCATCAGCAGTTGCCTTTGGTGAGGTCTTATAGATGTTACCAACTACATCCTGATCATATGTTGAAGCAGGATAAGTGGCAGCCTCACCAGAAGTTCCAATCTCCTTTTCTACACTAGGAGATGGAATATTGTAACCCCTGTGTTGTGGGTTATCAGATGCACTTTGGTCCTCCCCCTCAATGGTAGAGGTATGCCCATTTGTAATTGGTATCTGGGGAGGGGGTGAGGAGTGCAACTGACTCAGCACTTGTGCAACAATTAATGTAGGACTTTGGGGGGCGGTTGCATGTGGTGATTGGGTAGAAGCGGATTGCACCCGGGGTGAATGGTGCGCTTCAATGGTAACCCTCTCAAGTGAGATAGGTTCCAGCAGTGTGGGTTCCCCGATATTGGTTGCAACAGGATCCTTTTGAGAGGATATTTGTGCGGCTGTGGTTGGTTGAGTCTTTGACACAACTGGGGGGTTAATACCAGTATGTGTTTCCTGCGTTTGTGGTACAGGGGCATCCTCATAGGATCATCTCCCTGAGTAGCCTTTTTTGGCTTTTTGGATTTTGGCTTGGAGGGGACTCTGGTTCTGGAGGTGGTGGCTGTGGGTTCCAACTGCATGGGTTTTCGCAGTTTGGCAGCCTGTTTCAGTGTGTGGTCAGAGTTGTGCCTGGAGTATACTTCAGGCAATACAGCCATTGCAGGGGCTCCAAGGCCAACAAGTCCCTCAGCTTTTAACTGATTCTCTATTATGGCCATAATGAACCGAGGATATAATATCCAGCTATTAGAAATAGATTTTGAGGCCATATCCTTAAGTTCAAGAAAAAGAATTTCAAAAAAGTTTAAGTCTTGTTGCTCAAGGATAGATAATAGTACCTGCTGCCACCTTGTAGACATTTGATCCCAAGAGGATGTCTTCGGAGCTAAGCAAACATTTACCATGTGAAATATAAGACGTTCTGCATCATGGAAATGTTTCTTCAAGATGGTAGAGGCACTAAGGTTTCCCTGATATCCATGGTGGGCAAAGGATAAATCAGTTGTGCCCTTTTGATACCCAGCAGGAAAAGTGGCATCATCCAGGTTTAGGGTTTGGCGTAAGATTGCCGGAGTGATGACCACTTGATGGTTGTTGACGACCGACTGGAGAGACTCAGTGTTGTTCTCCCCAGTGGTAATGGTGACGTTCGTCCAAAACTGGTGAAGGGATTCGGCATGAATAGTGGGATTTGGAAGAAATGTCGTTTTGTAGGGTGACTGGACCATAAGATCAAACGCGTTATCGAACTTTGTCCAGAAAGGCGATTTGTTGAGGTAGGCTACACAGTTATGTCGTGGTTTGAGCTGCATGGTCGCCATTAATGAGAGAGAAGTTTTGGAGGTTTGAACGTTAGGTTTAGAAATGATAAAGCATTGAAGGATTAGGTATGAGGTATTTATAGGGTAAGGGTTAGAAAACAACTGAAGGGTTTGGTGTTAATCATCAGTAGTTTTAAACGACTGATGACGTGGTATTACCCTTTTAGATGTTGAAACAACTAAAGTCTTGGTTTTAGGCATCAGCAGTTATAAAACTACTGAAAACCATGGTTTTGACTATAGATGTTTGAAAACAACTGAAGACTTGGTTTTATTCATCAGTAGTTGTAAAACTACTGAAAACCTTGGTTTTGTCTTCAGGTGTTGTAAACAACTGATAACTTGGTTTTAGTCATCAGTAGTTGTGAAACTACTAAAGACATGGTTTTGGTATCAGTTGTTGAAAACAGCTGATGACTTGGTGTTAGTCATCAGTAGTTGTGAAACTACTGAAGACATGGTTTTGTCATCAGTTGTTGTAAACAGCTGATGACTTGGTGTTAGTCATCAGTAGTTGTGAAACTACTGAAGACATGGTTTTGTCATCAGTTGTTGTAAACAGCTGATGACTTGGTGTTAGTCATCAGTAGTTGTGAAACTACTGAAGACATGTTTTTGTCATCAGTTGTTTAGGATGAAACAGCAGTTGTAGAAACAACTGAAGAGAAAGTTCTCATCAGTAGTTTTCGTCAATTCATAGCCTTTCAGCTGTTTCATACTGTCCTCAACACTTACTCATCAGCCTTTTTGGCTGTTTTCAGTTGTTTCATAGGACATCAGTACTTATCTGTTTTTACTGATATCAGTAGTTATAACTACATCAGTAGTTGTAACTTGATCAGTTGTTTTAACAGAATCAGTACTATCTGTGATATGGTTACTAATGATTATCAGTTTTATTTACTGAGATCATCAGTAATTATCACTTATTCTAGCTGCAGCATACCAAGCCTTAACACTAGGTTTTGGAAAGTTGAACTATCCAAAGGCTTAGTAAAAATGTATGCAAGCTCATCAGCACTAGGCACAAACTTAGGATCAATCAGACCTTTTTCAAAATCTGATCGCTATATGTTTGGTCCTAGAGTGTTGGACAGGATTCTTGATAAAGCACAGAGCTTAAGTACTATCCATTAATAATGGAGTCTTAGTCTAATGCTGAAGAACCCTGAATTTATCATAAGGAACTAGTTAGGTTTTGAAGCCCAAACCTTTTCGGTTTTGGGTCTGTTTTTATCAACAGATTTAACCATAACTTGTTTCTCATGATTAACAGCTGAAGAAGAAGATGGTGCTGAGATGGATTCCTTGGATTTGGACTTGGAATGCCTTCTCAGTGGTTTGATCACATGTGCATCTAGTTGGTTAATTCTCCCCAACAAATGCTGAACCATCATAACAAGTTGTGTCTGATTTGTTGCCAAAGCTTTTAGCTCTTGTGACATATCAGTACTTGTGTTTGATCAGTTCCTGTGATCCACCATTTCCTTTTGAGCAACCTCAGCTGTTGCCTGTTTAACCCCTTCCTTTTTGGATTTTGGGGTCACAGGTTTTGATGTTGCTAGTACAAATTTGATTTCAAACTCAGTTTTCATTTTATCCATTTTCTCTTAATGTTTTCATTATGTTTGAGTTTGGAGCCCTTTTTATACCAGCAATCATCAGTAAGATGATTGAATAAGCCACATATTTCACATGGCTTTTTCTTCATCTTAAGTTGATCATCTGCTGAAGAAGATGAAACTACTGAAGACTTGTTCTTCAGCAGTTTGCTATCAGTACTAGCAGTTTTCTTCCCTTTAGTACATGCTTTCTTGATATCTTCTTCAGTAGTTTTCCCACCCTTACTACTTGCAGTTTTCTTCCTTTAGTACATGCAATAGTTTGGGTTTGTCTTCCAGGTGTTATGACATTCACTTTAGTACTTTCAGTACTTTGTGAAATACCACCTGGAGTGATCAACTTTTTGATCATGTGAGTGTCAGCATTTGAACCATCAACATTAGCTGATAGGTTCTGAGAGGACTTAATGCTGACTTCAACCTCTGATGGTGTTGTATCAGATAGTAGATCACATGATGAAAAGGATTGGTTATTGCTTTCTCCATCAGATTCTACCTCTACTCTGGGAGTAAAATCTGTAGGAGGAGCAGTGTGATTATAACCAATGCCAAACTTCACATTGGAAGCAGATTGCTTACTAAGAAGCATTTCAAAACCCTTGCAAGAATTTACCCATCGATCACACTCTACCTGGGTAGTTGCAAGTGTTCTTTGAGGTCTCTGTACTTCTCTAGAAGTACCTCTTCCCTAGCCTTATCATCTGTGATTTGGCATTTAACTTTGTAAATCTCATCATTCTTATCATTAAGCACAGACTCAAATTCAGCTTTTCTTTTGGAAATTGTTTGTTCTAGCTCAATGTTCTTGTTAATTAAAGCTACATTTGCTTCTCTAATAGATGCAAATGCGGCTATGCATGTTTCAGAACATAACTTGGCTTTTGCCTCAGAGGATACCTGTGATACCTGTGGTGTAGATGCATTAGAGGATGAAGTATCAGCAGACTCCAAAGCCATAAGAGCTAGATTTCCAAAAGGACTGTCACCACCATGTTGACCAGCACCAGAGAACAGTTGTTCATGACCAGACAAATCATCTGGTAAACTGCTCCAGTCAACAACTCCTGGGGTGAAAAAGCTGTGTTGTTGAGGTTGAGTTTGTTGATGAGATGGGAAGGTTGAGGTTCAGGTAATGCATGTGGTTGTTGTGCAATTGGAGCTTGAACTGGATTTGGCTGAGGCAAGTAATAGCAGGGTAAAGGATATGACATTGGACCCTGGGGGACAAAGTATGCAGGAGATACAGGGTGTGATTGATGACGAGAACCAGCAGAATGTTGCCCTCTGTTTTGTAGACTAGTGCTAGGAAAAGTCACAAAGGGTGCAGAAGAGTTAGATCCAGTTGATCTACATTCTCTTGCAAAGTGTCCAAGCCTTGGCATTTGTGACACCTCAACTTACTCTTGTCAAAACCAACTTTGGTTTTGCCAGAGAGTCCAGGAAATTTCCTGTCAGTTCTCTTGTCGAACTTCTGACATCTGATATTAACTAAGGCCATTTGGCTTAGAATATCTATCTCTTCTAAATCATCATCAGCAATTCCCTTCAGATCATCCATGATGAAGCATAGATTGTCACTATTACTACCAGAATGACTATCAATACCAACAAATGCATGATCAGAATTGGTTGAAGAGAAATCAATATGTTCATCATAATTGCTTTCAGATGCAGCCTATTCTGACTCATAACCAACCAAGGTAGTGTTCCCTGGTACAAAGTCATCAGTGAGCCTTCCTGATAATGACAGTTTCCTTTTCTGCTCTATCTCTCTTTCGAATGTAAGCAATTTCCCATGAAGTTGGGTGAGAGATAGGCTATCCAGATTTGCACTAGAGCGTAGCACAATAGTGTATGTGTCCCGTCTCTCAGGCAGTGATCTGAGGAATCTGTTATTCATCTGGCTGTTGGTGTATTCTTGTTTCACCATTTTCAGCTCAGAGATCAAACAGGAAAAACGCTCAAACTGCTGAGTCAGTGTCTCACCCTTTCTATGAGAGAATGTCTCATATTGTTGGGCGAGGATTTCTCTGTTGTTTGCTAAGACCTCATCAGTTCCACCGAATTGTTCCTTCAATGCATTCCAGAGGTCATGAGCAGTTTCATGATGCATAAGCCCTGAATAGATTTCATTCGGCAGTGCGATGGCCAGAACTCCATGGGCTTTAGCATCAATCTCAAACAGTTTCCGATCTTCATCTGAGTATTGTTCCTTCTTCTTCGGAACCATTTGATTGGTTTCCGGATTTTTCACCATAGGCTTATGTGGTCCATGTACCACAGATGTCCAACAACCTGAACTGTTAACAGACATGTGATGAAGCATCCTTCGTTGCCATATGTTATACTTAGTCCTAACCAGCATCGGAGGCTTGATTGAAGAACCGGTATTGTGAGGGTCATTAGAAGGAGTAGTCATCTCAGATTCAACCAAATTCAATTAAGCTATAACAGATTTAGAACAAAACACAACAAACCAAATTGAACCAAGAGAGATCTCAAAATGAATAAACGAAAGCGGCAGAAATTCAATAATCTATAACCAGTTTTTGCAAATAAGATAATTCAATCAAACATAGACATCAAATAGCAGTTTCAATGATCAACTGTTAGATCGATCAATGATTAACCCGCTCTGATACCATTTGTTAGGATCAGTGATCTACGTTTGATTGATTTGAGAGTATAGCAACGGAGAACAAACAATGAATTAGCAAATTCACAAGAACACAAAAGATATTCGAAGTAAGAACAAACGGTTATAGACAGAAAGAATTCTACAAAATATATTTCATTCAATATTCGCTTTCGCGGTAACAGAATGTCACGGATTACAACTAGGTCAACATCCCTTATATAAGGAGATGTGACGTCTGCTGATGTCACTTGATAGTGACATCTAACAGAATTATTCAAATTACTGATAGTTAACACAACTACTAAAGATGTCAAACAGCTGACATCTTACAAAAATGCTAAGTGTTAACTATCACTACAACTACTGAAAAGAAACTACTGAAACTACAACGACTGAAGAACATACTCTTCAGTCGTTTTACAAGTACTGAAATGGAAAAGAAACTACTGAATGTAAACCATCACAACAACTGAAGAATGCTTCTTCAGCTGTTGTAATAAACTCTGAAAGCTTCAGTACTTGTCATCAGCTGATGTCTTCAGCTATTGTCATCAGCTGATGTCTTCAGCTGTTGTCTTCAGCTGATGTCTTCAGCTGTTGTCTTCAGTCTTTGTACTTCAGCTGTTGAAGTCTTCAGTACTTTAGTTCTTCAGCTGTTGATCTTCAGGCTTTGATCTTCCGCTGTTGAGGTCTTCAGTACTTGTACTTCAGCTGTTGTCTTCAGACTTTGGTCTTCAGCTGTTGAAGTCTTCAGTACTTGTACATCAGCTGTTGTCTTTAGACTTTGTGAAACAGCTGATCAAGTCTTCAGCAGTTGTTGTGATGTCCGTGGGACTTAGAGGTTTTTCTGATCAGGCTCATTGGTTCTTTTGGTCCAACATTAATTAAATTAATGTTATTCGGTCGCCTATTAAAATCCTAAAAAGCGTAAATCGTTTACGTTTTAGAATTTTAGGGGGAGAATATGTCAGTTAGTAACATTAACAAACAAAAAAACGAGGGAGAAAGAGAGGTTGGCAAATAGAAAGTAGATCGTATCTGTGATACCGATTCAATAACTTTGGATAATGATAGTACATAGGTACAAATCACTTGGGACTTTAAAAGTTTAAATAAAACAAGATGCAAAGTTCAAAGTATAAGTCTGTGTAGTCTGAGTAATATAAAAGGAAAAATGATAGTAAGACTAGCTACTACTAAGGTAACACAAAGAAAGTAGACCTAGAGGTTGTTAGACCATAGATGATATGTCGGTAGATTCAACACAATAGACGATTAGACCTTATTGGTGATCTCAAGAACAAACTAAGTTATTCAACAAGCTGTGGGTTAATATCTTATCCCTGGTTAACATAATCAACAAATTCCAATAAGGGGTGACGAGCAGAATAAACGCCACAAATATGTGCGTAAGACCAAAATATGAGCAAAAGCAATCAAACTAATAACTTATGTTATTGGTGAGAACTGTGCATAAAGATAAAAAATGCTCAAACAAGAAGAAAGGTTATGTGCCTCTCTGCTGTGCGGTGGCACTGGCCTGAGGATAAGCATAACCTATATATTCTAGACTTCATTGTTGTTTGTCGCCTCTCTGTTGTGCAGTGGCACTGACCTGACACTTGGCTTCTCTCTGAAAGTTCTAAGAATAGTTTCTTCTTGGAAATTACCCTGAGTCCGCTCGAAAATCTCCTGAGGAATGTTGATTACCATATAAGTGTGGGATCCACAAATGTCTGTTGAAAAAATCAAACCTAAATTGTCACCAATCTGTGTCAAAAGTCTATGTATGGATTTAAGAAGACTAGTATACTGACAATCATCATGGCTGCAATTCTTGAAAGTCCAAATCAAGGTGGGATCTAATAGTACTAGTATGATTTCCTAAACTTACTAACGACTCTAGATGAAAAACAAGAATTGAGCATCAAAAGGTGTTGATAACATGTCCCAAATGATTGACTTGCCTGTATGATTCCAATTTGAATTGGTCAAGTTATGGTCAAAAGTAATTAAAGCTGCCTATTCCATAACCAAATCCATTAGATTTCTATCTTAGTATTTATACCTACACAAAAAGTCAAAAACAAGTTTGGTTTTGTTTTTAGTTTAAGTCTTTTCTCTTATTTCAATTTAGTCAATTCAGTTTGTTTAATATCGGACTACGTCATGGAATTCAGTAAGGGAGTTAATCATCTAAAAGGGTCACGTCTGAGGTGACCACACGTGTTTTCAAAGGTAAAATCAGTCACGTCTGAGGTGACAGATTATTTAAAAGGATCACGTATGAGGTGGTCAAAAGTTTTTCGAGTTAAAATGATCATGTTTGAAATGATCAAATGCACATAAAGTTTAATCAAAAGTTAGAAAGGGTTAAGTGAGAAATGGTCATAAAGTCAAAATCGTGAGTATGATCCAATCACACGAATAGACCATGAGTATGGACCAACCGTGCAAATGAACCATACTCATGCACTAAATAGCCCAATGGCACATGAGTATGGCCATTCACCCGAACAGCTTATCAGAATGAACCATTCGACTGAATGAAAGTGTGCGAATGAGTCAGTCGCCCGACTGAAGTCCAGTCGGCCGACTGAATGTAGTCGACTGAGCCAATCGCCACGACTGAGGTCCATTCGCCCGAATGAACCGAGCGAATGGGTCCAGTCGGCCGAATGAAATCAAATTTAGTATAAATAGGGCACAGTCGATCGCATTCAACTCATCACCCCTAATCGCCCTAAAATCGCACTTTTTAACGTTACCCTGCCCAAATTTCATCAGACCAAAATTTCTGACTCCTATTGATATTCTGACAATTGTGGTTGATTATACAGGTAAAATGCGATGTACACATGCCAAAAACTCCATCGATCGGACTCCAAAATCAAGAAAATGGACCAAACTAGAACCGAACCATTTAATGGACGAATAACCTAACTAAACTGAGTAAAATGTTGAAATTAAAGTTAGTAGGTTATTAGTTAAGTCATTGCGAGTCTAAAGAACCATTACACGAAGTTTAATTTCAAGAATTGGTTGAAAATCAAATCTCAGTCGATCGAACAGTGGGTCATGCGACTGGACACGAGGATGAACTCCAATCGCATGATTGAGTTGGTCGAATGGCTCAATCGGCCGAATGGTTCATAAGAATGAGCTCAGTCGGCCGACTGAACCAATCGCAGGTTCAGACAACCGATTGAACTCAATCGCATGCTCAGTCACCCCGACTGAATCCAGTCGCAGGCCAGGACAACCGACTGAACACAGTCGCATAGCTCAATCGCATGAATGAACCAGAATGAATTCAACCAAGTTAATTAGAACTGATTTGTGTCGTGTGGTTAGCTAATGTTTATGTGTGTGTGTTACAGATTGATGGTAGAGAAGTGGTCCATCAACCCCAAGCACAACATATGTGCTCACTTAGACTCCACAACTTGGAATGGTGCCAAGTTTGCAGGGATCATCGCTTTCCTCAAGCGATCAAGGATCCACAAGGCAATATCTGCACCATGCACCCCTTACAGGTCTATACAACAGGCCTTCTGGGAGAATGCATCAGTTGATCAATCTCATGAGCCGTACCGCATAAGGAGTTCTATCTTTGGTTTGGACATAGAGATCACGGCTGAAGACATTCAGCGTGTACTTGGGTTGGGAGATGATACAAACCACCCCACCAGACTTCACCCACTAACAGTGAGAGGGTGCTTCATGAGGATGAAGTACGCTGGGGATATCAACGCAGTGGTGCTCAACAAGAGCAACCTGTGCCCCCAGTACAAGTACTTGGCACACGTCATCTTCAAGTGCCTGGCGTCGCGAAGGGTGGGTTCGATGACCTATCAGACCAGATTCAAAATGCCTACGTGGCACTGGTGCTGAACCACCCCTTCAGTTTTTCTAGCATGATCTTCTCTTATCTGATAGAGAACTTGGAGGCGAAGGGAAAAGAGGGTTTCTGCATGTACCCTAGGTTCTCACAGATGATATTTGATGAGAAGCTTCCCATACTGCCAAAGGAGAGCCATGACGATGTGGCATTAGAGATTATGGACGATACGACGCTGGGTCATATGAAGGTATACCAAGGAAAGCGAGTCAAGCCTCCGGTAAAGAGACTTATAGGCGATCTGGCCAAGGTGGACTACGGGGCGCCAGGGAGGCATAAATGGCATCACGTAGACAGTGATTCGGATGTCGCGCAACTAGAGCTACCTAAAGATGACTCCGATGACGACGACAGTGGTGATGGTGGAGATGCTGGGCCCAGTCAACCGAGGGACCCCACTGCTGATATAGCATCTCCAGCATCCACCCAAGGTGGAGCAGAGGCTGTCGGGTTCCATCAGGACTTTCGTCTTGATAAGGAGAAGGATACGAATGAGGAGCCCCTAACCCGCACTATGGGGATCCGGGTGGTTACCACCGACCGAGGTATTCGAGAGGTTGGTGGACGCCCTGGCAAATCTGGGGAGGCTGAAACTGATCCTACTTATGCTTCTGATCAGTCCAGTAGTGTTCCAGGAGGAGCATCCACCTCGAGGGGATTGAGGAAGAAAAGGATGGCTCAGCCCCACGGGTTGAAGAAAAAGAAGAGGAGGATGATCTTCATCACCACCACCATTACTACCACCTCTTCCACCACTCCACCCACTAGTACCATCCCATCCACCACAGCACCTACTTCATCTATACACCCCCAATCCTCACCACTCCACCACCACCTTCATCTATATCACCCCCAATCCTCACCACTCCACCACCACCTTATCTATACCACCCCCAATCTTCACCATCCCACCACCACCTTCATCTATACCACCCCCAATCTTCACCACTGTCACCACCACCACCACTAGCCACCCAGCAAGACCGTCATCTTACCCATCTTTCCCATCAGGATCCTCTCTACCTCCTAGTAGGGTAGAGGAACAGCTCTCAACACTTAACCGAATGGTGCTAAAGCTGTTGGCAGCCGATGACGAGAAGACTGCCCAGATTCGTCAGCTAGTAGATCTTACTGCTGCACAATCTCAGCAGGTATCTCAGCATGCTCAGTTGATTAAGCAGCAGGCCCAGCAAATTGCTGCACAGAGCACAGAGGTGTCTTAACTCCAAGAGCAACATGTCCAATCAGCTAATAGGATAGAGGAGTTGGAGACTACCAGCAAGACCATCATGCTGAGGCTCAAAGGATCTAAAGAGGAGCCACTAAAGATCAAAGAGGGAGATGGAGATGATGGTGACGATGATGACAGTATTGATGATGATGATGATGGTGTTGAGCAAGGAGATGATACTGATGCTAGTGATGATGCTGATGATGATGTTGATGATGATGAGGAGGATGCATCTGCTACGGGTGCCACATCTACGAGTGAAAGGAGGACAAAACAAGCTCAAGATCAAGGTGCCTCCACTTCAGCCCCGTCAGCAGAGGAGCATATGATACAAAACAAGAGTAATACTTAGATGTTTATGTTATTAATCATATGTATTTGAATCTTGTATCTAATTAATGTAATGAATGTTTATATTTAATGTTGATGTTTTTGTTTTGATTATTCACTAATGATTGTTGTGTTACATGTTTTAAATCAAGATGAGTATGATGTTGCTCCCCTCCAACAGATCAAGACTCAGCTCACGATGATTCTTGATCTGCAGGGTATTTTTCAGGAGATCAGTAAATTACACTCCTGAAGAAGGAGAGATAATTCATGATCTCACATACGAGCAACTTGCAGAAATCATCTGACTCAATCCAGATGAGATCGTGAAAGATGCTCCAGCAGTCCAAGTTGAAAGTGACGATGAGCTTAATGACGTTGATGAGATCGAGATAGAAGATGTCACAGACCAACACTATCCAGAGTACACTGACATTGAAGGTAATGTCGTTCCCAATCTGGGAGACAACCATCACTGAAACTTTTGAGACTCTGGATAGAATGGAAGCAGAGTCAAACAAGAAAGAAGACACAGCCCAAGCCTCAGAAGCTGAAGTTAATATTAGAAAGGCTGAGTGGGCTACTTGCTTTGAAGAAATACGAGCCCAACGCGGTGCTTCAACATCAACTGCCTACACAAAGCTGTATAAAGTGAAGAAACATCAAAAGGTGTCGGGCAGAATAATAGCATGGGCGTATTTTGAAGATCTCAATGTTATGTAGTTAAACGTGAGAAAGGGATTGAGTATTTTAGGTTCCCACGTGACCTGAAAACTCTTCCTGGATATAAGCTGAACCAGTTAGCAAAGTTAAAATTGCTATACGCTGACCTAAGGAAAATGTCAGACTAGTTTGAGACTGCTCTTAAAAGAGAGTACCACACCAGATGGGTCAACTTCAAACCTCAACAGCCAACGAGGTATCTCAGACGATCTGAGGTTGATCCCATTACTGGAAAACCAAAAATAGTGCTAAAGTGGAGTCCTCCATGCACAATGTCAAAGATCCCTCTATGGGAGATGTCACAGGACTTCACTCCACACTTCAAATGGTGGTACTATGATTGGAGGACAGGAGAGGCAGTCATAGTTTTGAATAATAATGGTGTTATGGAAACCATCAGGGTGTTCGACCCTATGGCTTACAAACTGTCTACAGATGATGTTATACATTGTACAAGTGGCCATTATTCTATGACTCTCAAGATATTGTATAAGCTTTACAATTTCAGAACATTATAAGACTCTGTTTTGCTTTTGAGATACACGCTGGAGTCACTAGAGAAGAGAAGTACAAGTTTGAGGAACTTATGAAAGATGTAAAACATTAGACGAAACTAGGTCCAAGGGGGAGTTTGTAGATACATGTGTCCCTAGTTTTGATCATAATGTAATACCTTTGTATTGTCTTACACTTGTGTAATTGTAATAGTACGGGTACTTAATGAAATACAATATGTGGTTGTGCTTAATGTTGAATATTTCATTGGTTGGTATGTAATAACGCTTATTGACTTGACTATATAGGTTGTGGTTGTTTGAATAATATCTGAATCATTTAATGACTATGAAACATATTCAAACTTAATCATGTGAAGTTTACATGTGATTGGCCCATGCTAATGGACCATACGCATGAACAACTTCATGCTAATGAACCAATCGTATGAATAAACAAGAAGACTGGATCAGTCGCATGATTGAAACATGAGATTGGATCATTTGCATGACTAAACACTTAGTCGTGCGAATGGATCAACCGCATGACTCAATCGCATGACTGAACCATGCTAATGGTTCAGTCACCCGAATAAGAAACCTAAACCTATAAATACCAATTAATTCGTGGAAAACAAGACACTTCGAATATCTTGATACCCAGACGTACCCTAGCCATCCAGAGACCTCTAGTAACCTGTTCCAACTTCAAAGATCGCAGTAGATCGATTGCTAATCATTCTTAACGTTTAGATTCAATCTTTAATTGATTCTACGTGCGTTCTCACTGATTGGATCGCCAATTAAATAGGATTCCGCACTATTTGATTCGGTATTCTGTTAGTATTCGTCGAGTACACAATCCCTAACATCCCGACATACAATGCTTGCAAGACTTTCATTACATTAATCATTCATTAATGCATGCATTCATCATGTTCCACTTTTATTTATCTTCCACTTTACGTTACATAATACTTTCATTTCATTCATTAACATTCCATGTAAAGCCAAAGGAAAATAATAATACATAATAATAAGGAACATCCTCATACACAGTCAACATCATCACATAGGTCATCAACATACATACATAACATACATCATGCGTAAACATACAACATCATACATCATCATAAACATGCCCAACATAACCTCTAAGGTCCCAAGAGTCCTCTTATATAAACTTATGGGAAACTTCCATGTCAAAACTTACATCTGCACTTTCCCCGAAAATGAGTACATAAACTACGTTTTTCTCGGGTACACTAGCCCTACTTGGGCGTATGGGCACCCTTCAGTCGCATGGCCTCCAGGCGAATGAACATCATGCGAATGGACCAATGCAGATGAACACCTATACGAATGAACATCCATGCGAATGGACCTAATACAGATGAACTCAATGTGGATGAGTCCCATGCGAATGGAACTAATGCGGATGAACACCTTGTGTGGATAAAACTAATGCGGATGAGCACTTATGTGAATGGGCCCTCAGTCGCATGACTCCCCATGCGACTAGCCCCCAATCGTGCGATTGAACCTCAATTGCACCTCATTCATCCGTATGACCTCCATTCGGTCGCCTAGCCCTAGCTGATGCAGAATGCAGTTCATCCTGAACCCAATCTACCATTTTTGACCTCCAAGCTCTTCCAAACCGATTCTAAGCCCAAATCAACCATCCTAAACCTTAGGAAAACATACTACAACACCATTCGAGCATGCATAAGCCCAAAATCATACATCACTCGCATCACACACAAACACATACATACGGGTCAAACACACACACTCTTCAAAATGGGTTTCAGATGTTTTCCAGCCCCAAAATCATTCAAAACGTGTAGAAGAGGGGTCCTAGAACTCACACAAACAACACCGACAAGTAGTGCTTCGATTAGACCCGCTACACTTTGATTTTACACGCTTGAATCCACCTGAACCAAGCTTTCTCTCTTTTTCTCCCTTTTTCTCTCTCTTCTCCACTCTTCTTTGCTAAATAATGTGGGTGTGGGGAGGGTGTGGGTTGCCCTCCCCTCTTATTCCCCAACTCTTCCGAACTTTCTCCCGTTTTGGCAAGTTTGGTCCCCCCGACTCTGGACTTTATTTCTTTTTCTTCTTTCGTCGGCTTCAAAGGAAATATCCGGGTGTTACAGGATGTCGGGATGGTTTGAGACAGCGCTGAAGAAAGAGTACCACACCAGATGGGTAAACTTCAGACCTTAACAACCTAAAAGGTTCATTCATAAGTCTAAAGTTGACCTTATATCCGGAAGGCGTAAAGTAGTGTTCAAGTGGAGTCCCCACGCACAATGTCTAAGATTCCCTTACGAGAGATGCCTCAAGACTTCACTCCACACTTCAAATGGTGGTATTATGATTGGAGGACGGGGGAAGCGGTCATAGTTATGAACAGAGAAGGAAAGATTGAGACTATCAGGGTATTTGACCCAATGTGGCTTACCAACTTATCTGCTGAAGATGCCTACACTTTATACAAGTGGCCACTAATCTATGACATGCAAGATATTGTACAAGCTCTATAGTTCCAACATGTTTTACGACTCTACTTTGCATTCGAGATACACGCATGAGTCACTAGAGAAGAGAAGTACAACAAATTTCAAGAGCATGTGAAGAATGTTAGGAAATAGGCTAAACTAGGTCCCAGGGGGAGTTTATTGATACATTATGTTCCTAGTTTACGTGCTTAATTGTAAAAGTCTTTCATTTCTTACACATGTGTAATGTAATTACTTAATGAAATATGATATGGTTTTGATGTTTATTTGTCTTTGAATATTTCATAGTATTAATGTATTTGGTATAATTCATATGTATGAACATGTTATATGGGTTTGAGGTTGTTGTACATAGTTAAGTCAATAATGATTGAGAAATGTGTTCAACCTAGTTGGGTGATTATTCATGCTAATGGATCATACTTATGGACCATACGCATGAATGAATCATACTTATGAACCAGTCGCATAACTAAACCAGGAGACTGGATCAGTCGTATGACTGAGACATAAGATTGATTCAGTTGCACGACTAAACCTTCAGTCGTGCGTATGAGTCATCCGCATGAGTCAGTCGAACGACTGAACCATGATAATGGTTTAGTTGTATGAATGAAAACTACAAACCTATAAATACCATATAATTCATGGAAAAACGAAGACTTCGAATATTTAAAAACCCTAGCCATCTAGAGCATCCTAAACAGCCAATCCAACTTCAAAGTTTGTTCCTGGTCGATTTCTAATATATTCTTAATGTTTGTTTCATTGTTAGATCGATCAGGTTTTCGTTCTCACTGATTGGATCACCAATCAAATAGGATTTCGCACTATTTGTTCTGGTCTCATGCAGAATCCGTTAGTACTCTGTACGAAACGGTCCTAACAAAAATTATGTTTACCGGCTCCAAAAGAATCCCAAGATTGAGTCTTTAAAGAGTTTTAAGATTAGTCAAGTACAAAAGACACCTACATGGGATATTAGCAGGGCTCAGATTGTTAAAGGTCATTAGTTCATAAGAATCTTTAGGAAACTCAATTATAAGCATTGAATGTATTCCACAATTGGTTGAAATGTTGCCTCAAGAACTATCTTTATATGTTCTTAAAGTTTTGTCTTCTATCCCAGACGGTGCTTTAGCATTAAAGAATTGCTCTAATACGATACCCAATTTAGTCAAACTGTTGATGAAGTATCATAGAATTGTACTTAGTATGCATTATCAATCCTGTAGGAAATTTGTAAGCTTTCCCCTGAAGCTGCTGCCATTGCTATCAATGTTGGGCTTGCAACAAAACTTCTCATTGTAATTCAGAGTGATTGCAATCTTGGATTGAAGCAACTGTCAGCAGAGCTTTAGAAATTGTGCAGCCTCATTTATACAACTTCCAGGTTCATTTCAAAGTGTAAGCTAACAAGAACATTGCAATAAGGAGAAAAGGGTCAAAACTCAAAACTTGTTCATATGATGTCCTATCTATCTTTGTATATGGAACAAAAAGCTTTATAGACCTCTAGATTTGGCTTTAGAGCTTACTGTTAGAGTGAGATTTTGTTGGATATGTTTGTTTGTTTGTTTGTTTCACTAGTGGAAGACTGTGTATATGGAACAAAAAGCTTCGTGCACCTAAGGATTGTGTTGAAGTGAGAATTTGTTGGTTATGTACACTTGTGGATTTGCCAGATTTAAGAAGAGTTTAATGAATAAATCTTGATTAATCATGCAAGGTAAGCATGTAGAGAGTACATGTGATTGCAATGGATGGCAGAAGATCATGTGAAGAAAAAGAACAAAAATTCTTCTTTGTTTGTATTTAGTGATGTCAAAATTGTAATATCTACCAATTAAATGTGTTTTTAAGTTGCAACTCCCCCTTAAATCTTAGTGTCCTATTTAGGGGACCCATGTAATGCAGTTTTTTTTCAAAACTTTGATTAGGATCTATCTTATAACAGAAGTTTATAGTTCATGTATTACTTGTTTGGTATAATGGTATGGTGACAGATTGTGGTTTCGGTGCATGAAGATGACACATTTGAACTGGAAGTTTAAACACGGGAAAGTGACATTATTTTGTCGAGATCTTTTTCTAGCTGATGACACATTTTCCATTTACATGGTTCTTTTTTCTTACTTGTTTTGGTTAAGTGGTTCTTATTTGAACTTACCTTGTGTAATGTGGAAGAAAACTCATATACAGATATACAATACATTTATATATAAGCTTAACCATATTAAGCAATCTTCGTATGATAATGATGATTCTTATATGTTCTTGACGTATCATTTATGAAATATGATTTTGTTTATCTTTTGCACATTTTGAATTGCGGAAGTCATTTTTCATCAAAATCTTATTCTTTTCTCCTATGATGTTTTCTTTATATTTGAGCAATGTGAATTTTTAATCTATATATGTCAAGCTTTGAATAAGCTTAAACAGTTAGAAAGAAGTGGGATAGATAGTGGCAAGGCATCACATGACGGAATCCCATCTCCGTTATTGTTCGATATGGACTATGGAGGGTGTTTAAGTATTGAGGAAGAAGATGATGAAGCATATGCATCTTTACCTAAGAGCGATTTATTTTAATTTTTAATTTTAATTTATAAATTTTTATTTTATAAGATAAAATAGTCATAAAACTAATGTCTGGTTCGATAGATACAAGATGATTCATGTAATTAATAAAGATTAAAGACAAAAGGTAACTTGACATATATGTAAAGGATGGAAAATGTAATATAGTATTTCTGCTAAAGCTAGATTAATAAAAGAAGTTTTAATCCTTAAAACAAATCTAAAACATTTATAAACCAACCACAAAAAAATTAAGTGGTACCCACCATTGGCTATTTAGTGCAACTGGTATCCGGTGGTTTTCCTTACGGGGAGGTCGTCGATTCAAGTTTTGTTCAGGACATAAATGTTTTTTGTCAAGTTAAAGAGTTTTTTTAATACAAAGTTTCCTTTTAAGAAGGTTGGGATTATGGTCTTGATTGGAAAACAAATTGAATAACCCGATAAGATAGTATTTATTATCCTTATACAGTTATCGTTAAAAAAATACCCAAATAAGCAAATTTCACCTAAAGTAAATCAAGAGACTCGATCATTTTCAATAGCATGAGAATCATGGTTAAATTGTGTATTTCAAGATAAAAACTTAATAGTTTAAATTAAATTTAGAAGATATATATTATAGTGTATCCTAGTCAACTTGGGAGGGTGTAGTAGTGGAGTTGTTGAACACATTTTCTTTTTCTATCCGCGAAATTCACCATTTCTTTTCGAATAAGAACAAAAAAAATAAAAACAAAAGTCATAAAGTTTGATAGCTACATGAATAATCTCTAATTGGTTATTGTATGACAAGAAACTAGTTTAAAAACAAAACCAAGGCGGTTTAACTTGTTTATTTTAACGAGTTCAAATTGTGCGTTCGGGCTCGGGAATTTATAAGCGAGCCGAGCCGGTTCGGGGGCCAACTTTTTGTGCTACAAAAGTTGTACACGAAGCATACGGAGTTATCACGGCGTGACACGTGTTTTCCGGGAGAGGGGTAATTTCATCCGCGCTACAATTACGCATATAAGGTGGATAATTACACAAGTTATATTCATTATTACACAAATTGTAGTCATGATTATGTAAGTTGTAATCATAATTACGCAAGTTTTAATCGTAACTATGCAAGTTAAAATCATTCAAGTTATATTAATAATTATGCAAGTTATAGTTATAATTATGCAACTTATATGATAATAACGCAAGTTATTTTTATAATTATGTAATTATAAAAACAAAAGTTATACGCATATAATATTCACGTTTTTTTTAATATTGATTTGAAAAAAAGAATAACAATACTTAAGTTGAAAAGAATAAAACACTCGATTTATTATGAAATTATTTTTAAAAAGTAATGTTGAATAAAAAAGTTATATACGTTTAAAAAAATTGAAAGAATTTTAAAAAAGTGAACAATCGTAGTATACTTTTAAATCTACCCCTCCAAGCCATTTATTGTGTGATACTCTAATATATAATCTGAATTGTTAATTCTTTGAATCAATACATGTTATCACTTCATACATTTATTAAAAATTTATTATTTAGTACCGTAAAACTTTTCCTACATTTGGATATCTAAATATATCATATAAAAATATCTATTATATATAAAATTATGACTAAAAACAATTAAATAATATGAATAATGTTATATATAATATATATGATTTTAAATATATATCAAAATTAAATATAAAATATATTAAAAATAATAGTTAAATAAATAAACGAGCCAAGCTCAAACTTGAAAATGTATTTGTCAAGCCAAGCTCGAATTTTAAATGTAAAGCTCGAAACGAGCTGAGCTCGAACTCTCCTAAGCCATTATGAGCGGAGCTCAAACTCATAGAAGCTCGGGCTCGATTTTTTTACACTCAAATCACTACATAAGCTTTTTTAACAACCCACTTAAAAAATTCCAATACACTACGTAATGATTGCCGACAACTTCCTTTATGACACGTAAATAAGGTCCACCATCACCCAACCACAACAAACTAAAATCACATGTTTCATATAAACCCATCGTTTCATTTACAACAGATAGCATATTACCTACCAAAACATGAAGTGGTTTTTCGCCATCATCATCTTCTTCATCATCTGTTTTCAAACTTCATCAGCACAGAGAGTGGAGTATCTTCCAGGTTTCCAAGGACCCCTCCCCTTTCATCTTGAAACCGGGTATTCATTCTTCCTATTTACATCTTTGATAAATTCACCCATCTCATACTATTGTTCTGGTGGTAAAATAATTGTAACTATTTTAGAGGTTAACGCTCCTCTGTATATAAGAAAATTTACGCCATCAGCCCGAAATTTGAAATTACCGAGCTGAAAATTAACGCTACTGATAAAAAAAATAAGAAAAAGGAGGCCCTGGGTTATACTAAGCTTCGCCCCTGGTTCAAATCCTACGGTATGCAGAGGGCCCATTTAAAGTGGGTTTAACTTGGTAACTTGGTTTGTTCTTGTACTTCCCAACCATAAGGTTTGGGTACAAATCCTGGAATATGCAGGTTGTGGTGAGTACATGGGGCACATTTAAAATGAATTCAATTTGGTTCGACCATTTGAATTCAACCATTTGGTTCGGGTCAAAATGAATCATTTTGTCAAAAAAAAGTTTAATGATATATACTTGTACAAGCTTCTTAAGATTTATGATAATAATAGATATAATAGATTGGTAGATGTGGAAGAGAAGGGTGTGTGTATACTTTTTACCAACTTCAAGATGAATGTGTCACTATCGAAACCAGTTATATACATGAAGCAAAAGCTTAAAATAAACCTCAATAAAAGCCAAGTTAATTAAACAACAAAAAACAAACATGAAGAACTAGTCCTAAAAATACACCCTATTTGATAATAACAACAAGACAATTTAGTTACACATGAAAGATAAGTGCTTGAAAGTTGAAGAACACGCTCCAATTTAGTGTTTAATTTAAACCCTCGTTGTACATTAAAAGCAATCAGAAAGAATATACCCTCACGGTGGTTTTTACGATTTTCAATTATAAACATGATTTTAATTTGATACCTCTTCTATATATATATATATAGATAGGAGAGGTATCAAATGAAAACCATGTTTATAATTTAGATATAAAAAAACCAGTTTGATCTTTGCTTTAATTCTAATAACAAGCCTTTAATCTTAAAGTGATAGAGGTACACAAAGGTTTAGGGAGACTTATAATTAACCTCATTACCAATTGATCAATCTCAAGAAGAAACTTGAGAGCATGACAATTAACGCTGCACGTTAACTAACTTGCTGATTCTTGAGGGACATTGTCAGCTTGACAAAATCAACACATACAATCTTAGGAGTTAGCAATATAACAAATTTCAATTAGTTGAATAACAAAAAAGCCACAACATACCCAAGCTAACCACAAACTGATTCTAAGAACCACAAATTAGAAATCAAACGAAATAATAAGAATCTTACTTGTGATGTTTAGATTGTTAACTTCTGAAGCCAATGAAAAATGCATCTTTTAAAGAGCTCTAAAAAAACATGTAGGCAGCAGGATAGCTTCTTCAGCTTAGGATTAGTCTATGATAACTATTTGAATCAAACGATAATACTTGCAAATAAATAAAGTGCATAAGATCCTATTACCATACATTATGTAGTGTATGAACAAAGCATTATAAATAACACCAAATATGAACGTCTATAATGTACCTCTTAATGCTCTTATCCGCTTGATAGTAAGTACTTTTAAGAAGTATTTGGATACACATTTTCAGCTTAGTTATGCGATTATATAAGTACCAAAAATGAGAGTTTGAATTTTCAAAATCAAAACAAATATGAAATCGTAATCAAAATAGTACCACCATCATAAATGAAAATCTGAAATCACTTCAACAATTTGGAAAGCTCACATATCACCATCTAAAACATTACTAATAACTCTACGAAACTTGGAATAGAATTGAACTGGTTAGAACCAAAAGCATTGATATCGTAAACGAACCTGGACTGCTTCAAACGAAAATCCAAAAAGCCCTTGAACCCATTCCTATACATGAGTCTAAATAAAAAAAAATACATGAAAAACACATATAACAGATGTTCAATTCGAAGCATACCTCATCGTTTGTTTGATGTAACACAGAAAAATCCTTGATGTAAATCCAGTTCTTGTTTCCATCCTTGCACAAACTCCAAAGGTTTCAATTGAAGACCCAGGTAGTTATGGTGTTGTTTAAATGGTCGTCGATGGGCTTCACAACAGAAGCAATTGAAAACAATTTGATAATATTAACAATAGTCAGGCGGTCACCGGTAGGTGTGGCCGGACTGAGGGGGAGTGGGGACGGAGGAAGGAGGCGGAGGAGTAGCCCATAAAGGCGCGTCTTACAATAACCCTGGACTGCATTTGGCCAATTGACTTGAGAATTTAAAGTAGAACTGTAGAACTAAACAAAAAAACAATTGTACACCAAATTAAACAACTGAAGAATTAATAAGAGTAGAATATGTGTAGAGTAAAAAGTCTGTATCTTTAATAGTAAAAAAGAAAAACTGCTTGTATAAGTGATGTGATCCTGGATCCGGATACCCAACCCCATGACTCGGACAGGACTCATGATCGAAAGGGGACCTGCGAGGCCGCGACCTAGTGGTTACACCCATGACTCAGTCAAAGACCCATGTTGCAGCAGTTTTATAGTGGAGTAAATAGGATTAATGGGGCCTATCTGATGTTCATGATCACCAATTCACCATGTTTACTTGCATAATTTCTTAATAAAAGTGCACATAGTGTAGGGTGTTTTTCCTATTCAAACATTGTAATTGTTATCTTGATTATGAAGCAATGCAACAATTAATAATCAATTGTGTATATTTGATATGCAGTTATGTGGGTGTGAGTGAGAATGAAGATGTGCAGCTTTTTTACTACTTCATTCCGTCGGAGTCAAATCCGGACAGTGATCCTCTCATGCTTTGGATCACTGGCGGCCCCGGTTGTTCTTCCATCTCCGGCCTGACATATGAGATTGGTACTTTCGACATATTTCTTTAGTGTCTGCACTTGTTTTGTTTGTAATTTGAACTATATATACAGGTCCAATAAAGTTTGAGGGTGTGGACTACAATGGAAGCTTCCCCACCTTGACTTTGACACCCTATTCATGGACCAAGGTTCCTCCTTTCTCTTTGTGAGCATAAAATAGAGTCGGTGATCAATAGTACAAAGGTTGTGCTAAACGTACTTGACGCGTTAAACAAGGTTTAAAAAGTAGAACAAGTAAGAGGGGTGCATTTAGCTTGACCCATAGTGAAAATCTGTAATGTGTTTTGTTAGTACAGTAAGTATAAACTTAATTAGATAATATCTCTAAATTATGGCAAAAGTAATTACAATAAATCTTACACCGTTGCAAGTTAGTTATCTTATTTCGTATAACGAAGTTTTTCCTCTTGAGCAAAGATCATCGTCCTAACAAGGGGCTTCTGTTTTATATTGTTACAATATTAATATAAATTATTAAATTTCAGTCTCAAAACTTTATTACTTAACTTGTTTAATTTGTAGCTATATTTTCATTTTAGTATTTAACTAAGTATATTAAGTTAAAGCCATCATCTGGTTTATGCTTTTGGATCAGTGTGTCACTTACTTGGAAACTTTTCATGGATGCCAACATTTTTATGACGAATGGTATGCACTATGCAGATGGCAAGTATAATCTTCCTTGATATTCCTGTTGGTACCGGTTTTTCATATGCAAGAACCGCACGCGCTTCTCATTCCAATGACATCCAATTTAGTGAACAAGCCTATGAATTTATGAGAAAGGTACAATAAATGATTTGGGTCTTGATGCAAAACCTCATAATTTATCTGTTGGTATGAGATTGAATTAGTTCCTAATGGTTGCATATTCCTTGAGTAAGATTATATGACAGATTGATATTGAAATGTGTTGAAACTAGTGTCTTTTTCTACTTTATTGATTACAATTTGAAACTTTTTTCTGCAGTGGTTTGAAAGTCATCCAAAGTTCATTTCTAATCCATTCTATGTAGGAGGAGATTCTTATTCTGGAATCCCAGTTCCGATAGTCACACAACTAATATCAGATGGTAATGCCTTTCTCATACACATATCATAGCTGACTTGATTAAAGATCATAGGGGTCTGTTCTTGAGAGAGAATTCTATAAAATCTAGAGATGCAATACTAACAAATGAATGTTTACATGGTATATATACCCTTATGTTTCTTGGGATGCAAGTAACATAACTACACCTTAACCGACAAACTTATGCTATAACAATAATAATAGATCATAATAATAATAATAATAATAATAATAATAAAATAATAATAATAATAATAATGATAATAATAATAATAATAATAATAATAATAATATAATAATAATAATAATAATAATAATAATATAATAATAATAATAATAATAATAATACTTATGAAACAAGAATTATGGTCTAACATTGATCATGTGTAAAACCGACAATATGTCGGGTATGGGATGGGTTTTGGTAATCCTAATTTCATACCTGATTATAACACGTGTCCCACACTTTGTCTTGTATCCGTGCGATGCCTGTTAGTTAATATGGTTCACGAGTATACTCATGGGTATTAGGTATATTCGTGCATAGTCTTATTTGGTTTAAGGCTACCCTTTCGGATACCCGCTACTTGGAACCCGACCTTAAATTCACCATAAAAACTAACTTGAAATATCAAATACACAACTACAATTCTAGTAATTCTATAACATCAGTAATTTCAAGATTCTACTATTTCAAATATTTCTTTAAAGAGTATGTATTTTATTTATATATTCGAGACTAGTCATGCAGGTCTTATGCCCGTCCCAAGCCCATGAATACTTCTAGACTAATTCCATACCCGAATGGCCAGATACTCATTCCATTACACATTTTGAATATTTTTAGTTTTAGCTTTTCTTGTTGGACGAAGGTATTTTGTCATGCCTATTCATGTGCACTCATAACTTTTATTCGTAGGAAATGAAGCTGGCAACATACCTTACATCAATCTAAAGGTATATATTCCTATGAAGATAAATTATGTTTTTTTGGTGAATTAATCTTTTCAATACATATGAAAAACAATGAACTAGTTTTATGTAATATCACATTTTCGATTCGCTTAACAAATTAATTATGCGCATTAGGGATATGTTCTTGGAAACCCTCTGACTTTTCCGGAGGAAGATAATTACAAAATCCGTTTTGCTAATGGTATGGGACTTATTTCGGACGAACTGTACAAGGTTTGTTATGTTCCCATAGTCTTATACATTTCCTAAACTCGGTACTTGTTTTAGGACATAACATTCTTCAATTTCAATGTCTATAGTCATTGTTCCACACATGTGGCGGAGAGTATCGATCAGAGTATATAAGCCCAAGCAACATAGAATGTCTTCAAAACCTTAAGTTGTACGAAGAGGTTCACTATGCCTTTACTTAATTTACATTTGCTCTTTCGTCAATCGCTCCATCTTCTTGCAAAAAATAAAGAGATATTAGTTGGACTTACTTGATTGAACTTTTCTAGTGCATAGATGGGATTGAAAATTCCCATGTTCTGGAACCTTATTGTGGCGGTCTTGTTTGGCTAATTAAACTACCAACTCAGAAGCCGCTTAAAGAGCACAATCCTCTTTTTTCATCTTATTGCCGCGTAAGTCTGTTATAACAGCTTCTTTTAAACACATATCAACCCAATTTTTCTGACAATTATAACATATTTTAAAGATGTGTATGGATGCTGCAGGTTAATGGATATAAGCTGGTTTACTACTGGCTTAATGACGCTTCTGTTAGAGAAGCATTGCATATTCAGAAGGTATTCATACACATTTCTAGTTTATAGAACCATGGATTTGCTCACATAAGCTAGAATAACACAGGGGACAATAGGAGAGTGGATAAGGTGCGCTGATGATTTGAATTTAACAAGGACAGTTTATGATGTTAGACCGTATCACTTAAGCCTCAGCAAAAAGGGCTATCGGTCTCTAATCTACAGGTCCTCTTCATTTCACAACTTGTATCTCATAGTGAAAGAATGCATCATCAAATGAAAATTTGTAATTTAATGCAGCGGTGATCATGATATGTTCATTCCCCACCAGTCATCTCAAGCATGGGTAAAATACCTAAACTACTCGGTCATCGATCAATGGCGATCGTGGAAGCTTGATGGTCAAGTTGCTGGGTAATGTTGACATTAATGTTGTTACTAGCATATTGTAAATGGACTTATGTTGGGTTATTTTTTTATATCGACAGATATACAGAGAGTTATTCAAATATGATGACGTTCGCAACGGTTAAGGTAAAGAGTTTGAATGTTTTTATTTTGAGTTAGGTAAAGGTTGTTAATTGAAGCGGTTACTTTACATTACAGGGTGGTGGGCACACGGCGCCTGAGTACAAGCCTAAAGAATGTTTTGCCATGTTTGAAAGGTGGATATCTAACCAACCGTTATAACCATTATTGCATCTTATCACATTAAAATGGTTTAGTCATTACAAGATTGTCACACCATTTAGGTTGTAACATTAAGGGGACATCATAGTCATGTGAGTCTTCTTGCTTTGTTGAAGTTTTATATTCAAGTTATGTGGGCATTTAATGTTGATGTTTCCAAGAAGTCAAGTTGAGAATAGATATCAAGAACACAAATCAACACACATAATTGGAATAAACTCTCTTAATGTACTCAAGAAAATAAGCTCAGAAGTTGAATACAATAATTTTCATAACATACTCAAACTTGGCTTTGATATATATAGCCTCAAACAAGTTTGGTGTTTGTGATTTTATTTTGTAACATGTTTAGGATCTAATACTAACGTTTGTTAACTTTGATGTTAATATGAATGGCACATTAGTCATTTTACAACTAAGGGACTAATATATTTCTTGTTAAAATTGTTTGATATTTGAGTAACCGTTTGTGTAATTTACACACATAATTAATAAATTTAAAAAAATAAAATAATTATTTTTTACATAAAGGATCCGCACTAAGAACTCACCATGATTGTTGAATATTTGCACCAACCGTAGTCAAATAAAAAATCTAGTTTACATAAAGGATCTAATTGCAGAAATCCACAGTTGCCCACGATTGTTTTGCAAAGCCTGCCCGTCAATCATCCTTGTTTTACCACCACCGCACATACGGTGGCAACAACCATGTTTCTTGGTGTAGAGGCGGCACCATCTTCTAAGTCATTTTTCTTATATTTCTAATATGGTTTTCAATTCTAGCTTCGGTATAAAAAGTTAATATATTATTTTTGTTGAACCACAAGACTATCTGTGTAAGTGTAATTAACTCTAATCTTTAACATGTTTTTCATATGTTTTTTAAGTCCTTTACTGAATTTAAGAGGTGTAATAAGGAAAAATTTACAAATGAAGTTATTAAACGTTTTTATCCTTCTCATATATTGTTTTATTTTATTTAAAAACATTTTGTTATGGAAAGTAGCTGAATAAAGGATATAACATGGGTTAATTGTGATCAAGTTGGAGGGTATTTCACGGTTTGGTTTTCGTGGAATTTAACTTAAATAATGAGTGAAACTGAAAATGTTTGCTAGTATATTGTCTCTCTGTGTATATATATATATACAGGGAAGAGTTAAAATGAAAATCATTTTTTGTTGTGAGAACTTTAGGAATCAATCACAACCACTTATTTTTTATCACATGCAAATCACATATCATTTCTTCCTTTTTTTTAAACGTTCGACTTTTTTTCACGACATCATTTTTTCAAAAAAAAATTCACCATAAAATTCAGTATTTTTTATCATTCCAATGCCTACCATATTGATATACTTTTCTAAAAAAAATCGTATATCTGTTATTTACATATGTGTAAAACTAATTGTAATCCGATATTACACATGTGTAAAACGAATTTCGTTATTAACCGGAATTTTTTTATTTTTTTTAAATTTTTTTATACTTTTTTATGAAAGAGGGAAAGTTGGGGAACATTTTGGTATTTTTATTTTTTTATTTTTATGTTATTATTTGATTTATAAATTTTTTAAATATGTTTTTGTTAATTACAATTTTGCCATTAAGAACTAGTGGTTGAGATTGGTTCTTAGAGTTCTCACAAATTCCACGGCATTATTTTTTCAAAAAAAAATCACCATAAAATTCAGTATTTTTTATCTTTCCAACACCTACCATATGATATATTTTTCTAAAAAAAATCGTACATCTGTTGTTTATATATGTATAAATCTAATTATACACATGTGTAGTACTGGATTTACAAATGTGTAAATCCGATATTACAAATGTGTAAAAAAAATTTCGTTAAAAAACACGATTTTTTTTATTTTTTTATAAAAGAAATTTATTTTTTTATTTTTATAAATAATTTTTATTTTTTTATAAAAGATAGAAAGTAGCGGAACATTTTTGTGTTTTTATTTTTTTTTTACTTTTATGTTATTTTTTTATTTATAAGTTTTTTAAATATATTTTGTTAATTATAATTTTGCCATTGAGAACTAGTGATTGAGATTGGTTCTTAGAGTTCTTACATAAAAAACTAGTTCTCATTTGATCCCTCCCCTATATATATATTTTTATTTTATGTGTATATATATATATATGTGTATATATATATATATATATATATAATATATATATATATAATATATATATATATATATATATATATATATATATTTCTATGTATATATGTATATATATATATATGTATATATATACATATATATATACACATATATATATAATATATACATAGAAATATATATATATATACATATATATATATATATATATGTGTGTGTGTGTGTAGAGGGAGAGAAAGAGAAATCAAATGAAAACCACCTTTATAATTGAAACTTATAAAAACCGCTCTCAACCAATCAAAATATTTCCTCTTAAACCTTTTGTTTTTTATTTAAAAGGTTAATAAAGTAACTTTGACACCTCTTAATTGTGGTAATTATTTATTGTATTGAATTCCTTTATTATTTCTAGATTTGAACTTTTTAAATCCCAACTTTTTCTCATATTACAAAAAAGAGTAAATTATCATTTGCATCTCTGACGTTTGTTCATTTTAACTATTTGCATCCCTGCGGTTTGAAAATTGTCATCTGACCCGTGACATTTCATGTTATATTCATTTGAGTATATATTGTTTTATTTTTATTTACATTTGAGTACAGAATATTAACAACGTTAGTTTTCCTGTTAAAGTTATTGTTAAAAAGACTAAACTACCCTTCATCACCACCATGACAACTAACCATCACCATTTTCACAACCATCATCACCACCTCCACAGCTCCATCACCACCACCACAACTCCATCACCACCACCATAACCCCATCACCACCACCGCAGCCCCATCACCACTACTGCAGCCCCATCACCAGCACCGTAGCCCCACACCGGCCACCACCATAGTCCCATCACCAACATCGCAACCCTATCACCACCATCGCAGCCCTATCACCACCATCACAGTCCCATCACCACCATCGCAGTCCCATCACCACCACCACAACCCTCTGCACACCGATTCACCAGCCAACTTCACCGCACTCAAGGCTTCAAAAACCTCAATTTCACTAGCATCCACCAGACCTTTACGATTAACATGATCAAACACATCCTTAGGATGATCACCTATGTTCTTCTTTTCGATCTCCATAAGCTTTAGAACATGATCAACAGCCTCCTTCGCCTTCTTCCTCCACTCCGCAGCCTCCTTGGCCCTCCAATCAGCTTTCGTAAGCACCGCCGCTTCAGCTCTACTCATCGGCATCGACGATATCTCCGCCGCAGCAAGCAACAATCTCGCATTAGACACACCAATCCCCCAATCATTATTATTATTATTATTATTATTATTATTATTATTATTATTATTATATTATTATTATTATTCTAATTGGATGGTTTAGGGTTGAAAACAAAGGTAGTAGGGTTTAGGCAGGGGCGGTGGGAGGATGAGGGCAATTGGGGCAGAGGAAGGGGTGTGAAGGGGGAAAGACGGTGAGGCAGGAGGGGCAGAAGGATTTGGGGTGGAGGCGGAGGACGCAAGTGGTGTAGAGGTGGTGGAAGGTGTCGGAGAGGCGTATGTGGTGGAGAATTTTCCAATCCCCACGGCGGTAGTAGGCGCATGTGGTTGTGGTTCTTCTAGTCGTTGAGGTGCGGTGGTGGTGCGGTGACAACGACGGTGCGGCGACGATGGCGGTGTGACAACCGCGGTGGTGCAGCGACCACGATGGTTGTGGTGGACACAAAGAGGGAGAAAAGAGAGAGACATAGAGAGAAGATGAAAGGGGTGGGGTGTGAGTAGATGAGGGGTATTAAATAAGGGTATTTTTGTCATTTTATTAAATTTAACTGAAAAATCTAACATCGTTAGTGTGTTGGACTCAAATGGATATAAAAATGAAATGTTATGGGGCAGATGGTAATTTTCAAACCGCAGGGATGTAAATGGTTAAAATGAACAAACGTCAGGGATGCAAATAGTAATTTACTCTACAAAAAAATAAACCATCGGTGATTTAAATTAGGGCCATAAGTACCATCACCACCATCGCATACATCACCTCCGTCGAATACCATCATCGTTTGCCATCTTCGTTGTCTACCATTTCAAGCCACCTTTGAACGCCGCCAACACCAATCCTTCCTCCATAGATGGTTTATTAACTTCAAAGACCACCTTCAAACACCACCAATCACATTTGAACACCATAAAACCATCATTAACAGTTTGATAAAAGTTGCAAATCATTCAAGGAAGAGGATGATGATGAACATATGTCATGTAAGTTACATTACCTACATGTATCTTGGAAGATGATAAAGACTAAATATAGACATACATGAGCAAGAGCATGAAGAACATGAATGGTAGAAGATGATGGAGACCAAAGTTACATTTCATACATGTATGAGCAAAAACATGAAGACCATACCATCCTTACGTATATGCGAATATATACAAGCTCTTAATTCTTCTTCTCGATGTTTTTAAATTTTAGTGTTTAAGTATATGTAACTAATACATATACGTGAGAAAAATATTGTCACTATTATTACATATGAGCTCTTAATTATTCTTCTCGGGCTTTCATTCTTAGTTTTTTCTTTCCGAATTGTGTTTACAAATATGTAACACAATGATTTATAAACATAGCACATTATTACATATACGTAACATGATGTTACACATTAATTGATCATTGTTTAACATGGTTAGGCATATATAACTTAGTTTATGTTCATGTGGTTTACTCTCGATTCATCCAATATACATGATACATATACATAATGCAATGTTACGTATAGTTACTTCAATCAAAATTCATGTTCTAGTGTAATATTTGTAATCGTTAAGTATACGTAAAGAACATATGTAGCAAGATCTATTAATGTGGTTTCAATCCCCTATATATATGTATATATATATATACATATATATGTGTGTATATATATATATATACAGGGGAGGATTCAAATGAAAACCATATTATTTGTGAGAACTCTAAGAACTAATCTCAACCACTCATTTTTTATCACATGCAAATCACATGCCATTTCCCCCCTTTTTTTAAACATTCATAACTTTTTTTTTCACGACATCATTTTTTCAAAAAAAAATTCTCCATAAAATTCAGTATTTTTATCTTTCCAACGCCTACCATATTGATATACTTTTTAAAAAAAATCATACATCCGTTGTTTACATATGTGTAAATCTCGGTATAACATGTGTAGTACTGGATTTACACATGTGTAAATCCGATATTATACATGTGTAAAACGAATTTCGTTAAAAAACGGGAATTTTTTTTATTTTTTATAAATTTTTTTATTTTTTATAAAAGAGGTAAAGTAGGTGAACATTTTTGTGTTTCTATTATTTTTATTTTATGTTATTTTTTGATTTATAAAAATTTTAAATATGTTTTTGTTAATTATAATTTTGCCATTGAGAACTAATGGTTGAGATTGGTTTCTAGTGGTTGAGATTGGTTCCTAGAGTTCTCACAAAATTTTAAATATGTTTTTGTTAATTATAATTTTTTAATATATATGTGTATATATATATACATATATATGTGTGTATATATATATATACACATATATATGTATATATACATATGTACGTATATATATCTATATATATATACACACACACACACACACACACATATATATATATATGTATATATCTATATATATATGTATATATATATATGTATATATATATGTATTTATATATATGTATATATATATATATATATATATATCTTACTACTTTAATAAAAGAGTAAATGGGGGTGCCACGTGTCAGCACCACAATCATTCTCGTCAATTTTTTCCCGCCTCTCTCTTCTATTAAATAATTACCTTAATTACTAATAAAATTATTTTAATACATTTTAATACATAATTATTAAGAAAGAAATTTTTTTATTAAGGTTATTTCTAGATAAATTGATATTTTTAATAAGTCAATTTTTTTAAAAGAAAAAATAATATCATATCTTAAAATATATGATATTTTTTAAAAAAATTTTAAAATTGTTATCACTATTTTATTATTTTTATAAGAAAGTATTTTACAAATAATATTTTTATACGATTTGTTTTAGAATAAAATGTTTATTTTTAAAAAGTTTTAAAAAGTGATATCACTGTTTATTATTATAGTCATTTCTGATACGTAATTTCAATCATTTTATATCTTAAAATATTATTTTATAAATAATGGATTTATTATATCAATATTTTATTAATTCAACTCGTGTAATACACGGGTTTACTAAAGGTAGTGAAAAGATATTAGTCTAATAACAAAGCTTTTAACACGTTCTCATGTCCTTTACTTTCCATATATTTTTATATCTATATATTTTTATATCGATGTACTTTTGCTTGAAACCACTATCTAAAAGTTACTGTTAGTAGGATGTGAAAGATTCAAATATTTGAAACAAATTTTTATTTCTTATTAGTTATATATAAATATATATATATATATATACACATATATATGTATATATATACATATACATGTATATATGTATATATATACATATATATGTGTATATATGTATACATATATATATAACATATATATATGTATATATACATATATATGTATATATATATACATATATATATATACATATATGTATATATACATATATATATGTGTATATATATATGTATATATATATATACATATATATGTATGTATATACATATATATGTATGTATATACATATATATATATGTATATATACATATATATATGTATATATATACATATATATATGTATATATATCTGTATATGTATATATATATATACTAGGTTAGTGATCCGTTTGTTATACGGGTGAACCAATACTTAAAACGACACATGAGTAAATAAATTACAGTAATATGTATATATGATAAGTATATATATGATGTTAAAAAGATAAATAAAAATAATTTTTTATATAATTATATTAAAAATACGATATTCCACAATACAAACAAATGAAGGTAGAACAATTGAACGTAAAAATAAAGAAAAAAATTATTAACTAATGAACAAATTTGATAAAATCTACAAAAGTATGTAGCGATGATACGTAACTAAGACAATAAACAATTAAAATTAAAAACTAATTGTTTATAAAAATATAAATAATTATTTATGTAATGATATTTAAAGTTATAAATAGTGAGTAAAAGTCATAACAATGAATTATTGTTTAAAAACAAACAATATAAAAAACATAAATAATGTCACGAATTTAAAAATATATATATATTATATATATATATATTATATATATATATATAATATATATATATATATATATATATATAATCTATAACTTATAATAGTTTACGCTAGTTTACAATAGTTTACATTTGTTTAAAGACTAGTGTCGTGATAGTTTTGCTATAAGTTTCAGTAATATAATAGCGTAACTTGATGTAATTGTGCACACGTAATACTTATTTTGATTTACATTATATTTAACGATGTAACTAGATGTTTTCGTTACAACTTACTAAAGATTACGTTAGTATAAGATGGTGTAATGTCATTTGGTTGTAAGATTGTTGTAATGTGGGTGTTATTGTTAACTGGAATGGTTTAATATCATGTGTAAAAGTTTGGTACAACAGTGCCACATTATATGTTCTAATGCCGTTTATAAGATTACATGGGAATTAACATTGTAAGATGATGTAACTATGTACGGAAGAAACCTTTTTTGCAATACTATAGTAAAATTAAAGAGAAAAATATGATAAGTTTAATGGTGTAATTTTTATAAAAAAAAATTGTTAGGACCATTTACGTACGGAGTACTAACTGATTCTGCGCGTATACCAACTCAAATAGTGTTGAATCCTATTTGATTGGTGGTCCAATCAGGGAGAACATAGTTAAGATCAATCTAATGATTAATGAAACATTATGAATGATTAGAACATGATCAACTATGATCTATGAAGTTGGAACAAGTTTTCTTGAGTCTCTGGACGGCTAGGGTACGACTATATGCGTAGGTATTCGAATTGTTACGTATTTCCACGAATTAGGTGGTATTTAAAGGTTAGGGTTTTCTATTCGTACGACTGAACCATTAGCATGGTTTAGTCGTGCGACTGAAGCATGCGGTTAATCCATCCGCACGACTAAAGGTCCAGTCGTGCGACTGAGTCAATCTTATGTCTCAATCGTGCGACTGATCTAGTCTCCTAGTTCAGTCGTGCGACTGGTTCATTAGCATGAAGTATTCATGCGTATGGTCTATTAGCATGGTCCATTCACATGAGAACTTTACACGATTAAGTTTGAACATGTTTCTTAATCATTATTGACTAAGAATTATGTTCAATAACCACAATCTATATAGTTAGTTCACTATAAGTTATCCCATAACAACAATGAAATATTAAACATTATAAGCATCAACCACACATTGTATTTCATTTATACCCATTCAATTACATATATGTAGGACATGAAAGACATTTTACATTAAGCTCCTAAACTAGGTACATATGTATCAACAAACTCCCCCGTGGGCCTAGTTTACATCATTATCTAACATTCTTCAACATGTATCTCAAATGCAAAATAGAGCCTTATCACATTCTGAAACTGGAGGGCTTGTACAATGTCTTGCGAATCATAGAATAGTGGCCACTTGTATAAAGTATAAACATCGTCAGGAGATAAGTTAGTCAACCACATCGGGTCAAATACCCGATAGTATCCATTTAGCTCTCCTTTTGTAAGACTATGACCGCTTCACCTGTTCTCCAATCATAGTACCACCACTTGAAGTGTCGAGTGAAGTCCTGTGGCATTTCCCTTAGAGGGATTCTAGACATTATGCACGGAGGACTCCACTTCAGCACTACCTTAGGCTTTCTAGTAATGGGATCAACTTCAGACCTTCTGATGTACCTCTTTGGTTGTTGAGGTCTGAAGTTAACCCACCTGGTGTGGTACTCTTTCCTCAATGCAGCCTTAAACCAGCCTGACATTTTCTCAGATCAGCATACAACAAGTTTAGATGTGCCAGCTGGTTGAGCTCAAAACCAGGGAGAGTCTTTAGATCGTGTGGGAATCTAAAGTACTCTATGCCCTTCTCTCTCTTCACTGCATACACATTCAGATCCTCAAAATAAGCCCATGCGATGATCTTGCCTGACACCTTTAAGGGTTTCTTAACTTTGAACAGCTTGGTGTAGACATTTGGCTTTTGTGCAGTGTGCATGGCTCGGATCTCAGCAAAATAGGCAACCCATTTAGCCTTTTTGATGTCAACATTGGTGTCTGAGGCTTGGGCTTGACCCTCATTCTTCTTAGACTCTTTCTCCATCTGATCCAGCTTGTCAAATGTATCACTGACGAGAGTATCACCCAAATTGGGGACTACATTTCCCTCTCTGTAAGCGTACTCTGAATAATGGTCAGCAGTGACATCCTCTATCTCGATTTCATCTATGTCATAATAATGGTCAGCAGTGACATCCTCTATCTCGATTTCATCTATGTCATTGAGCTCATCATCACTTATAACTTCAAAAGTAGGAGCGTCCTTGACAATCTCGTCCGGCTTGAGCCGGAACATCTCAGCAAGTTGTTCATCAGTAAGGTCATGAATGATTTCTCCTTCTTCAGGAGTATAGCTTACAGACCTTCTGACGATCCTTTGCAAATCAAGTATCATTATAAGTCGAGACTTGATTTGCTGAAGGGGAGTAACATCATACTCATCTTGCTGAGATGATTGATCTGGTTGATTTAAACATACAACACATCAATTGTTAGTAATTAATCAAGACATTCAAACATTTGATAAAGATATATAAACATTAATTACATAATTTTAATACATGATTCAAATACAAAAGCTTTCAAATATATAAATATCTAATCATATATAAATATCTAATCATTATTTTTGCCCCGAATAGCTGGCTTCTCAGCAGATGGGGCAGAAGATGAGGCTCCTTGGTCTTGATCTCTCTTTGTACGTCTCTCTTGATCCTAAGCTAAGGCAGATGCAACTGCATCTCCTTCTTCATCATCATCATCATTCTGCCTTCCCCTAGTCCTTTCATCTTCACTGGCCTCATCATCATCTGTAGAGATTAATGAAGAGGCTGATGCAACCTAAACATCTTTAGTCTCTCTTGCAATGCTGCACAAGTGCATTGAAGTGGAATGCTTCGGAAGTTTCACATGTGCAACAAAAATACTCTAAGTGTGAAATCTTCCGAAGCCAAGACCAACATCTTCCGAAGCCAAAGATGAAGTCTTCCGAAGCCTCAGAGACAAAGTCTTCCAAAGCTTCAAGTTCATGAAGACAGATTTCTTTCGAAGACTTTTAAGATATGCTTTATCTGATGTACTGTTCCATAAAGCTGGAAACCTTTCCGCTGCAACTCTGTAAGTCACCAACTAATATGGTTTGGTGAAAAGGTCCATGCTTTTGGTAACTGTACATTGAGGTCTTGAGTCTGTAACTATCTACTTTATGTACTTTATCCTTTTTGTAATAGATAAGGATGTGAGCTATGGCATGTCATAGTCACTAGTCAAAAGGCAATCTGCCTTTTGACTTTACAATTAATTTTGTGTCTGTCTAGTCAATTGTATCCAACTGGCTTTCAAAGTATAGCCGGTTGTAGGATGTGTATAAGTATCTCATGTTCTTGTATCTTTCAATTATGCTTTTGTAACACTTGTAATAGAACATAGAGAAAGCAATATACTGCATTCTTGAAAACCATATACTTATGTTCTTTGTGTTCTGTCTCTTACATTACTTGTGTTCTTAGTGTCTTATCTTGGTCAATCCAGTTTACTGTTTGATTAAAGCTGGTTAATCTCCTCTTTGTGTTGTTGTGTTGTAACTCACACCCTTCAACGATCCTGCATTTGGTATGAGAGCATTCAGGCTCTTGATATAAGATCTCACCATCTTAAGATCCCTCACACACACAAATACCAAACTTTTCAAATGGCAGCCATTTCCAAAACTGATATGGAAACTGGAACCATGAACAAGTCCCCACTGATCACTCTTGATGAGTTTGACACCTGGTGTTTAAGAATGGAAGGTTTCATCAGGTCTCTTGATTCAAGAATGTGGGATTCTATTGAGAATGGACCTTTCATACCCAGCACACCCTCTGCTACTGGTGCTGGTATGATCCCCAAGGATGTGGCTAACTACTCTGATGAAGATAGGAAGAGAGTAGAGATAGACAGGAAAGCCATGACAGCTCTTCAAACTGCCCTTCCAAACTCTGTGTACAGAGGTTTCAAGAAGTGCAAAACAGCTAAGCAGCTGTGGGATGCACTGAAACTGATGTATGAGGGTTCTTCTGAAGCCAAGGAGAACAAGAGGATCTCCTGAGGCAGCAGTTTGAAAACTTCACCTTCAAAACAGGTGAGACCATGACTCAACAATACTTCAGGTATGTTGAGATTGTGGATACCCTAGTGGATGGAGGAGTTTCTCTTGAGAATAGAGACATTGTAAGGAAGTTCATGTCCTCACTTCCTAGGCAATGGACACACTACTGTGTGGTGATCAAGAGAACTGAAAATCTCAAAACTCTCACTCTGACAGAGTTATATGGGATTCTTAGTGGCTACTAGATGGAGATGAACATGCAGGGTTCATCTGGAAACTCTAACAATCAAATGGGTTCAGCCCTACATGTGGTTGAAAGGGATAGCATAGAACCCAAACATCATCATATATGCTACCCTGACAACTCACCCAAGGGTCCTTTCATCACCTTTCCAGAGACACCAAAGGAGAACTACACTCAAGGAAGCCTATTCCAAGAGGCAAGCTCTTCTCAAGCATTTGTGTCTTCTGATGAAAGTTATGGAAACTCTCTTTTCACTCTTGAAGACCTGGACTGTATCCATCCAGATGATCTGGAGTACATGGAAATAGTCCAGCAGATGGCTCTTCTCACTCACAGAGCCAAGAAGTTCTACAAGAGGACTGGAAGGAAGTTCCCAAGCAATGCAATCAGTGGAAAGTTTGGACTGGACAAAGGCAAAGTCAAGTGTTACAACTGTAACTTGATGGGCCACTTTGCCAGAGAGTGTAAGGCACCTAGAACCAATGGTGGCCAAACACAACCCAGACCAAACTACACTGACAAAGTTCTCCATAATGAGAAGTCAAAGCAGCAAGCTGCTGTTGCTGTTGAGGAAGGAGGCTTTGACTGGAGCTTTCAGGTGGAAGATGCTTCTCCAAACCAAGCATTGATGGCAGATCATGATGAAGCCAAGGTATTGGAACATCTCTGTACTCCTGAATGCACTGCTAAAGTTAACAGGTACAAGTCCTATAACTTGGAACTGAGATCTGATATTGAGTCCTTAAATATTTTAAAATCTGATTTTAGAAAGACTGAAAAGGATTATAAGCTGAAAATAGAGGACTTAGAGAAAACAATTTTAGTTCTAAAACATGAACACACAGATTTTAGGAGTAAAATTAAAGATCTTATAACCAAGTTAACTGAGTGCCAGGCTGAGCTTGTGATCAGCAAAGCCAAGGCAAAAAAGAGTGTTCTTGAAGAAGAGACCTTCAAGAACATGATATCCTCATCCCTGCACAACAAAGTGTGCTATCAAAATAGACAGGGACTGGGATCCAATGAGATAGCTCCTCCACACACAATCTTGTCAGTAAGATCTCCTAGGTGTGGAACTTGTGAAGATGATCTTCCTCTCATAGATCCTATGAATGAGGAGGATGAAGAAGAGATAGTGAAGAATCCTTCTACTAAGAGTGAAGAGGAGGATTCCAAGAAGGGCCACTATCCTTTTGAGGAGAAAGTGAAGACTGTGATGACCAAGTCCATGAGAAAGAACTTGATCAGAAAGAGCAAAAGGAAAGCAAGGAAGGCTCAAGAGATCAAGGCTACTTTTGACTCTAAGTAGAAATAAGTTTTTATTTCTGCAGGGTTTAAAGTGGTAGGGACTGAAGGCATCAACCAAAACTCTGCTAAGAGTTCTGGTTCTTGCTCAACTCATCTCAGCAGTAAGAAGAAGACTGATCTACTGTGTACCACTGCTGCACAGCCTGGTCTATCAAACTCCAAGCACAGTTCTCAGCCCAAGAGTACTGTCTCAGCATCTGCAAAGATAAAGGTGGAGAAAGGAAGTGACCAAAGACAGTCTACTCTCTAGACAAGGCTCTTGTGAAGAAGAAGATAAATTGTGTTATGTGTGACAGCACCACTCACATTGCAAAGGATTGTCCCTTCAATCCTAAAGGTACTGCCCACATGGCCAAAACAAAGGCTTCAAAGAGTTCCAAGAAGATTCAGGCTTCGAAGGAAAACCAGTTTCCTTCGGAAGTCTCAAATCTAAAAAGAAGGGAAGTGGAAAATTCTCTTCGGAAGAACATTTGGTCTCGGAAGAAATGAGTTCTTCCGAAGCACTAAAGTCTGCTATAGTGTTTGCAGAATCTTCCGAAGGTTCAGTCATCAAAACTTCTAAAACTCCAAAAGGTTCTAAAGTTTTGAAGGTCAAGTCCAAGACTCCAAAGGTGGTGTGGACGTCTAAGAAAGACCAAGTGACTGAGATTTCTCCATCAACAACAGCTTAAGATCCTCTTAGTACAACCATAGGATCTGTTACTGTTAATTTACCTTCTGCATGTGAGCCCAAGACAAGCAAGGCTTGGGTTTCCAGATGTAACTAATCATTCTCTTTTGTGCAGGGACAGCTGAAGACAAACAGAAATGTTTGGATCATAGACAGTGGCTGCTCCAGGCACATGACTGGTAATAGGTCACTACTCCAGGATTTTGAAAGAATTGATGGAGGACCTGTTGCTTTTGGAGGAGATGAAGGTGGTTACATTTCTGGAAGGGGCAACGTCACAAATGGTAAGCACAGCATTGAAAAAGTAAACTTTGTTAAGGAGCTTGGATACAATCTTCTGAGTGTATCTCAATTTTGTGATCAGAGTCATAACATGCTCTTTACTGAGCATGAGTGCATTGTTCTTAAGCCTGGTGTGGTCATTCCTCATGAGCATATCCTGCTTAGAGCCCCCAGGAAAGGAAACATGTACAAGATGGATTTGCAAGAAACCTCTCCCTCCGGAGAAGTTTCATGCTTTCTATCCAAGCCAATAGTGATGAGTCTTTCTTATGGCATAAAAGAATGTGCCATGTAAACTTTAAGAACATGATTAAATTGATTAAGCATGATCTGGTAACTGGAATGCCAAAGAAAGAGTTTACAAGTGATGATCACTATGTTGCATGCCTGAAAGGGAAGCAACATAAGGTATCTCATATGCCTAAGGAAATGAACTCCATCACTACACCCCTACACTTGTTACATATGGATCTCTTTGGCCCCACTAGTGTAATGAGTTTAGGAAGGACCTTATACTGTCTAGTGATCACAGATGATTTTACAAGATTCACTTGGGTTCTTTCTTTAGAACTAAGGATGAGACTCCTGAGATTCTGAAGAATTTCATCTTAAAGATTGAGAATCAGTCTGATCACAAGGTCAAAATCATAAGATGTGATCAAGGAACAGAATTCAAGAATCAAACCCTTGATACATTTTGTGATGATAAGGGTATTGCAAGACAATTTAGTGCTCCCAGGACTCCTCAGCAAACTGGTGTTGCTGAGAGGAGAAATAGGACACTGATTGAAGCTGCAAGAACCATGCTGTCTGACTCTAAACTGCCCATCACCTTTTAGGCAGAGGCAGCAGTCACACTGCTGCTATGTGCAGAACAGAGTTTTAGTAGTTAAGACTCATGGGAAGACTCCTTATGAACTTTGGCACAAGAGAAAACCTTTCATGGTTTTCTCAGGTCATTTGGATGTCCTTGCACCATCTTGAATACCAAAGATCAAATTGCCAAGTTTGCTGAGAAATCAGATGATGGACACTTTATTGGATACTCTTCCCAAGCTAAGGCTTATGGAGTGTACAATCTCAGAACTAGAATAATTGAGGAGTTAGCCAATGTGACCTTCAATGAACACACACCATGTGTGCTGGTTCTGGTCCAGATTGACTATTTGATCTTGATTTGGTTACCAACTGTTTTAATAAATCTTGTGAGAATGTTTCAGGATCTGCAGAAAATTTTTTACAGGTGATGCTGACCCAATATTTGAGCTAGGAAGACCTTCAAGTCATACATCTTCAGCTCCAGTTGGAACTACTTCTGCAAATGAGGTTTTTATCAGCACAACAATGACAAATTCAGCTGATACATCTGGTATGCCTTCAAATTCCAGCTCAGAGGCTCTACAACCAGATAAAAACACCTCAACTGTGGAAGGCAACAATGGTGATGGTGACAGTGACCAAGGATTTCTTGATGCAACTAACCACACCATAGATGAGAACATCAATGATGTCACATATTGCTTGGATCAAGTTTCACTTAAAAAGTGTGCTGATGTGGTGGGAGAAACATCTATGCCAGATCTAAATTTTTCTATTTAGATCTTTCTCAACAACTTGCTGTGATTCCTCAGCTTAGGATCCACAAGTCTCATCCTACCACAAACATCATTGGAGATGTTGTCTCCGGGGTAAAGACAAGAGGACAAACCCATGAAGCAAATGTTTGTCTTCACTCTTGTTTTCTATCCCAGATAGAGCCAAAGAAAGTTAAGAAGGCTCTAAAGGATGGAAGTTGGGTTGAAGCCATGCAACAAGAGCTGCTTCAATTCAAAAGACAGAAAGTTTGGAACCTTTGTCCTCTTCCTTTTAGGAAGACTACCATAGGAACCAAATGGGTGTTAGGAATAAGAAAGATGATAGAGGCATCATCATCAAGAACAAAGCTAGAATTGTTGTTCAAGGATACACACAAGAAGAAGGGATTGACTACACTGATGTCTTTACTCCAGTGGCAAGATTAGAAGCTGTTAGGATATTCCTGGCATTTGCTGCATCCAAGAACTTCAAGGTCTTTCAACTTGATGTGAAATGTGCCTTTTTATATGGAGTGATAGATGAAGAGGTTTATGTCAAACAGCCACCTGGTTTTGTAGATCCTGATCATCTTGATTATGTCTGCAAGCTTGACAAAGCTCTCTATGGGCTGCATCAGGCACCCAGGAAGTGGTATGAGACACTGTCTGAGTATCTCTGTAAACATGGATACAGGAGAGGTACTATATATGGAACTCTCTTCATCAAAGGACAAGGAAAAGACATATTGCTAGTTCAAGTATATGTGGATGACATCATCTTTGGTTCAACTAATCCAAAGCTCTGCAAAAACTTTGAGAAGCTGATGATGGACAGATTTGAAATGAGTGCCATGGGGGAACTCAATTTTTTTCTGGGAATTCAAGTGAAGCAAGTTGAAGATGGCATCTTCATAAGTCAGTCAAAGTATGTTCAAGACATACTCAAAAGGTTCAATATGACGGATTGTAAGATTGCTAAGACACCCATAGCCAGAAACCACTCTCTTGGTCCTAATCTTGTGGGGGAGTGGTAGATGAAGACTTATACAGGGCTATGATTGGGTCTCTTATGTATCTTACTGCTAGCAGGCCTGATATCATGTTTGCTACATGCATCTATGCAAGATATCAAGCCAACCCTAAGATGTCTCATCTATCACTGTCAAAAGGATTCTAAGATACCTAAAAGGTGCATCAACACTTGGTCTATGGTATCCCAAGAACTCTGACTTCAATCTATATACTTATACAGATAGTGATTATGGTGGTTGCAATATGACTACAAAGTCTACATCTGGGGGATGTCAATTTCTTGGTGGAAGGGTTTTCTCATGGCAATGCAAAAAACAATCCTGTGTCTCTGCATCAACTACTGAAGCTGAATACATTGCTGCCGCTAGCTGCTGTGCTCAAGTGCTTTGGATTCAGAATCAAATGCTAGACTATGGGTTAAATTTTAGGAGACTCCAATCCACATAGACAACAACAGTGCTATCTCAATTACAGAGAACCCTGTGCAGCACTCAAGGACAAAGCACATCAATATCAGGTATCTCTAATAACAGATAATTATGAAAAGGGATTAATTAAACTAGTCAAGGGCACACAGATAAACAATGCTGATTTGTTTACAAAAGCTTTTGAGGAACAAAGATTTAAATATCTAAATAGCTATTGGGATGATCAACCTTGAGTAATTTTTCTTAATACTAATTCTTATTATTTCTTAAAAATGTGTGTTCTAAGTTGTCTAGTCTATCATCTTCATAAGCTCATGTCTCCTTGGATTGGATGACTTTCCTTAGATTAATTGATGATTTTATACTTCGGGAGTTATGCTTTTTAACTTCGGAGAAAAAAATCACACCTTCAAAATATTTAACTGTCTAAGAAATTTACCTTCGGAAGAAATTTCAATTTTATCTTCCGAAGCTTAAATAATTATTTTAGACACTTACTTATTTTCAAGGACCTTTTCCTTCCAAAGAAATAATTAACTCTCGGAAGCTTTGTTGATCTCTATACAAAGCACTCAAGTCTTAATTTTTCCTTCCGAAGCAAAATCATTAAATACTCTCAGAAACTCTTTCGAAGTCATTTTAGCTTCGGAAGCTTTTTCATTAAAACTTCCGAAGTTAATTAACCTTCGGAAGCTTTTTGACTTCCAAGAAAACTACTTTTTGAGCAAAAAGTAAACTACTTTTTCAGTGGTGGGACCGATATCGGATTTCAAAGTTTATCCTCTCTCATTAAACTTTATCTGAAATCTCTCTTTCATATAAACCCAACGGCTTCCCCTCTTCTATCATCTGCTCTTCCTCCAAACCAAAAAACCCAAATTTCTCTCTGAAATTTCTTTCTTTCTTTTTCCTACATCTCTAAGCTACCTCACAATGGCTAACCTTGCTCATAGAAATGATCCAACTTTACCATGCAGCTACACAGACAACACAATCAAGTTGCTCTGTTATGCTCTGAGAAAGATCCTCATTTCTCTGAGGTTTGTCATTTCTTGTCTCTGTCAAACTACTTCACCTCCCTGACCATTGATCCTCCACTCTACGAGTATCAGTTGCTTGAATTCTAGAAGACCTGCCAAGAGGTCATTATGGACGGGGAGAAGGCACTGTCTGCCACAGTGCAGGGGAGAACAATCTTCATCACTCCGGCCATCATCAACCGACAACATCAGCTGGATGATGAAGAAGGTGAGGTGTTCTTCCCAAAGGAAGATGTAAATCATTCCTTTGCGCAGATGGGATATGAGGGAGATTTTTCTGTAAAGACTTTCAGAAAGGGAAGGTCTCATCCAAATGGAGATTCCTGCTCCATGTGGTCATTCACAGCTTATCAAACAAGCATGGTGGATGGGACCAGATTCCTGAAGATCTTTCCTTTATAGTCCATGGAATGGTTCAAGGGGTCAAATTCAAGTACTCTCAGTTTGTTTATACAAATTTGCTTGCTAATTTAGACTCCTTAGAATATTACATGTTTCCTAGATATGTCCAGTACATTCTTAACTGTGAACTGGCTCACAGTTAAGGGAAACAGGTAACATTCTTAAATTGGGACAGATGAAGCCCGACATCTTTAAAACATTGAGAAAGTCCACTGTTGGATTCTCTGGGGTAGAAACAGCCCTAGTCCCAAAAATGTTAGAGCTCATTGCTCAAGGTGACAACCTAGCAGCACAAGCTAGTGTTGAACCCACACCTGCTACTTTCCAACCACCTACACAGCCTCAAATCTCCATCACCTACCAAAGAAAATCCAAACGAACCCCTGCTCAGACTATTCAGTCTGTGGAGGCCCCTATATACTCACCCATTCGGGAAGAAGTGGATACTGGAGCTCCCACTTCTCCTGAGGAGCAGACCACTCCATCTTTTCTAAAATCAGTGCTGAGGTTCCTCATGCTCAGCCTGATGAGCTCATTAGCCCTACTGCTTTAAGCCATCACTCTAAGTCTCAACACTCAAGTGATCAACCTTCAAGGACTGTTACCATCCCCAGCCTATAGATCTCAACCAACCAATTCCCAACCTTGACTTCTATACTGATGAAGATCTAGGTTTCAGTGAGTATAATGAGTCTCTTTTCTTTTCCCCTACTCAAAGAGAGATGAATACTCCTGAGTCTCCTATATCTATCCCACATCAGTCACCTACAACTAAGGTGGACACTCCTGAACTTGTTCAGGATGTCCATATGGAAGAGGCTCTCACTTCTACAAGTGATTACATCATTCAGACCTTACCATGGCAACTCAGCCTACTAACATCTCAACTGAGACTGCCAGTAAGCAGAGAAAATCCAGTGGCCAAGAACTTAGAACTGGTCATGAGAGAAAGGACTCTAGTCTAGTCTTCTCCACCCCCGGTGATTCTTCTGATGAAGATGAGGGGGATCTGAGACTAAAGGTGCAACAACTATCCAAAACATGCACCTATTTTGTCTCAAAGGTCAGTCACCTTGAATCTCAGGTGACTACCTTAAACAATAGGATCAATGATCAACAACTTGAGATTTCATATCTTAAGGAAAAACTAGCTGGGAGGCCCTTAAGGAGAGCTCAACTAGGACACAAGCACCTGTGGATGTGATTGATCTATCCTCCAGCTCACCTATGCAAATGGGTGATGCTACCAAAAAGGGGAGAAAGTCCTTACAGCCATAGAACCTGGGAGTTCCTATGAGAGAATGGACATTGAGGACTCACCATCCTTATTTGCAACTGTGCATTCTCAGCAACCTCCTCTAGTTCACACTGATATGGACTACATAGACTTCTTCATACAGAGTCTGTTTGAGGATGGGATACCAAGAGCCTGTCACTTTCATCATCCTTCATCATCATAAGAGTTCAAGGACAACAATAAGTTTTTAATTTTCAGACCTTGAACTACTATGAAGGTCTGGATCTAGTCAACATGCCACTTGTCAACCAAAGCTAATCAAGACAAGCTGACAGACTGGCTAGAAGAATCCAAGACAGGATCATTGCAGAGTTCAGCCTAAGAAGGAGACTAAGGCAATCAGGCAATGTCATCGGTCAACTGGATGTTGAGCAGACCCTAAGATTAGCTTCATAGGGGAAACCTTAACTGAAGGCCCAGTGACAGAACCTGAGAGCCCTGTCTCATCATCTCCAATTGCTGCAGAGATCCATATTCCTTTTGAGACACCTGCTGGTGAAGTGCTTCTCAACCTCTCCCTGGCCTGAGCTCAGATGTTGCAATGAGCAATGAAGGCCAAAGCTCTCTCCACCTGAGTCACAAGGTTTGTGAGTGACAAAGGGAAAAGAAAAATGACATCTGAGGAGATTAAGGAGGAGGAGAGAGAGAGGAAAAGGAGGCTAAGGGGAGAAATATCCTCTACTGAGTCTCCAAGACTCATGGAGTCTGTAATCAGGGCTGCCCCCAGACCAGATACTCAGAATGATGAGTTAAGGGCAGTCAAGATCAACTATCTACAGACTAGGAACTATGACATAGATAATATCATTTCTCTCCCCTTGGATGAATTGAATGAGCTGGTTGATCTGGAAAGGTCAAGAAAGAAGAAGGAGGCAGAAGATGCAGAACTCCTAGTACAGATAAAAGAAGAAAGAAAAAGAAAAAGACTGTATAGAGGTAAGCCTACCCTCTCACCAGTTTAAGAAAGCCCTAAACAATGTGGTTCAACAAGAACCTCAGGTTGATAAGGAAGAAAACATAATCAAGATGATTAACTACCTGAGTGCCACAGGTCTCTATCAGGCAGATGCACTCCTTCCCTTACCTTATGACTATGTTGAGTTTGAGTATTTAAAACAACTTGAGCTTGAGTTAGTCAAGGAAAGAAAGACAACGAAGAGGAAGATGAGGGAAGAAGCTGCAAAGTCAAGAGCCATCATCTAAAAGAGCATGAAAAAGTCTGCTGATAAGCAGAGGATGATGAGCTTCTTGAAGCTGTATGGATTCTCCAGAAGGAGACTTGGACCCATGTCTCTATCCATTATGGATGAGCATATCAGGGTAATCAAGCAGAAGATCAAGAGTGAAGTGCTCACTGACTTACACTCCACTCCAAGTCAGGCCCCTCCTGAAGTGGAGGTTAAGGTTGAACAAATAGACACAACACAACCCGGACCTCCTGCTAATGCTCAGCAAGCTTCATCTTCTGATCCACAGCAGGGTCACCTCCCTCTCCTTTTGAGCCTGTGAAAGAGGAAGTCCCAACTGAGAGAGATAGTAAAGATCAATCTAGTGCTACAGGCCAGTCTTCTCAGTTAAAATTTGGAAAGAGAAAGAAGAGGATGGCTTCTAAACCAAAGTCTAAGAAGAAGAAGAAGCCTGCATCCTCTTCTGAACCTCAGGATGAATCAGAACAACCTGAGGATATGCAGCTAGAGGATGCTCAACCAACTCCAACTTTAGTAGCTCCTCTAGCATCAGGAAGACCCATCTTGTCTTGGACATACACCACAAATCCAGAAAGGTGGCATGTTATTAGAGATCAAGGCATTGAAGACATTTATTCATGGCAAGATATGTTTCAGTTTCCTCTGCATGATCTCTTTGACATGAGAAGATACTTTGATAGCCTGAAGGATCCTGATCATCTTATGAAGAAAGGAATGGTGATCATCCTAATGAGGACTGTTAATATCTAAAGTTTTCTAAGTGTTTTGGTAGCATCAGCCTAGGGGGAGTATGCAGAGATTAATGAAGAGGCTGATGCAACCTAAACATCTTTAGTCTCTCTTGCAATGCTGAACAAGTGCATTGAAGTGGAATGCTTCGGAAGTTTCACATGTGCAACAAAAATACTCTAAGTGTGAAATCTTCTGAAGCCAAGACCAACATCTTCCGAAGCCAAAGATGAAGTCTTCCGAAGCCTCAGAGACAAAGTCTTCCGAAGCTTCAAGTTCATGAAGACAGATTTCTTCCGAAGACTTTTAAGATATGCTTTATCTGATGTACTGTTCCATAAAGCTGGACACCTTTCCGCTGCAACTCTCCAAGTCACCAACTAACATGGTTTGGGGAAAAGGTCCATGCTTTTGGTAACTATAAATTAAGGTCTTGAGTCTGTAACTATCTACTTTATGTACTTTATCCTTTTTGTAATAGATAAGGATGTGAGCTATGGCATGTCATAGTCACTAGTCAAAAGGCAATCTGCCTTTTGACTTTACAATTGATTTTGGTGTGTCTAGTCAATTGTATCCAGCTGGCTTTCAAAGTATAGCCGGCTGTAGGATGTTGTATAAGTATCTCATGTTCTTGTATCTTTCAATTATGCTTTTGTAACATTTGTAATAGAACATAGAGAAAGCAATATACTGCATTCCTGAAAACCATATACTTGTGTTCTTTGTGTTCTGTCTCTTACATTACTTGTGTTCTTAGTGTCTTATCTTGGTTAATCCAGTTTATTGTTTGATTAAAGCTTGGTTAATCTCCTCTTTGTGTTGTTGTGTTGTAACTCACACCCTTCAACGATCCTGCATCATCACTATCGTCATCCTCTTCGTCATCATCATCATCATCATCTCCTTCTCTGATCTTGAGAGGCTCATCTTTGGATCCTCTTAATTTGAGCATGATGGTCTTGTTAGAGGCCTCCAAATCCTCTATTCTCTTTGCTGATTGGACATTATGCTCCTGGAGTTGGGCAATTTACTGAGCTTGCTGTGATATCTGCTGTGCTTGGGTAGCGTTTAGCTCCATAGCTGACGTAGTTAGGCAGCCTTCTCTTCATCAGTAGCTAACAGCTTCAGCACCATACGGTTAAGTGCTGATAGTTATTCCTCTACCCCAATGGAGGGTAGAGATGGTCCTGTGATGAATGTCGGGTGGGATGATGGTTCGGCTTGGTGGCTGGTGGTGGTAGTGGTGGCTGTGGTGAATATGGGTGGTGGTATATGAGTGGGTGGTGAAGGGTAGGTTGTAGTAGTGGTGGATGGGTGTGAGGTAGTGAAAGGTTGTGTGGTAGTGGTGGTGGTGGTGGTAGCTATGGTAGATGTGGATGTGGTGGTGGTGGTTGTAGTGGTGGTAGTGGTAGTAGGAGTTGATGTGGTCAGTATGAACCTTGGCCTCTTCCCCTTCTTGCCATAGGGTTGAGCCATTCTCTTTCTCCTCAAGCCCTTGGACACAATGGCTCCTCCTTGGCTGCTGGGTGGGTCTGGGTGTAAGATGGATTAGTAGCAGCCTCCCCAGACTCACCTTGGCATCCACCTACCGCCTTAATCCCCGCTCAGTGGCAACCACCCTGCTGCCCACCATCCGAACTAACGGATTCTCATTAGTTTCCTCCTCCTCATAAGGACGGAAGTCCTGATGGAAATCTACCATATCAGCTCCTCCGTGGGTGGATGGTGGAGATGTAGCATCTCTGGTAGTGGCCCTAGATTGGGTGGGGCCAGTATCTCCACCATCACCACTATCATCATCATCAGAATCGTCGGATGGGAGCACAATCGGCTTAGAGTCCAAGTCACTATCATCATGACGCCACTTCCTCCGAGCTGGCGCCACGTAGTCCTCTCGTACCAAGTGCCCAAATAGTCTCCTTGCTGGGGGCTTCACCTGCTTCCCCCGGTAAACCTTCATCCTTCCTAGGGTGGTATCATCCATCACCTCTAGTGTCACTGCATCCTCTCTCTCCTTGGCAGCGAAGGAAGCTTATGGTTGATGATCATCTGAATGAAATGAGGGTACATGCAGAAGCCTTCCTTGCCTTTGGCCTTTATGTTCTCCACCAAGTAGGTGAAGGTCATCCTCGAAAAGCTGAACGGGTGGTTCAGTACCAGGGCTACATAGGCGTACTGGATCTGGTATGATAACTCATCAAATCTGCCCTTCCTCGAGGCTATACACCTCAGCAGCACATGGGCTAAGTATTTGAATTGGGGACAGAGGTTGATCTTGTTGAGCACACATGCGTTGATGTCCCCCGAGTACTTAGCCCGAAGGAAATATCCACGAACTGTCAATGGATGCATCTGGTCAGGGAATCGCCATCATCTCCCAACTCTAAGACTGTCCTAAGGTCCTCCTCACTAATGTCAATATCCTGACCAAAGATGGAGCTCCGAATCTGGTGAGAGTCTGAGGACCTATCTACAACAGCGCTTTCCCAGAAAGCCTGCTGTATCGACCTGTATGGGGTGCACGGAGTGGAGATAGTTCTGAAAATCCTCGATCTCCTTAGAAATGAAATAATGCCCGCGAACTCAGACACGTTCCAGAATTTCAAGTCTAGATGAGCACATATATTGTGCTTTGTGCTCATCGTCCACCAACTCGCCATACTGCTGTAACACAAGATAGATAAACATTATAGTGTGTGCAACTGAATGACATTTGAATTTATTGGACTTGAATCCTTCTGTTCTGTCGTGCGAATGGACAGTGCGACTGAGTCTGAGTCGTGCGATTGACCTCATTCGTGCGATTGAGCAAGCGACTGGGCTTAGTCATATGTTGTCCCATGCGGTTGACACAGTCGTGCAACTGAACTCAAATGCATGGTATAGTCGTGCAATTGTGCCATTTGCTCAGCTCAGTCATGCGTTTGAAGTTCATCAGTCAGTACATTCGCATGATAGTCTGTGTTTCCATTAAATTCAAATCTTGAGCAAAACTTAATGTTAGACATTGTGGTTTGCTCCATTAGACTCACAATCGTTCCAATTAACATCTAACACATTTTAAGTTAGCGATTTACTTAGTTTTAAAGGTTAATTTTATGTACTAAGTTTCGGTTCTTATTAGGGCTAAATTGCGTCGATTTAGGACACGATATGATGAGTCTTTGAGTGGATAACGCCATACATTACCTGTATAATCAAGCGAGATCGTTAGAAGAAACAGTAATCAGTCTATAACACGCAGTCAAGATTTTGGCAGCGTAACGGTACAATCGTGCGATTTGGGGGCGATTTAGGGGTGATGAGTGACTGCGACCGACTCCCCCCTATTTATACTAGGGTTTCCTCTAGTTGTGCGACTGAACCTATTCGTACTCTTGATTCGTGGACTGAGGCTCAGTCGTGCGACTGGCACAATCGGTCACCTTCAGTCATGCGACTAGGTTTCAGTCGTGCGACTGTCTCATTCGGTCACCTCCATTCGTGCGATTGGTTCATTCTAATGATCCAAACGTATGGATTGACCCATGCTTATGGTCCAATCGCACGTCTGGTCCATACGTGTGGTTTAGTCGTGCGATTGGGCTCATACATATGGTCCAATCGTACGACTGGTCCATACTCATGGTCTAGTCGTGCGAATGGATCATACTTTTGAGTTTGACCTTATGACCATTCATACACTTAGCCCTTTTTCTTATCAATAAGACATTTTAACCATTGATCATCTCAAACATGACCATTTTAACTTAGAAAACTGTTGATCACCTCAGACGTGATCCATTTAACAATAAAATCTTTGTCACCTCAGACGTGACCCTTTTAATGAGTGAATTCCAGATTGATTTCCTATGCGTAGTTCGACATTTACCTGCTAAATTAACTGAAATTAAGTAAATTAAACAATAAGAAATAATACAAAGCTAGAAACATATTTTTGTATTTTTGTGTGAGGTTGAAATCCTAAGATAAGTATCTACCAGATTTTTCTTCCTGGACAATATAGCGTCAATTGATCATCATTGGAACGATTCAATATGAAATCATACAGGTTTATCAAATCATTTGGGACATTTTACGAAAGCCTTTTGATGCTAGATTCCTGTTTTCATCGAGAGTCATTAGCAAGTTTAGGAAATCATACTAGAACTACAAGATGCACACAGTGATTTTGACTTTCAAGAGTTGGAGCTCACGATGATTGTCAGTATACTTTTCCTCTTAAATCCATACATAGATTTTTGACACACATTGGTGATAATTTAAGGTTTAATTATTTCAACAAGCATTTGTGGATCTCACGCTTATATGGTAATCAATGTTCCTCAGGAGATTTTTGAGCGGTCTACGGGTATTATACAAGAAGAAATTATTCTAGAGCTTTCAAAGAGATACTAAGCCTCAGGTTAGTGCCACCGCACAACAGAGAGGCGCAAACAACAATGAATTCTAGAATATTTAGGTTATGCTTATCTCAGGTCAGTGCCACCACACATCAGAGAGGCACACAACCTATCTTCTTGTTTGAGCAATTCTTTTTGCACAGATCGCACCAACAACCTAGGTTATTAGCTTGATTATTTTTTGCATTTTTCATGTGCTTTTCTCATTTTTATGGTCATCCGTGTGACAACTCATCCAAAACTCACTCGATTTCGATTTCTATATGCCAATGCAGTAGACCAGTGATGGAACACTCTCACCATGTAACGCAATTTTCGGGACGAAAATTCTTTCAACATGGGGATAAGTGACATCCGGTAAATTTCCGTTACCAAACTCCGCTAGTCCCGTTAGGTCTTGCATACACGTGTCGTAAACACACACTAGTTGTCGTTTAATGTTGGTGACCTAATAATAATTAATAAAGTTACATTATTGATAATCTAATTGATTATGTGATTATGGTATTATGTTTATGTGTTTGCATGTTTTAAATGTTAATTAGGAAATTAATCGCGTAACGCGGAAACGTGCCTATTTATTCGTATGTCTTGTGTTTTTATAAAGATAAAATATATAATGATTTTTATTAGTTTATATCCTTATATTAATAAGTTAAACACACTTTACAAAGAGTTTAAGTCTAGTTTTGATAAAATACAAATTACAAGGCTTAAAGGGTAATATGAAAATTAAAATTAAACAAAACAATCCCAAACCCTAGCCCCACCCCATTCGGCCGCAACCATCACCCTCTCCCCCTCCCAACTTCAAATTCGACCAAGAATAAGCATCAAAGCATCGATTTTGCTCGATTTCAAGGCATACAACACGTAGGAATCATCAATTGCAAGTTAACACACGTTTAAAGGTTAGATTTTTACAAGTTTTCGTGGGTTTTCATGGTGGCCGGACCCTAATTCGTTTATGGGTGCTCATGGGGTCGAATTTGATGTTGTTTGATGATGTTAGTATGTTAGTTGGATTGAATACATGTTGTTTAACGTTGATTATGCATGAATTGTATGTTTTTAATGGATTGATTATAAACTTTGATTTTATGCAAACCCTAATTCCAATTAGCATGATTATGTGAAGTTGATGATTGTTTGATGAATGTATGATGATTAGTAGGTTGTATGAATGTTAGGATACATTGATCTTGCAAGAATTGATGAATTGAAGTTGGTGTTCATAGGTTACTAATAATAGTAACTTTATTTTCATGACATGATGATCTAATGATCTAATGATATTGTTGATGGGTTCATGATGTTAATTAGATGCTAGATTGTTGATTTGAATACTAGAAACCTTAGAATGAATGTTGTTGTTCATATCTTGCCAAAAGTGGAAACTTTTGCTCATGAGTTAGATTATGATGATTAGGCATTTTTGATCATGTCTAGATGTTGTTATGAGCTTGAAATGGTATAATCGTGATGAATTCATGAATACATTGAGTGTTTGATAGATTTTGGAATGTACTTTCCCAAAAGGGAAACTTTATTTGCACAAAGTTTGAAGGATGATAGTTTGAACATGTTTGGGATGTTAGGAGCATGTTAGTAAGTTCATGGATGAATTCTAATGTGATAGAACATGTTAAATTAGTTGTATGGGATGCTTGGATAATCATGGGTGATGTTTGGACGTTGATGATCATGTATGATGTTGATGTTGATTAGTAGTTAGGACATCATGTTTGGGACTGGAAATTGATTGTTGTGATGTTTGTTGAATGCAATGAACATGGTTAACAAATATGATTATGATCATCATACACACATGCGAATCTGAGGCCCCTACTTAGTAGGATTGGCAGGGTTTAGGATGTGAAGTCATGAGTGGCTTCACATGGCATGTGGTGCGTGATTTGATCTTTGTGTGGCATGTTAGTTGTGTTATAACTAGTGGACATGTTAATGTTCTAGATTCACATGACTTGTATGATACTTGGTTGTATGATGATCTAAGTGATACACCTGGATAATATAGCATACATATGATCTATTTGAATGTTAACCATGTATGATATATGTGTATGATTGCTTGAATGGGTTACAACACATAAAGTCACCAACGGGTCAAAGGGGTCAACTGGGCAAACATGTCTGTTTTTCTGAAATCTTGAGTCCTTGGTTGTAGTGTACTTAGGGTTTCACATGTTCTCTATTTACACGTCTGACGAGCCCCACCTGTGTGACTCAAGGTGAACTGGGTGCAATTTGTCCTATTGAACATTGTCACGACCTGTTAAGTCGTGACAGGAGGCAACAACATAACATTGTCAGCTTCAATTGCGAAATCACTATGAATTAATATTATTGTTAATGGACTAGCTATCTATTACAATGCACTACTTTTATATCTATGTTTAAACTGTTTATGTTTGAATATCACTCTTGAACTCACCAACCATTGTGTTGGCATTTTAGTATGCTATTCTCAGGTCATTAGCTTGCTTGCCATTAGGAGCACTACATGGTTTCACTTGCATTCTAAGACTTGGTCTTCAAGACATTTTTATCATTTAATGGTTAATGTTACTCTTTTGGGTTGGCGCATGTTTTCCATAGTATACACTTTTATTTCTTGGGTTGTTTTACAAAACGCTTCCGCACTGTTTCAAGTTTATAATTGGTTGATTTTATTTTAATAGTGGCATATAGAGTCGTTCTGAGTAACTATTGACTGTGATCTGGTTGTTCACATGCCTTGCGGTAAAACTCCGCATGTGGATTTTGAGGGTGACAGATTGGTATCAGAGCCATTGGTTATAGGGAACTAGGTTGCATACACACTAGACTATACCGCATACAGTTAATTAGTTTCCCGTGCCTTATTCTCATCTACTGTATTCTCATTGGCATACACGTCACACTCTCTGCAGCATGGCATCGTCATCGAGAGCTCTGGGTAAGCGACCTGAATCACCTTTACGATCTGAATCCCCACCTCCCGCACCTGTACCTGACAATGGATTCGATTGGCTCCGACTAGCTTATCCTCGAGAGGAGATTGATTGGGATCAACCTTTTGCATTGATGAAGCGTGACCCTCCACGAGACTGGAGTTTCCATCCTAGATTCGTTGATCATATTATGTTTACGGAGAGCGTACCTAACCCGAGGCCCAGGACTAGGAACAATGCCGACCAACCAATTCCTTCACTCCCACGGACGGTGCAGTCCAACGAGCAATTGATTGCTGCACTGGTGGCTGCACTGGACACTAAGCAACATCAAGTCAGGCGGCTCACGTGTGATGTCTGTACACTGCAGCAAGAGGTGTACAAACTGAGACATCAATGGATGAACTCGAGGAGCAACACGGGAAGACCTTAAACGGGTGTCACCATATGCAAGATGGTCTCATAGCATTCCGAGGGCGCGTGTGACTGCTCGTGAATAGCTGGAAGCCGTAGCCGATAATAGGATTGCTATCTTAGAAGCTCAACTAGCAGCACTTCAGATTGCTATAGCCCTGCTCCTGCAGCAGACCCGAGGATGAGGATCCGAGGAGGAGGAACCGGTGGAGATGGAGGATGACAGTGGGGTCAGATGTTGTCGATTGACTTTCTTTATATGACTTAGACTACGTAGTGTTTTTCTTTTTGAAACCTATGTGGGAAGGGTGTTTCCCCACACGAACGACAAACTTAAATTTTGACATTGATAAATACATTGTGACTCATTTACAATTTATTTACTTTGGTTATTATTTTTGTTATAAATGTTGTGGTTGTGATGATTCATTATTCTTTTTTTTACTATTTACTGTGCTTCAATGATAAATGTGTTTGATGTTACTCATATTGTATTTGTGAATGTAAAGTGAAAAGAATGGACACCCATGGACATGGACGTGGACGTGGTCGTGGACGCGGACATGGACGTGGCACCGGAGAACAGGGCGGTGGTGCTATTAACATGACCCCCACACAATTGGCTGCTCTAATTAATGAGAATGTTCAAGCGGCAGTGGCTGCTACCCATGCGGGTCAGCCAGCAGGTAAACAATGATAGAAAGATAAATCTGATATCCTACATAACTGTATGGGAGTTGATTAATGTGTGTTGTGTTAAAACAGGACCACCAGTGTGTACCTACAAGTCCTTATGGACTGTAAACCACACACCTACAGCGGTACAGAGGGTGCTGTAGGGCTTGTATGATGGTTCGAGAAGACTGAGTCTGTCTTCTCCAAATGCAACTGTCCACCTGCGGATCAAGTGAAGTATCCACCGGGACTTTGGAGGGTGCTGCTCTGTCTTGGTGGAACGCGCAAGTCCAGATGCTAGGACAAGAGATGGCGAATGGGCTTCCATGGGATGAGTTTAAAACATGATGACTGGGAGTACTGTCCTCGCAATGAAGTGCAGAAGAGAAGTTAGGATGAGTTCTGGCAATTGAAGATGCAGGGCTCAGAAATCGAGGCCTACACCACTAGAACCCATGAACTAGCAACTTTGTGCCCGGGGGAATGGTGAATGAGGTGCATAAAAGGGTAGAGCATTACATACGAGGATTAGTACCCGAAATCCAAAGTATGGTAACTGCTTCCAATCCAACCACATTCGGCAAGCCATCCAGCTAGCTCATAAGCTAACTGACCAAGCCGTGGAGGAAGGACGTCTACCCAAACGGGGCGCTGTGGCAAGCGTGCCCGACAACAAAAGAAAGTGGGATAGTGCCAACAACACCAAATCATCAACATCATCTTCTAGTGGTCAACCTCAACCTCAACAGCAACAACAGCCAGTTCAGCAGCAATGGACGTTCGACAATAACCGTAACTTCAACCAAACGCCTGAAAATAATCAAGGACCTAGTGGTTATGGTGGTAGACATCCAAAGTGCACTCGGTGTAATTACCATCATGTGGGAAGGTGTGATAAGTTCAAGTGTCAACGCTGTGGTAAAATTGGACACGCTGCTAAGGATTGTCATGATGAATGGTAATGAGGCCACAACAACCTCAAGAAACTCCCAAAGGTTGTTTTGAATGTGGAAAGAAGGGTATTACAGGCGAAACTGCCTACAACTAAGGAGAAATGGTAATGGCAACAACAACAACAACAACAACAACAACGGTAACAACAACAACAACGGTAATAACAAGAACGGTGGAAATGGTACTGGTAATGGCGGCAATAAAGATGGAGCCAAGGGGAGAGCCTTCGTCATTGGCTCAGGTGAGGCTCTAAATGATCCCACAACTGTTACTGGTAGGTTCTCTGTCAATGGTTGTTTTGCTACGGTACTATTTGATACTGGAGCCGATAGGAGTTTCGTGTCCTTAAAGTTCTGTAGTCTTTTAAGTGATATACCCTCTGCTTTAGAATCTAAATACACTGTGGAATTAGCCGACGGTAAACAGATCCATGTAACGCATATCCTTAAAGACTGTAAGATAGAACTTGCTGGTCATACTTTCGCTATAGATCTTATGCCTGTTACGCTGGGGAGTTTTGATGTTGTGATAGGCATGGATTGGCTCTCTAGAAAGCAAGCGGAAGTCATATGTCATGAGAAGATCATACAAATCCTATTGGTGACAAAATCCTTACCATCAGAGGTGATAGGAGTGGTGCTGTGATAGGCATCATCTCATACATTAAAGCTCAAAAGTTATTACGAAAGGGTCGTATGGCTATTCTAGCACTTGTAACCGATAAGCAGGCAGAAGAAAGGAGAATGGTGGATATTCCCATAGTGCGCGATTTTCCAGAGGTGTTCCCAGAGGATCTTCCTTGATTACCACCTCACCGCCAAGTGGAATTCCAGATTGAGTTGACTCCCGGCGCAGCTCCGATTTCTAGGGCACCTTATCGATTAGCACCAAACGAGCTACAAGAGTTGTCATCACAACTTCAGGAGCTTTTAGATAAGGGCTTTATTCGACCTAGCACATCACCTTGGGGAGCTCCTGTTCTTTTTGTTAAGAAGAAGGATGGCACATTCCAGATGTGCATCGATTATAGAGAGTTAAACAAAGTAACAGTCAAGAACTGATACCCTTTACCTCGTATCGACGACTTGTTCGATCAGCTTCAAGGATCAAGCTATTATTCGAAGATTGACTTGAGATCTGGTTATCATCAACTTAGAGTTCGTGAAGAAGACATTCCTAAGATTGCGTTTCATACTCGTTATGGTCATTATGAGTTCTTGGTCATGCCTTTTGGGTTGACTAACACACCTGCTGTGTTCATGGACCTCATGAACCACGTGTGCAAACCCTATCTTGATCAGTTTGTCATTGTGTTTATTGATGATATACTGATATATTCTAGAACCAAGGAGGAGCATGAAGAGCACTTACGAATGAGCTTAGAACTATTGAAAAATGACCAGCTGTATGCCAAATTCTCAAAGTGTGACATTTTGATAAGAGAAGTGCAATTCCTAGGTCATATTGTTAATGAGAAAGGGATACATGTTGATCCTGCCAAAATTGAGGCGATAAAGAATTGGACTACACCTAAAACACCGAGCGAGATAAGACAATTTCTGGGATTAGCAGGATATTACCGACGATTCATAGAGGGATTTTCAAAGATTGCACAACCTCTCACAGCCTTTCACAAAGTAACAACATACAAATGGAGTGAAAACCAAGAATCAGCTTTTCAATTGTTAAAACAAAACTCTGTACTGCCCCGATATTAGCATTACCAGAGGGAACGGATGACTTAGTGGTGTATTGCGATGCATCCATTCAAGGATTGGGTTGTGTCTTGATGCAACGAGAAAAGGTGATAGCTTACGCCTCGAGACAACTAAAGGTTCATGAGAAGAACTATACCACCCATGACTTAGAATTGGGTGCAGTGGTTTTTGCCTTAAAAATCTGGAGACATTACTTGTACGGTACCAAGTGCACTATCTACACCGATCACAAGAGTCTTCAACATATCTTCGAGCAAAAAGAGTTGAATATGAGGCAACGACGTTGGGACGAACTACTAAATGACTATGATTGCGCTATTAAGTATCATCCGGGAAAGGCGAACGTAGTTGCCGATGCCCTAAGTAGGAAGGAAACAGCTAAACCCCGACGGGTGCGAGCTTTACAGCTTACTATCAGTACCCAACTGCCCGAACAAGTTAAGGAGGCGCAGATAGAAGCTTTAAAAGCAGAAAATGTTGGTTTGAGTCGTTAAGGGGAATGGATAAATAGCTGGTGGTGAAAGAGGATGGAATTCGGTATTTCATGGATAGACTTTGGGTGCCTGTTTATGGAAATCTGAGGGATTTAGTTATGAGCGAGGCACACAAATCTAAGTATTCTATACATCCTGGATCCGACAAGATGTATCATGATCTAAAGGCGCACTATTGGTGGCCTATCATGAAAGCGGATGTAGCTACGTATGTGAGCAAGTGTTTGACCTGCTCGAAAGTAAAAGTGGAATATCAAAAACCATCCGGACTGTTACAACAACCTGAGATACCAATGTGGAAATGGGAACAGACCTCCATGGATTTTATTACTAAGTTACCCCGGACTAGTACTGGTTGTGACACGATATGGGTTATTGTGGGTCGATTGACAAAGTCTGCTCATTTCCTGGAAATTAAGGAAACTGACAAGATGGAGAAATTAACCCGACTGTACCTTAAAGAGATCGTCTCGAGACACGGTGTACCGATCTCAATTATTTCCGACCGCGACGCTCGTTTCACGTCACAATTCTGGCAATCATTGCAGAAATCTTTGGGTACACGATTAGATATGAGTACTGCATATCACCCACAGACGGATGGCCAGAGTGAGCGTACCATACAGACGTTGGAGGATATGCTACGTGCTTGTGTGATTGACTTCGGGAATAACTGGGAAATTCACCTGCCATTGGTGGAGTTTTCTTATAACAACAGTTATCATACTAGCATACAGGCAGCACCTTTCGAGGCGCTGTATGGGAGAAAATGTCGATAACCAGTTTGCTGGGTAGAAATTGGTGATAGCCAGCTAACAGGTCCTGAGTTAATTCATGAGAAAACCAAGAAGATTGTACAGATACGGAACCGTATGGCTGCAGCGCGAGACAGACAAAAGAGTTATGCTGACAAGAGACGGAAACCTTTATAGTTTCAGGTTGGTGACAAGGTTTTGTTGAAAGTCTCACCATGGAAAGGCGTAGTTCGGTTTGGTAAGCGAGGGAAACTAAATCCGAGGTACGTTGGACCATTTGAAATAGTGGAAAGAATAGGTCCAGTGGCCTATCGGCTAGCCCTACCTGATTCGCTAAGTGGAATCCATGATGTATTTCACGTGTCAAACCTGAAGAAGTGCATAACCGATGAAACAATGGTCGTACCACTAGAAGAAGTTCAAGTGGATGAACAATTGCGTTTTATCGAAGAACCAGTCAAGATGATGGACCGTGAGGTGAAAACACTTAAGCGAAGCAAGATACCCATTGTCAAAATCTGTTGGAATTCGCGACGTGGACCGGAATTCACATGGAACGAGAAGATCAAATGAAGCTTAAGTACCCTCAACTATTCAAAAGACGATGCCAGCAGACGAAGGTATTGATTTAAATTTCGGGACGAAATTTCTTTCAACATGGGGATGATGTGACAACTCATCCAAAACTCACTCGATTTCGATTTCTATATGCCAATGCAGTAGACCAGTGATGGAACACTCTCACCATGTAACGCAATTTTCGGGACGAAAATTCTTTCAACATGGGGATAATGTGACATCCGGTAAATTTCCGTTACCAAACTCCGCTAGTCCCGTTAGGTCTTGCATACACGTGTCGTAAACACACACTAGTTGTCGTTTAATGTTGGTGACCTAATAATAATTAATAAAGTTACATTATTGATAATCTAATTGATTATGTGATTATGGTATTATGTTATGTGTTTGCATGTTTTAAATGTTAATTAGGAAATTAATCGCGTAACGCGGAAACGTGCCTATTTATTCGTATGTCTTGTGTTTTTATAAAGATAAAATATGTAATGATTTTTATTACTTTATATCCTTATATTAATAAGTTAAAAACACTTTACAAAGAGTTTAAAGTCTAGTTTTGATAAAATACAAATTACAAGGGCTTAAAGGAAATTAAAATTAAACAAAACAACCCCAAACCCTAGCCCCACCCCATTCGGCCGCAACCATCATCCTCTCCCCCTCCAACTTTGAATTCGACCGAGAACAAGCATCAAAGCATCGGTTTTGCTCGATTTCAAGGCATACAACACGTAGGAATCATCAATTGCAAGTTAACACACGTTTAAAGGTTAGATTTTTACAAGATTTCGTGGGTTTTTCATGGTGGCCGAACCCTAATTCGTTTATGGGTGCTCATGGGGTCGGATTTGATGTTGTTTGATGATGTTAGTATGTTAGTTGGATTGAATACATGTTGTTTAACGTTGATTATGCATGAATTGTATGTTTTTAATGGATTGATTATGAACTTTGATTTTATGCAAACCCTAATTCCAAATTAGCATGATTATGTGAAGTTGATGATTGTTTGATGAATGTATGATGATTAGTAGGTTGTATGAATGTTAGGATACATTGATCTTGCAAGATATTGATTAATTGAAGTTGGTGTTCATAGGTTACTAATAATAGTAACTTTATTTTCATGACATGATGATCTAATAATAGGTTGATGTTGTTGATGGGTTCATGATGTTAATTAGATGCTAGATTGTTGATTTGAATGCTAGAAACCTTAGAATGAATGTTGTTGTTCATATCTTGCCAAAAGTGGAAACTTTTGCTCATGATGATTGTTAGATTATGATGATTAGGCATTGTTGATCATGTCTAGATGTTGTTATGAGCTTGAAATGGTATAATCATGATGAATTCATGAATAGATTGAGTGTTTGATAGATGTTGGAATGTACTTTCCCAAAAGGGAAACTTTATTTGCATAAAGTTTGAAGGATGATAGTTTGAACATGTTTGGGATGTTAGGAGCATGTTAGAAAGTTCATGGATGAATTCTAATGTGATAGAACATGTTAAATTAGTTGTATGGGATGCTTGGATAATCATGGGTGATGTTTGGACGTTGATGATCATGTATGATATTGATGTTGATTAGTAGTTAGGAAATCATGTTTGGGACTGGAAATTGATTGTTGTGATGTTTGTTGAATGCAATGAACATGGTTAACAAATATGATTATGATCATCATACACACGTGCGAATCTGAGGCCCCTACTTAGTAGGATTGGCAGGGTTTAGGATGTGAAGTCATGAGTGGCTTCACATGGCATGTGGTGCGTGATTTGATCTTTGTGTGGCATGTTAGTTATGTTATAACTAGTGGACATGTTAATGTTCTAGATTCACATGACTTGTATGATACTTGGTTGTATGATGATCTAAGTGATACACCTGGATAATATAGCATACATTTGATCTATTTGAATGTTAACCGTGTATGATTTATGTGTATGATTTCTTTAATGGTTTACAACACATAAAGTCACCAACGGGTCAAACGGGTCAACTGGGTCAAACGTGTTTGTTTTTCTGAAATCTTGAGTCCTTGGTTGTAGTGTACTTAGGGTTTCACATGTTCTCTATTTACACGTACTCACGTACTTATATGATCTAGGTAACCTCTGAAGGTTGTCTGTCCATTCTGTCTGTCAAGTAAAACTCTAAGTGTCTATCACGTATATCAGGTGAGTTCATGCCCCACTCTCTATTTAATCTCTTTTGGGGGAGATAGCATACTGGTAGATCACAAACGCTTTATATATTCAAGTTGTGTATAATATTAATATAGTGTTGATGTCATGGAAAAGTCCTCACACTTTCGAATTGTTAATATTGAATAGCGGGGAAATTTGGGTAGTACTACTGGGTCTGACGAGCCCCACCTATGTGACTCGAGGTCAACTGGGTGCAATTTGTCCTATTGAACATTGTCACGACCTGTTAAGTCGTGACAGGAGGCAACAACGTAACACAGTCAGCTTCAATTGCGAAATCACTATGAGTTAATATTTATTGTTAATGGACTAGCTATCTGTTACAATGCACTACTTTTATATCTATGTTATTAAACTGTTTATGTTTGAATATCACTCTTGAACTCACCAACCATTGTGTTGATATTTTAGTATGCTATTCTCAGGTCATTAGCTTGCTTGCCATTAGGAGCACTACATGGTTTCACTTGCATTCTAAGACTCGGTCTTCAAGACATTTTTATCATTTAATGGTTAATGTTTACTCTTTTGGGTTGGCGCATGTTTTTCCATAGTATACACTTTTATTTCTTTGGGTTGTTTTACAAAACACTTCCGCACTGTTTCAAGTTTATAATTTGGTTGATTTTATTTTTAATAGTGGCATATAGAGTCGTTCTGAGTAACTGTTGACTGTGATCCTAGTTTGTTCACACGCCTCGCGGTAAAACTCCGCACGTGGATTTTGAGGGTGTGACAATCTGCACACATTTGTGGTGTTTATTTTGCTCGTCACCACTTATTGGAAGTTTGTTGATTGTGTTAACTAGGAATAAGATGATAACCCAGCTTGTTGGATAACTTAGTTTTAGCTTGAAATCACCAATGTGTTCTACTTATCTAATGGTCTAGCAACCTCTAGGTCTACTTTCTTAGTGTTACCTTAGTAGCAGCTAGTTTTACTATCATTTTTCATTTTATATTGTTTAGATTTCTCAGACTTATACTTCAAATTTTGCATCTTAATCAATTACATTCTTTTAAAGTCCCAAACTCATTGTTTCTGTGTACTATCATTTTCCATAAACACTGAATTAGTATCATAGATACGATCTCATGTCTATTAGCTCAACTGTCCTCCTCCCTCGTTTTTCAAGTACTGAAATTAAAACTACTAATTTAATACTAATTTAATACTAATTTAACCTATTCTCCCCTTAAAATTCTAAAATCAAAAATGTTTTTTGCGTTTAGAATTTTAATAGGTGAAGAAATAATATAAAATAAAAGAAAATAAAATAAAAAATAAGTCTACTCGTCGGACTAAGTACTATCATCCTCTGGAATCACTTCACTTTTCTTTTTAAGGTCGTTGACCTCTAACAGATATAAAAATCTTGGTTTATCAAAACTTTTGTGTAGAGGTCAGCGCGTTGAAAACCAGTATTAATTTTAACAACATCGATTAAATTCTTTTCAAAACAATCACGTATAAAGTGATATTTAATTTCGATGTGTTTGGTCTTAGGATGTTGGACCAGATTTTTAGTTACGGCTATAGCAGCAGAATTATCAACAAATATAGGAGTGCTGGAGAATTTCAAACCGTAGTCCTGCATTTGCTATTGAATCTAGATGATTTGTGAACAGCAGCTTGCAACAACAACATATTCAGCTTCACAAGTGATAGAGCAACCGATGTCTGCTTCTTACACTACCACGTGACTAATCTTCTCCCAAAGAATTGACATCCTGCTGATGTTGACTTGTAGTTCATTTTGCAGCCGCTATAATCCAAGTCACTGTACGCTGTAAGCTCAAAGTCATTTTCATGAGGATACCACAACCCAAGTGTCGATGTACCCTTCAGATCACGAAATATCCTTTTGACGCCTATGAGATGGTTGACTTTCAATTTCGCCTGATATCTAGAGCAGAGACACGTCGCGTACATGATATCAGGTCTTGAGGCAGTGAGGTACATAAGGGATCCGATCATTCCTCGGTACATGGTGGCATCCACCAGATCACCATTTTCGTCGGGTGCTACGTTGTAGTTTGTAGCAAGTGGAGTCCCGGCTGTCGAAGCATTCTCCATATCGAACCGACTTAGGTTATCACCTACATACTTGGTCTGATGTAGAAATATGCCCTTTGGTGTCTGATCCACCTGTAACCTGAGAAAGAACTTCATTTCTCCCATGGTACTCTTCTCAAATTTAGCTTTCATTACTGCTTCAAATTCTTTACATAGTTCTTCGTTCTTGGAACCGAAGATTATGTCATCAACATAAATTTGAACAAGTAGTAAGTCACCATCCTTTTCTTTGATGAACAATGTACAATCATTTACTCCTCTACGAAAGTGGTGTTTCAAAAGATGAGTTGAGAGTTTTTCATACCATGCTCTTGGGGCTTGGTGGAGCCCGTAGAGAGCCTTGTCTAGTTTGTAAACTCTGTCCCGATGATATGGATCCTCAAATCCTTCGGGTTGACTAACGTACATTGTCTCCCACATTTCACTATGAAGAAATGCACTCTTTACATCCAGTTGCTTCCATTCTCGCCACAAGTGCAAAGACTTCATTGTAATCAATCCCCTCGACTTGTCGAAATTCTTGAACTACAAGTCGAGCCTTGATCCTGATTATGACCCCTTGGTCATCTTTTTGCATTTCAAGACCCATTTGGTGCCAATGACCTTAGCACCTTTAGGTCTATCCACTAGTGTCCATACACCTAACTTTTTGAATTGAAGAAGTTCTTCTTGCATGGCACTCAGCCATGCCTCGTCGTTTAGGGCGTCACTGACATATTTTGGCTCAAATTGAGACACAAAACATCAATACGCACCATCGTGAAGATACCCCTTTTCCATTATTGAGGCATAATCAGCCGAGTATAGCTGATTTCTTGTCTGAACTCTAGATCTTACATCCCAATAACATTGTCCAAAGGATGATAAACATTTAAGCGTGATCCAAGAGTGGTGGGAACCACTACCCCATTATCCAGATTGTGAACAACAGGTTCGGTATCTAAGGCAGTGGGAGTGTGAGGTTCCGAAGTGTCAGAGGCATCAACATCGGATGCTTGTGTACTTGCAGGAGTAGGAACTTGTTCCTCCTGATCCAGCTGAGCTTTCTCCATGTCTTTATCATCAGAGGTAGAGTCACTTACTCCTAGTGCTCCCCCTGAATGACTGGAAGACTCACCTTGTGAACCTAATGCTGCTAAGTCTTGTGACAGTGTGTTTAAGACATAATACATCATTTTGGTTGCTAACTCATCTTCGTGAGGGGAGAGAAGGATGTTGAAGGACTTAAAGAATCCATCATAATCGAAGAAGAATGTGGGTCCTTTGCTAGCAAGGGGGTGGTGTATCTCTGAACGTCAACATTGCACCACACTTCTACTTGACCTGTTGAGTTGTTGTAAACTCTCTTATTCGGTATGTTGTATTCTAGAAAAATTCCTTCTTCAGCCTTCTACTGAACTTCCCTGACTGAGTTTTCTTTAGATGAGTACATGGTGTTCGAGGTACTCTAGATTAGGTTTACGTCATTGCAGTAACTCATAACATGTTTTACTATGACGTTTGACCACCAGGACTCGACTTAGGGTGTAACATGCATTGGCAACTGCCTCATTCCAGAATTGAATGGGCAGTTTCGAGTCTGCTAGCATCGTCCGAGCTATCTCTATCAAGCTGTGATTCTTTCTCTCAGCAACTCCGTTCATTTGAGGAGTGTAGGCAGATGTGAACCGGTGCACAATTACTTTTTCTTTGCAGAATGCCTCCATCCATTGGTTCTTGAACTCTGTACCGTTGTCTGAGCGAACATGTCATACCTTCAGCTTGTAGAGTGACTCCAATGTAGTTACTAGCTCTTTGAATGATTCAAATGTCTTCGATTTGAATTTCAGAAACATCACCCAAGAAAATCTTGAGTAATCATCCATAACTACATAGCAGTACAAGTCGCCAGCTATGCTCCTCGTACTGGCTGGACCAAATAGATCCATGTGAAGAAGCTCAAGAGGCATAGCCTTATGAACCTTCTTGGTCTGTATTCCTTTCTTACAAGCGACATAGAAATTTGGTAATTAGAAGTTCTTAACGTTTACTCCACGCACTAGATCATTCTAGATCAAGTGGTTCATCTTCCGGGGATTTATGTGTCCCATTCTCCTATGCCAGGAGATGGAGTCTTTCTCTGTTGCCGTTAATAAGAAGCATTGTACTTGATGATCAGTTGTGGAGGCCTTTGATAGATCCAAGACATATAAATCATTATATCTTGAAGCTAATATTAAGACATGGTCCTCCGGGATTACATAATCCTTCTTCGACACATAGCACTTCTTGTTGTCAAAGACTACCTTAAAGCCTTTGTCACAGATTTGGGATACAGAAAGTAAGTTATTTTGAAGTTGTTGAACATAGTTTACCTTATCAAACTTCACTTTCTGGTTTCCCACTTCCCCTTGAGCGGTGATGTAACCTCCTTTATTTCCAGAAAATGAAACGTGTCCTCCTTTAATTTGTTTGACATTTGAAAGGAGAGACAAGTTCCCAGTCATGTGCCTTGATGCTCCGCTATCTACAATCCAGATATTTGTAGTAGCACTATAGCGAACACCCTGCACATACAAAGGAAATGATTAGCTTAGGTTAGGGACCCAAGCCTTAACTGGCTTGGGTGACCCAGAGGCATCACACATCATAAATTCTACCCACTATCCATTTGAAGGTGAGGGCATATCTATTTTCTTCTTGTTCTCATTATCAGACACTGTACTTGATTTTTCTTTCCATAGGCCAGTTTTGTGTAAGGCCTATTTGTGATAAACAGACGACTGGCTGATGGTTTGAACTTTATGTTCAATAGTTCTATTTGGTGGAGTAATAGAGCTCCGTTTCGAAGAACTTGTTTTAGTGTCATGAAGTTCAACTTTCTTCCTTGGTGTCTGATAGTAAGGACAATGAGAAGCGATATGTCCATACATTCCACAGTTGTAGCATGATCTACTTTCTATACGTTGGTGGAACTGATTCTGTGGGGAGGTGTGTGGCACAGGTGTGACTTTAGTCTGTTTGGGTTTGGAAACTTCTTGTTTAGATGTTTTAACTTCTTGAACAAAATTCATACTTTGAATAATTTTAACATCTTTACCCTTTTGTTTATTTGGACTAAGACGTGATGCATGAGGTTGGTTAACTTGTTTGGTCTTTTTGGGTTAAGAATTAGACATGTTGGAACCCAACTTTACCTTAACCTTTTCAAATTGTTCATCCAAATTAACAATTGGCATTTTACCTTGAGACTTTAAAGTGGTTTCCTTTTGTTTAGTGACAGATTCCATCGGTTTACTCGTGGAATCTGGATCACTAACTAGAGGAGTAGACACCACATGATCCTTAACAGGGTTGTTATTTACAAGTCTACATTTAGCATTTAATACTGTCTCATGTGGTGGTGGAACCACTTTGTATCCCAACCCTCCCCATTGTTTTGTTCTCTCACTAAGTGTTGGACTATATGAGAAGAACTTGTCCAACTATGCAGTTTTTGTTTTAATGAGTTTACTTCAACTTCCAAAACTACTTTTTCTTTCTTAGTTTCTTTAAGGGAGTTTAAATAGAACTTTATGTAATTTGCTTGGTTAAAAGCAACAACTTCGGTTTCCCTTAGTTGTTTATTTAAAAGCTCTATTTTCTCTTTATAACTGTGCTCATTTTGTTTTAAAATCTGGTTAGCCTCTGTGCATAGTTGGAAGTCATTTACTAAGCTATCATTGTGATATAATAACCTAGCAAATTTTGAATCTATGCTTTCTCCAAATTTATTACATTCGTTACAAGCATGATTATCAAAAAGTTGGTCTGTGGTACTTACGTGTGAAGACTCGGTTGAATCAGCCATCAGTGCAGAGTTTGACTTCTCAGATGCTGGAGATTTTGAATTTGTAGTTCTGAGATCCTCTTCATTCAGGTGAGTGACCACATTAGTAGTATCTTCATGATCTAACATTACTAGTTCAACTGCTATATCACCTTCACTTGCAGTGTCATCATCTAAAACCTCAACATTTGCAATGTTTGACTCGCCCGCGGATACAAACCGAAAGGTCCAGTCTTAACCTTCGTCATCTTGTGCAGTCAAAGCCTTAGGATTTTTGCTTGATGATGCAGATTCACTTGTGGGTTTGTCTTTACGGTTGAATGATGAGAAAGGATTACCGTTACCTGTCTTCTTGGGCTTCACACATTCACGTTTAAAGTGCCCATTTTCTCCACAGTTAAAATAGGTAACTTTGGTTTTGTCGAAACCAAAAGTTGTATCCTTTGTGGCTATCAAGTTCTGTCCAGTCTTCTTCACAAACTTCTTGTCTCTACGAACAACACTTGCCAACGCCCACATAATGTCCATTCTTTCCAATTCATTCTCGTCCACTTGCTCGTAATCCTTATCAGCCAAATGGCAATTTTCAATCTTTCCTGCAACTAGACCATCATAAGAATGAACAACTGTAGCTAAGAGGTCCATATGCTCCTTTGCAATCTCCACAGTGATATTCTCGAGATTCTCGGTCTTCAATTTCCCACAGTGATCATTTGATTCAGGTACTATATATTGGGTGCTAGATGACCCTGATGTTTCAGATCCTGAAGTAGTGGGTTGCGGAGGAGCTGCTGAACTTGACACAAATGCAGTTTGAAGTGGTGCTCCTAAGCCTTTTGAGGTGGAAGTTGAATTATACAGAGACGGGTTCTGATCATAAGATCCTTTCTGAGACCTGTACTTCATCCTCAGTTCCTCCCCCCTTAGTTTCGGGATGAAGTCGTTTATGTTTAATTTTGCCAGTAAATTGTTCTGTCTCAAATTAGACACAAACGAGTCCCACTTCTCTGGCAGACCATCGGCAAAGCTTGATACCTTATCTTCCATTGGCGTTGTAACCCCATGAGTGTGCAACTCACTCATTAAAAGGTAGAATCAGTCTATGACATCATCGAAGCTCTCCTTACCCATCGATGAGAAGTTATCGAATTCCTTCTTCAAAGCCTTTGCCTTTAGAGCTTTTAACGATGCATTCCTATCGTATCATTTTTCCAGAGCCTCCCATAATTTCTTTGCCTGTTTATTCTCAGAAAATTAGTGGAATATATCCTTAAGTATTGACTGAGTCAACAGAGCATACACCTTTTTCTCAGCATTGTACTTCACCTTCTGGCTATTAGTCATGCCGCCTAGAGTAAGTTTGACGACATCAGCACCAACCGGCATACTATAAACAGTCTCGATTGATTCCCACAGATTGGGATCAACACCATTTACATAAATTTCAAACCTTTGCTTCCATTGTGGGTAATCGTCTAATGTGATAAGCTTAGGTGGTTTATTGTGATTCCCAATATCATTTTTCCAGAAGTAACTGGTTCTGGATACGCGAGTCCCTACCTGCAGTAAACACCGAGTACTAATCTTCCATTTCTTTATACTTTGAGAGTTAGAACAAAACTGTTTCACTGGTGCGAATGGAGAGATGCGATTGGGTCAATCGTGCGGATGGACTAATGCGGATGAATCAATCGTGCGATTGAACCAATACGGATGAGTCAATCGCGCGCTTGAACAAGTGCGCATGGACAATGCGAATGGGGTGTTCAATCGTACGAATGGATGGGCGACTAAGTTCAATCGTGTGTATGGGAGGTGCGATTGAGTTCAATCGTGCGACTGAGGCTGCTGGATTTGAAAATTCGAAGGTTTTTTGTACTTTGACACAAAAATACGATTTTTCACAAACCCTAATCTGCTGTAAGCCGAAAAACAAGAACTTTTAGTTCTGGAGACACTGTAAAACACTGTTTTACTCAAAAAGATGGTGTTTTTGAATAAAAAACATGATTTTTACACCAAAACGATTGAATCACACACAAAATCAATAGCCAAAGCTCTGGTACCACTTGTTAGCCAAAGCTCATGTTCATGTTAAATCTGAATTTTGGTGGATCTGTTAAATTACATTTATGCTCTTTTCTATTGAAAAAAGATTTAAAAGATCTTATCCATTCATTTGTTAATCTACGGCTAAGGCTGAGTTAAAAGGTTCTCAAAATTACTTAGGGTTCTCATAACAACCAAACCATATATATATGTATATACATACACACATACACACACACACACATATATATATATATACATATATGTATATATACATATATATATACATACATATATGTATATATATATATATGTATATATATATGTATATATATATACATATATATATACATATATGTATATACATATATGTATATATACATATATGTATATATAGATATATGTATATATACATATATGTATATATATATGTATATATGTATATATATATCTATATATATATATATATGAAGGGATCAAATGAGAAATAGTTTTTTTGTGAGAACTCTAGGAAGCAATCTCAACCACTAGTTCTCAATGGCAAAATTATAATTAACAAAAACATATTTAAAAAATTTATAAATAAAAAAATAACATAAAAATAAAAAAATAAAAACACAAAAATGTTCTCCAACTTTCCCTCTTTCATAAGAATATATAAAAAAATTTATAAAAATTAAAAAAATTCCCGTTTTTTTAACGAAATTCGTTTTACACATGTGTAATATCAGATTTACACATGTGTAAATCCAGTACTACACATGTATATAACTAGATTATACATATGTAAACAACAGATGTACGATTTTTTTTAGAAAAGTATATCAACATGGTAGGCGTTGGAAAGATAAAAATACTGAATTTTATGGTGAATTTGTTTTGAAAAAATGATGTCGTGAAAAAAAGTTACGAACGTTTAAAAAAAGGGGGAAAATGGCGTGTGATTTGCATGTGATAAAAAATGAGTGACTGAGATTGGTTCTTAGAGTTCTCACAAAAAAAGGTGGTTTTCATTTGAACTCTTCCCTAGATATATATATAGGGGAGGGTTCAAATGAAAACCACATTTTTTTGTGAGAACTCTAGGAACCAATCTCAGCCATTTATTTTTTTATCACATGCAAACAAGAATTTTTTTTATTTTTTTATTTTTTATAAAATTTTTTACGAAAGAGGGAAAGTTGGGGAACATTTTGTGTTTTTATTTTTTTATTTTTATGTTATTTTTTGATTTATAAATTTTTGAAATATGTTTTGTTAATTACAATTTTGCCATTAAGAACTAGTGGTTGAGAGTGGTTCCTAGAGTTCTCACAAAAAAAGCTAGTTCTCAGAAAAAAAACTAGTTCTCATTTGATCCCTCCCCTATATATATACATATATATATATGTGTATATACATATATGTATATACATATATATATATGTATATATATATGTGTGTATATACATATATATGTATATACATATATATATATGTATATATATGTGTGTATATATATATATATGTATATACATATATATATATATGTATATATGTATGTATATATACATATATATATATATATACATATATATATATATATGTATGTATGTATGTATGTATGTATGTATGTATGTATGTATGTATGTATGTATGTATGTATGTATGTATGTATGTATGTATGTATGTATGTATGTATATATATATATATGTATATAATATATATATATATATATATATATATATAATATATATATATATCAAAGATTCGTAAAACTGAAACATTAGTTCAAGTAGTTAGACAACGTTGAGCAGTTTTTTTAACTATATACTTACTTTCAATTTTAGAAATGTTTTCCTTCACCTTCTTATGAGAGATACAACGTGCGGGGTGAAATTAACTACTCTTAATTTTAGAAATGTTTTCATTCACCTTCTCAAAAAGTAATTTGTTAAATACAAACATTTTTATTCAATTAGACTTGAAGTGAGAGTATAAAAAGTTTAGAAATTTCCATTTTGGTAACTAAGTTTTAAATCACCAATTTTTGATAAATAAGTTTACCATCAACATCTTTTTTGTAAAAACGCTCAGATTAACAATTAATAATTCCAAAACTATTTTTATTGTGGTTATCAACACTTAAAATAGATTAGACTTTTTCCATAGATTTTATTCTAATACTAGGTTAGTATCCCGTGTATTACACGAGTTGAATAAATAAAATAATAAATAAGTAGTAATAAAAATTTATGAATTATAAACCATGTTTGAAGATAAAATATGAATATAATTGCATATGAATAGTTATTTTAAGTAAATAAACAATAAATAGGTTATAGATAGTTAAATATATAGATAATTAGATAGTCTAGTTAAACAGATTATAGTTCGTAATAAATATGAAAAATTACAGTACGATATTTTAATATAAGATATGTATAAAATTATATATACGTACTTGTTCAAGAGATAAAAAAATTAGACTATTTTAAATCTCTTATCTAAATAGTTTCATTTTAAATATTTGTTTTTAGATTTTATTATAAAAATTTATTATTTATAAAAATCTTGTTTATTAAAAACTCAAGCTTCTAATTATTGTGGTTGATTTAATAAAACTACTTTTACAAAATCCAAATTTTTTATAATTATTTTAGAAAATGACTGATTTAAAATATTTTGTTTCAAAAGTTTAATTGTAAGGCCCCGTTCCTAAAGACCTCATAGTTGGTCAATCACAACAGCTAAAACATTAAACCTTATAATTTTACAAACTTAAGGAGCGGAAACAATTTATCAAAAACCATTCATTTCATTTAGAACACTGTTGTTAAGCAATACATCACCATTTTACTGTTTACAAAAGAATTATTTTACTACATTTCAAAACAACAGCGACATAGAATACGAATGGATGTCAGTCTTTCATGCCAAGTAGCTTCACCCTCGTGCCATCCTCAGCAATAATTACCTGCCAATTGAAAATGTATAAAAGTCAGCGTTGCTGAGTGAGTTCAAGTTTTAAAAGTAATAAAATACTTTTCATATGTTGTATATGAAAATACCCTTTTCTGTAAAATACAACTCTGTACTGTATACGCGAGCACGCATTAACTATATGAACACATAATGTTCGTTCTCTTTACCGTAAACTTTTATCTTTATCTTTCACTTTCTGTATGGACCAATGAGCAATACCCCAACTGTATGCGCGATGGAAAACGGGTGATGGGCCATCTATATCCCTCGAAAGGGTCAACTATATCCCTCGAAAGGGTCAACTATATCCCTCAAAAGGGTCAACTGTATCCCTCGAAAGGGTCAACTGTACTGTATACAAGGCCAACCCAATCACCCAGGGCACACTGCAAAGGTTCTGCCAATCTCAATTGATTGGCCCTGTGTGCATAATAGGGTAGCTAACCATATCATAGTTGAGCTAACGACAACATGGTCGTGTACCTCCTGTAAGTTTGCAAGACTTGTTAACATGTTATTAATATTCCTCTTTCTTTTCTTTATTGCGCTTTCTCTTTATTATTACGATATACTTTACGTTACGATAATAAACATACCACGTAAAGTCCCATACTATAAGTAATAATAATAATAGCAATAATAATAATAAGGAACAATCATAACCATGCATGAAATATCATCATAAATAAGCCCTAGTCAACCCTCAGTCAAAACCCTAAAACCACAGACTCTCGGAAAATTCTGTAAATATTTCGAAGTGCTTAGGCGCTTTGGCACTATTTGGGCGCATGAGCGCTGTTTGGGCGTTTCATCACTATGTAGGTGCATCAGCGAACACTAAATCCTTTTATCCCGTAGGCGCATGAACTATTCAGGTGCATGGGCACTATTCTTGCGTATGAACACTTAGGCGTATAGGTTATTCGGATGCATGGACACTTAGGCGCATGAGCCACTTGGGCGCATGGGCACTGTTGGGGCGCATGGCCCTACACTTATTCGTCCGACTAATATTTCTAGGTGCATGGACCACTTTTCAGGCACATGGGCTATACTTAACATTTCTAAGGCAATCTTAGGTGCATGGGCTACTGTTCAAGCGCATGGATTACACTTAAATCCTTCTAAGGCATTTTCAAGCGTATGAGCCTTATCTAGGCGCATGGACCCTCTGTGTAACATATTTGTTAAGTCGGTTTTTTTTCGGATCGATAAACATCCGAGCATGTTCTTGACGGAAGGATAAACAACATCAAACCAAAAGTCAAACAATAATACGAACTATAATTGAATGGTTTCATTGATAAAAACCTAACAATTACAAGCTCATTACAACATAAGAATCAAGACTCTTGGCAAGGGGAAGATCGAGCATGATCTCCCCTCTCATCCGGCAGCCCTAGGCTCCGGGCAGACTTCCTCTCAATCCTTAATCTCTCTACACATTGAAACTCGTATATATAGGCCTCGGCCCATATTAGATGCGACTGGGCCAATTCGTGCGATTGGACCATGCGTATGGTTCAATCGTACGACTGGACCATGCGTATGGTTCAATCGTACGACTGGACCATACTTACGGTTCAGTCTTACGAATGTCCCAAACGCATATCTCAGTCGCACGGCTGGTCCATTACCATGGCTCAGTCATACGACTGAGTCTCATTCGCATATGCTCCTGCGAATGACCCAGTTTCATGTGTTTACAACATATCAGATGTATAACATTAAGCCTAGACTATTCGACAAGCGACAGACACACTATATATGACTATATATGCTCCAACAAATTCCCCCTTGTACGTTGCTTGCGAATAGTAGATAACACCTCTTACAATCTTCAGTCAATCTTTGCTCTGGTTGCCAATAGAATCAAACGATAACCATATTAGCCAACGTTGCCGATCCGTCAGGTTACTACCATATCCCTGAAAATGAATTTAGGCACAATAGCTTTCGTTTACTTTGTAGAACACTATCATAACAACAAGATTATATGACTGAATTTTCCAGATAATGACACGACCAGTTTTCCATTGCTTCAATCTTCACACATGCTAACTTGATTAACATCACCACCTGCAGAAATTCCCCCTCACATTCAGCATATCCCAATATGTAGAAATTGTGATATCCTTCCGTCTTGACACGGTGTATTGGGCAAAAGGTTGAAGGCTCCAATCCACAACTGACAATATCAACCAAATCAGCATGCACGAAGATTCATAATCGAAAACCGGTTCACATCATCACTTTCTGATTGCGTCTTCACTTTCAATATACAAGGATTCCCCCTAAGAAGAAGAATCCTTTCTGTGTGGATAAATATAACTTGATTGGCCCATAAGTAGTCAGATGCTCCTGACTACCCCACAAAATCAACACCAACTGCTGACATCTTCTCTTCTCTCTTTCGTGTTCCAATTACATTCACCTATTCTGGAAATCCGACGAATAATGGGGTACACATCGAACTTATTTGACAAACGAACCTCTGGGTGAATATGCTTTGCTCATCTTCAAATCTGTGCAAGAAGCTCTTCCAGACTCTTTTTCCTTTTTTTTGGTCTGGAACAACTGCGGATGAGTCAATGCGGATGGCTCATTCGTGCGATTGAACATACGACTAGTCCAATCGCACGATTGAACATACGACTGGTCCAGTCGTACGAATGGTCCATTCGCATGGCCCAGTCGCATGAACGGGTCTGCACGCAGATTTTCAGATCTGCAGCCGCCAGGGCTGCCCAAAACCCTAATCTGACGAATTCAACATGAACCGAAACAAAGTAGACATCATCAGATTTGAAGGGTGATAGGAACGTGGTTTCGAATTCGATTTCAACATAGAAGCAACACACGTAACAAGATCTGAGCAAAACGCAAAGAACACGAAGTGGGTTTAACGTCAAGATCTGAAATTCAATCCAGAAATCAAGAGCTCGGGTCGCTAGAATGATTGTTAGATCATTCCAACAGTAACCGGCTCTAATACCAATTGTTAAGTCGGTTTTTTTTGGATCGATAAACATCCGAGCATGTTCTTGACGGAAGGATAAACAACATCAAACCAAAAGTCAAACAATAATACGAACTATAATTGAATGGTTTCATTGATAAAAACCTAACGATTACAAGCTCGTTACAACATAAGAATCAAGACTCTTGGCAAGGGGAAGATCGAGCATGATCTCCCCTCTTATCCGGTAGCCCTAGGCTCCGGGCAGACTTCCTCTCAATCCCTAATCTCTCTACACATTGAAACTGATATATATAGGCCTCGGCCCATACTAGATGCGACTGGGCCCATTCGTGTGATTGTACCATGCGTATGGTTCAATCGTACGACTGGACCATACTTATGGTTCAGTCTTACGAATGTCCCAAACGCATCTCTCAATCGCACGGCTGGTCCATTAGCATGGCTCAGTCGTACGACTGAGTCTCATTCGCATATGCTCCTGCGAATGACCCAATTTCATGTGTTTACAACATATGAGATGTATAACATTAAGCCTAGACTATTCGACAAGCGACAAACACACTATATGTGACTATATATGCTCCAACAATATTTCTAATTTGTTTTCAAACCCAATCATCAAACCCATCTGTTCTAAGCTTAACATGGCTATTATAAACATGAATAACCTATAAGCATTCAAGAATCAACATCCAATCATGCACATTACATACCGGTAAGCATACATAAACTTTGTAAAATCATTTTAATACATTTTTTGCCCCAAAGATAGTTAAAATATGTAAAACCGGGGTCTAGAACTCACCTGGTGCAACTTGGGTGTTCCTTCCTTCAAACCTTTTGCAAATGAGTTCAACACCTAAAAACACTACCAAACACACACACCCGAGCACATACACAAACATATAAGCACATAAGCATATAACTGGGATAAACCCATCATAAACACTTAAAAACCACGAATTCTTACCTTGAATTCGATTTCTTTTCTTCCTCTTATCTTCATCCGAGAGTTCCTCTGCTCTCTCTCTAAAACCGAAAGAAAGAATGATGTGAAGGGAGGGTGGGCGGCCATGCCCACCTTTACACCAACTTTTCAAAGATTTGTCCTTTTGGACACTTTTAGTCCCTCCACTTGGACTTTATTGCTTTTCTTTCATTTATTCTTCATGTCTTGTCTTTCATTTACAAGTCCACCACCCTTATATAGGTTTCATCCCTGAAACCTGTTATTCATCGAATAGATGAGGATAATGCTGGCTCATCCCCTCCTCAGTCTCCCATGTAGACTCGGATCCCTTCCTGTGCTTCCACTGTACACGCATAAGAGGAACCCCTTTATTTCTCAGCCTCTTTTCTTTATGATCGATGATTGCCATTGGTTGCTCCACATAATTGAGCCTTTCGTCTACTTTGATATCCTCCAGTGGAACAATCATATCTTCATCAGCTAAACACTTTCTCAGATGAGATACATGGAATGTCGGGTGAATCCCACTTAACTCATCCGGTAATTCCAACCTATAGGCCACCTCTCCTACTCGAGCAATGATTTGGAAAGGGCCTATATATCTTGGGCTCAACTTGCCCCGCTTCCTGAATCGGATAATACCCTTCCAAGGTGAGGCCTTCAACATAACCCGGTCACCCACCTGGAACTCAATCGGTTTGCATTGTTTATCGGCATACAATTTCTGTCTATCTTTGGCTGCCTTCATGAAGGCTTTAATCTTCTCAAGCTTCTCAGTCGTAGCCTCGATTACCTTGACGCTCCCCAATTCCATTTGACCAATATCACCCCAACAAACGGGTGTTCTATATCTCCTACCGTATAGCATCTCGTATGGTGGCATGCCAATGCTAGCAAGATAGCTATTGTTGTACGAGAATTCAGCTAACGGTAAGTGGTCATCCCAACTTCCCCCAAAATCAATCACACATGTCCGAAGCATGTCTTCCAGTGTCTGAATGGTCCTTTCTGACTGACCATCAGTTTGGGGATGATAAGCCGTGCTAATATGTAACCTCGTCCCCATAGCATCGTGGAATTTCTTCCAGAATTTAGATGTAAACCGGGTGTCACGATGAGACACAATGGACACCGGCACACCATGACGAGTTCCAATCTCCTTGATGAATAGGTCAGCCAACCTCTTGGATGAATACGTCTCACAGATTGGTAGGAAGTGAGCACTGTTGGACCAAAAGAACCAATGAGCCAGGTCAGAAAAACCTTTAAGTCCCACAAACATCAAAAACAACTGAAGTGGTCTACAACAGCTGAAGACAAAGTCTGAAGACAAAGTCTGAAGACAAAGTCTGAAGACAAAGTCTGAAGACAAAGTCTGAAGACAAAGTCTGAAGACAAAGTCTGAAGACAAAGTCTGAAGACAATGTCTGAAGACAAAGTCTGAAGACAAAGTCTGAAGACAAAGTCTGAAGACAAAGTCTGAAGACAAAGTCTGAAGACAAAGTCTGAAGACAAAGTCTGAAGACAAAGTCTGAAGACAAAGTCTGAAGACAAAGTCTAACGACAAAGTCTGAAGACAACAGCTGAAGACAAAGTCTGAAGACAACTGCTGAAGACAAAGTCTGAAGACCAAGTTCTTAGAAGCTGTCACAACAGCTGAAGTAGTTCTCTTCAGTAGTTATGATGGTTTACTTTTCAGTAGTTTGTAATCAGTAGTTTTATATTATGTAAAACATCTGAAGTTCTTACACTTCAGATGTTATAACTTCAGTAGTTGTAATGTTAGCTTGTACTTAGTTTTTTTGTGAAGGTGTCCTCAGTTGTTGTGGACATCTTCAGTAGTTTAGTTTACTTTCAGTTGTTTGTATAAATCAATTAGCTGTCACTATCAAGTGACGTCAGCTGATGTCACATTCCTTTATAAAAGGAATGTTGACCTAATTTCCTTGTAACCGAAGCGTGTGCGTGAATGAAAACATTCTCTTTGTAGAAAACTTTCTCTCTCTATAACCGTTACTATTTGATTGAATATTCATATTATTGTTGCTAAAATTTCGTCTAATGCTTGTGCTATTCCGTTGCAAATCTTAATCTAATTGATCAAACTAGATCCCGATCCTTCAAGCACTCTTCGTCAAACGGTCGACAATCACCCATATGGCATCGTACCCTTTTGGAGTACGTGGCAGCTTCATAATGAAATCCATGGTGATGTGCTCCCACTTCCATTCCGGTATATCCAAAGGTTGGATCTTCCCATACCGCTTCTTAAGTTCGGCCTTCACTTGCAAACAAGTAAGGCACTTACTCACATACTCCGCCACGTCACGCTTCATACCCAGCCACCAATAATCTTTTTTCATATCTTGATACATCTTTGTGGCATGAGGATGAATGGAGTATCGAGTCTGTGAGCTTCATCCAAAACCCTCATGCGTAGATCCCCGAAACGAGGAACCCACACTGGTCTAAATCGGGTTTTAACACCAAGTGTGTTTTCACCCAATTCCCCAACCAGACCTCTCATTCTTTCAGAGTTTAGATGATCTTCTTTCAGTGCCTCATCTTGAAACTCCTTGACTTGCTTCATTACATCAGAGGTCATGATCAGTTGATATGCTTTCACCCGAATTGGCTCGGGCCTCTCCTTTAGGCTAATGAGCATCAGCCACCACGATGGCTTTGCCCGGATGATAATGGATCTCATAATCATAATCTTGTATGAGCTCCAACCATCTTCTTTGCCTCATGTTCAGATCTTTTTGCTCGAAGACGTACTTCAAGCACTTGTGGTCAGTGAGAATGGTGCACTTCGTCCCGTACAGATAGTGCCTCCAAATCTTTAGTGAAAAGACCACGGCTGCTAGCTCCAACATGAGTAGGGTAGCTGACCTCATGAACTTTCAACCGTCAGGATGCATAGGCTATAACCTTCCTCTCTGCATAAATACACACCCCAACCTCGAGTAAGAAGCATCTGAATATACCACCAAATCCTCGCTTCCTTCGGGTAATGATAAGACAGGAGCTTGAGTCAACCTCACCTTTAACTCCTCGAATGCCTGTTGTTGGGCTTGACCCCATGTAAAGTTTACATCCTTTCGGGTCAACTTGTTTAGTGGAGAAGTGATCTGGGAAAAATCCTGAATGAACCTTCGATAATACCCCGCCAACCCCAAGAAACTACGAATCTCGGATGGCGTCTTTGGAGACTTCCATTGCATCACCGCCTCCACCTTAGAAGGGTCTACCATAATCCCCTCGAGATTTATCACGTGACCTAAGATTTGAACTTCGCGTAACCAGAACGAACACTTGGAGAATTTGGCGTACAGCTTCTCCCTTCTTAAGGTCTCTAACACCTCCCGAATGTGATCGACATGCTCCTCCTCACTCTTCGAATAAATCAGGATATCATCAATAAACACAATCACTGATTTATCTAACATTGGCCGAAACACTCGATTCATCAAGTCCATAAAAGCAGCTGGCGCATTGGTCAGACCAAATGACATAACAAGGAATTCATAGTGATAGTAGCGCGTGCAAAAAGCTGTTTTAGGGATATCCTGGTCCTTCACCTTCAGCTGATGGTAACCAGATCGAAGATCTATCCTTGAAAACCAATTGGCACCTGGAGCTGGTCAAACAGATCATCTATTCTTGGTAGGGGTATCGGTTCTTCACCGTCAACTTGTTCAACTCTCGGTAGTCAATGCACATCCTCATACTACTGTCTTTCTTCTTCTCAAACAAGAGCGGAGCACCCCAGGGAGAGATACTCGGCCTAATGAACCCCTTATCAAGCAGCTCTTGCAACTGCTCTATCAGTTCTTTCATTTTTGTCGGAGCTAACCGATATGGTGCCTTGGCAACGGGTTGAGCACCGGGTATCAGATCAATTTGGAACTCAATCTCGCGATCCGGTGGCACACCGGGTAAGTCTTCCAGGAATACGTCCGGAAAGTCACACACAACTGGTACATCAGATGGTTGCGGTGTTGGCGCGTCCACATCCTTTACGTAGGCCAAGTAGGCACTACATCCACGCCTCATGCACTTTCCCACCACCGCCATCAAAATCACTTTCGAGATCATCATGACGCGATCACCATAAACTATCACCTTATTCCCGTCAGGCGCTGTTAATTGGACCATATTCTTGCGACACACGATGTTTGCTTCATAGGTTGCTAACCAGTCCATCCCTATTACTACATCAAATCCACCTAGGGGTATCACATGTAACCTAGCAGCAAACCTATGACCTTCTAGTTCTATGGCACAGTCCTCTATCATATCAGTAATTCTAGTGGACTTACCAATAGCAGTTTCTACATCGAATGGTGCACTGACCTTTCTACTACTAACAGACAACTTAGCAAAGAAAGTAGTGGAAATAAAACTCCTGCTAGCACCAGAATCAAACAATACAGAGGCACAAGTTTGGTTTACTAGAAACATACCTGACACAACATCGGGATCAGCTTTGGCTTCCTCCCGGGTCATAGTGTAAGCTCTAGCACTTGCCCTCTGCCCTCCTTCCTCCGGCTTCTTCTTCTCTGCTCCAGAGCTCTCCGCCCTCGGTTTTTTACAGTCTCTAGCGATGTGGCCAGGCTGACCACACCTGAAGCATACGTTCATCCCCATCCTTCACTTACCAGTATGCTCCCTTCCACATTTGTCACACCTCCTCGACCCTGATGTTGACGACACTCCACGGTCGTTCACCTTCACCTTCTTGTTATTTGAAGTAAAACTACCACGTCCAAATCTCTTCCTATTCCTGTTCTTTCCATCCCCACTTGTCTTCTTCACCTCAGCCACCACCACCTCGCGCTCATCATATAATCTACCAGCCAAATCAACCACTAACCTAAAAGTGCCCGGCCGGGCGGCGATCATATGCCTACGGATATCCGCCGGCAGCCCCTGGATGTATCTTTTAATCTTTTGTGACAGTGGTGTCACTTGATTGGGCACCAGCCGCGCCATTTCATTAAATTTAGTGGTGTACTGCTGGTGTGTCATCGTTCCCGCCTCCAGCTGCAGGAAATCTCTTTCTACCTTGTCCATCTGTCTGTGAGGATAGAATTCCTCAATCACTAACTTCTTCAGTTCAGGCCATCTCATTCTTCCAATGGCCCTGCTACCCTCGGCTTGGACAATGTTATCCCACCAGCACAAAGCCGAGTTCACAAAAGAGTGGGTAGCGAATTTCACCTTCTGATCTTCACGACATTCACTGATATCGAGGGCAACCTCCATTTCCCTCACCCACCGGTCAACAGCTGTAGTAGTGCCGTTTCCATCGAAAGTAGGGGGCTTGCATCTCATAAACTCCCCATAGTTACAGCCTCGGGTCGCCTCCGGCGCAGGCTCTTCTTCTTCCTCCTCCTCATCATCATAGAGAACCGTTTCCGGCTCTGGTTGTTCCCATCCTCCCGAGGACCTGTTTTTCCTTTCTTTCCCCTTCCCTTTCTGCCTAGATCACTTTAGTCACCACAGACGGTAGAATCGTCTGCATGACATGATGAACCTCTTCTACCACAGCCTCCTTTACTGAGGCTCTCAGATTGGCGCTCTCGTCGCCACCCTCCGGGTGAGGGGTTTCTGGTTCTTCATGAACCACTTTCTCGACTCTGATTCTCCCTCTCTTGGGTTGCGGAGTAGCACCATGACCTCCACCACGAGAGGCTTTTGAAGATCTACCGCCAGCCATCCCCAAAACGCACACTATAAGATTCAAACACTAACGCGGTCATTCAAGGTAACACTCAGTTTATGTCAAGTATAGTAAGTCCCTGATTACAGTGACCAGTTGTGATTAGCCACTTACTTTACTCTTCATACGCCAAGCATCTCCTATCCTGACTTAATCAGTATCTAAATCTACAAACAGCACATAATCAAATAGCACGCGCACATAATACCGGTTAACATTAGAAAAAGACATACTTGATGGCACGTAGCTACTCGGGCTGACATCCCTCCATTTGTCCCATTTTCAGTTTAAGTTTAGGTTTTAAAAGTTTATTTAACCTAATTCTCTTAAACTTTGGCTCTGATACCAACTTGTAAGGCCTCGTTCCCGAAGACCTCACAGTTGGTCAATCACAGTAGCTAAAACATTAAACCTTATAATTTTACAAACTTAAGCAGCTGAAACAATTTATCAAAAACCATTCATTTCATTTAGAACACTGTTGTTAAGCAATACATCATCATTTTACTGTTTACAAAAGAATTATTTTACTGCATTTCAAAACAACAGCGATATAGAATACGAATGGATGTCAGTCTTTGCTGCCGAGTAGCTTCACCCTCGTGCCATCCTCAGCAATAATTACCTGCCAACTGAAAATGTATAAAAGTCAGAGTTGCTGAGTGAGTTCTAGTTTTAAAAGTAATAAAATACTTCTATATGTTGTATATGAAAATAACCTTTTCTATAAAATACAACTATGTACTGTATATGCGAGCACGCATTAACTATATGAACAGATAATGGTCGTTCTCTTTACTGTATGCCTTGTATGTTCTGTAAACTTTTATCTTTATCTTTCACTTTCTATATGGACCAATGAGCAATACTCCAACTATATACGCGATGGAAAACAGGCGATGGGCCACCTATATCCCTCGAAAGGGTCAACTATATCTCTCGAAAGGGTCAACTATATCCCTCAAAAGGGTCAACTGTACTGTATACAAGGCCAACCCAATCACCCAGGACACACTACAAAGGTCCTGCCAATCTCAATTGATTGGCCCTATGTGCATAATAGGGTAGCTAACCCGCAACACAGTTGAGCTAACGACAACATGGTCGTGTACCTCCTGTAAGCTTGCAAGACTTGTTAACATTTTATTAATGTTACTCTTCTTTTCTTTATTGCTCTTTCTCTTTATTATTACGATATACTTTACGTTACGATAATAAACATACCACGTAAAGTCACATACTATAAGTAATAGTAATAATAGCAATAATAATAATAAGGAACAGTCATAACCATGCATGAAACATCATCATAAATAAGCCCAAGTCAACCCTCGGTCAAAACCCTAAAAGCACAGACTCCCAGAAAATTCTGTAAAAATTTCTAAGTGCTTAGGAGCTTTGGCACTATTTGGGTGTGGACCTCCATACATTTGCTTGCAAAACTTTTTACGTTCATTCATTCGTTAATGCATGCATTAATTCATCATGTTCCTCTTTCATTATCTTTCACTTTATGTTACATAATACTTTTGGTTCATTCATTAACATAACACATAAAGCCATGGAAAGATAAACATACGTCATCATAAGGAACATATCACATCATTCATACATCATTATACATGGCACCATACATAAATAACATACATCATGTATAACCATGCAACATCATCATCATCATGCATAAGCATCAATCACAATACATAACATGCCCATCATACCATCTATGACCCCCAAAAGTCAACTTTTATAGTCCCCTGGGAATCTCCCAAGTCAAATCCTACCTTACACACTTCCCAAAAATCAGAAAAATATTCTAAGTCCTTAGGCGCGTGGGCACTATGCAGGCGCATGGGGAACACTTAGGCGCATGGGCAACTTTCAGGCGCATGGGCACTATGCAGGCGTATGGGGAACACTTAGGCGCATGGGCAACTTTCAGGCGCATGGCCACTATGCGAGTGCATGGGGAACACTTCGACAAATCCAGCCCAATTTCTAGGCGCATGGGTACTATTCAGGCGCATGGGCCACTTGGGCGCATGAGCACTATTGAGGCGCATGGCCCTACACTTAGTCATCCGACTAACATTTCTAGGCGCATGGACCACTGTTCAGGCGCATGGGCTATACTTAGACTTTTCTAAGGCAAATTTTGGGCGCATGAGCTACTGTTTAGGCGAATGGCTTACACTAAATTCTTTCTAAGGCAATATCAAGCGTACGAACACTTATCTAGGCGCATGAGCTTCTGTGAAACATGTTTCTAGGAAGTTTTCAATCCTAATCATCAAACCCATCTGTTCTAAGCATAATGTGGCTATTCTAACATGAGTAGCCTATAAACCATCAAGAACCAACATCCAACATACACAATACATACGGGTATTCATATATAAACTTTGTAAAATCATTTTAATACGTTTTCAACCCCAAAGATAGTTTAAAACATGTAAAAACCAGGGTCTAGAACTCACCTGGTGCAACTTGGGTGTTCTTCCTTCTAACCCGCTTGCAAAGAGTCAAACACCTAAAAACAACACCAGAAAACACACACACCGAGCACAAACACAACCCATAAGCACATAAACACATAACCGGGATAAAACCTGACATAAAAACATAAAAACCTTGAATTCTTACCTTGAATTCACTTTTCTTCTTCCTCTTCTTCTTCAACTGAGAGTATTCTCTGCTCTCTCTCTAAAATCAAGGAAAATGGTGGAGTGAGGTGAGGTGGGCGGCCATACCCACCTTTACACCAACTTTTGAAAGTTTTGTCCTTTTTGGACACTTTTAGTCCATCCACTTGGACTTTATTGCTTTTTCTTCATTTATTCTTCATGTCTTGTCTTTTTAAAATAACCGGGTGTTACAAGTCCACCACCCTTATATAGGTTTCATCCCCAAAACCTGTTATTCCTCCAATAGATGAGGATAATGCTGCCTCATCCCTTCCTCAGTCTCCCATGTAGACTCGGATCCCTTCCTGTGCTTCCACTGTACACGCACAAGAGAAACCATTTTATTTCTTAGCCTTTTCTCTTTACGATCGATGATTGTCACTGGTTGCTCCACATAATTGAGTCGTTCGTCTACTTCGATATCCTCTAGTGGAACAATCATGTTTCCATCAGCTAAGCACTTTCTTAAATGAGATACGTGAAAGGTCGGATGGATTCCACTCAACTCATCCGGTAACTCCAATCTATAAGCCACCTCTCCTACACGGGCGATGATTCGGAAATGGCCTATATATCTTGGGCTCAACTTGCCCCGCTTCTTGAATCGGAAAATACCCTTCAAAGGTGAGACCTTCAAGATGACTGGTCACCCACCTGGAACTCGATCGGTCTGCGTCGTTTATCGGTATACGACTTCTGACTATCCTTAGCTACCTTCATGAAGGCTTTAATCTTCTCAAGCTTCTCAGTCGTAGCCTCGATTACCTCGACGCTCCCCAATTCCTTTTGACCAATATCACCCCAACAAACGGGTGTTTTGCATCACCTACCGTATAGCATCTCGTATGGTGGCATGCCAATGCTGGCATGATAGCTATTGTTGTATGAGAATTCAGCTAACGGTAAGTGGTCATCCCAAGTTCCCTTAAAATCAATCACACATGCTCGAAGCATGTCTTCCAATATCTGAATGGTTCTTTCTGACTGACCATCAGTTTGGGGATGATAAGCCGTGCTAATATGTAACCTCGTCCCTAAGGCATCGTGGAATTTCTTCCAGAATTTAGAGGTAAACCGGGTGTCATGATCCGAAACAATAGACACCGGCACACCATGACGAGTTACAATCTCCTTGATGAATAGGTCAGCCAACCTCTCAGATGAATATGTCTCGCTGATCGGTAGGAAGTGGGCACTTTTCGTCAAGCGGTCAACAATCACCCATATGGCATCGTATCCTTTTGGAGTACGGGGCAGTTTCGTAATGAAATCTATTGTGATGTGCTCCCACTTCCATTCTGGTATATCCAAAGGTTGGATCTTCCCATACGGCTTCTGATGTTCCGCCTTCACTTGCAAACAAGTAAGGCACTTACTCACATACTCCACCACGTCACGCTTCATACCCGGCCACCAATAATATTTCTTCATGTCTTGATACATCTTTGTGGCACCAGGATGAATGGAGTATCGAGTCTTGTGAGCTTCATCCAAAATCCCCACACGTAGATTCTCGAAACAAGGAATCCACACCCATCCAAATCGAGTTTTAACACCAAGTGTGTTTTCACCCAATTCCCCAACCAGACACCACATTCATTTAGAGTTTAGGTGATCTTCTTTCAGTGCCTCATCCTGAAACTCCTTGACTTGCTTCATTACCTCAGAGGTCATAATCAGTTGGTATGCCTTCACCTGAATCGGCTCGGGCCTCTCCTTCCGGCTAATAGCATCAGCCACCACGTTAGCTTTGCCTGGATGGTAATGGATCTCACATCATAATCCTTTATGAGCTCCAACCATCGTCTCTACCTCATATTTAGGTCCTTATGCTCAAAGAAGTACTTTAAGCTCTTGTGGTCGGTGAAGATGGTGCACTTCGTTCCATACAGATAGTGCCTCCAAATCTTTAGTACAAATACCACGGCCGCTAGTTCCAAGTCATGAGTAGGGTAGTTGACCTCATGAACCTTCAGTTGTCGGGATGCATAGGCTATAACTTTGTAACACCCAGAAATTTCTATTTAACGGAAGGAAAAGAAAAGTAAGTGGAAGGAATGGAAATTGTGCACAAATGGAGGGGGAAAAATGTACAAAGTACAAATCTTATTATTTTAAGATTTTAAAGGGCATGGCCGCCCATATCAAAGCAGAAAGCTGCTTTGCTCTTGGAGGAAGAAGAAGAGAGAGAGAGCTCGGTTCTAGAGAGAGAAAGAGGAAGAAGAAGCTGAAAAAGGTAAGTCTTCTCTTCTATGAGCTTGGTTTTAGCTGGGTTTCGAGTTCTTGACCGAAGTTCTGGTTGTTTAGAGTTTTTTTTCGGGATTCAAAGAGCTGAATTGAAGTGGGTCTTGAACTGGAAGAGTGTTGTTCAAAAGCTGCTCAAGGTGAGTTTCTAGAACCCCTATTTTACTGATTTTCAACTGATTTGGGGCTATTATGCATACTAAGTAAACGTTTTGAAAGAAACCGCTGGTTTACAGCTTTATGTACGAATGTTATATGCATGTATGTATGTTATAGTGATGATTATGGGTTAGTAATGATGATTAACATGCTTAGATGGCCTTAGTATGTTAGATCTGTGTTTGGGTATGAGTAGAATGGCAATCGAGTGAAATTGGTAGCATAGAAAATAATTCAGAATGTTTGATGAACATGAACAGTGGTTCATGCGCCCAAACAATTGTCAATGCGTCCAGCATGAGAGACCAGACACCTAAGTGTTGGCCATGCGCCCAAGAGTGGGTCATGTGCCCAAGAGTGGGTCATGCGCCTGAACAGTGGCTCATGCGCCTGAACAGTGGCTCATGCGCCCAGCATGTTGGCCATGCGGCTAAGTATTGGCCATGCGCCTAAACAGTGGCCCATGCGGCTAAGTATTGGCCATGCGCCCAAACTGTTTTATACTTAGAATTTTTATGCTCATGCGCCTGGAAGGACCCATGCGCCTACTTTGGACTTGAGGTTTTCTAAGTAATTTTAAGGGGTAGAATGGGAAGATAAGCCTGGTTATGATATGATGGCTTATGTTTGATGTGTGTTATGCATGTATGATGTGCCTGTATTGGTGATGGTGTATGCTTATGTTCCTGTATGTTCCTTATTATGTATGTATGTCTTCCCTTGGATTTGTGTTGAACGTTAATAAATGTAATGGAAGTATTATGTAACATAAAGTGGAAGATAATGAAAAGAGGAACGTAATGAATGATTGCATGGATGAATAAATGAATGAATAAAAGAGAAAGTATAGAATGGCTTCCAAGCATATGTATGAGGTGAGGGACTTTGTGTCGCAACAGACTCAAAAGAGGTCCTTGTTGCGTATCCCGGTACTGTGTCAGTCTTCGGACATAAGTCGGGGGTTTGTTTGTCAGACCCCAGCACAATCAGTCTTCGGACATGAGTCGGGGGTATTGCATGAGACAGGATACAGATTGCGTACTCCGGTGCTGTGTTAGTCTTTGGACATGAGTCGGGGGTTTGTGAGCAGGCCCCGGCACAGTATCAGTCTTCGGACATGAGTCGGGAGTATTGCATATGACGAAAGTGACGAATGATGAGATCCGTGTCGCGTATCTCGGTACTGTCTCAGTCTTCGGACATGAGTTGGGGGTTTGTTTCTCAGACTCCGGCACAGTATCAGTCTTCGGACATGAGTCGGGGATATTGCATGAGACGAGATAATAAGATGAGCGACTTTGTGTTGCAACAGACTCGGATGGAGTTCAATCTCTGTGATTGACTCATATGGGATCTTTGTCGCATATCCCGGTGTTGTGTTAGTGTTCGGACATGAGTCGGGGGTTGTGAGCAGGCCCCGGCACAGCATCAGCTTTCGAGCATGAGTCGGGGATATTGCATGAGACAAGATTCGAGTAACAAAGAGTAATGAACGAAATATAATGTATGAAAGAACGAATGTATGAATGAACGTAAATGAATTATCATAATAATGTACTGAACGGGATCCTCGTCATTCGACCTTAGTAATCATGGCTGAGTGCCACGAAGAGGGTAAAGTCTGACCAGATCGAGAAAGAGAAGTGAACGATAATGTAATACGTGGAATGAAAAAAGCTAGTGAATGTAATGACGAAGATAATAATGATATTATCTGTATGTACGTATGATGCATGATCACGAGAGATTTTAAAGTATAGTTTGCTTTTGAAAGAAAAGTAAAGAACGGTTTTAACGAAAGTAAAGTATTTTATTTAAAACTAGAACTCACTCAGCGTTGCTGACTTTTGTATGCATGATAGTTGGTAGGTATATGTTGATGCTGAGGAGTTGCAGGCATGGATGCATAAGCTACTGGGAGCATTTTGAGGCTGGCATCTGTATTTTGACATGTCTTGTATTTGAGATGAAAACAAATGTTGTAATTGACATGTTTTTAATTGTAAATGAAAGTTTTAAATTCCGCTGCAAAATAAATGTACGTTTTATAATGTTTTATGTACGATGAACCACCAGCTGTAAGCGTCTCGGGAACGGGGCCTTACAAGCTTTTCCTCTTTGTATTAACACACACCCAACCCCGAGTAAGAAGCATCTGAATACACCACCAAATTTTCGCTTCAATCGGGTAACGACAAGACAGGAGCTTGAGTCAACCTCACCTTTAACTCCTCGAACGCCTGTTCTTGAGCTTGACCCCACATAAACTTTACATCCTTTCGGGTCAACTTGGTCAGTGGAGAAGCGATCTTGGAAAAGTCTTGGATGAATCTTCTATAGTAGCCCGCCAAACCCAAGAAACTACGAATCTCGGATGGCGTCTTTGGAGACTTCCATTGCATCACTGCCTCCACCTTAGTCGGGTCCACCATAATCCCGTCAGGATTCACCACATGACCCAAGAACTGAACTTCACGCAACCAAAGCACGCACTTGGAGAATTTTGCATACAACTTCTCCCTTCTTAACGTCTCCAGAACCTCCCGAATGTGACCGACATGATCAATCTCACTCTTCGAATAAATCAGGATATCATCAATGAACACAATCACCGATTTATCCAATATAGGCGACACACACAGTTCATTAGATCCATAAAAGCAGCTGGCGCATTGGTCAAACCAAACGACATAACGAGGAACTCATAGTGACCGTAGCACGTGCGAAAAGCTGTTTTAGGGATGTCCTGCTCCTTCACTTTCAGCTGATGGTAACCAGATCTAAGATCTATCCTCGAAAACCAACTGGCTCCTTGGAGCTGATCAAACAAACCATCTATTCTTGCTAGGGGGTATCGGTTTTTCACCGTCAACTTGTTCAACTCTCGGTAGTCAATACACATCCTCATACTACCGTCTTTCTTCTTCACAAACAGGACCGGAGCACCCCAGGGAGAGATACTTGGTCTAATGAACCCCTTATCGAGCAGCTCTTGCAACTGCTCCACTAGTTCTTTCATTTCAGTGGGAGCTAACCGATATGGTGCTTTGGCAACTGGTTGAGCACCGGGTATCAAGTAAATTTGGAACTCAACCTCGCGATCTGGTGGCACATCGGGTAAGTCTTCCGGGAATACGTTCGGAAAGTCGCGCACCACTGGTACTTCGGATAATTGCGGTACCGACGCATCCACATCTTTTATGTATGCCAAGTAGGCACTACATCTGCGTCTCATGCACTTTCCCGCCACCGCCATCGAAATCACCTTCGGATCATCGTGACACGATCACCATAAACCGTCACCTCATTTCCGTCAGGCGTTGTCAATCAGATCATCTTCTTTCGACACATGATGTTTGCCTCATAGGTTGCTAACCAGTCCATCCCTAGTACTACATAGAATCCACCTAGGGGTATCATGTGTAACCTAGCAGCAAACTTATGGCCTTCTAGTTCTATGGCACAGTCCTCTATCACATCAGTAATTCTAGTGGACTTACCGATAGCAGTTTCTACATCGAATGGCTTACCAATACATCTACTTTTACTGGGAAACTTAGCATAAAAAGGCAGCAGAAATGAAACTCCTACTAGCACCAGAATCAAACAACACAGATGCAAGAGTTGGTTTACTAGAAACATACCTAACACCACGCCGGGGTCTGTCCTAGCCTCCTCCCGAGTCATCGTGAAAGCTCGGGCGCTTGCCTTCTGTCCTTCTCCTCCCGCCTTCTTCACCCCGAAACCCTCGGCCCTTGGCTTTTTACACTCCTGCTCATGTGACCACTTCCCCGCAGTTGAAACACTTCACACCTCCACAGTCTCTAGACATATGACCAGGCTTCCCACACTTGAAACAAACATTCGACCCCCATCTACACTCGCCACCATGTTCTCCCACACTTGCCACACCTTTTCAACCCCGCACTTGATGTGACCACACGGCGGTCATCCACTCGAGCCTTCTTGTTACTCATCGAGGCGCCACCCTGACCAAACCTCTTCCTATTCCAGTTCTATCACCTCCACCCTTCTGATTACTTTCAGTCACCACCACCACAGTCCTCTCATCATACAAACTCCCTGCTAGATCCACTGCTGACCTAAACGTGCTTGGTCAGGTGGCGATCATGTGCCTGCGAATATCTGCTGCCAAACCCTGAATATACCTCTTGATCTTCTGTGATATAGGTGTCACCTGATCCGGCACCAGACGTGCCATTTCATTGAACTTTGTGGTGTACTCTTGGTGTGTCATAGTTCCCGCCTCCAGTTGCAGAAACTCTCTCTCGACCTTGTCCATTTCCCAGTGAGGACAAAACTCCTCGATTACTAACTTCTTCAACTCCGACCATCTCATTCTCCCGATCGCCCGACTACCCTCGGCTTGGACTATATTGTCCCACCAGCATAGAGCCGAGTCTACAAATGAGTGGGTAGTGAACATAACCTTCTGGTCTTCTCGGCACTCGCTGATATCAAGTACCACCTCCATTTCCCTCACCCACCGGTGAGCAGCAACAACAGTGCCATTTCCATCGAAAGTAAGGGGCTTGCATCTCATGAATACCCCGTAGTTACAGCCTTGTACTGCCTCCCGCACAGGCTTTGCTTCTTCCTCTTCTTCCTCATCATCAGACGAAACCATCTCAGTCTCGGGCTGTCTTCTTTCGCCCGTAGGTCCACTCCTTTCCCTTCTCTCACCCTCTCTAATTGCTTTTATCACTTCGGTCACCACAGATGGTAGGATCGTCTGCATGACCTAGTCTACTTCTTCCACAACCACCTCCTTCACCTAGGCTCTCAGGTTAGCACTCTCATCTCCACCCTCCGGATGAGGGGTTTCTGGTTCTTCATGAACCACTTTTCGGCCCTAGGCCTTCCCCTCGTAACCCATGGTTCAGCACCATGTCCACCACCACGTGAAGCTTTAGATGATCTGCCACTGGCCATCCTCTAACCCATACTGAAAGATTCAAACACCAACACGGTCATTCAAGGGAGCAGCTCAGTTTATGTCAAGTATAGTAAGTCCCTAATTACGATGGCCAGTTATGATTAGCCACTTACTTTAATCTTCATACCCCAAGCATTACCTGTCTTGACTACATCAGTATTTAAATCTACATACAACACATAACCACATACCATGCGCACATAATCTGGTTAACATTACGAAAATACCTGATGGCACACAACTACTCAGATTGGCATCCCATTCCCTTCCGTCCCATTCTCAGTTTAAGTTAAGGTTTATTTTGAAAATTTACCCATTTCACTTAAACTTTGGCTCTGATACCAACTTGTAAGGCCTTGTTTCTGGGACGCTTACAGCTGGTAATTCATCGCACATAAACCATATACTTTGCATTTAGTCATCAAAACATTGCAGCGGAAACATAAAACAAATGGCATTTCATTTCATCATAAAAACTTTTGCAACATAATGCATCGTTTGTCGTTACAAAATTACATTGTTGTATTACATCACAAAAGCTTTAAATAAATGGATGCCATCCAAAAGAGCTGAGTAGCCGCCTCGTGCCATCCTCAGCAACGTTTACCTACCAACTGAAAACGTATAAAAGTCAGCATTGCTGAGTGAGTTCTAGTTTTATAATAAAACATACATAAAATCATTATTTATTTCCTTTCAGAGTCCATATTATACGTTTCATTCGTCTGTAACCATACATCATACGTACATACAGATAATATCATTATTATCTTCCATTGCGTTTGTTACCTTTGTACATTCATTACATCTTGTGACATGTACATTACCCCGAACATTGTGCACGAAGCGGGTAACTGGGCTTGAGGTCTTTCATAGACCTCGAACATTGTGCACGAAGCTGACTCCAGCACCTAGGGCAAGTACATTCACCATTCATCTTTTCATTTTCATTTTGGATCAATGCCATATGCTATACCCCGAACATTGTGCACGAAGCTGGTTACTGGGCCTGAGGTCTTTCATAGACCCCGAACATTGTGCAAGAAGCTGACTCCAGTAGCTAGGGCAAGCGGCAAGGATCCCATACATATGGTCCATCACAAGGATTGGACCCCAGTGTGCATCCTTCTGGGGTAGCTAACCCGCACACATTTGAGCTAACACCCTTCAGTGGGTGTGGACCTCCATACATTTGCTAGCAAGACTTTTTACGTTCATTCATTCGTTAATGCATGCATTCATTCATCATGTTCCTCTTTCATTATCTTTCACTTTACGTTACATAATACTTTCGGTTCATTCATTAACATAACACGTAAAGCCATGGAAAGATAAACATACAACATCATAAGGAACATATCACATCATTCATACTTCATCATACAGGGCATCATACATACATAACATACATCATGTATAACCATGCAACATCATCATCATCATGCATAAGCATCAATCACATTACATAACATGCCCATCATACCGTTTATGACCCCTAAAAGTCAACTTTTATAGTCCCTCGGGAATCTCCCAAGTCAAAGCCTACCTTACACACTTTTCCCAAAAATCAGAAAAATATTCTAAGTCCTTAGGCGCATGGGCACTATGCAGGCGCATGGACACTATGCAGGCGCATGGGGAACACTTAGGCACATGGGCAACTTTCAGGCGCATGGGCACTATGCAGGCGCGTGGGGAACACTTAGGCGCATGGGCAACTTTCAGGCGCATGGGCAACTTTCAGGCGCATGGGCACTATGCAGGCACATGGGGAACACTTAGTCAAATCCAACCCAATATCTAGGCGTATGGGTACTATTCAGGCGCATGAACTACTTGGGCACATGGGCCACTTGGGTGCATGAGCATTATTGGGGCGCATGGCCCTACACTTAGTCATCCCACTAACATTCCTAGGCGCATGGACCATTGTTCAGGCGCATTGGCTATACTTAGACTTTTCTAAGGCAAATTTTGGGTGCATGAGCTACTATTTAGGCGCATGGCTTACACTTAATTCTTTCTAAGGCAATTTCAGGCGTATGAACACTTATCTAGGCGCATGAGCTTCTGTGAAACATGTTTCTAGGATGTTTTCAATCCTAATCATCAAACCTATCTGTTCTAAGCATAATGTGGCTATTCTAACATGAGTAGCCTATAAACCATTAAGAACCAACATCCAACATACACAATACATACGGGTATTCATACATAAACTTTGTAAAATCATTTTAATACGTTTTCAGCCCCAAAGATAGTTTAAAACATGTAAAAACCGGGGTCTAGAACTCACCTGGTGCAACTTGGGTGTTCTTCCTTCTAACCCGTTTGCAAAGAGTTCAAACACCTAAAAACAACACCAAAAAAACACACACACCCAAGCACAAACACAACCCATAAGCACATAAACACATAATCGGGATAAAACCCGACATAAAAACATAAAAACCTTGAATTCTTACCTTGAATTCACTTTTCTTCTTCCTCTTCTTCTTCAACCAAGAGTATTCTCTGCTCTCTCTCTAAATCCGAGGAAAATGGTGGAGTGAGGTGAGGGTGGGCGGCCATACCCACCTTTACACCAACTTTTGAAAGTTTTGTCCTTTTTGGACACTTTTAGTCCCTCAACTTGTACTTTATGCCTTTCTTGCTTTTATTCTTTATATCTTGTCTTTTAAAAATAACCGAGTGTTACACACATGGGCTACTGTTCAGACGCATGGATTACACTTAAATCCTTTTAAGGCATTTTCAGGCGCATGAGCCTTATCTAGGCGCATGGACGCTCTGTGTAACATATTTCTAATATGTTCTCTAACCCAATCATCAAACCCATCTGTTCTAAGCTTAACATGGCTATTCTAAACAAGAATAACCTATAAGCATTCAAGAATCAACATCCAATCATGCACATTACATACGGGTAAGCATACATAAACTTTGTAAAATCATTTTAATACATTTTTAGCCCTAAGGATAGTTTAAAATAAGTAAAAACTAGGGTCTAGAACTCACCTGGTGCAACTTGGGTGTTCCTTCCTTCAAACCCTTTTGCAAATGAGTTCAAACACCTAAAAACACCACCAAACACACACACCCGAGCACATACACAAACACATAAGCACATAAGCATATAACCGGGATAAACCCGTCATAAACACTTAAAAACCACGCATTCTTACCTTGAATTCGATTCCTTTTCTTCCTCTTATCTTCAACCGAGAGTTCCTCTGCTCTCTCTCTCTAAAACCGAAAGAAAGAATGATGTGAAGGGAGGGTGGGCGGCCATGCCCACCTTTACACTAACTTTTCAAAGTTTTGTCCTTTTGGACACTTTTAGTTCATCCACTTGGACTTTATTGCTTTTCTTTAATTTATTCTTCATGTCTTGTCTTTTTAAAATAACCGGGTGTTACATAATGTTTTAGAAAATATATATCTCTTACCTTTTTAATAAAATTTATTTTAAAAAACATAGTTTGATTTTAAAAAAATATAGATGAGAGAGAAAAATATATCAATTGATCAAATTAGTTTTATGAAGAAAAAGAAATTATTCAAGTGTTTAAATTACTTTGATACCTTTTCAGAGGGAAAATAAAGTAAGGATGCTTAGAAAAAGGACAAGTGTCAAAAAGATGGTTTAAGAATATGACAAGTGGCAAAAAAAACCTTTTTTATTAATATAATATAGATATATCTTGATGTATTGTATTGTATTGCATATCTAATCAATGAATAAACATGTCTTTTCATCCCTATGTATCTTCTCATAATTTTTGCTATTAGACAACTTTCACAACACATTATCACGACAAGTTGCTTTTGAAGTTTGAACATATTATTATAACTCGACTCAATGAATAGGAGATGTGTAAATTTCGATTGTTCGCTATTCTCTAATAAGGTAATACTTACTCATTTCATCGTCTATCCAAACTGTATACTCAAATCAACTAAAAAGTAATGAGGTTTTCATAGTTTGCGGTGGTTATGACTTTAATGAAAGATATAAAATTTAAAAAGGCAAGAAAGGAAAATTGTTCCATAGGAGGCGGCTTATCAATTGATACCTCCCCACCATAAGTTTCACCTAATCGTTTCAAACATTAAATATGAACCACATATATCAATGATTAGCTAAAATGGACTATTTAAAAGTAACTATATATTTGGTATTTAAGTTTTATTAAAACTTTACTATTGATTTTTGTTAAAAATCCGTTACTTAAATATTAGTTTTATGTTATGATAACTAGTGGATGACTCGCGCGTTGCTGCGGAAGTATTGGAATTTCTATGTACCATATTGTTTCAAACAAATTTTAAGTCAAAATGTAAAGGCAAATAAAAATAAAACTTGATAGACGTGTTAACTTTTTTACAACTTGATTATATATGAAAACAAGAGTAAAAATTTTACAATTTATATATTTAAATTCCATTAATAGATGTGTTAACTTTAATCCATTTACTTTTCATTTGATTTTATGTAGCAATTTAGACCTGTAGTTTTCATCAGTAGTCTCGTAGTGCTTTAATACCAACCAAATTTCACCACCTGAAGCTTGCATACATATAACTCAATTGAGGGAGCTACAGAAATACAAAGTTTGTATGGATTAAACAAAGTTATTTGGTATTAGACAACCTAGGCTTTAATAGTTATATGAAAAACATAGAGTTGAAGTAAACTAATATATACTTATAAAATGCATAATTTCATAAGAAAGTTGTCTCACCATCTTATTATTGGTAAGTTCTATTATGGGCACACTGAGCACAAAGACTTGGTTTTTCTCATAGTACTTTAATACCAACTATATGTTGTTTGATAGGTATATTGTATATCGTGGTTTTGTTTTTTTAGTTGGTATCACACAACATCATACTCATCATCTGCATTAAAAAGATTCATAGCATCTGTTAATAACCTATAATAATCATATGGTGTACTTAAGAAGAGTCTTCCAATTAATAATTATATGGAAAACATAGTAAAATTATCTAGCCATCTTCCCCATGGGATAGATTCAAAAAGTTTTAGATTACTTGTTCAAACATAGAATGGAAAAAATATTAAATATGCAATTCCAAATCCCAAACACACACTTTAGTTGTAAAAACTTCAAATGTTCGTAGCAATGGATGCATATGTCATAGAAGTACGAAATGCACATCATATTAACAAATAAAATTAATAAAAACAACATTATCTCTGTAAACAATTGATGTTGAAGGATTCAAAATTCAGAATTAACCACAAGAACATAGAAAAATCAATTTTTATAAAAAATCCTCACACCGCTCAAACCGGTTTGGAGCGGTTTAAAAACCGGTTTTTAAGAATAAAACCGGTTCTTATACTGGTTTAACAGGTTTTTTTAATTTGAAACTGGTTTACAAACCGAGTTTTGGTGCCAATGTATTTGGTTCTTTTGTCAAACTGGTCTTTTGTACACCTCAAGTGTTAACAAAAGGAGACGAGTGATGAAAGATTGCTCAACTTAAATGGCTAAACTTTATTAATGTAATTTGCTTCTCATGACAAGAATAAAAGAACATTGGTTATGTTGTATTAACTATTATTATAACTAATTATTATATAGTAAAGGCTAAATATTATTAAAACATATAATACCTTGTCCATCTTACATTCTTTTTCTATGCTGTAACTTTTTTGTTGTGATTGTCTATCCAAAGACAAAAATAAGACTTGTTAATCAAGACAAATTAAGTGAAAAGACAATTGATATTTTCTGACCATTGTTACCTTCGTATATTACTATAACTATTCTAATTAAAAGGTTTGGTTAGTGGTGGCTTTTCCCTTTTTTTGTGTTTAAAATTTTCTTTTGTTTATTTTGTTTGTGTTTTAATTTTCTTTTTCTTTTTTTGTTTGTGTTTTAATATGGTTTGTTTTGGGTGTGGGTTCGAGATTTTGGGGTGGGGCTTTTTGTGGGTTTTTTGTATCTAGACACGTGTCTTTGGTTTGTAGGGTTCGTTGACGTTGTCTTTCTCCGTGTTTATGCTTTCTTTCGTTATGGATACCATAACGATTCTCACTATTAAGGTTTGGGTTTTCCTTTTGTTTGCTCTTTTGGAAATGTTCGCGCGTTGCGGCGGTATGGTTGTTGCATAATTTTTTGGGAATTCGATTTTAATCAGTATCGGCTCGGTGCATTACGACGTAAATTAAAAAATCAAAATATAATGCAGGATCGTTGAAGGGTGTAAGTTACAACACAACAACACAACGAGGAGATTAACTAAACTTTAATAAAACAGTAAACTGGATTAACCAAGTTGAGATACTAAGAACACAAGTAATGCAGGAGACAGAACACAAAGAACACAAGTGTATGGTTTTTCAAGAATACAGTATATTGCTTTCTCTATGTTCTATTACAAGTGTTACAAAACATTTTTGAAAGATACAAGAACATGAGATACTTATACTACATCCTACAGCCGGCTATACTTTGAAAGCCAGCTGGATACAATTGACTAGACACAAACAAAATCAATTGTAGAGTCAAAAGGCAAATTGCCTTTTGACTTGTGACTATGACATGCCATAGCTCACATCCTTATCTATTACAAAAAGGATAAAGTACATAAAGTAGAAAGTTACACACTCAAGACCTCAATGTACAGTTACCAAAAGCATGGACTTTTTCACCAACTCATGTAAGTTGGTGACTTGCACATATGTAGTGGAAAGGTGTCCAACTTTATTGAATAGTACATCAGATAAAGCATGTTACTAAAAGTGTTTGGAAGAAATCTGTCTTCATGAACTTGAAGCTTCGGAAGACTTTGTCTCTGAGGCTTCAGAAGACTTCATGTTTGGCTTCGGAAGATATTGGTCTTAGATTCGAAAGATTTCACACTTAGAGGATTTTCTGTTTCATGTGTGAAACTTCCTAAGCTTCTTCTTTAATGCACTTGTGCAACATGCAGGATAGACTTAAGATGTTTAGATTGCATCAGCCTCTTCATTAATCTCTACATATAATTATTGAAAAAATTGAATAAAAGAAAACAATTACGTATATTACAAAAGTCTTTAACACAATTATATTATCCCAACAAGAATAGTGAAGCATGGGTGGTATTTATGGTCCGAAATCACTTCTTACCTAAATTTTACGAGGGTTTATTTTATGAATGTAGGTTAGAGTTTTATGATCATCGGAGTCAGCTTTTGGTGGTAATTTGCATATACCGAAAAAAGTTAATGGAGAAATTATCACCACAAATTACCATTTTGATTGTTATTGAGTTTTTAACAACAGATAAAGAAAAGGGGATTAGGGATTAGTGCTCAATCATGATATATAAACGACATTGAAAGTAAATGGCGGTTTTGTTTGACCACGTGTATATGTTTTAGTATTTGTATTATAAGCAATAATATATTATACTTTATTGTAATGGCATAAATAAAATAAAATAATTAATTTTTTGAAATTTAAGCATTACTTTCATATGGATGTCTTAATCTATATGTAAAATTATCATTCTATCCTACTTTCATTTTTATTATAAAAGATATTGAGAAATATTAAAATTATTAAACTTATAATAATATGCCTCTAGAAAAATATTAGTATTATAGTATTATAAATATGAAGATTTATATAAGTTATATACTTAAATATTTAAATAAAATAATATACTTAATTAAAATATTATTTGGTTATAAAAATATAATTAGTAAGTATAAATTTAATGTCAATTTATAGTATCATAAATAAAATAAAATTTAATGAAGTGAATTAAATGATATCATATTATTAAAATAATATATTAATAATGTTTATTAAATACATGAAAGAGACAAGGGCAAAAATGTTAAGTTTTATTAAATTTAATGGATAAATTTATCATATTACCCCTAAAGTGTCTTAAAATTTTAATCAAATCCCTATTCTACCCCTCTTAAATGTGATGCACTCATTTGTATATGTTGCTTTAAATCTTGTATTTTTGGCAAAATTACATCTCTATCCAAAGAGATGTATTATATAGTAAAATTAAATAATATCATATTATTAAAATAATATATTATAATCTTTATTAAATACATAAAAGAGACAAGGGCAAAAATATCAAGTTTTATTAAATTTAATGGATAAATGTACGATATTACCCTTAAAGTGTCTTAAAATTTTAATCAAATCTCTATTCTACCCCTCTTAAATGTGATGCATTCATTTGTACATGTTGCTTTAAATCTTGTATTTTTGGCAAAATTACATCTTTATCCAAAGAGATGTATTATATAGTAGTATAGATATTAACTTAACCATATTACAATCAATTTACGATATACATAAAAGTCATTATTGTATATTTTATTGTAACGATATAAATGATTAAATGTTTATATGTTTGAACTACTTATGCTCTAATTATGATTAATATCCTATAAGGAAAATTATATACTGGTATGAGGCTATGACACGTCTGATTTATGGTAGTGTAGTTGATTTCAAGAATAAAAATCTTCAAAAAATAAAGCATGTATAAAAATAGTCAAAAGAATGTGTATAATATAAGAGTATTTGTAGAGACACTAGAATGATAGTTCAAAGTGAACATCAAGTAACTGAAAATAAAAATATCTCAATAAGTATATCATGTCTACAATGCATGAAATTAAAATAAAACCAGTGCCATTGACACTTTATATATAAAATAATGCTACAAATGATGAAAACAATGAGGATCAAGAGTTAAATTATGCTTATGAATGACTTGTTGAACTGATTAGTCAAAATAGCAAATAAGACATGATTTCTTTAATAAGTTGGAAATAAAAGATCATTATATGAAAGAATGAATCGAAAATAAAGTTAAGTGATATAAAAGATAGGTGGCACAATTATTTTCACAAAGATGTACAGTTTATTACGAGGAGACGCATTCTTTTATCGTGGATGCAATAATATTCCAACATCTTATTAGTCTGGTATTACAAAGAGAAATGATACGCGTCGAATGAATATCGTGATTCACTTGACACCAAAATTTTCATGAAACTCCATAAAAAAATTACACTATTATAATTATGTAAAGTGAGTTCTCAAAAACACTATTATTGTTGGATACAGATTCGGATCCAAGTACGTTATGATTATTCTATAAATTATTTCATTTAATATAAGTTGCACTATTGATGAGTTTTCAAAAAGCATTTAGTGCTTAAAGGCAATTTGATACATCTTCAGGATGTAAATCTTATACATCAATAAACACATACAATATAAATTCTACTCAATGATTATGCTATCTTAATAAATTTATATACAAGAATGATGCGATATGAAATTTAGAAAATCATTTGATAAAATCTGTGCATATGATAGAAAATTTGTGTTAAATTGGAAAGTTTATGTGCCAAGATTTTTTATGATTGTATGCACACAGATAATTAGTCAAAGTAAAGGAAGTTTGTGAGAGATTCTAAATGATGAAAACCTTGGTATCTAAACCTCAATAAATATATTTCTATATACTTAACAAGACGAGCATGGACTAAAATAGTTGAGTTAAATGTGGTATAATGGACTTGGCAGTTATCTTCAAAAAAAGGACTACTTGAGGTTTACACGTATCTATACTTATTAATAACATGATATTTTTAATGACACGTGTCATTTTTTAGACCTCTATTATTTTAGTTTCCAACCTAATAATGTATCTATCTTTATTATTAGTCATAATTCATTCGAATAAAATTAACTATTACTATAATTACAAAGTGAGTTTTTTCCCTTAATTAGTATATGTAGAAAATTTTAATTACCATAATAGGTGTTTAAGGAAGTGTTTTTTTTAATATAATGTTATTGATTAAACTTATTTGACTTAAAATAATATTATTTAAAAATAGTCAAGTACAAAGGTTAATAAAATTGTAAAACCATTTGGTTCATATGTCGTAATTAAAAACATAAAGTTTTTCTAAAGCATTTTGGTTGATTTTAATTCACTCATACTTAATTTTAAATCCTATTTTTACATAGAAAAGTTAAAAAATTACTATAATGTTGTTTCAATTTCACACAAAAGTTGGCAATTTGTTTCTTATTCTTTTCAAAAATGTATTTTTGTGAAAATATTTTTAAGTAGCTTAAATAATAAGAAAAACTAATTTTAACAAAAAATGCTTTCTTCAAAAATATTTTATATAAATATCATGACAAAAAAAATTAATGGTTTATTATTATTTTATTTTACCAATTATAAATGTAATCCTCATTTACTGATAGCATGGATGTTGCTAATAGACTTCCAGCTACAATTAGGGGAGAAACGAGTCACCCGTCTCGTGAGCCACTCGAGACCGACTTGTTAAAACCTCCATTTAAGCTTACCTTATGTAAGGCCCCATTCCTAGGATGCCTACAGCTGGCCAATCATCATGCATAAAATATTTATATTCATTAACTTAAATAAAACGTTGCAGCGGAAACATTAAATAACCTTTCATTTCGAAATAAAATGCTTTTGCAAGTTAATACAACATTCGTTACGAAACATCGTTTGTTCGCATTACAATGCAAAAACATTAAATAAAAGAATGCTATCCAAAAAGAGCCGAGTAGCCGCCCCGTGCCATCCTCAGCAACCATTACCTGCCAACTGGAAACACATAAAAGTCAACGTTGCTGAGTGAGTTCTAGTTTTATAATAAAACATACTGAATCTTTCATTTAAAACCATTCTTTACTTTCTTCCAAATCATACCAGGCTTAGAACGTGATCACAAATCATACGTACACATAGATAATAGTTATTATCTTCATCATCGTTCATTTCGTACATTTATTATCTTTCGTTTCCATATAGATCCTGTCATGTGCTTAACCCTCCTCTAGAACACTAAGCAATTCATCTAGGGTTAAGAGACAAAGACCCCGTACATATGGTCAATCATAAAGATTGACCCCTGTGTGCATTCTCATGGGGTATTTAACCCGCACACAGTTAAGCTAACACACCTCATTGAGTGTGAACCTTCATACATTTACTTAATCACACGGACTAAGCCCCAGTGTGCATCCTTCTGGGGTAGCTAACCCGCACACGGTTGAGCTAACACCCTTCATTGGGTGTGAACCTCCATATATTTGCTTGCAAGCCTTTCTTACGTTCATTCATTCATTAATGCATGCATTCTTTCATTATGTTCCTTTTTTCATTATCTTCTACTTTACGTTACATAATACTTTTCATTTCATTCATTAACATTCAACGTAAAGCCACGGGAAAATAATCATACATAACAAGGAACACAAACATAAACATACAACATCACCATACAAGGCACATCACACAGGCATAACATACCACATACATACAATCATCCATAAGCACCAATCATACATCATCATACACGCCCATCATATCATCTATGACCTCAAAAGTCAACTTACATGACCCCCGGGAACCTCCCAAGTCAAAGCCTACATAACACTTTTCCCCTGAAATTAGAAAATAAACTATGTTCAAGCGCATGAGCCCTATTTGGGCGTATGGGCACTATTCAGTCGCATGGCCTTCCAGGCGCATGAGAACACTTAGGCGAATGGACATTATGGGCGAATGAACACTTAGGCGTATGGACTCCCAGTCGCATGACCTCCATGCATATGAACCTCAGTCGCATGACCTCCATGCATATGAACCTCAGTCGCATGGCATTCATGCGCATGGAGCTCAGTCGTATATTATCCAGGCGCATGGTCTTCAGTCGCATGACTTCCATGCGTACGAACCTCAGTCGTATGGCACCCATGCGCATGGACCTCAGTCGCATGCCTTTCGGTCATATGGCCTCCAGTCGCATGCTATTCGGTCGCATGGTTCCAGTCGCATGAGCCCTAGCTGATGCAGAATGCAGTCTCTCCCAGAACCTAATCTGCGATTTTCGGCCTCCAAACACTCACAAACCTGTTCTAAGCTCAAATCAACCATCCTAAACCTTAGAAACACCTACCACAACACCATTCAAGCACAACCAAGCCCGAAATCAAACTAACCACCCGAATCACACACACACACATGTATACGAGTTTAACACCCTACACAACAAAACGGTTTCAGATGTGTTCCAGCCCTAAAATTAGTAAAAATGTGTAAAAGAGAGGTCCTAGAACTCACATTAACAACCCCTTCGAGTAGAGCTTCCTACAAACCCGCTTGCCTTCAACTTTTGCACACGATTCCAAGAAAACCCGAAGTTTTCCCTTTTCTCCTTCTCCTCCCTCTCTTGGTCGAATGAAATGGCGAATGGGAGAGGGGAATGGGCTGCCATTCCTTTTACCCACTCTTCCAAAATTTTCCCCTTTTTGGCAAGATTGGTCCCTTAACTTGGACTTTATTTCTTTTCTTTCTTTTCTTCTTTCTTTGGCTTTAAAGGATAATAACCGGATGTTATAGCTTAAACAAGCTAAAACTCATTTTACAACTCATTTAATAAATGATTATAAGCATGAGCTTCATATGTCGAGATTGAGCCGACTCGCAAGGTGAAACTAACGTTGTACGTATACGATGTTTATTTTTTTTCTTTTATATATACTTATATAAATGATTATTTCTATATATAAATTTATATTTAAAACAATTATCAAACATATATCGTTGTTTTAAAAAATTATATAAATCATTTAGTTTTATAAAAAGATCTTTTCTATATAAGAACAAGTATTTTATAAATAGACGTTAAAAAATACTAATGAAAGAGTATTAATATATTTTTTATGAGAAAATATTATTGAAAAAGAAAACCTTCATAAAAACAACTATAAAACATTTTTTTTAAATCATGATAGATGCTAAGTTAATTTGTATTTTATTGAAAGTTTTTGCTTTTAGTTTTATTTAAATAACATTAGTAAAAACATAAATAATTTTATCCAATTATATTATGAATAAGAAAATTTATCTTTTTAATAAAAAAAACCATTCTGTTAAATACTTTTGAAAGCACTCATTTTGTTAAATTAATTTTCTACCAATCCAACTTTGAAAGAAACTCATTACAAAAGACATTGTGATGGTTTTAATATAAAAACTAAAAAAGATTACAAGTTATAAACTCATAGTTGACTGTTTTTTTTCATCAAAAAACAAGCTGACTCTTTCCCAACAATTGTGAATTGAAATGTGTTGGATTATTGCTTATTCAAACAAGTAATTAAATGGTGGAATAATTCACTCGTCCTATGGAAAGGAGAAAAATCCCATACGCGTCTTCTATTCCAAAACGATTTTATATTTTATCAAACCAAAGGTCTCAAATAATCAATTCAAGGTTTTGAATTTTCCAAATCATGATATCGATTTTCAAACAGAAAGATGAACCATTTCATATCGATTTTCAAACGGAAAGATGAACCATTTCATATCGTTTTCAATTTACAAGCATATCATGGTTTCGATTTACCTCAAATCACGTTAGGTTTCAAGTTCAACTCTCTAATCCTTTTACGCATTCATTGATCTATTTAATATCATTCACACCCCAAGTTTTAAATCACAAAAGCTCTTGTTCAAAGTCTCAATTCAATGCTCATATATACAAATCTCGATTGTAATAGTAGTAGTGGTTCGTATGATCTAAGGATTTGATTTTGATTTCAATACAAACCTTAGTATTTTGGTTTTTTAACATCAATTTAATTACTTTATGTTTTTGCTTATGAAATCATAAAACTTTGATTTAGTTTTAATTGATGTAAGCAAGTGATTGATTTATTTTTTGTCAACAAAAAAATGAAAATTATATAAATGGTCCATGTGGTTTAAACAATTGCATGTTTGGCCCTTAAATTTTAAAAATCACAAAGATAGTCTAAACTTTTGTGTAATCATTTCATGTTTTGTCCCTAACATTGATTCAATCTCTATTTTTCATTATCTCAAGTTACAAGTAGACATGAATTAATATTATTAATATTAGACAATGATGGTAAAATTACAAGAAGAACGTCAAATTTTGTATGCAAAGAAGTTTTTGGATATTTATAGATTTTCTAATGTCAATATAATTTGATTATTACCTAAAATTCTTATTTATAAGTTAATTTAATTTCATATTATACATTGTTTAGATTTATAAGCATTGATAAAGAATAACTACTAATATAATATATTAATGATTTTAAAAAAGTTAACATAAAAATCGATAGACAAAATATTAACAATAATACATGACTTACAGACTTTTTTAATTAAAATTAATTTTTCATGATTGAACCTGTGTATTACACGGGTCTTTAGTCTAGTTGTATTATATGTTAATGAGATCATTAATCTCCAAAAGTATTAGATGAGTTTATATTATTGAATATACTTTTGTTACACTAGATGATATAACAAATTTAGAACTTGAAATGCAAATTGAGCACTTGCATAGTAATATTTTTATCAATCAATCAAATTATATCTCGTATATGTTGAAACATTACTATGGATAAATGCATCCTCTTAGTATATTAAATGTTTACATTCATCATCATCTATCAAAGACAAAGACATACATTATTGTTAATTGCTAATTATGCACTACATATATTGTTTATTTAACAAGATATAGCTTATGTCTTTTGAAAAGACGCTTGAAAAGGGTCAAAGAAATTTCGAATGCAAATTGAGCACTTGCATAGTAATATTTTTATCAATCAATCAAATTATATCTCGTATATGTTGTAACATTTCTATGGATAAATGCATCCTCTTAGTACGTTAAATGTTTACATTCATCATCTATCAAAGAAATAGAAATTATTAGTTTAGAAGTAACATAGTTAATTATGAGTGTTTCATTATTGCTAATTGCTAATTATGCTCTACATATATTGTTTATTTAACAGGCTATAGCTTATCTCTTTTGAAAAGACGTTGGAAAAGGGTCAAAGAAATTTTTTGATACTCTTAGGGGACGTTTAGTATACATGATTTCAAGAAAATTCAATGGAATTGAAATCTGAATTTTATTGGTTATTGTGTTTGTTTAGTATGAATTCGTTAGAATTGGAATTTGAATTCTATTCTGAACGTGTTTGGTTGAGAAATGAATTGAAATTGAAATTGGAATTAATTCCCACAAATTCCTTGCAATGAAAGGTTTCAAAATCCTTCTAATTATTAAAAGATTTTAAATTCCACCAACCCCCGCCTCTGCCAACTACCACCAACTGCCACCAATTGCCCCATCGCCACAGACACTACCGACAATCCTGACCGCAGACTGCCTTCCGCTGCCGACTGCCACCCGCCCCCGCCTGCCGCCCGCCCCGACCCTGACCACCGCCGCCCGCCGCCCCTCGCCGATCTTGACATCGCTACCCCCACTGACCTCGACCGCCCCTGACCGCCGCTGTCCGCTGCCGCCGAGCTCGACTATCACTGCCCCTAACAGCCGATGACCCCAACGGTCCCCACCCTTAACCGCTGATTGTCGTCTGTCTTCTTTCCAAAGCTTCCACTTTTGAGTCTCTGTTATGGCATTGCTGATTGGGCCACGTTAATTTTAAAATAATAAACAAATTAGTGAAAAACATTCTTGTTAGAAGACTTTCTTTAAAAGATTTCTCTATGAACGGAAAATGTATGGCATGTGCCAAGGGCAAACAACATAAGAAACCACATAAGCCCAAACTTGAAAACAGCATAACTAGTCCTCTGCAGTTGTTACATACTGATTTGTTTGGCCCAAGAGTGTTAAATCAATTGCTAAAAAATCTTTCTATCTTGTTGTAACAGATGATTTCTCAAGATATTCTTGGGTGAGATTTCCCGCTCGCAAGGGAGACGTTGCTGAGGAATTGCAGAAGTTAATACTTTCAATCGAGACGATAAGCAAAAGAAAGGATCTGGCCATGAGAAGTGACAATGGTACTAAATTCAAAAATCAGATTCTTTATTCATTCTGTGCTGCAAACGGAATTGTAAAACAATTTAGTGCTGCAAGGACGCCTCAACAGAACGGAGTAGCTGAACAAAATAATCGCACCCTTATTGAGGCCGCTCGTACAATGCTGATAGAATCCTCCTTACGCATTATCTTTTGGGTGGAGGTGGTAAACTATGCTTCATACGTTCTAAACAGGGTGTTGATAGTCAAGGATAAAATGAAGACTCCTTATGAACTTTTTCATAAATGGAAGCCTTTAATTGACTTCTTTCGACCATTTGGTTGCTCTTGCACTCTATTGAATACTCAATCCCAGAAGACGAAATTTGGTGCCGTGTCTGATGAGTGTTACTTTGTCGGTTATTCCTCTTCTCAAAAGGCTTATCGGGTAGATAACAAGAGAACACGTATTGTTCAAGAGTCATTCTATGTTGATTGGCAGGAGTCTAACTCGTCCGATGTTCGATCTGAACCAGCATGGTTCTTTGACTTCGATACTGTGTTTAATTCTTTTAATCTTCCAGTATTCGACGATGATGCGTCCATCTCAAATGTTCAAACAAATATCATTTCTTCAACTCCATTATCTGTCATTCCTCAAGTCCATTCCACCTCTTAGGGAAATGATGCCACATCAGTTGATATTGCATCATCTTCATCATCATTTGATCTTTCACCTCCACCTGTTTCCACATCTTTTCCTTCATCACCAACATCTACCTCACCACAGCTTGTACCATCCCTCTCACCCTCATCTACTCATCCACAATCTATCAGCCAACCATCTCCAAACAACTGGCCTATATCCACTGATTTCAAAACATTGAAAGATCATCTTCATGATAACATCATTGGATCTATCACTGATGGAGTACGGATGCGGAGTCAATCTGGTATGATTAACATTTGTCTCTTCTCTTGGTTTATCTCTCAAATTGTTCTAAAAAATGTTCATGCAACTCTTCAGGATCCTTGCTGGGTGGAATCGATGCAATTGGAGCTTTAATAATTTAGAAAGGTCAAAGTATGGACTCTGGTTGACCTTCCTCCACACAAATGTCCAATTGGCATGAAATGGGTTTTTAAGAACAAACCCGATGATCGGGGCGTTGTGGTGCGTAACAAATCAAGGTTGGTTATGCAAGGATTTGCTCAAGAAGAAGGGATTTACTATACTTAAGTTTTTGCTCCTGTTGCCTGTCTTGAAGCAATAAGAATTTTTCTGGCTCATGCTACTCATAAATAGTTCAAGGTGTATTTTATGGATATCAAGTGTGCTTTCCTTTATGGAGACATTGGTGAGGAGATATATGTGTGTCAACCACCAGGTTTTGAGGATCCTGATTTTCCCGACAAAGTTTATAAGCTTGACAAGTCTCTTTATGGTCTTCATCAGGCACCTCGAATCTGGTATGAGATCCTAACACAGTATCTCTTAAGCAATAGTTTCTCTCGTGACACCATTGATATGACTCTATTCAAGAGGGAAGTAAATGGTGAAATGTTAATTTTCCATGTTTATGTTGATGATATTATTTTCAGCTCCACCAATTCACAATTGTGTTGGGATTTCGAGGAAGTGATGTGTAGTCGCTTTGAAATGAGCATGATAGAGGAGATGTGCTTTTTCCTTGGATTATAAGTGGAACAAAAGCCAGAGGTTATTCACATTCATCAGGAGAATTATGTTAAAGAGATTTTGAAGAAACTCAAGCTGGATGATGCTTCTCAAGAGATGACTCGTTTTATTGCTCAAACGTGCCTCACTCATGATGAGAACGGAAAACCTGTTGATCCTTATCTGTACAGATCTATGATCGGTTCCCTTATGTATATTAAAGCAAGTCGTCCTGACATCACTTTTGCTATAGGATATTGTGCTCAATACTAATCTGCTCCGAACGAGTCTCATGAAATGGCCATATAAAGAATTTTTCGTTATCTTAAAGACTCTTCTCGTTTAGGTCTTTGGTATCCCTATGGTGGGAACTTTGATTTACATGGTTATTCTGATAGTGATTCTAATGGTTGCAGGTTAAATAGAAAATTAATGACCGGAGGATGTCAATACCTGGGTAATTTTCTGGTTTCTTGGCAAAGCAAAAAACAAACTATTGTTTCCCTCTCTACAGGAGAAGCAGAATACATTGCTGCCTCTAGTTGGTATTCACAAGTTCTTTGGATACAACACCAGATGATTGACTATGGAATCAACTTTCTCCATACACCGTTGTTTTGTGACAACGAGGCAGCCATCAAGATCGCTAACCATCCTATTCATCATTCTCGAACCAAGCACATCGAAACACGGATAATCCATGATGCCCAGGAAAAGGGTTTTATTGATATTATCCCATTGACACTAAATATCAAAAGGCAGATCTTTTCATAAAAACATTTGATAAACCTCGCCTTTATGAATTATCTCTATGTTAGGGCTAATATCTTTTTAATACTCTTTTTTTAAACTTATCATTTTATTAAAAAAAGAGGGTCAAATAATAATAATAATAAATTTCCGCATCTTTCTTAGGTGTAGAAATTTAAGGGGAGAATAATTAATTAACAATGAAAAGAGATTTGGGAACTTGAGTCGAGATGATGAGAAATGATTGTATATCTTCTGAATATGCTTGTTTGTGCATGACTGGTGTTTCAAATGAGAAATGATAGTAACTGATGCTGTTATCTGATTTACATCTTATTTTTTAATTGCAAATAATAGAAAAACAAACAGATTCTTTAATGATTACTTGGTAGAGTCAACCTGAAGAATGAAGTAGACATCAGCATAATGATTTAAATTAAAATTTATGTTTAAGGACGTCTGGATTTACGCAATCATTTTGGCCTGCACAAAAACTTAGTCCAGACAAAAATTGGATTGAGAATTGATCTTTCACATACCTTGATAAAAATCATATAAGTCATATCTTTGAGTCATGTCTGACGTATTTTAGTGTCTTGTGTTTGTGCTTATCTCCTCTGTTGTATGGTAGTACTGACTTAGAGTGATGATCTCCTTTGCTGTATGATAGTACTGACCTGGAGCTCGCATCGGCACATGACTAATTGGTCATCTCCTCTCTTATACGGACTATATACCTGGAGCTCTCACAATCTTGGTCTAAGTTGTATCAAATCATCTAAACGATGAACTCATCACAGAATGCAATATTCTATTGATAATCATTTGCACACTAATGCACAAGCCTTGCTCTGTAAAGATCGTAAAAAAATTCAAGAAATCCTGAGGTTGGGTGAGGGTTTTTTCCAAATGATTGTGGGGTCCTAGCATTCTAAAGCATTTAATCGAACCATAAAGAATCATCAACTTCTTGTTGAAAAAGATAGGACATGGGTTTAAGAGGACAAACATATCAACAATCGTTTTTGATATGTTTGAGAATTTCAAATTCATTCAAAGACTGTGATTAGATTCAGTTATCAGTGTGATCTCATTGCTTGTCGATGATTAAATTCATCTTTGTGCTAAAGTATATCTTGAGGATGTGATCTCATGATCGATTCAGTTCTCGGTAACTAAAAAATAATAATAATAAAAATATATATAATATAATAATAATAATATATATAATATAATAATTTTGATAATTTTTCAACAAAGATTTTATTGTTCAGTGAAATTATACTTTCACAAATAGTTTAGCAGGGTGAAATTGCAGTTTCGCTCGGTGCTCTCATTCTGTGCGAAGTCAATTTCGACTAGAGTTTCGCCTGACGAAATTGCTGCTTCGCCTGGTGAAATTGTAGATTCGTGCGGCGAAACTCTAGTTTCGCTATCTACGAAACTATTTTCTATTTAACTCATTTTTTGAAATTACTTTTTCATTTTCGCACAATCGAACGGTTAGACTTCTTAGGGTTGTTCCGTGACCTCCGTGTGCGATCTTGACATTCTGTGATTTTGTTATCGATTGACTATTTTTTTTATCCTCGCAGGTGAGTTTCGAACTCAGAACTGTCATTTAATCTTGTTAATCTTACAACATTATGAGTCTATTCAATCGAGACTCTTCGGTACCTTTACAGTTCTTACTAGGAAAGTACCGATAGTCCAGCGAAACTGAATGAAAGTTCATGAGTGTTTAACAAAACTGTGAGGTTATGCTGTCTGAGCGAACTTAACAGTTTCGCTGTGCCAAAACTATAGTTTTGGCTTGTCGAATCTACCTCACTGTCTTGGCGAAAGTAATGTGCTCTTGCTGGCGAAACTATACTTTCGCCTGCCGAAACTATACTTTCGTCTACTGAAACTAAAACTGATTCTGCGAAACTATAGTTTCAGCCAACGAAATTAAGTTAATTTTTGTTTATTCTTTATTCTTTTCTTATTCTTATTTCATATTAGCACTTAATACTTTATTCTAATGCATTTCATTTGATTTTCAGGTTTAAATGGTAAATCTAAAAATTTGATGAGGGAAACAACATCACAGCCATCAGCGGGAAGATCACCCATCTGTGGGAAAACTTATACCCACCTGAAAGATCGAATTATATAAGGAGAGTGGACGAGTCAAAAAATAAGAGAGCTAAGGAAACTCGAGCATAACAGACAGATGCTGCTAAGAAAAGGAAGAGATATGAAAAGGAAAAGGATTATGATTTCAAAGATGAAGTGAATGAAAGGGATGAGGAGATAAGGGTTGAGAAAGAGAGAAGGTCGAAACAGAAGCTGATGTAGGAGAGTCTGAAAGGAGAACTAAACAAAGACGTCAAGCTTTTACAAAAACCTCTTGGAGAGAAGGAAAAGGTGGTTTAGATGAGGATGTGATTCGAAACCTGAATAGCTCTCTTGCTAATGAACTGAGCATGATGAAAACAAAACTCACTAATCAAGAGATGCGAGAGAGCCAAAAGGATGAGGTGATAGAAGGGATGAAGAGAATGTTGGTAAATCAAAACTTGTTGATAAAGAAGCTGTTTGAGGAAATCAGTGAGTTGAAAGCTGCTGCCGGCCTGCCCAGTCAACTAACTCAATTTGAGTTAGATGATTTCTAATACTTCTAAATACCCATTCTTGAATATGGGTACATCCTCCAAGGCAGGAGAGGGCACATTTGGTGTAGCAACTGGAGGTGAGGGAGGTTCTAGAGTGGGGAATGAGAATGAAAATATGGAGAATGCTGAGGAGATACTGGAAGCTGAGTTTGTAAATATGGGATATGATATAAACAAATATTTGGTTAGCGAGGAGGTTGTGAGGGATAAATCAGTTGAAAGGGAAGCTGCAAAAGAAAAAGGGCTAACAGATAAAGAGGAAGATGATGAACAATTAGTCAACTATGATTCTGAACCAGAGTTTTATGAGGTTTATGAGAGGCCACTGGTATATGAAGCCAAAAAAGGAGAACTGGATGAAGATGTTTTTGAAATAGCTAAAGAAGATTGATTTGTTAGAGAAAAGGAGCCTAAAGAACTGACTCCCCTATTCCAAAACATGGAAGGGTTGAGCAAAAAGGAGGCTGACAAGAGAATTATTAGCTGGTGTTATAACCTCGGCCTCAAGATGTTCATGATCAAGATGAGAGGGTGGAATTTCTTACATGCATAAGAGGAAGGCATTCAAGACCTTGTCGAAACGGGATTTGAGGAGGCTGGCAGCATTGCCGTTACTGAATGCCCATCTTAGTGAATGAGCCTCACTATTGGAGAAGGAGATAAAGAATGGCTTAAATGACAATTTTGAGTCCTTTGGTTATATGAAAGCATAAAGGAGACGATCCAAGAAGGACAAGGATTGGGAGACCGGAAAGGGAAAGCTTGTACTAATGGTGAAACCCCTAAGACCGTGAATAGGGTCAGATTGGTAGATCCCCTCCCCCAACAACTACATAATTTTAAGAAGTTGTTTTATGATAACAACACGGGGGAGGCGGTAATCAAAGTGAAGAATGGTGGTGAATGCAAAATCTTTGATCCGATGGAGCTTTTTAGCTTTTATGATGAAGACCTGCGGGTTCTATGTGAGAATCATATCAAAGCAGGTGTGGGTGATGAGACAAGGAAGGAAGCCGGTCTATTTATAACTGTGGAAAATAATATTAGAGGTGTGAGGGAAGAAGTTAAGAGGCTTGCAGAGAGAGTGAGGGCCCAAGATGATTTGAACATGGACATACAGGATCGGACCTGATAGTTAGGCAAGCTAGTGCTCATCCCGAAGGGGCTATTGAAACAGGAAGAGACCAAGGTGAATCATTTGCTGAAGCACTTAAGGAGGTCATTTCCGGAGTTGTAGAAGACAAATCAAAGGTAGCGGGGGAAACTGGAGCTGACAAGATAAATCAAGACGAGTGAAGGTGGTGAGTTCCAACCTAGGGGGAGTATTGAAGATCATACATAGGTTGGACTCACCTTAGATTGGAATGTTTATATTTGCTTGTAATAGGTCTTATGTTAGCTTTCTTTTGTATGTAATTAGCTTTATTTTGTTTAGCAGTCCAGCGAAACTGTTTGCTCACAGTCAAGTGTTTAGTTCTCTCGCGAAACTGTTGTTTCTGCCGAGCGAAAATACAGTTTCGGTAGAATAGTTTCACTGACAGTGAACTGCCTATGAAACTAAAACTGCTATATATAGTTTTGATCATTATCATTGCTAACTAATCTTGCAAAACTCTAATCGTTTATCCTTGTTGCAAGTCACCTTTGTAAGCAGTAATTTCACAGAAATATCATTGTGCTTCGTTGTTATTGAATGTATTATCATCATTGTCTTACTTTGATTGAATTGTTATTATTCTTAATCTTCATTATTCAACTTGTCTATTGTTTGTATTTGATATTGATCGATTCAACAACTCATTTGTATTGCAAATCGATCAAATGGACCAACAACCAAAATATTATAATAATGTCAAATTTGAAAAAAAATGTATATAAATGATAATTAATGAAATTAACTATTTTTGGTATAGTTAATACTATTATTATTATTATTATTATTACTATCATCATCATCATCATCATCATCATCATCATTATTATTATTACTACTACTACTACTACTACTACTACTACTACTATACTACTACTACAATAAAGTCCATGGTAGAAATTGCCAATTAAGCAAACTTAGGGGATTAATTGTTGTGTTTTGAGGGGCTAACATGCAAATGTGTAAAGCACATATAACCGCTTGAGACAACATGTAAAACCTCCCCTTTGTCTCACGATCGACCTCACCTCCGACCAGGTTCCCATCGGCGAATGTCGTTCATGACCCTGCGATCGTCAACAAATTTGTTTTCATTCCATTCGATTTCGATTCCATGATTCAGGTGATTTGGTGATCTACAGTGATGCATGTGGTTGTGCGGCGGATGCCCGAATGTACATGTATATATATATATATCTGTGTGTGTGTGTATGTGTGTTATTGTATATTTGTACGTTGTATGTATTGTTTGTGTGTGTGTGTGCGACAGGTGTGTGTTGGGTGTGTATGCAACTGTGTGTGTGTATGGTAAGTGCGTTTGACGATTTGTATACGCAGTGTGTGTATTCGTATGTATGTAGGTATATATAATATATACCTACTCCCCTACACTTATTACACATGGATCTCTTTGGACTCACCAGTGTAATGAGTCTAGGAAGGACCTCATATTCTTTAGTGATCATATATGATTTCTCAAGATTCACTTAGGATTTTTCCTTAAAACTAAGGATGAGACTCCTGAGATCTTCAATAAGTTCATTCTGAAAGTTGAAAATAAATGTGATCACAAGTTCAAGACCATAAGATATGATCAAGGAACTGAATTCGAAAACAAAATCTTGACATATTTTGTGATGAGAATGGTATTACAAGACAATATAATGCTCCCAGGTCTCCTCAGCAAAATAGTGTTGATGAGAGGAGAAAAACGACACTTATTGCAGCTGCAAAAACCATGTTGTCCGACTCCAAACTGCCCATAACCTTTTGGGCAGAAGTAGTTAGCACTACCTACTATGTGCATAGCAGAGTGTTGGTAGTGAAGATTCATGCTAAGACTCTTTATGAGTTGTGGCACATAAGAAGACATTTCATTGGTTTCCTCACATCATTTGGATGTCTTTGCATAATCTTGAATACCAAAATCAAGAGCCAAATTTGCTTAGAAGTCAGTTGATGGAAACTTTATTAGATACTGCTCCCAAATTAAGGCTTATAGAGTATGCAATCTCAAAACTAGAGTAGTTGAAAAGTTAACCAATGTGACTTTCATAAGCACACTCCCAGTGTGAAAGGTTCTACTCTTGATTGGTTGTTTGATCTTAATTTAGTAATCAATTGTTTTAACAAATCTTGTGAGAAAGTTTTAGGATCTACATGTAACTTATCAACAGGAGATCTGACTTAAGATTTGAGCTGAGAAGGCCAAGAAAGAATAGTACCTCAGCTCTAGGGGTAACTAACCTTGCAGACGGAGTTTCTATTAGCATAACCATGACAAATCTAGAGGTACATCACAGGTGCATACAAATTTCATCTCAGAGGCACAAAACTCAAATGAAAGAGCTTCGAATGTAAGAGGAAATGGTGATGGTGATAGTGATAAAGAATTTCTTGATGCTGATAACCACTCCATGGAAGACAACATCAATGATGTCATACACTCATTGGATCAAGCTTCTCTTTATAAATGTGCTAATGTGGTGGGAAACATCTAAACTTCACAAATTTAGATCTATCTAATCAACTTGATATGATTCCTTAACCCAAGATCCACAACTCAAACCGCACCACAAACATCAATGGATATGTTTACACAAGGGTGAGAAAAGGGAAAAAACCCATGACAAAAATGTTTGTCTATACTCTTCTTTCTTATCCTAAATAGAGCCAAAGAAGGTTGATAAGGATTTGTAAGATGGAAGTCAGATTGAAGCAATGCAGGAGGAGTTGCTTCAATTCAAAAGACAAAAGGTATGGAACCTATGTCCTCTCCCTCCAGGGAAGACATCAATAGGAACTAAATGGGTATTTAGGAACAAGAAAGATAATAGAGGACTTGTCATCAAGAATAAGGCTAGACTAGGTATTTAAGGGTATACACAAGAAGATGGGATAGACTACACAAATGTTTTTGCTCCTATGGAAAGACTTGAAGCTATTATAATATTCTTTGCTTTTGTTGCATCCAAGGATTTCAAGGTCTACCAACTTGATGTCAAGTGTGCTTTTCTAATGGGGTGATAGATGAGGAGTTGTATGTCATGCTTGATAAAGATCTTTATAGGTTGCACCAAGCTCTAAGGAAGTGGTATGAGACACTATCTCAGTATCTCTATCAGCATTGCTATAAGAGAGGTACTATAGATGGAACCCTCTTCAACAAAGGAACAAGGAATGACTTGATGCTGGTTCAAGTTTATGTGGATGACATTATCTTTGAGTCAACTAATCAAAGCTCTACAACTACTTTGAGATGTTGATGAAGAATAGATTCGAAATAAGCGCCATGAAGGAACTCAATTTCTTTCTAGGAATTCAAGTGAAGAAGGTTGACAATGGCATTGTCATAAGTTAGTCAAAGTAGGTGCAAGACATACTTATAAGATTCAACATGACTAAATGTAAGTTTGCAAAGACACCCATAGCTTGAAACCATTCCCTTGGACCTAATCTTGAAGGAAAGTGTGTAGATGAACATCTCTATAGAGTTATGATTGGGTCTTTTATGAACCTCACAAGTAGCAGGCTCGATATCATGTTTGCTACTTGTATATGTGCAAGATATCAAGCCAAGCCCAAGATGGCATACCTAGTTGCTGTCAAGAAGATTCTTAGATATCTCAAAGGTGCTCCTAAATTAAGTCTTTGGTATCTTAAGAATTCTGACTTCAATCTGTATGCCTATATAGATAGTGACTATGATGGCTGTAATATGACTGCAAAGTCTACATTTGGGGGATATCAATTCTTTGGTGGAAGGATAATCTGATGGCAATGCAAGAAACAATCCTGTATGTCTACATTAATTGTTGAAGCTGAAAACATTACTGCAGCTAGCTATTGTGCTCAAGTTCTTTGGATTCTGAATCAGATGTTGGACTATGGATTCAAATTCAAGGAGACTTCAATTCACATAGATAACAACAGTGTTATCTCTATCCAAGAGAATCCTGGACAACACTCAAAGACGAAACACATCAACATCAGGTATCATTTAATTAGAGATAATTTTGAAAAGTAATTGAAACTAATCAAAGTTAATACAAATGAACAATATGTTGATCCGTTCACAAAGGCTTTTGATGAACCGAGATTCAAATATCTTGTATTAACTATTGAGATGATTAACTTTGAGTATATTTTCTTAACACTTAAATCAAGATATTTATAAAACATGTGTGTCCTTAGTTGTCTAAATTATCACCTACATAAGCCCAGTTTACTTTGGAAATTTTTTTAAATGATATTCCTTAACATTTTGGTAATTTTAGACATATTTTTCTTTGGTAGACATCAACATTGTCTTTGGAAGAATATTAATTCTTCAAATTTGATAACTACTTACAAGAAATTTACCCTCAAAGGAAATTTTGATATATCTTCTGAAGCAAAAATATGCTTTTAAGTACTTATATGTCTTTTGAAGGACAATTTTCTTCTGAAAGCAATTAACCCTCAAAAGTTTTATTCTCTTAAGCATAAAACTTCTAAGTTTTAATCTCTTCCCCCAAATATGTCTCAAGAGAAAAAATGCTCTAAGTATTTTTCTTCCGATGCATATTTCCATAAAGATAAGGAAAATTTTCCAAAGGCAAATTGGGTTAGGAAGTTATTATAAAACTTTCGAAGACAAAATACCTTCGGAAAATTTTTGACATTTGAGAGAAGTACCTTTTTGGGCACCTTTCGAGAAAATATTTTTGACTTTCGAGATTTTTTACTTTCGAGAAAAGTTTATCCTTTTACACTAACTTTGTTTCAAACCCATTTCATAAATATACACTCAACGCTTCCTCCTCTTTCACTATCTTCTTCATCTTCAATTCTTTAACCTAAAATTACCTAAAAATGCCTTTGTTCTTATATTCCTTCACCTCAATGCTACCTTAAAGCTACCTGAAAATGGCCAACCTTGATTGTAGAAACCAACCCGATTTTTTCATGCACTTATACAAACAACACAATCAGGTTGCTCTGTTCAACTCTGAGAAAGATCCTGGCTTTTCAGAGGTTTGTCGCTTCTTAAATCTGTCAAATTACTTCATCTCCTTCACCATAGATGCTCCTCTTTACGAGGATAAACTATTAGATTTTTGGTGAAACTTATAAGAGGTCACCATGGATGGGGAGAAGGCATTGTCTGTCACAATGTAGGGGAGGACCATCTTCATCACCTCAACCATCATAAACACACATTTTATGCTAGATGATGTAGAAGGTAATTTGTCCTTCCCCAAGTCTGCTATCAACCAATCCTTTGGACAGATGGGCTATGAAAGTAATTACACCATAAGAACCTTCAGGAAAGGGAAGGTCTCCACCTAGTGGAAGTACCTTCTCCATGTTGTCATCATAGTTTATCTAACAAGCATGGAGGATGGGACTAAATTCCTGAAGATCTTTCCTATATAGTCCATGGTATGGTTTAGGGGGGTCAAGTTCAGGTATTCATAAGTTGTCTATACTAATTTACTTGCAAACTTAGACTCTTTAGAATATTACATGTTTTCTAGATATGCCCTGCACATTCAAACTATGAACTGGGCTCATAATTAAAGGGAACACATATGTTCTAAAATTTGGACAGATGAAGCCCAATATCTTTAAGACTATGAGAAAGCCTATGGTAGGCTTCTCATGGGTAGAAATAGACCTTGTCCTAAAAATGTTAGTGCTTATTGCCTAAGGTGACAAACTAGTATCACTTGCTAGTGTTAAACCCACACCTTTTACTTTTTAACAACCCACATAGCAACAATTAATCATCACCTACAAAAGAAAATCCAAATGAACCTCTACATAAGCTACTCAGCTTGTCAAGCCCCCATATCACCACTTATGTAAGAGGAAGTGGACACTAGAGCTACCACTTCCCTTGAGGAGTAAACCACTACCATCTCACCAATGCTAAGTGTTAAGGTTCCTCATGCTCAGCCTAATGATCTCATAACCCCAACAACCTTATGTCTTTACTCAGAGTCTCAAAACTCTAGTAAACAACCTTAGGGGAAAGCTACCATCCCCAACCTCTAGATCTTAACCAACCAATACCCAACCTAAAGTTCTATGATAATGAGGACACGAACTTCGGTAAGTACCATAAGTCTTTATTCTCCACCCTTGATTACGGAGAGATGAGTGCTCTTGCATCACCCGTATCTAGCCCACATCATCCACCCACTATTAAGGTGGATCTTCCTGAACATGTTCAGGAGATCCATATGTAAGTGCCTCTCACTTCTTCAAGTGATTACATCACTAAGACCTCAATCATGGAAAATTATCCCCTTGACACTTCACCTGAATTTGTCATGGTGTAGGGGAAATCCAACAGCCACGAACAAAATGCTGGTGATGAGGAAGAAGACTTAGGTCCTATTCTCTCATTCCCTCGTGATAGATTCTTCTGATGAAGATGAGGGGAATATGAGAATAAAGGTACAAAAACTGACTAAAACATGCACCTATTTAGTCTCCAAGGTTAGTCACCTGGAATCTCAGGTGACTACCTTGCAAAGAAAGGTATATGATCAAAAACTTGAGATCTCTAGTCTCAAGAAAAAACTCGCTGGGAGACCATTAAGGAGGACTCAACCATTTAACACCTGACTTTTTCTTTGACAAAATATGAGGAATAAAAAAAAGAAAGAAAAGCTATAAGGTCCAAGTGGAGGGACCAAAAGTGTCCAAAAGGACACAACTTTGGAAAAGTTGGTGTAAAGGTGGGCATGGCCGCCCACCTCACTTCACATCACCAATACTTTCGGTTTTAGAGAGAGAGACAAGGGAAGAAGAGCAGCACTTCGGATTTTTGAAGAAGAAGTGAATGAATTCAAGGTAAGAATTTGTTGGACCAAAAGTGCCAACGAGTCAAATCAGAAAAACCTTTAAGTCCCATAGACATCAAAACAACTGAAGTGATCTACAACTGGTGAAGACAAAGTCTGAAGAAAAAAGTCTGAAGACAAGTGCTAAGACAAAGTCTGAAGACAAAGTTTGAAGACAACTGCTGAAGACAAAGTCTAAAGATCAAGTTCTCAGAAGTTGTCACAACAGCTGAAGTAGTTCTCTTCAGTAGTTGTGATGGTTTATATTTCAGTAGTTTGTAATCAGTAGTTTTATAGTTTATAAAACATCTGAAGTTCTTATACTTCAGATGTTATAACTTCAGTAGTTATAATGTTAGTTTATACTTAGCTTCTAATGAAGGTGTCCTCAGTTGTTGTGGACATCTTCAGTAGTTTAGTTTAATTTCAGTTTTTTTGTATAAATCAGTTAGATGTCACTATCATGTGACGTCAGCTGATGTCACATTCCATATAAAAGGAATGTTGACCTAATTTCCCTTAACAGGAAGCTTGTGCATGAATGAAAACATTCTTTTTGTAGAAAACTCTCTCTCTATAACTGTTACTATTTGATTGAATATTCATATTATTCTTGCTAGAATTTCGTCTAATTCGTGTGCTATTCCGCTGCAAATCCTAATCTAATTAATCAAACTAGATCTCGATCCCTACAAATGGTATCAGAGCAGGTTAATCATTGATCGATTTAACAATTGATCATTGAAACTATTCTTTTGATATCTCAGTTTGATCGAATTGGCAAATTTGCAAGAATTGGTTATAGTGTTGTTTTTCTGTTGCTTCCTGTGAATCAATTTGAGATTCTTCTTATTTCAAATTGTGTTGTTGAGTTTTTGAGTTAGATTCGTTAAACTCTTATAGAACCTGTTTGAATTGGTGAAAATGGCTACGTCAATCAATGATCCTCACAATACTGGCTCCTCAACAAAGCCTCCGATCCTTGTTAGGAGTGAGTAGAACATATGGCATTGACGAATGCTCCATCACCTGTCTATTAATAGTTCAGGTTGTTGGAAATCTGTGGTTCATGGACCATATAAGCCTATGGTGAGTAATCCGGAAACCAATGAAATGGTCCCGAAGAAGAACGAGCAATATTTAGATGAAGATCTGAAACTGTTTGAAATTGATGCTAAAGCCCATGGAATTCTGGCCATGGCACTGCCTAATAAAATCTATTCTGGACTTATGCATCATGAGTCTGCTCATGACCTCTGGGTTGCTCTGAAAAAACAATTTGGAGGAACTGATGAGATCTTAGCAAACAATAGAGAAATCCTTGCCCAACAATATGAGACATTCTCTCATAGAAAGGGTGAGTCACTGACTCAACAGTTTGAGCGATTCTCCTGTTTGATATCTGAGTTGAAAATGATTAAACATAAATATACAAACAGTCAGATGAACAACAGATTTCTCAAATCCCTGCCTGAGAGATGGGACACATATACCATTGTCCTACGCTCTAGTGCAAATCTAGATAATCTATCTCTCACCCAACTTCATGGGAAACTACTTACATTTGAAAGAGAGATAGAATAGAAAAGAAAAATGACATCATCTGGGAAGCTCACTGATGACTTTGTACCAGGGAATGCTGCTCTGGTTGGTCATGAGTCAGAATATGCTACAGGATGAGCATATTGATTTCTCTTCAAACAGTGGAGATCATGCTTTTGCTAGTATTGATGGTAATTCAGGATGTAATAGTGACAATCTATGCTTTTTGATGGATGATTTGAAAGGAATTGCTGATGATGATTTGGAAGAGATGGATATATTGAGCCAAATGGCATTTGTTAATATTAGATCTCAAAAATTTTACAAAAGGACAGGTAGAAAATACCCTGGTCTCTCTGGAAAAACCAAAGTTGGTTTTGACAAGAGCAAGTTGAGGTGTCACAAGTGCCATAGACTTGGACATTTTGCAAGAGAGTGTAGATCATCTGGATCTAACTCTTCTGCACCCTTTGTGACCTTTCCAAGCAATAATTCACAAAACAAAGGGCAACATTCTACCAGTTATGGTCATCATTCACAAAATCAATCATCTCCTGCATATTTTGTTCCTCAAGGTCAAATGCCATATCCTTATCCCTGTTTTTACATGCCACAGTCCAATCAAGTTCCTGTACCCATAGCTCAAAAATCACATGCCCTACCTGAGCCTCAACCACCTCAATCAAGTCAACAATCTCAATCTCAATCTCAATCACATCAAAGCTTTTTCACTCCTGGTGTTGTTGACTGGAGTAGTTTACCAGATGATCTCTCTGGTTATTCTGAACAAATGTTTTCTGGTGCTGGTCAACATGGTGGTGAAAATCCTTTTGGAAATCTTGCTCTTATGGCCCTGGAGTCTACTGGTGGTTCAAGCTCAAATGCTTCATCATCACAGGTACCACAAATATCTTCTGAGGCTAAGGCCAAGTTGTGTTCTGAGTCATGCAAAGCTGCTTTTGCCTCAATTAGAGAAGCAAATATAGCTTTAATTAATCAAAATCTTGACCTAGAGAAAGTGATTTCCAAAAGAAAAGCTGAGTTTGAGTCTGTTTTAAAAGAAAAAGATGATGAGATTTACAAATTAAAATGCCAAATCATTGATGAAAAGGCTAAGGTAGAGGTCATCTTAGAAAATCACAAGAGTCTCAAAGAAACACTTACAGCTACTCAAGTGGAGTGTGAACGCTGGGTAACATCTTGCAAGGGGTTTGAAATGCTTCTCAGTAAGCAAACTGCTTCAAATGTGAAGTTTGGGATTGGATATAATCACACTGAACCTCCTACAGATTTTACTCCCAAGACAGAAGTAAAATCTGAAGGTGAAATCAATTCCCAAACCACATCATCATGTGTCTCATCCTCAAGTGATAATGTACAATCAGAGGATGAAGTCAGTAATAGTACCTCAGCTAATCACTCTGCTGATGGTCCTACTACTAATGAACACATGATCAAAGAAAAGCTGAGTCCTTCAGGTGTTGTCTCAAAAGGTATTCAAAGTACTGAAGAGCAAGTAACAATACCTGAGAACATTTCAAGCCAAATGGAGCCAAACATGGTTTGACAACTGCTGACGAATCTATCAGGAAATCCGAATGTACTGATAGAAAATCTCTGAAGAACAAGTCTTCAGTTGTTACAAATCCTTCAGTACTTCACATAAGTACTGAAAGGAAGAAAGTACTGAAGAACACACCTTCAGTAGTTTCATCTTCTTCAGCAGCTGATCAACAGAAGATGAAGAAAAAGCCATGTGAAATTTGTGGTCTATTCAATCATCACACTGATGAATGTTGGTACATAAAGGGTTCCAAATTTAACAAGGATAAAATCATCAAAAAGAAAATTAATAAAATGAAAGATGAATTTGAAACCAGGTTTGTGCCACAAACATCTCAACCTGATAAACCAAAGTCTTCAAAAAAATCTAAACAGAAGAAAGAAGTTTATCATAAAACAGCTGAAAATACTCCTCAAAGAGTAACAAAACTACAGACTAAGTATGTGTCTTTCAAAAAGGAGGACATGGTGTCTCATAGGAATCATTCACAAACTTCTGATGTGTCTGCTGAACTGAAAGCTTTAACAACCAATCAGACACAACTTGTTATGATGGTTCAACATCTATTGGGGAGAGTAAACCAAATAGATGTACCTGTGATTAAACCACTGAAAAGGAAACTTAAGCCAAAATCAAAGGAATCCTTTTCAGCACCATCTTCTTCTTCAAAGGCTGTTAATCATGACAAATCAGTTAGTATAAAAGCTGTTGATGAGAACAGACCCAAAACCAAAAAGGTTTGGGTCTCAAAAGCTAACTAGTTGTTGTGATATATGCAGGGTTCTTCAACATGCCATAGAAGCATCTGGTATGTGGACAGTGGAGGATCTATGCATATGACTGGGAGCAGATTTCTTCTTCATGACTACTCTCAAGGAAAGAAGGGATTGTATCTTTTGGTAATGATGCTAAGGGTTACATCATCGGTAAAGGCTTTGTTTCAAATGGTGAAATAAGGTTTGATGATGTCAACCATGTAGAGAATCTCAAGTATAATTTGTTGAGCGTCAGTCAAATGTGTGATAAAGGGCATGTTGCACTTTTCACCAGTCAGAACTGTCGAATTTTGTCTTTCAATGTTTTGAATATGATTGACAAGATATTGGATGAACATACTCTCCCGAAAGCCAACAGGTTGGAAGAGTATATGCCTTAGACTTATCAAAGAAAATTGATCTAAAAGGCCATCCATGTCTGTTCTCCAAGGCCTCTCCTCAGGAATCTAAGCTTTGGCACAGAAGGCTTGGTCATGTAAACCATAGAAACATGAACCAGCTGATCCTTCATGGGTTAGTGAGAGGTCTGCCATTAAAGGAGTTCAAATGTGATGACAACTGCTCTGCTTGTTTAAAAGGAAAGCAACATAAAGTATCATTCCCTCCAATAGAAGAACCAAAGTCCACTGCCTGCTTGCAATTACTGCATATGGATCTTTTTGGTCCAATAAGAGTGATGAGTATGGCAAAGAAAAAATTCTGTCTGGTAATTGCGGATGATTATTCCAGATTTGTATGGACCTTCTTCTTACATTCAAAAGATGAGGCTGGTCAAATTATCATCTACTTTGTGTTGCATGTGGAAAAGCAGTATTCTCTTTCTATCAAGTGTGTGAGGAGTGATAATGGCACAAATTTATTTCTCGAAGGGAATTAAGAGGCAGTTTAGCATTCCTAGAACTCCTGAACAAAATGGAGTGGTGGAGAGAAAGAACAGGACCCTTATTGAAGCTGCAAGGTCAATGTTGGCTGATTCTGGTTTGCCACTAACCTTTTGGGCTGAAGCTATTAACACAGCTTGTTATGTGCAAAATAGAGTATTGGTAAATCAAAGGTTGATGAAGACTCCTTATGAAGTGTTACATCATTTGGGTCTTTGTTATATTCTCAACACAAAAGATCCACTTCAGAAGTTTGAATCAAAGGTGGATGCAGGATACTTTGTTGGGTATTCCTCTACTTGCAAGGCATACAACGTTTTTAATTGCAGATCAAAGATTGTAGAAGAAACCTTGCATGTAAAGTTTAATGAATCTCCAAAGGAGAAAATCCCACAAAATCCTGCGGAGTTATTTGATCTGGACATACTACAATATGTTCCTTATCAGTCTCCAAATGATGCAGGTTTTGTGAATCCATCATCTTCTACAACATGTTATCCATCTATTGGTATCAATGCAAGTTTTAGTGATCAACTGCCTGAGTCTACTAAACTTGATGTTCCTGTAGCTTCAGTAGTTCCATCCATAACAAATGCTGATGAGATCTTTGAATCCTCTACTTCATTTGAATTGTCATCTCATTCTAGGTTTCAAGAATCTGGATCACCATCTATTGCTGCTGAATCACCTACTGTTAGGACCTGGTATTTGACCGAAATACCTAGAGATTAACGTGTCAACCAGATCAAATAGTGCGGAATCCTATTTGATTGGCGATCCAATCAGTGAGAACACACGAAGAATCAATCCAGGATTGAAACTAACGTTAGAAATCGATTGGGAATCGATCTAAAGTGTTCTATGAACTTGGAGAACGAGTTGGAAGGTTTCTGGATGGCTAGGGTTCGTCTGGAATCGTAATTGATCGAGTCTCCTTGTTTTTCACGAATTGAGTTGTATTTATAGGTTGGTATTATTCAATCGTGCGACTGAACCATTAGTCTGGTTCAATCGTGCGATTGAACCATTAGTCTGGTTCAGTCGTGCGATTGAACCATGCGGTTGATTCATTCGTACGACTGAGTGTTCAGTCGTGCGACTGAGCCAATCTTATGTTACAGTCGTACGACTGATCCAGTCTCCTGGTTCAGTCGTGCGACTGAGTCAATCGTGTGAAGTTCTTTATGCTTATGGTTCATTCGCATGAGCCATTCGCATGGGAACTTCATTAAGTTAAGTTTGAATGTTTGATTTAATTAATATAACATAATGTGCAACCATTCAAATAATCATAAACCCAATCAATTCAGTCACGACTCATTAATGAACTATTAAACATTATAACTAACAGACTATCAATATCATTTCATTAATCATACCAAACAAGATCTATTGCATCACATATCATGATCTAGGGACAAACATGTATCAACACCTACAAACACTTGCATAGATCTTATTGAGTATCAAGAACTGAAGAATCATCCCATGTCTCAGATCATTGGTGACATCAATGCTGGGGTTTCAACCAGAAGTCAATTGTCCAACTTCTGCTTCTATGCTCTCTTCATTAGTCAGCAAGGGCCAAAGAATTATCATATTGCATTAAGAGACAATGGATGGGTTGAAGCTATGCAACTTGAGCTTCTTTAGTTTCAGAAGCAGCAAGTGCGGGAACTGGTTCCTCTTCCCCAAGGTAAGTGTGCAATAGGCACTATATGGGTGTTTAGGAATAAAACTGATGAAAAAGACCAAATTGTCAAGAACAAGGCCAGACTGGTTGTACAGGAGTTTTCATAAGAAGAAGGTATTGATTATGATGAAACCTTTGCCCCTGTAGCCAGACTGGAAGCAATCCGATAGTTTTTAGCTTATGCTGCTTTTCATAATCTCAAAGTTTTTCAAATGGATGTCAAAAGTGCATTCTTATATGGTAAAATAAAAGAAGAAGTTTATGTGTGCCAACCACCAGGTTTTGAAGATCATAAACATCCAGATTGGGTGTATAAGCTTGATAAGGCTCTTTATGGACTAAAACAAGCACTAGAGCCTGGTATGAAACACTATCCAACTTTCTTCTTCAAAATAATTTCACTAGAGGCTCCATAGATAAAACCTTGTTCATTAAGAAAGTAGGCATGCATAAACTCCTTGTTCAAATTTATGTTGATGATATTGTTTTTGCATCCTTTGATCGACAGTTGTGTGATGCCTTTACTAAGTTGATGCAACAAAAGTTTGAAATGAGTACCATGGGAGAATTATAGTTCTTTCTGGGGTTGCAAATCAAACAAAAGGCTGATGGAGCTTTCATTCATCAGTCAAAATATAAAAAGGATTTGTTGAAAAAATTTGATTTACAAAACTGTAAGCCCTGTTCTACTCCCATGTGCAACACCATACAACTGGATGCTGATCAGAAAGGTAAAGCAGTTGATGAAACTCTTTACAGATGTATGATTGGTTCCTTGATGTATCTTACAGCTTCTAGACCAGACATTATGTTTGCAACTTGTGTCTGTGCTAGATTTCAGGCTGCACCTAAAGAATCCCATATGATTGCAGTCAAAAGGATCTTTAGATATTTGCAAGGAACTCAATCTCTAGGACTTTGGTGTTCCACTGGGCACTCTTGCAAATTAGTTGCTTTCTCTGATAGTGACTATGTCGGGTGTAAATTAACCAGAAAATCCACCTCTGGTGGATGCCAATTTCTAGGCAACTGTTTGGTTTCTTGGCAAAGTAAGAAACAAACTTCGGTTGCTACATCCACTGCTGAAGCAGAGTACATTGCTGCTGCAAGTTGTACATCTCAGGTACTCTGGCTTCAGAATCAATTACTGGATTATGACATTATAGAGACTAAGACTCCTTTACTAATGGACAGTGCTTCAGCTCTTTGTATTGTTAAGAATCCTGTCCAGCATTCTAGGACCAAACATATTGAGATCAGACATCATTTTATCAGGGATTGTTATGAAAAAGTTCTGATTGATCCAAAGTTGTTCCTAGTGCTGATGAGCTTGCAGATATATTTACTAAGCCTTTGGAAAGTGCAACTTTTCAAAATCTTGTGGTAAGGCTTGGTATGCTGCAGTTTGAATAAATTGACAACTACTGATGATCTCAGCTCCCAAGTACTGATGAGCATCAGTATACACCTGTCATAAATAGGTACTGAAGCTACTTTATCTTCAGTAGTTTTTCATAACTACTGAAGACTAAATTTCTTAAAGCACTGGAGTACTTTATCTGTTGCAAAGTACTGAAGTGGTTACAACTACTGACGTCTGTTCTAACAGATAAGTACTGATGACCAATGAAACATCTGAAAATCAGATAATCTGCTGAGTAAGTGTTAAGGTCAAATGAAACAACTGAGATATGTGAATAAATGACAACAACTGATGAGTAAGTTTATTCAATTGTTTCTAACAACTCCTGTTTCATTTCAAAACAACTGAAGCCAAACAAAGTCTTCAGTAGTTTTCAACTATTGATGACAACCACCAAGTCTTCAGTTGTTTACAACACCTGAAAGTTAAAACATGTCTTCAGTCGTTTTCTAACAACTGATTACTAAAACCAAAACTTTCAGCTGTTTTCTTTCAGCCGTTTCATAACCTATAAATACCTAACCCTAACTTCAAACTTTTCATAAATCGATTTCCAAACGTTCATCTCCCATTAATGGCGACCATGCAAATCAAACCTCGACACAACTGTGTTGCTTACTTCACAAAATCGACCTTTTGGGCTAAGTTTGATGATGCTATTGATTTGATGGCTGATTCCCAGTATCAAAGTGCTTTTCTTCTGAATCCTACCAGTTATCCCGACTCTCTTCGTCAATTCTGGACAAATGTCACCATCCATACTGGTGAGAATGATGTTGTGATCACTCTCCAGTCATTTGTAAACAACAAGAAGGAGATTGTCACTCCTGCTATCATTCGCCAAAGGCTAGATCTGAATGATGCTACCTTTGTCACCAAATACCTGAAGGGCACCATTGATCTCTCATTCATTAATCATGGCTATTTGGCAACCTAAGTGCTACTACCATTCTGAAAAAGCACTTTCATGATGCTGAACGCCTAATCTTTCACATGATCAATGTTTGTCTTGCCCCCAAAAGCTCTTCATGGGATCAAATGTCATCTAGGTGGCAGCAGGTATTGTATTCTATTCTTGAACGCTAAAGCTTAAATTTTTCTGAAATTATATTTTTAGAATTAAAAGATCTGGCAATGAAACCTGTAGCTAACAGATGGCTATTATATCCAAGGTTTCTTATGGCCATAATCATGAATCAATTACAATTTGATGACCCTGTTGGCCTTAGAGTCCCTGCTGTGGTAGTTTTGTCAGAGGTATACTCCAGGCACAACTCTGACCCACATCTCAAAGAGGCTGCCAATCTACTAAAACCCAAGCAGAAGGTACCCACAGCCTCATCCTCCAGATCCAAAGTCCCCTCCAAACCTCACTCCAAACAACCCAAAAAGGCTACTCAGGGAGTTGAGTCCCCTGATGATGCCCCTGCAACACAAAGGCAGGATGAAGCTATGGGTAGTAATCCCCCTGTAGTTTCCAAGACTCTACCAGCTGAAACCGCTCAGGTATCCTCTCAACAGGATCCTGATGCAACCAAAAATGGGGAAACCACATTACTGGAATCTCTCTCACTTGAGAGGATTGCCATTGAAGAGCACCATTCTCCCCAGGTGCAATCCTTTTCACACCTATCTCCCACTGAAGCCACCCCTACAAGCCCAACTATAGTTATTGCACAAGTGTTGACTCAACTACATTCCTCTACCCCTCCCCAGAAACCTATTACTACTGGGAAAACCTCAACCTTTGACGGAGAGGATTATAATGTAGCTGATAACCCACAGCATAGGGATTACAGAGTTCAATCTCCTAGTGTAGAGGAGGAGATTAGAACATCTGGTGAGGCTGTCTCTTCTCCTTGTTCAGCACATGATCAGGTTGAAGCTGGTATCATTTCTAAGTCCTCACCAGAGGCAACTGCCAATGAAGGACATTATCCTGAGGCAGGAAGTCCCCAGTTCTGAGAAATAGGGGCACATGTGAATACTGATCTACACTCAACACATGTTCATCCTGATTTAATCAGGAGGTCAGCTGATTCAGCACAGACTGATGATAACCTGGGCTTTTTCTTTGATTTTCTAGCCCACAATACTATTCCTGAGATTGAGGTATGCGGACTACAAGAACTGCTTGCCAAAATGTCACAAGAATCAAGTCCATCTGCCCACATTCACCCACAGATGGCAGTTTCTCCTACAACTATCCTAAATATTGAGCCACTCTCAACAAACTTGCCACCAGCCTCTGCTTTAGGTGTCATTTCTCAGGGACAGAACCCCTCTGAGCAAATGGTTGCTGCCTTTCAAACATCCTTACCTCTCATCACTTCATAATCCAAAACAACTGTACATCAAGCATTGATGAGAGGCTTTCCTCTACTCATCAATCTTTAGTTGATGCTGCTGTTTCTAAGAAACTTTCTGACATTCATACCCCTGAACCCAATGCACCAAAAAGGGGGAGTCTAAGTCAGTGAAAGTAGACAAAAGAAAAAGAGCTGAAGAGGAAGCAGAACAAGAGCAGAAAGAAAAAGAGAAGATCACCTACAAAAGGAAGAAATCCTCAAAAGACTAAAGGTGAGAAAAAGTTGGAAGATTGATCAAAGAAGCTGATGAGCAACATAGCAGATCTATGGATAAGATTATTGATCAACTCTTCAGACAAGGATTTGACACTGCCAAACTTGACTCTGAGATTAGAAGGTTAGAGATTCATGAAATTGAACAAAGATGGGCAAGTTGGAGTGAGAAAGAAAGATAAAGGCTAGAAACTATGGCAAGATTTATATTAAAACATCTGGGAAGGTTGATCATTGAAGTAAAGTCATTGTCCAGAGATAGTATTTTGGAGATAACCACCAGAATCTGTTCTCTGAAGTATTTAACAAAGGATTGATCATAGAAGCTCTTGATGAAGCTGGTGCTGGGAAACGGACTGACATGGCAAAACTATCCAAAGCTTCACTCAAATCCAAGATGCTAGAGCAGCCTGCACTATCACCCAAACCAAAACAACCACCTTCACAACCCTCAAAACCAATTCCTTTACCTAAGAAACCTACTGAACCCATTACCAATGATGCACCTAAGAGGAAGAGAAGGGTGTTGAGGATGGAAAAAGAAGAAGAAGATGATGAGGATGATAATCTGCCACTCTCGACTGTTCTCAAAATAAAAATGCCTGATCCTAGGAGTCAACCAACAACAATCACACCTGACTTTCAAAGGCAAATGGTAAAAGTCAAACTTGAAGAAGAAGAACAGCACAAACAACATGATGAGCAACTGTTAAGGATGATTGATAAAGAGTTTCCCAAGTCTTCATCCATACAAGCTATGAAGAAACATGCTCAGAGGTTGTATGCTCTCAGATTTACATTCCAATATCAGAAAGAGAGAGTGAGAATTTGGCCTGACCCCAGAGTAAGTGACAGAATTCATAAAATGAAGATTCCAAGCAGATACAATGGCCAAGTAAAGAAGATTGTAGATGCTGTGATAATGCTGTCCATTGTAGTTTCACCTTGGGAAATTCTTGATGACTTCAAGAGAGCTTACAAGTCTAAAATGACTCCACAAACTTTACTAGAAAACAAAATGGTAAAAAAGGGGTTAATCTACAAGAAGCTTGAAGAAATAAGAAGAAATGAGCTCCAGTTATTGCTTGAAGGCACTCATCCTGATGAGTTTGCATACAGAGAGATAACAACTATGGAGCTGAAAAATGGAAAGCATATTAAGTACTTATCTGAGTACTATGGCCTGAGTTCTTCTTTGAAAGTGGAGCTGAAGAACTCACAATGGAAGAACAAGTTTGTTTCCTTGAGGCTATGTTAGAGAGTCTTACACACTCATTATTGGGAAGTAGGTTTCATGATGGGGTAACCGCTCTGTGTCCAATTCCCCAAGATAGAGTTCCCATTCATCCTTTGCCAATCAAACCTTCTGAAATCTCTTCCCTAGCCTAAGCTTATAATTGAAGAATTCTGAGCTGATCCAGAGTTTGTTTCTGCCAATAAGTGGGACCACAATAATTTTAAAGGTTTTGGCTGCATTGGTTCAAGGGGAGTTTGTTGGACCAAAAGAACCAATGAGTCAGATCAGAAAAATCTTTAAGTCCCACAGACATCAAAACAACTGAAGTGATCTACAACTGCTGAAGACAAAGTCTGAAGACAAAGTCTGAAGACAAAGTCTGAAGACAAAGTCTGAAGACAAAGTCTGAAGACAACTGCTGAAGACAAAGTCTGAAGACAACTGCTGAAGACACTGTTGAAGACAAAGTCTAAAGACAAAGTTTGAAGACAACTGCTGAAGACAAAGTCTGAAGACAACTACTGAAGACAAGTCTGAAGACAATGTTGGACCAAAAGAACTAAGAGCCTGATAAAAACCTCTAAGTCCCACACAGACATCACAACAACTGCTCAAGACTTGATCAGCTGTTTGACAAAGTCTGAAGATTTCAACAGCTGAAGACTAAAGTACTGAGACTTCAAAAGCTGAAGACCAAAGTCTGAAGATCAACAGCTGAAGACTAAAGTACTGAAATTCACTGTCCACAGCTGAAGACTAAAGTACTGAAGACTTCCACAGCTGAAGCCAAAGTCTGAACACAGCTGAAGAACAAAGTACTGAAGATCAACAGCTGAAGTACAAAGACTGAAGACATTAGCTGATAACAACAGCTGAAGTTCAAGTACAAGTACCGAAGCCTTCATAGTTTGTTACAACAGCTGAAGAAGCATTCTTCAGTTGTTGTGATGGTTTCCTTTTAGTAGTTTTCTTTTTGTTTCAGTATTTGTAAAACGACTGAAGAGCATGTTCTTCAGTCGTTGTAGTTTCAGTAGTTTCTTTTCAGTAGTTGTAGTGATAGTTAACACTTAGCATTTTTGTAAGAAGATGTCAGCTGTTTGACATCTTCAGTAGTTGTGTTAATTATCAGTAGTTTGAATAATTCTGTTAGATGTCACTATCAAGTGACATCAGCAGACGTCACATCTCCTATATAAGAGGTGTTGACCTAATTGTATGTGTGACATTCTGTTACCACGAAAACGAATATTGAATGAATATATTTTGCAAATTCTTTCTGTCTATAACCGTTGTTCTTACTTGAATATCTTTTGTGTTCTTGTGAATTGGCTAATTCATTGTTTGTTCTCCGCTGCTATACTCTCAAATCAATCAAACGTAGATCACTGATCCTAACAAATGGTATCAGAGCTGGTTAATATTGATCGATCTAACAGTTGATCATTGAAACTGCTATTTGATATCTATGTTTGATTGAATTAGCTTATTTGCAAGAACTGGTTATAGATATTGATTTTCTGCCGCTTTCGTTTATTAATTTGAGATCTCTCTTGGTTCAATTTGGTTTGTTGTGTTTTGTTCTAAATCTGTTATAGCTTAATTGAATTTGGTTGAATCTGAGATGACTACTCCTTCTAATGACCCTTATAATACCGGTTCCTCAACCAAGCCTCCGATGTTGGTTAGGACTGAGTATAACATATGGCAACGAAGGATGCTTCATCACCTGTCTATTAACAGTTCAGGTTGTTGGACATCTGTGGTACATGGACCACATAAGCCTATGGTGAACAATCCGGAAACCAATCAAATGGTTCCGAAGAAGAAGGAACAATACTCAGATGAAGATCGGTAACTATTTGAGATTGATGCTAAAGCCCATGGAATTCTGGCCATGGCACTACGAATGAAATCTATTCAGGGCTTATGCATGATGAAACTGCTCATGACCTCTGGAATGCACTGAAGGAACAATTCGGTGGAACTGATGAGGTCTTAGCAAAAAACAGAGAAATCCTCGCCCAACAATATGAGACATTCTCTCATAGAAAGGGTGAGACACTGACTCAACAGTTTGAGCGTTTTTCCTGTTTGATCTCTGAGCTGAAAATTGTGAAACAGGAATACACCAACAGCCAGATGAATAACAGATTCCTCAGATCACTACCTGAGAGATGGGACACATACACTATTGTCCTACGCTCTAGTGCAAATCTGGATACCCTATCTCTCACCCAACTTCATGGGAAACTGCTTACATTCGAAAGAGAGATAGAGCAGAAAAGGAAACTGTCATCATCAGGAAAGCTCACTGATGACTTTGTACCAGGGAACACTGCCTTGGTTGGTCATGAGTCAGAATATGCTGCATTGAAAGCAATTATGATGAGCATATTGATTTCTCTTCAAACAGTTTTGATCATGCATTTGTTGGTATTGATAGTCATTCTGGCAGTAATAGTGACAATCTATGCTTCATCATGGATGATCTGAAGGGAATTGCTGATGATGATTTAGAAGAGATGGATATTCTATGCCAAATGGCTTAGTTAATATCAGATCTCAGAAGTTCTACAAGAGAACTGGCAGGAAATTTCCTGGACTCTCTGGCAAAACCAAAGTTGGTTTTGATAAGAGTAAGTTGAGGTGTCACAAATGCCAAAGGCTTGGACACTTTGCAAGAGAATGTAGATCAACTGGATCTAACTCTTGTGCACCCTTTGTGACTTTTCCTAGCACTAGTCTACAAAACAGAGGGCAACATCCTGCTGGTTCTGGTCATCATCACACCCTGTATCTCCTGCATACTTTGTCCTAGGGTCCAATGTCATATCCTTTTCCCTGCTATTACTTGCCTCAGCAAATCGGTTCAAGCTCCAATTGAACAACAACCACATGCATTACCTGAGCCTCAACCTTCCCAATCTCATCAACAAACTCAACCTCAACAAACACAGCTTTTTCACCCCAGGAGTTGTTGACTGGAGCCGTTTACCAGATGATTTGTCTGGTCATGAACAACTGTTCTCTGATGCTGGTCAACATGGTGGTGACAGTCCTTTTGGAAATCTAGCTCTTATGGCTTTGGAGTCTGCTGATACTTCATTCTCTAATGCTCTTACACCACAGGTATCACAGGTATCCTCTGAGGCAAAAGCAAACTATGTTCTGAAACATGCATAGCCGCATTTGCATCTATTAGAGAAGCAAATGTAGCTTTAATTAACAAGAACATTGAGCTAAAACAAACAATTTCCAAAAGCAAAGCTGAATTTGAGTCTGTGATTAATGATAAGAATATGAGATTTACAAACTTAAATGCCAAATCACTGATGATAAGGCTAGGGAAGAGATACTTCTAGAGAAGTACAGAGACCTCAAAGAAACACTTGCAACTACCCAGGTAGTAGAGTGTGATCGATGGGTAAATTCTTGCAAGGGTTTTGAAATGCTTCTTAGTAAGCAATCTACTTCCAATGTGAAGTTTGGCATTGGTTATACTACACTGCTCCTCCTACAGCTTTACTCCCAGAGCAGGGTAGAATTTGATGGTGAAAGCAATAACCAATCCTTTTCATCATGTGATCTACTATCTGATACAACACCATCAGAAGTAGAAGTCAGCATTAATTCTCTCAGAAACTATCAGCTGATGTTGATGGTTCAAATGCTGACACTCACATGATCACAAAGTTGATCACTCCAGGTGATATTTCACAAAGTACTGAAAGTACTAAAAAGAATGTCATAACACCTGGAGAACAAGCCCAAACTACTAATGTACTAAAGGAAAGAAAACTGCAAGTAGAAAGGGTGGGAAAACTATGAAGAAGATATCAAGAAAGCAGGTACTAAAGGAAAGAAAATGCTAGTACTAATAGCAAACTGCTGAAGAACAAGTCTTCAGTAGTTTCATCTTCTTCAACAGATGATCAACTTAAGATGAAGAAAAAGCCATGTGAGATATGTGGCTTATTCAATCATCTTACTGATGATTGCTGGTATAAAAAGGGCTCCAAACTCACACATAATGAAAACATTAAAAAGAAAATGGATAAAATGAAACTGAGTTTGAAATCAAATTTGTACCAGCAACATCAAAACCTGTAACCCCAAAATCCAAAAAGAAATCCACAAAGAAAGGGGTTAAACTGGTAACAGCTGTGGTTGCTCAAAGAGAGATGGTACAACATAGGAACCCATTAAACTCAAGCACTAATTTGTCTGATAAGCTGAAGGCTTTATCACAAAATCAGACACAACTTGTTATAATGGTTCAACATCTATTGGGGAGAGTCAACAAATTAGATGCTCCTGCGTTGAAACCACAGAGAAGAAAATCCATGCCAAAGGAATCTTCTTCTTCACCATCTCCATCCCCTCAGGCTGTTATTCATAGCAAGTCTGTTAGTTTCCCATCTGTTGATGTGAATAGACCCAAAACCAAAAAGGTTTGGGTCTCAAAAAATAACTAATTGTTTATGATTGCAGGGTTCTTCAACATGCCAAAGTAGCATCTGGTATGTAGACAGTGGGGAATCTCGCGTATGACAGGGAAAAGCTCTCTTCTTCAGACTACTCTCAAGGAAGAAGGGGTTTGTTTCTTTTGGCAGTGATGCTAAGGGTTACATCATTGGAAAAGGCTTTGTCTCCAATGGAGAAATAAAGTTTGATGATGTAATCATGTGGAAAATCTCAAGTACAATCTCTTGAGTGTCAGTCAAATGTGTGATAAAGGCCATGTTGCTCTTTTCACCATCAGAACTGCAGGATTCTATCATCCAAAGTTCTGAATTTGATTGATAAGGTGTTGGATGATCACACTCTCCTGAGGGCCAACAGGATAGGAAGAGTGCATGCCTTAGATCTTTCCAAGAAAATAAATATCAGAGGCCATCCTTGCCTATTTTCCAAAGCCTCTCCTCAGGAAACTAAACTGTGGCACAGAAGGCTGGGTCATGTTAATTTCAAAAACATGAATCAGTTGATCCATAATAGTTTAGTGAGAGGCTTACCAATAAAGGAGTTCCCTGTGATGAAACCTGCACTGCTTGTTTAAAAGGAAAACAGCACAAAGTCTCATTCCCACCTATTGAAGAGCCTAAGTTCACTGCTGCTTGCAATTACTGCATATGGATCTATTTCATCCCGTGAGAGTGATAAGCATGGCAAAGAAGAAATACTGTCTGGTAATTGTGGATGATTACTCCAGATTTGTATGGACTTTCTTTCTACATTCAAAGGATGAGGTTGCTCAGAAGATTATCAACTTGTGTTGTATGTTGAGAAGCAGTATTCCCTTTCAGTCAAGTGTATAAGGAGTGTCAATGGAACTGAATTCAGAACCATACACTTGATGAATTTTATCTTTCAAAGGGAATCAAAAGGCAGTTTAGCATCCCAAGGACTCCAGAACAAAATGGAGTAGTGGAGAGAAAGAACATGATTCTAATTGAAGCTGCAAGGTCTATGTTGGCTGACTCTGGTTTGCTACTGACCTTTTGGGCTAAAGCTGTTAACACAGCTTGCTATGTGCAGAATAGAGCCTTAGTAAATCAGAGGTTGATGAAGACTCCATATGAAGTTCTACATCACTTGGCTCCTCTAATTTCACTTTTCAAAGCATTTGGGTGTCCCTGTTTTATTCTCAACACAAAGGATCAACTCCAAAAATTTGATCCTAAGGTGGATGCAGGGTATTTTGTTGGTTATTCATCTACTTGCAAAGCATACAGAGTCTTCAACTGCAGAACAAAGATAGTTCAAGAGACTTTGCATGTGAAGTTTAATGAATCTCCAATGGACAAGATTCCACAAAACCCTGTGGAGTTGTTTGATTTGGACATACTGCAATATGTTCCCTATCAACCTCCAGTTGTTGCAGACCATGTGGATAAATCATCTTCTGCAGCATGTCTTCCACCTGGTGGTATTGATGATGATGATGATAATATCAATACTCACCTATTCAAGTTTAGTGACCAACTGCCTGAGTCTGCTAAACTTGATGTTCCTGTAGCTTCAGCAGTTCCATCCACAACAAATGCTGATGAGATTTCTGATTCCTCTACATATTTTGAGTTACCATCAAATTCTTGGTTTCAAGAGTCTGCATCAACATCTGCTGCTGCTGAAGGTTCTACAAACACTTGCACATATATCATTGTTTTCAAGAGCTGAAGAATCACCCAATGTCTCAAATCATTGGTGATATCAATGCTGGAGTTTCAACAAGAAGTCAATTGTCTAACTTCTGCTTCTATGCTCTCTTCATCAGTCAGCTAGAACCAAAGAACTATCATGTTGCTTTAAGAGACAATGGATGGGTTGAAGCCATGCAGCTTGAGCTACTTCAGTTCAAGAAACAGTAAGTGTGGGAACTGGTTCCTCTACCCCCAGGTAAGTGTGCAATAGCACTAAATGGGTTTTAGGAATAAAACTGATGAAAATGGGCTTATTGTTAAGAACAAGGCTAGACTGGTTGTACAGGGGTTTTCACAGAAGAAGGTATTGATTATGATGAAACCTTTGCCCCTGTAGCCAGACTAGAGGCAATTAGATTGTTCTTAGCCTGTGCTGCATTCCACCATCTTAAAGTTTTTCAAATGGATGTCAAAAGTGCATTCTATATGGTAAAATAAAAAGAAGTTTATGTGTGTCAACCACCAGGTTTTGAGGACAATAAACATCCTCAATGGGTGTATAAACTTGATAAGGCTCTTTATGGGTTGAAACAAGCTCCTAGAGCCTGGTATGAGACACTTTTCACTTTTCTTCTCAAGATAATTTCACTAGAGGCTCCATAGATAAAACTTTGTTTATTAAGAAGGTGGATCAGCATAAGCTACTTGTTCAAATTTATGTTGATGATATTATTTTTGCATCCTCTGATCCCCAGTTGTGTGATGATTTTACCAAATTAATGAAAAAGAGGTTTGAAATGATTGCAATGGGAGAATTACAGTTCTTTCTAGGATTGCAGATCAAACAAAAGGTTGATGGAACCATTATTCATCAGTCCAAATATACAAAAGATCTTTTGAATAAGTTTGATTTACAAAATTGTAAGCCTGTTCTACTCCCATGTGCAACACCACACAAATGGATGTGGATCAGAAAGGTAAAGCTGTTGATGAAACACTTTACATGTATGATTGGGTCCTTGATGTACTTAACAGCTTCTAGACCAGATATCATGTTTGCTACTTGTGTCTGTGCTAGATTTCAGGCTGCTCCTAAAAAGACTCATTTGATTGCAGTCAAGAGGATCTTTAGATATTTGCAAGGTACACAATCTCTAGGTTTATGGTATTCCACTAGACACTCTTGCAAATTAGTTGCTTTTTCAGATAGTGACTATGCAGGGTGCAAGTTAACTAGAAAGTCAACTTCTGGTGGATGTCAATTCCTAGGCAACTGTTTGATTTCTTGCAGAGTAAGAAACAAACCCCTGTTGCTACATCCACTGCTGAAGCAGAGTACATTGCAGCTGCAAGTTGTACTTCTCAGGTACTCAGGCTTCAGAACCAACTTTTGGATTATGGCATTACAGAGACTAAGACTCCATTATTATGGATAGTGCTTCAGCTCTGTGCATTGTCAAAATCCAGTCCAGCACTCTAGGACCAAACATATAGAGATCAGACATCATTTTATTAGGGATTGTTTTGAAAAAGGTCTGATTGATCCTAAGTTTGTGCCTAGTGCTGATGAGCTTGCAGATATTTTTACTAAGCCTTTGGATAGTTCAACTTTCCAAAACCTATTGTTACGGCTTGGTATGCTGCAGGAATAAATGATAACTACTGATGATCTCAGTATATAGTACTGATGATCATTAGTACCATATCACATATAGTACTGATTCTGTTAAAACAACTGATAAGTTACAACTACTGATGTAGTTATAACTACTAATGTCAGTAAAAACAAATAAGTACTGAAGTCCTATGAAACAACTGAAAACAGCTAAAAGGCTGATGAGTAAGTGTTGAGGACAGTATGAAACAGCTGAAAGGCTATGAACTGATGAAAACTACTGATGAGAACTTTCTCTTCAGTTGTTTCTACAACTGTTGTTTCATCCTAAACAACTGATGCCAAAACCATGTCTTCAGTAGTTTCACAACTACTGATGACTAACACCAAGTCATCAGCTGTTTACAACAACTGATGACAAAACCATGTCTTCAGTAGTTTCACAACTACTGATGACTAATACCAAGTTATCAGTTGTTTACAACACCTGAAGACCAAACCGAGTCTTCAGTTGTTTTCAAACATCTGAAGTCAAAACCATGGTTTTCAGTAGTTTTATAACTGCTGATGCCTAAAACCAAGACTTCAGTTGTTTCAACTTCTGAAAGGGTAATACCATGTCATCAGTCGTTTACAATTACTGATGACTAACACCAAACCTTCAGTCGTTTTCTAACCCTTACCCTATAAATACCCCATACCTAATCCTTCAGCGCTTCATTCTCTCCAAACCTAACGTTCAAATCTCCAAAACTTCTCTCTCATTAATGGCGACCATGCAGCTCAAACCACGCCATAACTGTGTTGCCTACCTCACAAAATCACCTTTCTAGACAAAGTTCCACAACGCCATTGATCTAATGGTCCAGTCTCCCTACCAAATGGCCTTCCTTCTAAATCTCACCATTCATGTCGAATCCTTACACCAGTTTTGGACGAACGTCACCCTTATAACTGGGGAGAACAACACCGAGTCTCTCCAGTCGTTCGTCAAAAATTATCAAGTGGTCATCACTCCGGAAGTCATTCGCCAAACCCTTAACTTGGATGATGCCACTTTCCCCGTTGGGTATCCAAAGGGCACAACTGATTTATCCTTTGCCCACCATGGATATGAGGGAAACCTCAGTGCCTCTACCATCCTGAAGAAGCATTTCCATAATGCAGAACGTCTTATCTTTCACATGGTTAATGTTTGCTTAGCTCCTAAGACATCCTCTTGGGATCAAATGTCTATCAGGTGGCAGCAGGTATTATTCTCTATCCTTGAGCACCAAGACTTAAACTTTTCTGAAATTATTTTTCTTGAACTTAAGGATATGGCCTCAAAACCTCTTTCTAATCGATGGATATTATATCCTCGGTTCATTATGGCCATCATAGAGAATCAGTTGAAAGCTGAGGGAATTGTTGGCCTTGGAGTGGCGTGGTATTATCGAAGGTTCATTCAGGACTTTTCCAAGATCGCTTCTCCATTGACCAAGTTGACCCGAAAGGATGTAAAGTTTATATGGGGTCACGCCCAAGAACAGGCGTTCGAGGAGTTAAAGGTGAGGTTGTCTCAAGCTCCTGTCTTGTCATTACCCGAAGGAAGCGAGGACTTGGTGGTATACACAGATGCTTCTCACTCGGGGTTAGGGTGTGTATTAATGCAGAGAGGGAAGGTTATAGCCTATGTATCCCGACAGTTGAATGTTCATGAGGTCAACTACCCTACTCATGAATTGGAGCTAGCAGCCGTGGTATTTGCACTAAATATTTGGAGGCACTATCTGTACGGGACGAAATGCACTATTTTCACTGACCACAAGAGCTTGAAGTGCTTCTTCGAGCAAAAATATCTGAACATGAGGCAGAGGCGTTGGTTGGAGCTTATAAAGGATTATGATTGCGAGATCCATTACCATCTGGGTAAAGCCATGTCGTGGCTGATGCTCTTAGCTGGAAGGAGAGGCCTGAGCCGATTCGGGTGAAAGCATACCAACTGATCACGACCTCTGATGTAATGAAGCAAGTCAAGGAGTTTCAGGATGAGGCATTAAAAGAAGATCATCTAAACTCTGAAAGGATGAGAGGTCTGGTTGGGGAATTGGGTAAAAACACACTCCGTGTTAAAACTTGATTTGGACGGGTGTGGGTTCCTCGTTTCGGGGATCTACGTGTGAGGATTTTGGATGAAGCTCACAAGACTCGATACTCCATTCATCCTGGCACCACAAAGATGTGTCAAGATATGAAGAAAGATTATTGGTGGCCGGTACGAAGCGTGACGTGGTGGAGTATGTGAGTAAGTGCCTTACTTGTTTGCAAGTGAAGGCCGAACATCAGAAGCCATATGGGAAGATCCAACCTTGGGATATACCGGAATGGAAGTAGGAGTACATCACCATGGATTTCATTACAAAGCTACCACGTACTCCGAAAGGGTACGATGCCATATGGGTGATTGTTGACTGCTTGATGAAGAGTGCTCACTACCTACCGTTCCGTGAGAAATATTCATCCGAGAGGTTGGCTGACGTGTTCATCAAGGAGATTGTAACTCGTCATGGTGTGCCGTATCTATTGTGTCCGATCGTGACACCCGGTTTACGTCTAAATTCTGGAAGAAATTCCACGATGCCATGGGGACGAGGTTACATATTAGCATGGCTTATCATCCCCAAACTGATGGTCAGTCAGAAAGGACTATTCAGACGTTGGAGGACATGCTTCAGACATGTGTGATCGATTTTGGTGGAAGTTGGAATGACCACTTACCGTTAGCTGAATTCTCAAACAACAACAGCTACCATGCTAGCATTGGTATGCCACCATATGAGATGCTATACGGTAGGAGATGCAGAACACCCGTTTGTTGGGGTGACATTGGTTAGAAAGAGTTGGGAAGCTTCGAGGTAATCGAGGCTATGACTAAGAAGCATGAGAGGATCAAAGCCTTCATGAAGGCAACCAAAGATAGACAGAAGTCGTATGCCGATAAACAACATAGACCGATTGATTCCAGGTGGGTGACCGGGTTATGTTGAAGGTCTTACCTTGGAAGGGTACTATCGGATTCAGGAAGCGGGTCAAGTTGAGCCCAAGATATATAGGCCCTTTCCGAATCATTGCTCGAGTAGGAGAGGTGGCCTATAGGTTGGAATTACCGGAAGAGTTAAGTGGGATTCACCCGACATTCCATGTGTCTCATCTGAGAAAGTGTATAGCTGTTGAAGACATGATTGTTCCACTGGAGGATATCGAAGTGGATGAAAGGCTCAATTATGTGGAGCAACCAGTGGCAATCATCGATCATAAATAGAAGAGGCTGAGAAATAAAGTGGTTCCTCTTGTGCGTGTACAGTGGAAGCACAGGAAGGGATCCGAGTCAACATAGGAGACTGAGGAGGAGATGAGGCAACATTATCCTCATATGTTCGAGGAATAACATGTTTCAGGGACGAAACCTATATAAGGGGGGTGGACTTGTAACACACGGCTTTTTCTTTGACAATATATGAGGAATAAAAAAAAGAAAGAAAAGCAATAAGGTCCAAGTGGAGGGACCAAAAGTGTCCAAAAGGACACAACATTGGAAAAGTTGGTGTAAAGGTGGCCATGGCCGCCCACCTCACTTCACATCACCACTACTTTCGGTTTAGAAAGAGAAACAAGGGAAGAAGAGCAGAACTTCAGATTTTTGAAGAAGAAGTGAACGAATTCAAGGTAAGAATTCATGGTTTTTAAGTGTTTATGACGGGTTTTATCCCGGTTATTTGCATATGTGCTTATGTGTTGAGTATGTGCTCGGGTGTGTGTGTTTGGTGTTGTTTTTAGGTGTTTGAACTCATTGCAAGCGGGTTAGAAAGGAAGAAACACCCAAGTTGCATCAGGTGAGTTCTAGACCTTGGTTTTTACTTGTTTTCAAACATCTTTGGGGCTAAAAATGTACTTAAATGATTTTTACAATGCTTGAGTATGTATGCCCGTATGTATTGTGCATGATTGGATGTGATTCCTAAATGCTTATAGATTATTCATGTTTAGAATAGCCACATTAGGCTTAGAATAGATGGATTTGATGATTGGGTTGAAAACATACCGGAAACATGTTAAACAGAAGGTCCATCCGCCTAGATAAGGCTCATGCGCCTGAAAATGCCTTAGAAAGAATTAAGTGTAATCCATACGCCTATACAGTAGCCCATGCGCCTAAGATTACCTTAGAAATGTTTAAGTACAGCCCATGCGCCTAGAAATGTTAGCCGGACGACTAAGTGTAGGGCCATGTGCCCCACTAGTGCCCATGCGTCCAAGTGGCTCATGCACCTAAGTGTCCATGCGTCCGAATTACCCAAGCGTCTAAGTGTTCATGCGCACAAATATTGTCCATGCACCTGAATAGTTCATGCGCCTAAAGTGAAAAATGTTTAAGTGTTGGCTGATGCACCTACATAGTGATGAAACGCCCGAACATGGCTCATGCGCCCAAATAGTTCCCATGTGCCTAAGTACTTAGAAATTTTTACAGAATTTTCTAGGAGTCTATGCTTTAGGGTTTTGACCGAGATTGACTAAGGGCTTATTAATGATGATGTTCCATGCATGATATGATTACTTATGATTGTTCCTTATTATTGTTATTGCTATTATTATTATTACTTATAGTATGTGACTTTACGTAATATGTTATTATCGTAACGTAAAGTATATCGTAATAATAAAGTGAAAGAGCAATAAAGAAAAGAAGAGGAACATTAATGAAAATGTTAACAAGTCTTGCAAGCTTACAGGAGGTACACGACCATGTTGTCGTTAGCTCAACTGTGCTGCGGGTTAGGTACCCTATTATGCACACATGGTCAATCAATTTAGATTGGCAGGACCTTTGTAGCGTGTCCTGGGTGATTGGGTTGGCCTTGTACATAGTAGACAGAACCCTTTCGAGGGATACAGTTGACCCTCTCGGGGGATATAGTTGACCTTTCGAGGGATACAATTGACCCTTTCGAGGGATATAGATGGCCCATCACCCGTTTTCCATCGCGCATATAGTTAGGGTATTGCTCACTGGTCCATACAGAAAGTGAAACATAAAGATAAAAGTTTATAGAATAGACAAGTCATACAGTAAAGAGAACGAACAATAATTGTTCATATAGTTAATGCGTCCTCGCATATACAGTACAGAGTTGTATTTTACAGAAAGGTGTATTTTCATATACGACATATAGAAAGTATTTTATTACTTATAAAACTAGAGCTCACTCAGCAACGCTGACTTTTATACATTTTCAGTTGGCAGGTAATTATTGCTGAGGATGGCATGAGGGTGAAGCTACATGGCAGGAAAAGTCTGACATCCATTCATACTCTGTGTTGCTGTTATTTTGTAATGCATATAAACAATTCTTTTGTAAACAATTAATGATGATGTATTGCTTAACAACAGTGTTTTAAATGAAATGAATGGTTTTTGATAAATCATTTCCGCTGCTTAAGTTCGTATAATTATAATGTTTAATGTTTTAACTGTTATGATTGACCAACTTTGAGGTCTCCAGGAACGAGGCCTTACAACCATGAACACAAGAACCTATGGATGTGATAGTCTTAAACCCCAACTCACCTATGCAAGAAGGTGATGCTTCTAAAAAGAGGGAGAAAGTCTAAGAAATCACAAAACCTGGGTGTTTTTCTTAGAGTATGGACATTAAGGACTCACCACCCTCACTTGCAATTGTTTATACTCAGCAACCTCCTCAAGTCCATATTGATATGGACTAAATTCTACAAAGTTTGTTTGAGGAGGGTATGATGCTGACAAGAGAGCCTTGATACTACATAGACTTTAGGGAAACAAGAGGTCTTCAATTTTCAAACCCTAAAGTATTATGATAGTCTTCTGCTAGTCTATATGTCACTTGCCAAAGTCAAAACAAGCAAGCTGACTGACTAGCTGACAGGATTCAAGAAAGGATTGTTAAAGAGTTCAGACAAAGAAGAAGATAAAGGCTAACAAGCAATGTCATTAGTCAACTGGATGTTAAGATGGACCCAAAGATTAGGTTTTAAGGGGAAACCTTGACTAAACGCCTAATGATAGACCCTATGAACCTTTTCATAGGAACTACTTCAATATCCTTTACCCTCAATGAGGCACTAGTCGGTGAAGGTGCTTCACAACCTCTCTCTGGCCAAAGCTTGACCGTTGAACCAAGCAATAAAGGCCAAAGCTCTCTCCACCTTGAGTCACCAAGGCTATGAGAGACAAAGAGAAAAGGAAACTGACTCCTAATAAGATTGTGAAGGATGAGAGAGAGGAAGAAGAAGGTAATAGAGAGAGCTCAAGTGGTCCCCAGACTTCATGGAAGGTGCAATCAAGGCTACCCCAGGCCAAATACTCAAGATGATGAGTTGTGGGAGACTAGATTAAACTACTTGGGGAACATGAACTACAACTTAAATGAACTCATCTCTCTTTCCTTAGAGGAATTTAATGAACTTGCAGACATAGACCTGTAAAAGGATAGGAAAGAGGCAGAGGATGTAGACTTACTCGTTAAGATCAAAGAATAAAGGAGGTAGAAAAGGCTTTACAAGCATTCTTTTACCCTCTACCCAGTTCAAGAAAGCCATGAGGTGGCCGCTGCATAACCACAGGTAGACAAGGAAGTAGATAGACAAAACATGATTAGCTACCTGAGTGCCACAAGCCTCTATCAGGCATATGCATTTCTTCCCTTATCATATGAGTATATAAAGTTTGAGTATCATAAGCAACTTCAACAACAAGTATTAAAAGAACAAAAAACTGCTAAGAGAAAGATGAAGAAAGAAGTTGCAAAGTCCATCATCCAAAAGAGCCAAAAGAAGTCCACTGATAGACAGAGGATTATGAGCTTCTTGAAGCTATATGGATTCTTCAGAAGGAGGCTTGGTCTAATGTCTCTATCCCCTATGGATGAGCACATTTGAGTGATCAAGCACATGACTAAAATGGTGGAGCTTGTTGACTTGCATTCTCCACCAAGTTAAGCTCCTCCTAAAGTTGAGGTCAAGGCTAAACCCCAAGAGACAACACAACCTGGACCTAGTGTTGAACCATAAATAACTTCATCTTCAAATCCACAATAGAGTCATGATCCTTTTTCTTTTGAACCTATGAGGGAAAAGGACCTAACAAAGAAAGACACACAAGAACAACCATATGCTGAAGGCCAGTCTTCTCAGTTGAAGTCTTCAAAGAGGAGGAAAAGGATGGCCATAACAAGGAACACTAAGAAGAATAAGAAGTCCAAGGCATCCACCTCCATACCTCAAGATGAGTCAGAGCATGCCGATGTGGCTCAAGAAGAGGCTGCCCAACAAACTCAAGCACAAGTAGAGCCTCTTGTAGCTGGAAGACCCATTTTGTCCTGGACTTTTGTTGCAAATCCTAACAAATGGTATATCATCAGAGATTAACAAAGTCAATATGTCTATTTCTACTAGGATATGCTTGATCTTCTTGTGAAAGTCCTCTATGACATGAGAGGTGCTATGAGAGTTTGATGGATCATAACCAATTGATAGAGAAATGAATTGTCTTGATCATTATGAGAACTATCAATATATAGGTATCCTTCTCTATTTTGGTAGCATTAGCCTAAGTGGAGTTTGTAAGGTTATACTTTAAAGGCTGATTCAACCAAAGAAACCAAAGAGCTTCTGACATGCATGCATGATGTACATAGTAGAAATTATTTTCTCTGAAGTTCTACACACTTCAGGAAAAATATTTCAAGTGTAAACTCTTCTGAAGGCAAAGACCAAATCTTCCAAAGCCAAAGGTGATGTCTTCTGAAGCCAAGAGACTGAAGATTGTTTTCTTTCAAAGACAAAGAAGACATGCTTTCTCTTATCAACTTTTGCATAAAGTTGATCAACTTTATACTGTCACTCTAAATGCTCACCAACTTATACAAGTTGGTGAAAAGGTCCATGCTTTAGTGAAATGTAGATTATGGTTTGGAGTCTATAACTTTCTCCTTTGTACTTTTTATCCTTTTTTTAATATCTTAAGATGCGAGCTATGGTATGTCATAGTCTCAAGTCAAAAGCCAATATGCCTTTTGACTGTACATCGATCTTGTTGTCTTGATTAGTGTATCTGATTGGCTTTCAAAGTATAGCCGAATGTAGGATGTAGTATAAAGTACCTCAAGTTCTTGTATTTCTTTTTTTGCTTTGTAACAATTGTAATAGAACTTAAGGGCAATACACAATGTTCTTTAAAACCATACTTATCTTGTTCTTGTTCTTGGTATGTCTCAATACTTACTTGTGTTCTATGTGTCTTCTATATAAACCTGGTTCCCTATTTGATCTGCTAAGTTTTTTAACACTCTCCTCACTGTAATACTATTTATATTGACCATCCCTTAATCGATCCAGCATGATGTTTAGAACTTAAGAATGGATTGAGATCTATTAAATTATGAAAAATTCTTCGTACGAACATGCTAGCTATTTAAGGGAACTTTTGTGACACGACATGATTAATGTTGGATACGATATGTATGGAACATGATATATTGATGTAATTAATGTTTGAATGATCATAGGAATAAGTTAGAAGATATTTTATGAAATTTATGCAAATTGTGTTCTTGCATATCTATATTAGGAAATGTTTGGCATGGTGATGTTTTAGGTTGCATTAATATGAAATGGGTGTTTGTTAGATGAATACATGCATGGTTGAAATGTTTGTTACGATATGCTTCATAATCTTCAAATAGGTTACATATATAAAACAGGTTCTACTTTCTAAAAATAACGAATTTCGAAAATAGATATTTAACATGAAATTTTATGATTCATTATTTGAATTATTAGCGCATAACTAAATATATTTTTGCTTATTTGAGTCACCAATGGGTCTTTAGGTCAAACCGGTCAACTTTGGTCAACAAAAGTCAACTCTGGTGAACAAAAGTAAAGTTTGGTTAATAAGTCAAAATTTTCAAACTTGTCAAGCATTACTGAAAGATACTAACAGTTTAGGTTGTTTGTATATAATGGGGATCATTTAAAAATTATGTACAACACTTACAGAACTACATTTATTAGGTAAGGCTGTTGAACTTCATGTTTTCTATGCATTCTAAGGTTAGTCTTCACGACCCCACTTTTACTTCCCTTTATGCGGGAGAAACATGGAAATATGTATTTGGTCTTAGTATTATTGTTATATCGACTGTTATTGTAAAGCAAACATCATTACAAAAGTTCTTACATTCTCGAACTATAAGTAACAAACTAGCAAGGTAATATTATAGAGTACTACTAGATTTTATAATCTCCACCCCCGTTAGTCATGCTAACTGGACCGAAGATCAAACAAGTGTTTAATTGACCAAGACAGTTGTCTTTGTTCTATGATAAGACGTGGCAAAAGACAAACTACCGACAAACATTCAACTTCAGTTTTGAAATGCTAAGTAACTTGATATATAGGCTAGCTACATATGTTAATTTTTTTTCTTTTACCTTGAAAACACTCAAACATATTATTTGATTTACACCTTTGAACTCACCATCATTTTTTAACACTTTAGCATTTTTTCTTAGGTTGCCGACATGCTTAAAGCTAGGGTTGCACATTTGAAGTTCATGCATCAGATGTACTATTTGAAAAAAATTCATATAAAAAGTACTTATTTTCATTATGTGCCTTGTCTTGTGCATTTATTACTTATGGATTTGTAAACATTTACGCTTCTGTATTTATTACATTGAAAACTATGTTTTACTTTGTTTTATGGTTAAACACTTACTTTTAATGGCATATGACTATTCTAAAATCCTTATTTGTCATGCGCCTCATGGTAAAACCCTACTGGTTGATTTTGAGGGTGTGACACCTTGTTCTCTCTCACCTTTACAAGAGTTATGACATGTACACTGAAAATTGGAGGACCTTGCCTGAAGATAATTTCCTTACAGGAGTTATACCTAATGTATGCTCACCATGATAAGAGCTTAGTACGTTTACTATCTCTGAAGATAAAGAGAAAAGATAAGAAGAAAGTAAATGAAAGAGTATAGTGTTAAAATACGAAAACCGATATAGAGTATGAATGATGAAAAAGATAGTATATGTATAAACTATTGATTAATCCTAAAGACTTTCTTTAAAGTTTAAAACTATAACTCACTCAACACTTCTGACTTTTGTATGATCATTAGCTCCAAAGGGTAAAGGAAAGATGGAATAATATATAATATATTGGCACAAATATGAAGATACCTAGCCATGTTGAAGACTTGAATACTAATAAATAGAACTTTAACATGAATGACTGTAATATATTTTAGATAATCACCTAAGTATTGACAGTTTTACTTTCTACTTCTATGATAGTGAATGTTTAAAGTTTAAGAATTATGTATTTCTATATACAAAATCCAACTATGAGGTTGCCTAGAAACATGGCTTACAAACAACAAGTTACAATATCAAATCTTTATGATTCAAAAAGTAAGAAATAGCAAGAGCAAGATGCAAGAAAGAAAGAGAGCAAGAAAATAATTAAGAATCAACTAGACTAATATGGTTCAATAGGTGAAGACAACAAAAGAAGGAAAATCAAAATCAACCCATAACAACTTAATACGGGTAACAGTGTTGTTTAATGCGGGTGATGGTAAACAAAACACTAAACCGATAACGGTATTCAATATATAAAAATAAAGTCAAGTATAATACAAATACTAGTAGTAGTGAATGCGAGTAAGATATAACAAATGCTGATAAGTGTTGCTCATTCGTATTTTAGTAATACGTTGAATAATGTCAATGCACGTAACAATGTTGCTATGCTTTGAACTTGAAAAGTTTCTAAGTGTTAATAACTTAGTTAATACGAGTGAACTAATACAAAGCATAGTGCTTAGTACTGACTGTTCACCCACATCTGACTAATGTGGGCACAAATTAATGCATGTTGTATTAAGTGAAACAAATACAAGTGCATTGTTCATTTCATTTGTTAAATGGGAATATTAACTTGTACAACACATTTGTGTAATGAATAAAATTGTTAAAATCAAATAGTCATCAACATTAATTTATGCAAGTAACTATAGCAAATGCGTATGAATTATTTGTTCATCCGCATTTGTTAATGCGATGAATAGTAGACAAACGTCAGCTACAGTACACTAAGTAAAATGAAAAATTTTGCACCAAATTTGTTTTTAACACTTAAAATTTTCAAAATAGAAACTCAGTCCACCTACTTAAATCAATTTAATTACATCATTTAATACTTTTCAAATTTGAATGACTAAATGTGCGCAAGTGTTCCTCTCCTATTCATCATCTAAAATTATCCACAAACATTTGAGTCATAACAATTCTAAGCATCATTGTCATCTTAGATCGACCATCTACCATAGGAATATCAATTTTAAGGTATTACATGACCATTTCAATTTAATCAACTTAAAAAATATTAATGATGAACCCTAGGTTTAACAACAAGAAGGATGATCACTAAAAAGTTAATATAATTGTTTTAGAACTAAATGAACAACTTTTTTTTAATTATTAGCTCTACTGAAACAAGAAGTACATATTCAAAGAAAACCCGATGAATAGGGTATTGAAAATCAAATCATGTTAAAATGATATTAACCTTAACATAATACTTAGAAGATGATAATAAGTCATTCTTGAAGGATTTACATGATAAATGAAGAAAATAAACATTATACTGATTTTGATAAATGTAATAAAATAATAGGTCAAAAATTCATAATTTTAACTTTTGATAAGTCAAAATTTGACCATCAATTTGCAAAGTCAAATTGAAAGTAAAAATAACCATATTAAACTCTTTTTCATTATCAAATCATCTTATACACGTGTCTCTTGTGTTGATAATGGCCAACATAACTTGGAGTAAATTTTAAAAACTTAATGATTTTCTTGATCATGAAGTTCTTTGTAAGTTATACTTAAAAGGTTGATGCAACCAAAACAATCAAAGAGATTCCAGCATGCATGCATGAAGTGTAGAGTAGAAGTTACTACGAAAGTATACATACGCTATAGAAAATACTCTAAGTGTAAAATCTTCTGAAGCCAGAAACCAATTCTTCTAAAGCCAATGATGAAGTCTTCCAAAGCCAAAATACTGAAGACTGATTTCTTACAAAGACAAAGAAAATATTCTTTCGCTGATTAACTTTTGCATAAAGCTGACCAACTTTCCGTTGCCACTTTGAAGACTCACCAACTTATACATGGTGGTGAAAAGGTCCATGCTTTAGTTAACTGGAGATTATGGTTTGGAGTCTATAAGTTTCTACTTTGTTCATTTTATCCTTTTGGTAATAGATTAGGATGCGAGCTATGACATGTAATAGTCACAATTAAAAAGGCAATATGCCTTTTGACTGTATATTGATTTTGTTGCCTAGATTAGTGTTATTAGTTGGCTTTTAAAGTATAGCCGGGCTGTAGAAAGTAGTATAAAGTATCTCAAGTTCTTGTATTTCTTTTTATGCTTTGTAAAATTGTAATAGAACTTGAGAGCAATATAAACATTCTTGAAAACCATACTTATTCTTTCATTGTTCTAAGTTCTATCTCATTTTACTTACTTGTGTTCTTAGTATCTTTCTTATCAACCTAGTTCTTTATATGATCCGTTAAGTGTTTTAACACTCTCCTTATTGTGAGACTGATTTTGTTGACCATCTCCTAAGGTCCTATAATGGGGATTAGAGCATTTTACGCTCTTCATTATAAGATCTCACCATCTTAAATACTCTATGTTTCACAAATCACTTAACATCTAAAATGTCAGTTCTCACTAATGCTGATATTGTAAGGCCATGTTCCCAGGACGCTTACAGCTGGTCAACCATCGCACATAAAATATATAAATTACGTTAACTTTACTAAAACCATGTAGCGAAAACAATTGAAACACCCATTCATTTCATTTAAATAAACAGTTTTTGCAAAATAATACAACATTCATTACAAAATATCGTTCATTCGCATTACAATGCAAAAACATTATCGTATCATAAAATGGATGCCATCCAAAATGAGCTAAGTAGCCGCCCCGTTCCATCCTCAACAACATCACCTGCCAACCGGAAAATACATAAAAAGTCAGTGTTGCTGAGTGAGTTCTAGTTTTACAAAAATATTATATTACCTTTCATTCATTAAACCATTTTCTTTACTATTGCACATGATCACACATCGTACGTACATCAAGGTAATAATTATTATCTTCGTCATCGTTCATTTTGTACATTTCGTACGTTTCGCACATTTCGTACTTATCGAACTGTACATACATTTATTATCTTTTCACTCCTATCTAGGTCGTGTACTTAACCCCCCTCTTGAGCACAAAGCTATATCATCTAGGGTTAAGAAACAAGGACCCTATATCGCATGTATAGTACGTATTGCATGTATGGAGTAGTCACATAGACTAACCCCCCCTGTGTGTGTAAACCCGTAAGGGTTAGCCAAGATCGCACGCTATAAAATCACAGTTGAGCTAAGCACTCTCAATGAGTTGTGAAGCTCCTTTCATTTGCTTGCAAGACTTTTAATTTGTTCATTATGTTCCACTGTCATTATCTTAAATCTTTCACTTCATTAAGAGAATACTTTACGTTCAATATCATAATCACACCACGTAAAGTCATATCATAGTATGTAGTAAGGAACATAAGAAAATATATCATACATAAGCATAACATCATCATGCATCATCATACATAACATATATCATCATACATCATCATAAACATCATGCATCATCATACATAACATATATCATCATACATCATCATAAACATCATGCATTTTTTAGGGACCGTGTACGTACGGAGTACTAACTGATTCTGCGTTTATACCGGATCAAATAGTGCGGAATCCTATTTGATTGGCGATCCAATCAATGAGAACGATAAACCGATCGATATAAGATTGAATTAAAATGTTAAGAATGAGTAGGAATCGATCAGGAACAAACTATGAACTTGGACAGGCTGTCTGGGATGCTCTAGATGACTAGGGTTTATGTGTATGCGTAATATCTCTCAAAGTGTTTTGTTTTTCCATGAATTAGGTGGTATTTTTAGGTTAGTGGTTTCCATTCGTACAACTAAACCATTAGCATGGTTCAGTCGTGCAACTGACTCCTGTGGTTGAGTCATACGCACGACTGAGGTTCAGTCGTGGGACTGAGTCAATCTTATGTCTCAATCATATGACTGATCTAGTCTCCTGGTTCAATCGTGCAACTGGTCCATAAGCATGATGTATTCATATGTATAGTCCATTAGTATGGGTCATTAGCATGAATACTCATCCGACTAGGTTGAACACATTACTCAGTCATTATTGACTTAGAATTGTGTACAACAACCTCAAATCTATATAAAACCTCAAATCTTTATAAGAATTTCATACATATAAATTAAAAACAAGTAAACATCAAATCATAAATCATATTTTATTACTTTGACATATTACACATATGTAAGAAATGAAAGACTTTTACATTTAAGCACATGAACTTGGTACATATGTATCTACAATCATAAACATCATGCATCATACATTCACATACATATACATATCCACAACAAACATAATTGATCATCCACGAGACAGCAGGGGTTTAGGGGCGGCAGCCCCTAACAGCAAGGTCCTAGGGGCAGTAACCCCTAGTGGGGTCGAAGGGGCAACACCCCTAGTTGGGGTTGCGCATTTTGCTATAGAAGAATTGATCTCCCGGTTAAAACCCCTTAAAATATTGGTCATTTAAAGCGTTTATTTAGTATGCATTTCCAGCCCCAAACTAGTTTAAAACCTTTAAATTAGGGGATCTAGAACTCACCTAGACTCGATGAGTTGCTTCTAAATCAAGCTTTCAAAGCAAGGGTTGCACTACACATCTTGCAGATAAGTTAACACTCAAAGGGGTTATTCTTTGTCTAATTTCACTGCTAATTTCGCTACCAGATCAACAGTTTTGCTACTAGTTTTGTCAGCAGTTTTGCTGCCATCATCGCTGACAGTTTCACTGGCATCTTCGCTGCTAGTTTCGCCTAACTTTCGTTGGATAACCATGTCGATGAAGCTACCTGCAAAACTATAGTTTCGCAGGAAGACCCATAGTTTCACCGGACGAATATATAATTTCGTTGGATGAACACCCAATTTCGCAAAACGGGCTGAAAATTACGAACCAACACATTTTTGACCCAAAACATCAATCTTTTACACCCAAAACCTTGGTTTATCATCCATGAAGCTATATCTATGCTTTTTACATGTGTTCCTACACAAAAACATGAGTTTTGGGAAAATCTTGGCCACTTTCAAAAACCCAAGCCCTAGAATCTGGGTTTACATCAAAATGAGAGATTAAATAATATTTCTTACCTGGATTCTTGGTGTTTTCTCATTGTTTGGATGCCCATGAACACGGATCTTCAATCCCGTGATCAACCGAGCCTTGAATCTTCACTTCTCTCCACTTTTTCTCTCTACACTCTCTCTCTATAATTTGGGGTGTTGAGTTGCAAATGAGAGTTTGCTTAAGCTGATCTGTCTATATATATCAGGCATTCTCTAGACCTTAAACTCGCCAAACACATAAGCCGCGAGGTCTACTCGGTCCATACTCCATTACCCGCTTATTTACTTCAAATAATCTTGGCTAAGCCCATTATTATTAATTGGCTCGTTTCGACTTTATTACGAGCGTTACAAATATGGAAACCAGTACTATGACAAAGTCTTCATTGATCAGTTCTAATGACTTTGATACATGGTGCCAAAGAATAAAAGGCTTCATCAAGTCTCAAGACAGTAGGATGTGGAGATATGTTCTCTTTGGACCTCATGTGCCATGCACCTCTTCAGGTGCTACTGGAGGTCACAAGATACCAAAGGAAGTGGCTGACTACTCTAAAAAACACTGGAAGAAGATAGATGTAGACCAGAAAGGCATGACCACCCTACAAACTACTCTTCCCAACTCTATATATAAAGCTTCAAGAAGTGCAAAACTACTAAGCAACTATGCGATGCACTAAAGATGATGTATGAGGGGTCTAATGAAGCCAAAGAGAACAAGTAAGACCTCTTGAAGTAGCAGTATGAGAATTTCACCTTCAAGACAGGTAAAACCATGACTTAACAATACTTTAGCTATGTTAAGATTGTGGATACTCTAATAGATGTTGGAGTAACTATTAAGAATAGGTACATTGTTAGAAAGTCCAACTTATCTCTTCCTAGATAATGGATAAACTATTATATGGTCATTAAGAGGACTGGAACCTCAAGAACCTTACTTTCACTGAGTTGCATGGTATACTTAGTGGATACCAGATGGAGATGGACATGTAAAACCCATCTGATAGCTCCAACAATCAATAGGGTTATGCCCTTCATGTGGTTGAAAGCGGTTGCAGAGAATTACAACATCATCTCATCTACTACCCTAACAACTCACAAAAGGCCCTTTCATCACCTTTCTAGAGACACCAAGGGAAAGCTACATCCAGGTTAGCCCATTGTAAGAGACAAGCTCATCACAAACCTTTGTGTTTACTAATGAAAGCACAAGCAACTTCTTTTTCACCTTTGAAGACTTAGACTGTATCCATCTAGATGATCTAGACTATATGCAGATAGTCCAACAGATGACTCTTCTCACTCATAGAGCCAAGAAGTTCTACAGGAGGACAGGGAGGAAGTTTCCTACAATATATCAAGTGGAAAGTTTGGGTTGGACAAAAGCAAGGTGAAGTGTTACAAATATAACTAAATTATACACTTTGCTAGGGAGTGCAAGGCACCAAGGAAAAATGGTGGCCAAGCACAACGTAGGCCAAACTACATTGAAGGAGCTCCACACACTAAGAAGTCCAAGTAGCAAGCTACAGTTGATTAAAGAATGAGGCTTTGATTGGAGTTTCCAAGTTGAAGATGCATCTCCAAACCAAGCACTAATGGCTGAGATTGAAGAAGCCAAGGTATTGGAACATCTTTGTACCTAAGAATGATTGCTAAAGTTAATACGTGTAGGTCCTATAACTTAGAGATGAGATTTAACCTTAAGTCCTTAAATATATTGAAAGGTTATTTCAAAAAGCTAAAAATGACTAAAACTTAAAAAAGAATATTTGGAGAAAACCATTTCAATTCTTAAGAATGAACATACAAACTACATGACTCAAATAAAAAATCTCATCACTAAGCTAACTAAATGCCAGGCTGAGCTTGTGATCAGCAAAGAGATGATAGAAAAATATGTTCTTGAAGATGAGACCTTCAAAAACATGATATCCTCATCTTTGCAAGCAAAAGTGTGTTACCAGAACAAACTAAGATAACTCATCCACATACTCTACTATGTGTAAGATTTTCTAGGTGTGGAACTTGTCAAGATAAGCTTCCCCTCATAGAGTCCACTGAAGAAGAGTATGAAGAGGAGATAGTGTAGGATCAATGTTGGTCTCATAACACAAGTTTATCTCACAAACACACTTAATCTAACTTGGTTAATGAAGTAGAATCTCTAACTAAGTTGACAAATAATATAATAAGTTAATAAACACAAGAATGATTTTTCAAGATACTTGTATGTATTACTTCTCAATTAAGTATTACACTTAGAAGAGCAGCTTAGGAAGGTCTTTGATTTGTCTTATGAAGAGCAGCTTTGTCTTCGAAAGACCATTCAATTATACTTTAAAATACTATAAGTGTTGCTTTGGTTGCATTAGACTCATATGATCCAGCAAACTCCCCTTATGGTGTTGCTACCAAAACTTCACTTCCTTCTACTCCTCAGAGTCTTTAACACCAAGGAAAGCATATATTTGTCTGTCTCTTTTTCTTCCCTAATGTGGTGGTGAGGAGCTTGTATAAGTCATTTGTAGATAGTAAATCTAATTTTTGCTCTAAATGACATGTACTCTTTGATACAAGTCATTAAAAGATAGTAAATCTAATCTATTCCTCTAAATGACATGTACTCTTTGTTGTGTCCATCTGAAGAAAGTTAGTTGATAAGAATTGTATTCATATTCCCATCTAACTACAGGATCCGAAGTTGGTCCATCAACCATTTGTGGGAATGTTCTTTCTGTTGTGGTTGCACCTTGTTTTACTTTCTTTGCTCTCGATTTTAACTCTTCTTTAGTCTTGGCTTTCTTTGTAAGCTCAGCAAGATGAAGACTGCTCAGATGATTTCTGATGTGAGCAACAATCTGAGATTTAGATGGAATGGAGAATGGTTTCTCTACTAACTTAGCAATGTCAAATCTAATGGAGTGTAGCAATGATGATGTATCAAGTTTGTTTACTTGACCATTCTCCCTTTCCATAGTAAAGCTGGATGAAGGTTCACCAAACCTTCGCTGGACAATTTGCCTTTTAGGATTGAGGGGCTTTGTTGGTAGCTTGTCCTTTTTCCTAGTGTCCAGTAGAGTCACTAGTCTTCTTTTTTACTTCTTTTCTTTTTCTTTAAGTGTGTCTAAGTTAGATCAAGGCATGCATCTCTTATGAGTTAGATCAAGAAATGTTGCTCAATGTTATGCAGTTGGTGAGCTTCTTTTTGATCTTCTTGAACTCTTCTAAGGACTAGGGTTTAGATGGTTCAAATGATGGTTTGGCCAGTGATTGGGTTCGGGTTGTGTTTTGGGTTTAAGGATAAGTGGTGGTTGTTGTTAAGATATAGTGGGTGAGGATATAGGTAAAGTTAATGGTATGAGTTGTCTTGATCGAAAAAGAAAAAGGTGTGGGCATAGGTTTTGTAGGTTGTGGTTTGGGTGCTGGTTTGGGTGCCATCCTCTAAACACTTTGTCTTTGAGTTACCTCCAGCCTTCTTTCTAAGCAAATATTAGCCTTGTTATCGCTGACATGTTGTTGTAGGGTCTTCTCGGATACAGGCCCCACTCGCCTGCCGGTGAAGCCATGGGCTTTGAGATAAGCTTTCATCCAATCCTTATCTCCCACCTTCTTTGCAGCATCAAATTGTGCCTCTTCTTCTCCTTCTTCTTACCCTTCAACTTCTCCCTAACAACCCTCTTCCTCTTTTTGTTGATTTGTTCTTGTTCTTTGAAGAAAAGAAACAAGATTGTATCATGATCAGGAGGGGTTAGATCCTTCTGAGAATAGCATCTTGTATAGAGAAAGGCTATTCTCTCCATCATGTTCCTCTCTGTTGCCTCCTCCTTCCTTTTCCTCATGTCCTCCTCTATGGCCAACCTTGTTGTCTCCTCTTTTTCTATTTGCAACAATGTTTCCTTCTCTAACTTGACAAGTTCATCAAGTAAGCGTAGAATTATTTCTTCATTGTCTATTCCTAGGCTGATGAGCCTATCTACGACCTGTACTCTCTCTTGATTATTGATACTTTCTTGAGTGCCTGTTGTTGATTTGCTGCTTGCAGCCAACAACTTCCCCGTATAAAATCTTTGTTTCTTCTTGATATTTTCCAACCTTTCCTCCTTTAGAAGCTCCTCAGTAGTGAGCTTTGTCTTTCCCCTAGGATCAGAGGAAGATCTAGCCTTTGGAGATTTAGGTTTAGAGGATTTAGGTTGGGGAGAGTGGGGTTAAACTTATGGTGTTTGAGATAGGGGAGTTGGAAGAAAGTCCTTACTATTTACCTTAAAGGCTAGATCAAGAATAGCCTATATGATAAATAGGTCATTGGACAAGGAAGATAGTTCATTTATTCCTTTTGGAGCTTGGATTTTTGTTTCAGAAGTAATTTGAACTGCACCTGTCCCATTTAAGTTGGTTGTTGGGCCATCAGTCTGTATTTCCCCTTCAAAGTTAATATAAGGTTCAATAAGCACCTTAGGTTGAGCAACTTCCTCCTTAGAGGTAGGTGGTACACTCAACCTTTAAAGCTCTTCAACTCCAAAGTAGACAAGGACTACATCAGGAGAGGGTTTTTCAAAAGGGAAGCTTATCAAAAATTTGGTTAATTATTAAGGTCGATAAGCATCATTGGATCCACTTGAATGGTTATAGGAGATGATTGAGGGAAGATGGTTGCAGGGTGTTGTTATGTAGGATAGAACGAAGAGATGGAATCAAGGGAAGTTATGATGGCAAGGCTGGGTTCCACATATCTTTGCTTCTATACATTCTCCCCCTTTTTGGTAGAATCATCTTGAGAAGTAGATAAGCTAGAGGGAGAACTTAAAGAAACATGAGTGGCAGACATATCCTCTAAAGTCGAAACCTTTGTTTCAAGGTTTGAGACTTTAGAAAGTAGGTCTCCGATAGTGAGTTACAAACTAGCCTCATCTTCTTTTGAAGAATCATTGGGAGATGAGATAACATACCTAGTATGTTCATCATCACCACTAGTAGTGGTTTTTGAGCGACCTGGATACCCTTGCGTACTGATGTCTCTTTTAGAGGCATGAATTGGCAAATTTGTCATAGACTCAGTCTCACTGATACTACCACTATCCTTAGAGACTAGTGAAACACTCTCAGTAGTGGTAGCTGACTCGACATGAGTCACTTCCACGCCGGTTGGACTCACCTCAGTTTGATCTAACTGATGTGGGCTAGATATTAGATGTTCCATAGGGTTTAGTTGATTTGGAGAGTGGTAAGATTGATCAACATCATGGCCCTGATGAAACATAACATCCTTATCAGGCTAGGTTAAAAGGTCAAGAAAGGATACTTAGGTTATGTCTAATGACCTCAGACCTTGGTCAACACCTAATGGTTCCTCTATATTAGCAGTTTAGTCAATGATATGGTTGTCCTTTTTTGGTTGCTTAGAGGAGTGTTGAGACTCACCTTAAGGACTTATGCTTGGGTTGTGGGCACATCAAGTTGAGACTGTGGAGACTCAACGCTTGTATTAAGATCAAATAATAAGTATGGTTGGACCTCTGGCTGAGTGGGAGCCTTAAGTTCCAGTCTAACCTTTTTGGTTTGAACAAAGGGGACTTGTTCAATCAGAGTACATTGATCAAGGTTTCATCTGGGTCATCTTTTATATGTGACTTTGATTGGGTGGGAAGAAGTGACTGGCATTGTAGTGGTGTTGTCTAGTGTGGGTTCATCACCTGCTAGGTCTGCATGGATGCCACCAGGAGTCGTTGGCTCAAGCATACCCGGAAGGAGATCAGTGAACCTTCTAGTGAAGTTGGTGGACACCTTTTATGTTTTGAAGATGCCAAGCCTCATGTGAGAGACCAGTAGAATATTTTCACATTGTAGTTTGTCCTAGTCATGCTCAGTGTTGATTATATGTTGAATATTTTCACATTTAAAATACTCCGACAATCATCAATAAATCTTACTTTTCACAGAGTGGGGCCGAAATATTTCTGACCAAGTTGTCTCTGTACCAAGTCCTAAGAATTCTCTTAACAACAATTAGGTGAGACATCTTAGGAGCAACCTGATATCTTGCATAGATGGAAGTTGTGTAGGGGTTGAACCTAGAGGTTTGGGAATAAAATCGAGATAAAGACCAAGATCAAGTATCAAGCGAGAAGTTCAATTAAATGCATGAAAACTTACTTATTGTGTGACAACTCCTTATCGCATGAGAAGTTATTTGTCGTGCGAGAACAATATTTTAGTATAAATATGTGACTTGTAATTTAATTAGTAAGCTTTTGATCATTTTCTTGAATTTAGTACTAATTTTAAACATTCCAATTCAGGGAGCAATACAAGTGAAGTTTATTTACTATATGTCTAATGTGATTGTTTCTACTTCTTCTTACTCCATGATTGTTTATATTCTACATTCACATCCTGATATCGATCTTTGTAGTTGTAATGATCCTTACAATTGGTATCAGAGCTTGGTATGCTATTGGTCGATTAAAAGAAGTTTGAAGTAGAGTTTTGAATAGTTTATGACCTTTGATTCGATTGATACTTGAAGATAGACTTGATTTCTACTTAATTGAATCTATTTTGAAGAAGATGAAGCTGATAAGTTCGTTTAATGGTTATTTGATGATGTTTTTGAGCATAAACAAGCTTATTTGAATCAATTAGAGACAATTAGGATCTTCATTGAACCTAAATCACTAATTGAACACTTGATTAATCTAATTCTAATCAATTTGCTGAAAAATTGAACCAGAAAATCTTCAAAATTGAAGAAATCAAACATGCGAAAAGTTATTGATCTTGTGCAAAAGGTTTCTCTTCTCGTGTAAAGAGGAAGTTTCGCAAGAGTTGGTTAAAAGTTTGTTTCAAAAAATATTCCTTACGCGTGACAACTTGGGATTTTCAAAAAAATTCGTTACAAAACATTTCGTGCAAATTTTTTTTATTTTTTAAGAAAGTTCAATAGGTAATCTGAAGCACATCACCACTACTTTGACACTTGACAACGAGACTGGTATGAACACTAAGCCACCCTATTTGCTAAATGAAGAAATAACCCTGATTGAGCTTATATGTTTGAGAACCATGTTATTTACACTAAACCCAGGATGATGAGGTCTATCAAACAGGTTCCATACATCCTAGTGTACAGAAATGAAAAAGAAGAATTGGTTCCTAAACCTAAAAATTTGTGGGATGAGGATGATCTTAAAAGGATGGAGCTTGATGATAAAGCTTATGCTACTATCATAATGGCACTTACCACTAAGATAGCACATACGTTTAAAGATTACACTATGCCTAAAGATTTATGGGAGGCTATGGAAGAACATATTATGGCAACAAAGACATAAGAGAGAGCAGGAAAGATATGCTTAACCAAGAGTTCAATATGTTGAATCATATTCTTGGGAAACTTTTAAGGCTCAGATGTCTAGATTTGTGAAGCTGATCACAAAGATGAAGTGTGCAGAAATCACTTTGGAGAATATAGTAGTAAACAAAAAGCTATTAAATTCTCTATCTTATAGCTAGAATAACAACTGTACTACCATCAAAAGGACCAAGGATCTCTTTACCTTGTCTTTATGTGATCTTATCTCAAGAACCAAATCCTCTGACATGGATAACAAACAAAGAGGTGTAAACTACATCAACACAATGGAAACTTAAGTATTGACATTATATGCAAAAATGGCTAGTAATCCAAATTACTATGTCAGTTACTCTCAGCTATGTTAACAACAACAATCATCATCTTCTGTTCATCCAACTGTCAAAGATCAAGCTCTGCCTCAATTCTTGCCCCAATACCAAACCACTCATTAGAATCCTTATGTCCAAGCTCAAGTCCAATCTCAACCTCACACTTACTCAAAAATCCTAACCACTCAACTTACACAACAAGCCTTTGTTGTTAATTCTCAACAAAACAAACAAACCATTCAGATAGCTAAAGAGCACCTAGCTTTGTTTACAACCTTCATGAACAACTATAAAGCATTCTCTGCTCAAAGACTCAGTGCACCTAACATCTTGGTTGATGACTTACAACAAGTTAATTCTGATGATATAGAAGAAAATGATATCAAATACCAAATGGGTATGGTGGTGTACAGAGTGGATAATTTAGCTAGAAGAGATGGAAAGAAGGTTTTTGGCCTAAACAACTCCAGCAAATTAGGGTTTGATAGTCCAGTTTGCGATGCTATAACTGTGATAAACCTGGTCATTTTGCCAGAGAATGTACTATAGCCAAAAAAAATTAGAATGATTATTGTAAGAAGACGGTAATAGTGGAGGTTGAAACAAAGAATGACCAAGCAAGTTCATTTAAAAACAAAGCCCTGGTGTCTCAAACAAATGGAAATTCTTGACATTAAATTGTCCACTACTCTGTTGGACGAAATTAAAATGGATGAAGAGCATGTTGAAGAAACTCTTTTTTCTGAATTTGTTTATGATGATCTGATAAGTGGAGTGTTTGCTGAAGAAGTGGTGGTAAGGGCTATGAAAGTTAAATTTAAAGAGAATCAGGTAGAAGAAGTGATTGCGAAAGAGGTGAATAATATTGATGAGATAGCTTTTGAGATTACTCCAGCTCAGAAGAAAGTATATGAAGAAAAGGCTATTGAGTCAACTCTAGCTGAAGCAAAGAAGAAGGGAAAAGTCGTTGAGTCAACTCCAGCAAAAGCTAATAAAGAAGGGAAACGCTGTTGAGTCAGCTTCAGCTGTAGCCAAAAATAAGGTAAAAGCTGTTAAGACAACTTTAGCTACTGCTTATGATAAACAAGACAATGCTATTGAGGTCACTCCAGCATCAAAAACACTAAAGACTAGTCAAAAGGCCTTCATGGTAAATGTTGTACATGAAGAGACAAAGAGGAAAGTTAAAAGTGATGAGGCAAATACTATTCTTTGTTCTAGTAATTGTATTGAAAAAGGTACAAAGAAAGCGAGTTCACAATGAGCGTATGATCGTAGATGTTGAGAAACTTCAATATCAAACTTGTAAATATAAAACTAATGAGAAAATTTTCAAATAGAAGATAGATAGTTTAAACAAATCGATTTATCAGTCAAAATTTGATCTTTATGATAAAGAATGTAATATAAACAACTTGACAAATCGTAACAATGAACTATCTTTGGAAATTAATAAACTAAACAGTGAACACTTATCTTCAAAATTGGTTGTTAAAAAATTTGAACTATCTTCAAATTTCGTTGAAGGTATAATCAAGTCACAAATGACACCGAAAAATAGTGGTGGTAAAGGAGGAGTTGGTTACTCTAACATTGCACCCTTAATTAATCATGATTATACTTCATTGCCTTCATTAATTAATATTGTTATTAAGAGACTTATGGAATAGGCTTTCGACCACAGTCTGACTTATGGAATAGGCTTTTGACCACAGTTTGACTTAACACCTTTAATCAATATTCCTTCAACTCTTGACCCTATCATAAAAACTAAAATTAAAGTTTATAATGATAATTCTTTTGCAAAAAGTATGATGATGGATGGCTTGATTGAAGAATAGGAACATGATAATGAATCAGATTTTAAGAATAATTAAAATTGTAATGAAAAATCATCTTGTAATTCATCATCAGTGATAAATAAAAGTTCTAAAGTTTCTAGTACTACAAATGAGTGTTTCAAATTGTTAAACAAAGAAAAGAAACTGAAATTTGTATCTGACTTGAAAACTAATTTCAAGAAAAGTTTTGTTTCAAAAGGCAACATTGATAAAGAAGTTTATATTTTTAAAGAAATGAATGCAAGTTTCTTTAAAAGTAAGTCTCCTATTATTGCTAACTCTGTGAAACAATATGTTTGTAGGTCAGGGACAAAAGAAACTGGTCCTACTCGAGTACTTTCAATTCACAAGGAAAAAGGAACAATTAAAGCCTTCTTAGTCTTAGGAGTGAATCATCTTGTTAAGACATTTCACAATGAAAAAGGAATACAAGAGATTGTTAAAGATTCTATAGGCCAAAGAAATACTAAAGCCAGATTCTATGATAACATGGGATGTTATCATCAACAATTTGAGAAACTGAATCGAGAGCAAAACGTGTATCATAATAAATGTTGTTATGTGTGTGGGAAGCCAAATCACATGGCTAGAAATTTCCATCATCAACGTCAACCGACAAGTTAACAAAAATTTTATAACTCTATTGCAAATAATAGAAAACATTTTTTTCTAAACGCTAAATTTAAAAGGAATTTCAGTCAGTCAAAATCTTTTACTAATACCAAACAAACAATGAGTAATTTGTTTGGTAATTTGCAATCAGTAATTTGCAAAAAAATAGATATAACCAAGAGATCTTTACATGTTAATGATGGTTATTCATTTTCCACACAACCTACAATTAAGAAATTGGTTACAAATCAATTCAAAAATGGAAGATTAAGACAATTCAATGAGAACCTGATATTGTTGAAGGTTACATCTTCAATGATAAAAGATATATGATATTGAAATATGTATCATATTTGTATGAAAATGGTGTACTCAAGTCAACCATGGAATGGGTTCCTAAACTGAATATATAATTCATTCGTTCAGAGACATCCAAAACCCAACATCAACAGTGTTTGTTACATTGATAGTGGACATTCAAGGCATATGATTGGTAATATATCTTTGTTGCACAACATAATATTATACAATGGAGGATATGTTATATTTTCTAGAGACAAAGACAGTAAGATTACAAAAAGGTACAATGTCTAATGGTGTGTTTAGCTTTGAAGATGCCAATTTTGTAGAGGAACTAAAACATAATCTGTTAAGTGTCTTTCAAATTTGTGAGAAACAATATTCAATCCATTTCACTGATAAGGAATGTTTAATTCTAAAACTTGGTTTGTAATTCCTGATGAATGGATTTTATTGAGAACTCCGAGAGACAAAAACACATACTTGATATGAATGGATCTTATTCATTTGTAACTGTATCATGTTTATTGTCTAAAGCCTCGAAAAATGAATCATTGCTATGGCATCATCTCCTTGGTCATGTTAATATTAAAAATATGAACTAGTTGGTTAGAGGAAATCATGTTGTAGGCCTACCATTGAAAAAATTCAATTAACTAAAGATTGTCATTCATGTTCAAATTGCAACATAAACTTTCTCACAAACTAGTTGCTCATATAAAAATTGACTCAATACTTCAAATGTTACACATGCATTTATTTGGTCTAGTTAGTGTTTTGAGTTTAGGACGTCGTGCATATTGTTTAGTCATTATAGATGAATTTTGTAGATTTACATGTGTTTTCTTTTTAGCAACCAAATATGACACACCTCAATTGCTGTTAAAAGTCATGAAACTTGTGGAGAATCAAACTGACAAAACAGTCAAGTGCATTCGAAATGATAATGGAAACGAATTCTGCAATCATACATTGAATAAATTTTGTGATTTAAAGGGGATAGCTAGACAATAAACACCAAAGTCAAACATAAACCAAAACATAACTTGTTGGACCTTGAAAGAATCATACATGCCAATTGAAGTGGTGGGTTGATGGTTGTTCTGCTAGGAATTCCCTAAGTCCAAGAATTAATATGGATGAAGAATCTACATCAACGAAAGAATACAAGTGTTGGCTACCGACATTTGTATATGCAGATGACCATAAACAAATGCTGAAAAGTATTTTTTTTCTTCCGCATTAAAAAATGCGGATAGCCAAACAAATGCTGACAAGTACTTTGTACATCCGCATGTAGTAATGTGGATGTTTAGCAACAAATGCGCATAAGTCTTTGTTCATCCACATTTGTTAATGCTGATGACCAAACACTAATGCTGAAGAAGAAAAAGAAATGCTAATGAAGATTACCACATCTGCATTGGTTAATGCGGATGAATAGATGAAATACTGATGAAGACTTTTGTACCTAGACTAGTTATCTGATGTATAGGTCAGGGGTAGTTTAGTCTTTTTTACAGGCATATGTCAGCCTATAAATAAAATAGAAAACCTCGTATGTGATGTGACTATTGACTAACATTAGACAATCAGAATATTTTGTTTAGTCTTATGTTCACAAGGTGGATTGTTACTGTTTGATGCTCAAACCCTAGCATTTTTTGTAATTGTTTTCACCTCCATTAAATCAAAGAGAATTTATGAGTATTTCCTGCATTCAATGTTCTGTGATTGTTTGATTTCGCCTTACAATCATTAACTCAGTCATCATATTTGGTCTTTGTTGATTCACATCAACAGAGAATATCATTTTTGTTAGACGAGGACCATGTACGTACGGAGTACTAACTGATTCTATGTTTATACCGGATCAAATAGAAGATTGAACCAAAACGTTAAGAATGAATAGAAATTGATCAAGAACAATCTATGAACTTGGACAGGATGTTTGGGATGCTCTAGATGGCTAGGGTCAATGTGTATGCGTAATATCTCTTCTCGTCTGTTTTTTCCACAAATTAGGCGGTATTTATAGGTTAGGGGTTTCCATTCGTATGACTGAACCATTAGCATGGTTCAGTCGTGCGACTGAATCATGCGATTGAGTCATACGCACGACTGAAGGTTCAGTCGTGTGACTGAGTAAATCTTATGACTCAATCATACGATTGATCCAGTCTCCTAGTTAAGTCGTGCGACTAGTCCCTAAGCATGATGTATTCATGCATATGGTCCATAAGTATGGGCCATTAGCATGAATACTCATCCGACTATGTTAAACATAATACTCAATCATTATTGACTTAGAGTTGTGCACAACAACCTCGAACCTATATAATAAGTTCATACATATGATTTAAAGATAAATAAATCTCAAAGCATATATCATTATTCATTACATCGTCAAATTACACATAGGTAAGAAATGAAAGACTTTTACATTTAAGCTTATAAACTATGTACACATGTATCTACAAACTCCCCCTTGGACCTAGTTTCCTCTATCTTCTAACATTCTGCACATGTTCTTGGAACATCTTGTACTTCTCTTCTCTTGTGACTCCTGCATGTATGTCAAAAGCAAACTAGATCCGTATGACGTGTTGAATTTGAAGAGCTTGTACTATGTCTTGCGTGTCATAGAACAGTGGCCACTTGTATAATGTATAGACATCTTCAGCCGATAAGTTAGTAAGCCACATTGGGTCGAATACCCTGATAGTCTCTATTTTTCCATATCTGTTCAAAACTATAACCGCTTTCCCTGTCCGCCAGTCATAATACCACCATTTGAAGTGTGGAGTGAAGTCCTTAGGCATTTCCCATAAGGGAATCTTGGACATTGTGTGTGGAGGACTCCACTTCAGCACTACTTTAGGCTTTCCAGATATCGGGTCAACTTCAGACTTATGAATGAACGTCTTCGGTTGCTGAGGTCTAAAGTTTACCCACCTGGTGTGGTATTCTTTCTTTAATGCAGCCTCAAACCAACCTGACATTTTTCTTGGATTAGCATATAGCAGATCTAAGCACGCCAGTCGGTTGAGCTCAAAACCAGGGAGAGTCTTTAGGTCATGAGGATATCTGAAGTACTCAATCCACATTTTCCCTTTTCACAGTATATACTTCCAAATCTTCAAAGTATGCCTACGCTATAATCTTGCCTGACACTTTTTGACGTCATTTGACTCTATAAAGCTTTGTGTAGGCATTCTACTTTGGGGCCAAGCATTGGGCTTTCATCTCTGCAAAACAATCTACCCATTCAGCTTTCTCGATATCAACATTAGCATCCGAGCCTTGGCTATGCTTTCTTCTTTCTCTTTCTCTTTTTCCATTTCCTCCAATTTCTCAAATTTAGCACTATAAAAATTATCACCCAAGTTGGGGATAACATTGCCTTCGTAGTTAGTGTACTCTAGATAATGCTCAGTAGTGATATCCTCTATCTCAATCTCATCTACATCATTCAGCTCATCATCACTCGCTACATCAAATTCTGGAGCATGTTTTACAAGCTCGTTAGGATTTAGTCTAAACATTTTAGCGAGCTGTTCGTCTGTCAAATCATGAATAATCTCTCCCTCTTTCGGAGTGTAGCTCATAGATCTCCTGACTATGCCTTGCAAGTCAAGAATCATGGTAAGTTGCGTCTTGCCTAGCTGAAGGGGTCCGACATCATACTCGTCTGTCTATTAAACTTCATCTGTCTATTGAGCTTCATCTGTTTGATTAAACATTAAGCACATCACACATAAGTCATTATATAAAACATTAAAACATAAACAAACATGAATGATCATTAATTACACTAATGTAGTATATAATTCAAGTACAAAAGTTTTTAAATACAAAGACATCTAATAATTACTTTTGTCTTGATCTGTTGGTTCTTCAGCTAGAGGAGCTAAGGACGAGGCTCCTTGATCTTGGCTTCTTTTAGTGCGCCTCTCCTGAGCTTGAGGATTGAGGCTGACGCAGATGCATCACCATCCTGATCATCATCATCCTCTTTATCTTTACCGCTCGGTCCTCCTTCATCAACATCTTCCTCAGAATCGTCGCCATCATCATCATGATCACCATCATCACCATCATCACCATCCTTAATCTTTAATGGCTCGCTCTTGGATCCCTTGAGCTTTAGCGATATCTTCTTGTTCTTCTTCTCAAGTTCCTCTATCCTCTTCACCGAAGCCAACACCAGCTCATTTTTGACTTGTCAGTGCTTGGTGGGCTTGGCCTAATGCTAATGGGTACTGAGCGTTTTTCTCGCTCAGTTGTACCATATGCTTTGCCTGAGCTGCATTCACCTCCATCATCTTGTGTAGCTGAGTAGCCCTTAGCTCATCGGTGGCAATCAGCCTTAGCATAATGCGGTTGAGGTTAGCCAGCTGCTCCTCTAACCCGACCATGGGTAGAGTAGGTCCAGCAGTGAATGTGGATTGGGTGGAGGGACCAGCTTGGCGAGTGGTGGTGGTAATGGTGGATGTGGTGAATATGGGAGGTGGAATCCGAGTGGGATGTGGTGGAGTGGTTGTGATAGTGGTGGGAGGAGTGATAGTGGTAGTGGGAGGAGTGGTGGTGGTAGTAGTAGCTATGGTGATAATGGTAGTGGTAGTGGTGGTGGTTGTGGCTGTAGTGTTGGTTGTGGGAGTGGGTGTGGCTGTGGTAGTGGTGGGAAGAGTGATAATGGTAGTGGGAGGAGTGGTGGTGGTAGTAGTAGTTGTGGTGGTGGTGGTAGGAGATTTGGTAGTGGTGGTGGCTGGAGTGGTGGTAGAAGTATAAGATGTGATTAGAGTAAACCTTGGCCTTTTACTCTTTTTACCATGGGAATGGGCCATTCTTTTCTTTGTGGAGCCTTTAGAAACAAAAGCTCCCCCTTGGCTGATGGGCTGGTCAGGGGTGTAAGTAGGATTAGTAACATCAGCAGCAGCATCCCTCGACTCAGTCTGGCATCCGCCAACCGCCTCTATCCCTTTGTCAGTGGCCACAACCCGCTCCCAACAGTCCTCACTAACGGCTCATCTTCTTCATCGACCAAGAAGTCTTGGTGGAAAGCAGCCCTTTCTGTTCCACCAGGTGCCTCACCACCTTGACCCTGATCATCATCATCGTAGTCGTCGTCTTCATCTGTGGGTGCCATGATGGGCTCGACATTGGAGTCACTGTCATCGTGACGCCACTTCCTACGAGCGGGCGCCACATACTCCTCATTGGCCAAATGACCAAACAGTCTCCTTATAGGGGGCTTTACTTACTTCCCCCAGTAGACCTTCATCCTACCCAATGTCGTATCATCCATAATCTCTAAAATCACAACATCATCTCTCTCCTTTGGCAGCGAAGGAAGCTTCTGATCAATGATCATCTGTAGAAATCTTGGGTACATGCAGAACCCTTCCTTCCCCTTTGCCTTTATGTTCTCGATCATATACGTGAAAAGCATGTGGGAGAAAACTTAACGGGTGGTTTAGCACCAAAGCAACATATACATTCTGGATTTGATCTGACATCTCGTCAAATCCTCCTCTCCTAGATGAAATGCACTTGAGGATGACATGGGCCAATTTCTTAAACTGGGGGCACAGGTTGCTCTTGTTGAGCACACCTGCATTGATGTCCCCAGTGTACTTTATCCTTAGAGAGCAACCTCAAACGGTTAGAGGATGTAGCTTGGTTGGGTACGTACCATCCTCACCTAGATCCAAGACTCTCCTAAGATCGTCTTCTATGATCTCTATCTCCTGCCCAAAGATAGAGCTCCTAATGCAGTGAGTCTCAACCGATCGGTCAACGGAAGCACCTTCCCAGAAGGCCTGTTGTATAGACCTGTAGGGTGTGCAGGGAGCATAGATAGCCTTGTAGATCCTCAACCTACGTAGAAAGGCTATAATCCCAGCGAACTCAGTGGCGTTCCTAGAAGTAGCATCGAGATGAGCACATATGTTGTGCTTCATGCTCATAGTCCATCTATTAGCCATGTTGCTGTAACACAAGAACGATATACATTAGAGTTGTGTATAGAAGATGACAACTAAAACTTTAGGTGCTTTAGATCAACTGGTTCAATCGTGTGATTGAATCATATGACTGATTTTTAGTCGTATGATTGAGTTCAGTTGTACGATTGAGCCTGCGGCTGAGTTCAGTTGTCTAATTGAGCCTGCGATTGAGCTTAGACGTTTGTTACACCATGCGGTTGAGTTAGTCGTGCAACTAAACCCATATGCATGATTCATACATGTGATTGAGTCGTTTTCCTGGCTCAATCGTGCAACTGGTGTTCAGCAGCATGACCGTTCGTATCCTACACTATTGAACACCCTGGAATCGAATCTTTGCCAAAACTTGATATTAGCCTTTGTGTTTAGACGCATTAGCTCGCAGAGACTCAAAATAACACTTAATGTCCTGTAAATCAACATTTATGTCCAGTTAAGTGGTCTATTTTAGGGTTTTAGTCTTGGTTTTAGGTTTTAGCCTAATCGGCCCTTAAGGATGCAATTAAGATGTTCATTTTGATTGATTGCAATCTCCCAGTACCTGTAGGTGAGTCGAATAACTGTTAGAAACACAGATCAGTAGGTAAGAACAGGCAAATGAAATTTGGGTAGAGTGTCATCATATGAGCAGTTTCTGAGAGCTTTGAAGGGTGGTAAGGCCACGACCGACTGACCCCTTATTTATACTCTTTTAAATTTTAGTCGTGCGACTAGACCCATACTTATGCTCTAGTCGTGCGACTGAGTCCATACTCATGCTTTAGTCGTGTGACTGAACCCATACACATGCTTTAGTCGTGCGACTGGGGTTCGGTCGTACGACTGCCTCATACTCCTTCATCCATTCTAATGATTGGTTTAGTCTTTTAGTCCAATCGCATGGTTTTCCCATACTCATGGTCCAATCATATGACTAGCTCATACTTATGGATCAATTGTGCGATTGGCTCATCCTTATGATTCATTAGTACGATTGGCTCATCCTTATAAGTTTGACCTCATGCACTTTCAAACACTTAACAATTTTAACTATTGATTATTGAAAAACCGTTTGATCACCTCAGACGTGGTCTTTTTAATTTAAAACCATTTGATCACCTCAGACATGATTCATTTAATTTAAAACCAGATTGGTCACCTCAGACGTGACCACTTTTAGCGAGTGATTCATAGATTACATCCAGTTGGCTAGTCTGACATCTACGCAACAAAAGGCTAGAAAATAGAAAATAACTTAGACATTTAAATGAAAACAAGACATATTTTTCTTGTTTTGGGTTTGAGCAGAACAACTTCAAGTTAATTTGATCATTTCTGGAATGATTCATTATAGAATCATATAGGTATATCAGAATTGTTTGGGAACCCCTTTTAGTATGCACTTTGATGCTAGATTCTTGTTTTGTTTGAGAGTCATTTGCACTTTCAAGAAATCATACTAGAGCTATAAGATGCACAAAATGATTTTGACTTTCAAGAATTGAAGCCATGATGATTGTCAGTATGTTTGTCCACTTAAATCCATACACAAACTTTTGACTTACATTGGTGATGAATTCGGTTTAATTATTTCAACAAGCATTTGTGGATCTCACACTTATATGGTAATCAACATTCCTCATGAGATTTTGAGTGGTATATGGGTATTGGACAAGAAGAGACTATTCAAAGAGCTTTCAAAGAGATGCCAAGCCTCAGGTTAGTGCCATCGCACAGTAGAGAGACACACACACCAATGAATTCTAGAATATTTAGGTTATGCTTATCCTCAGGTCAGTGCCACCGCACAGCAGAGAGGAACACAACCTATCTTCTTGTTAGAGCATATATTTTTCTTTTGCACACAACGCACAAACAACATATTTGTCATTAGCTTGATTGCTTTAGTAGTTTTTACATGTGCTTTGCTCATATTTATGGTCATCCGCACATATTTGTGGCGTCTATTTTGCTTGTCACCCCTTATTATAAATGCATTGATTATGTTAACCAATGATAAGATGAGAACCCACAGCAATTTGAACAATTTAGTTTGAATTGTAATTCACCAATGAAGTCTACTCATCTATTGTGTTGAATCTACCGACACATCATATAATGAACTAGCAACCTCTAGGTCTACTTTCTCTATGTTACCTTAGTAGCAAACTAGTTTAACTATTATTTTTCATTAGTTGTGCTTAAACTTCTTAGACTTGTACTTCGAATTTTGCATTTTGAGCAAACTAGTTTTGAAATCCCAACCAATTTGTTCCCTGTGTACTATCACTTTCCATAAGCTTTGGATCAAAATCATAGATTTGATTTCACTTCTTTCAGCTAACCTACTCTCCCCCCTCATTTTTTAGGTAAATAATATTGCAATTTAATACTAACCTATGGCTATTCTCCCCCTAAAATGCTACAACCGAAAATCTTTTTGTGTTTTTGGATTTTAATAGACATAAAAATAAAATAAAATAAAATAAGACAAACTAGTCGGACTAATAACTGTCTTTTTCTTGGATCACATCACTTTTCTTTTTCACGCTATTAACATCTAAAAGATATGAAAACCTAGGTTTTTCGAATGCTTTTGTGTAGAGGTAGGCGTGTTGAAAATCAGTATTAATTTTAACAACATCGATTAATTACTTTTCAAAATAGACATGTATAAAGTGATATTAATACTTATATGTTTGTTTTAGGATGTTGGACTGGATTTTTGGTTACAGTAATTGCAGCAGAATTATAAACAAGATAGGGGTGTTAGAAAATTGCAAACTATAGTTGTGCATTTGCTATTGAATCCAAATGATTTGCAAGCAGTAATGTAAGGCTCCGTTCCTGGGACGCTTACAGCTGGTGATTCATCACACGTAAAACATATACTTACATTTATTCATCAAAACATTGCAGCGGAAAACATAAAACAAGTGACATTTCATTTCATCCTAAAAACTTTTGCAAAATAATGCATTTGTCGGTTACAAAATTATATCGTTGTATTACATCACAAAAGTCTTAATTAAATGGATGCCATCCAAAAAAGCTGAGCAGCCGCCTCGTGCCATCCCCAGCAACGTTTACATGCCAACTGAAAACGTATAAAAGTCAGCGTTGTTGAGTGAGTTCTACTTTTATAATAAAACATACTTAAAATTGTTATTTATTTCTTTTCAAAGCCCATACTATAAGTTTCATTCGTTCGTGATCATACATCATACGTACATACAAATAATATCATTATTATCTTCCATTACGTTCGTTTGCCATCATCATTCATTACATCTTGTGACATGTACAATGCCCCGAACATTGTGCACGAAGCTGGTTACTGGGCCTGAGGTCTATCATAGACCCCGAACATTGTGCACGAAGCTGAGTCCAGTACCTGAGGCAAGTACATTCATCGTTCATCTTTTCGATTTATTTCGGATCAATGCCATAGGCTATACCCCGAACATTGTGCATGAAGCTGGTTACTAGGCCTGAGGTCTTTTATAGACCCCGAACATTATGCACGAAGCTGACTCCAGTACCTGAGGCAAGCGGCAAGGATCCCATACGTCTGGTCAATCACAAGGATTGGACCCCAGTGTGCATCCTTCTGGGGTAGCTAACCCGCACACAGTTTAGCTAACACCCTTCATTGGGTGTGAACCTCCATACATTTGCTTGCAAGACTTTTTACGTTCATTCGTTCGTTAATGCATGCATTCATTCATCATGTTCCTCTTTCATTATCTTTCACTTTACGTTGCATAGTAATTTCAGTTCATTCATTAACATAACATGTAAAGCCATGGAAAGATAATATTCATCATCATAGGAACATAACATAACATACCATACATACTCATCACAGGGCATCATACATACAAAACATACATCATGCGTATTCATGCAACATCATCATCATCATCATACATGCCCATCATACCATCTATGACCCCAAAAGTCAACTTATAGTCCCTCGGAATTTCTCAAGTCAAAGCCTACTTTACACATTTTCCCCAAAATCAGAAAAATATTCTAAGTCCTAGGCGCATGGACACTATGCAGGTGCATGGACACTATGCAGGCGCATGGACACTATTCAGGCGTATGGGGAACACTTAGGCGCATGGGCCAGATTTCGGCGCATGGGGACTTCTGGACGTCTGAACACTTAAAATTCCAGCCCAATCTAGGCGTATGGGTACTATTCGGACCCATGAACACTTAGGCGCATGGGCCACTTGGCGCACTGGCACTATTCAGGCGCATGAACACTTAGGCGCATGGGCCACTTGGGAACATGGGCACTATTCGGGCGCATGGCCCTACCCTTAGTCATCCGACTTACATTTCTAAGCACATGGGCCACTGTTTAGGAGCATGAGCAGAACTTAAACATTTCTAAGGCAAATTTCAGACGTATGAACACCTATCTAGGCACATGAGCATTCTGTAAACATGTTTCTAGGATATTTTCAACCCTAATCATCAAACCCATTACATACGGGTACTCTATAAACCATCCAGAACTAACATCCAACATTCACATTACATACGGGTATTCACATACACTTTGTAAAAATCATTTTAATACGTTTTCAGCCCCAAATATGTTCAAAACTGTAAAAACCGGGGTCTAGAACTCACCTGTGCAACTTGGGTGTTCTTCCTTTAACCCCACTTGTAAAGAGTTCAAAACACCAAGAACTAACATCCAAACACATACACACGAGCACAACACAACACATAAGCACATAATCACATAACCGGGCTAAAACCCATCATAAACACATAAAAACCAGGAAATCTTACTTTGAAGTAGATTTCTTATGTTTTCTTCTTCTTCAAAACCGATTCTGCTCTTCTTCTTCAAAACCGAGTTCTGCTCTTCTTCCCTTGTTTCTCTCTCTAAAATGACCGAGAATTGGGTGTAGAAAAGGTGATCGGCCATGCCACCTGTATCACCAACTTTTCTAAAGTTTTGTCCTTTTGGATACTTTGGTCCCTCCACTGGACCTTATTTCCTTTCTTGCTTTTATTCTTTTATCTTGCTTTTAGAAAAATAACCGGGTGTTACAAGTCCACCCCCCTTATATAGGTTTCGTCCCCGAAACCTGTTATTCCTCGAATATATAAGGATAATGCTGCCTCATCTCCTCCTCAGTCTCCCATGTAGACTCGGATCCCTTCCTATGCTTCCACTGTACACGCACAAGAGGAACCGCTTTATTTCGCAGCCTTTTCTCTTTACGATCAATGATTGCCACTGGTTGTTCCACATAATTGAGCCTTTCATCAACTTCGATATCCTCCAGTGGAACAATCATTTCTTCGTCAGCTATACACTTTCTCAGATGAGACACATGGAATGTTGGATGAATGCCACTTAACTCATCCGGTAATTCCAACCTATAGGCCACCTCTCCTACTCGAGCAATGATTCAGAAAGGGCCTATATATCTTGGGCTCAACTTGCCCCGCTTCCTGAATTTGATAATTCCCTTCCAAGGTGAGACCTTCAACATAACTCGGTCACCCACCTGGAACTCGATCGGTTTGCATCGTTTATTGGCATACGACTTCTGTCTATCTTTAGCTGCCTTCATGAAGGCTTTGATCCTCTCCAGCTTCTCGATCGTTGCCTCGATTACCTCAACTCTTCCCAACTCTTTCTGACCAATGTCACCCTAACAAACGGGTGTTCTACATCTCCTACCGTATAGCATCTAGTATGGTGGCATACCAATGCTGGCATGATAACTATTGTTGGACGAGAATTCAACTAACGGTAAGTGGTAATCCCAACTTCCTCCAAAGTCAATCACACATGCCCGAAGCATGTCTTCCAATGTCTGAATGGTCCTTTCTGACTGACCATCAGTTTGGGGATGATAAGCTGCTAATATGTAACCTCGTCCCCATGGCATCGTGGAATTTCTTCCAGAATTTAGATGTAAACCGGGTGTCACGATCAGACACGATAGACACCGGCACGCCATGACGAGTTACAACCTCCTTGATGAACAGGTCAGCCAACCTCTCGGATGAATATGTCTCGCGGATCGGTAGGAAGTGAGCACTCTTTGTCAAGGGTGAACAATCACCATATGGCATCGTATCCTTTCGGAGTACGCGGCAGCTTCGTAATGAAATCCATGGTGATGTGCTCCCACTTCCATTCTGGTATATCCAAAGGTTGGATCTTCCCATACGGCTTTTGATGTTCCGCCTTCACTTGCAAACTAAGGCATTTGCTCACATACTCTACCACGTCATGCTTCATACCCGGCCACCATAAACCTTCTTCATGTCTTGGTACATCTTTGTGGCACCGGGATGGATAGAGTATCGGCTCTTGTGAGCTTCGTCCATAATCTTCTCACGTAGATTCCCGAAACGAGGAATCCACATCGAGTTTTAACACCAAGCGTGTTCTCACTCAATTCCCTAACCAGACCTCTCATTCTTTCAGAGTTTAGATGATCTTCTTTTAATGCCTCATCCTGAAACTCCTTGACTTGCTTCATTACATCAGAGGTCATGATTAGTTGGTATGCTTTCACCCGAATTGGCTCGGGCCTCTCCTTCCGCTAAGAGCATCAGCCACGACGTTAGCTTTGCCCGGATGGTAATGGATCTCACAATCATAATCCTTTATGAGCTCCAACCATCGCCTCTGCCTCATATTCAGGTCCTTCCTGCTCAAAGAAGTACTTTAAGCTCTTGTGGTCGGTGAAGATGTGCACTTTGTTCCATACAGATAGTGCCTCCAAATCTTTAGTGCAAAGACCATGGCCGCTTGTTGCAAGTCATGAGTAGGGTAGTTGACCTCATGAACCTTCAGCTGTCGGGATGCGTAGGCTATAACTTTTCCTCTTTTCATTAACACACACCCCAACCCCAAGTAAGAAGCGTCTGAATACACCACCAAATCTTCGCTTCCATCGGGTAACGACAAGACAGGAGCTTGAGTCAACCTCATCTTCAACTCCTCGAATGCCTTCTCTTGAGCCTGAACCCATACATACTTTACATCCTTCCGGGTCAACTTAGTCAGTGGAGAAGCAATCTTAGAGAAGTCTTGGATAAATCTCCTATAGTAGCCCACCAAACACAAGAAACTACGAATCTCGGATGGCGTCTTTGGACACATCCATTGCGTCACTGCCTCTACCTTAGCTGGGTCCACCATAATCCCATCGGGATTCACCATATGACCCAAGAACTGAACTTCGCGTAACCAAAACGCGCACTTGGAGAATTTTGCATACAACTTCTCCCTTCTTAACGTCTCCAGAACCTCCCGAATGTGACCGGCATGCTCAATCTCACTCTTCGAATAAATCAGGATATCGTCAATAAACACAATCACGATTTATCTAACATTGCCGACACACTCGATTCATCAGATCCAAAAAAGCATTTGGGCGCATTGGTCATCCAAACGACATAATGAGGAACTCATAGTGACCGTATGCGTGCGAAAAGTTGTTTAAGGAATGTCCTGCTCCTTCACTTTTTGATGGTAACCAGATTGAAGACCTATCCTCAAAAACCAACTGGCACCTTGGAGCTGATCAACAGATCGTCTATTCTGGTAGGGGGTATCGGTTCTTCACTGTCAACTTGTTCAAGTCTCAGTAGTCAATACACATCCTCATACTACTTCTTTCTTTATCACAAATAATACCGGAGCACCCGATGGAGAGATACTCGTCTAATGAACCCCTTGTCCACAGTTCTTGCAACTGGTCCATTAACTCTTTCATCTCAGTCGGAGCCAGCCGATACGGTGCCTTCAACGGTTGAGCACCGGGTATCAAGTCAATTTGGAACTCAACCCGCGATTTGGTGGCAACCAGGTAAGTCTTCCGGGAATACGTCCGGAAAGTCGCGCACCACTGCTACGTCGGATAATTGTGGTACTGACGCATCCACATCTTTTATGTATGCCAAGTAGGCACTACATCCGTGTCTCATGCACTTTCCACCCACCGCCATCGAAATCACCCTCGGATTGTCATGACGCGATCACCATAAACCGTCACCTCATTTCCGTCAGGCGTTGTCAATCGATCATCTTCTTGCGACACACGATATTTGCCTCATAGGTTGCTAACCAGTCCATCCCTAGTACTACATCAAATCCTCCCAGGGGTATCACATGTAACCTAGCAGCAAACCTATGGCCTTCTAGTTCTATGGCACAGTCCTCTATCACCTCCGTAATTCTAGTGGACTTACCAATAGCAGTTTCTACATCGAATGGCTCACCAATACATATACTCTTATTGGGAAACTTAGCACCAAAGGCAGCAGAAATGAAACTCCTACTAGCACCAGAATCAACAACACAGATACAATAGTTTGGTTTACTAGAAACATACCTGACACCACGTCAGGATCTGTCCTAGCCTCCTCCCGAGTCATCGTGAAAGCTCGGCGCTTGCCTTCTGCCCTTCTCCTCCGGCCTTCTTCACCCCGGAACTCTCGGCCCTTGGCTTCTTACACTCCCTACTCATCTGACCACTTCCCCCACAGTTGAAACACTTCACACCTCCACAGTCTCTAGCCATATAGCTTCCCACACTTGAAATAAATATTCGACCCCCATCTACACTTGCCACCGTGCTCCTACCCACACTTGCCACACTTCTCCAACCCAGCACTAGCTGTGACCACACGTCGGTCACCTACCCTCGCCGCCTTATTGTTTGGAGCGGCCCTACCACGTCCAAACCATTTCCCATTCCAGTTTCTCCCATCCCTACTTTTCTTCTTCTCCTCAGCCACTACCACCTCACACTCATCATATAGTCTACCAGCCAAATCAACCACCGACCTAAAAGTTCTTGGCCGGGCGGCGATCATATGCCTACGGATATCCGCAGGCAGTCCTAGATATATCTCTTAATCTTTCGTGACAGTGGTGTCACCTGATCGGGCACCAGTCGTGCCATTTCATTGAATTTTGTGGTGTACTCTTGGTGTGTCATAGTTCCCACCTCTAGTTGTAGAAACTGTCTCTCGACCTTGTCCATTTCCTGGTGAGGAAAAACTCCTCGATCACCAACTTTTTCAACTCCGACCATCTCATTCTCCCAATTGCCCGACTACCCTCGGCTTAGATGATATTGCCCACCAGCACAGAGCCGAGTCAACAAATGAGTGGGTAGCGAACTTAACCTTCTGGTCTTCTCGGCACTCGCTGATATCAAGTACCACCTCCATTTCCCTCACCCACCGGTGAGCAGCAGCGGCAGTGCCGTTTCCATCGAAAGTAGGGGGTTTGCATCTCATAAACACCCCGTAGTTACAGCCTCGGGTCGCCTCAGGCGCATTCTCTTCTTCCTCGTCCTCAGCATCGGACAGAACTGTCTCAGTCTCAGATTGTCTTCTTTCGCCCGTAGGTCCACTCCTTTCCTTTCTCTCTCCCTCTCTAACTGCCTTTATCACTTCAGTAACCACAGACGGTAGGATCGTCTATATGACTTGGTGCACTTCTTCCACAACCGCCTCCTTCACTGAGGCTCTCAGGTTAGCACTCTCATCTCTGGCCTCCGGATGAGGAGTTACTGGTTCTTCATGAACCACTTGCTCGACTCTGGGTCTACCCCTCTTGGGTCGCGGTTCGGCACCGGGACCTCCACCACGAGAGGCCTTCGAAGATCTACCACCAGCCATCGCTTAACACACTGAAAGATTCAAACACCAACACGGTCATTCAAGGGAACAGCTCAGTTTATGTCAAGTATAGTAAGTCCCTAATTATAGTGGCCAGTTGTGATTAGCCACTTACTTTACTCTTCATACCCCGAGCATTACCTGTCCTGACTACATTAGTATTTAAATTTACATACAACACATAACCACATACCATACACACATAAACCGGTTAACATTATGAAAATACCTAATGGCACGCAACTACTTAGATTGGCATCCCATTCCCATTCCGTCCCATTCTCAGTTTAAGTTAAGGATTATTTTGAAAATTTACCAATTCACTTAAACTTTGGCTCTGATACCAACTTGTAAGGCCCCGTTCCCGAGACGCTTACAGCTGGTGATTCATCACACGTAAAACATATACTTTACATTTATTCATCAAAACATTGCAGCAGAAAACATAAAACAAGTGGCATTTCATTTCATCCTAAAAAGTTTTGCAAAATAATGCATCATTTGTCAGTTACAAAATTATATCGTTCTATTACATCACAAAAGCCTTAATTAAATGGATGCCATCCAAAAGAGCTGAGCAGCCGCCTCGTGCCATCCCTAGCAACGTTTACCTGCCAACTGAAAACGTATAAAAGTCAGCGTTGCTGAGTGAGTTCTAGTTTTATAATAAAACATTCTTAAAATCATTATTTATTTCTTTTCAAAGCCCATACTATATGTTTCATTCGTTCGTGATCATACATCATACGTACATACAGATAATATCATTATTATCTTCCGTTACGTTTGTTAGCCATCGTTCATTCATTACATCTTGTGACATGTACAATACCCCGAACATTGTGCACGAAGCTGGTTACTGGGCCTGAGGTCTATCATAGACCTCGAACATTGTGCACGAAGCTGAGTCCTGTACCTGAGGCAAGTACATTCACCATTCATCTTTTCGTTTTATTTCGGATCAATGCCATAGGCTATACCCTGAACATTGTGCACGAAGCTGGTTACTAGGCCTGAGGTCTTTTATAGACCCCGAACATTATGCACGAAGCTGACTCCAGTACCTGAGGCAAGCGGCAAGGATCCCATACGTGTGGTCAATCACAAGGATTGGACCCCAATGTGCATCCTTCTGGGGTAGCTAACCCACACATAGTTGAGCTAACACCTTTCAATGGGTGTGAACCTCCATAAATTTGCTTGCAAGACTTTTTACGTTCATTCGTTCGTTAATGCATGCATTCATTCATCATGTTCCTCTTCCATTATCTTTCACTTTACGTTACATAATACTTTCGGTTCATTCATTAAAATAACACGTAAAGCCATGGAAAGATAAACATTCATCATAATAGGAACATAACATAACATACCATACATACATCATCACAGGGCATCATACATACATAACATACATCATGCCTATTCATGCAACATCATCATCATCATCATCATACATGCCCATCATACCATCTATGACCCCAAAAGTCAACTTATAGTCCCCCGGGAATTTCCCAAGTCAAAGCCTACTTTACACATTTTCCCTAAAAATTAGAAAAATATTCCAAGTCCTAGGCGCATGGACACTATGCAGGCGCATGGACACTATTCAAGCGCATGGGGAACACTTAGGCGCATGGGCCACTTTTAGGTGCACGGGGACTTCTGGACGTCTGAACACTTAGTAAATTCCAGCCCAATCTAGGCGCATGGGTACTATTCGGATGCATGAACACTTAGGCCCATGGGCCACTTGGGCGCATGGGCACTATTTGGGCGCATGAACACTTAGGCTCATGGGCCACTTGGACGCATGGGCACTATTCGGGCGCATGGCCCTACCCTTAGTCATCCGACTTACATTTCTAGGCGCATGGGCTACTGTTCAGGCGCATGAGCAGAACTTAAACATTTCTAAGGCAAATTCCAGACGTATGAACATGTATCTAGGCACATGAGCATTCTGTAAACATGTTTTTAGGATATTTTCAACCCTAATCATCAAACCCATCGGTTCTAAGCATAATGTGGCTACTCTAAACATGAGTAGCCTATAAACCATCCAGAACTAACATCCAACATTCACATTACATACGGGTATTCACATACACTTTGTAAAAATCATTTTAATACGTTTTCAGCCCCAAATATGTTTCAAAACATGTAAAACCGGGGTCTAGAACTCACCTGGTGCAACTTGGGTGTTCTTCCTTTTAACCCGCTTGCAAAGAGTTCAAAACAGCAAGAAATAACATCCAACACATACACACAAGCACAAACACAACACATAAGCATATAATCACATAACCGGGCTAAAACCCATCATAAACACATAAAAACCGTGAATTCTTACTTTGAATTCGATTTCTTCTGGTCTTCTTCAAAATCGAGTTTTGCTCTTCTTCCCTTATTTCTCTCTCTAAAATGACCGAGAATTGGGTGTAGAAAAGGTGATGGGCGGCCATGCCACCTTTATCACCAACTTTTCTAAAGTTTTGTCCTTTTGGACACTTTTGGTCCCTCCACTTGGACCTTATTGCCTTTCTTGCTTTTATTGTTTTTATCTTGGCTTTTAGAAAAATAACCGGGTGTTACAAGTCACTTGTAGCAGCAACGTATTCAGCTTCACATTTTGACAGAGCAACTGAGGTCTGCTTCTTACACTGCCAGGTGACTAACCGTCTACCAAAGAACTGACATCCCGCAAATGTTCACTTGTAAGTCATTTTGCAACCACCATATTCCGAGTCATTATACGCTGTAAGCTCAAAGTCATCATCATGAGGTTACCACAACCCGAGTGTTGGAGTACCCTTCAGATAGCAAAAGATCCTTTTAACCTCGATGAGATGATTTACTTTTGGTTTCGCCTGATATCTGAAGCAAAGACACATGGCGTAACTGATATCAGGACGCGAGGCTGTGAGATACATGAGAGATCAGATCATTCCTCTGTACATGGTGGCATCAACCAAATCACCATTTTTCGTCGGGTGCGACGTCATGGTTTGTGGCAAGTGGAGTTCCAGCTGCCGAAGCATTCTCCATGTCGAACCAACTGAGGATATCTCCTACATATTTGGTCAGATGCAGGAAGATTCCCTTTGGTGTTTGATCCACCTGTAAGCCGATAAAGAACTTCATCTCCCCCATGGCACTCATCTTAAACTATGGTTTCATTAAAGATTCAAATTCTTTACACAATTCTTCGTTTTTGAAATCGAAGATTATGTCATCAACATAAATTTGTACCAGTAGTAAATCTCCATCTTTTTCTTTCATGAACAATGTACAGTCAATCACTCCTTTGCGAAAAACATGTTTCATAAGATGAGTTGAGAGTTTCTCATACCAGGCTCTAGGGGTTTGATGGAGCCCGTAAAGAGACTGTACAGTTTGTAAACTCTATCTCGATGATAAGGATCCTCAAATCCTTCAAGTTGACTGACATAGACTGTCTCATGGATTTCACCATGAAGGAATGCACTCTTCACATCTAGTTGAAAAACTTTTAATCTTCATGTAGGATCCATAGGCTAGAAATATACATATTGTTTCCATCCTTGCCACCGGTGCAAACACTTCATTGTAATATATGCCTTCGACTTGTCGAAATCCTTGAACTACAAGTCAAGCCTTATTGCTGATTATGACCCCTTGGTCATCTTTCTTGCACTTCAGCACCCATTTAGTGCCAATCACCTTAGCACCTTTTGGTTTGTCCACAAGAGTCCATACTCCTAACTTCTTGAACCGTAGGAGTTCTTCTTGCATTGCACTGGCCCATACCTCATTGTTTAAGGCTTCACTCACATATTTGGCTCAAACTGAGACACAAAACATCAACATGCACCATCGTGAAGATATCCCTTTTCCATTACCAAGGCATAATCAGCTGAGTATAGTTGATTTTTGGTCTGTACTTCCGATCGAACATCCCTAATGACATTGTCCAGGGATGATAAACATTTAGCTGAGATCTGGGAGTTGTTGGAACAACTACCTCATTATCCAGATTGTTAAACTCAGGTTCAGTCTCTGTAGCTGTTGGAGTATGCGGTTTCTAAAGTGTCAAAGGCATCAGGATTTGATGCTTGTGTAGTTTCATTCGTGGGAACCTGTTCCTCCTGGTCCACATTAGCAGTCTCAACTGCTTCATTATCCGATGAAAAATCACTTACTTCAAGGTCTCCGCCTGAAGGGCTGGAAGTATCATCTAATGGACCAATTGATGTCGAGTCCGGTGGAGGAGCATTAAGAAGGTCGCACATCATCATAGCAGAAAGCTCGTCATCAGTATGAGAAGGCGGCAGATTGAAGGATTTAAAGAATCCATCATAGTCAAAGAAGAATGAGGGTCCTTTCCCAACAGGGGGTGGTGTATCTTTGAACGTCAACATTGCACCACACTTCTACTTGACCCGTTGAGTTGTTGTAAACTCTCTTGTCTGGTATGTTGTATCCGAGAAAGATACCTTCTTCTGCCTTCTTACAGAACTTCCCAGTCTGAGTATTCTTTAACAATGTGCATGGTGTGCCAAACAGTTCTAGATGCTCCTGTGTCTCTACATCAACTGCTGAAGCTGAATACATTGCTGCTGATAGTTGTTGTGCTCAACTACTATGGATTCAAAATCAGATGTTAGACTATGGATTTAAATTTATGAGTACTCCTATCAATATTGACAACAACAGTGCTATCTCCATTACTAAAAATCCGGTGAAGCACTTCAAAACAAAGCATATTGACATTAGATATCATTTCATTAGAGACATTCATGAGAAAAATCTAATCAAGTTAATTAAAGTTGATTCAAATGAACAATATGCTAATTTGTTTACCAAAGCTTTTGATGAACAAAGGTTCAAGTATCTCATAACAGCTATTGGGATGATAAACATTGATTAATTTGATCTCTTTTGAAAACCTTTTTAATATGTAAGTCTTGTGTCAATACAATTTAAGCCCTATTACAAGAAATTCTCTTTGAAATTTTTCTAAGTGTAAATTCCTTCCGAAGAGAAATTAACCTTCGGAAGACATTCTCATATCTTCCGAAGAAAATTTCTCAAAGGACAACTTTCTTCTCGGAAGAATTTTTGGCCTCAGAAGAAGCGATTGATTGTATATCAGATCTACTTTCGAAACTTACAAATTCTCTATTTGGAAGCAACTCTAACCTTCGGAAGTAAAGTTTGGCTTCGGAAGTAAGATTTGCCTTCGGAAGACAAGTTAACTTCGGAAATGTTTTACACTCGAAAGAGAGATTTCACTATGTAACGTCAATTTCTTGGGCCCCACACTGTAAAAAAGCAAAGATTTTGTTGATGATATCGGATTATTTAACTGATTTTAACCTTACCGCCGTTGTCATTTCATCCACTAAACCATCACATCACCTTATCCTTACCCCCATTACCTCCTTTCCACAATCTTTTAAATAATCTCGAATACTCAATTTCATTTTCTTACTTGCAAATTTTACTGCCCTAGAAATTTCTCCTCCCCAACTTTACTCCAGCTCAAATCATCCCCATTCACCTTTCCAAATTGCATTCAACCCTCAGCACAACCAAGTCGCATTTCTTGATTCTTCAAGAGATGTTGACTTCTCAGACATCATCTCCTTTCTAACCCAATCTTCTTACTACACCGCTCTGACTGTAAGCCCCACAATTTACTCAAACCATATGTCTGAGTTTTGGGCAAATCGTCAGATTGAAACCCTAAATGGGGTTCGTGTCATTCGATCGAGCATCTATGGCCAGGAGTTGGTTATTTCTGAACAGATCATCAGGGAGCATCTAGAGCTTCATGATGAGGGCGCTCCAACGGAATTCCCCAAAGCAGATTTGGACAATACTTATCTCCAAATGGGATATGGTGGAGATGTTAGCAAGTCAACTGTCTACAAATTTAACTTCTCTTACAAATGGAAGTTCCTGCTACATGTGGTTCTTCACTGCTTGTCGAATAAATTTGGGGGATGGGATCAAATCCCATATGAACTTGGGTGCCTAGTTCATGGGTTGGTGAAAAGCCTCCGCTTCAACTATTCAAGATTTGTGCTGATTAACCTCATGGGAAATCTTCAAAAGGACACATTCTTCATGTATCCCAGGTTTCCCCAGCACATAATCAACTGTGAGCTGGACCAGAGCAAGCTTGTCTGTGCAGCTGTTCTGACTGTTCCTCAAATGAGGCCAATCATCTTCAAGACTTTGAAGAGAATGTCCACCAACTTCATGGGAAGAGATACTGCACTTCTTCCAGGTATGATTGAGCCAATGGCTCCTGGTGACATCTCTGTTAACCCCACAGGTGATGAACCCACACCAGCAACTATCCCCACTTTGCCAAATCTACCTTCTCCAACCATTACCTTTACTTATCAGAGACGTCCCAAACAAACCCTTGTTCAATCTTCTCTGATTGAACAAGCTCCTCATGTTCTACCTAAAAAGGCTAGAGTGGAACAAAGGGCTCCCACTCAGCCTGTGGTCCAACCATCCTTCATAATTGACCTCAATATGGGTCTTGAGTCTCCTCAGTCTTAGACCCATCAGCCCACAACCCAAGCTGAAAGCCCTCAGGGTGAGTCTCTATACTCCCCTGAGCAGCCAAAAAGGGACAACCTTATCACAGGCTCAATGCCTTTAGACATTGATCAAAGTCCCGGGTCATTAGGTTTCACTTCCATATCCTTTACTGACCTTTTAACTAGAACTGATAAAGAGATTATGTCTCTTAAGGGCAATGAAGTTGATCCACAACACCCTCTCAAGGATCAACAGAGCCCAGAGAAACCTCTTATCTCTAGCCCCCATCAGCAAACCTTTACTGAGGTGAGTCCCACTGATGTGGAGGGGACTCATGTAGATTCAGTTGCCACTACTAAAGGAGTCTCAATGGATCCTCAGGACAGTGGTAACATCACTGAGACTGAATCTATGACAACCATGCCCTTTGATGACTCCAAAAGAGACATCTTTGAGCAAGGGAAGCCAGGGTGCCCAGAAACCATATCTGGTGGTGAGGATGAACATACAAGGTATGTTACCTCATCTCCCTGTGATTCTTCAAAAGAAGATGACGGAAGAATGCAACTTACCATTCAAGACCTACTTTCTAAAGTCTCAAATCTTGAATCCAAGGTTAGGACTTTAGAGGATAGGTCTGCCACTCAGCAAGTTGAGATTGAAACTCTCAAGGCCAAACTAGCTGAGAAACAGATTGAGAAGTCTGTTAGGCATGTACGAACTTAGGTCTCCTTGACCTCTTCCTCTAGCTTATCAAGCTCTCAGGATGATGCTACCAAAAAGGGGGAGAGTGGTCAGAGACAAAGTCAAAGACAAGAGGAAACCCAAAGTCAAGCTCTCGCTTCCTAGAGATCAAAATATCTTGTGCAACAATTTCAACTTTCCCTGAGCCTCGTCCAGTTGTCATTCAAGTGGATCAAAGGATGCTCCAAGATCTCAATAGGTTCTTTAACAAGTTCCTACTGGAATCTCTTATAGAACAGCCAAGTCCTGATATGTCTGTGATCTACTTCGGAGCTCAAGAGCTTTGGAGGTTAAATGCACCTTCTACCACTATTGAGGAAGTTGGTCAACCTAAGGTCCAAGTGGAACCTAAGATTAACTTCGAAGGGGAAACAAGGACTGATGGCCCAGCAACTGAAACAGTTGGGGCAGACAGTGCATTTTCACAGACTTCCGAAGCACAATTCAAAGCCTCGAAAGAACAAGTTCAAACTTCCGAAGCTGAGATTGCTGCTGCGGAAGGACTATTCTCATCATCTGATGATCTAATAGTCACAGATGTGATTCTGGAACTTGTATCTGAGGTTAATAGGGAGGATTTTCTCACCCAACCTTTAGCACTAACATCAGCATTAACTCCAGCTCACATCTCTACTCTGAATCTTCCATCCAAGAACCCCCAAAGTCTAGTACTTCCGAAGACATCAAAGAAAGGAGGAAGATGACTTCGGAAGAGATTCAGGAGGAAGAAAGGTTGGAGAAAGTCAAAAGAAAAGGTAGGCTAATAACTGGAAAACTGCTAGCTGCAAGTACCAAAGCAGCTGCAGCCAACCAGGAGGCGGTCAACAACCGAAAAAGGGTAGAGATTATCGATAGACTTGTTAGTCTAGAAGCTGCAACTGAAGTTGTACTCTTGCTACCATTAGAGGTGTTAATAGAGATGGAAAAGGCAACCTTGCTTCTAAAACAGCAAAAAGAAGAAGCTGCAAGGTTGGCCTTAGAAGAAGAAAGGGAGAGGAAAGAAAAAAAAGCTGATCTACAGCTCAGAAGGGAAAGGATAACTTTCCTAACCTCCAGAGGTTTCTCTCAAGAAGAATTATCTCCACATAACAATGATACGATCTTATGGCTCTTCAACAAAGAGAAGATCAAATGGAGAAAGAGGGAAAGAGAGCTGAAAGGGAAAAGCTATTGCAGAAGAAGAAGAAGGAAGAGGAAGCAGGACTGATTGCTGCGAAGAAAATAGGTGAGAAGGCCTGGATGAAGAGCTATCTCAAATCTCATGGCTTCTCTAGCAGGCAGGTGGGTCCTATGTCAAAAAAGACTCTCCAGCGACATATCAGCGACATTAAGGCTGACATTTGCGCGAGAAAGAGGAAGGAGATGTATAGAATGGGACAGGGGATGACCTTCAAAGCAACCACTCAACCCAAACTCCAAACCTAACCACAACCTGAACCTATACCTTTTTCACACCCCATCAGAACCGAACCAACCACTGAAGCATACACCCCTGAACCTACACCATCACCCCTACGAACCCCTTCACCTCAACCACCTAAACTACTCATCCTCTAACCCAAAAATATAGCCAGAACCCAAACACCTTAACCTACCCATGCCTTGTAAACATCTCTCCTTAGAAGAATTCAAGGCAGTCAACACAAAGCTCATAAAATGCATAACTCTGAGCGATATATCCTATGAGGAGGATTTTGTCAATTTGACCTATGTTGATGGATCCTCAAGTTCCCTCACTAGAGATCAATTTCTTGATCTGTCCAGAGGAACATTGGACCAAGCTGCAAATCTCTTTGGTCTCAATTCAGACACTTTGAATGAGGAAGAAAAGAAGTTAAGGAGAAGGCTAGTGACTCTACTGGATACCAAGAAAAGCGACCGGGTGCCAAGACAACCTCTTGCACCTAGAAAGAAGATCATCCGGTGGAGGTTCGAAGACTCTTCTCACAACTTTGTTGTCAAAAGAGAGAATGGAAAGCTCAACAGGCTGAGTGCCTCATCTCTGCTACACTTAAGCAGATTTGAGATTGCTAAGTTAGTAAAGAAGATATTCTCCAACCCTTTCAACTTTGATGTAGCTGCCATATCAGAAATCATTTAGGCAGCCTTCATATGGCCGAGCTAACTACTAGAAGCAAGGTTGAAGCAGAGTTGAAACTGAGAGAGGAGGAGGAAAGGAAGGGATCAGCAACCAAAGGCAAAGCCGTTTTACAAATGGTTGAAGGTCCTGAACTTGAATCCATAGTTAGATGGGAGTATGACTATAACTCCCGTCAACTAACTCTTTTCATGGGGACACAACAAAGGATACATGTCATTCAGAGTGATAGACTGGATCTCCTATCCACCAATGACTTGTACAAGCTTCTCAGCACCACTTTAGGGAAGAACAAAGAGACATACAAATATCTTTTGTCTCTGGTGCTGAAAGCTTTGAGAAGCAGAAATAAGTGAGGTTTTGGTAGCATCAGCCTAGGGAGAGTTTGTTGGATCTTGAAAGGCTGGTGCAACCACAACCAAGTCACTTAGAAGAATTTGGTACAACAAATAAAGGACTTCCGAAGCTATGTGTGGAACTTCCGAAGGAAAAAGGAGCTCTTCCGAAGACAAAGTGTAAAACTTACTTCCAAAGGAAAAGTTCCAACTTCCGAAGACAAAGAACCTACTTCCGAAGTTCAAGACTTAGAAAGAAAGATCTCAAGTCAACTTCCGAAGTACAGAAGTCCTCAAGCCTCGGAAGTATAGAAGCCTCTTCCGAAGTATAAGTGGCTTTAGAGGAACTTGTTCTTCCGAAGCCAACTTACCTTCGGAAAACACTACTATTATCCAGTGGACATAAGTATGGTCTCCCTGACACACCGCTACAAATCTCTGAGATATTGCATGGCTTTTTCTCAAAAGCCATGCAGTTGACCATACTTTAATCCACTATTTACCTTTTCATGTTAGTACAGTTGCCATCTTTAGTTGGTGACAAAAGGTAAGTCATGGACATGTCATGACTACCATATCTTAGATAATACTTTATCTAAGATACCTTAACTTTAGCATTGTAGTATATGCTTTAGTCTTAGGTTTCTAGTTGGTATCAAGTATATCCGGCTGTAGGATCTAGTATATATAGTCTCTCATTGTAACTCATGTATCATGCTTGTAAGAGTCTTGTAATATCTTGAGTTGAGAAGTAATATATACAAGTGCCTTGAAAATTATTTATGTTGTTCCTTTACTACTTGTTATATTATTATCAACTCTTGTAAAAGATTTTACTTCATCTGAATTGAGTGATTCTATAAGTGAGTTTGAGAGAAATCCAAGTGTTTAAGTAACAAACCTGATCATGCATAAACATCATAACATATATCATAATTCATTACATTATCAAATTACACATATGTAAGAAATGAAAGACTTTTACATTTAAGCTCGTATACTAGGTACACATGTATCTACAATTCTCACACCTAGTTATGACTCCTTATGAAATATTTTTCAAACATAAACCCAAAGTCAAATATTTTAAAACTTTTGGATGTTTTACTACTTTGCTAAACAAAACTGATTCAAAGTCAAAATTTGATGAAAAAGCTTATGAATGTTATTTTGTTGGTTATTCGTCCAACAAAGTAGCATACAAGGTTTATAATAAATGAACTAAACAAATAATTGAGTCGTTTAATATTTATTGCCATGAATCGAACAAAACAGATGTGGTTTCTGCACCTTCATGGGTATATAATTATGCTTTATTATTTGAAACATTTAATCGATTGTCTGATGTTCCACAAGTAGTCTACCTTTGCAATCCTCCATTGATGATATTTTTCTAATGATATTGGATTTTTCTCTCCTCAAGCAAAAGGATTATCTTTAGACATACCTTCTTCTTCAAATAGTTCAGTTGTGTCATAGGTTTCTTAATCATTGTCTCATTCTAAGTCAATCGATAAGCAAGCTCCAGAAGATTTGGATCTGTTGGACCAAAAGAACCAATGAGCCGGATCAGAAAAACCTTTAAGTCCCACAGACGTCACAACAACTGCTGAAGTCCACAACAGCTGAAGACACAAGTGCTGAAGACAGTCTGAACACACAAGTGCTAAAGACAAAGTCTGAAGACACAAGTGCTGAAGACAAAGTCTGAAGACACAAGTGCTGAAGACAAAGTCTAAAGACACAAGTGCTGAAGACAAAGTCTGAAGACACAAGTGCTGAAGACAAGTCTGAAGACACAAGTGCTGAAGACAGTCTGAAGACACAGTGCTGAAGACAGTCTGAAGACACAAGTGCTGAAGACAGTCTGAAGACACAAGTGCTGAAGACAAAGTCTGAAGACACAAGTGCTGAAGACAGTCTGAAGACACAAGTGCTGAAGACAAAGTCTGAAGACAAGTGCTGAAGACAAAGTCTGAAGACAAGTGCTGAAGACAAAGTCTGAAGACAAGTGCTGAATACAAGTACTGAAGACCAAGTATCAGACGTTGTCACAACAGATGAAGAGGTCTTCTTCAGTAGTTGTGACGGTTTTCTTTCAGTAGTTTTATATTTTCAGTAGTTTTGTACTCAGTAGTTTTGTAATCAGTAGTTTAGTTTCAGTAGTTTAGCATCAGTAGTTTTATGTTTTGTACTTAGCACTCTGATATGTTCTCAGTAGTTGCGAACATTTCAGTAGTTTGTTAAGTGTTAGTTATTTTGTATTAAATCTGCCAGTTGTCACTATCCCGGGATATCAGCAGTGATTGCACTCTATATAAGGAGTGTCAACCTAATTGTAATGGTGAATGATTGAGCAGAAACATTTGATATTATTGAAACATTCCTTTTCACAGAAATATATTCTCTCGTTACAACCGTATTGGTTCTTAATGCATACGAATATCAAATTCTTGCTATAATTTGTCTAATTCTTGTTCTTATTCCGCTGCGTTACACTCTAATCCATCAAACTTGAGATCACTGATCCTATCAGGATCAGAGTTCATCTTCTACTCAAGTTGAAGCAATTGATACTATTCAAGTTCCCTTTGATGATTTGTCATCCGATAATAATCTAGAGGAAGATATTTTTTATCAACCAGAAGGAGGAAATGTTGTTGAGAAGCAATGGGTCATATGTCTAATCTAGACGAAGTTATATCTAAAGATGTTATTCCTCCGCTAAGAATTCATAAAGATCATCCAACTAAAACAATCACTGGTCCATTATCACAAGGATTTTAGACTCAAAGCAAATCTAGAGCAATAAATACATGTTTGTATACATTTTAATTTCTCAAATTGTGCCAAAGAATATTGAGTTGCCATTGAAAGAAAATAGTTGGGTAGAGGTCATGAAAGATGAGCTGATGCAATGTCAGAAGTTGAATATTTGGCATCTGTATGAACTACCAAACAGGAAGTTACCGATTAGAACAAAATGGATATTCAAGAACAAAACATATGAAAAATATGTGATGGTTTGTAACAAGGCCAGACTTGTCATTCAAGGATTCTATTAAATAGAAGGGTTTGACTATAAAGAAGTATATGCTCATGTTGCAAGACTAGAAGCTATACAAATCTTTCTTGGTTATGCTTCATATAGGAACTTCATAGTTTATCAAATGGATGTCAACACTACATTTTTGTATTACAAAATGAAAGAGGAAACTTATGATTGTCAACCACCAGGTTATGAAAATCCAGATCATCTTGAATATGTTTACAAGTTAGACAAAGCAGTTGGCTTACATCAAGCATTATGTGCTTGGTATGCTACTCTAACTAAACATTTACTTGCAAATGGTTATGCAAGAAGTGTTATTGATAAAAAAATTATTCTTGTGGAAGACTAGTGATGATCTTATTCTAGTTCAAGTTTATGTCGATGATATGATCTTTGGATCTACAAAAGATGATTTGTGCAAAGAATTTAAAGTAGTGATGAAGAACAAGTTTGAAATGATTTCTCTCGGAGAAATGTCGCTTTTCTTGGGTATGCAAGTTAAACAAGATGATAAAGGTATACTGATGCATCAAGAAAAGTATGTTCATAGTACCCTAGACAAATACAACTTTCAAGACTCCAAGATTTCTCTAACTCCTATGTCTTCTCATCCTACTCTGACTCCAGATCTCACAGGAGAAGATGTTGATCAACACATGTACAGATTAATGATTGTAACTCTGATGTATCTTACTACAAGCAGGCCGGACATCATGTTTCCTGTTTGTTAGTGTGCACGTTATGAAAGTAATCCAAGCGAATCTTACATGAAAGTTGTGCAACAACTTCTTAATTATGGCGGTGCAAAAAGCAGCAAACAGTATCCACATCAACTGCAGAAGATGAATATGTAGCTACTTCAAGTTGTCATTCTCCAAATGTTTGAATACAATAACAACTTCTTAATTATGGTCTTAGCATATATGACACCAAAATATTGTGTGATAACACTGCAGTTCTAATCATTGTGAAGAATCCAATCCAACATTCAAAGACAACATACATTGACATCCGAATGCATATTATTCGTGATTATTTTGAACAGAAACTTAATCATTTGGAATTTGTTTCTTCATATGACAAAATCATTGATTTGTTTACTAAAGCATTTGATCATTCCATAGTTGATTTTTTAGTTCACTCTCTAGGCATGATTGATTTTGTTTTTACAAAAATTTAAGAAAATTAAATTTTGAAGATTTTATTAGAAATGATTGTACATTTCTTGATTTTGATTCATTATATGTGACTTGTATTATGTTTGATATGTGGATAGCCTGAACTAACAAGAATGAAAAGCACTATGTAGTGTGATACACAAAAAGTTAAATTCTATGACTAAAGTGGGTTACACATCAAGGTTTTGAAAATACACCGATTCCATGCTAAAATGGGCTATGAGTTAAAGTCAAGTCATACTCAAGCTAGTTACTTTTTGATTCAGCTCATTTCATATATATATATATATATATATATATATATATATATATGAAAATACCAAAGTACAAAAGAATGTACAAAAGCAAAACCAAATGACAAAACAGGAAAATACAACAAAAGCAAAAAGAAGCCAAAAGGTCACATATGAATAAAAGATATCAATGAGCACATTAATAAAAGTTATGTCATAGACTACATACTATATGATAATAATATTTTCTTCTTTGAAAATATATTATGACACAGGAGGCAAAATCAAAGGATGGGGCATGCAAGTCCGTCTTGGCGTGTAAGTCCTAAACGTTTTGCAACGGCAAAACATAAGTCCGACCGGCAGTTAATAAGTCTCACAACTTGTTAATATTCTGTGTTCAAAAATATTTCTCGTGCTAGTTATGCTTAAAATAGATATTATCTAAGACAATAAGTCATTCTACAAAAGACTAATCACAAGTGAAAGGTTTAAGTCAAATTGAGATGACTTGAAATCTAAAAAATGTCTTGAAGCTTGATAAGGGTTTTGCAGAATTTATGATTGTACGAACCATTGATTTAATATAACTTAACCAAAACATGATAAAAATCAAAGCTTTTGCATCGAAGTAAAACTTGAAGTCTAAGTTTAACGAGGATACAATATATTGACAATCAACATAAAAAGTCTTATTTTTAATAATACTGGATGATAGTTAATGATTGATTTCTAATAAATATGATCCTATACTTGAAAATTTATTAAAAAATATATTTAAGTTAATATTATATTTTTGTTTAAATTTGTTTTACAAATTGTTCAAAATTAAGGGTGTTAAAATAATTGTAAAAAACTTAGCTAATTCTAATCATTTTTATAACAAATTAAAAGGCTCAATAAAATGTTTAAAATTGATAAAACAAAAGTTCAAAATTTGACAAAATACAAAGCTTGTCGCGGGAAAAGTTAATTGAATGAGAGTCTTGACTTCTCACATGAGAAGTCAAAGTGCTTTATAAAGCACAGTTGTGCGATTAGTTGATTACTCGCACAAAACTGTCTGAAATTTCACTTCAAAAAAATCTAAGCATTGAAATCATGTTTAGTTGATCTGGTATTGCTCATTAAGGTCGCACACTAATTTCTATTATTTTTGAAAATGTATATCAATGTTTAAATCAACGATTTATGTGTGTTTGATTAGAATCGTATGTTAAAAGGGACTAATACATGCTTAATTGAACCAACTAATCATAATAAACCTTAAAAATGATTATAACGACACCTAATGAACATATTTATTAATAAGAACACTGAAAAATTGATAGATTGGATATTTGATTTTGAACAGACTTATCGCATGCAAATAGTTGTTGGAATATGAACCGATGCGAAATGTTTCAAATTAAACGGAACTTATCATGTGGAAAGTTGTTTTATCACGTGAGAAGTTGAAATCAATTTAAAATTCAAACTCACACAATGACTAGACTTGTCGCACAAACAATTTAATTATAAAAATATTTTAAATCATGCGATTCCTTAATGTATCGCGTGAAGAGTCCAAATTATCAAAAAAAATTCTAAGCGTTGAACTTTTCTAAGTCAAAATTTTTTGTGTGTACATATAATGTTTGTTCAATGTTACAGATGGCTAGACCTATGGTTTCTAACAAAACCCATAATGTTGTTGCATATCTAGGAGAAGTGCCTCAAAATAAAGCGTTATTTCGATCACTGATAGAAGGAATGAAGACTTCTCGGATTTTTCATGCTATTTCAGCTAATCCGACCATCTACACAGACATGATAGATCAGTTATGGCAAATGACTGCCAATGAGATGGACGTTGAAGGAGAGTTATGTATCACAACAACTATTAAGGGGAAAAATATTGTTATCACTGCAGAAGTGATTAGCAGTGTTATGTTGTTAGAAGACACACCATATGCATCAATGAAGATAGATGATGATGCTACAAAAGATTGCCCGGTCGGTATGGGTTACAGTCACACATATCCATCCTTGAAGAAGAAGAACGTACCTTGTAAGGACCCGTTCCAGGGACACTCACAGCTGGTCAATCATAACACATAAAACATATATTTACATTAACTTTAATAAAATGTTGCAGCGGAAACATTTAAGCAACCATTTCATTATAAACACTTTTGCAAAATAATACAACGTTCATTATAAAATATCATTCGTTCGCATTACAATGTGTAACACCCGGTTATTTTTCTAAAAGACAAGAAATAATCAATAAAGGACAGAAAAGCTATAAGGTCCAAGTGGAGGGACCAAAAGGACAAAACTTTGAAAAGTTGGTGTAAAGGTGGGCATGGCCGCCCACCCTCACTTCACATCACCATTTCTTCGGTTCTAGAGAGAGAAAGCAGAAGAGTACTCTCGGTTTGTGGAAGAAGAAGACGAAATGAACGAATTCAAGGTAAGAATTTGTTGTTTTTACATGTTTATGACGAGTTTTATCCCGGTTACATGCTTATGTGCTTATGTGTTTGTGTTTGTGCTTGGGTGTGCGTGTGTGGTGTTGTTTTTAGGTGTTTGAACTCATTTGCAAGCGGGTTAGAAAGGAAGAAACACCCAAGTTGCATCAGGTGAGTTCTAGACCCCGTTTTTACTTGTTTTCAAATATCTTTGGGGCTGAAAATGTATGTAAAAGGTTTTCAAATGTTTGAGTATGTATGCTCGTATGTATTGTGCATGAATGAATGTGATTCTTGAATGCAAATAGGTTATTCATGTTTAGAATAGCCACATTAAGCTTAGAACAGATGGATTTGATGATTGGGTTGAAAACATACCGGAAACATGACGAACAGAAGGTCCATGCGCCTAGATGAGACTCATGCGCCTGAAAATGCCATAGTAAGAACTAAGTGTGATCCATGCGCCCAAACAGTAGCCCATGCGCCTAAGATTACCTTAGAAACGATAAAGTATAGCCCATGTGCTTGAACAGTGGCCCATGCGTCTAGAAATGGTAGCTGGACGACTAAGTGTAGGGCCATGCGCCCCAATAGTGCCCATTAGCCCTAATAGTGCCCATGCGCCCAATTGGCCCATGCGCCTAAGTGTCCATGTGCCTGAATTACTCATGCGTCTATGTGTTCATATGCACAAATAGTGCCCATGCGCCTGAATAGTTCATAAGCCTAAAGTGAAAATGCTTAAGTGTTGGCTAATGCGCCTACATAGTGATAAAACGCCCGAATAGGGCTCATGCGCCAAATAGTTCCCATGCGCCTAAGACTTAGAAATTTTTACAAATTTTTCTGGGAGTCTGTGCCTTAGGGTTTTGACCGAGGTTGACTAAGGGCTTATTAATGACGTTGTTTCATGCATGATATGATTGATTATGATTGTTCCTTATTATTATTATTGCTATTATTATTATTACTTATAGTATGTGGCTTTACATGGTATGTTATTATCGTAACGTAAAGTATATTGTAATAATAAAGTGAAAGAGCAATAAAAAAAGAAGAGGAACATTAATGAAAATATTAAAAAGTCTTGCAAGCTTACAGGAGGTACACGACCATGTTGTCGTCAGCTCAACTATGCTGCGGGTTAGCTACCCTATTATGCACACAAGGTCAATCAATTGAGATTGACAGGACCTTTGTAGCGTGTGCTGGTTGATTGAGTTGGCCTTGTGCATAGTACACAGAACCCTTTCGAGGGATATAGTTGACCCTTTCGAGGGATACAGTTGACCCTTTCGGGGGATATAGTTGACCCTTTCAAGGGATACAGTTGACCCTTTAGAGGGATATAGATGGCCCATCACCCATTTTCCATCGTGCATATAGTTGGGGTCTTGCTCACTGGTCCATACAGAAAGTGAAACATAAAGATAAAAGTTTATTGAACAGACAAGGCCTACAGTAAAAAGAACGAACAATATTTGTTCATATAGTTGATGCGTGCTTGCATATACCACACAGAGTTGTATTTTACAGAAAAGAGTATTTTCTTATACCACATATAGAAAGTATTTTATTACTTATAAAACTAGATCTCACTCAGCAACGCTGACTTTTATACATTTTCAGTTGGCATGTAATTGTTGCTGAGGATGGCACGAGGGTGAAGCTACTTGGCAGGAAAAGTCTGACATCCACTCGCACTCTGTGTTGCTGTTGTTTTGTAATGCATAGAAACAAGTCTTTTGTAAATAGTCAATGATGATGTATTGCTTAACAACAGTGTTTTAAATGAAGTGAATGGCTTTTGATAAATTATTTTCGCTGCTTAAGCTTGTTTAATTGTAATGTTTAATGTTGTAATTGCTATGATTGACCAACTGTGAGGTTTCCGGGAACGGGGCCATACAAGTTGGTATCAGAGCCAAAGTTTAAGAGAATTGGGTTAAATAAACTTTTAAAACCTAAACTTCAACTGAAAATAGGACAAATGGAGGGATGTCAGCCCGAGTAGCTACGTGCCATCAGGTATGTCTTTTCCTAATGATTAACGGGTATTATGTGCGCATGCTATTTGATTATGTGCCCTTAGTAGAATCAAATACTGATTAAGTTAGGATAGGAGGTGCTTGGGGTGTGAAGAGTAAAGTAAGTGGCTAATTACAACTGGCCACAGTAATTAGGGACTTACTATACTTGACATAAACTGAGTATTACCTTGAATGACCGTGTTAGTGTCTGGATCTTATAGTGTGCTTATAGAGGATGGCTGGAGGTAGATCTTCGAAGGCCTCTCGTGGTGGAGGTCACGATGCTGCTCCGCGACCCAAGAGAAAGAGACCCAGAGTAGAGAAAATGGTTCATGAAGAACTAGAGACCCACATCCAGAGGGTGGCAACGAGAACGCCATTCTAAGGGCCTCAGTAAAGGAGGTTGTAGTGGAAGAGGTTCACCAGGTCATGCAGACGATTCTACCATCTGTGGTGACCAAAGTCATCAAGGCCGTAAGGGATGGAGAAAGAAAGGAAAGAAACACGTCCTCGGGAGGACAGGATCAACCAGAGCCGGAAAATGTTCTCTACTGATGATGAGGAGGAGGAAGAAGAGGAGCCCGTGCCGGGGGCGACTCGAGGTTGTAACTATGGGGCGTTTATGAGATGCAAGCCCCTACTTTTGATGGAAACGGCACTGCGGCAGCTGCTCACCGGTGGTTAAGGGAGATGGAGGCTGTCCTTGACATCAGCGAGTGCCGTGAGGATCAGAAGGTGAATTCGCTACCCACTCCTTTGTGGACTCGGCCTTGTGTGGTGGGACAACATTGTCCAAGCTGAGGGTAGCAGGGCCATTGGAAAAATAAGATGGCCTGAACTGAAGAAGCTAGTGATTGAGGAATTTAGTCCTCATAGGGAGATGGACAAGGTAGAAAGAGATTTCCTGCAGCTGGAGGCGGGAACGATGACACACCAGCAATGCACCACCAAATTCAATGAAATTGCACGATTGGTGCCCGATCAAGTGATTGTCATGAAAGGTTAAAAGATACATCCAGGGGCTGCCAGCGGATATCCGTAGGCATATGATTGCCGCCCGGCCGAGTACTTTCAGGTCGGCAGTTGACTTGGCTGGCAGACTATACGATGAGCGCGAGGTGGTGGTGGCTGAGCTGGATAAGAAGGATGATGGTAGTCGGAACTGGAATGGGAAACGGTTTGGACGTGGTAGAACTGCTCCAAACAAGAAGGTGGCAAAGTTGGGTGATCGACGTGTGGTCACATCTAGATCAGGGCTGAGGAGGTGTGACAAATGTGGAAGGGAACATACTGGTGAGTGTAGAATGGGGATGAACGTATGCTTCAGGTGTGGTCTGCCTGGCCACATCGCTAGAGACTATAAGAAGCCGAGGGCAAAAAGCTCCAGGGCAGAGAAGAAGAAATCGGAGGAAGGAGGGCAGAGGGCAGGTGCTAGAGCTTACACCATAACCCGGAGGAAGCTGGAGCTGATCTCGATGTTGTGTCCGGTATGTTTCTGGTGAACCAAACTTATGCCTCCATATTTTTTGATTTTGGTGCTAGTAGGAGTTTTTATTTCTACTACCTTCTGCGCTAAGTTTCCTCTTATTAGTAGAAAGGTCAGTGCACCACTCGATGTAGAAACTGATATTGGTAAGTCCACTAGAATTACTGATATGATAGAGGACTGTGCCATAGAACTAGAAGGCCATAAGCTTGCTTCTAGGTTACACGTGATACCGCTAGGTGGATTTGATGTAGTACTGGGGATGGACTGGTTAGCAATCTATGAAGCAAACATTGTATGTCGCAAGAAGATGATTTGATTGGTTGCGTCGGATGGGAGTTTGGTTACGATATATGGAGACCGCGTCACGATGATTCCAAAAGTGATTTCGATGGCGGTGGCGGGAAAGTGCACGAGGCGTGGATGTAGTCCTACTTGGCCTACGTAAAGGATGTGGACGCGCCAACACCGCAACTATCTGATGTACCAGTTGTGCATGACTTTTCGGACGTATTCCCGGAAGACTTACCCGGCGTGCCACCGGATCGAGCGATTGAGTTCCAAATTGACTTGATACCCAGTGCTCAACCTGTTCCAAAGCACCGTATCGATTAGCTCCCACAGAAATGAAAGAACTCATGGAACAGTTGCAAGAGCTGCTCGATAAGGGGTTCATTAGACCGAGTATCTCTCCCTGGGGTGCTCCGGTCCTATTCGTGAAGAAGAAAGATGGTAGTATGAGGATGTGTATTGACTACCGAGAGCTGAACAAGTTAACGGTGAAGAACCGATACCCCCTACCAAGGATAGATGATCTGTTTGATCAGCTCCAAGGTGCCAGATGGTTTTCAAGGATAGATCTTCGATCTGGTTACCATCAGCTGAAGGTAAAGGAGCAGGATATCCCTAAAACAGCTTTTTGCACGCGCTACGGTCACTATGAATCCTTGTTATGTCATTTGGTCTGACCAATGCGCCAGCTGCTTTTATGGAGTTAATGAATCGAGTGTGTCGGCCAATGTTAGATAAATCAGTGATTGTGTTTATTGATGATATCCTAATTTATTCAAGGAGTAAGGAGGAGCATGCCGATCACATTCAGGAGGTGTTAGAGACCTTAAGAAGGGAGAAGTTGTATGCCAAATTCTCCAAATGCGCGTTCTGGTTACGCGATGTTCAATTTTTAGGTCACGTGATAAACCCAGAGGGGATTATGGTAGACCCTGTTAGGTGGAGGCGGTGATGCAATGGAAGTCTCCGAGGACGCCATCCGAGATTCGTAGTTTCTTGGGGTTGGTGGGTTAATATCGAAGGTTCAGTCAAGACTTTTCCAAGATCGCTTCTCCTCTGACCAAGTTGACCCGAAAGGATGTAAAGTTTACGTGGGGCCAAGCTCAAGAAAAGGCGTTCGAGGAGCTAAAGGTAAGGTTGACTCGAGCTCCTGTCTTGTTGTTACCCGAAGGAAGCGAGGATTTGGTAGTATGCTCAGATGTTTCTTACTCGGGGGTTGGGGTGTGTATTAATGCAAAGAGAAAAGGTTATAGCCTATGCATCCTGACAGTTGAAAGTTCATGAGATTAACTAACCCACTCATGACCTGGAGCTAGCATCTGTGGTCTTTGCACTAAAGATTTGGAGGCACTATCTGTACGGGACGAAGTGCATCATTTTCACGGACCACAAGAGCTTGAAGTATTTCTTCGAGCAAAAAGATTTGAACATGCGGCAGAGGCGACGGTTGGGGCTTATAAAGGATTATGATTGCGAAATCCATTACCATTCGGGCAAAGCCAAAGTGGTGGTCGATGCTCTTAGCCGGAAGGAGAGGCCCGACCCGATTCAGGTGAAAGCATACCAACTAATCATGACCTCTGATGTAATGAAGCAAGTCAAGGAGTTTCAGGATGAGGCATTAAAAGAAGGTCATCTAAACTCTGAAAGAATTAGAGGTCTGGTTGGGGAATTGAGTTAAAACACACTTGGTGTTAAAACTCAATTTGGACGGGTGTGGATTCCTCGTTTCGGGGATCTACGTGTGAGGATTATGGATGAAGCTCACAAGACTCGATACTCCATTCATCCTCGTGCCACAAAGATGTATCAAGACATGAAGAAAGATTATTGGTGGCCGGGCATGAAACGTGATGTGGCGGAGTATGTGAGTAAGTGCCTTACTTGCTTGCAAGTGAAGGCGAAACATCAGAAGCCGTATGGGAAGATCCAGCCTTTGGATATACCGGAATGGAAGTGGGAGCACATCACCATGGACTTCATCACAAAGCTACCACGTACTCCGAAGGGGTACGATGCCATATGGGTGATTGTTGACCACTTGACGAAAAGTGCTCACTTCCTACCGATCCGTGAGACATATTCATCCGATAGGTTGGCTGACCTGTTCATCAAGGAAATTGTAACTCATCATGGTGTACCGGTGTCCATTGTGTCTGATCACGACACCTGGTTTATGTCTAAATTCTGGAAGAAATTCCACGACGCCATGGGGACGAGGTTACATATTAGCACGGCTTATCATCCCCAAACTGATGGTCGGTCGGAAAGGACCATCCAGATGTTGGAAGACATGCTTTGGGAGTGTGTGATGGACTTTGGAGGAAGTTGGGACGACCACTTACCGTTAGCTGAATTCTCATACAACAATAGTTATCATGCCAGCATTGGTATGCCACCATACGAGATGCTATACAGTAGGAGATGCAGAACACCCGTTTGTTGGGGTGACATTGGTCAGAAAGAGTTGGGAAGCGTCAAGGTAATCGATGCTACAACTAAGAAGATCGAAAAGATTAAGGCCTTCATGAAGGCAGCCAAAGATAGAGAGAAGTCGTATGCCGATAAACGACGTAGACCAATTGAGTTCCAGGTGGGTGACCAGGTTATGTTGAAGGTCTCACCTTGGAAAGGTATTATCCGATTCAGGAAGCGGGACAAGTTGAGCCCAAGGTATATAGGCCCTTTCCGGATCATTGCTCGTGTAGGAGAGGTGGCCTATAGATTGGAGTTGCTAGATGAGTTAAGTGGAATTCACCCGACATTCCATGTATCTCATTTAAGAAAGTGCTTAGCTGATGAAGACATGATTGTTCCATTGGAGGACATTGAAGTTGATAAGAAGCTCAATTATGTGGAGAAACCAGTGGCGATCATTGATCATAAAGAAAAGAGACTGAGAAATAAAGTGGTTCCTCTTGTGCGTGTACAGTGGGAGCATAGGAAGGGGTCCAAGTCTACATGGGAGACTGAGGAGGAGATGAGGCAGCATTATCCTCGTCTGTTTGAGGAATAACAGGTTTCGAGGACGAAACCTATATAAGGGGGGTGGACTTGTAACACCCGGTTATTTTTCTAAAAGACAAGAAATAATGAATAAAAGAAAGAAAAGCTATAAGGTCCAAGTGAAGGGACCAAAAGTGTCCAAAAGGACAAAACTTTGAAAAGTTGGTGTAAAGATGGGCATGGCCGCCCACCCTCACTTCACATCACCATTTCATTGGTTCTAGAGAGAAAAAAGCAGAAGAGAACTCTCGGTTTGTGGAAGAAGAAGAAGAAGTGAACGAATTCAAGGTAAGAATTCATGGTTTTCACACGTTTCTGACGGGTTTTATCCCGGTTACATGCTTATGTGCTTATGTGTTTGTGTTTGTGCTCGGGTGTGCATGTGTGGTGTTGTTTTTAGGTGTTTGAACTCATTTTCAAGCGGGTTAGAAAGGAAGAAACACCAAAGTTGCATTAGGTGAGTTCTAGACCCTGGTTTTTACTTGTTTTCAAACAACTTTGGGGCTGAAAATGTATGTAAAAGGTTTTCAAATGTTTGAGTATGTATGCCCGTATGTATTGTGCATGAATGAATGTGATTCTTGAATGCTTATAGGTTATTCATGTTTAGAATAGCCACATTAATCTTAGAACAGATGGATTTGATGATTGGGTTGAAAACATACTAGAAACATGACGAACAGAAGGTCCATGCGCCTAGATAAGGCTCATGCACCTGAAAATGTCATAGTAAGAACTAAGTGTGATCCATGCACCCAAACACTAGCCCATGCGCCTAAGATTACCTTAGAAACGATAAAGTATAGCCCATGCGCTTGAACAGTGGCCCATGCGTCTAGAAATGGTAGCTGGACGACTAAGTGTAGGGCCATGCACCTGAATTACTCATGCGTCTAAGTGTTCATACGCACAAATAGTGCCTAAGCGCCTGAATAGTTCATGCGCCTAAAGTGAAAATGATTAAGTGTTGGCTAATGCGCCTACATAGTGATGAAACGCCCGAATAGGGCTCATGCGCCCAAATAGTTCCCATGCGCCCAAATAGTTCCCATGCGCCTAAGACTTAGAAATTTTTACAAAAGTTGCTGGGAGTTTGTGCCTTAAGGTTTTGACCGAGGTTGACTAAGGGCTTATTAATGACGTTGTTTCATGCATGATATGATTGATTATGATTGTTCCTTATTATTGTTATTGCTATTTTTATTATTACTTATAGTATGTGGCTTTATGTGGTATGTTATTATCGTAACGTAAAGTATATCGTAATAATAAAGTGAAAGAGCAATAAAGAAAGAAGAGAACATTAATGAAAATGTTAACAAGTCTTGCAAGCTTACACGAGGTACACGACCATGTTGTCGTCAGCTCAACTGTGCTACGGGTTAGCTACCCTATTATGCACACAGGGTCAATCAATTGAGATTGGCAGGACCTTTGTAGTGTACCTTGGTGATTGGGTTGGCCTTGTACATAGTACACAGAACCCTTTCGAGGGATATAGTTGACCCTTTCGAGGGATACAGTTGACCCTTTCGAGGGATGCAGTTGACCCTTTCGGGGGATATAGTTGACCCTTTCGAGGGATACAGTTGACCCTTTCGAGGGATATAGATGGCCCATCACCCATTTTCCATCGCGCATATAGTTGGGGTATTGCTCACTGGTCCATACAGAAAGTGAAACATAAAGATAAAAGTTTATAGAACAGACAAGGCCTACAGTAAAGTGAACGAACAACTTTTGTTAATATAGATGATGCGTGCTCGTATATACTGTACAGAGTTATATTTTACAGAAAAGAGTATTTTCTTATACAACATATAGAAAGTATTTTATTACTTATAAAACTAGAGCTCACTCAGCAACGCTGACTTTTATACATTTTCAGTTGGCAGGTAACTATTGCTGAGGATGGCACGAGGGTGAAGCTACTCAGCAGGAAAAGTCTGACATCCACTCGCACTCTGTGTTGTTGTTGTTGTTTTGTAATGCATATAAACAAGTCTTTTGTAAACAGTCAATGATGATGTATTGCTTAACAACAATGTTTTAAATGAGTGAATGGCTTTTGATAAATTATTTCCGCTGCTTAAGCTTGTTTAATTCTAATGTTTAATGTTTTAATTGCTATGATTGACCAACTGTGAGGTTTCCGGGAACGGGGCCTTACACAATGCAAAAACGTTATCATATCATAAAATGGATGCCATCCAAAATGAGCCAAGTATCCTCTCATGCCATCCTCAGGAATATTTACCTGCCAACTGGAAACACATAAAAGTCAACATTGCTGAGTGAATTCTAGTTTTACAAAACATTATATTACCTTTTATTCATTAAACATTTTCTTTACTATCGCCCGTGATCACACATCATACGTACATCAAGGTGATAATTATTATCTTCATCATTGTTCATTTCATACATTTCGTACGTTTCGCACATTTTTTACGTATCACACTTTTCATAGATTTATTTTCTTTATACTTCTATCTAGGTCATGTCGAGTACTTAACCCCCCTCTTGAGCACAAAGCTATATCATCTACGGTTAAGAGACTAGAACCCCATATTGCACATATCGCATGTATGGCACGTATGGAGTAGTCACATAGACTAACTCCACCTGTGTGTGAACCCTTAAGGGTTAGCCAAGATCGCATGTTGTAAACACACAGTTGAGCTAACAACTCTCAATGAGTTGTGAACCTCCTTTCATTTGTTTGCAAGACTTTTTCTTCGTTCATTATGTTTCACCTTCATTATCTTAAATATTTCACTTCGTTAAGATAATGCTTTACGTTCATTAACATAAGCACACCACGTAAAGTCACGTCATCATACGTAATAAAGAACATATCATACATAACATACATATTCATCATCAATCACACATCATCATCATGCATAGGCATCAATCATACATCATCATTCAAATCACATCATACATCACCCATCACATCATTTATGACTACAAGTAGTCAACTTACATATCCCCTGGGGTCCTCCCAAGTCAAAAGCCTACACTTTTCATTTTCCCCAAAATTCAAAGAAATATTCAAAGTCTTAGGCGCATGGGCACTATTTGGGCGCATGGCCTTTCAGGTGCATGTGGAACACTTAGGTGCATGGGAAACTTCCAAGTGCATGGGCACTATTTGGGCGCATGGGCAACACTTAGTGATTCTAGGCAAATTCTAGACGCATGGGCACTATGCAGGCACATGAGTGCCTAGGCGCATGGGCTTTCTAGGAATTTGGACACTTAGCTAAATTCAGCCCAGTTCTATGCACACAAACACTATTTGGGCGCATGGGAACACTTAGGTAGTTTCTGACCCTTGGGCGCATGGGTCACTATTTAGGCGCATGGGCAGTCTAATCACACTTAAACAACTAACATGTTCTAAGATTAAATCTTACATTTTAAGCTATAGAACACATTCATAACATCATCATAATCACAAACATACCCAAAATCACACCCCACCCGTAAACACATACACATAACTAATCGGTAAAAACCCATTTTATAAAAATGTTCACACATGTATTTACAGCCTCAAACTCATGTAAAATCAGTAAAAGGGGTTCTAGAAGTCACCTTAGCAGCTCTTGGTTATGACTACTTCAAAACCCGTTTGCAAATCGAGTTCTACCACCTTAAATTCGATCTTCTTCTTCTCCTCTTCAAACACCCAAGAGTTTCTACTCTTGCTTTCTCTTTCTTTGAAATCCGAATGGAAAGGTGAAAAATGGCATGGCATGGCCGGCCATGCTACTTTTGTACAAAATAATTAATTTTGTAACTTTTGCATATTTAACCCCTCAACTTGGGTTGAATAGCATTTCTTTCTTTTTCTTCACCTTTATTCTTTCTTTTCTTTCATATATTTAAAAAGAATAACCAGGTGTTACAAGTCCACCCCCTTATATAGGTTTCGTCCCCGAAACCTATTATTTCTCAAACAATCGTGGGTAATGCTTTCTTATTTCCTCTTCGGTCTCCCACGTAGACTCAGATCCCTTCATGTGCTTCCACTGTACATGCCATTGGTTGCTCCACATAATTGAGTCGTTCATCTACCTCGATATCCTCTAGTGGTACACCTATATCCTCATCAGTTAAACACTTTCTTAGATGACATACACGGAATGTCAGGTGAATTCCACTTAACTCATCTGGTAGCTCCAATCTATAGCCCACCTCCCCAACACGAGAAATAATTTAGAAAGGCTCTATGTACCTTGGGCTTAACTTGCCCCGCTTTCTGAACCGAATGATACCTTTCCAAGGTGAGACTTTCAACATGACTCTATTACCCACCTGGAACTCAATCAGTCTTCGCCCCTTATCGGCATAAGACTTCTGCCTATATTTGGCTACCTTCATGAAGGATCTGATATTTTCAAGCTTCTCAGTCGTAGCCTCAACCACCTCAATACTTCCCAACTCTTTCTGACCATTATGGCCCCAACAGACGGGTGTTCTACATCTCCTACGTATAGCATCTCATAAGGGGCATACCAATGTTGTCATGATAATGAGAACTCAGTTAATGGTAAGTGGTCATCCCAAATTCCTCCAAAATCAATGACAGATGCCCGAAGCATATCTTCTAGTGTCTGAATCATCCTTTCCGACTGACCTTCCGTCTGAGGATGATAAGCCGTGCTAATATCTAGCCTTGTCCCTATCACGTCGTGGAATTTCTTCCAAAATTTAGATGTAAACCGGGTGTCACAATGAGACACAATAGACACCGGCACACCATGACGAGTTACAATATCTTTAATGAACAAATCCGCCAACCTCTCATATGAATATGTCTCGCGGATCGGTAGGAAGTGAGCACTCTTCGTCAGACGATCAACCATCACCCATATAGCATCATACCCTCGCGTGGTACATGGTAGCTTTGTAATAAAGTCCATGGTGATGTGCTACCACTTCCACTCTAGTATATCCAACAGTTGGATCTTCCCATACAGCTTCTTGTGCTCGGACTTCACTTGTAAGAAAGTAAGGCATTTGCTCACATACTCCGCCACATCACGTTTCATACCCGGCCACCAATAATCTTTCTTCATATCTTGATACATTTTCATGGCACCAGGATGGATAGAGTATCAAGTCTTATGAGCTTCATCCATAATTCTTCCACGCAAATCCCTAAAACAAGGAATCCACATCCGTCCGAGTCGGGTTCTAACACCGAGTATGTTTTCAGCCAACTCCGCGACTAGACCTCTTATTCTTTCAGAGTTAAGATGATCTTCTTTCAATGCCTCATCTTGAAACTCCTTGACTTTCTTCATCACCTTAGTGGTCATAACCAACGGATATGCCTTCACCCGAATCGGCTCGGGTCTCTCTTTTCGGCTAAGGGCATCCGCCACAATGTTGGCTTTGCCCGAATGGTAATGGATCTCGCAATCATAATCTTTTATGAGCTCCAAACATCTCTTCTGTCTCATGTTCAAGTCTTTCGGTTAGAAGATGTACTTCAAGATCTTATGGTCAGTGAATATGGTAAACGTCGTCCGTAGAGGTAGTGCCTCTAAATTTTTAGCGCAAAGACCACAGTTGTTAGCTCCAAGTCATGAGTAGGATAATTGAATTCATGAACCTTCAGTTGTCGGGATGCATAAGCTATAACCTTTCCTCTCTACATCAACACACATCCTAACCCCGAGTAGGAAGCATCTGAATTAACCACCAAATCCTCGCTTCTATCGGGTAACGACAAGACAGGAGCTTGAGTTAACCTAGCCTTTAACTCCTTAAAAGCCTTCTCCTGATTTTGACCCCATAAAAACTTCATGTCTTTCCGGGTCAACTTGGTTAGTAGAGAAGCGATCTTAGAGAAGTCTTGAATGAACCTCCTATAATAGTCCGCTAAACCCAAGAAACTACGAATCTCGGATGGCGTCTTCGGTGACCTACATTGCATCACCACCTCCACCTTCACTGGGTCCACCATAATCCCCTCGTGATTCACTACATGACCTAAAAACTGAACCTCACGCAACGAGAATGTGCACTTGGAGAATTTGGCATACAACTTCTCCTTTCTTAGCGTCTCTAACACCTCCTGAATGTGATCGGCATGCTCCTCCTCGCTCTTTGAATAAATCAGGATATCATCATAAATACAATCACTGATTTATCTAACATCCACCGACAAATCCGATTCATCAAGTACATAAAAGCAGCTAGCGCGTTGGTTAATCCAAATGACATGACGAGAAACTCGTAGTGTCCATAACACATGCAAAAAGTTGTTTTAGGAATATCCTGCTCCTTCACCTTCCACTGATGATAACTAGATCGAAGGTCTATCCACGAACCAACTGACACCCTGGAGATTATCAAACAGATCATGAATTCTCGATAAGTGGTACCGATTCTTCACTGTCAACTTACTCAACTCATAGTAGTCTATACACATTCTCATACTGTCGTCTTTCTTCTTTACAAACAGGACAAGAGCACCCCATGGAGAGATACTCGGTATAATGAACCCCTTATCAAGTAACTCTTGCAATTGCTCTATCAACTCTCTCTTCTCAGTCGGAGCCAAAGCTGGTAAAGAAAACAGGATCGTAGATGCATTGTCTCGTCAACCCCATTTTGGTAAATCGTTAGCATTGTTTATTCTATGTTGTGTTGAGGTGGCTGAAATCAAACCGGGCCTGCAAACTGATTCGATTACCAAGGGATATTCAGCATAGTTCAAACAGATCCATCTTGTCTTGCATTCTATTCAGTTGTCGATCAATTCTTACTTTACAAAGGTCGTTTGGTGATATGGAGATTTCTAAAATCAAATATAAGTTATTACAGGAGGCACATGACACCCCAATCGGAGGTCATGGGGGATATTTGAAGACTCTTAAACGCCTATCCACATGTAACTTTTGGCCAAATGAAACAAGAAGTTAGATATTTTGTGTAATAGTGTATTGTTTGCTAGCAACAAAAATACCAAACGTCACCACCTACGGGTTTGATTCAACCTTTACCTATTCCAAACCAGGTTTAAGAATCTAAATAAAGCCTCTACAATGAAGGAGAAAGTTCATGGAGGAATCAACAATCCTTCTAGCCCTATAACAAAAATTTCAGCATAGGCGATCCTCGTGGATAGGTGTTGAAGGCTGAAATATATTTCTAGTATTACAAAGATACGTGATGAAGAGAAACTTGAAATTGCCTCTATGCATTTAGAAGGAGACGTGTCAGACTTATATTCTTGGCTCTCGGTGGACCAGTCAATTATGTTTTGGGAAGATTTGGAGCAAGTATTTACGAGAAATTTCGGTCCAGTTGAATTTCAAAATCCTGTTAAATTTCTATGTAGTATCAAACAAACTGGTTCAATTCAAGAATACCAACAAGAATTTGCAAAGAGATCTTCTCGCGTCTGGAATTGGCCAGATCATTGTCTCTTGGAAGTCTTCCTTAACAGGTTAAAGGAGGATTTAAAGGCGGATGTGAGAATTCAAAATCCTCGAACTGTTTATAATGCAATGAGCCTTGCCTTTGAGTTCAAATCCAAAGTTGTCTCACTTTGATCCAACAAGAGTTCTTGGAAACTCAATTCTAAGCCCACCCCTACATCCGATCACAAAATCATTACCACCAACCCAATCTCAACATCCACCCAACTCAAAACCCCCTTCTGACTCTTAGAGCCAGAAAGGCAAACCAGGTTCCTAAAAGGTGAATGTTTCCATTGTGGGACAAATATGGGCCGAGCCATAGATGTAAAACTAGAACTTTCAAAGTTTTTGAGACTGATGAGGGTGTAGAAGATCAAAAAAAATTGGAGTTGGCTGATTCCAATAATAATCAGGAGGGTACTATTGAGATTAGTCTACATGGCATTCTCAGAAAATCACAGCCCACAACCATGAAGATACATGGTATGTTAAACTCCACAGAAGTTTTAAATTTTAGTTGATGGGGGCTATAGCCATAATTTTATTTCAAATGCATTAGTCAATGAGCTAAGACTAGTTACACAATCTGTGGTACCTTTTGGTGTCCAGATTAGTAATGGAGATGTAATCTAATGTGGCCAAATCTACAAAAACCTTTTTGTATAGGTGAATGACTTGAAAATCACTCAAGATTTTTCCCGTTCTCCATTGGAAGGGCTGATTTATTCTTAGGTATTCAATGGCTAGCCACCTTGAATATGATTCAAGCTAATTGGAAAGAATTATTTATGACATTCACCATAAATGGAAAGCGATACAAACTATAGGGAATTGAACCGGCCCCCAAAAATCATCTAGCTTCCAACACCTAGCCATTGAACTAGCATATAACCCACAAATCCCACCCCCACTACAACCAATTATAAGCCAATACTCTACTGTGTTTGAGGAACCACAAAACCTACCACCTCTTCGAACCCAAACCCACTCAATACCCTTAATCCCAAATTCACCACCACCTAATATTTGTCCCTATCGATACCCCCATTCTCAAAAAACTGAAATAGAGAACCAAGTTGACCAACTTTTAGTATCCAGAATCATTCAATCCAATATAAGCCTTTTTTCAAGCCCAGTCTTGTGAGAAAGAAATATTATTTGTGAAGAATGTGTGTGGAGGATCTCAACAAGATCACCATAGTCGACAAATACCCCATTCCAAATATCGATTAGTTGTTAGATGATTTATATGGGGCTACGGTATCTTCTAAACTCGAATTAATGTCGGTATTACCAATAGGAATGGCTGCCCATGATATTAGAAACCGCTTTTCGAACTTGCTCGGGGCACTATGAGTTTAAGGTTATGCCATTTGGTCTAACTAACACACCATCTACTTTTTAGGTTGTTATGAATGATTTATTTCGCCTTTTTCTTTGGTGTTTCATACTAATATTATTTGACGACATTTTAATTTACAATAACAGTATGGAGCATCACTGTTTTCATCTGCAACAGATCCTAAAGCTCCTTTACAGCAATCAATTTTTTGCTAAATTGTCAAGTGTTGTTTTGGGTAGCCACAAGTTATGCTCCTGGGACATGTGATTAGTTCAAAGGGTGTTAAAGTCGAGGAAGAAAAAATCTCAGTAGTGCAGTCTTGGCCAATCCCTTCAACAGTCAAAGAAGTGAGAGGTTTCCATGGGCATACTGGTTACTACCAGTGTTTTGTTTGGAATTATGGGTTGATAGCGCAGCCTCTAACAGCCTTGACTAGAAAAGATGGTTTCACATGGATGGAAGAAGCTTCACATGCTTTTTACTGCTTTAAAACAAGCACTACATTCCACACCGGTTCTAAGACTACTTGAGTTTTCAAAGCCATTCGTTATTGAATGTGATGCATCATCCAAGGAGGTAGGGGCTATACTATCCCAAGAAGAACATTCGGTGGCCTATTTTATTAGGGATTATCCCCTTCTAATAGATTTAAATCCGCTTATGATCGGGTGCTACTAGCCTTAGTGTTAGAAGTACAAAAGTGGAGTCATTATCACCATGGCAACCACTTCATCATACGTATTGATCATTACACACTAAAGTTCTTACTGGAGCAATGCATTACTACCACCAAACAACGATGCCTCTTACTAAAGCTTATGCCTTATAATTTCTTTATTGTTTAGAAAGCTGGTAAAGGAAACAGGAGCGTAGATGCATTGTCTCGTCAACCCCATTTTGGTAAATCGTTAACATCATTATTCTATGTTGTGTTGAGGTGGCTGAAATCAAACCGGGCCTGCAGACTGATTCGATTACCAGGGAGATATTTGAAGACTCTTAAATGCCTATCCACATTTAACTTTTTGCCAAATGAAACAAGAAGTTAGATATTTTGTGTAATAATGTATTGTTTGCCAGCAACAAAAAAACCAAACGTCAACTCCTACAGGTTTGATTCAACCTTTACCTATTTCAAACCAGGTTTAGGAAGATATCTCCTTGGACTTCATTGTTGGGTTGCCTCATTCAAGCCGTTATGATACTATAATGGTGGTGGTGGATTGTCTAAGCAAATATGCTCTTTTTTATACCTATCACAACCTTTTACAGCTAAGGGAGTACCCTCACTGTTCTGTAAAGAAATTATTCGGTTGCATGGGGTTCCCCGTTCAATTATTTCTGACCAAGATGTGGTATTTCTTAGAAATATTTGGAAAGAGCTCTTTCGTTTGAGTCAAACTAAGCTTCAATTGAGCACTAGCTACCACCCTCAAACGGATCGGCAAACCAAAGTTATGAATTGTTGCCTTGAAGCTTACTTATGATGCTTTGCATGTGAACAACCAAGAAAATGGAGTAGTTATTTACCATGGTGTGAGTATTCCTATAATACGGGGTATCATACTTCCACAAGTATGACATCGTTTTCCATTCTATAAGGGAGGGAACCTCCTTTGTTCCCTTACGTTGTGGGTGAGACTAAGAACACAAAATTTGAACAACAACTACCAGATAAAGACGAGATGCTATGGCTCTTGCGACAAAATTTAAAGAACACCCAGGATAGAATGAAGAATCAGGCTGATCTTAACTGTCAGGAATTAACATTTCAGATTAGCGATTATGTTTTTCTTAAAATTCAGCCATATCGTCAACAAAGTCCGACCAAACGCGGCTTTGAGAAGTTGTCCCCAAGATTTTTTGGACTTTAGCGTATCAAAAGGACAATCAGTCCAGTTGTTTATGAGCTAGACCTTCCTTCTATAACCTGAATTCATCTGGGATTTCACGTGTCTATGCTCAAGCCAGCTCATGGTACATTCCCATCTCATCTACTTACTTCATTGCCAATCACTAACGACTGGGAAGTTGATTTGTATCCACATTCTATTCTTGCTCACAGTTGGACTTCAAAGGTTGGTCATCCGGTTTTGGAAGTGTTGCCCCCTTGGTGTAATCGTCCCATGGAAGAAGCCACATAGGAAACTTATGACTTAGTAACTAAGCCATTTCTAATATTTTGTCTTGTTTTACCAGGAGGGAAGTAATGATAAGATCCCAGTTAGACTGTATACGGGAAAAGGAATCAAGTCAAAGATGCTGACATGGGACAATTGGGTAATGTTTTTAGGTCTAAGCTGGATCCACTTGGTCAAGTAATTAGTGGAAAACTACAAGAGTGGGGAGTAGTTACTATGCATGTTATCAACCAAAAGATGGTAGGGTTAGGAGCAGTTCATTGTTAGTAGAAAGATGGAAGGCTGAGGGGTTGTTCCTATGTCTACTTTCTGGACAGAACTAAATGTCATGAGTCATTATAATCAAGCATTTTGATTTCATATTTTTCATTCTTGTTTTTCATTATCAAAGAAGTGTGTAATTGGAGACATTTCCCCTCTTGAATCGGGCTGTTTATCTTAGTACAAATAAAATTTCACTGCTTGAATTTCAAAACTTATTAGACACACACATGGGATATTAGCAGGACTTAGACTGTTGAAGGTCATTAGTTCACAAGAGTCTTTAGAAAACTCAATTATAATGATTGTATTTGTTCCATAATTGGTTAAATGTTATCTCATTTTAATCATGGATGCTTAGAACTAACTTTATATGTTTGTAAGGTTCCGTCTTCTATCCTATATGGTGCTTTGGCGCTGAAGAATTGTTGTAATACGATCCCAATTTGGTCAAACTATTCGTGGAAGTATCAAATAATTGTATGCAGTATGCATTATCTATCCAATGAGAAATTTGCAAGCTTTCCCCCTGAAGTTGTTGCCACTGCAATCAATGGCAGGCTTGCATCAATTCTTCGCCTTCTAATTTAGAGTGACCTCAATCCCAGATTAAGCAACTGTCTACAGAGCTTTTGAAATAGTGCAATTTACATTATACAATTTCCAGGTTCATTTATAAATGTAAGCTAACAAGAACATTACAATAAGGAGAAAAGTGGTGAAAGCTCAAAACTTGTTCATATGATTGGATCTACAACAGATGCATGACCGGTAAAGGGTATGCATTTACAACAGAATAACACAATAATGAGAGTTGCTAAGAACACTTAACAACACAAATAGGGAACTCGTTAACCTTTTGTAAAGATGCTAAGAACACAAGTAAATATGAGATAGAACAAGATAGCAAAACACACAAGGAGTTGGTTTTCAAGATTGCAGTATATTGCCTTCTCAAGTTCTATTACAAATGTTACAAAGCATATAAGAAAGTTACAAGTACTTGAGATACATATCCTACATCCTACAGCCGGCCATACTTTGAAGGCAGCCAGATACCATTGACTAGACAACAAACAAAATCAATTGTAGAGTCAAAAGGCAGATTGCCTTTTGACTAGTGACTATGACATGCCATAGCTCACATCCTAATATATTACAAAAAGAATAAAGTACATAAAGTAGAAAGTTATAGACTCAAGACCTCAATGTACAGTTACCAAAAGCGTGGACCTTTTCACCAACATATGTAAGTTGGTGACTTTACAGAGTTCTAGCGGAAAAGGGTCCAGCTTTATGTAAAAGGTACATCAGATAAAGCATGTGTTCAAAATTCTTCGGAAGAAATCTATCTTCAAGTGTTGGCTTAGGAAGACTTTGTCTTTGAAGCTTCAGAAGACTTCATCTTGGCTTCAGAAGATATTGCTCTTGGCTTCGGAAGATTTCACACTTAGTGTATTTTTTGATGCTGGTTTGAAACTTCTGAAGCATTCGACTTCAGTACACTTGTGCATGCATGCAGGAGAGACTTTGGGTGTTTGGATTGCATCGGCCTTTACATTTAATCCTTACAAACTCCCCCTAGGCTGATGCTACCAAAACACTTGAAAACTTTAGATATTAACAGTCCTTATTAAGATAATGACAGTCTCTTTCTTCATAAGATGATCAGGATCACTCACACTCTCAAAGTGTCTTCTCATGTCATAGAGATCATACAGAGGCAGAGTAAACATATCTTGCCATGTATATACATTTTCAATACCTTGATCTTTGATGACATGCCATCTTTCCAGATTTGTAGTGTATGTCTAGGACAAGATAGGTCTTCTTAATGCTAAAGGAGCTACTTGAATTGGAGTTGGTGGAGCATCCTCTATTTGCACATCCTTTGGATGTTGTAACTCATCCTGAGGTTTGGAGATGGATGCTTCTTTCTTCTTCTTCATTGGCTTTGGTTTGGAAGCCATCCCTTTTCTCCTTTTTGAACCTTTTAACTAAGAAGACTAGCCTGTAGCACCTGATTGACCTTCTTTGTCTTTCTCAGTTGGGTTTTCCTCTCTCACAGGGTTAGATTGAGAAGGGACAGAACCCTGCTGTGGATCAGAAGTGGAAGCTTGCTGAGGCTCAGCAGGAGATTCAGGTTGTGTTGTCTCAAATGGTTCAACCTTAATCTCTACATCCTAAGGGACCTGACTTGGTGGGGAGTGTAAGTCAACGAGTTCACCTCTTTGAATCTTCTGCTTGGTCACTCTGATGTGCTCATCCATGGTGGACAGAGACATAGGACAAAGTCTCCTTTCGGAAAATCCACACAGCTTCAAAAAGCTCATCATCCTCTGCCTATCGGCAGACTTCTTCATACTTTTCTAGATGATGGCTCTTGACTTTGGAGCCTCTTCCCTTAACTTCCTTTTGGTGATTTTTTTCTCTTTGACTATCTCAAGTTCAAGTTGTTTAAGGTACTCAAACTCAATATAGTCAAAGGGTAAGGGAAGAAGTGTAGCAGCCTGATAGAGGCATGTGGCACTCAGGTAGTTGATCATGTTGATCCTACCTTTCTTTGTCTACTTAAGGTTCTTGTGGCACCACATCCTCTTGCATAGGACTTTCTTGAACTAGGGAGAGAGTAGGCACATGCTTGTACATTCTTTTCTTCTTCTTTCTTCTTTTATTTGAAGAAGTAGCTTTGCATCCTCTGCCTCCTTTATTTCTTTTGACAATTCCTTGTCAACTAGTTCATTTAATTCCTCTAAGGGGTGATAGATGATATTACTAATGTCATAGTTCCTGGTCAGCAAGTAGTTGATCCTTACTTCCCTCCACTTATCATTCTGAGTGTTTAGCCAAGGGGCAGCCCTGATAGCAGATTCTATAAGTCTTGCAGACCTAGTAGAGGAACTTTCTCCCCTTAGCCTCCTTTTCCTCTCTCGCTCCTCCTCCTCAATATCCTCAGAAGTTGTTTTTCTTTTCCCTTTGTCACTTACAGACCTTTGTGACTCAGGATGGAGAGAGCTTTGGCCTTTATTGCTTGGTGTAGCTTCCAAGCTCTGGCCAGAGAGAGGTTAAGATGCACCTTCACCAGCAGGTGTCTCATAAAGGGAATGAACCTCTACAGCAGTTGATGGTGAGACAGAGCTCTCAGGTTCTACCACTGGGCCTTCAGTCAAGGTTTCCCCTATGAAGCTAATCTTAGGGTCTGCCTCAACATCCAGTTGACCAATGATATTGCCTGATTGCCTTAGTCTCTTTCTAAAGTTGAACTCTATAGTTATTCTATCTTGAATTCTTTAAGCCAGCTTGTCAGCTTGTCTTGATTGGCTTTGGTTGACAAGTGGCATGCTGACAAGATCAAGACTTTCATAGAAGCCCAAGGTCTGAAAATTGAAGACTTCTTGTTGCCCTTGAACTCTTTGAATGATAAGGGCTTTTCTATTTTCTTCATACATCCACCCAATAATGTGATTTGAAGTTAGTGGAGATGACATTGCTCTTGGTATTCCTTCCCTAAAAAGACTCTGAATGTAGGAGTCTATGGAGTCCACACCAATATGAACTTGAGGAAGTTGTTGAGTATGCACAATTTTAGGTGAGGATGGTGAGTCCTCAATGTCCATACTCCCTAAAGAACTCTCAGGTTCTGTAACTGTAATGACTTTCTCCCCCTTTTTGGTAGCATCACCCTCTTGCATAGGTGAGCTAGGAGTTAGGTAAATCACACTCACAGGTTCTTGTGTTCCTGGTTGAGCTCCTCTTAAAGGTCTCCCAGCTAGTTGTTCCCTGAGATAGGAAATCATAAGTTATTGATCATTGACCTTGATTTGCAAGGTAGTCACTTGAGATTCAAGATGACTGACCTTGGAGACTAAATAGGTGCATGTTTATGATAGTTTTTGCACCTTTAGCCTCAGATTCCCCTCATATTCATCAGAAGAAGAATCATTGGGGGACAAGATGATTAGACCAGAGTCCTCTCTCTCACCATCAGCTTTAGGTTCTTGGCTGTTGGATTTCCTCTGCTCACTAACAGCCTTACTTGAGGTGTCAATGGGTTGAGTTGCCATGGTTAAGGTTTGAATGATGTAATCACTTGCAAAAGTGAGAGCCTCTTCCATACGTATATCCTGAACAAGTTCAAAAGTATCCACCTCAGTGATGGGTGACTAATGTGCGCTAGACATAGGAGACCCAGGAGCACTCATCTCTTTTTGAGAAGTGGTAAAGAAAAGAGAGTCATGGTACTCACTGAAACCTAAGTCTTCATTAGTATAGAGGTCAAGGTTAGTAATGGGTTGGTTTAAGTCCAAAGGCTAGGGATGGTAAATTTCCACTGAAGGTTGTTCACTTGAGTGTTGAGACTCAGAGTGAAGGCTTAAGGCATTTAGGCTTGTGAGCTCATCAGGCTGAGCATGAGAAACCTCAACACTGATCATAGAAGTAATGGGAGTGGTTTGATCCTTAGATGAAGTGGGAGCTCTAGTATGCACTTCCTCCTGTATGGGTGAGTATATGGGGGCCTGCACAGACTGAATAGTCTGAGTAGGGGTTTGTTTGAGTTTTATTGGTAGGTGAGGGTGATTTGTGGTTGTTGTGGTGTTTGAGATGTAGAAGGTGTGGGTTCAACACTAGCCGGTGGTGCTAGGTTATCACCTTGAGCAATGAGCTCTAACATTTTTGGGACAAAGACTGTTTCTACCCTTGAGATGCCAATAGTTGGCTTCCTCAAGATTTTAAAGATGTTGGGCTTCATCTGTCCCAATTTAAGAATATTAGTTGTTTCCTTTAACTATGAGCCAGTTCATAATTAAGAATGTATTGAACATATCTAGGAAACATGTAGTATTCTAAGGAGACCAAGTTTGCAAGCAGATTTGTATAAACAAATTTAGAGTACCTGAACTTGACTCCCTAAACCATCCCATGCACTATGAAGGAGATATCTTCAAGAATTTGGTCCCACCCTCCATGCTTGTTGGACAAGCTGTGGATAACCACATGTAGTAGGTATTTTCACTGGGAATCCCTTTCCTAAAGGTCTTTATAGAGAAATCTTCCTCATAGCCCATTTGCTCAAAGGAGTGGTTTACAGCTTCTTTGGGGAAGAAAACCTCATCTTCTTCATCATCCAGCTAAAGATGATTGTTGATGATGGCTGGAGTGATGAAGGTTGTTCTCCCCTGCACTGTGGAAGACAATTCCTTCTCCCTATCCATAACAATCTCTTGGCAGGTCTTCTAAAATTCAAGCAGATGATTCTCATACAGAGTAGGATCAATGGTAAGGGAGGTGAAGTAGTTTGATAAATCAAAGAAACGGAAAATCTCTGAGAAATATGGATCTTTCTCAAAGTGTAACAGAGCAACTTGGTTGTGTTGCCTGTGTAACTACTTGGAGAAATCTGGGTCATTTCGTCGGTTAACGTTGGCCATTGTGAGAAAGCTTAAGGATGAAGGAAGTATGAATGAAGGCGGTTTTAGAGAGAAATTTAGGATTTTAGGTTTGGAGGAAAGATAAAGATGATAGAAAGAGGGGGAACCATTGGGTTTATATGTGAAAAGAATTTAAGACAAAAATAATGAAAGAGGATAAACTTTGAAATTCGGATGTTGGTCCCACCTCTGAAAAAGTAGTTTGCTTTTTGCTCAAAAAGTAGTTTTCTTGGGAATCAAAAAGCTTCTGATGGTAAATTTTCTTCATAAGTTTTAATGAAAAAGCTTACAAAGCCAAAATGACTTCGGAATAACTTCCTAAGAGTTTTGAAAATTTTTTCTTCGGAAGAGAATTAAAACTTGGATGTTTTGTTCAAAAGAACAAAGCTTCCGAGAGTTAATTTGCATCGGAAAGAAATTGTCCTTGAAAACATATAGGTGCCTAAGAAAGGTTTTAAGCTTTGGATGATATTTTAGAAATTTCTTCTGAAGAAAAATGACTTAGGCAGTTATTGTTTTGAAGGCATAATTTTCTTCCGAAGGTAAAGGCAATATCTTCCGAAGGATCAAAATTTTTCAAAATTCTAAGGAAGGTCTTCAAAAGGTTTTCATCCAGAGAAAACAAGAGCTTATGAAGGTGATAAACTAAATAACTTAGGACACAAATTTTAAGAAATAATATAAATTAGTTTTAAGAAAAACCTACTCAAAATTAATCATCCCAATAGCTGAATCTCTATTCATCAAAGGCTTTTGTAAATAGATTAGCATATTGTTCAGTTGTGTTAACTTTAACTAGTTTAATTAATCCATTTTCAAAATTATCTCTAATTAAATGATACCTGATATTGATGTGTTTTGTCCTTGAGTGCTGCACAGGATTCTCTGTGATAGAAATAGCACTGTTGTTGTCTATATAAATGGGAGTCTACTTGAAGTTTAATCCATAGTCAATCATCTGATTCTGAATCCAAAGCACTTGAGCACAGCAGCTTACAGCAATAATGTATTCAGCTTCAGCAGTTGATGCAGAGACACAGGATTGTTTCTTGCATTGCCATGAGACAACCCTTCCACCAAGAAACTGACATCCCCCAGATGTAGACTTTACAGTCATGTTGCAACCACCATAATCGCTATCTGTATAAGCATACAGATTGAATTCAGAATTCTTAGGATACCAAAGACCAAGTGTTGAGGCACCTTTGAGGTATCTTAGAATCCTTTTGATAGTGACGAGGTAAGACATCTTGGGGTTGGCTTGATATCTTGCACAAATACGTGTGGCAAACATGATATCAGGCCCGCTAGCTGTGAGATACATAATAGACCCAATCCTAGCCCTGTACAGGTGTTCATCTACACACTCCCCCTCAAGATCAGGCCCAAGGAAGTGGTTTCTTTCTATGGGTGTCTTAGCAATCTTACAATCAGTCATGTTGAATCTTTTGATTATGTCTTGAACATACTTTGACTGACTGATGAAGATGCCATCTTCAACTTGCTTCACTTGAATTCCAAGAAAGAAATTGAGATCCCCCATGGCACTCATTTCAAATTTGTCATTTATCAGCTTCTCAAAGTCTTTTTAGAGCTTTGGATTAGTTATACCAAAGATGATGTCATCTACATATACTTGAACTAGCGTTAAGTCATTTCCCTGTCCTTTGATGAAGAGAGTTCCATCTATAGTACCCCTTCTGTAGATAATAAGATAGAGTCTCATACCATTTCCTTGGTGCCTGATACAGCCCATAAAGAGCTTTATCAAGCTTGCAGACATAATCAAGATGATTAGAATCTGCAAAACCAGATGGTTGTTTGACATACAACTCTTCATCAATCACACCATATAGGAAAGCACACTTGACATCAAGTTGATAGACCTTGAAGTTCTTAGATGTAGAAAATGCCAAGAATATCCTAACAGCTTCTAGTCTTGCTATAGGAGCAAAGACATTAGTGTAGTCAAGTCCTTCTTTTTGTATGTATCCTTGAACAACTAGCCTAGATTTGTTTTTGATGACAATGCCTCTATCATATTTCTTATTTCTAAACACCCATTTGGTTCCTATAGTAGTCTTCCCATGAGGAAGAGGACAAAGGTTCCAAACTTTCTACCTTTTGAATTGAAGTAGCTCCTCTTGCATGGCTTCAACCCAACTTCCATCCTTTAAAGCCTCATCAATTTTCTTGGCTCTATCTGGGATAAGAAACAAGAGTGAAGACAAACATTTGCTTCATGTGTTTGTCTTCTTGTTCTTACGTATGTGTCAATATCTCCAATGATGTTTGTGGTGGGGTGAGACTTGTGGATCCTAAGTTGAGGGACCATAACAAGTTGCTGAGAGAAATCAAAATTTGAAAAATTTAGATCTGGCATTGATGCTTCTCCCACCACATCAGCACACTTATCAAGAGAAACCTGATCCAATGAGTGTGTGACATCATTGATGTTTTCATCTATGGAGTGGTTATCAGCATCAAGAAATTCCTGATCACTATCACCACCACCATCATTTTCTTCTGCATTTGAAGTGTCTTTATCTGCTTGTTGAGCCTCTGAGCTAGAATTTGAAGGCATCTCAGATGTATCAGCTAAATTTGTCATTGTGGGTAAGATATCTGTAGATCCTGAAACATTCTCACAAGATTTATTAAAACAGTTGGTAACTAAATCAAGATTAAATAGCCAATCAGGACCAGAACCAACCACATAAGGTGTGTGTTCATTGAAAGTCACATTGGCTGACTCCTCAACAATTCTAGTTCTGAGATTGTATACTCCATAAGCCTCAGTTTGAGAAGAGTATCCAATAAAGTGTCCATCATATGATTTCTCAGCAAATTTGGCAATTTGATCTCTGGTATTCAAGATGGTGCAAGGACATCCAAATGACCTGAAAAAACCAATGAAAGCTTTTCCCTCATGCCAAAGTTCATAAGGAGTCTTTCCATGAGTCTTAACCGCCAAAACTCTGCTTTGCACATAGCAGGAAATATTGATTGCCTCTACCCAGAAGGTGATGGGCAATTTAGAGTCGGACAACATGGTTCTTGCAGCTTCAATCAGTGTCATATTTCTCCTCTCAGCAAACCATTTTGCTGAGGAGTCCTAGGAGCAATGTATTGTCTTGTAATACCCTTTTCATCACAAAATGTCTCAGGGATTTGATTCTTGATTTCAGTTCCCTGATCACATCTTATGGTTTTGACTTTGTGATCATATTGATTCTTAATCATTAAGATAAAATTATTCAGAATCTTAGGATTCTCATCCTTAGATCTAAGGAAAAAAACCCAAGTGAATCTTGTAAAGTCATATGTGATCACCAAACAATAGGAGGTCCTTCCTAGATTCATTTCACTGGTGGGGCCAAAGAGATCCATATGTAACAAGTGTAGGGGTGTAGTGATGGAGTTTCTTTCCTTAGGCTTATGAGATACCTTATATTGCTTCCCTTTTAGGCATGCAACACAATGATCATCACTTGTAAACTCTTTCTTTAGCATTCCGGTTACCAAATAATTCTTAATAACTTTATTCATGTTTTAAAGTTTACATGGCACATTCTTTTATGCCATAGGAAAGACTCATCACTATTGGCTTTAGATAGAAAGCATGAAACTTCTCCAGAGGGAGATGTCTCTTGCAAATCCATCTTGTACATGTTCCCTTTCCTAGGAGCTCTGAGCAAGATATGCTCATGAGGAATGACCACCTCGGGCTTGAGAACAATGCACTCATGCTATGTAAAGAGCATCTTATGACTCTGCTCACAAAATTGGGATACACTCAGAAGATTGTACCCAAGCTCCTTGACAAAGTTTACCTTTTCAATGCTAAGCTTACCATTTGTGACCTTGCCCTTTCCAAAAATGTAACCACCTTCATCTCCTCCAAAAGCAACTGGCCCTCCAATTCTTTCAAAGTTCTAGAGTAGTGACCTATTGCCTGTCATGTGCCTGGAACAGCTACTATTAATGATCCAGACATTCTTGTTTGTCTTGAGTTGTTCCTGCATGAAGAAAATGATAATTTACATTTGGAAACCCAAGCCTTATTAGTCTTGGGTTCAACAAAAGAAGTAGAAGGTATTGTAACAGTAATATATCCTATAGTTGTACTTTAAGGATCTTGTGTTGCTGTTGACGGAGAACATTCAGTCACTTAGTCTTTCTTTGACTTCCACACCACCTTTGGAAGTTTGGACTTGACCTTCAATACTTCGGAAGCTTTTAAGACTTCGAAAGTTTTGATGACTGGACCTTCGGAAGATTCTGCAAACACTGTAGCAAACTTCTGTACTTTGGAAGTATTCCTTTCTTCCGAGACCAAATTTTCTTCCGAAGGCAATTTTCCACTTGCCTTCTTCTTTATTTTGGAGCTTCCAAAGGAAACTGATTTTCCTTAGAAGCTAAATTCTTCTTGGAGCTCCTGGAAGTCCCTTTTTAGTCATATGGAAAGTACCTTTTGGATTGTATGGACAATCCGTAGGAAGATGAGAGGTACTTAACACATAACACATTCCACCTTTTTATTCCAAATAGCCTTCTTCTGAGAACAAGGCTGACTTTGATCACATCCCTTCTCCACCTTCATCTTTGCAGATGTTGGGACGGTCCTTTTGGGTTGAGAAATGTTCTTGGAGTTGGATGGTCCAGGTTGTGTTGTAGTGGTACACAACAAATTAGCCTTTTTCTTGGTGCTAAAATGATTTTAACATGAACCAGAACTCTTAGTAAAAGAGTTTAGGTTGATGTCTTCAGTCTTAAGCACTTCAAACCCTGCATAGATAAAACTTGTTTCTACCTAGAATCAAAAGTGGCCTTGATCTCTTCAGCCTTCCTAGCTTTTCTCTTGCTCTTTCTGATCAAGTTCTTCCTCATAGACTTGGTTATCACAGTTTTCCTTTTCTCCTCAGAAGGATGATGACCCTTCTTAGAATCCTCCTCTTCACTCTTCTTAGAGGAATTCTTTACTATCACTTCTTCATACTCTTCACTCAAAGGGTCTATGAGAGGAAGCTGATCTTCACAAGTTCCACACCTAAGTGATCTTACAGACAAGATTATGTGTGGAGGAGCTATCTTACTAGATCCCAGTCCCTGCTTATTTTGATAACATACCTTGGCATCCAGGGATGAGGATATCATGTTCTTGAAGGTCTCTTCTTCAAGAACACATTTTTCTGCCCTGGCTTTGCTCATCACAAGCTCAGCCTGGCATTCAATCAACTTAGTTATGAGATCCTTGATCTAAGTCCTATAATTGGTGTGCACATATTTTAGAACTGAAATGGTTTTATCTAAGTCCTCTATCTTTAGCTTATAGTCACATTCAGCCTTTCTAAAATCAACTTTTAAGATGTTTAAGGACTCAAGATCAGATCTCATTTCTAAGTTGTATGACTTGTATGTGTTGTCTTTAGCAATACATTCAGGAGTACGGAGATGTTCCAATACCTTTGCTTCATTATTCTCAACCATTAATGCTCGGTTTGGAGATGCATCTTCCACCTGAAAGCTCCAGTCAAAGCCTCTTTCTTCAACAGCAATAGTAGCTTGTTGCTTTGGCTTCTCATTCTGGGGGGCTTTGTCAGTGTAGTTGGGTCTGGACTGTGTTTGGCCACCATTTGTTCTAGGTGCCTTACACTCCCTGGCAAAGTAGCCCATCAAGTTACAGTTGTAACACTTGACTTTGCCTTCGTCTAGACTAAACTTTCCACTGATTTCATTGCTTGGAAACTTCCTTCCAGTCCGCTTGTAGAACTTCTTGGCTCTGTGAGTGAGAAGAGTCATCTGCTGGACTATCTCCATGTACTCCAGATCATCTGGATGGATATAGTCTAGGTCTTCAAGGGTGAACAGGAAGCTACCACAACTTTTATCAGAAGAAACAAATGATTGAGAAGAACTTGTCTCTTGGAATGGGCTTCCTTGGGTGTAGTTCTCTCTAGGTGTCTCTAGGAAGGTGATGAAAGGACCCTTAGGTGAGTTGTTAGGGTAGCATATGAGATGATGTTGGGGTTCTATGCTATCCCTTTCAACCACATGAAGGGCTAAACCCATTTGATTGCTGGAGTTGCCAGATGAACCTTGCATGTTCATGTCCATCAAGTAGCCATGGAGAATCCCATACAACTCTGTCAAGGTGAGAGTCTTCAGGTTCTCAGTTCTCTTGATAACAACATAGTAGTATGTCCATTTCCTAGGAAGACAGGACATCAACTTCGTTATAATATATCTGTTCTCAAGAGCTACTCCAACATCCACTAGGGTATCCACAATCTCAACATACCTGAAGTATTGTTGAGTCATGGTCTCATCTGCTTTAAAGGTGAAATTTCAAACTGCTGCTTCAGGAGATCCTTCTTGTTCTCCTTGGCTTCAAAGGAACCCTCATACATTAGTTTCAATGTGTAGATACATGTGTACCTAGTTTATGAGCTTAATGTAAATGTCTTTCATGTCTTACACATATGTAATGAATGGGTTCAATGAAATATGATTTGTGGTTGATGTTTATAATGTTTAATATTTCATATTATTATTGTGTTAAAATATAATGAACTTACTATATAGGTTTGAGGTTGTTGTACACAATTTCAAATAATAATAGTGTAATGTGTTGAACATAGACGGATGAGTGTTCATGCTAATGGCCCATACTCATTGACCATACGCATGAATACATCATGCTTATGGCCCAGTCGCACGATTGAACCAGGAAACTGGATCAGTCGTACAATTGAGACATAAGATTGACTTAGGTTCAGTCGTGCGTATGACTCAATCGCATGATTCAGTTGCACGACTGGAAACCCCTAACCTATAAATACCACTTAATTCGTGGAAAAACAAAGGAATTCGAAACACTTGATACTCTTACAAACCGTAGCCGTCCAGAACGTCCAAGGAAGCCTGTCCAAGTTCATAGATCATTCATGATCGATCTCTATTCATTCATAACGTTTAGTTTCAATTCAGTATCGATCAGGTAATTGCTCTTACTTATTGGATCGCCAATCAAATAGGATTCCGCACTATTTGATTCGATACAAACGCAGAATCTATTAGTATCCCGTACGTACACGATCCTAACAAGTGGTATCAGAGCTTTGGCTCTTGATTTTGCATTTGATTCAATTAGAATCATGTCAAAACTCACGTTTTAACTCAAAAGAGTCATATTTATTAGTCCATTGGTGTTTTTCGACGTTTCCAGGCATTAAAGTTGAGGTTTTTCGTAATACGGCAGATTAGGGTTTCTGGGTAAATCGAAATTCGTGTCTAAGTGCAAAAAATTTGATTTTTCCAAACACATTAGCCTTCAGTCGCATGAATAACTCATTTGTATGATTGAACTCATTCGTACACTCCATCCGCACAACTAAACTCAGTCGTATCCTTCAATCGCACGACTGAATACCTTTAGTCGGTTGAGTCCATTCGTCGTGTTCATACGCACGACTGAATCCAATCTCACGATTGAATTCATTCGCACTCTTCATTTGCACGAGTGATCCATACGCGTTGTCCATTCGCACGATTGAAGTTGTCTTGTTCTCAAAGTACAAAGTTCATACAAATGGAAGATCAGTTTTTAGCATTTACTGTCAGGAAAGACTCACACATCCAGAACCTTCTGCTTCTGGAGAATGAGATAGGAAATCACAATAAACCACCAAAGCTTATAACGTTGGATGACTATCCACAATGGAAACAACGGTTCGAGATTTACCTAAATGGAGTGGATCCCAATCTTGGAGTTCTATAGATACTGGTTACATGATACCAGTTAGCGCAAATGGAGTAAAGTGGACATTGGGTGGAATAAGCGCGGTTCAGAAGATACTCTTCAATGCTAAGAAGAAATTTTATGCCCTGCTGACTCAGTCAATCCCGAAAGACATCTTTCACCAATTTTCTGAGAACAAGCAGGCCAAAAAGTTGTGGGAGGCATTAGAGAAGAGATACGATGGGAATGCAACATTAAAGGCACTAAAGGCAAAGGCTCTCAAGAAGGAGTTCGATAACTTCTCTTCTATAGGAAACGAGAGCTTGGATGATATCATCGAAAGGTTCTTCCATTGGATGAGTGAGCTGCACACTCATAGTGTAAGACGGCTATGGAAGATAAAGCTTCCCGCTTTGCAGATGGGTTGCCTAAGAAATAGGATTCATTTGTGTCCAACTTGAGACAGAATGATGTACTTGCTACAGTGGACATAAATGACTTCATTCTGAAATGAAGGGAGGAGGAACTAAGGATGAAGTACAAGTCAAAGAAAGGATCTTACATTCAGAATCCTTCACTCTACAACTCGGTTCCCAATCCAACTGATTCAGGAGCACCACTTCAAACAACTTTTTTGTCCAGTTCCACTACTCCTTCCCAATCCACTGCTTCAGGTCAAGAAACGTCTTGGTCATCATCGACTCAATACATAGTGTCTGAAACCAATACTACGAAGTTGAAGACCGAGAATCTCGGTAATATCATAGTAGAGGTTGCAAAAGAGCACATGGACCTTCTTGCAGCAGTGGTTCAATCGTATGACGGTCTAGTTGCTGGGAAGATCGAAAATTGTCATCTTGCAGATGAAGATTACGAGCAGGTTGACGAGAACGAGCTGGAAATGATGGATATCATGTGGGCTCTAGCAAGTGCAGTTAGACAAGCAAAAAAGTTCATTAAGAAGACGGGATAGAATCTCGTAGCCACAAAAGATACGACCTTTGGATTCGACAAAACCAAGGTCACCTACTTCAATTGTGGTGAAAAGGGCACTTTAAATGTGAACGTGTGAAGCCCAAGAAAACAACAAATGGTAACCCATTTCCTACTTTCAACTGTCAAGACAAAGACATGGTTGGAACCAGTTCTTCAAATAAAGACACTAAAGCACTAACTGCCCAAGGTGATGAAGGACAAGACTGGTCCTTCCGATTTGTCTCTCCTGGAGAATCAAACATTGCTTATGTCGAAGCATTGGATGATGGGTATGCCAATGAAGGTGATGTTGCAGCTGAGCAAGCGATGTCAGATATAGAAGAAGCTGTGAAAGTGGTAAACCACTTAGTTGAGGAAGAGCTCAGAGAAACAAGTTCAAAATCTCCAACAACAGAAGAGTCTACCTCTGCATTGATGGTTGATTCAACTGAATCCTCATAGGTAAGTACTTTAGATCGACTATTTAATAAACATGCTTGTTTTGAATGTGAAAAATTTAGGGAAAGCATAGATCTAAAATTTTCTAGGGTATAAGAACACAATGATAACTTAGTAATGACTTACAACTCTGCACTGAAGCTAATCATATATTAAACAAAATGAGTGTAGTTTTAAAGAAAGGATAGAACTTTTGGGTAAACAACTAAGGGAAACCGAGATTGTTGCCTTAAATCAATCTAATGAAATAAAGTTTTATTTAAATTCATTGGAAGAAACCAAAAGGAGAAAGCAGTTTTGGAAGTCGAAGTTAATTCATTAAAACAAAAACTGCATAGTTGGGGGAGTTCTTCTCACATAGTATAGAACATAGTGAAAGAATGAAACAATGGGGAAGGTTTGGGATTCAAAGTAGTTCCACCACCACATGAGATCCTCTTGAATGCAAAATGTAGACCAATAAATAACAACCCAATTAAGAATCATGTGGTGTCTACTCCTCTAGTTAGTGATCCTGATTCCACGGGTACACCAGTGAAATCGGACACTAAACAGAAGGAGGCTACTTTGAAATCGTAAGGCAAGATGCCAGTTGAGAACTTAGATGATGCATTTAAAAGGATTGATGTAAGGTCAGGTTCACCAAAGTCTATTTCAAAACCTAAACTGACTAAACCAGCTAACCACAAACGTGTCAATCATCAAAGTCCAACCAAAGGGCATGTAAAAGATGTTCAAAACGTCAAAACAATTAATTTTGTTAATAGGGGTGAAACATCTAAAAGATTAATGACTAAACCAAACCAAACACACCTCACACCTTCACTAAACTCAACATCATACAAAAGTTCTCCCCAATCTGTAGAAGCACGATCTTGCTACAGTTGTGGAAAACGAGGACATATTTCTACTAATTGTCCTTACTATAAGACACCAAGAAAGAAAATTGAACTTTATGATGAAAAACCAAGTTCTTCAAAAATAAGATCTAACACTCCACCTAAAAGTGTTAGTGAACCAAAAGTTCAACCATCAGTCAGATGTCTATTTACCACAAACAAGCCTTACACAAAACTGGCTTATGGAAAGAAAATCAAGTCTAGCGTCTCATAGTGAGAACAATAAGAAGAAAGATATGCCCTCAGCCTCTAAAGGACAATGGGTTGAGTTTATGATGTGTGATTCCTCTGGGTCACCCAAGCTAGTTAAGGCTTAGGTCCCAAATCTGAACTAATAAGTTTCTTTGACTGTGCAGGGTGTCCGCTATAGCGCTATCACTAATACCTGAATTATTGATAGTGGGGGAACATGACAGGAAATTCGTCCCTTATTTTCAACATCAAACAAATCAAAGGGGGACATATTTCATTTGCCGGGAACAAAGGAGGCTACATCACAGCACAAGGCGAAGTAGGAAACGAGAAAGTGAAGTTTGACAAGGTAAACTACGTTCAACAACTTCAGAACAATTTACTGTTAGTCTCCCAAATTTGTGATAAAGGCTTTAAGGTTGTACTTGACAACAAGAAGTGCTACATGTTGAAAAAGGACTATGTGATTGAGGAGTATAAGGTTCTCATATCAGTTTCAAGATATAATGACCTATTTGTCTTGGATCTATCAAAAGCATCCACAACTAATCACATAGTTCAATGCTTCTTGTCAAAGGCAACTGAGAGAGACTCAATCTCATGGCCTAGGTGAATGGGGCATATCAATCCGAAAAAGATGAATCACTTGATTCAGAATGATCTAGTGAATGGTGTAAATGTCAAGAACTTCCAGCTTCCAGACTTCTGCATAGCTTGCAAGAAAGGGAAACAGACCAAGAAGGCTCATAAGGCAAAGAAAGTCAACTCTACTGATATGCCTCTCGAGCTTCTGCATATGGATCTGTTTGGCCCAGTTAGCACAAAGAGCATTGCAGGAGATCTGTATTGCTTTGTAGTAACAGATGATTACTCAAGATTCTCTTGGGTGATGTTTCTAAAAGCCAAATTAGAAACTTTTTAATCATTCAAACATCTGGTAACTACATTCAAATCACTCTACAAGCTGAAAGTTAGGCAGATTAGATCAGACTTCGGAACTGAATTCAAGAATCAGTGGATGGAGGCCTACTGTCGAGAAAGAGGAATTGTTCATCAATTCACCTCTGCCTACACTCCACAGATGAACAGGGTAGCTGAAAGAAAGAATTGAAGTTTGATCGAGACTGCCAGAACAATGCTTGCTGACTCAAAACTACCTATTCAATTCTGGATTAAGGCAGTGTGCATGTTATACACTCAATCGAGTCTTAGTGGTCAAGCGACATGGAAAAACGTGTTATGAACTACTCCAGCGACGTAAACCTAATTTGGAGTATCTAGAACCGTTTGGCGCACCTTGTACATTGTTGAAGAAGACTCATAATGGATAGTTCAGCGAGAAGGCAGAAGAAGGAATATGTATTGGATATAACATAGCAGACAAGAAAGTTTACAACAACTCAACGGATCAGGTAGAAGCGTGGTGCAACATTGACGTTCAAAGATACACCACCCCCCCACTGGGAAAGGACCCTCATTCTTCTTTGACTATGATGGATTCTTCAAATCCTTCAATTTTCCGCCTTCTCATACTGATGAAGAGCTTTCTGCGAGGATGATGTATGATGCTTTTAACACTCCTCCATTAAAGGATTCTTCTAGCCCTTCAGGGGGAGACCTTGAAGTAAGTGAGTCTTCATCTGATGATGAAGTAGTTGAGACTGCTAATGAGGACCAGGAGGAACAGGTTCCTACCAATGAAAGTACACAAGCATCAAATCGTGATGCCTCTGAAACTTTAGAACCTCATACTCCAACAGCTACAGATCCTGCACCTGAGTTTAACAATCTGGATAATGAGGTGGCTGTCCCAACAACTCCCGAATCTCGACTAAATGTTTATCATCCCTTGGACAATGTCATTGGGGATGTTTGATCGGGAGTACAAACTAGAAATCAACTATACTCAGTTGATTATGCCTTGGTAATGGAAAAGGTATGCCTTTACCATGGAGCATATTGATGTTTTGTGTCTCAAATTGAGCCAAAATATGTTAGTGAAGCATTAAACAATGAGGCATGGGTCAGTGCGATGCAAGAAGAACTCCACAGTTCAAGAAGTTAGGAGTATGGACCCTTGTGGACAAACCAAAAGGTGCTAAAGTAATTGGCACTAAATGGGTGCTGAAATGTAAGAAAGATGATCAAGGGGTCATAATCAGGAATAAGGCCTGACTTGTAGTTCAAGGATTTTGACAAGTCGAAGGCATAGATTACAATGAAGTGTTCGCACTAGTGGCAAGGATGGAAGCAATACGTATATTTCTAGCTTATGCATCCTACATCAAGTTCAAAGTTTATCAACTAGATGTGAAGAGTGCGTTCCTTCACGGTGAAATCCATGAGACGGTTTCTATCAGTCATCACAAAGGATTCGAGGATCCTTATCATTAGGATAGAGTTTACAAGCCGGATAAGGCTCTCTACAGGCTCCATCAAGCCCCTAGAACATGGTATGAGAAACTCTCAACTCATCTGTGAAACATGGTTTTCGTAGAGGATTTATTGATTGTACACTATTCATCAAAGAAAAAGATGGTGACCTACTGCTAGTACAGATTTATGATGATGACATAATCTTCAGTTCTAAAAAAAGATCTATGTAAGGAATTTGAATCTGTAATGAAAGCAGAATTTGAGATGAGTGCCATGGGGGAGATGAAGTTCTTTCTCGGGTTACAGGTGGATCAGACACCAAAGGGAATCTTCCTACATCAGACCAAGTATGTAGGTGATATCCTCAGTCGATTCGACATGGAGAATACTTTCGCAGTTGGAACTCCACTTGCCACAAACCATGACGTGGCACCCGACAAAAATGGTGATATGGTTGATGCCACCATGTATAGAGGAATGATCGGATCTCTCATGTACCTCACAGCCTCACGGCCTGATATCATCTATGCGACATGTCTTTGTTCCAGATATTAGGCAAACCCTAAAGTAAACCATCTCATAGGAGTCAAAAGGATTTTTCGTTATCTGAAGGGTACACTAACACTCAGGTTGTGGTACCCTTATGGTGATGACCATGAGCTTACAACGTATAGTGACTCGGATTATGGCGGTTGTAAAATGAATTACAAGTCAACATCAGCAGGATGTCAGTTCTTTGGTAGACGGTTAGTCACCTAGTAGTGTAAGAAGCAAACCTCCGTTGCTCTGTCAACATGTGAAGCTGAATACGTTGCTGCTGCTAGTTGTTGTTCCCAAATAATTTGGATTCAACAGCAAATGGGCGACTATAGTTTGAAATTTTCTAACACTTCTATTTTTGTCAATAATTCTCCTGCTATTTCCGTAAGAAAAAATCCGGTCCAACATCATAAAACTAAACACATCGGTATTAAGTATCACTTCATACGTGACTTTGTTGAAAAGAAACTAATTGATGTGGGTAAAATTAATACGGATTATCAACGCACTGACCTCTACACAAAAGCATTTGATAAACAGAGATTTTTATATCTTTTAAAGGTTAATGGCATGAAAAAGAAAAGTGATGTGAATCCAAAAGATGAAAGTTCATAGTCTGACTAGTGTAGTTAGTTTATTTTATTTCATGTTATTTTTTGCCTATTAAAATCCAAAACACAAAAAGATTTTCGGTTTTAGAATTTTAGGGAGAGAATAGTTTACACTAGTATTAAATTATACAGTATTTGATTACTTAAAAAAACAACGGGGGAGGGCAGCTTAGCTAATAAGAAATGAAATCAAATCTGTGATTCTGATTCAAATAAATGGAAAATGATAGTACACAGGGAACGAATTGGTTGGGACCTCAAAACTAGTGTCCTCAAAAATGCGAAAGTCAAAGTACAAGTCTGAGAAGTCTAAGCACAACTAAAGAAAAATGATAGTTAAACTAGTTTGCTACTAAGATAACATAGAGAAAGTAGACCTAGAGGTTGCTAGTTTATAATATGATGTGCCGATAGATTCAACACAATAGATGAGTATGCTTCATTGGTGAATTAAAAATTCAAACTAAGTTGTTCAACTTGTTGTGGGTTCTCATCTTATCCAGGTTAACACAATCAATGCATCTCCAATAAGGGGTGACGAGCAAAATAAACGCCACAAATATGTGCATATGACCATATATATGAGCAAAGCACATGTAGAAATGCGAAAAGCAATCAAGCTGGTGACATATGTTGTTGGTGTGTTATGTGGTAAAAGAAAAAAAATAAATGCTCTAACAAGAAGATAGGTTGTGTGCCTCTCTGTTGTGCAGTGGCACTGACCTGAGGATAAAAATAACCAAAATATTATCGAATTCATTGTTGTTTGTGCCTCTCTGCTGTGCGATGGCACTGACCTGATGCTTGACATCTCTTTGAAAGCTCTTAGAATAGTCTCTTCTTGTCCAATACCCATAGACCGCTCAAAATCTCCTGAGGAATGTTGATGACCAAATAAGTGTGAGATCCACAAATGCATGTTGAAATAATTAAACCTAATTCATCACCATTGAAAGTGAAAAGTCTGTGTATGGATTTAAAAGGACAAACATACTGACAATCATCATGACTGCAATTCTTGAAAGTCAAAATCATTGTGTGCATCTTATAGCTTTAGTATGATTTCTTGAAGTGCTAATGACTCTCAGACACAACAAGAATCTAGCATCAAGGGCATATCAATAAGGGGTTCCCAAATGATTCTGTTATACATGTATGATTGCATAATGAATCATTCCAGAAATGATCTAATCAACTTGAAGTTGTTCTGCTCAAACCCAAAACAACAAAAAAATGTCTTGTTTGTTTTTCTTTCAAATTTCAAAGTTAGTTTCTATTTTCTAGTCGTTTGTAGGATTAATCGTCGGACTATAAAACTGGATGTACTCTGTGAATCACTTAGTAAAATGGGTCACGTCTGAGGTGACTAATAAGCTTAAATTAAATGGGTCACGTTTGAGGTGACAAATCAGTTTTAAACTAAAAGGATCACATCTGAGGTGATCAATCGGTTTAAACTAAAAGGATCACGTCTGAGGTGATCAAATGGTGTTAAAAGGTCATAATGTTTATCAAATGTTAACATTTTAAAGAGTTAAAAGTGTAAAGGGCTCAAGTTCATAAGTATGAGCCAATCGCATGATTGGATCATAAGTATGAGCCATTCGCACGATTAGATCATAAGTATGAGCCAATCGCACGATTGAACCATAAGTATGAGCCAGTCACACGACTGGACTACAAGTATGGAACAACCATGCGATTGGCCTATAAGACTGAACCAATCGCACGAATGGATCAAGGAGTATAAGCCAGTCGTACGACTAAACCCCAGTCGTACGACTAAACCCCAGTCGCACGACTGGATCCTACGTATGGGTCCAGTCGTATGATTGAACATTAAGATAGAATAAAAGAGGGGTGAGTCGGTCGCATTTCTCACCACCCCTCAAATCGTTCAAAAACCTCCTCATACGCAGACACTCTGCCAATATTTCATTTGCATTGATTACTCACTAATATTGTCTCTAACGGTTGTACTAATCATCTATAGGTACTTTGTGACTGAAATCGAACGAAATGACGGTGGAATCAAACCCTAAATGACCTAATCGCCTAAAATCAAGAAATCAGTAAAACCACTCAAATAGACCACTTAAATAAACAAAATAGTTGATTTAAGGGACATTTGGAGCTATTTAGAGTGTTTGCGAGTCAAATAAGTCTAAACACGATGTCTAACATCAAGTTTTGACCAAGATTCGTAGACGGAGTGCTGAACAGAGTCGTATGCGAATAGACACTCCAAATGAACTTCAGTCGCATGATTGAGCCAGACGTGCGATTCAATCGCAAGAATGAATCATTCGGTAACTCAGTCGCACGATTGACCCAACCGCATGGCTTAACACACGAATCAGTTTATTCGCAAGCTCAATCGCACGATTGAACTCAGCCACAAGCTTAATCGCATGACTAAACTCAGTCATATGGTTCAATCACATGACGGAACCAAACTGATCTAAAACAGCTTAAGTTTCAACTGTCTTCTTAATGCATAAATCTAACGTATATGTCTATTGTGTTGCAGCAACATGGTTGATAGGTGGACTATGAGCACTAAGCACAACATATGTGCTCACCTAGATCCTTCGTCCAAAAATGCTTCTGACTTCATAGGGATCATTTCTTTTCTACGCAGATCAAGGATTTTCAAGGTGATCTCTGTCCCCTGCACACCTTACTGATCTATTCAGCAGGCCTTCTGGGAAAGCGCCTAGGTAGATAGGTCGGTTAAGCCACATCGTATGCAGAGCTCCATTTTTGGTTAAGAGATCAAGATCACTGAGGCAGATCTTAGGCGGGTCTTAGATCTAGGTGAGGATGGAACCTACCAACTAAGCTACATCCTCTGACTGTCCGGGGATGCTTCATGAGGATCAAGTACGCCGGTGACATAAATGTCGGCGTACTGAACAAGAGCGACATGTGCCCTTAGTTCAAGTATTTGGCACATGTGATCCTAAAGTGTATAGCCTCCAGGTGTGGTAGATTTGACGACCTGTCCAACCAAATCCAGAATACATACGTTGCACTGGTACTGAACCACTCGTTCAGTTTCTCTTGCATGATCTTCTGCTACATGATCGAGAACCTTGAGGCTAAAGGCAAGGAAGGATTTAGTATGTACCCACGTTTCTACAACTTATTATAGACGATATGCTTCATTCGCTACCAAAGGAAAGGGATGATGCTGTTGTGCTGGAAGTTATGGACGACACAACATTGGGGAGGATGAAAGTTTACAGGGGGAAGTAGGTGAAGCCCCCTGTCAGGAGATTGTTTGGGCATTTGGCTAGGGATTTTTACGTGGCGCCTACTCGCAAGAAATGGCGTCACGATGATAGTGATTCAGATACTGAGCCCCTCATGACTACCACATTCGACGACGACGACGACGATGATGACCAAGGTCAAGGCGATGATGCTCCTGGTGAAACTGATGGGGCTTCCTTCCACCAAAGCTTCCTGGTTGATCAGGATGAGGAGTCAGATGAAGAGCCTCTGGTACGGACAGTCGAGAGCCGGGTCGAGAGCCTGGTTGACCAGCCCAGCAGCCAAAGGGGAGTGCCTATGGCAACGGGCTCCAGGAAGAAGAGGATGGCCCAACCTTACAGGACGAAAAGCAAGAGACCGAGATTTACGTTGATTACTTCTTCAGACACCACCACTACTGTCACACCCATAGCTACCACCACTTCCACCACCACTGCCACAGCTACCACCACTACCACACCTCCTATCGTCACTCCACCCACTACTACAATCTCTCATCCCACCACCACTACCATAGCCACTCCACCACATACCACACACATTCCACCTCCCATATTCACCTCATCTACCACAACCAGTCACCAAGCCGGTCCTTCCACTCACACTCCATTCACTATTGGACCCTCTACCCCATATTGGGTTAGAGGAACAGTTGGCTAACCTGAACATCACGATTCTTAGACTGCTAGCAACTGATGAGCTTAGGGCCTCTCAGTTACACAAGATGATGGAAGTTAATGCTGCTCAAGCCAAGTCAAAATGAGCTGGTGCTGGCATCAGTAAAGAGGATTGAGGAGCTAGAGAAGAAGAAGAAAAAGATACTGCTAAAGCTTAAAGGATCAAAGTCTGAGCCATTAAAGATCAAAGATGGTGATGATGATGATGATGATGATGATGATGATGATGATGATGATAATGATGATGATGATGAAGATGCAGAGGATGAAGATGACAATGAGGAGGATGTTGGAGAAGGTGGAATGAGCGGGAAAGATCGAGAGGATGAGGATGATCAGAAAGGTGATGTTGCTGCATCAGTCTCTCCTCAAACTCAAGAGAGGCAAACTAAATGGAACCAAGATCAAGGAGCCTTATCCTCTGCTCCTCCTGCTAAGGAACAAAAGGATCAAGATACAAGTAATGACTAGATGTTTTGTATTTAAAACTTCTTTACTTGAATTATCTACTACATTAATGTAATTATTGATCATGTATTCTTGTTTTTGTCTTAATGTTTTATAAAATGACTTATATGTGATATGCTTAATGTCTAATAAAAAAGATGAAGCTCAACAGACCGATGAATTTGATGTACTACCCCTTTAGCAGGTCAAGACTCAAGTAACCAAGATTCTTGACTTACAAGGGATAGTTAGAAGGTTTGTGAGCTACATGCCAGAAGAGGGAGAGATCATACACGACCTGACGGATGAACAACTGGCTTAAATATTTAGGCTGAATTTGGATGAGTTGGTCAAAGATGATCCTACAATTGATGTGGCAAGTGACGATAAGCTTAACGATGTAGACAAAATCGAGATAGAGGATGTCATTGTTGACCACTATCCAGAGTACGCTGACCACGAAGGCAATGTTATAGCCAATTTGGGTGATACTTTTGGCAGTGCTACATTTGAGAAGCTAGATGAAGTAGAGAAAGAAAAGGAGAAAGAAGAAAGCTTGGCTCAAGCTTCGGACGCCAATGTCGAATTGAAGAAAGCTGAATGGGTGGCTTGTTTTGCTGAAATTAAAGCCCAACGCGCACCTCCAAAGCAGAATGCCTACACCAAACTGCATAGAGTCAAGAAACATCATAAGGTGTCTAGCAAAATCATTGCGTGGGCTTATTTTGAAGACTTAAATGTCTATGCTGTAAAGAGAGAAAACGGGATTGAGTACTTCAGATACCCACATGATCTGAAGACTCTTCCTGGTTTTGAGCTCAACCGACTGGCATGCTTAGATCTGCTGTATGCTAATCCAAGGAAGATGCCAGGTTGGTTTGAAGCTGCTTCGAAGAAAGAATACCACACCAGGTGGGTAAACTTCAGACCTCAACAACCGACTAGGTACATCCGTAGGTCTGAAGTGGACCTTATATTTGGGAAGCCTAAAGTTGTCCTGAAGTGGAGTCCTCCACGCATACTGTCAAAGATTCCCTTACAGGAAATGCCTCAGGACTTCACTCCACACTTCAAATGGTGGTATTATGATTGGAGGATAGGAGAAGCAGTCATAGTATTGAATGAACATGGAAAGATAGAGACTGTTTGGGTATTTGACTGTATGTGGCTTACCAAATTGTTTGCTAAAGATGTTTAAACTTTATACAAGTGGCCACTGTTCTATGACACGCAGGACATTGTACAAGCTCTCTAGTTTTAACACGTGATAAGACTCTTCTTTGATTTTGAGATACATGCAGGAGTTACAAAAGAGGAGAAGTATAAGAAGTTCGAAGAACATGTGAAGAGTGTTAGACAATAGAGGAAACTAAGTCGAAGGGAGAGTTTGTAGACACATGTGTACCTAGTTTATGAGCTGAATGTAAATGTCTTTCATGTCTTACACATATGTAATGAATGGGTTCAATGAAATATGAGTTGTGTTTGATGTTTATAATGTTTAATATTTCATATTTTTATTGTGTTAAAATATAATGAACTTACTATATAGGTTTGAGGTTGCTGTACACAATTATAAGTCAAATAATGATTGTGTAATGTGTTTAACATAGACGGATGAGTGTTCATGCTAATGGCCCATACTCATGGACCATATGCATGAATACATCTTGCTTATGGACCAGTCGCATGACTGAACCAGGAGACTAGATCACTCGCATGATTGAGACACAAGATTGACTCAGTCGCTTGACTGAACCTTGAGTCATGTGTATGACTCAATCGCATGATTCAGTTGCACGACTGAACCATGCTAATGGTTCAGTTGCACGACTGAACCATGCTAATGTTTAGTCGCACGACTTGAAACTCCTAACCTATAAATACCACTTAATTCGTGGAAAACAGAGGAATTCAAAACACTCGATACTCTTACGAACCATATCTTTCCAGAACGTCCAAGGAAGCCTGTCCAAGTTCATAGATCATTCCTGATCGATCTCTATTTGTTCATAACGTTTAGTTTCAATTCAATATCGATCGGGTAATTGGTCTCATTGATTGGATCACCAATCAAATAGGATTTCGCACTATTTGATTCGGTACAAATGCAGATTATGTTAGAATCCCATATGTACACAGTCCTGACACAATGCATCCCACAACTGTTTAGCTATTTTGCATTTCTTGAAACCTCTGTACATAGAGTTTAGAAGAGCAGACTGAAGGGCTGTCATTGCCTTTTGGTCAATCTCTACTCTCTTTCTATCTTCATCTAAGTGGTCAGCCACAGCCTTAGGGATCATACCACCTCCAAAAGCAAAAGAGATGCTTGGTATGTAAGGTCCACTGACAACAGATGTTGGGACCGGGTATTTGCATGAAATACCTAGTATTAGCGTGTAAACCAGATCAAATAGTGCGGAATCCTATTTGATTGGCGATCCAATCAGTGAGAACACACGAAGAATCAATAAAGAATTGAAACTAACGTTAGAAATCGATTGGAAATCGATCTAATGTGTTCTATGAACTTGGAGAACGAATTGGAAAACTTCTGCACTGCTAGGGTACGTCTGGATTCGTAATAGAATGAATGCCCCCTTTTTTTCACGAATTGGGTTGTATTTATAGGTTAGTATTGTTCATTCGTGCGACTGAACCATTAGTATGGTTCAGTCGTGCGATTGAACCATGCGGTTGATTCATCCGCACGACTGAGTGTTCAGTCGTGCGACTGAGCCAATCTTATGTTACAATCATACGACTGATCTAGTCTCCTGGTTCAGTCGTGCGACTGAGTCATTCGTATGAAGTTATTCATGCGTATGGTCCATTCGCATGGGCCATTTGCATGAGAACTTCATTTTGTTAAGTTTGAATGTATTAATTAATATAACATTATGTGTAACAATTCAAACAACCACAAACCTAATTAACCAATTCAACATCGACTCATTAATGAAATATTAAACATTATAAATAACAAACAAACAATATCATTTCATTAATCATTCCAAGCATTACCTCAGAATCAGACAAACAAGATCTATTACATTCATATCATGATCTAGGGACATACATGTATCAACAAACTCCCCCTTGGACCTAGATCTCTCTGATGTCTTGTTTTCTTCATTACCTCCTCATATTTCTTGTACTTGTCCTCTTTTGTGACTCCCGTGTGAATCTCAAATACGAAGCACAGTCTTATGACATGTTAGAACTGGAGGCTTTGTACAATATCTTGCGTATCATAGAACAGTGGCCACTTGTATAGCGTGTAGACATCATTTGCTGACAAATTTGTAAGCCACATTGGGTCGAATACCCTGATCGTATCCATTTGGCCCTCTTTGTTTAGAACTATGACCACTTCTGCTATTCTCCAATCGTAGTACCACCACTTAAAGTGTGGAGTGAAGTCCTGTGGCATTTCCCGGAGTGGGATTCTTGACATTGTGCGCGGAGGATTCCACTTCAACACTATCTTCGGCTTTCCAGTAATGGTATCAAACTCAGACCTTCTGATATACCTTGTAGGCTGTTGGGGTCTGAAATTAACCCACCTGGTGTGGTACTCCTTCTTTAGGGTAGCCTCGAACCAGCCTGACATCTTCCTCGGGCCAGCATCCAAAAGCTTTAGTTTGGCCAGCTGGTTGAGCTCAAAACCTGGTAGAGTCTTCAGATCATGTGGGAATCTGAAGTACTCTATCCCCTTTTCCCTCTTAAATGCATATATGCTAAGATCCTCCAAATACTCCCATGCTATTATCCTGCCAGTCACCTTATGATGTTTCTTGACTCTGTAGAGTTTGGTGTAGGCATCCTGTTTCGGTGCAGCGTGTTGGGCTCTAACTTCTTCAAAACACGCAGCCCACTCAGCCTTTCGGACATCGACATCATCATTTGAGGCTTGGGCCATTTCCTCTACTTTCTCAGACTCTTTCTCCATCTTGTCTAACACCTCAAAAGTATCACTGATGAGGGATTCACCCAGATTGGGAACCACATTTCCCTCATTGTCAGCGTACTGAGAGTAATGCTCGGTAGTGACATCTTCAATCTCGATTTAATCAACATCGTTGAGCTCATCATCACTGGTCGAGTTACATTTCGGAGCATCCTTCACTATCTCGTCTGGATTGAGCTTGAAAATCTCTGTGAGTTGCTTATTTGATAGGTCGTGAATTATTTCCCCTTCTTCAGGGGTATAACTCACCTACCTCCTTATGATCCCTTGCAGATCAAGAATCATTGTTAGCTGAGTCTTGACCTGCTGAAGGGGAGCAACATCAAACTCATCCCTTTGGTAATTTGGATCTGTTTGATTTACACATCCAACATATCAACTATTAGTAATTAATCAAAACTGAAATGCATTAACTTAATTTAAATGTTAAGTACATATGTTTCAATACACGATTCAAATACAAAAGTAATTAAGTACATAAACATCTAATCTTTACTTTCGTCCTGTATCATCGTCTCTTCACTTAGTGGAGCAGAGGAAGAAGCTGGTTGGTCTTGTATGTTCCTGGACCTCCTTTCTTGACCTGAAGCAGAGGCCGATGCAGCTGCATCTCCTCCTGCTGTATCATCATCATCAACCTTCTCCTCTGTCCTTTCTTCTTCTATCCCCTCATCCTCCTCTGTCTCATCCTCATCATCCTCATCATCAACTTCATCATCATCATCATCTCCATCTTTTTCTTTGATCTTCAAAGGCTCCTCCTTAGATCCCTTTAGCTTTAACATAACCGTCTTCTTTGCCTTCTCCAACTCCTCTATCTTCTTGTTTGATGTGACACTATGTGCTTGGAGTTAGGCTAGTTCATGGCTCTGAGTAGCCATCTGTTGGGCCTGCTCCTTTATCACTCGAGCCTGCTCTTCTATCTAGTGAGACTGAGCAGCAGTAAGATCAGCAAGCTGGCGGATCTGAGCCGCCTTCTCCTCATTTGCTGCTAATAGGCGCATCACCATCCTGTTGAGTGCAGACAGCTGTTCCTCTACCCCAATTGGAGGTAGAGGTGATACATATGTATGAGATGGATGGGCTGAGGATCCAGCTTAGTGGGTAGCGGTGGTGGTGGTGGCTATAATGAAGATGGGTCTGTGAAATGGTGGAGGTGAGCTGAGAGTGAAAGATATAGTGGTAGATGGAATCTGTACAGTGGTGGGAGGTGTGGTGGTGGTAGTAGTAGCTGTGGTGGCTATGGTGGCTGTGGCTGTGGAAGTGGTTGTGGTGGTGGCAGATGTGGTGGTGGCAGATGTGGTGGTGGCAGATGTGGTGGCTATGGTGGTGGATGGTATGATTGTGGAAGTGGTAGTGGTGGTGGCAGATGTGGTTGTGGAGGTAACGAAGGTGAGACGTCTTTTCTTCTTCTTCTAACCAGGGGGTTGAGCCATCCTTTTCCACCTCGTTCCTGTTGAGGTGGATGCTCCCCCTACAACCCTGCTAGCTGACTCCGGTGCATAACTCGGATCAGTGGCTGTCTCTCCTGAGTCTCTTGGACGTTCACCAACCGCCCTTAGCCCATGTTCTGTGGGAACAACCTTGCTTCCCACAGTACGTGTCAAGGGCTCATCTTCAGACTCCTCTTCCCTCTCATCAGTGGGTGGATGGTGGAGATGGTATATCAGTGGTAGTGGCCCTAGATGGAATGGGGCCTGTATCTCCACCATCACCACTGTCGTCATCATCGTCAACATCATCATCGTCATCAACTGGTAGACCAATAGGCTCAGAATCAGAGTCACTGTCATCATGACACCATTTTCGTCTCCCCGGCGCCACATATTTCTCGTTTGGCAAATGGCCAATCAACCTCTTCACTTGGGGCTTCACTTGTTTGCCCCTATACACCCTCATCCGACCCAAGGTCGTGTCATCTATAATTTCCAAAGTAACTGCATCATGACTCTCCTTTGGGAGAAGTGGCAGCTTTTCGTTGAAGATTAGCTGTAGAAACCTGGGGTACATAAAAAATCCTTCCTTCCCTTTTGCTTCCAGGTTCTCTACCAAATAGGAAAAGATCATACACGAAAAGCTGAAAGGGTGGTTCAGCACCAGTGCCACGAAGGCATTTTGAATTTGATCTGATAGATCATCGAACCCACCCCTCCTCGAAGCAATGCACTTTAGGACCACATGCGCCAAGTATTTGTACTGGGGGCACAAGTTGCTCTTATTGAGCACACCCGAGTTTATGTCCCCCGCGTACTTGATTCTGAGGAAGCAGCCTCTCACAGTCAGTGGAAGTAATTTGGTGGGGTGATTCGTATCGTCCCCTAATTCAAGAACTCTCTGGAAATCAGCAGCAGTAACCTCGATATCATGACCCAGAATGGAGCTCAGTATACTGTACGGCTCACGAGAGCGATGGTGTAATGACCTGTAGGGCGTGCAAGGTGTAGATATAGCCTTATGTATCCGGGAGCGTCTAAGGAAGGCTATAATCTCTGTGAACTCGGCCCCGTTTCGAGTAGTATGATCCAAGTGAGCACATATGTTGTGCTTTGGATTAATGGACCATCTATCAGCCATTTTTCTGAAACACAAGACACAGAATCATTAGTAAATAATACATCAAAATTCAGTTCTAAGTGTAATGTTTAAATTCATTCTGATTCATTCGTGCGAATGAATCATGCGACTGGAGTTAGTCTTTTGTTCTTTCGTGCGACTAAGCTAGTTCAGGTGAATGAGACATGCGACTGAGTTCAATCTGCTGACTGAGTCTGCGATTGGTTCAGTCGGCTGACTGAACTTATTCGCATGGTTCATTCGGCCGATTGACCCAATCACAAGATTCAATCGTGTGATTGGAATTCATCCGGACACCAGTCGCTTGTCCCACTGTTCAGTCACCTGTGGTTTGAATCTTGACCAATTCAAGTAATTTAACATGGTTTAATGGTCCACTAGACTCGCCATCTTGTCACTAATAACCTATTAAACTTAATTTTAACATTTTGCTTAGTTTATGTAGGTTATTAGTGCATTTTTCAGTCCGGTTCTTGTTTCATTCGAATATCACATAACTGGATTCAAGATCTTCTGATTTCGGTAAGATTTAACTGCAATGTACCTGTATAATCGTCAATCGAACGTCAGAAGATCAACAGCAATGTGAACACAAGATCTCTAGAAATTTTGGCAGAGTAACGGGAAGAAATGTGATTTGGGTGCGATTGGGAGTGATGAGTAAAACGCGATCGACTGAGGCCCTTTAAATACTGAACCTGAGGTTCAGTCGTGCGATTGGCCCAGTCAGTCGCTTTCAGTTGGCCGACTGAGTCTTAGTCGGTCGACTGACTCATTCGTGCCCTTTCATTCGCACCCTCAGTTAACCGACTGAGTCTCAGTCGGTCGACTGACTCATTTGCACCCTGTCATTTGGTTGAATGGATCATTCTTATACGCCATTCGGGTGAATGACTAAATTTCATGTCCAGTCATGCGAATGGGATCCATTCGCATGGTTGGTCCATATTCATGGTCCAATCGTACGAATGGGTCACACTTAGTAGATTTTCTGCCATTTTGAACATTTTACTTTTAAGACCCTTTTAACTTTTGAAATAAACATTATGAGTTTTTGATCATCTCAGACATGATCATTTTAACCAATTTAGTCACCTCAGACATGACTGCTTTAAACTTGAAAATTCATGTGGTCATCTCAGACATGACCCTTTTAGTGAGTTGATCCCTTATCGATTTTCATGATGTAGTCCGGCAAACAAACGTACAAAAAATAAAAACTTGTTTTTTTAGCTTTTTGTGAGGGATAAATCCTAAGATGGAAGTCTACGGGATTTGGTTCCGGAATAGGCAGCTTCAACTTAGATTGACCACACCTGGACCAATTCAATTTTGGAATCATACAGTCAAGTCAAATCATTTGGGACTTGTTATCAAAATCTTTTGATGCTCTATTCTTGGTTTTCATCCAGAGTCGTTAGCAACTTTTAGGAAATCATACTGGAACTATTAGATTACCACATTGATTTGAACTTTCAAGAATTGCAGCCACAATGATTGTCAATATGTTTGTCCTCTTAAATCCATACACAGACTTTTGACACAGACTGGTGATAAATTTAGGTTTAATTATTTCAACTAACATTTGTGGATCCACACTTATATGGTAATCAACATTCCTCAGGAGCTTTTGAGTGGTCTACGGATATTTTTACAAGAAGAGACTATTCTTAGAGCTTTCAAAGAGAAGCCAATCCTCAGGTCAGTGCCATCACACAGCAGAGAGGCGGCAAACAACAATGAATTCTAGAATATCTAGGTTATGCTTATCCTCAGGTCAGTGTCATCGTACAGCAGAGAGGCACACAACCTATCTCCTTGTTAGAGCAGCTTAATTTTATTTTGCACAAAATGCACCAACAACATAAGTCATTAGCTTGATAGCATTTTTCTTTCATTTTTCGTGCTTTGCTCTATTTATGGCCATCCGCACACATTTGTGGCGTTTACATGCTCATTACCCCTTATTGGAATATTGTTGATTGTGTAACCAGTGATAAGAGTGATAAGATGGAAGCCCACTGTCAGTTGAACAACTTAGTTTGATCTTGAGATCACCCATTAGGTCTAATCATCTATTGTGTTGAATCTACCAACATATCAATTGTGATCTAGCAATCTCTAGGTCTACTCTCGTTGTGTTACCTTAGGAGTTACCAGTTTTTCTATCATCTTCCCTTTTTATATGCTTAGACTACACAGACTTATACTTTGAATTTTTGCATCATTTCTGAATTAAATTTTAAAGTCCCTCTTGATTTGTTCCTGTGTACTATCATATTCCAAAGGGTTGAATCAGTATCACAGATACGATCTACCTTATATCAGCTTTCCACACCTTCTCCCTCGTCTTTTTTTTTTAATAATGTTACTTGCTGACTTATTCTCCCCCTAAAATACTAACATCATAACTGGTTTATTATTTTAGGAATAAACAGCAGAATAACATGAGTTTAATTTTAAACAAACTAAATTAGCCAAATAAAATAAAATAAAATGAAAAATTAACTAACCTACACCGGACTACACATGATCATCATCAGGAATAACCTCACTTTTCTTTTTAACGTCGTTGACCTCTAGCAAATATTGAAAACGTGGTTTATCAAAGGCTTTAGTATAGAGGTCAGCGCAATGAAAATCAGTATTAATTTTTACTACATCAATGAAGTTCTTCTCAAAACAATCTCTTATGAAATGGTATTTAATACCGATATGTTGGTCTTAGGATGTTGGACGGATTTTTAGTTACTGCAATTGCAGTAGAGTTATCCACAAAAATACGAGTAGAAGAGAACTTTAAACCGTAATCCGCATTTGCTGTTGAATCCAGATGATTTGTGAACAGTAACTTGCAGCAGCAACGTATTCGGCTTCACAGGTTGACAATGCAACCGATGTCTGCTTCTTACACTGCCAGGTAATTAATCTTCTTCCAAAGAATTGACACCCTGCTGATTTAGACTTGTAATTCATCTTGCAGCCCCCGTAATCCGAGTCACTATACGCCGTGAGTTCAAAGTCATCATCATAGGATACCACAACCCAAGTGTGGGTGTACCCTTCAGATAACGAAATATCCTCTTGACCCCGATCAGATGGTTGACCTTAGGCTTAGCCTGATATCTAGAACATAAACATGTAGCATACATGATATCAGGTCTTGAGGCAGTGAGATACATGAGGGATCCAATCATTCCTCGGTATATTGTGGCATCTACAAGATCTCCATTTTCATTAGATGCTATATCGTGATTCGTAGCAAGTGGAGTTCTAGCAGTAGAAGCATTCTCCATGTCAAAACGACTGAGAATGTCTCCTACATACTTGGTCTGATGTAGAAATATCCCATTTGGAGTCTGATCCACTGTAACCCGAGAAAGAACTTCATCTCCCCCATAGCACTCATCTCAAATTCTTTCTTCATAACTGCTTCAAACTCTTTGCATAACTCTACGTTCTTTGAACCGAAGATTATGTCATCGACATAGATCTGTACGAGCAGTAGATCGCCATCCTTTTCTTTGATGAACAGCGTGCAGTCAATAACTCCCCTGCGAAAGCCGTGTTTCACAAGATGAGTCGAGAGTTTCTCATACCAGCTCTTGGAGCTTGATGAAGCCCGTATAAAGGCTTGTCGAGTTTGTAAACTCTATCCCGATAGTAAGGATCTTCAAATCCCTCGGGTTGACTGACATAGACTATTTCTCTAATTTCCCCATGAAGGAATGCACTCTTTACATCTAATTGGTAGACTTTAATCTTCATGTACGATGCATATGCAAGGAAGATGCGAATGGCTTCCATCCGTGCCACGGGTGCAAACACTTCATTGTAGTCAATTCCCTCGACTTGGCGAAATCCTTGAACCACCAATCGAGCCTTGTTCCTGATAATGACTCCTTGGTCATCCTTCTTGCATTTTAAGACCCATTTGGTGCTAATGACCTTAGCACCTTTAGGTCTGTCAACCAGAGTCCATACACCTAACTTCTTGAACTGAAGAAGTTCTTCTTGCATGGCACTCACCCATGCCTCATCATTTAGTGCATCACTGACGTATTTTGGCTCAAACTGCGAGACAAAACACCGATAAGCACCATCATGAATATATCCCTTTTCCATAACGGAGGCGTAATCAGCTGAGTATAGCTGATTTCGAGTTTGTACTCCTGATCTGACATCCCCAATGACATTGTCTAGGGGATGATAGACGTTTAGTCGTGATCCTGGAGTAGTAGGAACAACTACCTTAGAGCCAAGATTATGAGCATTTGGTTCTGCATCTGAGGTAGTTGGAGTTTGAGGCTCTAAAGTCGAAGGTGCATCACTGGTAGATGCTTGTGGACTTTCAGGAACTGGAACCTGTTCCTCCTGACTATTCTTGTCATCTTCAGCTTCATCTTCAGAGGAGGAGTCACTGTCGTCGACTACCCCCCTGACTGAGTAGATGATCCTCCTAGTGAGCTTGATGTGTTGTATTATTCAAGATATCATACATCATCCGTGTAGCTAACTCGTCATCCGAGGGAGAGAGAGATGTTGAGGACTTGAAGAATCCATCATAGTCGAAGAAATAGGCGGGTCCTTTGCCAGTAGGTGGTGTGGTATATCGCTGAACGTCAACATTACACCACACTTCTACTAGACCCGTTGAGTTGTTGTAAACCCTCTTGTTCAGAATGTTGTATCCTAGAAACATTCCTTCATCTGCCTTCTTACTGAATTTACCTTCTGTGATTTCTTCAGAAGTGTGCACGGCGCGCCAAATGGTTCGAGATACTCTAGATTCGGTTTGCGTCTTTGTAGTAGCTCGTAACATGTCTTTCTGTGACGCTTGACAATCAGAACTCGATTCAGTGTATAACATGCATTAGCAACTGCCTCATTCCAAAATTGGATAGGCAGTTTCGAGTCTGCCAGCATAGTCCGTGCTGTCTAAATCAAGCTTCTGTTCTTTCTCTCAGCAACGCCATTCATCTGAGGCGTGTAGGAAGAAGTGAATTGATGTACAATTCCCTTTTCCTTGCAGTAAGCCTCCATCCACTGGTTCTTGAATTCTGTCCCGTTGTCTGAGCGTACTTGTCTAACCTTCAGCTTGTAGAGAGATTCCAGTGTGGTTACTAACTCCTTGAAAGACTCAAATGTTTCTGATTTGGACTTCAGAAACATTACCCAAGAGAACCTTGAGTAGTCATCAGTAACCATACAAGTCGCCTGCTATGCTCTTTGTACTGACTGGACCAAACAGATCCATGTGAAGAAGTTCAAGAGGAAGTTCTATTGAATGAATTTTCTTTTCCTTATGAGACTTCTTCGTCTGTGCCTTTCTTGCAAGCTACACAAAAATCAGGAAGCTAGAAGTTCATGACATTACTCCTCTCACTAGATCCTTCTGAATCAAGTGATTCATCTTTCTTTGACTAATGTGTCCCATTCTCCTATGCCAGGAGATGGAATCCTTCTCATAGCTTTAGATAGAAAACACTGAACCTCCTGATCCGTTGTAGCAGCTGTTGACAGATCCAAAACATAAGGTCTTTATATCTTGAAGCAGTCATCAAAACTTGGTCTTCTGGGATCACGTAATCTTTCTTGAGCACGTAACACTTCTTGTTGTCGAAGATGACTTTAATCCCTTATCGCAGATTTGGGAAACAGAAAGTAAGTTATTTGGAGTTGTTGAACATAGTTCACCTTATCAAACTTAACTTTCTGATTTCCCACTTCTCCCTGAGCTGTGATATATCCTCCCTTGTTTCCAGCAAACGAAACATGCCCTCCTTTTATTTGCTTGACGTTAGATAAAAGAGCCCTGTTTCCTGTCATGTGCCTGGATGCTCCGCTGTCTACAATCCACGTGTTAATTTCAGCATTGTAGCGAGCACCCTGCACATACAATGTAAAGTATTAGTTTAGGTTAGGAACCCAAGCCTTTACTGGCTTGGGTTTCCTAGAGGCATCACACATCATAAATTCAACCCATTGACCCTTAGAGGGTGAGGGTAGCCAGGTTCCTTCTTGTCATCATAATCAGACACAGAGGTTGACTTCTCTTTCCATAAGCCAGATTGCCAGATTTGTGCAATGCATGTTTGTGATACACAGTCGACTGGCTAACGGTTGAACTTTATGGCACTAGTTCTTCTAGGTGGAGTTAAAGAACTCCTCTTAGAAGACCTAGGTTTTGAGTCCTAAAGTTCAATCTTTTTCCTAGGTGTCTGATAATAAAGACAATAGGAAGCAATGTGTCCACATTCTCCACAGTTGTAGCATGACCTGCTATCAACTTTATGATTAAACTTTCTTTGTGGAGACGTGTGTGACACTCTAGTAACATCACTTACTTTAGATTTTGACTCTGGTTCTTTTGATGTTTTTTCTTGTTTAACAGAGTTAACTGTTTTAACATGTTTAATATCTTTTTCCTTTTGGTTAACTGGTTTTTGACTATTTGAAGTCCTTTTAGGTTCTGATTTGACTCTGTTTGACCCTGACTTTAAGTTAACCTTTTCAAACTCTTTTTCCAGATTAACACAAGGCAATTTACCCTTTGCCTTTGAAGTGGCCTCCTTTTGTTTGTTTCCAGATTCAATGTTGAACATGAGGAATCTGGATCACTAACAAGAGGAGTAGACACACATGATCCTTGATGGGATTGTCATTTACAGGTCTACTCTTAGTGTTCATCAAGGTCTCAGGTGGTGGTGGAACCACTTTGTAACCCAAACCCTCCCCATTGTTTCTTTCTCTCACTAAGTGTTGGACTATGTGTGATGAACTTCCAACTGTGCAGTTTCTGTTTAATGAGTTTACTTCTACTTCTATAATTGCCTTTTGCTTCTTAGTGTCTTCTAGGGAGTTTAGATAGTACCTAATGTCATTAGCTTGGTTAAATGCAACTACTTCGGTTTCCCTAAGCTGTTTAGTCAAAAGGTCTATCTTTTCTTTGTAACTATGCTCATTTTGTTTTAATACTCTATTCGCCTCAGTGCACAGTTGTAAATCTTTTACCAAGTTATCATTATGATCTAATAACCTATAAATTTTTCTCTCTATGCTATTTCTAAATGTATTACAATCAGAACAAGCATGATTATTAAACTTGGGTCAGTGGTACTTACCTGAGTTGGTTCAGAAGAGTTAGCCATCAACGCAGCATCAGATGTCTCTGGTCTGGTGATTCTGTCTTTTCTGTCCTTGCTTTGGTAGTCTCCTCTTTAGGCTTGTAGCTGACCTCAGTTGCAGTTGTCTCTTCAATATTAGACATCGCTATATCAACTGCTAGATCTCCTTCTGTCGTAGAATCATCATCAAAGTCTTCTACACTTGCAATGTTTGATTCCCCTGGAGAGACAAACCTAAAGCTCCAGTCCTGTCCTTCATCATCATGAGCATCAAGGCTTTGGGATCCTTGCTTGATGAAGTAGAACTAGTAGCTTTGTCTTGACGAGTGAAGGACGAGAATGGGTTCCCGTTACCCGTCTTCTTTGGCTTAACACATTCTCTCTTGAAGTGCCCCTTCTCTCCACAGTTAAAGCAGGTCACTTTGCTCTTGTCAAAGCCAAATGTGGTATCCTTAGTAGCTACCAAGTTCTGTCAGGTCTTTTTCACAACTTCTTTGCCCCCGGACAGCACTAGCTAAGGCCCACATTATGTCCATTCTCTCCGGCTCCATTTCGTCCACCTGCTCGTAGTCCTCGTCTGATAGATGATAGTTTCCAATCTCCCAGCAACAAGTCCATCATAGAATGAACCACTGCAGCCAAAAGATCCATGTGTTCTCGAGCTACTTCTACAGTCACATTACCGAGGTTCCGGTCTTAAGTCTAGTAGCAGCCTTGGGCTGCCTGTGAAGGAGAAGCTCCGATGAGCTAGACACAAATGCAGTCTGGAGAGCTTGCTCCAGATGTCTTATCTTGAGGCAGACATTGTACAAAACTGGATTCTGAGTATACGAAGACTTCTGAGCTCTGTACTTCATTCTAAGTTGCTTCTTCTCGCAGCTTTAGAATGAAGTCATTTATATCCAGCTTTGTCAGCATTCCATTCTGTCTCAGGTTAGACACGAATGAAGCCCACTTTTCCGGCAATCCGTCTGCAAAGATAGTAACTCTCTTCCATGGTAGTAGCCACCCCATGTGTATGCAGTTCACTCATCAGATGGTAGAAGAATCTATCAATAACATCGTCCAAACTCTCGTTCCCATCGATAAGAAGTTATCGAATTCCTTCTTTAACTCCTTAGCCTTGATTGCCTTCAACGAAGCATTCCCGTCGTACCTCTTTTCCAGCTCATCCATAGTTTCTTGGGAGCTTATCCTCTGAGTACTGGTGGAAAATGTCTTTAGGATAGACTGTGTATCAATGCATAAACCCTTTCTCTGCATTATATTTAAACTTCTGCGCGTCTGTCATCCCTCCTAAGGTTAGCTTTAACATCGGCTCCAACCGGCGTACTATACCAAATCTCGATAGTCCCACAGATTAGGATCCACTCCATTGAGGTAGATCTCAAAACGTTGTTTCCAGTGGGGAAAATCATCTAACGTTAAGAGCTTCGTTGGTATTATGAGTACCCACCTCACTCTCAAGTAACAGCAGGTTCTGGATCCTAGAGTCCTTCCCAGCAGTAAAGCTGAACAGTTGATCTTCCATGGCGAAAAACTTAAGTCTACTAAGACAAACTATCAACTGGGTGTGAGTGAAGGATGCGATTGGGCTATCCGTCGAATGAACTGAGCGAATGGTTCAATCGTGTGGTGCTAAGCGATTGGTTCAGTCGTGCGAATGAAGCTGATGCGTATGTACACTGTGAACGAGTGGTTCAATCGTACGAATGGAGATGCGACTAGGTCCAATCGTGCGTCTGAGCAATGCGAATGAGGTCCAGTCGTGCGAATGGCTCAATCGTGCGACTGAAGCTGCTGTTTTGCGAAAATTTCTAGGTTAAACGTGTTTTAGCCGTAAAAATTCGAAATTTCGCAAGGTCTAATCGCCTAAGTCCGTAGAAACCAAACTTTGATGAGCAGGGAACGTCCAAGATCACTTTGACACAAAAGATTGCGTTTTAGTGCAAAAACACAAACTTTTATCAATCTTGATTGAATCACACGTAATCAAGAGCCAAGCTCTGATACCACTTGTTGGGACCGGGTATTTGCACGAAATACCTAGTGATTAGCGTGTAAACCAGATCAAATAGTGCGGAATCCTATTTGATTGGCGATCCAATCAGTGAGAACACACGAAGAATCAATAAAGAATTGAAACTAACGTTAGAAATCGATTGGAATCGATCTAATGTGTTCTATGAACTTGGAGAACGAATTGGAAAACTTCTGGACTGCTAGGGTACGTCTGGATTCGTAATAGAATGAATGCCCCCTTTTTTCATGAATTGGGTTGTAGTTATAGGTTAGTATTGTTCATAACCATGCGGTTGATTCATCCGCACGACTGAGTGTTCAGTCGTGCGACTGAGCCAATCTTATGTTCAATCATACGACTGATCCAGTCTCCTGGTTCAGTCGTGCGACTGAGTCATCGTATGAAGTTATTCATGCGTATGGTCCATTCGCATGGGCCATTTGCATGAGAACTTCATTTTGTTAAGTTTGAATGTATTAATTAATATAACATTATGTGTAACAATTCAAACAACCACAAACCTAAGTAACCAATTCAACATCGACTCATTAATAAAATATTAAACATTATAAATCATTTCATTAATAATTCCAAGCATTACCTCAGAATCAGACAAACAAGATCTATTACATTCATATCATGATCTAGGGACATACATGTATCTACAACAGACTCTCACATTCTTGAGTCTAGAGACTTGATAAAGCCTTCCATTCTTTGGCACCAATTGTCAAAGTCATCAAGAGTGATCAGTGGGGACTTTGTAATGGTTCCAGTTTCCATGTTAGATTTAGAAATTGCTGCTGTTTGAGATGTTAAGTATTTTGCGTGTGTGAGGGATCTTAAGATGGTGAGATCTTATATCAAGAGGCTTGAATGCTCTGATACCAATTGCAAGACGGTGAAGGGTATGCACTTACAAACAATGAGGAGAGTTGCTAAGAACACTTAATAACACAAATAGGGAATTGGTTAACCTTTTATAAAGATGCTAAGAACACAAGTAAATATGAGATAGAACAATATAGCAAAACACACAAGGAGTTGGTTCTCAAGATTGTAGTATGTTCCTTCTCAAGTTCTAATACAAATGTTACAAAGCATATTAGAAAGTTACAAGTACCTGAGATACATATACTATATCCTACAACCGGCCATACTTTGAAGGCCAGCTGGATACAATTGACTAGACAACAAACATAATCAATTGTAGAGTCAAATGGCAGATTGCATTTTGACTAGTGACTATGACATGCCATAGCTCACATCTTAATATATTACAAAAAGGATAAAGTACATAAATTAGAAAGTTACAGACTCAATACCTCAATGTACAGTTACAAAAGCATGGACCTTTTCACCAACTTATGTAAGTCGGTGACTTTATAGAGTTGCAGCTGAAAGGGGTCTAACTTTATGTAAAAGATACATCAGATAAAGCATGTGTTTAAAAGTATTTGGAAGAAATCTGTCTTCAAGTGTTGTCTTCAGAAGACTTTGTCTTTGAAGCTTTGGAAGACCTCATCTTTGGCTTCGGAAGATATTAGTCTTAGCTTCGGAAGATTTCACACTTAGTGTATTTTCTGATGTTGCTGTAAAACTTCCGAAACATTCTACTTCAGTACACTTGTGCATGCATGAAGGAGAGACTTTGGGTGTTTTGGTTGCATCAACAGTTACATTTAATCCTTACAAAAGGTACCATGTATCTACCTTTGTTTATTTTACAAAAGGCTTTATAGACCTCTATATTTGGCTCTAGACCTTACTGTTAGAGTGAGATTTTGCTTGGTATGTTTATTATTTGTGTTATTTGCGGAACACTTTGTATGGAACAAAAACTTCATGCACGTAAGGATTTGCGTTGAAGTGAGATTTTATTGGGCATGTACACTTGTGGATTTGCCCGATTTAAGAAGTTATCAATGAATAAATCTTGATAAATCATAGATGGTAAGCATAGAGAAAGAGTACATATGATTGCAAGAACAAGAAATGCTTCTTTGTTTGTATTTAGTTTTGCCAAATTGTAATATCCACCAAATTAATTGTCTTTTTAAGTTGTAACCCCTCGTAAATCTTAGGGGGCATTTAGTTGGAAGGAAAGAAAAGGAAAAGAATGGAATTAAGAAACTAGTATAATTTTCAAGTAAATTTAAATTTGAGTGAGTAATGAAATGTAAAATCAAGGGAATGTTTCACCTCAAATTTTCTTGGTTGTGGGATTACAAAATCCTTCCATCTAGAGAGGGAATTTGAAATGCCACAACCAAGGAAATTTGAGGTGAAACATTCCTTGGTTTTATATTTCATTACCCACTCAAATATAATTTTACTTGAAAATTATACTACTTTCTCAATTTCATTCCTTTCAATCAAACGTCCCCTTAGGGAGCGTTTGGTTGGAAGAATGGAATGGAATAGAATGGAATGGAATTGAGAAACAAGTATAATTTTCAAGTAAAATTATGTTTGAGTGGGTAATAAAATATAAAACCCAAAGGAATGTTTCGCTTCAATTCCCTTGGTTGTGGAATTTCAAATTCCCTCTTTAGGTGGAAGGATTTTGAAATCCTACAACCAAGGAAATTGAGGTTAAACATTCCCTTGGGTTTTACATGTCATTACTCACTCAAACATAATTTTACTTGAAAATTATACTAGTTTCTCAATTCCATTCTATTTCATTCCATTCTTCCAACCAAACGCTCCCTTAATGTCCTATTTAGGGGACCCATGTAATTCAGTTTAGTCTCCAATTGTTTGGTTAGTATCAATCTTATATAGAAGTTTATAGGCCATGCATTATTGTTTGATATGGTGACTCAAATTGTGATTTTGTGCATGGGTTGACAAATTTAAACGGGAAGTCTAAACATAGGAAAGTATTGACATTATCTTTTTGCTAATGACACATTTTTCACTAATATTATGGGTGTCATTTTTGCCCGAACCCGAATACATAATCCGATTAAACTTTACCGGAGCCTAATTAAAGTTTAACCCGAAAAAAACCAAACCCAATTAAACATCATACCCGAACCGAATTTCTTATTTAAGTCGGTCTTTTTGAGTTGTATTTTGACAATTTGGGTTGACCCGAAGAACCCGAATACCTTATCATCATACTTGATAATCCACAATTCATATTCTATAATTTCAATTGATGACATTTGTTTTTAACATTTTATGAACTTGATCAATCCTTGTATCAATCCATCTTCAATCGATGACACAAGTTTTAAACTTGATCATTCCATCACCCATCTTTCGTACTAAAACATTCAATTTGATTACAAACATCTTTCGTACAAAACCATGCAATTCGATTACTAATATGGTATAATGATTCCATATTCAAGCATTTTCATGTATGTTTAAATTATATGTTTGTGACTCCTTGTCCAAGCATAGTACTATAATTGTTACATATGTTTCGGTACCTAGTAACGCGTGATTGCTTTACATTTGTTCGAGCAGTATTAGTTATGATTTTTATTTGCATTAACCATATGTTAGAGTAACAGGTGGATTTAACAATGGCTATCAAACATGCTCGTGAAACAATGCCAAATCCAATTAGCAAAACTGTAACATTTTCAAGTATGTTGTGTTTAATATTCTAAATCAGACGTTGACCAACCCGATCACCGATTAACCCGACTCGATAAATCCAAAACCTGAATACTAATTAAACGTTATATATTTGGTTTGGTATCTGGTTGATTTCCTAGATCTAAAAACCTGAGGAACTCAAAACCAGATTAAAAAACCTAAATTGTCACCCCTACTTTACATGGTCTTTTATTTCTTATCTGAACTTACCTCATGTAATGTAGAAGGATACCCATACATAGAAACGCACATTTATATTAGCTTAACTATATTAAACAATCTCCTAATGATTTCCATTTGTTCCTGGCGTATTAGTTATGAACATTGATTTTGTTTATCTGCTGCACGTTTTAAATTGCAGTAGTGGTCTTTCATCAAAATCTTATTCTTTCCTCCTATGATGTTTATATTTGAGCAATGTAAATTTTTACACCTATAGATGTCAAGTTTTAATAAGCTTAAACAGTTAGAAAGAAGCGGGATATATAGAGACGGGGCATTATGTACCAAAATCCCATCTTCATTTTCGTTTGATATGGAAGGTGTTTAAGAGTTAAGGAAGAAGATGATGAAGAGTGGGCATCTTTTACCTAGGAATGGTTTATATTATAATTTATTTTTAAAGGGTAAAATAGTGTTATAACTAACATGTCGCTAAAGTTACACTACAAGAAATATCATAGTTAGCGGCGACACTATTAGCGGCGACATAGGCATTAGCGGCGATACTATTAGCGACGACATGTCGCCGCTATTGATAAGTGATCTGTTTCCAACTTATTCAATTAGATCTGGTCGTGGGGGAGTGGTTCACACAATAGTTATTGTTATAAGACAATAATGATTTAAATTTATACCTTATGTATTACATATTCATATCTTTTAATATATAATATACTTTTTAAAAACATAATAAAAGCAGACTTGAAATGTTTCATGATATTTATACCGGTAATGATGGGACACTTAACAACGAGCTAACACAACAACAATATGTAAGTATTTCTAGAAATTATAGTTTTCAAATATATATAAATATGTATGTATAAATATGTTATATATTTTTGTTAATCAATATAGAATCAATTAAAGGAAAGATTTGATAAGCTAAATCATACCCAAAATGAAGAACGTGGTTCATCAATGCTGAATGAAGTTGATATTTTTTAGTCGGTGTTGGGACAACACCGTGGACATATTAGGGGGATTGGGTGTAAACCATCACCATTTGCAGGGACAACTTCTTTTGTTTATGATCACAAACAAACTTCTCAGTCATTTACACAGGTAAGTGGTTTTATGTTATTATTTCTCTAAGTTTAGCTTAAACGGGTCAAAATGGATGCAAACGACATGATTTGAGTTTAAATGAGTTAAAATGACTTAATGTTGGATGTCTTAAGTGCATCATAGTGGGTTTAGGCCGAAATGACTGTTTATCACTAAAATAGACTTTAATTATCTAAGTTTAGCTTAAACGGGTCAAATGGGTGCAAATGACATGATTTGAGTTTAAATGGGTCAAAATGACTTAAAATTGGATGTCTTGAGTGCATTATATCGGGTTTAGGTTATTATAACTTTTTATCGTTAAAATAGACTTTGATTATCTAAGTTTAGCTTAAATAGGTCAAAATGAGTACAAACAATATGATTTGAGTTTAAACGGGTCAAAATGTCTTAAAGTAGGATGTGTTGAGTGCATCATAGTGGGTTTTGGTTGAAATGACTATTTATCACAAAAATAGACTTTAATTATTTAAGTTTAACTTAAACGGATCAAAATGGATGAAACGACATGATTTTTGTTTAAATAGGTTAAAGTGACTTAAAGTTGGATGTATTGAGTGCATCATATTGGGTTTAGGTTATTTATGACTTTTTAGAATGTTTCTAAGTATATTAATTGTGTTTGGTTTAGCATGATTAAAAGTATATTTATTTTTGCAGGAACAAATTTCAAGTTTGCTTCAAAATCCTCATTTTATGTCACAAATTACCAACTTAATTGCTTTGCAAAAGGCTCCAATCAAGCTAAAAAATAAGATTCTGACGAAGGGGATGGATAGCATGTTGTATCAATGGGTCACGTTTGTTTTAGAATACTTATGTTTAACTTTAAGTACGACTAAATAACTTATGCTATATATGTTTGTACTTTATGCATGTAACATCATTGTATGATATTATGAAATTTAGATTATTTTGTATGATATTTAATGTTATTGGGAATTCTAAGTTTATTTGGATCATCCAAAAAAACTGGAAATTTAATAAAAAATTTAAAATTGATCATTAGCGGCGACATGTTGCCGCTAATAGTCATTTATTTATTTAAAGAAAAAACATTAGTGGCGAGTTATTAGCGACAACATTTCGATTATTAGCAGGGACAACATTAGCAGCGACCCTTTAGCGACAATATTTGCATCTTTAGCGACGAACTATTAGCGGCGACGCCACCAAAGATTATTGCAACGACATTCAGGGGTAGTAGCAACGACATTAGTTGCCGCTAATGATAAAAAATTTTGTAGTGTTAACTTAATAATAAAAGTTTTAATTCTAGAAACATATATAAAACATTTTAAAACCAATCACACAAATTAAATAAGTGGTACCCACCATTGGCTAATTTAGCCAAGTGGTATCCAATGATTTTCTTTAGGAGAAGTCGTCGATTCAAGTCTTGGTTGTGACAAAAATGCTCTGTGTTAAATTAAAAGATTTTTCAGTTGTGAGTTTCTTTTTAGATTAGCTAGGGTTGTTGTCCTAAAAGGAAAATGAATAAGATAACTTGATAAATATAATACTTATCATCTAAATTAAGTTCTATTGTTAAAAGAAGGATACCCAAATAAGTATATTTTACCGAAAGTAAAGAAACAGACTCGATCAATTTTATTAAGATATTCTTATGGTTAGGTTGTGTGTTTCAAAATAAAAAATGAAAGTTTAAATTAAATTTAGAAGATATATATCAGTGTATCCTACTCAACTGGGACTTGGAGAGTTAGTGGAGTTGTTGCACACATTAACAAAAAAATAAAAACAAGTGTCATAAAATGGGAGAGTTAGTGGAGTTGTTGCACACATTAACAAAAAAATAAAAACGTGTCATAAAAGTTTGATAGCTACATGAATCGTCTATATTCGGTTATTGTACGACTGGAAAAGAGGGTAATCAAGCCGAGTCAGAGTGGGCTCGATTCGTTTAAAAACAAAACTTAGTCGGCTCGGTTTGTTTAAAAGCAAAATCGAGCCGGATCAAACCGACTTGGTTTGTTTAAAACCAAAATTGAACCGGATCAAGCCCACTTGGTTTGTTTAAAAATAATATCGAACCGGCTCAACTTGCTTATTTTAACGAGTTCAACTTATGGGTTTGGGCTTAGCTCCTTATAACCGAGCCGGGCTAGCTCGCGAGCCAGATTTTTATTTTTAAAACGATTTTTTCTTTATATACATTCCTATATATATAAACTAAAAAGAATATTTATTTGTATTTATATATCTTAATTCGTGAAAACAACAATCATTTTTGTAGTAGAACATAAAATTTGATTTTAATTTATATTAATTATAATTTAAGATTTCTACTTTAAACAAGCTAACAGACAGACAATCTAACGAACGAGCCAACAAACCAGCTAACGAGTGAGTCACAAACCAAGTTGACCTTGACTTTGACCCGTCTTATAGTTTAAAACACGTTATTTTAAAGCTAAAATCCAATACACCACGTAATGATAGCCAACAACTTCCTTTATGACACGTAATAAGGTCCATATCACCCAACCACATCAAACCAAAATTCACATGTTTGATATAAACCCATTGTTTCATTTACAATAGATAACATAACATACTACCTACCAAAATCATGAAGTGGTTTTTCACCATCATCTTCTTCTTCATCATTTGTTTTCAAGCTTCATCAGCACAAAGAGTGGAGTATCTTCCAGGTTTCCAAGGACCCCTCCCCTTTCATCTCGAAACCGGGTATTCATACTTTCGATTTAAATCATTGATAATTAACCAACGGATGCGGATACTGATGGTAAAGTAATGTACTCAATCATAAAGTCATGAGTTTAAATAAATCCTACGGTATGCGAGTGTGGTGAGTACACCTGACACCTTTAAAATAGGTTTGAGCAAGTTGGGGTGAAAGTGAATCATTTTGAAGGGAAAAAATTATGTAATGACTTAACTTTTACCTAATTTTTGGGATTTAGCCTAAAAGGTTCCTCTAGTGTGAACTAATAATAGATATAATAGATTGGTAGATCTAGTAGAGAAGGGTGTTTTATACTTAATACCAACTTCAAGGTGAATGTGTCGCTATCAAAACCAATTGTACGAATCTAAAGCTAAAATCTAGGTAACAACAAAGACAGTTTAGTTACACGTGAAGATTAGTGCTTGAAAGTTGAAGAACACATTCCACTCCAGTTTAGTGTTTGGTTTAAACCTTCATTGTACGTTAAAAGCAATAGAAAGAATACATATGTGAAAGAGTTAACAATGATTAAAATAACTGTTTGATTGTCACAATGAAGTGAATTCAGAGGCAATTCATCAAGCACATGGAGTGCCTTTGGCCAATTGACTTGAGAATTTGAAGTAGAATTGTAGAACTAAACAAAAAAAAGCAATTGTACACCAAATTAAACAACAGTTATCACCAAGAAAGAGTGTGTGTGTATATGTGCTAGTAATAAAGAAAAACTACTTGTATAAGTGATGTGATCCTGGACTCGGACAAGACTCGCGATAGAAAGGGGACCGGCAACCCATTGGTGACAATCCGGACTCGGTCAAAGACCCATGGTGTTGCAGTAGTTTTGTAGTGAAGTAAAAATAGGAATAATGGGGCCTATCTATGTTGCATGATCACCAATTCTCCATGTTTACTTGCATAATTTCCTAATAAGTAATTGCACATAGTCTAGCTGTCTAGGGTAGTTTTTCTATTTAAGCATTGTAATTTTAATTTTGATTATGAACGAATGCAACTATCAATAAGCAATTGTGTATATTTGATATTTGATATACAGTTATGTCGGTGTGGGTGAAAATGAGGATGTGCAACTTTTTTACTACTTCATTCCGTCGGAGTCAAATCCGGACAGTGATCCTCTCATGCTTTGGATCACTGGCGGCCCCGGTTGTTCTTCCATCTCCGGCCTGGCCTACGAGATTGGTACTTTCGACATATTTCTTTAGTGTTTGCACTTGTTTTGTTTGTAATTTGAACTATATATACAGGTCCAATAACGTTTGAGAGTGTGGACTACAATGGAAGCTTCCCCACCTTGACTTTGACACCCTATTCATGGACCAAGGTTCCTCCTTTCTCTTTCTGTGTGTGAAAATAGGGTCGGTGATCAATAACGAAAAGGTTGTGTTAAACGTACCTGATGTGTTAAACGAGGTTTAGAAAGTAGTACAAGTAAGAGGGGTGCATTTAGCCTGACCCATAGTGAAAATCTGTAATGTGTTTTGTTAGTACAAAAGTATAAACTTAATAAGATAATTTCTCAAAATTATGGAAAAAATAATTACAATAAATCTTATACAGCTGCAAGTTAGTTATCTTATTTCATATAACGAAATTTTTCCTCCGGAGCAAAGATCTTCTTCCTAACAAGGGGCTTTTGTTTATATTGTTACAATATTAATATAAATTATTAAATTTCAGTCTCAAAACTTTATTACTAAACTGGTTTAATTTGTAGCTTTTTTTATTTTAATTTTAGTATTTAACTAAGTATATTAAGTTAAAGCCATCATCTGGTTTATGCTTTTGGATCAGTGTGTCACTTACTTGGAAACTTTTCATGGATGCCAACATTTTTATGATGAATTGTATGCACTAGGCAGATGGCAAGTATAATCTTCCTTGATATTCCTGTTGGTACTGGTTTTTCATATTCAAGAACCGCACACGCCTCTCATTCCAATGACATCCAATATAGTGACCAGGCCTATGAATTTATGAGAAAGGTACAAAAATGATTTGGGTCTTGATGCAAAACCACATGATTCATCTGTTGGTTTGAATTTGAATTAGTTCCTAATGGTTGCATCTTCCTTGAATAACATTTAATGACAGATTGATATTCAAATATGTTGAAATTAATGTCTTTTTCTATTTATTTATTACAATTTGGAACTTTTCTTTGCAGTGGTTTGAAAGTCGCCCAAAGTTCGTTTCTAACCCATTCTATGTAGGAGGAGATTCTTATTCTGGAATCCCAGTTCCGATAGTCACACAACTAATATCAGATGGTAAGCGCTTTCTCATACACACATCATGGCTGACTTAAGCATGTGTAAAACCAACAATAGGTCGGGTATGGGATTGATTTTGGTAATCCTAGTCTCATACCAGATTATAACTCTTGTCCATTAGTTTGTCTTGTATCCCTCCGGTATCTAAGGCTTAATAGTTAATACCCATCTGGTTCATGGGCACACTCATGGGAATATTTATGTATACTCTTATTTGGTTTATGGCTACGCTTTGGGATACCTGCTACTTGGAACCCGACCTTATATTCACCACAAAAACTAACTTGAAATATCAAATACACAACCAAACTTCTAACAACTCTATAACATCAATAGTTTCAAGATTCTACTATTTCAAGTATATTTTTTTTGAGATTATGTATTCAATTAATATATTCGAGACTAATCATGTGAGTCTTATACCCATCCCGAACCCATGAATATTTCTACACTAATTCCATACCCATATGGTCGGATACTAGTTCCATTACACATCTTAAATATTTCAAGTTTTAGCTTTTCCTGTTGGATTTAGGTATTTTGTCATACCTATTCATGTGCACTCATAACTTTTATTTGTAGGAAATGAAGCTGGGAACATACCTTACATCAATCTAAAGGTATATATTCCTATAAAAATAAGTTAAATTTCTTTGGTGAATTAATATTATCAATACATATGAAAGATAGTGAAATAGTTTTATGTAATATTACAAAATCAATTCGCTTAACAGATTAATTCTACGCATTAGGGATATGTTCTTGGAAACCCTCTGACATTTCCAGATGAAGATAACTACAAAATCCGTTTTGCAAATGGTATGGGACTTATTTCAGATGAATTGTATAAGGTTTGTTCTATTCCTATGGTCTTATACATTTCCTAAACTTGGTACTTGTTTTAGCACCTAACGTTGTTCAATTTCATTGTCTACAGTCATTGTTCCACACATGTGGTGGAGAGTATCGATTAGAGTATATAAGCCCAAACAACACAAAATGTCTTTCAAACCTTGAGTTGTTCAAAGAGGTTCAATACGACTTTACTTACTTTACATCTGCTCTTTCGTCAATCGCTCCATCTTCATGTAATAAATAAAGAGATATTAGTTGGAACTAACTTGAATGAAAATTTCTAGTGCATAGATGGGATTGAAACTTCCCAGGTTCTGGAACCTTATTGTGGCGGTCTTGTTTGGCTAATTAAACTACCAACTCAGAAGCCGCTTAAAGAGCACAATCCTCTTTCTTCATCATATTGTCGTGTAAGTCTATCGTATGAGCTTCTTTTAAACACATAACAAACCAACTTTTATGATGATTATAATAGATTTTAAAGATGTGTTTGGATCTCGCAGACTAATGGATATAAGCTGGTTTACTACTGGCTTAATGACGCTTCTGTTAGAGAAGCATTGCATATTCAGAAGGTATTCATGCATATTTATAGTTTATAGAACCATGACATTGCTCACACGGGCTAGAACAATACAGGGGACAATAGGAGAGTGGATAAGGTGCGCCGATGATTTGAATTTAACAAGAATAGTTTATGATGCTAGACCGTATCACTTAAACCTCAGCAAAAAGGGCTATCAGTCTTTAATCTACAGGTCCTCTTCATTTCACAACTTGTATCTTATTGTGAAAAATGCATCATCAAATGAACTTTTGTAATTTAACACAGCGGTGATCATGATATGATCATTCCCCACCAATCAACTCAAGCATGGGTAAAATACCTAAACTACTCGGTCATCGATCAATGGCGATCATGGAAGCTTAATGGTCAAGTTGCTGGGTAATGTAGACATTAATGTTGTTACTGGCATAGTGTAATTAATTGGACTTATGTTGGATGATTTATTTATATTGACAGGTATACAGAAAGTTATTCAAATATGATGACGTTCGCAACGATTAAGGTAAGGAGTTTGAATGTTCTTAGTTTGAGTTAGGTATAAGGTTGTTAACTGAAATGATTATTTACACTACAGGGTGGCGGGCACACGGCCCCCGAGTACAAGCCTAAAGAATGTTTTGCCATGTTCGAAAGGTGGATATCTAACCAACCGTTATAATCATTATTGCATCTTATCACGTTGAAATGGTTTAGGCATTACAAGATTGTCACACCATTAGGTTGTACCCTTAAGGGGAAACCGTAGTCAAGTGAGTCTTCTTGTTTTGTTGAAGTTTTCTATTCAGGTTATGTGGACATTTGTTGTTTGATGTTTGCAAGAAGTCCGTATGATGAGATGTGTATCAAGAAATATAACATGACCATGTAGGTTATGTGGACCTTACTAATCATGTCAATCACTATTAAATTAAGTTATTTTGATGGTACTTTAAATTTCGTAATCGGATAAGACAAAAAGCTTCAAGGAGGTATTGAAATTTTATATGAGAATCGTTCTAGAATTTATGAGTTTGATCACTAGAAATGAGCAAATGGATTGTTTGCACATGGTTCAAAGCATTGTAACAGTTGGGTGAGTCATCACAACATTTCAAGATGCCCTGAAATGGTTAGCATATTATGCCACTAATGGTTGTAGTAACTATCATCGATTGATACCGAAAATCAGTTGCTATTGATCAACAGTTGCTACCCATGCACAAAGTTGATAGTAATGTTAAAGTTGTTGCCAGCGTACAAAATTGCTATGGGTGATCAATTCTTACTGATCAACAATTTATAGCAACACCAAAGTTGCCATTGACCTTCAAATTTGATTACAGAATACCATTTTTACTACTGAACATTAGTTATTAGTGAAGATCATTTTTACAATTAAACTTTAGTTGCATAAAAATAGCTTGAGGTTACTAAAATCAAGTATAGACCATAAGTAGAAAATGGTATGTGGGCGTCGAGTCTACGATAAACATCCATAAATACATCAAGCCAAAAAGAGGAGATGCACCAAACTATTATCTATATATTAATAAACCGTGTGAATGTAGTCATATAGATATCAAAGTGTGTCGCATTCATGTGTTTACTAAGGTTTTATTTTCATATTATGTCGACATTGGATATATCGTTTGATGTTTCTAGGAAGTTCATGCAATGAGATGAGTTACACATTATATAGCAAATGTGGGACTATTTGGTAGAGGCATTATTTTTTAGAATGAAGTTACTGGTTTAAACTCAAACATGGTGTACAATTATTTAGAGTGGTTTACAAGTAAGACTAGGGTAAATTTGCTGTTAAAAAAGTTACACAAAATGTACCATAAACACGTGTAGACCAACATGTATATGGTTATCTCCCGTAATCCTCAATAACATTCCATGAATGCATCAAGGAGACACGTCTCACATAGGTGAATAAACATTATGGTTATGGAGACATGGGATAACAAACAATACGTTTTACTGAGTTTGATTTTATCACACTTATGTGTATATTATATCTATATTAAAATTTATATTAATAAACTAAAATGTTTAGGAGTTACATAGTTATGTTTTTATACTGTTGGTCTAGGCTATACCTAGGATACATTAAATGTTAATAATTATTTTATACATTCCATATAAAACAATTTTTGATAAATTAAAAAAATGTTTTTATTAAAAAAATATTTGTAAGAACAAAGTTTTATTAAATATGAAGTTTTTTTTCATACAAATAACTTTTAAGAAAATGGCAATGTTTACAAAAAGTATTTTTAAAACAACTTCGTAGTGTTTAAAAAATAATTTTTTAAAGCAAAAGTTTTTGTAGTTATATTGCACTATGTGTAAACTAGATACTTTGGCTATTACATGATTTGCATGATATTTTGAAGGAAATTATTAAGTTGGCTTAACAGGATTTTAGAATAAGCCACTCAATTTAGCTAAATAACAATGTCAAGTGATTATTTAAGGTATAAAGAAGGGGGCCATTATGAAAATTTATTTATATGAATTTGAGTTAGATGAGAAATGGAATTGTCTTAATGTAGTTGTCACTTTGTATTTACAGGTAAGTACTATTCTGTATATATTTTAGGAAATGAAACATATTAGCTTTTACCAAATTATTGACAATTAAGAGCTCGAAAAAAATTCAAATTCAGATCTATTTAACTTCATTCAGGACTGTTTGGTTAACTTCTGTAAGTAGCATTGATTACCTAGTTGTTGATTTCTATAGGCAGTACTATATGAGTTTGAAGGTATACTTTGTATGCACAAATTGTGTCATTCTTTTTTATATGTACAAATGAATTACTCTAATTTTTCCTTTATTTGTTGATATTTTATTTGAGTAATAATATGTTGATACATACGTACGTACGTACATATACATACATACATACATAGATACATACATGCATGCAATACACGCACGCATGCACACACATATTAGATTAAATTACTATTTTGATCAACGTGATTAGTTTATAAACTAAATTAATAATACATTTTAACTAGATATGTAGATTAACAAGTTTTGTGGCGAGGATCTAGAATTAATATTACTTGTGATATTATTTTGCCAACACAAACAATTTTATTTCATGATCCAAGCATTAATATTACTTGTGATCTTATTTTGCCGCCACAAACAATTTTATTTCATGATCCAAGCATTAATATTACTTGTGATCTTATTTTGCTGCCACAAACAATTTTATTTCATGATCCAAGCATGGCTTGCATGAGAATTAAAGCTATAAAATCCATTTTCATGATGCTCTAGTAAAGCCAGCAACAAACTGATCAAGAGGCACACCATCAACTCACATCATATCCCTCTTAAGAACTTATTACTTTCTAGCTTTAGTAACATTTAATAAGTTAAAAAGAGTATTATTAAGTCTAAAACTCTTAAGATATCATTCTTGATTAAATAAAAAAATAAGTCTACTAATCTCTAATAACTATTAATATATTGAACCTGGGTGTTTTTCGACCTCGACTTCATGGCCACACCCTTCCTCTGCTCCTTCCTCCACCACTTGCCGATAGCAACCACTATAGTACGATTACTCCGCTATCTTCTCCCTAAGCTGGATTTTAAGCTTGAAAAAATGTATTATTTAAGTTCATCTTAATTACTCCACTTTTTCTCCATACATTTTGTTTGTATATAGCTTGCATAAGTTGCATTTTAACCATAAAAATTGAAAAAGTAATTGAATGTTTTTATTTTCTTATGCTTTTGCACGCACCTTTATTGACCCCAAAAGATTTACGAGAAGAACATGCTAGAAGCTTTTAGCTTTATTATGTTACTCATAGATTGCATGTTAAATGGTTGATAGTAATTAAGGATATGCGTACTCCGTCAGCTAGTGTCATTTCTTCTTGAATTTACAAATATAAAACACCTAATATTCATATGTGCCTAATACATGTCTGATCACGTAAAGAAACTAAGACCTAACAAAACTAGGTTCAGAACCAAGTCCATTTGATACAAAATGTATAAAAAATAGAAAATGAAAAATTAAATGAAGAAAAATAATAAATGAAAGGAAAAAAAGATAAGATAAGAAAAGAATTAGTTATTTAGTGAAAATCTAAACACATTATTATCAAACCAGTTGTGATATGACATGACTTATTGAGATTAGAAAGGTTTTTACTATGTAAAGAAAAATGTTGGCATGCTTAAATGATCAAACTAAATTGAGTATTTTTTATGAAACGAAATATCCTAATGTTAAGGGTTAAATAGATATAACTAGCAAATTGGGTATATATTATTGATAAAAATCTTGAAAGCCTTATCTATGCATGTAAAATGAAAGTAAGATTTCATGCTCACAATTATACGGGACAAGAATATGTGTAGCTAATATGTGATTTGTTTTTGTTTTTTTTCACTCTTTGGTTCTTTCTATTCTTGGCTTCTTTGATTACAAGGAAGATTTAAGATTGAGGAATTTTATTATTAGTAATTTTAATAAAAAAATTATACACCCAAAAGGTCGCAAGTTTGATACCTGTTCAAGGTCTGACTTTGCTTTCATCCTATTCCTTTAAAAGAATACAACCCGTCAATATCTTTAACCTTTTATGTTTTTTTAATTCATGTTTTTTCTAAAGGAAAATATCATAGTATAATAAACAAATTTTAAAAGTGTTATAATTTAATCACTTATGTATATTTTTCTCAAATTAGACCATCAAACGATCAAATCGAGTCATTAGCAAATTTTCTTATGACAAGAAAGTAATGATTGAAAATACGTGAGAGTCGGAATTTTCAATATATAAATTATATTAAAAAATAAAAAAACATATTAATTATGAAAAAAATAAAAAAGAGTGCCTAAAATTTACGTCAATGTTCCATATCAGCATCAAAAGATTGAAAAAATATTTTCTAACTAAATTCAAAAGTTAAACATGCTAAAAAATATGTTATAACTTTTAATTTGCATAAAATATAAAAACAAAGTGATATAATTGGAACACTTTTAAAACTTGAGTTATCTAATTCAAACACTTTTAAAAGTTGATTACTATTTTATAATAATGTAATAACTATTCAATATTTTACAATAGTAGTAAATTTAATTGTTTAAATTGTTAACTTTTAACGAAATATTGTAAAATAAAGAAAACAAGCATAAGTTGCCCATAAGTTTCATAAATGACCACAATGGTCCTTACAAGAATAAACAAGGTTAACTATTAGTTAACCAAATACAAGATGTTACAGTAGAGCTGAAGAAGTTGGTGATTGAGGAGTTCTGTCCTCACAGGGAGTTGGAAAAGGTGGAAACGGAGTTTTTTGCAGCTGGAGGCGGGAACCATGACGAATCAGTGTTGATACATATGTTCCTAGTTTATGTGCTTAATGTAAAAGTCTGTCATGGCTTACACATATGTAATGAATGGGTTAAATGAAATATAATATGTGGTTGATGTTTATAATATTTAATATTTCATAATATTATTGTGTGTTAAATTATTATAGGTTTGAGGTTGTTGTGCAAGTTCTTAGTCAATAATGATTGAGAAATGTGTTCAAACTTAATCGTATGAGTCTTCATGCGAATGGACCATAATAATGGGCCATACAAATGAATACATCATGCTAATGGACCAGTCGCACGACTGAACCTTCAGTCGTGCGTATGGATCAATCGCATGATTCAGTCGCACGACTGAATCATGCTAATGGTTCAGTCGTACGATTGGAAACCCGTAACCTATAAATACCATATAATTCGTGGAAAAACGAGACCCTGAAGAAACACTTGAAGAACTTGAGAAACACTTGATACGCTTACGAGCCCTAGCCATCTAGAACATCCAAGGAAGCCTATTCAACTTCATAGATCAATCCTGATGGATCTCTACTCGTTCATAACGTTTAGTCTCAATCTTAAATCAATCGGGTAATTGTTCTCACCGATTGGATCGTCAATCAAATAAGATTCCGCACTATTTGATTCTGTATAAACGTAGAATCTGTTAGTATTCCGTATGTGCACGGTCCTGACAAGTGGTATCAGAGCCAGGTTCTTGATTTTGCGTTTGATTCAATTAGAATTGTGTCAAACCTCATGTTTTAACACAAAAGAGTCATCTTTTTGGGTCCATAGGTGTTTTCCGACGTTTACAGGCATTAAAGTTGAAGTTTTTCGTCATACGGCAGATTAGGGTTTCTAGGCAAATTGTAATTCATGTCAAAGTGTCAAAATTCAAAAATTTTCAAACACAGCAGCCTTCAGTCACATGAATAGCTCATTCGTACGATTGAGTCATCCGCATTTGTCCAATCGCACGACTGAGCCATCCACATTAGTCATCCACACTGGTCATCCGCATTTGTCTAATCACACAACTGAGCCATCCGCATTGGCCATCCGCATTGTCCATTCGCATGACTGAGTCATCCGCATTGGTCATCCCCATTTATCCAATCGCACGACTGAGTCATCAGCATTGGTTATCTGCATTTGTCCAATAGCATGACTGAGTCATCCGCATTGACTCATCTGCATTTGTCCAATCGCACGATTGACTCATCTGCATTTGTCCATTCATACTAGTGAACCAGTCTTGTTCTATAGTTCAAAGTTTATAGAAATGGAAGATCAATGCACCACTTTTACTGCTGGAAGGGACTCTCGCATCCAGAACCTTCTGCTTCTGTAAAATGAAATTGGGAATCATAATAAACCATCAAAGCTTATAACATTAGATGATTATCCCCAATGGAAGCAGAGGTTCGAGATCTATCTAAATGGAGTTGATCCTAATCTTTGGGCATCCATTGGGACAGGTTACACGATGCTAGTCAGTGTTGATGGAGTTAAGCTAACTCTGGAGGAATGAATGACAGCCAGAAGGTTAAGTACAATGCAGAAAAGAAAGTGTATGCCTTGCTAACTTAGTTGATACCTAATGATATCTTTCATCAGTTCTTTGAGAACAAGAATGCAAAAAAGTTATGGGAAGCATTGGAAAAGAGATATGATGGGAATGCAACGTTAAAGGCTCTGAAGGCTAAGGCTCTCAAAAAGGAGTTTGATAACTTCTCTTCTATATGGAAGGAGAGCTTGGATGACATCATTGACAGGTTCTACCATCTGATGAGTGAGATGCACATTCATGGTGTAACAACGTCAATGGAAGATAAAGTGTCAAGTTTTGCAGATATTTTGCCAGATAAATGGGATTCGTTTATGTCTATCTGAGACAGAATGATATTCTTGCAAATTTAGACATAAATGACTTCATCCTAAAATTAAGAGAAGAGGGACTGAGAATGAAGTACAAGTAACAAAAGAATCCTACGATCAGAATCCTTCACTTTACAACTCATTCCCCACTCCAACCAGTTCAAGAGCACCACTGCAAACAACATTTGTGTCTAGTTCCGCTGCTCCCTCACAATCCACTACTTCAGGACCAGAAGGTCTAGGTCATCATCGACTCAACACATAGTTCCTGAAGCCAATAGTACGAAGTTGAAGACCGAGAATCTCGGTAATATAACAGTGGAGGTTGCAAAGGAGCATATGGATCTTCTAGCAACAGTGGTACAATCGTATGATGGTCTAATTGCTAGGAAGATCAGAAATTGTCATCTTGCAGATGAAGACTACGAGCAGGTTGACGAGAACGAGCTGGAAAGGATGGATATCATGTGAGTTCTTGCAAGTGCAGTTAGACGAGCCAAAAAGTTCGTTAAGAAGACGGGACAGAATTTGGTAGCCATAAAGGACACAACGTTTGGCTTTGATAAAACCAAAGTCACTTGCTTTAATTGTGGTGAAAAGGGGCATTTTAAACGGGAATGTGTAAAGCCCAAGAAAACAGGAAATGGAAATCCATTTTCCACCTTCAACCGTCAAGAAAAACCTATGAATGGAGCTACCACTTCAAACAACAAGACAAAGACCTTGACCGCTCAAGATGATGAGGGCAAGACTGGACCTTCCGCTTTGTGTCTCCAGTGAATCAAACATTGCCAGTGTTGAGGGACTGGATGATGGTTCTGCGAGTGAAGGGGAGATCACAGTTGAGCAAGTAATGTCAAATACTGAAGAAGCTATGAATGTGGTACATCACTTGGTTGAGGAAGAGCTAGAGCAACAAGTTCAGAATCTCCGACAACTGAAGAGTCTAACTTTGCATTGATGGCTGATTCAACCAATTCCTCACAGGTAAGTACTAAAGACCAACTGTTTGAAAACAAGCTTGTAATGAATGTGAAAAATTAAGAGAAAGCATTGATTTGAAATTTTCTAGGTTATTAGACCACAATGATAACTTGGTAAATGATTTACAACTGTTCACTGAAGCTAATCGTATTTTAAAACAAAATGAGTGCAGTTACAAAGAAAAAATAAAACTTTTGGTAAACAACTAAGGGAAACCGAGGTTGTTGCTTTCAATCAAGCAAATGATATAAAGTTTTATTTAAATTCTTTGGAAGAAACAAAGAAGAAAAAGCAGTTTTAGAAGTTGAAGTTAATTCTTTAAAACAAAATTGCATAGTTGGACCAGTTCTTCTCACATAATTCAACACTAAGTGAAAAAATGAAATAATGGGGAAGGGTTGGGTTACAAAGTAGTTCCACCACCACCTGAGACCATTTTAAATATAAAATATAGACCTATAAATAACAACCCAGTAAATGATCATGTGGTGTCCACTCCTTTGGTTAGTGATCCTGATTCCACGGTAAACTGGTGAAATCTGTCACTAAACAGAAGGAGGCTACTTTGAAATCAAAAAGCAAAATGCCTGTTGAGAACTTAGATGATGCATTTAAAAGGGTTAATGTAAGGTCAGGTTCACCAAGTCTAATTCAGAACCCAAACTGACTAAACCACTTAACCAGACACGTGTTAGTCATCAAAGTCCAACCAAAGGGCATGTTAAAAGATGTTCAAAGCGTCAAAACAATTAATTTTGTTAATAAGTAATACATCTAAATGTGAAGTGACTAAACCCAACCAGACTCATGTCACACCTGTATCACACTCAACCCCACATAAACAGTTTCCTCAACACGTAAAAGGACGATCATGCTACAGTTGTGGAAAAAGAGGACATATTTCTTCTAATTGTCCTTATTATCAGACTCCAAGAAAGAAGATTGAACTTTATGATACAAAACAAAGTTCTTTTAAAAGGAGTTCCATTACTCCTCCTAAGAGAACTAATGAACCTAAAGTTCAAACTCTAAACTAGTCATTTGTTTATCACAAAAATGCCTTACACAAAACTGGCTTATGGAAAGAAAAGTCAAATAACTTGTCTGATAATGAGAAGAATAAGAAGAACGATATTCCCTCATCCTCAAGTGGATAGTGGGTTGAATTTATGATGTGTGATTCCTCTGGGTCACCCAAGCCAGTTAAGGCTTGGGTCCCAAACCTAAACTGATAATTTCCTTTGAATATGTAGGGTATCTGCTACAGTGCTATCACAACTACCTGGATTGTTGATAGTGGGGCGTCTAGGCACATGACCAGGAACGTGTCTCTCCTCTTCAATGTCAAACAAATTAAAGGAGGACATTTTTCATTTGCTGGGAATAAAGGAGGATATATCACTGCTCAGGATGAAGTGGGACACCAGAAAGTCAATTTTAATAAGGTCAACTATGTTCAATAACTACAGAACAACTTACTTTCATTCTCCCAGATCTGTGACAAAGGCTTCAAAGTTGTTTTTGACAACAAGAAATGCTACGTGTTAAAGAAGGACTATGTGATTGAGGAGGATAAGATTCTCATGTCAGCTTCAAGATATAACGACTTATATGTATTGGAACTATCTAAAACATCCACAATTGATCACACAGTTCAATGCTTCCTGTCAAAGGCAATAGAGAGGGACTCAATCTCCTGGCATAGGAGAATGGGACACATCAATCCTAGAAAATGAATCATTTGATTCAGAATGATCTAGTGAATGGTGTAAATGTTAAGTACTTTCAGCTTCCAGACAAGCATAGCTTGTAAGAAAGGGAAACAGACCAAGAAGGCTCATAAGGTAAAGAAAGTTAACTCTATAGATATGCCTCTCGAGCTTCTACACATGGATCTGTTTGGTCCTGTCAGCACTAAAATTATTGCTGGTGATTTGTACTACTATGTAGTAACAGATGATTACTCAGATTCTCTTGGATGATGTTTCTGAAAGAGAAATCAGAAACTTTTGAATCATTCAAACATCTAGTAACTACATTGGAATCACTCTACAAGCTGAAAGTTAGACAGATTCGATCAGACAATAGCACAAAGTTCAAGAACCAGTGGATGGAGGCGTTCTTTAAAGAAAAAGGGATTGTACATCAATTTACGTCTGCCTACACACCATAGATGAATGGAGTTGCTGAACGAAAGAATCGGAGCTTGATAGAGACAACAAGAACGATGCTAGCCGACTTGAAACTGCCTATCCAATTTTGGAATGAGTTAGTGGCAAATGCGTGTTACACGCTCAATCGAGTGTTTGTGGTCAAGCAACATGGGAAAACATGTTATGAGTTGCTCCAGAGACGTACACCTAACCTGGAGTATCTCGAACCATTTTGTGCACCATGTACGTTGCTGAAGAAAACTCAGTCTGGGAAGTTCAGTGAGAAGGCTGATACCGAACAAGAGAGTTTATAATAACTCAACACGTCAGGTAGAAGTGTGGTGCAACGTTGACGTTCAAAGATACACCACTCCCTAGCTGGGAAAGGACCCTCATTCTTCTTCGACTATAATGGATTCTTTAAGTCTTTCAACATACCTCCCTCCCTTCCGGATGATGAGTTAACGACCAGAATGATGTATGATGTCCTAGACACACAGCCGCTAGACTCAACATTATCAACTCCACAAGGTGAATCTTCTAATCCTTTAGGGGGAGCACTTGATGTAAGCGATTCTTCCTCTGATGATGAAGAAGTGGAGATTGAATAGGTGGACCCAGAGGAACAGGTTCCTACCAATGAAAGTACACAAGCATCAAATCCTGATGCCTCTAACATTTCAGAACCTCATACTCCAACATCTACAGATCCTGAACCTACGTTTAACAATCTGGATACTGAAGTGGCTGTTCCAACAACTCCCGGATCTCAGCTAAATGTTTATCATCCCTTAGACAATGTCATTGGGGATGTTAGATCGGGAGTACAAACCAGAAATCAGTTATACACAGCTGATTATGCCTCGGCAATGGAAAAAGGGATACCTTCACGATGGAGCATATCGATGTTTTGTGTCTCAATTTGAGCCAAAATATGTTAGTGAAGCGTTAAACGATCAGTAATGGGTTGGTGCGATGCAAGAAGAACTCCTACAGTTCAAGAAATTAGAAGTGTGGACCCTAGTGGACAAACCAAAAGGTGCTAAGGTGATTGGTACTAAATGGGTACTGAAATGCAAGAAAGATGACCAAGGGGTAATAATAAGGAATAAGGCCCGACTTGTAGTTCAAGGACTTTAAAAAGTTGAAGGCGTAGATTACAATGAAGTGTTTGCACCAGTGGCAAGGATGGAAGCAAGACGTATATTTCTAGCTTATGCATCCTACATGAAGATCAAAGTCTATCAACTATATGTCAAGAGTGCGTTCCTTCATGGTGAAATCTGTGAGTCAGTGTATGTCAGTCAACCCGAAGGATTTGGGGATCCTTATCATTGGGACATAGTTTACAAGCTGGATAAGGCTCTCTATAGGCCCCATCAAGCCCCTAGAGCATGGTATGAGAAGCTCTCAACTCATCTGGTGAAACACGATTTTCGTAGAGGAGTTATTGACTGTACATTGTTTATCAAAGAAAAAGATGGCGACCTACTTATGTTGATGACATAATATTCAGTTCCAAAAATGAAGAGTTATGTAAAGAATTTGAATCTGTAATCAAAGAAGAATTTAAGATGAGTGCCGTAGGGGAGATGAAGTTCTTTCTCGGTTACAAGTGAATCAGACACCAATGGGAATCTTTCTACATCAGGCAAAGTATGTAGGCGATATCCTTAGTCGGTTCGATATGGAGAATGCTTCTGCAGCTGGAACCCCACTTCCCACAAACCATGACATGGCACCCAACGAAAATGGTGATATGGTTGATGCCACTATGTACAGAGGAATGATCGGATCTCTCATGTACCTCACAGCCTCACGACTTGATATCATGTACGTGACGTGTGTTTGTTCCAGATATCAGGCGAAACCAAAAGTCAACCATCACATAGGAGTCAAAAGGATTTTTCGTTATCTAAAGGTACTTCAACACTCGGGTTGTGGTATCTTCATGACGATGAGTTTGAGCTAACAGCGTATAGTGACTCGGATTATGGTGGTTGCCAAATGAATTACAAGTAAACATTAGCAAGATGTCAGTTGTTTGGTAGATGATTAGTCACCTGGCAGTGTAAGAAACAGATCTCCATTGCTCTGTCAACATGTGAAGCTGAATACGTTGCTGCTGCATGTTGCTATTCACAAATCATCTGGATTCAACAGCAAATGCGCGACTACGGTTTGCAATTTTCTAACACTCCATTATTTGTTGATAATTTTGCTACTATAGCCGTAACAAAAAATCCAGTCCACATCCTAAAACTAAACACATTGGTATTAATATTACTTTATACGTGACTGTTTTGAAAAGCACTTAATCGATGTGGTTAAAATTGGTACGGATTTTCAACGCGCCGACTCCTACACAAGAACATTTGATAAACCAAGGTTTTTTTATCTGTTAGAGGTCAATGGCATGAAAAAAATATGAAGTGAATCCAGAAGACGAAGGTTCGTAGTCCGACTAGTATAGTTAAATTTATTTTATTTTATTTTATTTTACTTATATTTTCTCTCTATAAAATCCAAAAACACAAAAATATTTTTGGTTTTAGAATTTTAGGGGGAGAATAGGTTAAATTAGTATTAAATTCGTGCAGTATTTAATCACTAATAAAAGACAAAAAAACCAAAAAAAGGGAGGAGGATAACTTAGCTAAAATAAATAAAATCAAAGCTGTGATTTTGATTCAACGTTTATGGAAAATGATAGTACACAAGGAACAGATTGTTTGGGACTTTAAAAGATTTTAAATGATTAAGATGCAAAATTGAAAGTATAAGTTTGAGAAGTCTAAGCAAAATAAAAAGAAAAATGATAGTAAAACTAGTATGCTACTGAGGCAACATAGAGAAAGTAGACCTAGAGGTTGCTAGTTCTATATATGATGTGTTGGTAGATTCACACAATAGATAAGTAGACCTCATTGGTGGTTTAAAATTCAAACTAAGTTGTTCAACTTGCTGTGGGTTCCCATCTTATCCCTGGTTAACACAATTAACGCAGTTCCAATAAGCGATGAAAAGCAAAATAAACACCACAAATGTGTGCAGATGACCATAAAACTGAACAAAGCACATGGAAAAATGCTAAATGCAATCAAGCTAATAACTTATGTTGTTGGTGCATTATGTGCAAAAAGAAAAATGAATGCTCTAACAAGAAGATAAGTTGTGTGCCTCTCTACTTTGCGGTGGCACTGACCTGAGGATAAGCATAACCTAAATATTCTAGAATCCATTGTTGGTTGCGCCTCTCTGTTGTGCGATGGCACTGACCTGAGGTTTGCATCTCTTTGAAAGCTCTTAGAATAGTCTCTTCTTGAAATATACCCGTAGACTGCTCAAAAATCTCCTGAGAAGCGTTGATTACCATATAAGCATAGGATCCACAAATGCTTGTGGAAATAATTAAACCTTAACTCATCACCAATGTGTGTCAAAAATTTGTGTATGAATTTAAGAGGACAAGTATACTGACAATCATCATGAGCTGCAGTTCTTGAAAGTCAAAATCATTGTGTGCATCTTATACCTCTAGTATGATTTCCTAAAATTGCTATTAACTCTCTCGGTCAAAACAAGAATCTAGCATCAAAATGGTTTATTAAAATGTCCTAAAGGATTCTGATATACCTGTATGATTCCATAATGAATCATTCCAGAAATGATAAAATAAACTTGAAGCTTCGTTGTCCAGGAAGTAAAATCAGTTAGAAGCAATCTAATAGGTTTAAATCCATCTCTATTCAAAAATACAAAAATATATCTTGTTTTGTTTTTAAATTTCAAGTTGTTTTATTTACCTTTCGGTTATTTGTTAGGTAAAAGTCAGACTATACATCTGGATTCAATCTGTGAATCACTCACTAAAAGTGGTCACGTGTGAGGTGATCATTCGGGTTTTTGAAATTAAAAGGATCACGTCTTAGGTGATCAAAAAGTTTTTCAAATTAAAAAGGTCATGTCTAAGATGATCATCGGTCATAACGTCTTATCAACAGGTACACGTGTATGTTTGAAAGTGTATAAGGTCAACTCATAAGTATGAACCAATCACACGATTGGATCACAAGTATGAGCCAATTGCACGATTGAACCAATCGTATGAGCCAGTCGCAAAACTGAACCCCAGACGCACAAATAAAGCATGTGAATGTTAAACTTAGTATAAATAGCGGGGAGTCAGTCGCATGTTCTTATCACCCTTCAATCGCCCTTAGTCGCCTGAGAGCACCAAGACTCTGCCAAAATCTTGTTTGATTGATTTAGCATCTTCATTGTGATACTAACGTTTACTTTCAGTGTCTACAGGTAAATGAGACCAAAAATCGACTTCAATGTCCCGTGTAATCAAGCCCTAATGACCGAAATATTTCAAAACAAGAACTTAGACAAACTCTTCAAAATAAACCACTTAAATGGACCTAATCGTTAATTTAAATAACATTAGGTGTTATTTTGAATGTTTGAGAGTCTAATGAGTGAATACACAATGTTTAACATCAAGTTTTTACCAATAATTCGATTTAAAGTGTCGAACAGAGGGTTATACGAATGGACGTGCTGATGAACTTAAATCGCAAGATTGAGCTAGGTGTATGACTCAATCGCACGAATGAACCAGGCGTATAAGTTCAGTCGCACGATTGACTCAAACGCATGGCCTAACACACAACTAAGTTCAGTTGCAAGCTCAATCGCACGACTGAACTCAGCTGCCTGCTCAATCGCATGACTGAACTCAGTCATATGTTCAATCGCATGATTGAATCAGACTGATCTCAGAATAGTTTAATTTCCACTATCTTTTGTTATGCTTAAATCTAACATACATGTGTCTTGTGTTACAGGAACATGGCAGATAGGTGGACTATCAACACCAAGCACAACATCTGTGCTCACTTGGATGCCACTACTTGGAATGCTACCGAGTTTGTTAGGATTATTGCTTTTCTGAGAAGGTCGAGGATCTACAAAGCTATCTCTACTCCTTGCACACCCTACCGGTCTATATAGCAGGCCTTCTGGGAAGGTGCTTTAGTTGATAGATCAGTTGAGCCCTACTGTATTCGGAGCTCTATTTATGACCAAGAGATTGAAGTCACTGCAGCTGATCTAAGACGGGTACTAGATCTAGGTGATTATGATGCCCACCCGACCAAGTTACATCCTCTGATAGTAAGGGGTTGTTTTCTACGGATGAAGTACACTGGGGACATCAACTCAGGTGTGCTCAACAAAAGTAACCTGTGTCCCCAGTTCAAGTACCTGGCCCATGTCATACTGAAGTGCATATCATCAAGGAGAGGAGGATTTGATGATCTATCTAACCAAATCCAGAATGCATACATTGCACTGGTGCTGAATCACCCATTCAGCTTCTCCAACATGATCTTCTCCTACTTGATAGAAAACCTTGAGGCCAAGGCAAGGAAGGCTTCTGCATGTATCCAAGGTTCTTGCAAAAAATCATAGATGAGAAGCTTCCTATGCTGCCTAAGGAGAAGGACGATGCAGTGATGTTAGAGGTGATGGATGACACCTCCCTGGGTAGGATGAAGGTGTACAGGGGAAGCAGGTGAAGCCCCCTATTAAGAGACTATCCAGGCACTTGGCTAGTGCTGATTATGTGGCGCCTTCGCACAAGAAGTGGCGTCACGATGAGAGTGACTCAGATGTCGAGCCGATAGAGCTACCCACTGATGATTCAGACGACGATAACGACGACCATGGTGATGGTTAAGGTGGTGAGGCTTCTGGTGGATACGAGCAGGCTCCAATCCACCCCGGTTTTCAAGTTGATGAAAATGATGAGTCAGATGAGGAGCCTCTCGTGAGGACAGTTGGCAGCAGAGTTGTGGCCACCGAGAGAGGTAATACGGCGGTTGGTGGATACCAGACTGGGTCAAAGGGTGGTGCTAACGATGACACTAATCCTACTTACACCCTAGATTAGCCACTTGTCTCAGGGGGAGCCTTTGTCTCTAAGGGCTCAAGGAAGAAAAGAATGGCCCAACCCTATGAGATGAAGACCAAGAGGCAGAGGATCACTCTAATCACTACTACAACCACCACTCCACCCACTACTACACCTCCTACCACTACTACCACCACCACTCCACCCACTACTACACTTCCTACCACCACTACCACCACCACTCCACCCACTACTACACCTCCTACCACCACCACTCCACCCACTACTACACCTTCTACCACCACTACCACCACCACTCCATCCACTACTACTATCTCTCATCCTCCTATCACCACCACGGCCACTCCACCACAGCTAACACACATTCTAGCTCCCATATACACCACATGCGTTACTACCACCACTACTCACCAAGCCGGTCCGTCTACTTACACTCCATTCACCGCTAGATCCTCCCTACCCCACATTGGGTTAGAGGAACAGTTGGTCAGCCTCAACTATATTGTTCTAAAGATACCGGCTACTAATGAGCAAAGAGGTGCACATCTCAACCAGCTAATGGAGGTGAATGCAGCTCAAGCTGAATAGATCAGGGAGCTCAGTGTGAAGAGTGATCTGTATGAGAGAGCACTAAGCCGAGCCCGCCATGCACTTACTAGTGAAAATGAGATGGTGTTGGCTTCAGTGAAGCGGATTGAGGTGCTTGAAAAGAAGAACAAAATATACTCTTAAAGCTTAAAGGATTTAAGAGCGAGCCTCTGAAGATCAAGGACGATGATGATGATGATGAAGAGGATGAAGATGCTCTGAGAAGGAAGCTGGAGAGGGTGGACCTAGTGGAAAAAAGCAAGAAGATGATGATAATCAGGAAGGTGATGCTGCTGCATCAGCCTCTCCTCGAGCTCAAGAGAGGCGGACCAAACATAATCAAGATCAAGGTGTCTCATCCTCCGCTCCTCCAGTAGAAGAATCAAAGGAGCAAGACAAAAGTAATTATTAGATGCTTATGTATTTAAGACTTTTGTACTTGAATTATGTATTACATTATTGTAATTATTGATCACTTATGTCTGTTTATGTCTTAATGTTTTATAA